>OX031006.1:122176785-124576785 GCA_943735925.1 Pollenia amentaria | reverse complement strand
AATTTAATGGCCATACGAATTTCATTTTTCTCAAGGTGGATTTTAATCACTTTTTTATATATTTAACACTATTATATCTTGGTATACCGTACGTAATACCCGCAAAAAAGTGCATCCAGTGCCTTAAAATAGCAAAAATACCCATTTTTACAATTGGTCACCTATTTTTCCCCTTTTTTCCACAAATATGCCGTTTTTTTTTTTAACCTTATTTATCATGAAAATAAAAATTCCGATTCATATTAGACCTATTCTTACACGGAAAATATGAGATTTTTATTGGTTATCTATGCATGGAAACAACATTTAGAACATTTTTAATTATTGTCAATATCCATCCTCGTTGAAGTTGACGCTTGTGGTTCTTATGATCTTGTTTTCTTCGTAGGTTGTTTATATGCATGTTCTAAGTCTACATCATCAGCCGAGTTAGACATAATATTAAAGGGCATGTATTCTTCAGTGTGTTCACCAATTTCAGTGTCATCTTCATCTTTGGTGCTTTCATCTATAAACTGCATAATTTTAGAACCCACCAACAAACCTCCGCAAGCAATGCATCTAATATTTTGCCTTGATACGTTTTTGGCACAATTACCTCAGGAATCGCGTTTCCATTGGCATGGTCACCTGGCGGAACCTCTCTCCTTGTTCGTCCGATTCCTGAGGTAATTGTGCCAAAAACGTATCAAGGTGGAAATGCATGAAATGTTATTTTAACGGCATGGATGCACTGATTTTTTCAAAATAATACAGCAACTTGTATGTATGTCATCTCGCTGTACACAGTTCTTTTCTAAAACGCCTTCGATGACTTGTTTCAATGTCTCCCAAGCACATAGCTGGTTATAATGGTTCGAAAGGATATTTGTACAGGATTCGCTCTTCATTCATTTTCGTATATCCGGTCCATTCAGAGTACCTGTTTGAATTAAAAAAAAGCATTTGCGAAAAAATTATTGGTAATGCGAATATAACGAAGGGAATATATCGAAGTTGTGGAAATTTTTTTCAATATCGTGTGTCCAATCTGTATCATTCACATCGGTCGGATTGGTTAAAACGGGTTCAGCTTGCAGGGACACACTATCCATACTCGGGGGTTTATGTGGATGGGTAACAGCAGCGCGTTGTACTGGAATGTATACTTTTTTCAATTTTTTTCTTTGCAATCCCTAACCGGAATATATGCATGCATAGAACCTGGATTCATTATGTCCAGTTAAGTCTTGCACCCAAATTAATGGCTTTATAAAATATAACTTTACACGTTTCCCATGTGCCCAGCTTATAAGGGTATTATAACAACTTTTGCATACTGTGTTCGGCGTAATCTTTTTTATCAAAATAATGACAATACACTATTTTTAATTCCTCAGTAAACAGGGGTTTCGATCCTGTTTGGCTACTTTTGAGACAATAGACAGTAATGGACCATAACATTTTGGAAAAAAAACCTTAATTGCTTAAAAATACGATGCACAATAATAGGGCCGCATGTTTTTAAAAATTAAAATGTTGATTTGGGAACTTATATTGAAAACAAAAATTTCCCACAGCAATAAATTTCAGTGTTTTTTATCATAAATTGGGATTATTAGCACATCATTAATAAATGAATTGATTAATAAATATCTCATTCCCGAAAATAATTTTTGATAATAAAATTGCATGTGCCCGGCAAATAAAAAACTGAAATGGCAAGCTGCTTTATTTAGCAACTTGTTTTTTTTTTAATTTTGTTTTTTTCTATCCTCTTACAACTACAATTCGTGTTGGAAAAAACCCAACCATTTGTAGGGGAATGTAAGAAAGAAAAAATTCACTATTTATTGTTGTGTCTTTGTTGAAGCTTTGATATTGTTACAAGTAAGAGCTGAGTGTTTAAAATTCTTATTCACTTTATGGTCTTACTTGTATAATATTTTTAGCTTTTCTAAAGTATTTGGAAAAAGTTTCCTGACGAGCTGGCCTAAGCAACCAGCGAAATGCGCATAGAAACTAGCTTTCCCACAGCAATAAATTTCAGTGTTTTTTGTCATAAATTGGGATTATTAGCACATCATTAATAAATGAATTAATTAATAAATATCTCATTCCCGAAAATAATTTTTGATAAAAATTATTGTTTTTCGCGCGTTTTATTAGCTGTAAGACACCAACGTTTATGAGATCATAAAATTTGATTAAAAAAAAAATTCAATATCATTTTCGTTTTTATTGCCCACAACAAAAGGCATACACAGAAAAATAACACCAAGACGGTAACGCTGATATAAATTTTCAAACACCATTTCAAGTTAATGAGTAAAACAAAACACCAATTGACTGATACAAAACAGCATATTTGTGGATTTTTAATCAAATTATTGAAAAAATTCAAATTTAGATATTTTAATTAGGCTTAAGTTCATTGAATTTAATTTTCATTAAATTATTTTTATGAAGACAGGAATTTTACAATATGAAATTAATTAAAATTTTATTGATAATTTTTCATTCTTGACTGCGCTGAGATTTGAACCCAGGCTTTCACGGACAGGTTGCCCAGACTAGTTTCGATTGTAACCACACAATCTCTTCAGTGGGATTTGCAGTCTTTAGTCACTCGGCTATTGAAGCCGGATGGCGTCAATAGTCAAACATCAATCTTTAAACCAAATGGTGTTTCACCTTGGTAGATCGAAATTTGCTTTTGAATGAATGATTACCTATTTTAATTGATTTACATGTTCTTCCTAACTTTTGTTTTTTCGTACTTTTTGTCAAGAATTCTTCTTGAAATCAAAAGTACATTTTTGTTTTTCATGTTTTTGTCTTTCTTTTTTCTTGTTGACCTTTTTCAGCACAACTTGAAGGACAAATGTAAACATAGCTCGTGGCTTAGCTGTTAACAATAATTAGTATTGTGGTTATTTTATTGAGCTGTCAATGATTTTTAATTCAAATTTAGATATTTTAAAAAGGCTTAGGTTCATTGAATTTAATTTTCTTTAAATTATTTTTATGAAGACAGGAATGTTACAACATGAAAATAATTAAAATTTTATTGATAATTTTTCATTCTGACACACACACACACATTTTGTCCCGTCAGCAATACAGCTACCATTTAATTTGAATTACTATATATGTATGTATATTCAATAATACCATAACTGAAGTTCAAAATAGCCAAAACTAATAATAGTACAGCATTAATAATAAGAAATAATAGTACAATTCAGTATATGATATGAAAAAGATAAGTAAAATAATAATAATAATACAAAATAGTACAGTTCAGTATACAATATAACAAATAAAAAGAAACTATCCCAATTAGCAATTTTCCTGGAATTCAAGTATAAATCAAGTGAAATTACGGTCCTGTTTTCAAGTTTCAAGCCTTGAATTATACTTGAATTGCGCTGTAATTCAATAACATACGCCAGAAAAATGAGTACTGGAAATCCAGTCGAACATAACAATTTAAATACAGTGCAATTCAAGCGTTGAACTCCAATAAAATTCCAGCCTCAAACACATAATAATTAAACTTGAATTCAAGCATTGAAATCAAGAATAAAGCAAACCTATAAAACCAATATAAATCAAGCCTACAATTCCAATGGAAATCCAATTTAAAAAAATTGAATATTGAATAAAGAAACAAATGGTGTATGAAATTATTGATCATCTTAAAGAGTTTGGTGGTGTATTCCCATTTTACTATAAAGCATCAGCATACAAATGTGATATCATTGGAAAATCATTGGTTTTTTTGGAGACCTCGTTACGTTTGACTTAAGTCCAAGGAAATTAATAATTTAATTTTTTTCGAAATGATTAAAATCCTTTTTCTCCCATTCAGCGCACAGAAATATATTTTCAAAAATATTTTTCGCAATACAAAAATTAAAACAAATAGTTCCAAACATTTTTGTATGAACTGGAACTTGACTTGAAAATTGGGCATAAATCAAAGCCGAATTCCAGCAATATTTAAAGCATTTGAGTTTCTAAAATTTGATTGCTTATTGGGATAGTACTAGTGCAACCGAATCGGTGCTCCAAGCATTGCTTCTGTGGTGAGCAAAACGAAGGTAGGGAATTTCCTCGCTACACTACCTCGCCTTCTCCGAGCTCGTTAGGGCCCCAACCACATGCCATGATCAACAGAAACCCTATACTATGAGTCCTTATAGCCTGGCAATCTTCAACAAGTGTCAAAACTATGCACGTTTATTTAGGGCTCTCCGAATATTCAATTGCGAACTATTCGCTTATTTTTCCTATTTGTATTCGCACTCACATTCGCTAAAATGTGAGAAATTTCTACGAGAAAAAACGATCACACTTTCTAAACCTAGAGAAATAAAATCAATTTAGAATTTAAAAAACCCTTAATGAAAACATTTAAGAATGTGGAAGGATATATTTTTAAAAAGATTTTTTTTATATGTTTGTTATGGAGAACTGAAGAAAATAATTTTTTATAGTTCTACAGAGTCTTCCCTTTTATTTGGTACAGAGTTTTCTAAGAAATGTAAGATCCTTTTATTAAAAAAATTATTTAAAATAAGTATTCTTGAGAAAGGTCAAGTCCTTTAAAAGGGAGAAAAGATGAGGAAATGAAAATCAAACACGCAGTTTGAATTAGTTTTGACATTAGATTGAAGGATATATAGGGATATAAAAAACACTTTATATTCATCTAGTGAAGGAGGGGATGTTAAATTGAAAAATAATCATATCGGCAAGTTTCTGATCTATTTTATTGAGCTGATCTAAAAATTGGCAAAAAATATATCGTTTTAATTGCAAAAATTGGACTTACTTTGAATTATGCTTCAACGATCATATCATTTTAAGAAAAAGCAGGCAGGCATCAACGGTAGGAAAAGACAGAAAGAAAAAACGACTTCGCTAAAATCTCTATACATATGTATCTACATATATAAAATTATAACGTTACTGACTGAGTAATTCATCATCGCACAGCCTAAACACCTGAAGCTAAAAATTTGAAATTTGGACCAGGAGTTGGTCTCTCCCCAAATCGATCCACTAAGACCGGATTTTTGGAAATTCGAAGTTTAGGGGTAAAAATGCGTAACTTCGGTAACCTTATATCTCCAAAACTAAAAGAGAATAAAAAATTAATACTTATCGTTGTTCTTTAGAAAAATAAGGGGACTCTTTAATGGCGTAAATGGGTATAATCAGTATTTTGGTACTGTTTTGTCATCCCATCTATCTTTTAAACCCATAAACATAGAAATAAGACTTTTATCACATTTGAAACTTATCTAAAAAATCCAAATACGAATTTGGTACTTTTTCGAAATTCGAGCGTTTAAGGCAAAAGCCGCAACTATTTTTGGTTCTTTTTCTACAAAACATTTTTTTTATTCATTGACATATACGTATTAAATTATGGGCTCCCACTACAATATTGAAATTTTTTATGCTTCAATGGGGAGAAAAAAAGTACAGAATGGGGTGAAATTTAATTTCTTACTTTAGCTTTTTGGTTCTACATCAATTTGTTTAAATATCGTAAATATCGGACCTAGAAACATAAACTTCAACATGCAATGTCCTGAGTGGATCAGCACCTATGAGGGCACTTTTTGCTCTTAACTGGTAGTTTTTGAATTTCTTAGATTTTTTAGAGGGATCCTCTTGGTACTTTTTCGTTCTTTAACTGGTACTTATTTATTTTCGTTAATATTAGACCTATTAACATAAAATTAAACATTCAAGGTCCTGAGTGATTGAGAATTCGTTGTACGGATCTTTTTGGTACTTTTTCGTTCTTTAACTGGTACTTTTTTTAATTTTCGTTAATATTGGACCTATGAACATAAAATTAAACATGCATGGTGCTGAGTAAATGAAAATCTGTAAAAGGGCTTTTTGCTACTTGTTTGTTCTTTTACTGGTACTATTTCAATTTCCGTCAGTATTGGACCTACAAATATAATATTCAACATTAAATGTCCTGATTGGACAAGAATATATAAGAGTTTCTGGTTTTTTAATTGGTACCTTTTTTAATTTGCCCTGAGTGAATGAGAATCTGTAAGAGGGTTTTTTTGGTACTTGTTGTTCTTTACCTGGTACTTTTAGAATTTCCGTTAAAATTGGACATATAAACACAAAATTAAACATGCAAGTTCCCAAATGAATACTTATTGAATTTTTGTTATTATTGCATATACAAACATTAAATTAAAAAAGCAATGAGTGAATGAGCATCTTTAAGAGTCACGTTTTGGTTCTTCTTTGTGCTTTACCTGCTACTTTTTGATTTGTTGTTAATATTGGACCTAGAAACATAAAATTAAACATGCAAGTTCCTGAGTGAATGAGAATCTGTAATTAGAATTTTTGGTACGTTTTCTTTCTCTAACTGATACTTTTTTAATTAAAGTAGAACTTTTTAATTTAATACTTATTGTTGTTAATTAAATACAAAAGAGAACAGGTATCTGGTACTATTTTGAAATTTGGCCCTTTTAGAGAGTAAAAGGTTAAAACCTGTATTTTGGTAGTTTTTTGTCCCCCAGCTATCGTTTGAATCAATGCACATAGAAATAAAAACTATATAAACTTCGTAACTTATCTAAAAAATGCAAGTGCAAAGTTGATACTTTTTCGAAATTCGAACGTTTATGGGGTGAAAATCGTACCTAATTTTGTTACTTTTTCAAAGATATTTTTCCTCCATCTATTTATCTTTAATTTCAACGCCTGAAGCTAAAAAGTTGACAATTGGACCGGAGGCAGGCTTCCCGCCAAATCAATCACGCTTACCTCATATCTGCTGTTCAATAGAAAAAGGCGGAAATTCGCCAACCTCATATCTGCTAAACTAAAAGAGATACAAAAAATTAAATACTTATTATTGTTCATTAAAAAATAAGCGGACAGGTGTCTAGCACTTTTTTGAAGTAAGGAGTAAACGGGTAAAACCTGTATTCTGAAACTTTTTTGTTACGTCATCTATCTTTTAAACCAATAAAAATAGAAATAAAAATTATATCACATTCGTAACTTATCTAAAAAATACAAATACAAATCTGGTACTTTTTCGAAATTCGATCCCTAAAGGGGTGAAAATCGTTCCTTATTATGTTACTTTTTATACCCTCCACCACCACTGTGGTGAATGAGGGTATTCTAAGTTTGTCATTCCGTCCGAAACTTTTTTATAATACATCTAACCCCATAAAGTATATATATTCTGGCTCCTTGAGTTATTCTAAGTCGATTTAGCCATGTCCGTCTGTCTGTCCGTCTGTTGAAAACACGCTCACTTTCGAAAAACGCAAAAGAAAAGAACAAACTTGGTCTCAAATTGCTTGTAGCTATCCTAAGAAGTTTGGGATTGAAATTCAGCAACATCGGTTTAGTAGGATCAGAACTATGAATCAAAATGTGGAACCACTAACCAAAAAAATGTATAATTTTGATACAAAAACTAACATAAATGGTGGAATAATGCACGGAATGACATAAAATTTTGCACGAATTGGCTTTATACGACTACTGTTAAATTTCGTGAAGATCGGTCCATAATTTACCATAGGCCCCATATTGACCCTTCTCGCGGAAAACAGTTTAGTACACCTAAAACTGCAATAAATAACGCTATCATATTAAAATTTGGTACATCACAGTTTTATAGGACCAGAAATCACAGTATAAAATTTTTTGAAAATCTGTCCACAATTTACAATAGGCCCCATATAAACCCTACTCCCGGAAAACAGTTTAGTACGCCTAAAACCGCAATAAATAATGCTAGCATACTAAAATGTGGTACGTCACAGTTTTATAGGGCCAGAAATCACAGTGTAAAATTTTTGGAAGATCGGTCCATAATTTACACTAGGCCCCATATAAACACTACTCCCGGAAAACAGTTTATTGCGCCTAAAACCGTAATTAATAACGCTATCATACTAAAATAAGGTACGTCACAGTTTTATAGAACCAGAAATCACACTGTAAAATTTTTTGAAGATCGGTCCATAATTTATACTAGGCCCCATTTAAACCCTACTCCCGGAAATCAGTTTAGTGCGCCTAAAACCGCAATAAATAACGCTAGCATACTAACATTTGGTACGTCACAGTTTTATAAGACCAGAAATCACAATTTAGAATTTTTTAAAGATCGGTCCATAATTTACACTAGGTCCCACATAAACACTACTCCCGGAAAACAGTTTAGTACGCCTAAGCCCGTAATAAATAAAGCTATAATACCAAAATTTGGTACGTCACAGTTTCATAGGACCACAAATCACACTGTACATTTTTTTGGAGATCGGTCTATAATTTACACGAGGCCCCATATAAACCCTTTTCGCGGAAAACAGTTTAGTACGCCTAAAACCGCAATAAATAATGCTATCAAATTGAAGTTCGGTACGTCACAGTTTTATAGGACGAGAAATCACACTGCCAAATTTCGTGAAGAGTGGTCCATAATTTACCCTAGGCCCCATATAAACCCTACTCCCGGAAAACCGTTTAGTACGCCTAAAACCGTAATAAATAATGCTATCAAATTGAAATTCGGTACTGTTTTGTCATCCCATCTATCTTTTAAGCCCACAAACATAGAAATAAGACTTTTATCACATTTGAAACTTATCTAAAAAATCCAAATACGAATTTAGTACTTTTTTGAAATTCGAGCGTTTAAGGCAAAAGCCGTAACTATTTTTGGTAGTTTTTCTACAAAAAATTTTTTTTATTCATTGACATACATATACGTATTAAATTATGGGCTCCCACTACAATATTGAAATTTTTTATGCTTCAATGGGGAGAAAAAAGTACCAGAATGGGGGTGAAATTTAATTTCTTACTTTAGCTTTTTGGTTCTACATTAATTTGTTTAAATATCGTAAATATCGGACCTAGAAAGATAAACTTCAACATGCAATGTCCTGAGTGGATAAACACCTATGAGGGTAATTTTTGGTACTTTTTGCTCTTCAACTGGTAGTTTTTAAATTTCCGTTAGTATTGGACCTAGAAACATAAAATTTAACATGCAAGGTCCAGAGTGAGAATGTAAATTTGTTAGAGGGATCTTCTTGGTACTTTTTCGATCTTTAACTGGTACTTATTTATTTTCGTTAATATTAGACCTATTAACATAAAATTAAACATTCAAGATCCTGAGTGATTGAGAATTCGTTGTACGGATCTTTTTGGTTCTTTTTCGTTCTTTACCTGGTACTTTTAGAATTACCGTTAAAATTGGACATATAAACACAAAATTAAACATGCAAGTTCCCAAATGAATACTTATTGAATTTTTGTTACTATTGCATATACAAACATTAAATTAAAAAAGCAATGAGTGAATGAGCATCTTTAAGAGTCACGTTTTGGTTCTTCTTTGTGCTTTACCTGCTTCTTTGTGATTTGTTGTTAATATTGGACCTAGAAACACAAAATTAAACATGCAAGTTGAGTGAATGTAAATCTGTAATGGGGATTTTTGGTACGTTTTCTTTCTCTATCTGATACTTTTTTAATTAAAGTAGAACTTTTTTAATTTAATACTTATTATTGTTCATTAAATACAAAAGAGAACAGGTATCTGGTACTATTTAGAAATTTGGTCCTTTTAGAGAGTAAAAGGGTAAAACCTGTTTTGGTAGTTTTTTGTCCCCCAGCTATCGTTTGAATCAATGCATATAGAAATAAAAACTATATAAAATTCGTAACTTATCTAAAAAATGCAACTGCAAATTTGATACTTTTTCGAAATTCGAACGTTTATGGGGTGAAAATCGTACCTAATTTTGTTACTTTTTCAAAGATATTTTTCCTCCATCTATTTATCTTTAATTTCACAGCCTAAACGCCTGAAGCTAAAAAGTTGACATTTGGACCGGAGGCAGGCCTCCCGCCAAATCAATCACGCTTACCTCATATCTGCTGTTCAATAGAAAAAAGGCAGAAAATCACTAACCTCATATCTCCTAAACTAAAAGAGATACAAAAAATTAAATACCTTTTATTGTTCATTAAAAAAAAGCGGACAGATGGGTAGCACTTTTTTGTAGTAAGGAGTAAACGGGTGAAACCTGTATTCTGAAACTTTTTTGTTACGCCATCTATCTTTTAACCCAATAAAAATAGAAATAAAAATTATATCACATTCGTAACTTATCTAAAAAATACAAATACAGATCTGGTACTTTTTCGAAATTCGATACCTAAGGGGGGAAAATCGTTCCTTATTTTAATTTTGATACAAAAACTAACATAAATGGTGGAATAATGCACGGAATGACATAAAATTTTGCACGAATTCGCTTTATACGACTGCAAATCATACTGTTAAATTTCGTGAAGATCGGTCCATAATTTACCATACGCCCCATATAAACCCTTCTCGCGGAAAACCGTTTAGTACGCCTAAAACCGCAATAAATAACGCTATCATATTAAAATTTGGTACGTCACAATTTTATAGGACCAGAAATCACACTGTAAGATTTTTTGAAGATCGGCCCACAATTTACAATAGGCCCCATATAAACCCTACTCCCGGAAAACAGATTAGTATGCCTAAAACCGCAATAAATAACGCTAGCATATTAAAATTTGGTACGTCATAGTTTTCTAGGACCAGAAAGCATACTGTAAAATTTTTTGAAGATCGGTCCATAATTTACACTATGCCCCATATAAACCCTACTCCCGGAAAACAGTTTAGTACGCCTAAAACCGTAATAAATAATGCTAGGATACTAAAATTTGGTACGTCACAGTTTTATAGGACCAGAAATCACAGTGTAAAATTTTTGGAAGATCGGTCCATAATTTACACTAGGCCCCATATAAACCCTTCTCGCGGAAAACAGTTTAGTACGCCTTAAACCGCAATAAACAACGCAAGCATACTTAAATTTGGTATGTCACAGTTTTATAGGACCAGAAATCACACTGCCAAATTTCGTGAAGAGTGGTCCATAATTTACCCTAGGTCCCATATAAACCCTACTCCCGGAAAACCGTTTAGTACGCCTAAAACCGTAATAAATAATGCTATCAAATCACTGGTCCTATATAACGTCACTGTTTTATAGGACCAGAAATCACACTGCCAAAAAAGATTAGTCCTTAATTTACCCTAGGCCCCATATAAACCCTCCTCTCGGAAAACAGCTTAAAACCAAATAAAGCCCACTTTGGGAAAATAATTAAATTCGCCTAAAACCATCACATATATAGATATTGCGGTGAAATTTTTTACCTTATTTCATATGGCAAGAAAAAATATCATGAGAATTTGTGAAATTTACTGTTAACGCTAAAACTAATTACACTGCTGTCAGTACACAGCTAACAGTTGAACAAACAACACGTATCAAATTGTGCGCGCTTTAATTATTCTATCGTAAGAAAGAATAATAAACAAAACCGGTTTAATTTTTACTCACAAAAAAAAACACTGCATAGTGAAAAATATTGCATAAACCTTTTCAACATGAGCTCTCCGCATCCATGGGGAGGAGGAGGTGGTCTCTATAGAGACTCCCCTCCAAGAGAAAAATCTAAACACTAAGCTTACATTTTCCATACCTTTCATCAAAAACAAACCAACAAGACAAAATTTGTTTCTATGAAATCTACAGACGCTGAAAAACCTTTAAACAAACTTAATATATTCCTTCTAAGTAAGGCTCTTAATGGTGTTATAAGTGAAAGCAATCGAATTTTTACAAAATTCACACGTGACGGCAACATAATGATTCTTGCAAAAACCAAAAGACAAGCAGATTTGCTCATTAAAACCAAAAAGCTTGCTAACGTTTGTGATATTACATGTTCGTATCATTATAATCTGAATACTGTGAAAGGTGTTATCTTTTGCCCCGAGTTAAAAGACCTAACTGAAGACGAAATAAAATTCGGCCTCTCCGATCAGAACGTCACAGAAGTTAAAAAAATTAAAAAAATGGTAGATGGTAAAGAAACTAACACTCCACTACATATACTTCTTTTCGATCTGTAGAAACTCCCTTCAGAAATAAAAATTGGTTTTCAACTGTACAAAGTTGATCACTATGTACCAAAACCTATGCAATGCAAAAACTGTAACAAAATTGGGCACACCCAGAAACGCTGACAAAATTCCGCAACCTGTTCAATTTGTTCACTAACATTACATAACGGGGAAGAACTTTGTACCCAAGTAAAATGTATTAATTGCAGTATGCAACACAGGTCCACAAACAAAAATTGTCCAAAAATAAAAAAAGGCAAGAAATAATAAAACACTCCACCATATATAGAACATTAATTGCAGAAGCAACCGAATACATCAATTTAAACTTCGAAGGCGATCACTTTACAAAAAATACTCCAATGGAAACTTTAGAAAATATAATGGAAAATAAAAACAACGAAATTAATAAACAAACGAAACAAGTAAAGAAGAAGAAACAATAACTACAAACAATTCCGAAAAAAACAATTTTAACAAAATCAATCAACTCAAATAATACAAACCAAACCAACAATGAAAAAACTACAAAACAGTTACCCAATGCAGAACCTTCAGGTTCTTCCATATTATCAAAAAATATAGCAAAAGCAAAACCAAACACAACAATAAAACTAACAAACACTCTCTTAGCATCTAACCAAATATTAAACGACAAAGTACTAAGTATTCTCAATAAAAAAGAAATACAAAATAAAACTAATAAAACAACAAAATCTCCTTCAACGTCACTACAACAAACAGCAGATGAGATGATTCAAATATCATCTGATGTTAGTGATGATGAAACAATGATAACAGAATAATTTATCAACCGATAATTTTTCCTTCTTTACTTTAACCACTACACCTTACCCTTTATTATCAGTATTAATGATAATAATACAATGGAATATAAATGGATATATAAATAACTACGACAACCTTGAAATCCTAATCAAAAAATATAAACCTGACATAGTGGTTCTCTAAGAAACGCATGTTCCAATGAACATCAAACGAAAGCATCCAAAACAATATCACATTTACTTTCATAATACCAAAAATCAAAGCAAACAAGGGCTAGCATTTATGATCAAAAAAAAACATACATCACTCTTTGTTTGATCAAAACCTTCCAGTTAACTACCAAATTCAATCATTTAAAGTACAAATGGCACAAGAACTACTTATACAAAACATATACCTGCCCCCTAATACG
The DNA here is from genome assembly GCA_943735925.1 of Pollenia amentaria. Taxonomy (NCBI): domain Eukaryota; kingdom Metazoa; phylum Arthropoda; class Insecta; order Diptera; family Polleniidae; genus Pollenia; species Pollenia amentaria. The sequence goes on along the minus strand of OX031006.1, from coordinate 124,563,556 downwards.
AAAATAACAAAACCGGACTTAGAAAACTCCTTAAATGTTTCTGCTCCAAACAACTTTATATTAGGTGATGTAAACGGTTGGTCCGCCCTATGGGGTTCAGCCAAAAGTAATGATCGTGGCAAAACCTTTGAAAATTTTTTAAATTTGAATAATTTATTCGTTGTTAACAGTGGTAAGAGTACCCATTATTCAACTCACAACTCCTTTACGTCAATTGATGTGTCTGCATGCATCACTAATCTATCAACCAAAATTATATGGGATATCGAAGAAGACCTCCATGGTAGTGACCACAATCCTATAATCTTACATTTCGAGAGAAACATTACTACAATACCGTTTAATCCTACATTCAAACCCCAATATGCTAATTGGGCTCTATATTGCAATATATTAGAACATGAGCTGAGTAGAAGAAAACAATCTGACAACAACAACAAAGAAAACGCCTTACTCACCAAGTCCATACTATCAGCAGCAAATGTAAGTATTACTCAAAATAAACCTAGAAAATCAAGCCACAACACATATTGGTGGAACAAAGAACTAAACACTCTTAGAGATAACAAAATGAAATTATTGCACCAACTAAACAAAACCCCAACTCTTACCTTGAGTATCGAGTACAAAAAAGCAAACGCTATTTTTACATATATTTATCTGGAAATTACTCGCCTTTGAACATCAGTAAAAATGCTAAACTAGTTGAAGAACAAATCACAAAATATGAACTACACCTAGCTCTGAAGACCACCAAAGATAACAGTCCCGGCCCTGATAGAGTAACGTACTCTATGATTAAAAATGCTCCTGAAGCGTTTAAACAAAGACTCCTAGATTTATTTAATAATATTCTCTAAACTGGGCCCTATTCCACGAAACAACTTTTCACTTTGCACTTACCAAATTTAATTTTTTGGCAAAGTGATAAGTGTTTCTGTTCCACAATATTCTTTGCAAATCTCACTTTGCAGTAAGCAAAGTTTTGCAAAGATTTTGCTCTCTTTGAAAAGACTTTGCCCTCTTTGCAAAAACCTTGTTCTTTTTGCAAAGTCTTTGCGCTTTCATGCAAAGTGAGTGTGCAAAGTGTTCCACAAAGCATTTAATCATCTTTGCCTTTCTGTCTTATTATCACTTTTCACTTTGCGTTGCTAAATAAAAGTTATAAAAATGAACCGCAAAATAAAAAGGGAGAAAAAAACTTTCGGTTTTAAATATTATTAAAGAAAAAAAATATATTTTATTCGCTAGTATTCAAAACAATAACCTAAGTATTTTTTTTATAAAATTATTGTACATATTTAGAACATATGTATAATAAAAATTTTGAGCTTGAGGTCTTATTTTTGATATAAAAATTTTTAATTTTATTTTATCCAATATTTCGGCACTGCTTTGTGTTTCTTCTTCAAGGTTTTTTTCTTTCTTTATTATTTAACAAAATTTAGCAATAAAAATTTTATCAAAATGGAATTGAAAAACATTTTTGTATGCAATTAAAAAATAGTAAAGAAACCTGAAGAAGGAATACAAAGCAGTGCCGAAATTTTGGATAAAAAAAATTAAAAAATTTTATATAAAAAATATGTCCTCAAGGTCGAAAATTTTATTATACAATCTAAAGAATAAGGGTCAAATAAATACATACGTATGTGTTATATTTAGAACATATTTAAGTTTATATATCATTTTGAAGGTTAATAAATAAACTAAACAGGCTGCCTCGGAGAAAGTTTTGAAACGCCATCATGTTTTAAAACAATGGTGGGCGCTCCATAGCACAATTGTGCTGAGAGACTTCACACGTATTCTTAGCCTCTTTAATTTAGTTTTCGATGAGACAGCGTCGAATGCACATGAAGAGGATGCTTACATATTTTTTTATATTTCTTATATTATTTTATGGTAGGTACTTCTGCCATCTCACTAATACTAATAAGCATCAACACAAGCACAGTTTTCGTTGTGCCCACTTCTGTTTTAAAATAAAACGTCTATTTAAGCGTCGACAACTCTTTGGATGGTTCTGCAAACTGTTAATTTTGCAACACCATGCATAGCTGCAACTCCATGGTACTGGCAACCATTTCCGAGCCAATGCAAGCACAGTAGCAATTGATTTTCAGCCGACTGAGCATTACTGCGCTGTGTATTGTGTTTTAATTTTTCTCCAATTTTATTTAAAAAAATAAAATAAACTTGGATTTGATTTAAACGAAAGCACTCTTTAAAATTAAAGTTTTGTAGTCCCGAAAAATTTATTCGGTCTCTATAATTTCTTGTTATAACCACTTCTTCAATATCGTCAAACAAAAACTCACGTCTTTACATTTTGAAAGCTTCAAAAGATATAAGAATATGAATTTGCAAAGCGATCGTTTACCTTGCAAATTTTTGACAAACTTATCAAAATTTCCTTTGCAAAAATAGAATTTAAAGTTTTTGTGGAACGAAACAGCATAATTATTTGCAAAGTCTTTGCAAATTACACTTTTCAATATTAACTTAAGAGAACGTACGTGGAACAGAAATTGCAAAGAGAGTATAAAAATTGCAAAGAGTTTGCAAATTACACTTATCAATTTCAACTTGTCACTTATCAAATTTAATAGTTCTGTGGAACATAAAGTTTTGCAAATTGACGAAAAATTTGATAAGTGCAAAGTGAAAAGTTGATAAGTTGTTTTGTGGAATAGGGCCCTGGTACCATTCCACATGTATGGAAAAGATCAAATATAATTTGTATACCTAAACCCACAAAAAACAAACTAGAACCAGAGTCTTATCGGCCAATTTCGTTAATTTCTTGTACCAGCAAACTATTAGAAAAAATAATAGCTAAACGAATTGCATGGTTTCTAACTCAAAACAGTTTAATCCACGTTAAACAAACTGGTTTTAAACAGAACAGCTCAACAACAGATGCTCTAATTCACATTGAATACTTTCTTGCAAAAACAATATCTTCACGTAATCACTGCTCAATCTTTAGTATTGATTTCGAAAAAGCCTTCGACAAAATCGGCATTCACAACATTCTTGGTCAACTAAAGGAATGGAATGTGGGAAAAAATATCTATAACTACGTAAAAGCTTTTCTTAGCAATCGAACTTTTTCTGTAAGGGCAAACGGGCACTTTTCAAAATTAACCAAACTTGACCAAACGGTATCCCACAGGGATCTCCACTATCGGTCATCTCATTCTTAATAGCGTTTGAAAAAATCAACCAAATAATGAAAAACACCAAACAGATACATCACTGCTTATATGCTGATGATTTTTATTTGTTTGCTAAAACAAAAAATCCACAAGAGGTTCAAACTTCATTAAACAAAATTTTTACCGACCTCAACATATGGTGTAAGATATCTGGCGCTTCAATATCACAAGGAAAAAGTAAACATTTACATATATGTCGTAAACACAGATGTTCTATAGATCAATTCCAAATAAACAGCGCAGCTTTTACTAATGTCAAAGAACTCAAAGTTCTTGGCCTTATATTCAATAAAACATGTAATTGGAATAGTCATATTGCGTTTCTAGCAGGTGATCTCTCTAAAAGAATAAATATCCTTAAAAGTATTTGCGGTCTTTCAAGTGAAAGCCACATTAACAGTTTAACTAATGTTGTTAAATCAATTATACTAAGCAAAATTGACTACGCCCTCATAATATACGGAAAAGCATCCAAAACACAGTTGTCAATTATTAAGAAATACTATCATCACGCATTACGAATCATTTCACAAGCTTTTAGAACAACACCAATAATGAACATACTTACAGAATTGGGGCTACGAACTATAGAAGACAGATATTGTAAACTCATCAGCAACCAAATAATAAAAATTTCATAAATCAAAAATAACGTTATATTTAATGACGCTACCAACTTCTCAAAATTGAAAAGAAAACCTAAAATTGAAACTACTATTGCATCAATCACAAAATCAGCCAATAATCTATCAATTTAATTAAATAAACCATCAAATTTCAGAGTACACTTTCCGCCCTGGACTAATACAGAAACGCAGATTATAAAAACCACAAACATCGCCAAAAAGAACTATAATTCAGACCAGATTATTCAGCAACACCTTGAACAAATAAACACGTATAAAAACCAAAACTACATAATCTGGTACTGTGATGGCTCCAAAACCGCCAGTGGCAATGCATTTGCTGTAGTAGATGAAAACAATACCATAGTCAAAACTGGAACGCTTCCTGACTTTACTTAAATATTTACATTAGAAATAACAGCCATAGAAGAAGCAATCCAACTTAATCCATCTGGAGTGAACATCCTAATATGCACTGATAGCCTATTAGGGTATTCATTTAATCGGGCTTTTGCTTTAATCGGTTAATCGCTCGATTAATTAACCGAGGATTTGGTTTAATCGGTTAATAATCGGTTAATTTTGTAATTGATCGGTTAACCGATTAATAAAGATTGTTTTATAAATTAAGTAATTTCTATACATAAAAATGCATAAATTTTTTATTATTTGGAGTTTATTTAAAAATAAAAGCAATGACATAACAAACATAACAATTCTTGAACTAACACGAGCAAACAAAAAAATAATTCATAAATATGTAATACATATTTTTTATTTAATACCATAATATTATGTAGTAATTCAAAAATAAACTGTTTGATAATTTTATTAGTTATTTCAATAGTTTAAGGAGACCTTAAAAATAATCTTTTAGAAAAATGTTTAGGATTTAAGCGATTCTTTTCTTTAGTTTTAATAAATCTTGACTTTGAAAAAATTCTTTTACTTATCGTTGATGTTGGAGAAATCGAGTGCAATCCATTATACAGAATATCTAATTTCGCAGTCCTTTTCCTGGGTTTCTCTAAACGTATAAAAGCTTCCATTATGTCATTAGAGTCATGTTTTAATTTTTTTAAATTTTTATCTCTTCTAATTGTTTCGGTTAATTCTGTTAAATGTTTTATATGAGAAATTATGAGAAGAAACAAATAACTTAACACATACATAAATATGGAAAGTTCCAGCGAAAAGTTTCCTTTTTGTAACGTAACGCCAGAAGTAATTTAAATCGTTTATCAAAAATTGTATATGTATAATTTACTTTTTTACATGCTGTGTAAAGCGCAACTAGCTCTACATTAAGTTACAAAAGGGATAACTTTTGAACAACATGGTCCTAATATACAAGCTTACTTACTTTCTGGCGTTACATTACAAAAATCGCTGGAAATTCCCATATGTAACTAAAACGAGCAAAGATTTTTTAATTTGATAACTTGGAAAATAAATCTTTATAAGTCCAAAGGTTTTATACGAAAGGTCTTGCTCAAATCGCAGACTTATGCAGTTTTCTAATGCAAGTCAAAATACATTTCTATTTTTTGTAACGTCTATATCTTCAAATCTTTAGGGTTGATTGTTGTAATTTTTTTTCTGAATATAGTGCTGCTTTATTACTTTTTATTATAAAAAAACTTTTTACATATTTGACTTCTTCATTGAATTTGTATACATTTTGTCGTACAAATATCATGTCACGTCACAATGGAAATGTCCATATAAAAAGTACGTGAAACAAAAAGCTGTTGACAGCAAAGACCTATTTAAAATGAAGATACCTTCTTTGTTTGAATGCAAAAATATTTTCTAAACGCATACCTTTTGCATATCAGACGAAACAAATAATAAAAACACAAAAAAATATGTTATAATACTACAAAAAATTAAAAATTTTGTTACGTCGGTTAATCGGTTAATCGACTGAAATTAACCGGTTTAATCGTTAATCGAAAATAGCCAATTTTAAATTAACCGATCAGTTAATCGGGTAGTAATTAATCGGTTAACCGATTAACGGTTAACCGAATGAATACCCTATAGCCTATCATCCGTTAACACCTTGAAATCCTATAAGCACTCTGATCCCCTAATCTCCCGCATCAAAGAAAATCTTGTTCGTAGCAAACACACAAAAATACTCTATACACCGGCTCACATGAACATTAAAGGAAATTAATTTGCAGACACGATTGCTAAAATCACTAACAAATCGCCAACCATTTTAATTAATAACTACACAAAAAAAGACATTCAAAATCTAATAAAAATAAAACAACATCAAAACAATAACAATTTACCAAATGCATACTACAAAAAAATAAACACTCTTTTACAAAAACCAACATATCCTACCAAATTTACTAAACAACAACAAACAATTTTAACAAGGCTGAGACTAGGTCACTCAAAATTAACCCATGAATACATCCTTAAGAACAGCTCCTCAAAACCAGCACGCCCTAACTCCGGCAACATCTTAACTATGGATCACCTTTTATCCTGCTCCAACAACAACAACCAAATAACATCTTTAACGGAATCCATACAGAACTTTGATTATAAACACCTAAAAAAACATCTACCTCAGGTCGTAGTAAACAAATTATAAACCATTTTATACTTTTTATTATATATTCTTTTGTAACCAATTATCTATGCAAATACTTAAAATCTCAATTTATTAAAGGCGAAGGCCTTGGCAGCCAGTCCTTTTCTCTTTATACATTTTCTGTAAATTAAATTTGCATTAAATAAATATTAATAATAATAATAATAATTACACTGCTGTATTGAAATTTATTTTTTGTAATACCATAAATCAGTCTTCTGAATTTTGGGATGATTGGTCCATAATTTACCATAGGTCCAGTACAAATAACGCTCCTAAAAATTATTTTAGTTCGGCTAAAACTTTTACGAATCATGATATTTTACTCAAGCCAGTTACAAGTTCTAACAAGAAACGCATAAAATTTTTTTATTGTCGGTCAATAATTTAATTCAGGTATAAACCGCAACTAATTTTAATGCAAACGCTCGTTTTTGTGAAGAGTAGTTTATAATATATATGTATGTATTTATCATATAGAGCCCACTCCTGCCGGTGGAGGGTATCAAAGATTCGGCACAGCCGAATATAGCACTCTAACTTGTGTTTAAATATTTTTCTTCATCTATCTATATAATATAAAATTGTAACGTTACTGACTGCTTCATTAGGTGGCATGTCATAACGTCCATCGAAGAAATGTCATAGCGTCCGCGGACGTTATGACACTTTGCAAGGTGTCATAATGTCCACAACAAGCAAGAATGTAAACAAATTTGGGATTATAGCCGGCCTTCGGCCGGGCGCAAGGATTTTCTTCTCTATGGTATAACAAATACCGGCTTCGCTAACTAAAGCTTCTCTGCTTTTGGGACCATAATGAAACATGTTTCTCTCTGCGTGTATGCAGATAATTTTTTTGTATTTAACTTATTTAGTAATAATGGACCTAATGACACGTTTGAAAGTGTCATAATGTCCATTTCCAAAGTGTCATAGTGTCCGCGGACGTTATGACACTTTTGAAAGTGTCATAATGTCCATGGACACTATGACACTTTTTGGGGTGTCATAACGTCCATGGACACTATGACACTGGACGTTATGACATGCCACCCTTCATTATCACTTATCCTAAACTCCAGAATCTAAAAAGTTGACATTGGGACCGGAGGCTGGGTTCTCGCTAAATCGATCCCGCTAACCCCATATGCCGCTTAAAAAGACACCAAAAAAAATGTAGTAATTATTGTTGTTCAATAAATAAATAAGCGCACAGGTACTTGGTACTTTTTTTAAATTCTGACTTTTTGGGGAGTAAACGGGTAAAACCTATATTTTAAAACTTTTTTGCTATGCCATCTATCTTTTAAACCAATAAAAACAAAATATATCACATTCGTAACTTATCCAAAAAATACATATACAAATTTGATGCATTTCGAAATTCGACCGTTTAAGGGGTGCAAAAAGAGGTCTGAGTACTATAACTGAGAGGGAAAAAAGCTTAGAATTAAAGAACACTAAAGTTGAACTTCTGAAAAAAGAAATTACAGAAATAAAGAGGAAAATGTTAAAACAAGAAAACACTGTAGTGGCTGGTAGATAATGAAAATCTTCATGGCATTGTTCAAAACATATGTAACAGTTTAAAAATAAATATGCCACAGATAGAAAATATATATAGACTAAAAAAAAGTAATAGTTGCAAAATTATGTTCTCCATTTGAAAAAAATTATCTTTTGAAATGCATTTCAAAATTTCGCCGTGATAACAAGACCAATTTATGCTTACGTCAAGCTGGCTTCGAAAGTGATGAACCCATCTACATTAATGAGAATTTAACGCCTCATAATCATAAAATATTCAAAGAAGCATTATTACTAAAAAAGAATAAGAAAATTAAATCAACATTTCCCTTGCGTGGACTGTTTACGTGAAAAAGTTTGTTGCAGATGACCCTGTCTTAATTGAATTTTCTGAGGATCTAAAACGGTTTTTTCTTGAATAATGCTTGGACATTTGACATCTCTTTTACAAAATTTTTTGAACTGGAAACTTATTATTTTAAATTAGTAAACTGTTTAGTATATTTTTGTTATTTTCAATTAAATGATTTATTACAATTTAATGATAATCAATTAATTTTTCAATTAAAATATTATCCCTCATTTTATTTTTGCTTTCAAAATTGCATTATAATATTTAACATACTTTTTCTTTCATATACTTATGAATCTTATTGCGTTGCACTCAGTAAATATGACAAATTTGTCTTTTAATCAAGTTGGTTCTAGAGACAGTAATTATAACATGATTCGTATCTTGGCTAATCAGCATCAGGGCTTTAAAATATGTTACACATGCCCAAAGCCTTTTGCCGAAACTTGATGAATGTCGTTTACTATTTGAGAGTTTAGGTATTGATGCTATATGTGTTTCTGAAACATGGCTTATACCGGAAATAAGCAACAGTATTTATAAAGTAGATGGTTATCGAATCTTTCGATCGGATAGGCAAAGTAATGGTGGAGGTGTAGCTATTTACATTAGGAATAATATCTCATGTAAACTTATCTGTTTACATAATGATCCCGGTGATATTGAATTAATTTTTATTGACGTAAATTTTCATGGTGAAAAAATGCTGCTTGGCTGTGTTTATAGACCGGATAGGTATATGAAATTGGACACACTTATCGACAAATTGGAACATTTTTCTGTAGCGTACTCGGAAGTTATTATAACTGGTGATTTTAATTGCAATTTGCTTAAAAATGAAACTCTGACCAACATTATGTATTCATTTAATTTATCTGCTGTAAACACTTCCACGCCTACACATTTTTCAACCACAAACAGCACATTACTTGACCTGGTTTTTGTAAGTAACTGGCGGAATCTATAACCAGTTAGCTGCATCCAACTTTTCCAAACACGATTTGATTTTTATATGCTATAAATTTAGAACTGAAAAGGGAATTCAAATGTACAGTTTCAGAGATTTCAACAGTATAAGTCCAATAAATTTGCAGCGAGATCTTGATAACGTTGATTGGGAACAAATTTTTTATTTGCCATCAGTGGATGAGAAGCTTATTTTTCTTAATAACTCAATACTGCAAATTTATAACAATTACGTGCCAATAAAAAATAAGATAATAAAAAATAGAATTAGGCCATGGTTTGGAAATGAAACTTAATTGTTAATAGAACAACGTGACCGTCTATACCACATGTGGAGAAGGTATAAGACACCTGATCTACAAACTGAGTATCGTTTGGCGAGGAAAAGGGTTGTTTCGAGGATAAGACATGGTAAATCTTTGTATTATTACAACAAATTTAACACAGCTGTTGATTGTAGAAGTAAATGGAAATATATACGAGAGATTGGCATAATTGACTCAGTTGATCGTTCATTGGAAGTTGATGTTAACTTGCTTAATGAAAATTTTACTAAAATTATTATCCAACTGTTCAGTCTAGTTTTTATGATTAATGTTTGCCTTTGATTTCATGTAGTGAATTAATTTTCAATGCCTAGCCGCATGTGATGTATTTAACGCTTTTAATGCAATGAAATCTAATTCAATTAAATTATATAATATTAACCCAAAATTTGTTAAAATTATTCTACCCTGGATAATTCGATATGTTACACATCTTTTTAATACTATAATTATAACCTGTACATTTCCAATGCAGTGGAAACACGCTTAAATTGTTCCAGTACCAAAAGCAGGACATGCATATCGTATGATTGCGATTCTCCCCTATTTTTCCAAAGTTTTTGAAAAGTTGTTACATAAACAAATTTATAACCATGTTAATAACAACAACTTGTTAACCGTCATCTGTCGTCAATCTGGATTCAGACCTCAACGTGGCTGCACTTTAGCACTTACCGATGTGATAGAGGAAATTCGTAGTAACCTAGATGAGAAAAAATAACGTTTTTGGTATTATTGGACCTCTCAAAGGCTTTTGATACAGTGCACCATTCAATCTTGTGCATGAAGTTGTCCAAATTATTTAAATTTTCCACGTTTGCTGTGAAACTGTTGTCATCATACCTCTCAAGTAGATGCCAATCAGTTGCAAATGCCGAAACTATATCGCGTTCTTTACAAGTAACTAGAGGTGTTCCACAGGGATCCATCCTTTGACCCCTGCTATACTCCTTATATGCGAATCGATCTCCCAAACCAACTATCGTATTCTAGTATGCAAATGTATGCTGATGACTTTCAGCTGGATCTCAGTAGTCCTAAAGAGTCAGCTAATATGAAAATACGGGAGTTAAATCATGATCTTGAGAAAATACTTACATGGCCAGCGGCTAACGGTTTGCGACTTAATCCTACTAAATCCAAATGCATATTAATATGTAAAAGAGCCTCTCATATAAATTTTGAGGTAAATTTATTTCTTGGTGATTCGAGAATCAATGTTGTAGATTCAGCAAGAAACTTAGGAGTACTATTTAACAAAACTTTAACCTGGTCGAATCACATTACACAAGTTTGTGGTAAAGTATATGGCATGTTGCGAAGTTTATGGGCTACTCAGCACTTTACACCTCTGCAAGTAAGAATATTACTTGCAAAAACATATCTTCTTCCGACACTTTTATACTCATCTGAAATTTTTACTGGTTGTAACACAAATGATATGAGAAAGCTGACCGTAACATACAACAATATCATTCGTTACATTTTCTTTTTAAAAAGATTTGATCATATATCGCTGCACTCTTGTCGTTTATTTAATATGTCATTTTCAAACTATCTTCAATTCAAAAACTTAGTATTACTTCACAAAATAATAACGACAAAGGAGCCAAAATATCTTTATGAACGTCTGCAGTTTTCTAGGTCGTGTAGAGGGAAAAATTTAATACAATTTCGTCATCGTGACCATTCTGCTTAATGCCAATACTTTATATTAAGCATACGTCTCTGGAATCAACTTCCAAATGATTTGCAAATCACTAGCAACGCTATAAGATTTAGAAAATTACTAAGGGAATATTTTTCGTAAATTTTTTTAATGTTTTAAATGCAAACTTTTTTATTTTTATAAACCTTTACTTTATTTATTTTACTCTATTTAAATTTAAATATAATCTATGTAGTTTAAAAAATATTTTTTATCAATGTATACTTTAACTTGTCTGATTCTAATGCTGTAGTTTAAAAGATATTGTGTCTTGTTGTATTAGAAAATCAAATTAATAATTACAAATACAAATCGTACCTAATTCTGTTATTTTTTTTAAAACATTTTTCTTCATATACCTATATAATATAAAATTGTCAAGTTACTGACTGATTCATCATCGCACGTCCTAAACGCCTGAAGCTTAAATGTTGAAATATGCAAGGGAGGTTGTTCTTTCGCAAAATCGATTCTCTAGGATGGGAGTTTTGGAAATGTTAATGGTCAGAGGGTAAAAAAGGTTAAAACGGGAAAATTCCCTAACCTCATGTTTATTAACCCCATATTTATAAAAATATTTTTGATTAATAAAAGGTTTATTAAACAAATTTTCATAGAAAATTCGTTTCACAAACCTGCTTGAAACTTAAAACATATTTTATGAATATGGGGGTAAAAAACAAACGGATAGGTGTCTGGTACTTTTTTGAAATTCGTCCCTTTTGGGGAGTTGTATTTTAAAACTTTTTTGCCACGCCATCTATCTATTAAACCAATAAACATTGAATTAAAAAATATCACATTCGTAACGTATCTACAAATACAAATAAACATTTGGTACATTTTCGAAGTTCGAACGTATAAGAGGTGAAAATCTTACCTATTACAAAGTTGCGGCCTAAGACCTAGAAACATAAGCTTTGGCGTAAAAATATGTCCACAAAAAGGAGACGCTAACGAAGTAGCAGGTTAAATGCTAGCATATAATAATATATATAAAAATTAAACGGTCCATGTATGGCATCACATTACGTTGGAACGGCTGGAGCGCTTTGGCTAATTTGGAGACGTAAAGAAAGAATAATTTTGGTTAAACTCGGAAAATTTAAGTTTTTAATATATTGCCTACTATTCACTTCTCATTTCGTCTAAGCATAAGCTAATTTAAGGGAAGACGTTAAATATTTAATATTTTTCTAAGTATGAAACATTTTTAGGAGAAACTCGAAAAACTCAACACACGGCCTCCTTTTCATTTCTCATTAGTAAATTGCTTCCGAGCGAAGCCAAGTAATGTATAAAACTCATTTAATTTATTGAAGACGTAACGTGACAAAAAGTTTACTTTTCTTTGAAAGTGCCCACATTCAGCTCCAACAAATAAACAAAAGAAACTTTAAAAATGACTTTACTTTTTTTTAACACGTAAAATCAGGCAATTCAGATTTAATAACTACTTATTGCTCAAAATTACAAAATATCATATCTTATAAACGAAAAAACATCTCCCTCATAGTTTCAGAATTTTTTTTTTTTAATTGAGGATTTATATAAAAATCAACCAAAAAAAATTAGGTTTTTGACTTCGTCCATTTTTAAAATTAATTTTTTGCAGATATAAAACTTTTAAAAAAAATTTTTTATTTATTGTTTGTAGCACCAAGTATTCCGTTTAAAATGTCATACAAATCATGTGAAGCAGTTTTTGAGATATTGAATAAATAAACTCAACACATTCTACTAAATCGGCGAAATTATGACATTTTGAATATGATATAACTTTAGAAAAAAAAATGTTTAATTTTTTCCATATGGGCTGAAAGGAACCTTTTCAACAAATTTCATTTAAATTGAAAGGGGTCGGGTCCCACTCTTGGTCGATTTGACATGAAATTACCCATATAAGAGAAGATATTTTTTAAAGAACTGATTAATTTTATTATCAGTAATACTGTATATGCCAATCCAAACCATTTGCATAACTTAGCACGGGCCCCAGGTTTATTGATATTCAGCCATGTTCTGAAAATCGAATTCGAGTAAAATTAAAATCGAACAAACTTTGATAACGATCGAGTGTTTAAAGTTCATTGAAATTCCGTTTTATATTCTTCATACTATTGTAACGACACTTTACTGCTGGTTGCTGGGGTAGACTCAACGGAGTCCAGAGTCAGTGAGTAGACCAAGAACACACCACAGTCTCTCAAAAGGTTACAAACAAACCTTATTTTCTAAACATTACACCATACAGTTACAAGCCGGTTGATAATGCTTTCGGCGGAAGCACGGAGGAGAATTAAGCCGGTACACGGTGTTCCCACGCATGTACCCTTTTACTTCTCCCCTCGCACGAGGGTATTGAGTGCACTTTCACGAGTACCCCGTAGGTAATGCGCCTACCTTCTCTACACTCTAGCCTGACAGTGCCGATCGCAGCGCTACTTAAAACGTATACCCGCTTTCATAATTAGTGCTTACCTTTGGGCTGATCAGATCAGATGGTCCAAGCTCTACTTAATATGTGTAGCCAGCTGTCTTAAGTAGGTATTCTCCCATGTGAAGCCAGCTGTCTTCTAACCGACTAAATTGCATCAGTCGATGTTGGCCCTTTTATACGTTGCCATAATTTTTTTGAAAATACATAACTGCATCTTAAGAAAAAAAAACTGATTTTAACTTTAAAAAACTGTACATAAATATAGCCCAAAAAATATATATAATTTACTTAATTTACAAATACATTATTATATTATTAACAAATATCGTTACTTTGTTGGCTGATGAAAGAGAGTGGAATTAAGAAGGGTACAGAAGTACATATAGTCCTGCAATTTGTTTTGTTTCTTCATTAAATAAAAAATTTAATTTAGAAAGGGCTCAGATTTGCTATTTGTCAAATGAACATACATGAAAAATTGCTGCAATAAAAATTTAACAATGACAACTCAAATGCAGCTATAAAAAAGAAACAACAAAAATCCCAAAATGTAAACACGGACAAAATTAAACTTTCAAAAGTTAAAGTCAAAAAAATTACTCAAACGGCTTGGCAAACATATCAAAATTATACGTTTGAACAATCCTTTTGCGTTGTTAATTGGGGTATTTGACAAACGATTAAAACATGTTTATAGAAATGTTGTATATTTTCAAGCTGTTTGCGCTACCTAGCGCTAAATTTAATAATTTAAGTGAAAATTTTGCAGAGCCAAAAACGACGAAGCATAAAAAATTATGAAGAATAAAAGTTTTTGATTAGAATTTATTGAAAAATTATTAACTAGGTTTGTGTGGCTTATTTGTTAACGGAGAGTTCATGTTTCCCAAGCCGTTTGTGTTTTTTGTTTGGCTCTTAAGGCTTGTCTCTGTTATACGAGTATGTGCTAAGCAAATTAGGTAAGATAATGGCTTAAGCAATAAAAAATAATGAAACAGAATTGAAATTAAAAAAAATTTTAATGCAAAAACTGCACAATTTACAAAAAAATTATTTTTTAATAAAAAACTTCAAAACTGCTCAATGTTTAGAAAAACTGCAAAATGCAGATAAATCTGCACATTTGGCAACGCTGGCTGTGTACACACCCTGTCGGAAAATGAGTTAGCTCAAAGTCAACTCATGGTTAACCAGAAGTTAGTCAGAGGTGACTCACAAGCTAACTCATTTACATGGTTAAAGCTATTCAGTTTTTACACGCAATGTCCGCAGTACGAGTCAGTACTCACTCACACTGCATAACTTTAAGATAACCATAAGTTAGAGTATATGTATAATGAGAGTTCTACGCCAAATTTACCCAAAAAGCCATTAAAATCACCCAAAAGCCATTAAAATTACCCAAAAGCCATTAAAAAGCCATTAAAATTACCCAAAAGCCATTAAAATTATCCAAAAGCCATTAAAATTATCCAAAAGCCATTAAAATTTTTCCAAAGCCATTAAAAAGCCATTAAAATTATCCAAAAGCCATTAAAATGAACACGTGTTAAAGTATGTCAAATGAACACGTGTTAAAAAAGGTCAAATTTTTAAAAAAAAAAAAAATTTTCAATTAAAAAGCCATTAAAATTATCCAAAAGCCATAAAAATGTCATAAAATTTTTAAAAAGCAATAAAAATGTCATAAAATTTTAAAAAAGGCAAAATTAGGGGGGAAATTCCTGAACACGTGTTAAAGTAGGTGAAATGAACACGTGTTAAAGTAGGTAAAATTTAAAAAAATTTCAAAAACAAAGTAATAAAAAAAGTCGTTAAATTTTATAGGATAGCAATGCACAAGTGGTGGGTGCATTGTTGAAGCCTTTCTTTTGTTGTGATCGATAGACAGACAGCCAGACAGACATAGAGATATGTAGATAGATAGACATACAGACCTTGTAGAAGCAATTGGAAAATATTGTTGATAATTCTATCTTTTTTGATTTTTGTGGGAAATTGAGGATTTTCTGGACGATGAAGAGGGAGATACCATCATTTTGAAGGCAAATGATGGTTTTTATTTGGACGAAGATGGAGATCGTTATATTAGGGAAGTAGACTTATGTTTATAGATGTAGTAGTGATTTTTTTTTTAATTCAAAATATATTTTAAGAAATTAATAAATAAATATAAATAATAAAAACTAATAAAATTGAAATTAGAATTCGTTTGTTTTTACAATGGGTGTGGTGGGTAAAATTAAAAAACATTATCGATAATTTTAATGAATTAGAGCAAACAACATATGTTAAAACTAAGTGTAACCAAAAAAAAAAAAAACAAAAATTTTTTCTATAAATTGTGAATTTATTTAGTAATTTATTACATTTCATTATAAATTATCAAACGATGAATATTAACGCGGAATTAATTGCTTCATTCAACAAATTAAATATAAAACATATTTTAAGTGTTAAAAATATGATAGGTGGAAAGGACTATCCTATTACAGGAGCTGAACGGGTAACTACAAAATATGGAGATGCCATTGTCTTGGAATTGGATGGAGCTATGCTTTATCTTCCTAAAAGGTTTAATGTCTTAACTGAAAACGATGTTGGGAGCCTATCAACTGGCTCATATATAATTTCAAAGATTCCTTTAGATGACGAAAAGGATAGCATTAATTATAAGCTAGAAATTAAGACGGCTGCTCCTATGAAAGGATATTACCCTTATACTCATTTTAATACATTTAAATAAAATAATTTTTTCAATAAAAAAAAATGATTGAACAATAAAAAAATTATTATAGATTCTAGTGTTTTTTTTTTTTTATTTTATTAGTATATATATATATATATATATATATATATATATAATATAGAAATATTAATATTTTTAATAAGTTGTAACTGAAATCTTAATGTGGAAAGATGGAGGTTATTGAAGCTTTTCTACAAGAATTTGGAAGTGTAATCTTTGAAGAACATTTGGAATTATTATGTACATTCAAAAGAGAATATACAAATTTTAATGTATATAATATGCCTTGCTCTCACGAAAGTACAAGTGGAGATGTCGTGGGTTTGTGTGGATGCTACTTTTTCTATAAGAGGAAAAAGGAGGTTATAAGAATTATAGAAAATTATAAAAAGATATTAAAATATTTTAGAATTCTAAATTTATGTACAAGAAAACAAAAATAATTAAATAAAAAAAAAAAAAAAAAAAAGATAAAAGCATTTTTTTCTTTAAATAGAGAGTTTCAAAGCAAAAATATTATTAGTTTACATTTAAAATTCATCGAGAATGTTCAATCTTGTAAGAAGCCCGAAAATATACGACTGTGTATTTGAGTTGGAATATTTTATAAATTTAAAATTAAAGATATCCTGCGGATTTTCCACAGCTCTTGGTTTTAAGCCTATTGTCTGGTTGCATTATAAGGATAGGAACTTCATTGCATTGGACCGGGATGAATGGATAAACCTTATGAGCTATAAGGAATATATTAAGGCAACACTTAATCAGTATGAATTCCAAGATTGTATGAATCTAATTAATAAGGATGAAAAGAAGGATGTTCAATATACATTTCAGTATAGGAATAATATTTGCTATCTCATCCTACAACAGGGAAACCATAAAATAAAAATTGATCCTGAAACTTGGAAATCTCTGACTCAAATTGGAATATTCTTGACGACATTTTTAAGCTGGAATACAATTCTTCGCAAGCAAATCTTATATTTTTATTATGAACATTATATTCCTAATTGCTCTATTTTAAATAAAACAAATGTACAATATTATGAAATTAAAAATATAAATGAAAGAGATATAGAAATTGATTTAACCAGACTTTGTTATGAGTTTGGAAAAAAAATGCAAAATAAAATTAAAACAGATGTTAAAATCTATAGATTATTATTAAGAATGGATAATAAATAAAAAACAAACAAACAAAAAAAATAATAAAAAAAAACAAAATATTTGAGTTTTTTATTAATTCTTTATTTTGAAATTTATTAAAAATTTTAAACATAAATGACCACAAATAAAAGTATTAAATTTTTGATATCTTAAATAGTTATATTTAATGTTTTTACCCAAGTATCTTAAAACTTCTATAGGTGGTTGGAGATTACCAAAACTATCAAAGTATTCTACATTGTCATTATTTTTATAAAATGCTACCCAATGCGTTCCATATCCTCTATTTGAATCCAAGTTTATAATTCCATTCTCTATTCGGTGTGGAGTTTTAGGAAGTTTATCTCTCATATATACTCCTCTAAAATAAGGAATATACTTCTTCCCAAATGTTCTCAAGTCCACATCTGTTAGCGGTCTATTAGGTAGCTGCTTTAATAGTTTTTTGATGAGGTATAAAATATTCCATAGCCTTTTTTATAGGGTTTAAGATATAGACCTTTACCCATAGCTATTGCCTCTAATGTTTTGTTATGACGCTTACTTTCTTCGAGCTGTTGTCTACCATTTTTAGCTAAAGTAATAGTTTTAGCGATTGCTGACCCACCAGAAGCTATTGCTCCCAATGCTCCAAGTGCTGTTAGAATAGGGACAAGTGGAAGAAAACCGCCAAGTTTAGGTATGTTGATAATTCTAGGAATTTTTACTATAGATTTTTTTCCAAGAAATGAATGTTGGATAGCTTTTCGTGCAGTTTTAATAGCGGTTTTGATGTCATTTGGTTTTTCCTTTTTTAAAATATCGGTTGCTGATTTAACGGCATTCTTAAAAATATTTCGTCTACACTTTTTCTTTTGTTTGTCAGTTTTTACTCCCAAGCCCAATTTAACTTTTGACTTCATTGTGTTAGTGACAAGGTATGCGTTGAGTTTTTCTCCAAATGTACTATCTTTAGCTTTAACTCTACTCCAAGCTTTTTCTGCTAGTTCTTTATCTGCGTAATGTCGTTTATGAATATCAGTGTTCTGGGCATAAGCAATATCATGAATTTTACAAGCTGCATCTAACGGATTGATACCTTTATCACCCCTTTGTAATCGTTTTTCCAATTTAGTGCCTGGTCCACAAAATTGATAACCCGGTAAATGAAGTTCAAGTGGTAGTGAATTAATTAAGCTATTTACAAGTCCTTTTCCAAAGACGAAATGTTTTCTACTAAATTCTTTATTTTTATACACAATCATTTATATATATATAAAAATTGCTTTTCTGAAAATAAAAATAAATAAAAAATCTAAAAGTAAATAAAACGCAATATTAAGCAAACGTATGCTTTCAGTCATAATGATGCGTTTGGTAAAACAACAATCGAATATTTCAGTGAGAAACTTGGATTTAACGGAAAACAGAAATGGTTTTAAACATAGCTGTCTTTTACCTAATTCTATCAGAGCACTAATAGTTGGTCCCTCAAACTGTGGCAAAACAAATATAATGCTAAGTTTAATTGAAAGTCCGAATGGTTTAAAATTTAAAAATATTTATATATACTCAAAATCATTAAATCAACCGAAATATAAATATCTATCAAGATTAATTTCATCAGTAAAGGGTATGGGACTTTATACATTTTCAGACAATGAACATGTCATACCACCCGAAAAAGCTAAAGTAAATTCTATTATGATATTTGACGATGTCGCTTGTGAAAAACAAAATAATATAAGATCATATTTCTGTATGGGGAGACATAAGGATATTGATTCTTTTTATTTATGTCAGACTTATACACATATTCCAAAACATTTAGTACGTGAT
The DNA here is from genome assembly GCA_943735925.1 of Pollenia amentaria. Lineage (NCBI taxonomy): Eukaryota > Metazoa > Arthropoda > Insecta > Diptera > Polleniidae > Pollenia > Pollenia amentaria. The sequence goes on along the minus strand of OX031006.1, from coordinate 124,544,036 downwards.
AATGCAAATATGATTATTTTATTCAAGCAAGATGAATTAAATTTAAAGCACTCTACAATGATCATGTTGGCAGCGACATGAGTTTAAATATGTTTCGTTACATTTGCGGAGAATGTTGGAAGGATAAATATGGATTTCTTATAATAAGTAAAGATGATGAAATGAAGCAAGGGCGTTATAGAAAAGGCTTTGATCTATTCATTCAGATTTAGTCATATAAATACTACTAACTACATCAGACGTATACCTATTAATATTAAATACGTTTTTTTTTTATACTTGGAGAACTGTCAAAATTATTCCACGAAGCTGTTTAGCTGTTTAAAGAAGCTGTTTAGCTGTTTTCAAAAGCTGTTTAACTGGTTTCAAAAGCTGTTTATCTGTTTTAAGAAGCTGTTTAGCTGTTTTCAAAAGCTGTTTAACTGGTTTCAAAAGCTGTTTATCTGTTTTAAGAAGCTGTTTAGCTGTTTTCAAAAGCTGTTTAGCTGTTTTCAAAAGCTGTTTAGCTGTTTTAAGAAGCTGTTTAGCTGTTTAAAGAAGCTGTTTAAAGAAGCTGTTTAGCTTTTTTTTTTCATCAAAGTTATAATCATGGAAGAAAATATTTTAAAAGAGTTGGTGAAATCCAAAAAAATTTTAAAGAAAAAATTTCAAAGCATAAGACTGGGAGAATTGGAAAAATTTAATAATTTAGAAAGAACGTTTAAACCTTTAACAGAACCTCTAAAGAAACTAGTCAAATTGTCAGATTCGTCAAATCTAACAATACCCACAGACGAAAAATATAAATGTAAGCACAATACTAAAATAAAAACGGAAAATAATACTATATTCACCAGCACTCCTAAGAAAAAATTATTGATCGAGAAAAACATTAATTCAGCACCTAATAAAATAAAAAGGGGTAAAGAAGAAGAAGAAGAAGAAGAAGAAGAAGAAGAAGAAGACTATAATAGTAATAGTGAAGATGAAGTAAATGATAAATCGAAAAATGAACAATTTTATTCTCAATCATCCGATTGGGAGTTTGATTTATCAACCCTAAATGGAAATAAAAAGCTTGACACTATATTTGGACCTCATAAAATGGAAAATGGAGACTGGAAATTTGGAAATTCTATTTTAAAGCTAACCGATGATAAAATAATAATAGGTCAAAAATCTTGGGCACTAACCCCAGGGTTATACTCATTACTTTTTCATAAAAATCCAAAACAATTTGATTCGTCAGAGCTAGCAATATATAAAAATATTTTACTTGATACAAATGCACATCGAAGAAACTATGATCCTAATAATCAAATCAATGGAAACAGAGGTTATAAATATAAAAAAATAATAAATAAATTGTTTACTACAACTACTCACGTTGGTAAGGGTTTAATGGAGGTAAATCTTAATAAACCGAACTATATATACTGGGATAATCCTAATGAAATTGTAGACCGATTGAGGCTGTTAATAGCATCACAACATGCTGGTAACAATAATCATTCTAATGAAATAATATCTATAATCGAAGAACTAAGGGAAGCAAATATAATTGAATAACTTTTAAATAAATAAATAAATAAAAAAATTATGACTGTTGACAAATTTGGTCATTACTATAATCAAAAATATATAGGAGATATAACAAGAAACAACATTTCAAAAAAATTCGGTATCAAACTCAACGTAAATAATATTGATATAGAGAATAAAAGAATTTTAAATTTGTCACCTCCAATGAATGGGACAGATGCTGTTAACAAAAATTATGTGAATATACAAATGACCCATATGCAAGAACATTTAAAAAGGGGTATAAACAAAGAAGTTTTAATTGTAAGAAATGAAATAAAGGATTTAAATAAGAAAATTTCTGATATATATAGTGCAATGATTCATCACAACAAACTTTCATCACAACAACAACAACAACAACAACATAATGGAAAAAAGAACGGTAATAAATGAACTACATTCTAGAGCACGCAAAAATTTCTTAAGACGGAAAGTAATAACAAAGGGAATTGATGATCTTTGGCAAGCAGATTTAGTAGAAATGGGTAACTATTCCATTATAAACAACGGATACAAATATATGCTAACAGTTATTGATACATTTTCAAAATATGCTTGGGCTGCAGCAATTAAAGCAAAAACCGCAAATGAAGTTTCCAAAGCTTTCCAGGAAATACTAAGTAAGGGGCGAATACCTAAAAATTTACAAACAGATGACGGAAAAGAATTTTTTAATAAGGAGTTTGGTTTACTAATGCGTAAATATTCAATTAATCATTACTCTACTTATAGTGTAATGAAAGCTTCAATTGTTGAACGCTTTAATCGAACACTAAAAGGTATGATGTGGAGAGAATTTAGTTATAATGGAACATTTCACTGGATTGATATTTATAAAAAACTAGTTGATCAATATAACAGAAAAACTCATAGTAAAATTAAAATGGCGCCTATTGATGTAAAACGTGAACATGAACAACATCTACTGAAAACTGCATTTAGCAGTTTAAAAATGTTTAAATCATCAAGGTTTAAGGTTGGGGACTATGTTCGCATAAGTAAATATAAACATATATTTGAAAAAGGTTATACACCAAATTGGACTACAGAAATATTTAAAATAAAATCGATACAGAACACCTACCCAATAACATTTTTACTTGAAGACTATCAAGGAAATCCTATAAAAGGCGCATTTTACAAGGAAGAAATACGTCGTACACGTTATCCTAATACATTTCTGGTGGAAAAAATTTTAAAAGAAAAAGGTGATAAAGCGTATGTTAAATGGTTAGGTTTTCCAAACCAACATAATTGTTGGATAAGTAAAAATGAAATATTATAAGAAAACAAATACAAAAAAAAAAGTTTTTCTAATAAATGTATAAATTTAATAAAACAAAAAAACTCAAGCATTTTCATTTCATTTACAATTTACCATTCAGGATGTCAATTACTTTAGCTTTAAGTGGAAATTCATCAATCCTAACGGCAAATTATTTCCCACCAATAGATCTAAAAGATGACTATGAATGTTCTCTAGTTGATTTTCATTCATATAACTCTATTCCTAATGTAGATTATGATAATAATTTATTTCATATAGGAGATAAAATAATTGAAATTCCTATTGGATCATACGAGTTACAAGATATTGTTGATTATATAGTTGGGCAGTATAAAGCAGAAAATTATAATAAATCTATTCTCATTAAAGCTAATAATAATACTTTACAGATTGAAATAACTTCATCCCACGATGCAATTTTATTTAATCGAAAACGATCCATTGGTACGCTGTTAGGTTTTAGTGAAGAAATTTTAAAGGCTGGTATGAAACATATATCAAATCAACCTGTAAATATATTAAAAGTGAATGCTATACAAATTCAGTGTAACATCATAACAGGAGCATATATGAATAATTCTCCCGCACATATACTACACGAGTTCGCATTAGACGTACCACCAGGCTATAAATTAGATGTTATTGCTAATAACCTAATTTATTTACCAGTAAACGTCAAAGAAATAACATATCTTAAAATTTGGATTGTTGACCAAGAAAATCGTGCAGTTAATTTCAGAGGTGAAGAAATAACACTTAGATTACATCTAAGACCCAGAAAAAAATGATAATTTACAATAAAACTAAGCACATTAAAGTTAATAGGGTCATTCCTACTAATCATATTAAAGCTATAAGACCATCATTATCGAAAGAAAACACCACCTTTTTAAAATTGCTTAAGTTAAAAATAAAGAAAAATGTCTGATATACTCAATGTCATTGAAAACCCGTATTCTGATGAAAATATAATAAAAAAAGATTATCACAGCTATGTGCCCTATATTCAATCATTTAAAAACAATGATGAAATTCGAATTACACTACAAAATCAAGACTTATATGTTCTTCCGTCTGAAAGCTACTTATATATAGAAGGAAACATAAAAAACACTAAAGGTGAAGAAGCGTCAGAAAATACTAGATTGAGGAATAATTGTGTTGCATACTTATTTGATGAAATACGGTATGAGATTAATGGTGTTGAAATTGATCGTACTCGATACTTGGGAATATCCAGTACAATTAAGAATTATGTCTCACTAAATAAATTTGAAAGCAATATGATGAGAAATGCAGGGTGGAATATTTCTGAAGACCTGTCAATGCGAAAATTTAATTTTTATATTCCCCTTAAACTACTATTGGGATTTGCTGAGGATTTCAATAAAATAATTTTAAATAGTAAACATGAACTTATTCTTTTACGAAGTTCAAATGATGATAAGGCGTATTACTCTACAGATGCTAATGAAAAATTAAGTTTATCGATTAAAAACATAACATGGAGAATACCACATATTCACCTATCAGATACACGAAAAATACAAATAATGAAGATTATAAAGGAGGGTGTTTCATTACCCATAGCATTTCGCAGTTGGGACTGTTATTTTAATCCAACATTTTCCGGAGGCAGAAATCACAACTGGAATATTAAACTATCAGTGAATAGAGAAAGGCCAAGATTTCTTTTATTCGTATTAGAAAACGATAATAAATATATACATTCAGATTTGAAAAATGTTAAAGTGCATTTAAATTCAGAATCGTATCCATATGATGATTTAAATTTAAAATTTGAGGAGAATCGATACGCTATTTTGTATGATATGTATGCTAAGTTTCAACAAAATTACTATATGAGAGAAGCACAACCTCTTCTTTCATGTGAGAAATTTAAAAATATTCCAATTGCAGTAGTTGATGTTAGTTATCAAAATGAAATTGTTAAAAATGGGCCTATCGATGTGAAAATTGAGTTCGAGACAAGTAGTCCAGTATCAAAAAATACAAATGCTTATTGTTTAATCCTACACGATCGTATGATGGAGTACACACCTTTAACTGGAATTGTTCGAAAAGTTATATAATCTATTTTAAAATACATTCTAATACTTACTTTTTTTTCATTTAATTTCTATTAAATAAAGAATGAAACTGTTGGTTTTTTTTTTTAAATAAATTTTGGTTTTTTTTTATTTTATGTGTATATAGGTGTATATATTTACATATATTTACATTTACATATTCTATACTAATTATTTAGTGACTCAATATCACTAATTAACCTACTTAATTCTAAATCACCATTATCAGTATCTAACTGATAATGGTGCCATGCAAGTGTATTAATCTCATCATTTCTTATTTTACGTTTACTATCAATAAAATTTAAAGCTATTTTATTAACTCTATTTGTTAGTATTGTGTGTAACTTAGATGTGAATGTGTACATACATGCCCCTACTGATTTCTTATTAAATAAGACATGTTTATAATGATCTATAGTATAATTGTCTACCACGCATTTTTTAACCCCCTTAGCTTTTTTAACATCTTTATCATCTTCAACTGTGAAAGAATAAACTTTGGGTCCTAAGCCTACATATTCAGTGATGAATTTACCTTCAGTTTCATCTTTCATCATTCCAAGTACTTTTTTATTTAATTGAGGAAAGTTAAATGGATTATTTTGTAAATATGCTGATGTGTCAAAGAGTGTTTTTAAATCTCCTCTTATATCATCATAGAAATCATCAGTTTTAATTGAGTAAATAAAAGAGTCAGTGTCCATATAATTGAGATTTATATTATCTCCGAATTTAGGTTTCATATACTCATAATGGAAATCATACATATTCCATTTTGATAGATCAAGTACACAAAAGCCTAAATAAATGGGTTTATTGTAATATGTCAAAGTTTTGTTCATTTGTACAGCCCATAATTTATCAGTAAACTGTGAAATACTGTGAAAATTTGGTTTTGCTATAAGTTCACCTACACCCAATTTATTGCGATTAGTACGACCCCATTCACTAACCAACCGAACGTCTTTTCTCTTATCGACATTTTCCATGGTTTTACCATACACAGCATTATTGAGCAATTTATAGAAATCTTTTTCAAATTGATTCTTAGCTTCTGTTCTATGTGTCGTATTTAAATCTATGTATGTCTTTAACCACGGCTTTTGATTAAATTTCAGAATTCGGTGAACTTTTTCCAAAACCAATCCATTATTTAAACATTGCTCTAATGTTTTATAATGTATGACATATTTCTTTTTGTTAGATAGATCAGCAATTAATTTTTCATATTTACTCCCACCAATTATTTTGTTTTCCACACAGAATGGCAGGTCATTATGATAATCATGACAGCTAGACGGGTATGATAAATCGACTTCATAAATATAACCAACATCTGAGTTATGTGGAATATTTTTGGGGTGAATGAAGTCATTTGTCCAACTGAAGCCTCCATATGGTAGTGACTCTGACATTGCCCAACCATAAAGATTATTTGCGTCTAAATATAAAATGTATTCGGAGGGTTTTGTAGGATCATAATCATTAAGATATTTATGATTCGCCTTACTATACCTCTTACTACATTGTGAAAGACCACCACGAATTCCTCGTTTAATAAAATTATACATTTCTAGATCTGTTAATAATTCTAGCTCAATTCTTGTATATTTTAACATTGCATCCCAAGAAAGCCCTGGGATGGTATAATAATGTGGAGGATCTAGGTTATAAATCTTCTTACAGAGCTTTCTGAAGTTTTCAAATATATCTGTAAGTAACAACACGTCAGTTTTTAAATACAGCTCCATGTAATCCTTAATAGTCTCGCAATCAAATTTTGTCCATATATTTTGTGCTAGCAAATAATCTTCTTCTGAACATTTTTTATCATTTAACCTACTATAAAATGCTTCAATTGGTGGGAGTTTCTTTTCATTTAATTTTTCAAATGAATTTAAATATTCATAAGGAAAAACACCCTTTCGCTTCATAAGAGAAAACTTCTCAGCATCTGGAAAATATTTTCTAACTGCATTTAAATCTTGATCATTGAGGTTACTAGCTAATGATTCCAAACCAGATGCCATAAATCTTAAAGAGTCTAAAAATCTAAGCTCAATTTTTTTTCCAGTTTTATAAACTCGCACCTTTTCAAGTTGTTTTGAAATAATATGCTGAGGAATATTTTGCTTCACTTTTCTTATATACAACTCATTTATATAATCATCAATTTCTTCATCAGTATATACCCGAACAGTATGCGACAAAGAAATGTATAATTCTTTATTTATTGGAATTACATTTGTCTCCCCTTTAATACTAAGTAATTCTTTAATAAATAAGTGACAGTCATATTTCGAAAAATTATGGAAAAATATAGGAATAAAATTTGGAATTTTAAAATTTAAATTACACGAATTATGTGCAGCCCCTCTATATTTTCCTGATAAGTGGCAGTGATCTCTCACAGCTAGTTCATCGCCTAGTGCTAAACCGCAAATATGACAGTTAATAGAGTTTAAAAATTGTTCTTCTTCTAAGGGGGTTAATGAATGCATGGGGACAATTTTTTCATAATACTTCTTATACATTTGTCTACATTCATTTATTAAATTATTTACAAAATGTTGCCCTACATTAACACTACTACTACTACTACTAAACATTTTAAACTTATCTAAATTTTCATTAAAATTACACTTAATATTAAAACCATATGCACATGGAACATGTTTTTTTGTAAATCTACTATTTTCATTAATACTACTTACATCTACTTCCTCGAGAACGCATTCAAAATCCGCATACACAGTGAACGGGAGATTCATTTGTCGCTCATGATGGGAAAACTTTATGATGGATTTGTCTCCCTCCGGCATCTTGGGAATGCACTCTCCACATTCTTTTTCTTTGTGAAAAATCATTTTTTCCGGTATATCTGTGTGGTAAAGGCATGCGTTGCAAAATATAATTCTTCCATTATGCGTAGATATTTGACTTGAAAGTAGTCTAAAAAAAAGAAATAAATTTATTAAATTGAATAGATTTTTTTTTTTAAAAAATTTTATATAAGTTTTTGATAACTACCTTGAAATATTGTTTATTAGAATGTAGTGCATTTTATCACCACATTCGTCTTCCAGCAGCATAAGGTTTATATGCATATTTTTTTCCTTTTTGGTAATGTAGTATGGTCCAATAACAGCCTTGGATTTCCTATCAAACCCGAACACATTTACACTTATATCAGTATTATTTCTTTCAAATACTTTAATATCTTTCACATCAGTAGGAAATTGCATTGATGTGAAATTAAGTGTTCTACCGCAATCAAGCTTAATATTATTGTCAGCAATATTTGGTATATTGTAAATTGTCTGTCTGTATACATGACTGTCATCACCATTATAAAATGCTGCTATTACACTCCATTTAAAGCAAAATATATCATTGTTTTGAATGTTGACACAAGCTTTCTTCCTCGCCAGCTCTACGGGTGTAGGTATATATTGGGATCCTGATAATGGTGATGCTTTATTTATGTTTATTTCCAGCCATTTAATTTGGATAAGCGTCCAACCAGAATCTCTTTCTTGAAACTCAGACATCTTCGCCTTAATCTTTTCAAATTGAAGTGTGAGAGCTGAGCCAATATTGTCTGCCCTTGATAAGCGTATCATTTCCGTATTGTGGTACATATCAGTTTCTGGTTTAAGAGGATGTGCTGGTAGCTTATATCGTGCTGTCAATTCCAAATTAAATTTCACAATTATGTGCTCAGCCAGACAATTATTTAATAATTTCTGAACATACATTTGACCCTCTTTCAAATATTCATTTACATTCAAATTCAAATCTCCTTTCGGGAAACGGTACGTCAAAAGTCGAGATTTAAATGAATTTTTTATCAATTGAATCCGGTTTCCAATTCTCTCCTGTACATTTTTCTTGTGTTCGGGTTGGGAGCAATGAATAAACCACTGTTGTGGTTGAATTTTAACATTACAATCCTCACACATAATAAAAGATTCTGAACATGACTCAGGCTTTTGTTGTTTAAATGGTATATTTGATTGTAACATCGATAGACGCTTCCTAGATGCATCCGATGTTGAAGGATGTTCATCCATTTCTTCTACTTGTTGTTGTTGTTGTTGTTGCTGCTGTTGAAGGAAATCTAGATGGATTTCCATATGTTTTTTCCTCTCCATTGATGTCAGGGATATATGATTGCACACATCACATGGCACATGAATTTGAATATGTTTTTTTAATTTTTGTTTCTTTTTATATTGGTTTTGGCAAATTTCACAAATTAGTACACTAGCCATTATTATTATTTTAAAATATTAATTTCTTTTTTTTTATTTTCACAAAAAAAAAACAAACTTTCTTAAGCAAGTCTACTTTAGAAACTAATGAATAGAATATATTTAAAACCTTTTATATACTTTCAAATATCTATACAATCGTAAATTTACTTATCAACAAATAAAATGCCAGACTGTCTCTGTATATCTGTCTGTCTGACTAACTTTCCTTTTCCCCCTTTTTATCTTCTCTTTTCTTTTAAAAATCATAAATAAATACTTTGAATTTTTCTTCCACCCAAATAAAAATTTAAATAGAAACACCAATTGCATCTATACAATTTTTTTTTTTTAATAACTAAATAAAATCATAATTTATAGATACTTTGAATTTATTCTTCAACCCCAAATAAAATTGAAAAACCATTTGCTGTTACGAAGCCAGTCTGTCTGTATGTCTGTCTATCCATCCAATAATATTTTCGTCGATCACCCAAACAAACAAAATAACAACAACCCTCCATCTGGTTACCCATAAACACACACACAACAAAAAGGACTTTTATCAGAAATGTGTATTTTCTCCCAACAATCCACAAAACACACACAAAAATAAAAAAAATATTTTTCCAATTTCTTCCTCAAGGTCTGTCTGTGTATCTATCTATCTATATTCAAGACACACTCCAATCTAATACCCTTATCATCTCACACCCCATAAATTATTAATTTTAATATCAGCGCTTTGAAAAAATTGTCCACAAAATTTTTTTTCAAAATCAAGTGCATCGACAAGTACACAGTATGTCTGTCTTCCACAAAACACACACAAAAAATAAATCACATCTTTTCTCAAGTGTATCTACACAGTAAGTCCGTCTATCGATCACAACAAAAGAAAGGCTTCAACAAGTGCATTGACAAGTACACAGTATGTCTGTCTTCCACAAAACACACACAAAAATAAAAAAAAAAATATTTTTCCAATTTCTTCCTCAAGGTCTGTCTGTGTATCTATCTATCTATATTCAAGACACACTCCAATACAATACCCTTATCATCTCACACCCCATAAATTATTAATTTTAATATCATAAAAAAAAAAAATAAAAAAATGCGCTTATCAGCTTTGTGTGTTTCCTCAACAAAAATTTTTTCTTCACATAATTCAAGAAAATAAAAAGATAGAATTATCAACAATATTTTCCAATTGCTTCTACAAGGTCTGTATGTCTATCTATCTACATATCTCTATGTCTGTCTGGCTGTCTGTCTATCGATCACAACAAAAGAAAGGCTTCAACAATGCACCCACCACTTGTGCCTATAAAATTTAACGACTTTTTTTTATTACTTTGTTTTTGAAAATTTTTTTTTTTTTTAAAATTTGACCTTTTTTAACACGTGATCATTATTTTAAAAAATCATAAATAAATACTTTGAATTTTTCTTCCACCCAAATAAAAATTTAAATAGAAACACCAATTGCATCTATACAATTTTTTTTTTAATAACTAAATAAAATCATAATTTATAGATACTTTGAATTTATTCTTCAACCCCAAATAAAATTGAAAAACCATTTGCTGTTACGAAGCCAGTCTGTCTGTATGTCTGTCTATCCATCCAATAATATTTTCGTCGATCACCCAAACAAACAAAATAACAACAACCCTCCATCTGGTTACCCATAAACACACACACAACAAAAAGGACTTTTATCAGAAATGTGTATTTTCTCCCAACAATCCACAAAACACACACAAAAATAAAAAAAATATTTTTCCAATTGCTTCTACAAGGTCTGTATGTCTATCTATCTACATATCTCTATGTCTGTCTGGCTGTCTGTCTATCGATCACAACAAAAGAAAGGCTTCAACAATGCACCCACCACTTGTGCATTGCTTTCCTATAAAATTTAACGACTTTTTTTTATTACTTTGTTTTTGAAAATTTTTTTTTTTTTTAAAAATTTGACCTTTTTTAACACGTGTTCATTTGACATACTTTAACACGTGTTCAGGAATTTCCCCCCTAATTTTGCCTTTTTTAAAATTTATGACATTTTTATTACTTTGTTTTTGAAAATTTTTTTTTTTTTTAAAAATTTGACCTTTTTTAACACGTGTTCATTTGACATACTTTAACACGTGTTCATTTTAATGGCTTTTGGATAATTTTAATGGCTTTTTAATGGCTTTGGAAAAATTTTAATGGCTTTTGGATAATTTTAATGGCTTTTGGGTAATTTTAATGGCTTTTTAATGGCTTTTGGGTAATTTTAATGGCTTTTGGGTGATTTTAATGGCTTTTTGGGTAAATTTGGCGTAGAACTCTCATTATACATATACTAGTTAGCTCATTATGAGTCAGCTTGTGGTGCATAAAATATGTTGACTTTAATAAGAGAATAAAAAAAAAATTACGTATTTTGCTTTATTTATTTTCTAAAGAGAGACAGAGATTATTACACATATGTTTTCTTTCACTTTTGTTGTATTTCCCCTTTGTCTACAGAAAAACTCTCAGTTATAAGACACCAGCAGCATGCCCGATATGACCAAAACCGGTTTTCATAATAATTCTACTTTGAAAATGAGATGTATTTAACTAAATGATATTAACAAAGAGAATATGGGAACTTTTACTTATTATTTAACTTTGAAAAAGTACACAAAACAAGCAAAACGTGTTTTTACCACAGTCCACTGCATCAGCTTTGAGTTAGCCAAACGCTAGCTCAAAAGTTATCGAGAAGAAGTCAGTCGCACAAAACACAACTCACTAATCTCTGCATAACTTTTGAGTTAGCCAAAGGCTAGTTCAATACTTATCGAGAAGAAGTCAGTCGCACAAAACACAACTGCCTCAAACCTGCACCAATTATGAGTTAGTCACTAGTCAGTTGTAAATAAGTTAGCTAAAAGTCAACTAAATGTTGAGCTAGCTAATAAAAATCCGACAGGGCAATCATTTACACACACACATTTTGCCACGTCCGCATTACAGCTGCTATCGCTCAGTGGAGTATTGTTGTGTATTTGATTCGTACACTGCCAGCCAGATGGCGTTAATTCTTTACATTGTCCGTTAAATTCAAACTTATCTACCATTCAATTTGAATTACTATATAAGTTAAAACAGTTTCGTCGCCCACTGTAAGTGAACGATGTTGAAATCATTGACAGACGCTGGCTTTTTTCTTACATTTATGATTGTGTGGCTTTTTGTACTTTTTGTATTTTTTGTTTTATACTTCAGTTTGTTATTTTTAATAATTTCTGTTTAGCATAGCAATAAGTTTCCTATTGGTCAGAACGCCAAAAATTTGTATTGTGGTGCAGATACTAGGTCAGAACTTTTTAGTTAAGAAAAGAACGTTTATTTAAATAATTAAAAAACAAGAAAGGCATTCTTATTCGAATCATAAAAACAACCAGTCGCTTTAATTAATTGGCGCCCAACGTGGGGCAAAATAAAAATTTTTTTAAAAACCTTGAAATAATTTTAATCCTAATTCCAAAGCATTAAGAGATTATGAAGGAATAGATCTTTAATCAACAAAGTGAAAAAAAGGAGCCAAAGAAGTTACGGTCATATGAATCTAATCTAGAAGGAAGCCACAAAGAACTCATCTCTCATCAGAAGAAGCATAACAGAGAAATTTTTGTTAATCTATCACCATAACAAATTAAAGAATCATGTAAGTGTATTGCTCGCTTATAGTCTTAAAAAATAAATAGTGAAAAAGTGCCTAGTTCTTGATTTTGGTTCGAGTTAAAAATAATAAGTTTTGCTGATAACGAATTAATGAAAATAATAAATGTGCAAAGTGTGTGGTTTTTTTTATTTAATTCAAGTTAATTTTATTACAAAAAATTTATTCTGATTATGTTTTGATGCACATCGCATTAGATTTTTTTATTATTTTTTTTAATATCATGATTAACAATATTTCCTTTAATCGGGAGGTTCGGTGAAACGTGTGTTCCTCTTTGATATAAAAACAAAGTTTTATGAGTATCGAAAATTTAAGCAATTTGTTTAGTACATTAAAATGAAATAGAGAAACTAAATCAAGAAAAATGAACGCAGACGAGATTTCGAAAATTTTAGAAACTGCAGTTCGTGTTGCAACGTAAAATCAAAAAATTAAATTTGATAAAAAGATCGAAGAAATTTCAAATAAAGTTAGTTCCTTAACTATTGGTGTTTCACAGGTTAAGACATATGAAGAAGCGAGCATATTAACCTCGATGCCTTGCGGTGAACCACTTGATGTGGTTAAGTCATGGCCCGAATTTGAGGGCAAGGTCGAAGATTACTTGTCGTGGAGGCAAGCAGCCCATACGGCCAACAAAGTGTTTGAAAAGTTTGATGGAAGTTCCAAACACTATCAAGCTTTAGCGATCATTAGGAATAAAATAAGGGGTCCGGCAGATGCCGTGCTTGCGTCATTCAACACTGTGCTAAATTTTTCGGCTATCATAGCCAGGCTAGATTTCACATATGCCGATAAACGGCCAATTTATTTAATTGAGCAAGAACTCAGCACCTTAAGAAAGGGTAGTTTGAGTGTTGTACAACTTTAGGAAGAGGGCTAAGGGAAACTTTCACTTCTTACCAATAAAGCCTAATGACTTACGATAAGGCTTTTGGTCGTCTCTATATTTTGAAAAATATAGAGACGACTCAATTAGGATATTCGTGTCTGGTCTTAAAAACCCACTCGGCGATATAGTTTTCTCTGCTCGATCACAAAATATGCCAGCCGCTCTGGCCTTGGCACAGGAAATCGAAGCGAATCATGAACGTTATATGTTTGCGACTACTTTTGCTAATAAAACTGAAGGGGAAAAGGTTCGCCCCAAAACGAGTAAAGATATACTGAAAGGACCAGTCGACAACAATTTTTAATTCCTCTTTTCATATCGCGGTTTAGATTTTATTTCAGTATTTGCCACGGTTAAATATTCAAATCGCTCTTCACCGTCATTACAAATAACCCGTACGTTATTGGCTCCAAATATGTCGTTTCCGATTATAACTTCAGATGAAAATAAGTCATCATCTGCTATATACAAGTCAGTAGATATTTCCACGCTGTCGCTCAGGAGCTTCGCGTGAACCATTTCCGACAGTACTGTTGTTCCGCCACAAACTCCACTTATATACGTATATTGCATGGTTTACGATTCCCAATGATTTGGTTCGCTTCAGATTTTTTATCATGCTACATTCGCTACCAGTGTCAATAAATTCAAACATTTTTATTCCATTCACTGTGATCTTTTTATCTGTCGTAAATTTTCTGACGTTGTTAGAGCTTCGCAGATTTGATTTTCCGCAGTTTTCTGGTGATCCTCTTGGATGAACCCGTTGACAGTCCTTGCATCTCGGCCGTCTTTGTGGTTTCGGACATGCGCTAGAAATATGACCCGGTTCGGAGCAATTGAAACATATAATTGGTTAACGTTCTACCACACGTTTTGCTATATTTTCGTTTTTGTTGACGTTTTTATTGGGATAGAGCTCCTTACGTTTTGATGTTGGCACCGGTCGTGCGTTAGAACAACTTGCCATGTTACTAAAATATTCATCTAAAGTTTCGCGTATTTCCTTCATTGTTGCGATTACTGCCTGTAACTCTCGATGTTTTAGGCCCTCGCGTGTATATTTAATTATTGACGACTCACTAAGGTGATGTCGTCTTCCTAACGCATTTAATCTAAAACAATACTCATTAATCGACTCATCGTCCCTTCGTGTTGCCTTGCACATTTTAAAGTGAACTTCAGCTTCATCCGCTACGGACTCGAATTCTGCTCTTAATGCGGTTGACAATTCGTCCCACGATACGTATAAGTCGGACGATGCATCAAGCCATAGCTTCGCTGGACCTTTTAGTTTTGTATAAATTGCTAACATTAAGCGCCTTTCATTCCAGTCGTAAACTTGTAACGATTTGTTTACCCTATCGATAAACTGGGTGACACTAAAAATTGAGTTCCTTGTTGGGTCATATTCTGGAAGGGTATCAGCAATTTCCTGTACACTAAACGCACTACGTTGAGGCGGTTCAGGGTTTGGCGGTGGCGATTCAACTTGTTGTTGATGTTCGTTACGAGTTACGTTTGACGTTTGAGAGTTCAGAACCGAATTTTGAACGATGCTCATAACATTCCGGAGAATATCCCGTAATGCATCGATTTGTACACGCACATTATCATTGGCACTTATATTTTCAAGTTCGATTTCATCAGATCCTTCGAATTCCGCTTAATAAGTTCTGATTTTTTACCCGTTGTCACCAATTCTCTTTCACGTAAGAGATCTTTAAGATCTGCCATTTTCAAATCCGATATACGCGACATTGTCGTTTGTTTTCAATTTTATATATGAAGCGTTCGCTAAAATTATATCAAACACCGTATTGTTTGATAGACCGTTCATTAAGTCGTATAAATTCGTTATTCGTTAGATTTTCGTAAAACGTTTATTTTCGCTTTGCTTTATATAAATTTCGTTTTAGTTATAAATTCCCGCACATTACGTTTTCACAAGAATTTTTCATTAATTTATACGTTTATTTATTTTCCATTCAATATAAAACCGTTGGTTAATCGACAAATTTTTTATCTGCCAACTTTTTGTTCGTTTTTCGTTTATCACAACCCGTTTAAATTATATTTTCGTTACGTTTTATTATCGTTTTCGTTAAATTTATAAAATACCTTTACGTTCGATTTCAAGTATCTTACTTGTCTTTTATGTATAGTCTACGTTAACTTACGTTCCGTCTAGCATTAGTGCTTACATACGTTTTCTTCACTACTTTGCATTTCACTGCTTCACCTTAATACACTATGTATTCGTTTTATCATTTACTTGTAACGTTTTTTCATATGTAACCAAATTTAATTTCTTTGGTTACCATTCGCTTTCAACATTTTTCCACACAAACAACCATTTATGTATGTATGCTTGGTGTTTACAGCTATGTTTTCTTTCACAAACCAAATTGCGATCAATTGTATTTTGCTATATGTATATGTACGTTCAATGTTTTACCGTTTCATTTGGACACAATGCGATTCGTTCTTATTCATCACGCTCAGAGAACAATACACTTTAGTTTTTTCAGATTTAACATAGACAAACATAAAAAATGTATACACATAGGACATATGTATGTATATTCTCAACGGTTCGTTTTTTTAGTGCAGTTATTTTTCCATTTACACAATTTGTATACCCTTCAAAGACGTAGGTGTATAAATCTATCAAATCGATTGGAAAATGCTCGAGTTATGACCAAATTACTGATATACCAATATTTCCTTTTTTTTATATATTTAAGTTGTTTTATTTGCGTCAAAAAATAATTTGCGAGATAAAAAAAAAACATTTGTTCGGTATTGTATTTAAAACAAATAGTTAAAAGCAATTGAAATAAAAAAAAAAAACATAAAAAGGACGTATTGTATAATAAAAAAACTTGTGAGTTGTATTAAAACTAATCGTTTGGAAAAGTTACATTCTGTTGTGAAATTTTTGCAAATAGTTTGAAATATAACTTAAATAAAATACGTATTGTATTATAAAAGTGCTTTTTATTTGTTGCGAAAAGCAACTAGTGTGTTAAATTTCAAATTAAAGCCAATCCTTTATAACGTAAATTTTTGCATCGTGGTCGAGGACTAACAAAAAAACTAATTTGCAAAAGAACTTTTATTTAAATAAAAATCAAATCTATTTTAATTGTGAAGCCTTTGTGCGTGCTTCTCAAAAATGCGTAAGTGTTTATTATGCGGTTAAACCTCCAATGAAAGAAATTTAATTCAGCCACAAGAATTGGTTTCACTAAGTATATGTTTATATGGCTTTTATATTGTAAGGCATTGACGTTTCAATAAGAATTATATTTTGGTGTGGTGAAAATCCATATTTTTGACACACTTAACTTTTTTACACAAACAAATTAGCCTGTTTTTGTTGTATTATTGTACAACAAATCCTAGTGATCCCACCTTGTAGTAATTTCACCATGGTTAAGTTCGCATGCGTACCAGTGGTCGAGTGGTCTAGCCGTTATGTCACAAGTAATCGTCTGAGTGTTGACGGGTTCAAATCCCATTCGATAATTTTTTTTTCTCTTGGTATTTATAAATTATTTTTAATTAAATAAAAAATATATCAGTTTTTGCTATTTTTACTTTTATATCCTTAAAAAAAACACTTTTTTTTATAAAATTTAGAGTTTTGTTCTAAATAAATGCGCATTTTTTTATGTGGCTAATAATTTTATATAAAAACCAAACAATTTATTTTTGGTAATACCCTTAATATCTCAAAACAAGAAATTCCGACTTAAGCCATTTTTATTTAATGCCATAGATATATTATATGTATATGTAGATTATTCTTATCGCACCATGGTGAAGGGTATATAAGACTCGGCATAGCCGAATATAGCACTCTTACTTGCTTCTGATAAGTTTGTTTTTTTCTTTCTTTTTTTATCGTTTGTTTGCGGTGAATTCTATCCTACTTCTGAACTGTAAGACACACTGATCTTAAGCATTGCTTTTGTAACTAAAACACACACGTTTAAAATATAAAAGTTAAAAATAGTTTATTAAATAAAGTACAAGGGATAATTATAAAAAGTCAAGTTCGATGCGCGCACTTGTAAATCGACCACTTCGTTTGGCTACCGTATTCAGACTCCCATTTGTTCCTATCTTCATACCTAAGCTTACATATGTACCTATCAATACCAACTTGTACTTGAGGCTTTTGACCACTTTTTACCTGTGACCTGAGTTTTCCATTATGCCCGATTTGGGGGTAATCTTTTCATCACTTATTAAAATTGTATTTGCCGCTGAGGCAACGCTTGCCGGCTTAATAGTTTTTATTGTATTGAAATCAACACTATTATTAGGCACAGAAGGAGATACTGAGTTTTCTGTTATGCCTGATTTGGGGTTAATATTTTCAACACTTATTAAAATTGTTTTTGCCGTTGAGGCAACGCTTGCAGGTTTTATATTTATTAGTATATCAAGCGTATTATTAAATACAGAGGGAGAGAGGGATCGCGTGCGAGTAATAGGCTTTGCCGTTAGGTATTTGCTATCATCGATTCATTTGTTTATTTCTGCATTTGTTTCGTTAACACTCACTGTGATATATGCGTTTCTGTCTTTCTGTTTTATTGTTTTTGCATTATTTGCACTCATAAGCGTTATTTTGTTTTTACTTTACTGTATACAGTTGTGCTCTTCTTATTATTTATTGTTTATCAACACCGAGAATAAATACAAAAAAATGTTTTTGTTCAAAATGTGTATCTTTATGTATGTACGTATGTACATACATATATTTTTTCCTTTTTCTTTTATTTTCTTGTTTTAAATTTATTATCAAATATAAACCGTATGCCGAGCTAAGAGAACACGTATTTCTTCAACGAGCGCGACCGACTTGAGAACTTATATTGGAAGCAATCATTAAGGTGTTTCGCGCGTTTTGTTAGCTGTAAGAAACACCAACGCTTCAAATCAGAATAATTTTCGTTTTTATTGCCCACAACAAAAGTCATACACAGAAAAATAAAACCAAGACGGTAACGCTTAAATACATTTTCAGCCACCATTTCAAGTTATTGAGTAAATAGAATCTGGGAATTATTTCTTTTCATAATTATTTAATTTTCTGGCTGTAGCGGGCCAGAAAATGCATTACATTCTGCTGGTGTCTAATAATTGTAAATTTTTCTGTACATACAATATACTTCATTGCTATGCAAAGGATAGCTAAGATAAAATGTAACAGGAAGATACAAGATAATAGTCTGGTAGTGTATAAAGTCATTTCTAAAAAATTTAAGGAATAGAACTATTACAAAAAAGCATTATAAAATACATAACTGAAATTTAGCTCTAGAATAAATTCGAAATATAAAAAATGTTGAATATGTTATTAAGTAAAACAAAACACCAAATAGCCAAACCAATTGACTGATAAAAAAAACAGCATATTTGTGGATTTGTAATCCAGTTATTGAAAAAATTGTAATAAAATTGTCATTTTTGCGATTTTTAAGGCACTGGATGCACTTTTTTTCAGGTACGTATGTTCCGCATTTTTTTCTCCTATTCAATATCTACAACTTTGCTTCAGACACAAAAGATTTATTCCGTACGATATACCGATATATATCCGTGTTAAAATATAGAAAAAGTGATAAAAATCCACCTTGAGCAAAATAAGTTTGTATGGCCATTAAATGATTTATGTAGCCAACTCGACAAAACTAATGATGCAGAAGTTCTTATTTTTGGGGCTACTTTAACGTGCAATTGAGTACAAAACCAATGAGCTGAAAAATTTTGCACTGTGTAAGTATTGATAAAAACTATGTATTAAGTACTCTGGCTCTCATGGCCTCAAATTAAATCGACAAAAAAATTATTTTGGTTTAAGAGAAACAGATCTTAGAGTTGTTTTAGAATTTGGTGTCATAGAATATGTGTGAATCGATTTTTCGGAAACAATCCGACCTGCTTAAAGGTGTCAGAAATAAATCTGTTTTTGCTAATTGTTTATGTCTTTGGTTTAAGGCCCAAATATTGGCACATATATGCATATCATTACCAAGAAAACCATATTTATGCAATTGCGTGTTTTTCCTTTTGTGATCAAAGAAGGCAGAAACAATATATTGTTACGTTTTTTTTACTTTATAAAAGGCGTTAAGGTTTTTTCCCCTTTATAATAAACCTTTTGAGTTCTTATAATTACAAATTAAAATAAATACACACACGAATTCAACTTAACAAACTTTATTGAAATTCAAAAAATTTAACCAAAATTGTAAGTAGCGATCTGAACCGTTTAATGTGTCCAATCAAACTAAACCAAACTTTTATGAGTTAGCCTGTATTAATAGTTCAAAACTATTCCTAGTTGATTCAAGAACCGTCTAGTATTTTATAATGTTGTATTCGAATTATTTTAAAATAACTGTTATACACCTAAATCTAAAGTGTTCAATTACAATTGCTAGAAAATTTAGTACAGTGGCGTTCATAAAAATAGTAACTAATATGACATAAAACTATAATTTACAAGATAGCTTATAACTAAAACCATAAATAATTATTAGACAAATCAAATTTCGTAACACTGCCCACCACTTAATCCTGTTCGTCCCGAATAGGCTCAGATTCTCCGTATCCATAATGGGCTAATCGTTCTAAATGTACCACCTTCATTTTTGATCTTGGACTCTTATATTTCTGAATTCGATACACCACGTCATTCAGTTTCTTAATCACCTTATATGGTCCATCCAAATGAGTCTGCAGCTTGGGAGATAATCCATTCTTGCGTTGTGGATTAAAAAGTATAACCAACTGGCCTTCTGTACAGCCTTCCGAATTTGCCGCTCGATCGTATCTTGCTTTCACCTTGTCACTGGACAGCTTATTCCGGCTTCGTACGAACTCATGAAGTTCATTATGGTTATCTTGTTCTTTTGAGGTAAAGCCTTTATTATTTTCATCTGTTGGTCCAGGCTTAACGCCAAATTCTAGATCACCAGGTAGTTTGAGTTCTGTTCCAAAGACAATTTTAGCAGGTGTACGAGAGGTGGAATTGTGAACAGCTGATCTGTATGCCAACGGAAACTTTGGAGTGTGTTCATCCCAGTCCTTCTGATGTGTGCTTACTAATTTACGTAAGTGTTCTTTTAATGTGCGGTTAAATCTTTCAACCATGCCATCGGATTGTGGATGCAAAGGAGTTGTTCTAGTTTTCCTTATACCGTACAATTCACACATTTCTTTGAACACAGCAGATTCAAAATTTTTGCCTTGGTCGGAGTGTAATTCTATTGGAACTCCGAAGCGGCACACCCAGTTATTCACAAATACGTGTAAAATGGTTCTGGCTTCTTGATTTGGGATGGCATACACCTCTGGCCACTTACTAAAGTAATTGATGACTACTAGCACATAATATCCATTGCGAATCACTCAAATGGGGCACCTGAATTGTACTGCTGTAGCGGTCCCCGACTTCTCTTTGCTGGAACTTTTGCGGCAATGCATTGGGTGCAATTTGATATCCAATCGGCCACAGCTTGTTGGCACCCAACCCAGTAGAAACGTTATTTTTATTTCTCTAGTGTTTTTGTTACGCCAAGATGACCGTTATGGTATTCATTTAAAACCTCATGTACTTTCGACGACGGCACTACAATAAGGTTCTGAACTGACTTTCCATCGGTACTTTCCCATGTACCCATGCCCAATAAGCTTTCGTTTCGAGTCGGTCTTCAGCCTTCTTCTTTGGCCTTCATAATTTTTTTTCTATATAGGGTCAGTTTCCTGTGCCATTGTCCAGTCTTCTATGGACTCAATCTATAATAGGCGAACTTCACAGCTATATTCTTTACCTTCAGCTTTAACACAATGCTTGCATTCCAGCTTGCAGTGTCGCATTGATAGGGCATCCGCATTTCCATGTTTCACGCATTTTCTGTGCTCAATGCTAAAATCGTAACTCTGATGGCTCTCAATCCATCGAGCTCTCTGTCCTTCCGGATTCTTGTATTGAAGCAACCACCTGAGTGCAGAATGGTCTGTTCTTAACTCAAAATGTTGACCATACAAATACTTGTGAAAATGTTTTATGCACTCCAGTACTGCCAGGAGCTCTCTTCGCGTCATGCAGTAGTTCCTCTCGGGCTTTGAAAGTATTCCCACTTGGGAAAGCACACCTCCAATTCCCTATCCGCTCTCATAGGCATCTAACACAAATTTCTCTCCAGTAATGAGATAAGCCAAAATTGGTGCTGAGCACAATAGTGCCTTCAGTCTCTGAAAACCTGCTTCCTGTGATTCACCCCAGATGTTCATAGTCCTTGACGGGACATCCTTCTCTCTAGGAGTTTAGTATAAAAAAAAATTTTTTTTTTTGTAATCAAGGTCCTATAGATCTTCGACTAAGCTTAAGCTCTGTGTGTCGAGGATCTATTTCCTTAATTAAATTTTAAGCAAGGATAAGCAAGTTTGCTTTGTGGTCCTTTTGCTATATATAAATTAGATTAAGGATCAGAGCAGGATCGCCATGTAATGTTTTTATTTAATTATAAATAAGAACACAAGCGAAGATTGCTGATGGTTAAAGATTGATTTTTAGTTACCAATTTTGTTTGCTTAAATACTATTTATGAGAATAAAACTTAACCTAATATTGAGTGACTACAATAAGTTCACTCAATCACTTATTCTAGTACTTAGCATTAACTTACATACAAATGATACGGTATTGTATCAGGCACACAGAAATCTTTAAATTACTTTATCAAATTGTATTTTCATTAATTATTACTCATATCGGTGTCCAGTGTATTAAGGAATTTATTCATAACTAAAGAATTTGTTAGATCAGCATAAATGTAACAACGTACATTGAACTACTGTTGTCGATTTTGTTGTCAAAATAAATAAGCGAACGTTGACCGTTGTTTATTTAAAATATCGAATTACACAAAAAGAATTTATAATTGTGACAACGAAAAACAATTCAGTTATGTTACTGACCTAACTTAATAATATTATCTGTTTGTTTATTTGTAAGAAAGAATGAATTGTGTGGATACACTACATTGTAAGCAAAGGCAGGCTGTCATTAAAGAAAAATGTTTATTTCAACTTTTAAATTTTATGTATTAGGAAAAATCAATTATATACGTTTTTGGCGATGTAAAACATAGAAATCTAGGCCAATCTTTAAGCATACCGGTCGACTCCGATACACTTTATAAGGTTATCTAATGATGTCTATCAGTCCGACTGGCGCCGGGTTTGCCCATGTTAACTTTGTGCGCGAAGTACAAGGTGCAATTTTGTAGATAATTTTATCACATTGGGTAAATACATTTTAATTGCACTAAGGATGAATTCAATATAAATAGTGAAAATCGGTCTATAATTTCACATATAAACCATCAAAACATATTAGAGTTTTTGTGACCGTGGGACTGATAGGATATCGTTCAGCGAAATCGCATATTTTCAAGCCAGTTCCTCCACACGCTCAATAAACCCGAGTGGATTATCTCCCCCGATGTAGATGATTCCTCACTTACGTACTACATCGATTATAATTTCACGACCTTCCTTTTTCTGTATGGGTTGGATGTCGCCGTCGGGTGCAGGCCCGGCTATGCACTTCAGCCTCAGTCCATCGGAGTAGCGGGTTAGGGATGGTTGGCCGGACCGCCTCATGCTGGGATTATAGTCGCAAGAGCTCCGTAACCTCTTCTTCTTCTTCATGGTCAGCTCCTTTTAACTGGGCGAACCGCTGCCACATTTCCTCCACGTTGCCCGACGGGGTCTGTTTTAAGTGCTGTAAGTAGATGGTTAACTCGTCCTTCTTCAGGTAATACACCCACGTAGTTCGCAACATTTTGACACCTTGGCGGGACACTACTTAACGCTGCTTGTTGGTCGGCGCTGTGGTGGATTTTTGTTGTGTTTTTACTGTTATTGTTGTTTGACCTTCAGGTCCCCGCGCCAATATAACGACACGTTTACCGCTGACTGCTAGGGTATAGTCAACGGAGTCCAGGGTCAGTGAGTAGACCAAGAAAACCCCACAGTTTCTCAAAACGTAACAAATAATCCTTATTTACTTAACATTACATAATACAGTTACAAGCCAGTAGATAATGCCTTCGGCAAAAGCACGGAGGAGAATAAGCCGGTACACGGTTTTCTCACATACGTACCCTATTACGTCTCCTCGCGCACTGGGTAATTGAGAGCACTTTACCGGGTACCTCGCAGGTAATGCTTCCACCTTCTCTAGACTCTAGCCTAGCAGTGTCGATCGAAGCGCTACTTAAAATGTGTACCAACTTTCTTAAGAAGTGCTTACTTTTGGGCTGATTAAATTTGATGGTCCAAGCTCGACTTATAATGTGTAGGCAGCTGTCATAAGGAGGTCTTCTCCTATATCGATCTTCTAACCGACTAACTCGCATCAGACGATGTTTTCTCTGTTATACGGTTGCGCTGTGTACAGAATCATCTACACAAACACACACACACACAGACACATTTTGTCACGTCAGCAATACAGCTGCTATCGGTCAGTGTTGAATTGTTGTGTATTTGATTGGTACACTGACAACCAGATGGCGTTACTTCTTTACAATGTATTCAATAATATATTCAATAATACCAAAACTGAAGTTTATAATAGCCAAAAGCCATAATAGTACAGCAACAATAATAACAAATAATAGCACAATTCAGTATACGATATGAAAAAGATAAGTAAAATAATAATACAAAATAGTAAACTTCAGTATAAAATATAACAAACAATAAGAAACTATACTACTTGTGCAACCGAATAGGTGATCCAAACACTGCTTCTGTGGTGAACAAACCGAGAGTAGGGACTTTGCTCGCCACACTATTAGTACAGCTAAACTTCATCAGAACTACTCTTAAAATCAGGAAAATACACGGTAATTGTCCAAAAATATTAAACGAACATGGCTGATTATCTGGATAATGTTTGCATAGAAAAAGTAACAAATCAATGTTAAGGCAAAGATGTCAATAGATCTGAATTTGCATTTTGTAAAAAATGACGAAGTTGGTACTAACAACCTAAACATGTTGAAAATTCGGCCATTAGCTGATATCGTTATAAAAAATGTTCTTCATTTAAATTAATGAGTCGATTGCATATTATAAGGCAAATTGATAGCATGGATCAACTACTATTCCGACGTTCTATTGACGCCAAAACAAACAAAACAGCTTAACTTTCATTATTGGAACTAGGGTTATCTCAAGATGGTATAGTTTACCACCCTAAAAGGAAGAAAGGCTATTAAGGTGTGTTTTATGTCATGCAAGAGTTCGCTGGCAATGGAAAAAATATTAAGTAACGTAATGTATTGAATTACAATGTTTTCCCCTATAACCCGCCGCTATATTAAGTTAAGTACAACCCTCCTACACCAACCACAACAAATTTTCACATATATATATGTTTCTTTTGTTTGCAATAAATAGAAAAATAAATTTTTAAATGATCAGTTGTAGTTTCATTTTGGCGGTTAATGTGTTCATCAATATAAAATTACAGTCTCAACTATTTCAAATTTAAGCGCAAAGATTATATTAATAAAACCAAAAATATTTTATACAAATGTTTGTTAAAATGTACTAAATCTACTACTCATTTCAATTCTGAGTTGAATTCTGCAATAACCGTAATCGCATATCGATTTCATGACCACTTAGCTATTCAAGCAATTTTTAAATACCTGTATAATTGAACTGCAGCAATAGAGAGCCCACCTTCTTACTCCATCATGCTTGTAAATTCTTTTTACACTATTGCACCAGTCTTACGTATTTTAATCTATATCGAATATAACAAAGTAAATATATCGTAGTTGT
Organism: Pollenia amentaria; assembly: GCA_943735925.1. Taxonomy (NCBI): domain Eukaryota; kingdom Metazoa; phylum Arthropoda; class Insecta; order Diptera; family Polleniidae; genus Pollenia; species Pollenia amentaria. The sequence continues at coordinate 124,518,337 of OX031006.1, read as the reverse complement.
GGTGCATTATTTTCAATATCGTGGGTCCAATATGCATCATTCACATTGGTGGTATTGGTGAAAACGGTTTCGGCTTGCAGGGACACACTATCCACACTCGGGGGTTTATGTGGTTCGGTAACAGCAGCGCGTTGTACTGGAAGTGTCGCAGTAAAAGCGGAAATGTATACTTTTGTTTTCAATTTTTTTTCTGTTTAATCCATAACCGGAATTTATGCATGCGTAGACCCTGGATTCAGTCCAGTTAGGTCTTGCACCCAAATTACTGGCTTCATAAAAGATAAATGTACACTTTTTGCATGTACCCAACTTATAAGGGTATTATAACCACTTTTGCATACTATGTGCGGCGTAATCTGTTTCATCAAAATAATGACAATACGCTGTTTGGAATTCCTCAGTAAACAGGCGTTTCGATCCTGCTTGGCTACGTTTGCAACGATAGACAGTAATGGACTATACAATTTTGGAACAACCTTAATTGCTTAAAAATCGGATGCACAATAATAGACCTGCCTGTTTTTAAAAATTAAAATGTTCATTTGAGAACTTATTTTTTTCAGTATTGATTTATTGAATCTTCATATATTTAATATGAACTAACAATAATTAATCAAATCTTATCCTAATATTTGCTTTATGTCCTGCCAGTGCCACACAGAAAAGATTTCGTCTTCATGGTTTATGTTCACATATGTAGGTGTTTATCGGTCATCTGATTGGGTGTGTGCTGCAGTGTCTCTTTTTCTTAAGCGAGTGTGGCCGCCATAATTTAAAATATTTCGAGCTAATGGATTTTGGTGCAGTTCCAGCATTTTTAAATATATATCTGCATATTTCGTTATATAGGTTTTACTAATGGCACATTGAGATCCTTGTGGATATTTGATTTTTGACGTACCAGGGAGCGGTTGTGATTGTTCGAAGAAGTTTATTTTGGCACCTTAGAGTTTTTTCGATGTTAGAAGCAGAGGCAGTGCCCCATAACTGAATACCGTAGCACCAAATTGGCTTTAAGATAGAGTTGTAAAGTAGTATATGTCACTTCTACGTTAAACGCCGATTTAGATGTATACAGAGGTATTTTATATGCGAGTGTTGGGGTATTATTTGATTATTGATTTTAATAGGGGCATGTTTCCCGACGCAATATGAATGTTATATGTGCGCATTTTTGCTCATTGATCTTTATTCTCCATTTTTAACCACCTTTCCAGTTCAAATATATGATCCTGTAAGTAACGAGGTGCTTCTTGACAGTTTGCGTGTACGCTTAGAGAAGCTGCATCGTCCGCAAATGTTGAGGTATGGGTGTAGCTGTTTGTTGGCATGTCCGAAGTATAGATTAAGTATAATAGATGGCCCAGGATGCTGCCTTGTGGGACTCCAGCGCAGAGCTGTTAAGTTTGGATTACGATTAGTAATCAATTAGATTAAATTTTAAAAAGAATGGTATTGATTACATAATTCTCTTTTTAACAATTTCTGATTATTAATTAATTATGATTACAAATAATCCAAAAATAATTAAGATTAGTTAGGATTACGAGAAAATAATCAAAAAAATAATTGACTACTTTCAGGGATTATTTTTGATTATTTCCGATTATTTTTTAAAAATTTAGAGTGCGCATCATTTTATAAAAACATTTTATTTTGAAAAATTTGCATTTAAAACGTAAAAAAATTGTGAAGAAATAAAACAAAATTAGATAGTTTTTGTATACAAAATATAGGTATATTTACTTCAATAACAAAACAACCCATAACAATTTTAGTACTTCCTAAATCAACAAAAAAGGGAAAAATAATAAAGAAAACAAATACATTCAGAATACATTCAATTCACAAAGTTTTATAATTTACATATATTTACAATTGGCCTTCATTACAACTAATTTTTGAAAAGAAATATCAGATAATGATTGCACGGTTGGACTGTTGACGATCCAGGCAAATGTTCAACTGGAGCTGAAGACGTTAAGAGCGTTTTAAAAAAAATAAATGCATCCCTTAGTAAATCATATTTTTGGTAAATTTCGTCAGCACTTGCATTATCATTTAAATATCTGAAGTACTGATGTTTTATTGCGGATCATTGGTCAACTTTAATCTGTTCTTGTAGAGAAGAACTTACTTCAATTTAATCATCTGCAAAGTCAAATCTTTAAAGTAAAAAACAAAATAAATGTACGCATGAGCTCACCATTATCAGTGAAATCAAAAAAATCGGGCATAGTCGACACATTATTAATTTGCATTTCAAAATTAAATGTTTTACAATTTTTGGCGTAAAAACTGTAAAGTGTTTCTAAAACTCTGCTGGTTATATTTTCGACAGTTAATTCTGGCAATTCCGGACTTAATCTCAGCAACGCCTTGATCCATTTGATTTTGATGCTTTGAGTTAGCACTGTTGCTGCAATTGCAATATTTGCCTCAGGCTTCAACATGAAATATGGTTGGAACCTTTCTCTTAACCTCTGTTCCATTTTTAAAATAAGAGATGATAACTGTTGCAATTCCTGGGATAGAGCACAAGCCCGTGAACCCGTGATAAATAAGAAGAACGCAGAATCATTAGAATGCAAACAGGTTATCAATTATCAAATCTATGAACATCAATAATAATAACAAAAAATGAAAAAAAAACAACTAACATTAAACATAGAGTTTTTTATTCCCGCACTTTTTGGATTCCCGGGAAAGCGGGAAATAAATATCAAATTCCTGGGATCCCGGGATTCCCGCCCAAATTTTTTTATTTATTTAATTACGTATTTCTCCAATGAAACTAATATTTCTTACTGGCTATTACGCTTAAAATAATTAAATCTAGTATCTATTATATAACAAAAACGTATAAAATTTAAGATTAAAGTAATTTTAAGACTCTTAAGAGGTTATTTTGATGCCAATAGGATCATGGAAATTAATATACGTATATACATTGTCAAATTTAGATCTCATTTACATAATTAGAATGAAAGTATTGAAGTCTTAGTGGAAAAAAATTTCTGAAAGGGCGATTAGGAACTGAAAGCACAACATCACGAAATAGTAATTCTGAAACAATTTTACCGTTTAAAAAATTCAGCAGGAAGGAGAAATGTTATTTACTACATATATTTAATAACATATTTTTTACAATGTTATAACCAGAGAAGACAAAAAAAAGCAAAAAACAAAGTGTTTACAGCAAAAAAAATATATAAAAAAAGCACAAAAATTTAGAAAAAAAAGCAGCAAAAAAAGCATTTTTATTTTTTTAATATATACATTTAAATATAAAAAAATTACAGTTATTCTATTTCTTCAGATTCGTGAAAACAGTTACAATAACCAATCATGTGGGCTTTTATATTTGTAAACGTCATTTTTCTTCGTCTTTCTGTTAAAAGTGAATTGTTTAAGTAGAAACTTCTTTCCACGTCAACGGATGTTGTTGGAGCAAATTTATATTTCAAAATTTCATTTCGTCATCAGGTTTAGCACCAGTTTGAAGAATGCTGTTTATTTGTAAAATTTGTTTGAACCCCGGATTTCTTTGAAATACATACTGCATTAAATTTCTTCATATATATTTTTTCATGTAGATTCTCAAGAGCTTTTCTTACATTTGACACAATATTTACACTTTCGTGAATAGCTAACCCAACTGTTTGTAGCTTTTTTTTAAAGAAAACACAATAATTGAAAAATTGTTTTTGATAAACGCAAGTTGGGAACTTAATCCGGGCAAGTTATATATTTCCTTGGCGTACGCGATCGAATCTGAGTCTTCACTTTTAGGTTAAGAAATAACAGCCTTTACTTTATCAAGGTATTCTGCATAATGCATTGTGGCTTCTATCCAAGTACCCCAACGTGTAGGGCATGAGAACGGTGGAAGAGCCAAATTGGGATTCATTTGTAAAAACCACTGCATTCTACGAGGAGCCTATGGAAATTAAAATTTTAGTTTGTATGTGTGTACGAGTTATTGAAAAATTAACTTAACAAAAACGGATTTGGTACCAGATATTAATTTATTTACATGCTGAAACTCTAAGCGCTGCATCAGTTACCATTAGCAATATTTTGTCGTATTTTTCCCAAAGCTTCCGTATACATTTGAGGTATGTATTTATCTCGAATAGATCTTTAGCTTGCAACTGACAAATTGGCGTACTTTTGAAAGATGTTTTTGAAACTGGGATGGCTTACTTTTTTTACTGGTATATTGTTCTCCAACAAAAATTTACATATATCTTTGTGAAATGTATTGGCAGTAATAGTAACAGAAAATTCCGTTATAAGTTTTTGTGGGCGATTTTCTTGGCAAGCAGCTAATTTGTGTTTTTTTGTACTAAAATGTTGCTCCACATTGCACTTCTTTTCGTTATTAATTTTACTCGAACACACATTACAAAAAAGCCAATCTTTTTCAACTTTAAAAACTTCAGGATACAATTTTACCATTTTTAGCAAAAATAACATATTTGACTTTTCTTTCGGCATTTTTTTATTATTTTTTCGTTCACAACGGCCGGTTTACTTATTTTGTTTTAAACTCAAATAAATAACATGGCTGTTTTTTTTTTGGGATGGTAATTTTATTAATTTTAGTTGTAATAAAGCGCCCAAAAACGTTGAGTCCACAACTAACATATTTTTGTTTTAACCCAGAAAAAAGTTGTCAATTATTTTTTTTTCTCATGTTTTCTCAAAAAAATATTTTTTACGTAAAAATTATGTTAAAAAAGCTATTTTACAGCAAAAACATAGGAAAAAAGCAAAATAAGCACCATAATAACAAAAACAGCAAAAAAAGCAAATATGGGCAAAAACAGCAAAAAAGAAGCAAAACAGCAAAAAAAGCAAATTAGTCTTCTCTGGTTATAACCCTTAATCAGCAGAGGTGTATGAAGGTATACTTGGTTTGTCATTCTATGTGAATCTTTTTTAATATTATTGTGAATGCCACATCGCTTCTAGATCTTCTAGGCTGTTTGGGAGTGAATTCCAGTAGAATCACTTCTGTAGGGAAAGAGTTATGCACCCAAATGTGGAACTACCTCCCAAAAACTCCACAAAAAATTACATAAATTTGTGGCGAAATGCACATTTTCTCATTAAATTTCTACAAATTCGTTTTATAAGGCACCAAATTTCGTAAATGTCGGTCCATAATTTGCGTATGGCTCCATGTTTGGACCAATCTTGTAAATCATTTAAGTATGGCTAAAAGCGTAACGTATACTGCTTTTGTGGTGTAATTTAGCAAATTCTACTTTCATAAGACTTAAAATTACTTGAAATGCCGCATATAAAGCACAATCTAGGAAAACACTTTATTACGCCCTTAGCCGCAAAACCTTATAATATTATTGAAAAATTTACACTTCAGTGTGCTACGACAAGAAATAAAATTTCGTGAAGATAGGCCTATAATTATCATTCTTAAAAATGAGCTTAAACTGTAGTAAACTTAAATATTATGGTGAAATTAAGTTGGATTAACCTCCAAAAGCACTAGTCCAACATAGATTTACTAAAGTTTTAAAAAAAGATTTTCTTCAAAATTTCCCGGGAATAAGTTGCGGGAATTGAAAACAATTTAAAATCGGGACGGGAAATCCCGGGAATCAACTCTAATTAAACAGTATTGCCATAATTTCGCAAAATAAAAAAAAAATAATCAAAAACAATCAAAAGTAATTTTCGAAAGTAGTCAAATTATTTTTCTATTACTTTTTATTATTTCTGATTATTTTTTCGTAATTTTTATTAATCTTGATTATTTTTCGATTATCTTTTCGATTATTCTTCGATAATCGTGCGAATCTGACAATAATCGTAATATAATCATTACTTCACCTTTCAAAAAAAAATAATCTAATTACTAATTATTATGATTTGTAATCATTACTTAACAGCTATGCTCCAGCGTTAATTGGCTGTGGAGAGCTTAAAAAATTGCCTTCTTAAATAATAAATTGACGACCGACTAAGTTTCTAACAACTCGTGTATGTTTGCTGGTAAGTTTTGCTGCAAGTTCAGTAGTATTCCTTCATGCCAGACTTTATCAAAAGCTTTAGACACATCGATGAAGAGTGCTGAGCAATATTTTTTTTTCTTCAAAGCCTTTTCTTATGACATTTACTATTCGATGAGTTTGTTCAATTGTGTTGTGCTGTCTTCTAAAACCGAATTGATGGTTTGGAATTCATCTGTTTTCATTTAAAATCGGCGTTAATTTTGACACTAGTAGTTTCTCAAATACCTTTGAGATATTAGATAATAAGCTAATGGGCCTGTATGACTCAACTTTTGTGTGATCCTTTCCTGGCTTTGGTATCATAGTTACTAACGAAACCTTCCATTCTTGAGGATAGTATTCAAGGTGTAAAATAGCATTGGAAATAATAAGAATAATTTTCTTTGCTATACTTGGTAGCTCCAAAAGCATTTTATTACTGAACTTATCGATACCGGGTGCCTTCTTGGTGTTTAAATCACAAATAGCCTTTTCGATTTCTCTAAACTCGAATCTTAGGGGAATAGCTGCTCTAACATTTACAGGCGGTAACTCGACTGCTATATCGTCAGATATATTAAGGGTACATACATTTTTCAGATGATTAACAAACAGATTGCCTTTTTGAATATCATTTCTTGCCCAACTTCCATTCAAGTTTCTTAATGGTGGCTTAGATATAACTGGTCTATTGAGACTTCTAGCTGTACGCCATAATGAGTAGTCTGATTGTGGAGTTGCATCCAGTTCCTTAAGATATTTTTCCGGGGAAGCCATTTTATGAGACTGTAGTAACTTTCTTAGCCTTTTTGTCTTAAGTTGCCACTCTCTTCGAACTCTCTTTTTTTCAGTAAAGAGACGCTCGACATCTGTAGAATATATGTTATTATTTAAATTTTGTTTTATTCAACCTATATTTTTTTAATTGTTTTATAACTTATTGAGCTTGAGGTTTTTTTCTTTTTTATATAAAATTTTTTATTAGATTTTTTTTATAACTCCAATATTTCGATACAGCAATGTGTTATTATTTTTGGTTTTTTTTAAGGGTTGTGCTGGAATGTTGAACAGCTAGTTTGAGATTACTGTCAAAATTAACAATAACGAGATCCGCGTTCTCCGGTGTACTAAGCGGAATATTTTCTGTGCAATGGGCGCTTAGATATTTATTATATTTTAACCAATTTATTTGTGTGGCTGACGTTGCTAAGTAACCAGACGTAGATACAATACTATTTGGGTTCTGTATATTGAATGGACTCTTTTGTCCGTCAATGAATTTGTGTTGGGTTTTTTATCGAGGCAGGATCACCAAGATAAAGTTTGGAGCAACTCAAGCACTTGAACTTGGTTGCAGCGGAGAAAAGGTGGAAAGAAGTCGAGACACTAACGAGTTGTGAATTTCTGACAATTTTATTGATAAATTTTCTTTCTTAAATACTAAATTATTGCTAAGTTTACAATTTGTTGTTGTTTTTTTTTTTTTATAGTGTGTTCCCTTTGGATAAATAGGAACGCTGCTCATTTAGTTAAACATACATACATACATGTGATATTTTTTTTATAATTCATTGCTAAGTTTACAATTTTTTATTGGTGCATTGACCAGTGTGGTTCATTGGATTATTGCGACAATTTTCTTTGTTTACATAAAGTTTTTATGCAAGTGTGTGTGTGTGTTTATTATTGGGCAAATAAATAAATTTTTGAGTCAGCGTAAATAATTAACAAAAAAAAAGAAAACAAATAAAGAAAACAATAAACAAGCGATGTGAATGTATGCCGTTGAGCTATGCTCGACAAATTACATTGTATTGATATTTGATATTTTCAATGGTTTGAATGTTCCTGACTTAGTCACTAGATGATATAAGTAAAAAAAATAATGTTTTTTTTTTTTTGTTTTAATTTTGTTTCTTTGTTGTTCAAGCTACTGTTACTGTAAATTCTGACGACGCTGCATGCTGGCAAATTGCTGCTGGTTAGGTTTGTTGACCTATTTTTCTTCTTCGACCTTGTAGCTTCTGGTAGATTGTCGCAATGATGACTCCGATTGTAAGAAGAAGGGCGGCGTAAGCTACTGCTGCATGGTGTCTTTTTTATGTGAGTCAGTTGTTGGGGTAGATTAGTGAGTACCTGTTGGTGTAATTCTTGTTGGATATCCGATATATTTTTTATATGGTCTATGTACCTTTTGAGGTAAATACTGCTGACTTCTTCTTCGGTTGGGTAATTAATTTCACTCATGTTGGCAGTAGCAGTATATGATGTGTATAGGGATGTTGAATAGATTTCGTGTCCCTGAATGAACATAGCCTTGTATTTAAGTGTGCAGTCTGGGCTTCTTTTTATTAGTCCATTGCCCTGTAGGTTGAGTCGAATGTGTTCTTCGCTGCACACGGCGGTTATAGGGGTTGAGTGCGGCATGGTGTACATCCATTGATTGTTGTGGTTCAATTGAATGAGTGATGTGTTTTCTACAAACGGAGTTACGTTGCAGTTGGTACTAGTGACATTGTTCAGCAACGAAATTTCACATAGGCATTTGGCTGCATCTGAATTGAATTTAGACTGCATGCTTGAGCACAAGACTTCATCTTCTGTTAATGGTGTGCAAGATGCCCATTGCTGTTCAGTCAACGTGTAATATTCATCTTGGTGAGCGTTTATGGCGATGATTTGACTGCATGGCTGGATAACTGTCATCGTGTTGTGGAGAAGAGCTGGTATCGGGTGCAGTTTAAAAAGTTCCAACGTCTCTGGATCACATAGAGGAATTGTTATATGGAAAATTATGTGATGTGCAAGATGCCCATTGCTGTTCATGATTTTATAGAGCTGAAGCAGATTGTCCTGATTGACTGGTAGTTGTAGTGCTGAGGGTAAGTTATTTCTCACTTGTATCAGTTCGGCTTGAAGTTGTGATGGTCACAGCAGTAATATGCTGATCTTGCCATGTTGAGAGTCAGACAATGCCGTGATTATTGCTGTTTGAGTTCGGTGTAGTCTTGCTGACATCAATGACAATTGTGTAGCTAGTAGAACAAAACTTTGTATTAACTTAAGTTCATGTTCTTGTTGTTCGTTGTCGCGTAACCTGGAGTCAATTCTCTTTACTTGCTCGTCGAGGTTGTCGAATTTGCTCTGGATGTGAGTTTCATCTTGCTTAAAGATGTTGAGGGTTGAGTCTATGAATTAGGTCTGGTTTTTTAACAGTTGCATTAGATAAGTTTCATCTTCCTTGATCTGTTCGATGGTGTTCGACATTTGTTCAGCATAGGTTGAATCCAGTACCCCCAACAATGAGTTGGCAACATTTCCCACGATATCTACTGCACCACGTTTATTTCTTTTGTTCTTGAGTAAAGTGTTTCTATCTTTAAGATCTGAGAAGCCAAATTTGAGACTTTGGAGAACGTTTATACAGGTTGTTTTTTGAGATACGAGGGTACATAGATGCTGTAGGGATGCCGTGCCATTTGTGAAGGTCTGCATTTCTCGCCAGTACGGTTGTAATTCATAATATGTTATGATTTTCCATTCTGACCGTGAAATTCGTGTTGTGCCGATGCCTTCAAAATGTATGCCAATGTTTGGTTGAAACTTAGTTATTTCTATTTTATTCGCGTTGCAGATTAGTGGAAGAGCTAGTAATGCAACGAACATGCTCATCATTACACCGGAGGTGACTGTCTTTCGTTTTTTTTTTTTACTTGGACTCTCGTCTTGTAAAGTAAGCGAAGCTTGTTCCTCTTCCTCATATGTTTCAACTGGCTGCGACGTGGTTAGTTGGTCCTCGCTAGTGGTGTCTTGTTTGAGTCTCTGCAGTGGTGCCAGATAGTGGATGGCTCGTTTGAGCACACCGGAGGCTGTTTTTACATCTGCAACTCTAACTGTGTTGTCTTTTCCTCTGTATGTCTTTATGACACGCCCTAGTGGCCACTGCATTACTGGAGCATTATCTTCTTTGATGATGACAATGGATCCTGGTTCAAGATTTTTCGACTGCTCTTGCCATTTGTTGCGATACTGTAATTCATTTAGATAGTCTCGGGACCATCTGCTCCAGAAATGATGCTTAAGTTGGGAGACTAGTTTCCATCTAGTGGCCAGGCTCGACGCCGCTGGCCTTGCTTGTACGTCAACTTGGGCCGTGAGTGGTTCACCGATCAGAAAATGTCCCGGTCAGCGCGCCTATGTCATTTGGATCGTTTGACATTGGAGAGATGGGCCTTGAATTCAGTATTGCCTCGATTTCTACGATTAATGTTTCAAGTTCCTCATAAGTAAGGGAAGCATTTGCTGCGCTTCTTACTAGAAGATGCTTGGCTGATTTGACAGCCGCTTCCCAGAGGCCACCAAAGTGTGGTGCTCTTGGCGGGATGAAATTGAACTGGATACCCTTGTTGTTGCAGGCGTTTGTAATGGCTTCTTGCGCAGCAGGGGTGTGGATAACCTCTGACAGCTCTGGTAACTTATTTTTCGCTCCAACAAAATTTGTTGCGTTATCACAATATATTCTTTGGCAGCGGCCTCGTCGTCCAATGAATCTTTTGAGGGCACCTATGAAGGCCTCAGTTGTGAGATCGCTCACTTATTCTAGGTGCACAGCCTTTGTCGCGAAGCAGCAAAAGACTGCAATGTAGGCCTTATGTGGTCTTTTTCGCCGCAGCTTGTAGTGGACTGTTAGAGGGCCACAGTAGTCAACTCCGGTATTAATGAACGGTCGTGCTGGTGTTACCCGTGTTGAAGGCAGGTTTCCCATGACTTGGTTGAGCAGTACTGGCTTAGCTCTGCTACATCTTATGCAACGGTGAACAGTATTTCGAGCCATGATTTTTCCTTTCAGTGGCCAGAATCGCTGTCGTACGATTCCCAGCACAGTTTGCGCTCCACAATGCTTATTCTCCTGATGGACCATTTCAAAGATGAGTTTTGAAATTGGATCATTGTAGGGAATTAACAATTGATGTTTTGAGTCGAATGGCAACGATGATTCGTCAAGACGACCTCCAACGCGTAGTAAGCCGAAGTTGTCCAGGAATGGTGATAAGTTGCGTAAATTGCTTGTTCCGCGCAATTCTTGATATTTTTTTAGCTGGTCAATCTCTTCCTTGAAGTCCGAATCTTGCATCCCCCTGACTATGTACATCAGGGCAGTGTCTAGTTCGATTGTGGTAAGTGCCTGCTGAGTCTGTTGATTGATGTCCTTGCGCCTGCATCGATTACTGAAACGCAGCATATAAGCTATAATGCGTTGTAGACGGGCAAATGAGTTGTTGTGTCTTATTAGATACATAAAGTCAGATGAAGCTACTGAAGTGACAAGAGCCTCAGGCGCCTTACGTTTTCTTTCTAGTTCCGGTGGGATTGCCAGTTGTGAATTGTATCGTTTCCGTGTACAAACAGAGGGCCACAGAACCAAAGTGCAGAATCTTTTAGAGCGGCTGGTGAAATCCCGCGGGATAAAACATCGGCTCGATTACTTTTTGAGCCAACATGACGCCATTGATCTGCTTTGGTTGACTCTTGAATGATTGCAAGCCTGTTTGCCACAAATGTATGAAAGGCGGCAGATGATGAATTAATCTATGCCAGAACGATTTCTGAGTCGGTCCAGAACCAGACAGGACATGATAATTGAAGATCAGTTTTGATTCTTGATGCAAGCTGAGCTCCAAGTACTGCCGCGCAGAGTTCTAACCTTGGTATAGTTTGTCGCTTAAGAGGGGCGACCCGAGATTTTGCGCAAAGAATTCGAGTCATGGTGGTTCCATCCTTGAATGTGGATTGAATGTATGCCACTGCGCCGTATGCTTTTTCTGATGCATCGGTGAAGATGTGTAGTTGCATCGACTGGGGCACTTTTCCCTTACCAATGTGCCGCGATACCCGAAGAGTTTTTAACGTGTTCAGGTCGTTTCTGAATGTAGCCCATCTAGTGTGTAACGATTCTGGCAGCGACTGATCCCAGTCAAACTTTAATTCCCACAACTCTTTTATAAATATTTTTGCTGTTATTATGACTGGTGATAATAACCCCAACGGATCAAAAAACCTTGCTAGATCGGATGTGACCGATCGTTTAGTGATTCTCCGAACCGAGTCAATGTTGACCTTTACGCAGAAGGTGTCATCCTTTGGGAGCCATGTGAGGCCTAACGTCTTGATCGAATCCACCTTTGAGCTTTCAAAGTCTAAATTGACTTCCTGGTCTCCTTTCGAAATGTACTGCAACAATTGTGGGTTATTGGCACACCATTTGCGTAGGTTAAAGCCATTCTCCTTCATGATTTGTATGAGTTGCTGTTGTAGTGTTAATGCTGTCACCAGGCTGTCGGATCATCAACGTAGAAGTTCTCTTGGAGAAACTGCGACGCGAGCGGGTACCGTATCGTGTTTGCCTTGGCCACCTGCTGCAGGCATTTTGTTGCTAAGTATGGTGCCGCTCTGGTGCCATACGTAACTGTGTTTAGTTGATAGTAAGTTATGGGTTGCGAGGGTTCCTTTCGCCAAATTATTAATTGAAGGGGACGATCCTTAGGCGAGACGAGTATTTGTCGGTACATCTTTTCGATGTCAGTTGTGAATACATATTTTGGCAACCTGAACCGTAGAAATATGGAGAACAAGTCACTTTGAACAGTTGGACCTGTGTACATTAGGTCATTCAGTGAGTGTCCCGATGAAGTTTTTGCTGAAGCATCAAATACGACCCGAAGCTTTGTGGTTGAGCTTTCCGGTCGTTGCACACAGTGATGTGGAATGAAATAGTTTGGAGAGCGAATCGCTTCTGCTGGTATCGTTGTCATGTGTCCCAGATTTTCGTATTCTTCCATGAAATTAACATATTGAGCTTTTAATTCCGGGGGTTTCTGCAATCGCCGTTCCAGAGAAAAGAAGTGATTGATTGCGATTCCGTGTGAGTCACCTAAAGCCTCAGGACTTTGATGAAAAGGAATCTGCACCACAAATCGATTTTGATTATCCTTTATGGTGTGTTGTTCGAAGTGATTTTCGCATTGTTTATCTTCGATGGACATTGGTTTACTGGATGTTTTGATCTCTTCTAGTTCCCAAAGTCGGGCGATGGAAGCATCAAGGGATTCATCAGCGGTGCATATTCCGCACGTCAAATTGTTGGGTTGTTCCTCCTGTATTTTTCCAAAAACTATCCATCCGAATACAGTGTTCTGCATTGTTGGAAGCTGATTTGCCAATTTTATTTGTCCGCTCGCTTACAAGTCGTGATAGTGCTCTGCGCCCAGCAGAATGTCGATTCAATCGGGGCGGTTGAAAGCTGGATCAGCGAGTGCCACATTTTTGGGTAGTGGCCATTTGTCAGTATTGATGAACTGTGATGGTTGTGGTGACAATATACGCGGCAGAACAAAGGCCTCAAGTCGCGTCGAATACTTGTTAATTCGGAATTTGAGTCCTACATTTACTCGGTGCCTTGTCTTTGTATTTGTTGAACCGATTCCATTGATGCTTATATTCGAAATCTGTCTGGAAATGCCGAGACATTTTACTAGACGTTCCTTGATGAAATTGACTTGTGATCCGGAGTCGAGTAAAGCACGGCATTCCACTTCTGTTCCATTTGCTTGTATTTTCACAACTGCTGTGCTGAGTATCACGTACGAACTTGCTTGTTGATTATTAGATGCTGCTAATGAGGTAGCTTCTATGTCGTTGGTCGCCTGAGATGATGACGTTGAAGATGAAGGCCCTGCGCCCCCCGCTGTTTTAGTTGATGCGGCTGATGATACCTTTTGATTGTCCTTTTTGTTTGAGGACTCATGCTTGTTGTCCAAATGCAACAGTGTGTTGTGTTTTTTATTGCACTTCATGCAACATCGTGAAGTGCATTGGTTTGCTGAATGTCCCGTACGTAAGCAGTTCACACAACATTTTTGCCTTTGTGTGTAGTTAAGTCGCTCCGAGGGTTTTAATTTCAAAAAGGTCTGGCACTGAAATAGTTTGTGAGTGCCATTGTTGCATAGCGTGCATGCCCCATTGCCTTGGTGTGTTGAAGCTACTGAAGCGCACGACTTGGCTGACCCTTTTTCCTTCTGCCCCATGGCTTCCATTGATTGAAACCGGGTTTCTAGAAATTCTAGGAATTGGCTCACATGCTGCAATTCCTTTGGATTTTCTATTGTTTTTTCATATTGCGAGTGAAGACCCCGATCTAACTTTTTTATGAGAAGATGAAGCAGCATTGGACTCCATGAAGAAGTGTCCACCCCTATATTGTTGAGGGCATGCAGACACTCTTGAGTGACATCATGTAGCTGTTTTATGGAGGCTGCTGACGTCCCAGATGACGGCTGATCGATTAGTTTCTGCATTAGTGTTGATACCAGTACACGCTTATTGTTGTACCGGTCTTGTAATGCTTTCCAGGCTGTCTCATAATTATCAGTTGTGGCGGAAAGATGGCTGATGAGTTTTTCAGCTTCACCGGTTACGTTCGCCTTAAGATACCATATTTTCTGCACAACGGGAATGTTTTGGTTGACTACCAGCTGTGAAAAAAGATCAGCGAACGCAAGCCATTTCAAATAATCCCCGTCGAATTTCGGAATTGTAATTTTGGGAAGTGCTAATGCTGTCGTCTGTGCACACACTGCCCTGTATTGGGCTGTAGGTACCGTTGTATGTTTGAAGTTTTGTATCACCATTTTTTCTAGATCCGTGTACGAGTCCATGTCATATCCTTCTTCGAGTGGGTTGACACAGTTTTCCCAAATTGACAAATGTAGCTCCTGGATCTGTTCCCATAGCTTCTCTTTCAATTTCATGTTTGTTGCTGTTGGGTCCGTTGTGATTACCCGTTTTAGAGATGATATCATTACGTTTTGTCTTCTAATGGATAAGGTAATTTGCGACGCTCTTGCTGATGGAGTAGGTGTTGGGGAGCCATATCCTGCTGTTGAATTTGTGGAGGCTGATGATGAGCTTGTGTCCTTGCCATTGTTATAGTTGACTTAGCGGCGGACAGTTCTTGATGTTGATACTCTGCTTCTGGATTGGTTGGACCTTTTTGCTGGTTAACCGGTGTTTGCATCATTGCCGACTCAAATTCCTGCCTGTATTTTTCCACGAGCACCGCTATGTCAGTGTAGTAATTACTGACAAAATAATCGTGGTTTAATGGTGGATTTTCAAGACAACGTATTTTGTTGTCAGTTATCTCGAAATCCGCCCATGCGCTATTCAACCTCCTAAGGCGTTCCTTATAGTACTCTAGGGTCTACCTGGACTGGGAGTCCTTCTTATAATTTTTTATGATTCCCTGTATGATGTCACCCGTTTCGCGTTGGGATTGAGCCAATACGTCCATACTGATTTTTTTTTCTGCCATCTTCTGAAGCTAGCATAATGCTCCGATACTCTGTTGATTTGTTCTCTGACTGCGGTTGCGAGTTGCTTTGTTGATCCTGATAATTTTCAGGACCAAAATGACTATTGCTGATTGCTGTGTGAACAACTATCCAATTTTTGCAGCAAATCGATACGTTGATCCTGTTTAATGTTGCAGGATCTGACGTAAGGTTGCGTGTTTTGTATGTTCTATAAAAAGAACTAGGGGTCACCAAATGTATATTGAATGGACTCTTTTGTCCTTCAATGAATTTGTGTTTGGTTTTTTATCGAGGCAGGATCACCAAGATAAAGTGTGGAGCAACTCAAGCTCTTGAACTTGGTTGCAGCGGAGAAAAGGTGGAAAGAAGTCGAGACACTAACGAGTTGTGAATTTCTGACAATTTTATTGATAAATTTTCTTTCTTAAATACTAAATTTTGCTAAGTTTACAATTTGTTGTTGTTTTTTTTTTATAGTGTGTTCCCTTTGGATAAATAGGAACGCTGCTCATTTAGTTAAACATACATACATACATGTGATATTTTTTTTATAATTCATTGCTAAGTTTACAATTTTTTATTGGTGCATTGACCAGTGTGGTTCATTGGATTATTGCGACAATTTTCTTTGTTTACATAAAGTTTTTATGCAAGTGTGTGTGTGTATTTATTATTGGGCAAATAAATAAATTTTTGAGTCAGCGTAAATAATTAACAAAAAAAAAAAGAAAACAAATAAAGAAAACAAAAAACAAGCGATGTGAATGTATGAACAGGTTCATTAAAGTAACAATTGTAGGTGTGTGATCGGAAGATAGTTCTAAGACAGCTTCAACATGAATCGTTTCTGCGGGGATAACCACGCCAATATCGATGACATCCGGAATTTTTTGCTGATCAGTAGGTAAATAATTTGGTTGTCCGCTGTATTATACAAAATACGATCCTTTGGTGTTATAAGCCGTGACCCCCAAAAGGTATGTTTAGCGTTGTAATCGCCAGCGCACGTTGGTCCCAATGACTAGTTTAGCCCGAAAAAAGTCTTTTTGTCGGATCGTACATATGTGAATGTTTTATTTGGTTTTGTAATGACAAGTCTTCAGCCTACATAACGGTATAAAATTTTTTATTATATCAGCAATATTAATACTGCAGTACTGTTTTAAAGACAAACAATAGATTAAGTTTTTTTTTATAACAGACTAGACAATATTTTAGTTCGGTTTGGAGATCTTGTCAAATAAAACGAAAATATATTCCTTATTATTTGGGGGTTTTATTTATACAATTGGGGTATGTATTTTTATAATTTCTAATATGCCGACGATTTTGCATTTCGTTCAGAAAAAAATACTTGAAAACTGAGATGTATTCCTTAATTGTGCAATTTTAATTGCATTATAACTTGTGTTAGAGTGTTAATTGTGAATTTAACCCGATTTAGCAAAATCTTCTATATTGTTATCATCTATAATATGTGGCCAGTTAAATGGTAAAAAAATTTCCTGCCGATTTCTGCCTGAAAGCTTTCATATCAAATCCTTTAGTTGCGATGTCTATCACCAAAAAAGAATTGTTTAATGTTTGGTTCTTTGAAAAGATGCAAGAAAAAAATTTAATGCTGTTATATATTACATTTTTATGAAAATTGGTAGAAAAATGATGAAAATGATAGCTATACAAATAAATTAAAGCAAGCAGGTAGAAATTTCATCACACAATTGTCGAAGAAATGGTCCAAGGTACATCGAACAAAGAGTGTGTTCGAGTCTTCATTTAAAAGTTGGTTGGATGAATATTTCATTCTTCCTAGTAAGAAAAACTCGGACGAAAATACCATTGACGGACCATCAACGTCAAAATACGGACGACCTTCTAAACCGTTTTTAGAAATAGGGGAAAGATCTATGCAATCTAAAACAAAGCATCTTGTAAACACTTGTTCCCCTGAAGAACTAAGATTTGCTGCTGCAAGTAGCCTTTATAAATCAGGCAAAATAACTGCTTCAGACGTTATTAGAACAATAGATAATTCTCCAAAAAGGCCATTTAAAATAAAAACGTTCTTAAGCACGCCATCTAAAGAACCAATACCTTATAGCAGTGAAGAAGCGCTAGCGATGTATATTGACGGAAAATACTCAAAAAGTTCGTATCCTTCTATGCGTACGGGTTCCAAAAAACGTAATGCGGATATATACCCCTCTTATAAAAACCTTTTGGTTGCCAAAAAAGAATGCTATCCAAGCAATGGTATAAAAATTTCAGAAATATCTGCCGAAGTAAATTTGCAAAGCTTAGTTGATCATACGTCAAAAAGGCTAGTAAAGCTACAAAGAGAAAGGCTGGAAGAATTTACTTGTTCATCACTAATGTTGACATATAAATGCAGGCCAATTAAAATTACATTTAAAAAAGAAACTAAATCATTGATTACACAAGAAATTGATATTATACAAACGCAAATAGATGCAATTTCTCCAACTTTAATTCAGGTTGGCGAAAACGTACTACATGTAAACCATCGTTTCTTTTTAACAATGATCGATGGTAAAGTTTTTTCAACAATCGCAAACTTGTCGCCACAAAGATGTGGAATTTGTGGAGCACCACCTAGTGCAATGAATGACATAAACAAAATTAAAGAATTGAAACCGAATGAAAGCCTTTATGAGTACGGTCTATCGACTTTACACGCTTGGATAAGGATCTTCGAATGTATTTTGCATATTGCATATAAACTTGATTTAAAAAAAAGGCAAGCTCGGGGAGAATCTGAAAAGGCTTTAATTGAAACAAGGAAGCAAATGATAATTGTTAGGATGAAAAAAGAGATGAACTTGTTAGTCGATATACCAAAGGCCTGGCCCGGAACTACTAATGATGGAAACACTGCCAGACGGTTTTTTCAGCAACCATGTTTAGCATCACAAATAACTGGTGTGAACGAAAATTTAATAAGGAGACTTGGCATTGTTTTACGAACTATGGCATCCGGCTACGCAATTAATGCAGAAGCGTTTAGAGCTTATTCTTTCGAAACTGCGGAATTATACGTGGAATTTTATCATTGAAATTGTATGCCATCAAGCGTTCATAAAATACTTATTCATGGTGCAGACATCATTCAAACTGCTGCTCTGCCTATTGGTATGTTATCCAAGGAGGCGCTTGAATCCCGCAACAAGGATTTTAGATAAGTTAGAGAACATCATGCTCGAAAAATGTCACGGGAGAATAACATCGAAGATCGTTTTAACAATCTTCTATTTTCATCGGATCCTTTCATATCTTCTCTTTCTACAAAGCTGCCGAATAGAAATCCAGAACCATTGTGTCACGAGTCAATTGCTTTACTTTTAGATACTTCTGTTTTAAATGAAGCAAACCTTTCAGGAGATGATTCAGATGAAGCGGAAACCCATTCAGACGAATAAACATTTATGTAAATTTATGTACATATATATTTAAAATACACAATTATGTTAATTATTTTTAATAAACAAAACCTTACTTATTTTTAATAAAACCTTTAAAACACAATATTCCTAAAGTTTTTTCTATTTTTACAACTTTTTTTAATCATGATGCTCTCAGTGAAAATATTTAAATATACAAATTAACGCAGTCATTATGTCAACTTGTTTTTAAGCTTAACGTCGCCGGCTTCTAACTCCACTCGAAATAGTGGCTGGGGATTTTTTTTCACTATTTTTAATATTTATTATATTCTTTATTTTGATCCCTTCTCTTCTTTTTTTTAATTGTTTCTTTATTTACAATCTATCCAAGGGATAATAAGCAAATTTGTTAATATTTTTAAAAATTTATGTAGCTCTAATGAGTTACATAATTTACAAGTAAGTATTTTCGTTTTTCATGAATTAGTGATATAATTTATAGCATTATGTATATATACATCTTTACGAAGTGTTATGTGCGAAATGGTGGTGCGTTGGTACTGTCCAATAATGATAGCAATGGGGTTTTTGTGGTCGCTAAGCCTTTGTAGGTATCTCTCACTGAAGTGTCTTATTTCTTCTCGAACTGATTCTTACATACCATGGAGCATTCAATATTCGACGATGAGTTTTAGATTGATATCTTTCAAGTATTTCAATATTTGAATTGCTCGCTGTACCCCATAATTAGATACTATATGCCCATACTGGTTTCAGGATAATTTTGTATATTCTTATTTTATTATTTACATTTAGTTGGGATTTAGGATTTAAAAGCCAATAAAGTTTTTTAGTTTTAAGTCTTAGAAGTTGCAGTTTATTCTTAATGTGAGCTTTCCAGGTTAGTCGTCTGTCAAGTGTCATACCTAGGTACTTTACTGTTTCCTTTTTTGCAATTATGTTTCCATTTATAAAAACACTTGGACAGTCTTCCTTCCTCAGTGAAAAAGTTATATGGGTGGATTTATCAGAATTCACCTTAATGTTCCATTTGATAAGCCTATTCTCGAGTTCATTTAGCTCGTTTTGCACAAGTAACGATGCTTTAACTGGCGAATTCGATTATGCCTAAAGCCAAATTGATGGTCAGGAATAATGTTGTTATTTTTCAGTACAGGAGTTAGCCTTCGCAATAGAATTTTCTCAAATATTTTAGAGAGAATTGCGAGTAGACTTATTGGTCGAAATGAAGATGCAAGGTTATCTGGTTTGTTTGGTTTTTGTATCATTATTATCTCAGCACATTTCCATTGTGAAGGAAAATGGTTAAGTCTTAGAATCAAATTGAAAATTGTTGTTAAGAATACGATACACTTGCGACTAAAATTACGAATAACAATTGCGTCTATTTGATCGTATCCTGGACTCTTTTTTAAGTTTAAGCTTTTTATTTCTGTTTTAACTTCGCTTGGAGTTATAAATTTATTAGGAAAGTCTATTTGCAAAGGACAATTAAAATATTCAGATATTTTATCAACTTGAGTTGTTGTTTTAAAACAAAATGGCATACATGTATTTTTTAGGTGAAGTGCTAACGTTTCTGAAATATCTTTGTCTGTTCTACACCACGAACCATCGGAATTTTTTAAAACGATATTTCTTTTTGTTGGTCTTTTAAGATATTTTGAAGCTCTCCAGAGTAAATACTCATCATGCTTAGAATTATTTATTTCTTCAAGAAATTTTGATGTTTGAGTATTTTTATGATCTTGCAGTAAAGAACGAAGATCTTTCGATGCTTTATTAAATAGAGATTTGTCATTTGGATGTCTGCTGTTTTGCCACCTACTACGTAATATTCTTTTTTCTCTTATTTTTTGTCGAATCTCAAAATAAATATCGAAACTAGATTGGTTTGTTACACAATTTTCGTCTACTGGGGTAGAGAAGTATGCAGCCTAATGTATTTCATTTGTAAAGTTTTCAACATCTTCGTCTAGTTCATCATTTGTTTTTAAACTTATGTTTATATTAATATTGTCTTCTAGATGGTGTTGAAATTGCAAAAGATCTGTTTTTGGTTGTAAAATACGATATTTTTTGTGGTTTAAACGTAGATTTGTGTCGAAATTTAGCAGAAAAAAACACAGAAAATTCCAATTTAATGGGGAATGTTTATTATCATTTGAAAGAACATTCTTTGGCATTTATTTTTTGAAGATTATGTCTATCGAATGTTGGCCGTTGCTACGGCGCAGATGGTCCATCCGTTGAGTCAAATTTTCGATGACTCGTTCGAGCACTTCGACTGGTAACTGTCGAATGACAAGCGTGATGT
The DNA here is from genome assembly GCA_943735925.1 of Pollenia amentaria. Taxonomy (NCBI): domain Eukaryota; kingdom Metazoa; phylum Arthropoda; class Insecta; order Diptera; family Polleniidae; genus Pollenia; species Pollenia amentaria. Next base: position 124,497,207 of record OX031006.1, on the reverse strand, counting down.
TTTCCTCCAAGGCCTGAATCGAAGCAGGTTTGTCCGCATAAACTTAAGACTTTTCATATCCCTACAGGAAAAAAGTCTAACGGTGTGATATTGCACGATCTTGGTGGCCAATCGACCGGCACAAAACGTGAAATTATGTGCTCACCGAAGTGTTCTCTCAATAAAACCATTGATTAATGCGATGTGTGGGAAGTGGCGGCGTCTTGCTGAAACCAAATGTCGCCGAGATCACAAGCTTCAATTTCAGGTATCAAAAAGTCGGTTATCATGGCACGATAACGGTCGCCATTGACGGTTACGTTCGCACCGGCATCATTTTTAAAGAAATATGGACCGATGATTCCAGCGGCCCACAGTGGCTGAAATTTTTATTTCATTGGCCAAAAGTCCAATTTTTGTTTGTCGGCGATTTCCAAAATTTTAATTTTCTTTAATAGTAAACAAAAAATAGTAGCCAAAAAATTAGGTCAAAATATTAGTAATTGTGGTCGTGCCATGTTGTTAAACACAACTTTTTTTAAATTCAGAAACAAGTGATTTATTTTTATATTTAATCCGAAAGAAATTATCATTGCTCAAAAACTATCATCGATAATGACCTGCTAGCGACTATTGTGTTATTTATATTTGAGATGTTAAGACATATTTTCTATACTACTATATTTTTGTCAAATTTCAACTTGAGTAGAATAGAACTTTTGCGGATCAAAAGGAATTAAGAAGGTAAAACCACTGAGGGAAAGGTTAAAGTGTTTTCTTTAACCCTGTATATACTCTTGTACCCGTTTGCATCCGTCTGTTTAACACTTTTTTAATTTTAATGAAATTACTCCAAAAAAATTTCTTTGGTTTTAATTTTTTTTTTACAATTTTTTTATTCCTCAAAAATGTTTGCAGAAGTAACAGAAATAATGTGCTATTGCCCTCAAAAATTTTATGATATAGGGAATATTGATCGTGATCGAACAAAATACAGGTAGTAATTATTATTTTATTATTGTTACACAATCAGAAAAACGTATATCTGCCGTTACACTACGTTCACACTAGCGTATTTTATAGTAGAATAAAGAGCTTAAACACGCGTTTACGCTAAACAGGTATATTGTGAATCCCACCTTAGAAGGGATTTTAAAATTTTTTTTTTTGGTCTTTTTATTTTATCTGTTTTTATGAATCTAATAATATTTTATGACCCTATACACGCAAAGAAAAAACATGGTTGAATGTTTGTGGTTATGATTGTGTCGAACACGTCTTCAGTAACAATATATGTTGAGACATGTTTATAGCTTATTATTGTCTCAAAAATATTATTATGTTTAGAAGAAAAACACAAATGATCTTCCTAAATATGTTTCTATTTTTCCTAATACCAATGCAAAATGTCTATTTGAACAATATAACCAATACAAACATTTATTTAAAAAATTTTATGTTTTATTAAAAATATGAATATGCATACACTTTGCAACATACATACATATACAGCTTTGCATATATTAATAAATAATATTAAATACATCAATTATATACTCGTATATATATAACTTACTAGTTTCAATAAACGTATACTAATTTATTTCCTTAATTTTGCAATCATGCATGGCCTTTTTCTCCCAAAAAACTTTTAATTATTTTATGATCATTCATGTTTCCCGATTAACTGACTCTCGCAGACGGAAAATGACGTCGAAGGAGATTTTATTTGCTTTATAGACACACACTGTTTGTTTTGACAATAAATGTTTGCTCATTTAGAAAATGTGTTTTAAAGCGAACAAAAATTATGGTATCAGACATACCTTTTGTGTACAGCTAATATTATGATTTTAATTGTATAGTTGAAAATATATACATTATAGTAGCAAATATAGCACATAATTTAATATGTTTAGCTTGATCATGGTAACTTTTTAGGTGTAAAACACCATATAATATTATTATAGTGAATTAAAAAATGTTAAGGAGAAAAAATATTTTTTCAAGTTAAATAAGAATTATAATAAGTTTATTAGAGTAAACATATTAGGCAAAAATGAATAAAAATGGTTTCATTTTATCATGAAAAGGTTTAAAAGCAAGTGACATTGGAAGCATACTCAATGGATATAATATATTTGAGCAATAACAACGTTTTTCATAAAAACATGGAGAGCTTCAGCTATAAAGAATTGGCCGGAGAGTATTTAAGAAACAAAAATGAGGAAGATGTAAAAAATTACATTCGAAAAAAAAGGAAACTTAGATTCTTATAGCACTGAAATACAATTGGACTTAAAAAATAAATAATCTGTTTTCATCAAAAAAAAAACAGAGATACAGAAAAATTGATTACAGCAAAGATAGAATTTATAAGAGCTTTGCAAACTGGTTAGAGAACGAACTTTCTGTCCAGATCGCTTCAGAAACTACATATCAAAACACTCGTGGGAGACCACAAAAATCGCTGGAAAACTGTAGCGATAGATCTAAGTGGGGGAGGCTTAAGGATATCAATGAAGAAATAGGATACGAAAATACTGAAGTTACTTTCCTACATCAATTACGATTACAGAAACAATTGACAAAATTGGATATAATTGATACAGTTGTTAAAGCTAGTCCATTGAGAACAAAACGGATTCTTAAAAGTATACCAGCTCCGAGCGGTGCAAAACAATTCACAAATGAGGAGGCATTAGCATTATTTCTGAATTAGAAATTAACAAAACAGCAATGTATTCAGCTCAGATTGCGTGCGATTGAAAAAGTCTCAAATCTGTATTCAGCATATCATCACATAACAGCCGCTAAAATGGACTGTTGTCCATTAAAAGACACTATTACACTCACAACAATTTCGGCAGAAGTACAACTACAATCTCTACTTGATGACACAGCCGAGCACTTGCTACAATCAATAAAAGGAAATGAGTTAAAGAAATATGGAAACACAAAGTTAGTTCTTTTTGTAAATGTGGATGTGATGGTTCTTCCGGACAAAAACAATACAAGCAAGTAGTATGTGAAAATATTTCGGACTCAGATATGTTCATGGTATCATTTGTACCATTGCGATTAAAAAAGATTTTGGAAGATTCAGAGCCTTCGACTAGTACAACGCAAACAAAGGATATTTGGAAAAATGAGACATTATTTTCTACGAAATACTGCAGGTCTATCAAATTTGAATTCAAAAAGAAAACTCATGATGCCACTAACAAAGAAGTTAGTTAGGCCTAAATTGCAGCACGACAGCCATTACAATTAGATTTAGAAGTTAGCTACCAATTAGAGCTAACAATGATAGATGGAAAAGTAGGCAAGGCTTTGACTTACACGAATGCTGCATCCAGCTGCATCATATGCCATGCAACATAAAGCCAATTAAACCAAGTCCCGATAAAATCATTAGATAATACGGATGCATACGAATTTGGATTATCACCACTACATGCAAGAATACGACTTATGGAACACATACTAAAAATCAGTTATGATTTGGATTTCGGATCTTCAGGATTAATAAGAAACAACGAAACCAACAAGAAGTTAATAAGTTCAAAAGGGAATCATGTTGAAGATGAATATCGCAAATTTGGGTTGATTATAGATCAGCCAAAACAAGTGTCAGGCAATTTAAATGATGGCAATACCGCAAGAAGATTCTTTTCAGATCCAGAAACAGCATCTGCAATAACAGATGTTCATTTTAACCTTATTTTTAGATTTAAAATAATCCTAGAAGTACTTGCGTGCCATGAAGTAATTTACTCTAGAAAATTTGGAGATTTTGCTTAGGAAACCAAGTACCCATGGAGAAATATGTCTGCTACAGTTCAAAAAATCCTTTATCATGGAGAAGATGTCATTAAGTATCAGTTGTTGCCACTTGGAGATTTATCAGAGGAAGCTCAGGAAAAAAGGAATAAGGATTACAGATTTTATAGCGAGAACAATACTAGAAAAATTTCACGAAATTCCACAAATGAAGATCTATTTAATATATTATTGGCAACGTCAGATCCGTTCATCTCCAGTATTCGAAATCAATGGACAGTGGAACATCGGAATTTAGATGAATAAGTCAAAAACACTACTAAAGAACAGAAATAACCGAAACAGAATATGAAATATTTGCAATCAATCTTTCAATTAAATGAACAATAATTATAATTCATTAGATCTAAGACAGACATTGCATTAGTACAAAATAATAATAAGCAGAATCTCACATTGTTACAAAGCTTTTTAAATCTATTGCTGCTTTTATTTTTAAAAGGTTTTTTTACCCACATATGTGCGAAATATTTTAATAAATAAGAAATATTCAAAAAATAAATACCTATATTTTCGTATCAAAATTTAAAAAAAAACAAATTTAACAGCAAAAAATAATAAATTCTTCTGTAGTAAAAGCAAGATTTTAGATAATATTTCTAAAGTTTTTTTTAAGTGTTAACAAATTTGACAGCAAAAAAATTGTTAATTTTTCAGTAATAATGCAAAATTTTTTTAAGTGTAAACATTAAATCTTTTTGAGTGTCCCATTATTACAAAAAATGTTAATGATTATTATTTAAATCCAAATATGACATTTTTAAATAATTAAAATAAAATAAAAAGACCAAATTTCACGATAAAACAACGGATTTCCATTTCTCCCAGAACGCTAATTTTCGTAATACAGATGGACAACTTTGAGACCGTGTTTGTGTGTGAGTCTTTCCGTGATGAAATGCCAAACAATACTAAACAAAAATAAAATGACAGCATCACACGACTCACACTGATTTGTCAAAAAAGGCTATTGAAAAAAGCATCTTTACTTGAATCACCCTATATATCAAATTTATTTTGGTTGTTCTGGTTTGATTCTAGATCAACGTAAAACATCGACATTGGTTGCTTAGATAGTCTAGTTTTGATATTTATTATATTACGAACCGGTGTTGAAAAGTGCAAGTTCTTAATGACTACTCTATATGCTCTTTCCTGTTTTAGCTGGTATGTATGGAACATTATTTTTTTTTGTCATCTAAATATTTCACTAAAATCCCGTATGATTAAACGCTCCTGGCCATTAACCTCACTTGTCCTTCCTTTAGAGATTTATAGGAGAAAGCATTGGAATTCACTATTTCTAAAAAGTTATTAAGCATTGTTTTTATATCAGATACGTTAGGAATTATTATAGGTGGTGGTTTTGATTCCGTAACTTCATTATCGTTGTTATTAGTTTCAGCTTGATCATCATCATCATCCTTATTATTGTCTGTATCAAGAACTGCATACATGTTATTTCTTGTACTTGGTAAATCATTGTTGTTATTTTGTGCAGTTGCATTTTTTAAGATTTTGTTTTTATTTTTAAAAATTTCTGGAGCATTTGTAAACCTTCGTTTTGTTGTCTCGTCTTCATCCGTTGCTTCGCTGTCAGTCATTCTGCCGCTGACAGCAGATGATTAGTATAACCGATTTACTAACCGTTTGTTTGTGTATTAAGCTAAAGAAAACTTTGTTGTTAATTTATACACACAATTGTGCAGTTAAAAAAATAATAAATTCTTCTGTAGTAAAAGCAAGATTTTTGATAATATTTCTAAAGTTTTTTTTAAGTGTTAACAAATTTGACAGCAAAAAAATTGTTAATTTTTCAGTAATAATGCAAAATTTTTTTAAGTGTAAACATTAAATCTTTTTGAGTGTCCCATTATTACAAAAAATGTTAATGATTATTATTTAAATCCAAATATGACATTTTTAAATAATTAAAATAAAATAAAAAGACCAAATTTCACGATAAAACAACGGATTTCCATTTCTCCCAGAACGCTAATTTTCGTAATACAGATGGACAACTTTGAGACCGTGTTTGTGTGTGAGTCTTTCCGTGATGAAATGCCAAACAATACTAAACAAAAATAAAATGACAGCATCACACGACTCACACTGATTTGTCAAAAAAGGCTATTGAAAAAAGCATCTTTACTTGAATCACCCTATATATCAAATTTATTTTGGTTGTTCTGGTTTGATTCTAGATCAACGTAAAACATCGACATTGGTTGCTTAGATAGTCTAGTTTTGATATTTATTATATTACGAACCGGTGTTGAAAAGTGCAAGTTCTTAATGACTACTCTATATGCTCTTTCCTGTTTTAGCTGGTATGTATGGAACATTATTTTTTTTTGTCATCTAAATATTTCACTAAAATCCCGTATGATTAAACGCTCCTGGCCATTAACCTCACTTGTCCTTCCTTTAGAGATTTATAGGAGAAAGCATTGGAATTCACTATTTCTAAAAAGTTATTAAGCATTGTTTTTATATCAGATACGTTAGGAATTATTATAGGTGGTGGTTTTGATTCCGTAACTTCATTATCGTTGTTATTAGTTTCAGCTTGATCATCATCATCATCGTCATCATCATCCTTATTATTGTCTGTATCAAGAACTGCATACATGTTATTTCTTGTACTTGGTAAATCATTGTTGTTATTTTGGCAGTTGCATTTTTTAAGATTTTGTTTTTATTTTTAAAAATTTCTGGAGAATTTGTAAACCTTCGTTTTGTTGTCTCGTCTTCATCCGTTGCTTCGCTGTCAGTCATTCTGCCGCTGACAGCAGATGATTAGTATAACCGATTTACTAACCGTTTGTTTGTGTATTAAGCTAAAGAAAACTTTGTTGTTAATTTATACACACAAATGTGCAGTTAAAAAAATAATTTTACAATAACAAGAGTTATAGGCTAAATATTTAAAAAAAATTTTGAAATTGAGCACTAGTTATACGTCCGCACTTTACCACTGTCAAAGGTAGACTTCTTCTCTTCTAAAAACGTTTTTATCTCACCTGGGTCTACGCATGAACCAATGTCCTTTATCCCTACCTGAAGACCTTTACTGCTCTTCAGTTGGTATGTATAACATTTTTTATTTAGTGCTTCTAATTTAGTTATTACTTTACGAAAATCATCTTCACGATTAACTTTTATTTTTGTTTCATTTATTCTACCACGCCTTATTGCAGCTACATAAAAAGAATTTTCACCTATTACCGAGATCAAATTCTTTATTAATTCACTTGAGTGCTGGTTCCTAAGATGCATGTATCGGGGGTGGCTTAGAAGATTTGATAACGTTTTGTGCTTCCGAGGATTCCTCGTCCAAAATTGCAAAAATATTTTGTGAACTTATTCTATCAGCTGTACCCTCTTTTAAAACTTTTGGGACCGAAGCAACTGCAGAAGAAGTTGGGCTGCGACCCCGTTTAAGCAATGTTATGTGTAAGACACACTGATCTTAAACCTTGCTTTTGTAACTTAAACACACACGTTTAAAATATAAAAGTTAAAAATAGTTTATTAAATAAAGTACAAGGGATAATTATAGAAAGTCAAGTTTGATGCGCGCACTTGTAAATCGACCACTTCGTTTGGCTACCGTATTCAGACTCCCATTTGTTCCTATCTTCATACCTAAGCTTACAGTCGGCCATCCTTCAATTCAATCGCCCTCGATTGGAATTATCGTCATCATCATCAGTTAGGGTATAATTGTACTCGTCAGTTGTTTCGTCATCTTTGGCTGACGGTAGTGTACACCAGGGTTTAATCTTATCCGAAGCATATACCGTTTTATTATGCCTCTGAGTTCGAGTAGATCCCGGCAAGTCTTCTATCACTTATCGATCTCTGTCGAGAGCTCTTGTTACGATAAATGGACCTTTATAACGAGGCTCCAATTTTCTTGACATACCCGTTGCAGCTGGTTCGTTCTCTACGAGGACTAAATCACCTTCTTCGTATTTTGTCGGTTGTGAGTGTTTCCCGTCATATCTTTGTTTAGCCTTCTCGCGATGTTTTTCAATACTTGCCGATGCTTCGCAACGTTGCATCTGCCTTTCTTCCGGAGTGGACATTTCGGTGTTATGTTGTGCGAGGAGTAGTTTATTTTGGAGGATATCCCGTGGCTTGAATCCAAATAATAGTTGCTGGGGTGTTGCATTCGTTGTTTTATTTTACATGGAACTCAGTGACCATTGTATTTTCCGCATTTGATCGTCCCAACGTTTGTCGTTTTCCGTTGTGGGGCGGAGCATGCTTAAAATGGTCCGGTTTGTCCTCTCGCATGGCCGTTTGCTCGTGGTGTACGAACAGCATTTAGAATATGCTGGACGTCGTTGGCCTGGCAATATTTTTCGAATTCGCGTGACGGTTACTATTCGTGAGGGCATACCAAAGTATTCGCTTATTGCATCAAGTATTTGTATGACGTGCTTGGTTGCAGTACTTTTTACAGCTCTTACGACGGTGAACTTCGTGAAAGCGTCCACGATTACAAGTATATGTTCATTTCGTCTGGATGACTTTGGGGAGGGACCCAAATGATCCTTGTGGACTGTATGGAACGGAATCGGATTAATTTTGTCATAATGATGTTCGCCTTCTTGTTCTCCCCTGAAGATTTATTGTACGTACATTCAATGCACGATTTAATGTGCGATTTTACGGTATTATGCATTCGGGGAAACCAAAAATGTGTTTGCAATCTAGATAACGTTTTTTCAACTCCAAGGTGACCGGCGTTGTCGTGTTCCATAGATTTTTATCACCCATTTTACGAAATAATCGCCCACCTTGAACTACGTATTCTTTGCAAAGGTTTTTATCGCCAGCTTTCAACTTTTTGACGATTTCGAGAATACTCTCGTCTTGAAGTTGCATTGAAAATAGTAAATCGTCCTCGTTCATTCTCTACGATCTCTACGAGTAGCAAAAACAACAATGTCGTGCACCATATGGTTCTTCATATGGTGCACGACTAAGTGCGTCTACGTGCTGCATTCTTTGACCGGACCGATGTTCAATGTTGATATCGAAGTCCTGAATTCGTAACCACCATCTTGCAATGCGTGGTATTAGCTCCTTCTTTTGCATGGTCGTTTTAATTGCATTACAATCAGTAATAACGGTTACATTTTTGCCATATACGTAACACCGGAAACGTTCAAGAGTTTCAACAACAGCTAGGGCTTCTAGCTCGTAGCTGTGATAATTATGATCATCCTTAGTAGTAGACCTACTGAAAAATTCCACTGGCTTCCAACCCTCCTTTTCACTCTGTAAAAGTACACCGGCTATAGTGATTGTACTTGCGTCCGTGTGTATTTGGTGTTCGGAGTAGGGTTTATAGCCTACGATTACGGGACTCGTGGTAAGACTCTCTTTAAGCAATCGGTAAGCATTTACGTGCTCATCGTTGCACTGGAACGGTATATCCTTTCTAAGAAGTTGCCGCAAGGGTTCGGATATCAACGCATAGCCAGGTACAAACTTGCGGATGTACCCACTTAAACCCAAAAACTGCCTTACTTCCCGTACGTTTGTTGGTGTTAGAAAATGCAAAATTGCATTTGTTTTCACTGTTCCATGTTGATGCCCCAAGAATGATGTCCCAGAAATTCACATTTCTTGACGTTCATCGTGAGATTCAGTTCTCGTAAAACGTTAAATATGCGTTTCAGCTTGTCAAACATTTCGTTGACATCGTGGCTACCTACTACAATATCGTCCATATAATGGACTACGTCGCCATCAAGGGTGTTTTCTCGTATCAACGCCATCAATCGCTGGAAGACAGCTGGGGCGTTTTTGTGGCCAAACGGCATGCGCTTAAACTCATACATTCCGACATAACCTCCTGTAAACGTTCTTCTATATTTGGCGTAGGAAAAATATCCTTTACCATGTGCTGGTTTAACCGACGATAGTCAAAACAAAGGCGATCATTACCGTTTTTCTTTTTGACGAGCACGCTTGGACTAGCATATTCTGACGTTGATTTTCTTATTATATCGTTAGATAAAGGTTCATTGATCATTTCCCTTACCGCCGCTTTCTTCATTTCGGGTAGCCGATAAGGTCTTGATACTATAGGTTAATTTGTTGAAAGTTGTATTTTCATCTCTACTATACTTATCAAGCCAATTTTATTAAATTCGTCTCCAAAAATGTCACAATACTCGTTAATAAGGTCAAATAAGGTTGATCGGGTTGATTCGTCCATCTCACCTTGTTTTAACTCCTTCTTTTCATATCGAGGTTTAGATTTTATTTCAGTATTTGCCACGGTTAAATATTCAAATCGCTGTTCACCGTCATTACAAACAAGCCGTACGTTATTGGCTCCAAATATGCCGTTTCCGATTATAGCTTCAGATGAAAATAAGCCATCATCTGATATATACAAGTCAGTAGATATTTCCACGCTGTCGCTCAGGAGCTTCGCGTGAACCATTTCCGACAGTACTGTTGTTCCGCCACAAACTCCACTTATACGTATATTGCATGGTTTACGATTCCCAATGATTTGGTTCGCTTTGGATTTTTTATAATGCTACATTCGCTACCAGTGCCAATTAATGCAAACATTTCTATTCCATTCACTGTACTCTTTTTATCTGTCGTTAATTTTCTGACGTTGTTAGAGCTTCGCAGATTTGATTTTCCGCAGTTTTCTGGTGATCCTCTTGGATAAACCCGTTGACAGTCCTTGCATCTCGGCCTTCTTTGTGGTTTCGGACATGCGCTAGAAATATGACAAGGTTTGGAGCAATTGAAACATATAATTGGTTTACGTTCTACCACAGGTTTTGCTATATTTTCGTTTTTGTTGACCTTTTTTTTGGGATAGAGCTGGTTACGTTTTGATGTTGGCACCGGTCGTGCGTTAGAACAACTTGCCATGGTACTAAAATATTCATCTAAAGTTCCGCGTAGTTCCTTCATTGGTGCGAAGCGCATTGTTGCGATTGCTGTCTGTAACTCGCGATGTTTTAGGCCCTCGCGTGTATATTTAATTATTGACGACTCACTTAGGTGATGTCGTCTTCCTAACGCATTTATTCTAAAACAATACTCATTAATCGACTCATCGTCCCTTCGTTTAAAGTGAACTTCAGCTTCATCCGCTACGGACTCGAATTCTGCTCTTATTGCGGTTGACAATTCGTCCCACGATACGTATAAGTCGGACGATGCATCAAGCCATAGCTTCGCAAGACCTTTTAGTTTTGTATAAATTGCTAACATTAAGCACCTTTCATTCCAGTCGTAAGCTTGAGTCCCTCGTTGGGTCATATTCTGGAAGGGTATCAGCAATTTCCCGTACACTAAACGCACTACGTTGACGCGGTTCAGGGTTTGGCGGTGGTGATTCAACTTGTTGTTGATGTTCGTTACGAGTTACGTTTGACGTTTGACAGTTCAGAACCGAATTTTGAACGATGTTCATAATATTCCGGAGCATAATCCCGTAATTCATCGATTTGTTCACGCACATTATCATTGGCACCTATATTTTCAAGTTCGAATTCAGCAGATCCTTCGAATTCCGTTAAACGCTTAATAAGTGCTGAATTGTTACCCGTTGTCACCAATTCTCTTTCACGTAAGAGATCTTTAAGATCTGCCGTTTTCAAATCCGATATACGCGACATTGTCGTTTATTTTCAATTTTATATATGAAGCGTTCGCTAAAATTATATCAAACACCGTATTGTTTGATAGACCGTTCATTAAGTCGTATAAATTCGTTATTCGTTAGTTATTTTTTCGTAAAACGTTTATTTTCGCTTTGCTTTATATAAATTTCGCTTTAGTTATTAATTCCCGCACATTACGTTTTCACAAGAATTTTTCATTAATTTATACGTTCATTTATTTTCCATTCAATATAAAACCGTTGGTTAATCGACAAATTTTCTATCTGCCAACTTTTTGTTCGTATATCGTTTATCACAACCCGTTTAAATTATATTTTCGTTACGTTTTCTTAACGTTTTCGTTAAATTTAAAAAATACCTTTACGTTCGATTTCAAGTATCTTACTTGTCGTTTATGTATAGTCTACGTTAACTTACGTTCCGTCTAGCATTAGTGCTTAAGCATTTCACTGCTTCACCTTAATACACTATGTATTCGTTTTTTCATTTACTTGTAACGTTTTTTCATATGTAACCAAATTTGATTTCTAATTATTCTAATTTCTAATTAATAACTTATCATACTTAGGAGCGAATTTAATCCTCCAGGTAGGGAAAATATTATTAAGTTCTGGAAAAAATTTAGACGGTGCGCTATATCCTGTATTAAAAAAAATGCTTCAAATGTTTGTCGCTTTTTTTAAACATATCTTTGCGAACAAATATTTTCCGATTTGAAATACATTTGCTCAAAACAACGCAATAAATAAATTAAAATTAAATTTGGAAGATATTATTGGTAAATAAAAGTATATTTTTATAGGCTAGTAAAATCTTCTCTTTTTATAATGGTGGTTAATAATTATAGAATATTATTAAACTTAATGGGGTTATTATTTGCATTAGTATGTGCAAATGAATTTTCATTGTTGGCATTCGCAAAGGTATGTTGAGCACAAAATTAAAAATATTGGAAAGAATTGTAAAAGGCTGCAAAAAGACTTCAAATATTGTCAAGTGCTCAATTTTTCCAAAAAAATAAGCAAAGTTTCTGCGAAATGCAGGTTCCAAATTAAATTTATTTAAATAATAACTGATTGTGTCTGTCCATAACTCAACATTTTTCGATAATTGTATTATTATTAATTGCTCTAAAGTCTTCATAGCAAAATATGTATGTTCATTAGGCCTCGTAATAGGCCTCGCAACCGCTGGGAATGTAAGAGACAAGAGTAATCGCACCAACACAATCATAATTGACACCACTGCTATATATGTACGTTCAATGTTTTACCGTTTCATTTGCACACAATGCGATTCGTTCTTATTTCGTTTCTCTATATTTTGAGAATTTTACACTCGCGCACAAACAAACTTCATTATTGTCCTGGATGGTCGTTATTATCATTTTTTTTTATTCATACGCTTGTGTCCGTTTCCATTTGGTTCCTACCAAATCACGCTCAGAGAACAATACACTTTATGCTTTAAACCAGAGCCCAGCAAAAGTACTACACCGTGCTTTTTTTCTCACAATAACATTCGCTCTCACTTTGTAAAAAACAAACAAAATCATTTATTCTCGTACGAACATTCAAACAAGAAGGTTCTGTTGACGCTTGCTTAAGAATAACACTGCGAGAAATGTTCAAGACAGAATGGGAATTTGATTTTTTGTTTGCCGAAATTTTATTATATTATATTATATAAATTATTATCTGATCACTAATTCCACTATAGTTATAAAAAAGATTAACCAGTTTTGGTGTTTAAAAATATTAATGTGTTCTTATAAAAAGAATTAAAAACTCCGCTAATTTTTTTTTTGAGTTTGATTATACATTATGCTGTTAAAAAAAATTATATATGTATTTGATGATACGTCATTTTTAATTTTGTAAAATTATATAAAAATACATACATATGTAACGTGAATCCTTATCAACAAAAGTTTTAAATTTTCAAATAATATCTACATTGTTTTGCGATATGTGTTTTGTTTGTGAAAAAAAATTCTTTGATGCCTGTAAAAGGGTCCCTTTTTCTTTCGTTAAAAAGACGTACCTAAATGCAGAAATTATTAAGAAAAAAATAGCCACAAGAATTTGTTGGTATTTTGTGCTTGTAAAAATATTTTTGTTTCTGTACCAATCGCGTACCAATCGTGTTTTCTTTGAAAACACTTTTCTTAAGTAGGTAAAAATATTTAAAAAACAAGTTAAAAAAGTCTTGTTTTCCTACAATTTATGTGTAAACCTATACACATAAAAGCAAATGTGACAGCAGGTAAAATTTTTGTGTAAGAAGATGTGTTTTATTGATGTATTAATGAGACTTTATTGTTTAGCACTATTTTTATTGCTTACTTTTTTATGCTACAATTATATGACCGAGTCCAAAGAGTTAACCTTACTAATTTATGGTATTTATTTAACGCAACTTTGACCTGTTATAATGACTTTATAAATTTTTGCAGGCAAACTCAGGTGCGCATTTGGTATTTTGTAGAAAATTATTATATACCATTAGCCAGAATTAAAATGTATGCACAGATGTTTGAAGTATGAGTAACCCAACAACGTGAATACCCTTTCTATTTTACTTACCACTATGAATACCCTAACTTTTTACTAAAATAACTTTTTCACGTTATAATTCCCATGTAATTTATTTTATTTTTGAATAAATAGACCAGGGAAATCCATTTCTATGCACAATTGTGTATACCAGAGCCCGGCAAAAGTACTACACCGTGCTCGTGCTGCGAGAAATATTCAAGACAGAATGGGAATTTGATTTCTTGTTTGCCGAAAAATTTTTTGGCAAGCCCGAATGCTTGATATGTAATTGTACGTTGTCACGAACAGCAAAATTTAATTTATTTAATTATTTCTCATGACGAAAGAAAATGCGTAATTTTAAAATTAAAAAAACCTTTTGACGAAAAAATTATTCTTGATTTTGAGAACTCAAAAGTTGAAAATGTCCATGAGCGATGCAAAAGAAAAGCATCATATGTCGTTGCTGCAGGTCTGGCAAAACATTGCCGTCCTTTCGAAGATGGGCAATTTTTCAAAGAATTGTGCAACGATGTATTAAAATGCTTTGGAGAAAATACTGAACAAATTCGAAATTTAATTAGTTCTAGTCCCTTTTCACCTCGGACCATAACGCGACGAACAGAAGATATCAGTGCATTTGTCTACACAAATATAAAAAAAAAATTCTTAATTGCAAATATTTTTCTATTTGTTTAGATGAATGCACTGACATTAACGACATAGCGCAGTTAATAATATGCGTAAAAACTTGCAATACTAACTTTGAAGTGCATGAGGAAATGTTAACGTTGGTTGCATTACATAGTAATGTAAAGGGAGAAACTCTTTTTAGGGTAATATGTGACGAAATTTTTTCTTTTGCCGATAAAAGCAAATTTTGTTCTATATGCACCGATGGTGCAAAAGTCATGGTTGGGAAAAACGAGGGTCTTGTGGGTTACCTTTTAAGAAACGACTTTAACATTTATATTTTCCATTGTATAATCCATCAACAGGCATTATTTACAAAAAGCGTGAATATGATGCATACAATGCAAATTGTAACAAAAATAATAAATAAAATACGTGGTGGCCACAATGCTTTGAGCCACAGAAAATTTAAAGCGTTTTTGGATGAAATGAATACTGAATATGGCGACGTATTAATGTTTACAGAAGTGAGATGGCTCAGTAAAGGACGTTGCTTGGAAAGGTTATTCAGTCTTCGGAAAGAGGTGATGTTATTTTTTGAAAATAATCCATCGAATGAATCGAATGAATTACTAAGATATTTAAGAGATAACATGTTTTTATTAGATTTTGCGTTTTTAACAGATATTACCGAATTAATTAATCAGTTAAATCTTCAATTGCAAGGAAGAAATAAAACTTTATTTTCTTTATATTTCTCTGTAAAACAGTTTATAACAAAAGTTCAAACTCTGATTACAAATCTTAAAAATAAAAATTTAATTTGTTTTAAAAGAACAAATGAAATATATGATGAATTTTCTAATAATTATAGACTTGACGAATATATTAGTTTACTTCAAGGCATATTAGATAATTGTAACAATCGTTTTTCGGATTTTTCTAAAATTGAGTGTTTATTAGAACTGCATAGCAATCCTTTAACATGTGATGTCAATAAACAGGGTAATGACATCAGAGAAGAACTTTTGAAAATGCGTTCGGATTTAAATATACCGTTGACGGATGGGGTGGAATTCTGGAAAAATTTAAACGAAGAGATATACTTAACAACTAAAAATAAAATTTTTAAATTATACTCTATGTTTGGGTCAACATATATATGCGAGTCCTCGTTTTCAATTTTAAAGCTAATTAAAACTAAACTTAGAAATAGTTTAACAGATCAACATTTAGAGGATCTTCTTCGCATTAAATGTTGCCCATAAGAAATCGATATAGATGAAGTTTTTGAAAATGTTATTACAAATAATGAATATTAGTTTTTAACAAAATAAATTAAATTAAATGGTTGTTTTCCATTAAATTTTTCCTGAAGAATCGTTTAAGTTTTATGAAAGTAATTAATTTCTGAATTTATTTTTGTTTTAATATATTAACACGTTTTTATGAAATTATAGTTTTTTTTATTTTTCTTTTAGAATCGTTTAAGTTTTATGAAAGTTATTAATTTATGAATTTATTTTTGTTTTAATAGATTAACACCTTTTTATGAAATTAGTTTTTTTTTATTTTTCTTGAAGAATCGTTAAAGTTTTATGAACGAATGTATTTATTTTCTGAATTTATTTTTGTTTCAATAGATTAACATGTTTTAACGAAATTATAGTTTTTTTTTTATTTTTCTTGAAGAATATGATTTATTTAATTTTAATGATTTTTTTGTTTTCTATTTTATATAAAACATACGCTTATGTTTTGAGTTTTTACATTAACAGCCAGATTGATTTTAACAATAACAAAATAACACAAAAATCTCTTTAAGTGCTTCTGAGAGGGAGAGTTATTATTCTCTCACAAAAAACAAAAAGTCTGCATGTATGTGTTGCCGGGCTCTGCTTTAAACACATTCGAGACAGCAGACTACCGACTTCAATATGTCAACAATAGAATACATGTGTGTATATGGAAATGATTATTTTAACGACGACACGGCAAAATGGCTGCAGGTTGTTGTCTATGCTAATTTTGTCGTTGTAGTCAAATTAAACTAATTTCTATTTTTGTACGCTACAAAACAGAAAAAGTGCTGCTAATTAGCAACAGTACAACACATGATTTGCCAACTCAATTCTGTGAACTGTATGTGAAATTAGACCCAAAAAGAAGAATTTCTGCATCATTCGTTTTGTCTTCTTACCTGCGATTTGAAGTTAGTATCGATTTGAAGTTAGTACTATCGTATAGGGGAATTTATCACGTTTTAGGCCCTGTTGTTTGACATAGCTCGACAACCACTAGCCCAATTTAGTTGAAATAAATTTTAAAAAATTAAGAATTACAATTCCCTTAATCTGTTCATATATTGTTTTCCTATACAAGTAACACTTTCGAAGTTAAAAATGAATGTATGAAGGGAAAAAATTATTTTTTGCCTAAAAATTTAAATTTTTTTTTTAAAAATACATAAAAAATCCAAAATGGAAAAAAGTTTCAAGTCTAGTTATTTTTTCGCAAAGTCACATAACCTATGAGCAAAATGAGACAAAGATCATAAAAATCGATGCACGCGTTTCGCTTTTATTCGCAATTGAGTAAAGGTATGAATTTCAAAAATCAGTTATAGCCACCACCCTTAAAATAAAAATAAAAATATAAATTAAAAAATTATCATGCAAAAAAAAACTTTATTTATAAAAACTTAATGAAAATAAAATAATATGCAATTAATACGCAATTATAATATGCATAAAAACAAAATTTAGAACATTTTTTCAATTATTGGCAATATCCATCCTTGTAGAAGTTGACGCTTGTGGTTCTGATGATCTTGTTTTCTTCGTAGGTTGTTCATATTCATGGTCTGAGTCTGTATCGTCATCCGAGATACACATACTATTCAAGGGCGTGTTTCTTTCACTGTGTCCACCAATTTCAATGTCTTCATCTTCGGTGCTTTCTTCAAACTGCATAATTGTGGAACTCCACCAACAAACCTCCGCAAGCAATGCATCCAATTTTTTGCTTTTGAACCGCTTTTCAAATGGCATGGTCACCCGGTGGAACCTCTCTCCTTGTTCGTCTGATTCCTGAGGTGATTGTGCCAAAAAAGTATCCAGGTGGTGGTGCAAGAAATGCAATTTCAGCGTCATGGATGCACCGATTTTTTCGAAATAAAACAGCAACCTGTCCACTCGTTGCTGTATCTCTTCTCGCTGGACACAGTTCTTTCCTAGAACGCCTTCTATTACTTCTTTCAATGCGTTCCATGCATGTTGGTGGTCGTGATGCTCTGAAAGCAAATGTGTGAAAGAATCACTTTTGATCAATTTCCGAATATCAGGTCCATTGAGAATACCTGTTCTAAATACATAAGAAAAACGAAAAAATTATTGGTAATGCGAATGTATAGAAATTAACAAATTTAGATATGACAATATTGAAATACAGAGTACGATACGTACCGTTTTTAATTTTCTCATCACTGAGTTTCGGAAAGATGGATTTCAAACAGTCAAAGGCGCCGTTAACTTTTTTGACCACCACTTCAACGAATTTCCCAGCTATTCCCAGTTTCATGTGGAGCGGTGGCAACAAAATATCATCCAGGTCCTTTATCATAGGTTCATTGCGTAATTATAATTGTTTGTTGAGCTCGGGAGTTCTTCCTTTCCAATCTTTACATTGATATTGATTTCCTTTGTATCGTGAATCCCAATTACAAAGGAAGCAGAAGTATTTTGGATATCCGCCCTTTTCTATAATCCCTTGTAGTATGTTGACCACCTTCAGATCGCAACAAATGTTCCATTTGTGTTCATCGTATTTGATTTTCTTCAAAATTTCGCCCAATGCTTCATACGTTTCCTTCATAGTTGTGCTGAATCCCAATGAAATGCATGGTTTTTTATTTTTTTTGTGCAGCAGCACAGCCTTCAAACTAGTAACTGAACCATCGATGAATAAACGCCAGTCGCCAGCGATATAATCCATTCCCAATTTTTTCACTAAACCTGGGATATCATGGCAGTACGTGAACGTATTTGCTTCGTCAACGGAATAAAATTTCTGAAAATCAGCTTGGCGTTGTCGGTATGATGTTGCGCTGACATTTTGCTGTGTGAGTTTTCTTCTCTTCAAAAATTATTATTCATAAATTCTCTGTCGCGGTCGTTGAAGATAGACGTGTTTTCTAAACTCGGCATACGGTTTATTTTTTTTGAACAAATAAAGTATAAAAAAGTAAATACAAGAAAAAGAAAAAAAAAAAAAAAAAAAAATTACATGTATGTACATACATACATAAACACACATTTTTTCATTATCGGTGTTGATAAACAATAACAAATAAGAAGAGCACAACTGTAAACAGTAAAAGAAAAAAAAAAAAACTCTTATGAGTGCAAACAGTAGAAATGCATATATCACAGTGAGTGTTAGCGAAAAAATACAGAAATAAAAAAAAGAATCGATGATAGCAAATACCTAACGGCTAAACCTATTACTCGTACGCGATCCCTCTCGCCGTCTGTATTTAATAACACGGTTGATACAATAACAAATACAAAACCTGCTAGCGTTGCCTCAACAGCAAAAACAATTTTAATAAGTGATGTAAATATTAACCCCCAATCAGGCATAATAGAAAACTCAGTATCACCTTCGGTGTCTAATAATACGGTTGATATTAATACAATAAAAAATATAAAACCTGCAAGCGGTGCCTCAGCGGCAAAAACGATTTTAATAAGTGATGAAAATATTACCCTCAAATCAGGCATGATGGAAAACTCAGCTCCACAAGTAAAAAGTGGTCAAAAGCCTCAAGTACAAGTTGGTATGGACAGGTACATAACAGTGCTTAAACGGGGTCGCAGCCCTACCTCTGCAGCAGTTGCTTCGGCCTCAAAAGTACCATCTTTTGATAAAATAAATTCTCAAAATCGATTTGCAATTCTGGAGGATGAATCCTCTGAAGCACCAAACGTCATAAAATCGTCCAAGCCTCCCCCGATATATCTTAGGGAGCAAAACTCAAATGAGCTCATAAAGAGTTTGATATCGGTGATAGGTGAAAATTCGTTTTACGTAGCTGCTATCAAGCGTGGTAGTATAAACGAGACAAAAATACAAGTCAATAATGAGAATGATTTTCGCAAAATTATAAACAAATTTGAAGTACTTAAAAAAAACTTTTATACATACCAACTGAAAAGCAGTAAAGGTCTCCAGGTAGTGATTAAGGGAATTGACTCATGTGTGGACCCAGAAGAGGTAAAAACATTCCTCGAAGAAAAAGGCTTCAAAATAAAACATGTAGTAAATATAAAAAATAGAGAAAAAAACCCCCAACCACTTTTTCGAGTGGAGTTTGAACCCGGCGACGTAAAGCTTAAAAAAAATGAAACGCACCCTATTTACAATTTGAAATATATTCTCTATAGAAGAGTAACTATAGAAGAGCCACACAAAAGAAATGGTCCCGTTCAGTGTTTAAACTGTCAAGAATATGGTCATACTAAGGCATATTGCTATTTACCCCCTGTTTGCGTAGTATGTGGTGAATTACATGGTACAGATCTTTGCGATAAGTCTAAAACCGACCCCAACGTAAAAAAATGTAGCAACTGTGGCGGTAATCACACTGCCAATTATAGAGGATGCCCTGTATATACCATCGTCAAGCAGTCAGTTGGACCGAAAACTAATCCCCCTCAAATGCAGGTAACAAATCAAGTAAGCACTGGTGACATTCAGACCCCGCAGCCTAGTAATAACAGAACCTCTTATGCTAACGTCGTAAAATCAAACCATGCGCCAACGCAAGGTGCTGCGCCAAGTAATGATGAAACTCCAGTTTCAAATTTAAGTCGTCTAGAAAAAACCATGGAAACATTAGTGCAAACAGTAACAAATTTTACGAACACAATGGGTAATATGATGCAGGAAATTCTTAGAATGCAATCGATGTTATTGCAATCTGTACTTAACAAGCCATGAACTGTTTAAAAATCTGTTTTTGGAACGCGAACGGCATCCGCCAACATAAAAATGAATTAGAATACTTTCTTAAAAATAAACAAATTGATGTCATGATGGTTTCTGAAACTCATTTGACCTCAAGAAATACGTTTAACATCAATGGTTATATACTATATGATACCAAGGACCCTCGAGATAGAGCTTGTGGTGGTTCTGCCATTTTGATAAAAAATCGAGTCAAACACTACCTAATGTGTGATCATCGTGAGGATTATCTCCAAGCAACGAACATTTGTGTTGAAGAGCTGAATCGTAGCATTGTAATCTCATCTTTATACTCTCCACCTAGATTTTCAATATCAGAAAGCCAATATTGTGAATATTATAAATCACTAGGACCCTGTTTCCTGGCCGCTGGCGATTATAACGCTAAACATACCTTCTGGGGGTCACGACTAATAACACCAAAGGGTCGTGTTTTGTTTAATACAATCTCTAAAATGAATTTAAATGTTGTCGCGAGCGGCCAACCAACATATTGGCCTGCTGACCCGCAAAAAATTCCAGATGTCATCGATTTTGGCGTGGTTAAAAACATCCCCACAGCAACGATTCACGTTGAAGCTTCCCTAGAATTATCTTCCGACCACACACCTACAATTGTTACTATAATGAACCCCAATAGAATTGTATCTCCGACTGGTTACCTAGCGACGTCAGCCACACAAATAAATTGGTTAAAATATAAAAAATATCTCAGTGCCCATTGCACAGAAAATATTCCGCTCAGTACACCGGAGTATGTAGATCGCTCTATTGATAATTTTGACAGTTTTCTGAAACTAGCTGTTCAACATTCCAATATTGCCCCCAAAAAAACAAAAACTATTAAAATATATTCCACAGATGTCGAGTGTCTCTTGTCTGAAAAAAGGAGGGCACGAAGAGAGTGGCAATTGCACAGATCTCCTCAACTTAAGAACTTGCTAAAAGAGTGTACAAAAAGATTAAGAAAGTTATTGCAGACTCAGAAAACGGCTTCTCTGGAAAAATATCTTAAGGAACTTGATGCAACTCCACCATCGGACTACTCATTATGGCGTGCAGCTAGAAACCTCAAAAGGCCAGTTGTCTCTAAACCACCATTAAGAAACTTGAATGGAAGTTGGGCAAGAAATGATGTTGAAAAAAGAAATCTGTTTGTAAGCCACTTGAAAAACGTATTTACACCTAATATATCTCACAATATTGCGGTCGATTTACCACCTGTTGCTGCTAGAGCAGCTATTCCCCTAAGATTTGAGATGAGAGAAATCGAAAAGGTTATATGTGACTTAAACACTAAGAAGGCACCTGGCATTGATAAGATCAGCAATAAAATGCTATTAGAGCTACCTCGCGTAGCAAAGAAAATTATTCTTTTTATTTTTAATGCTATTTTACGCCTTGAATACTTTCCTCAAAAATGGAAGGTTTCCTTAGTTACCATGATACCAAAGCCAGGTAAAGATCATACGAAAGTTGAGTCTTATAGGCCTATTAGCTTATTATCAAATATGTCAAAGCTATTTGAGAAATTATTAGTTTCAAAGTTAACACCGATTTTAAGTGAAAATAGAAGTATTCCAAACCATCAATTCGGATTTAGAAGAAAACACAGCACAATTGAACAAACTCATCGAATAGTAAATGTCATAAGAAAAACATTTGAAGAAAAAAAATATTGCTCAGCACTCTTCATCGATGTTTCGCAAGCTTTTGACAAAGTCTGGCATGAAGGCTTATTACACAAATTGAAGCAAAATTTACCAGCAAACACACACAAACTGTTAGAAAGCTACTTAGTCGGTCGTCAATTTATTATTAAAGAAGGAAATTCCTTAAGTTCACCTCAGCCGATTGGCGCTGGAGTCCCACAGGGCAGCATCCTGGGCCCTCTATTATACTTAATTTATACTTCGGACATGCCAACAAACAACTACACCCAAACTTCAACATTTGCAGACGACACAGCTTTTTTAAGCGTCCACGAAAACCGTTATGAAGCATCTCGTTACCTACAGCATCATATATTTCAACTAGAAATATGGCTAAGACAATGGAGGATAATGGTCAATGAGCAAAAATGCGTACATATAACATTCACCCTGCGCCGGGAATCTTGCCCCCCTATTACAATCAATAATCAAATTATTCCTCAACATTCGCATGTAAAATATCTCGGTATACATCTGGATCGGCGATTAACGTGGAAATGCCATATAGAGGCAAAATTAACTCAAATGAAACTAAAAGCCATCCAAATTCATTGGCTTATTGGAAGAAATTCTGTTCTTAGACTCGATTGCAAGCTTCTACTTTACAACTCTATCTTAAAGCCTATCTGGTGCTACGGTATTCAACTATGGGGCACTGCCTCGGCCTCTAATATCGAAAAAATTCAAAGGCGCCAAAATAAACTTCTTCGTATAATCACAGCCGCCCCCTGGTATGTTAAAAACTCAAACATTCATAAGGATCTCAACGTGCCATTAGTAAAAACTATGATTACAAAATATGCAGTAAAATATTTAAAAAGACTTGAACAACACCCAAATCCATTAGCTCGAAATATTTTAAATCATGGCGGCCACACTCGCTTAAGAAGAAGAGACACTGCAGCACTTACCCAACTAGAGGAGAGATAAACACCTATATAAGTGAACAGAACCCGTGATGAAGAAAATTTTTGTCTGGCACTGGCAGGACATAAATAAAGTATTAGGTTAAGATTTGATAAATTATTGTTAGTTCATATTAAATATATGAAGATTCAATAAATAAATAATGAAAAAAAAAAAAAAAAAAAAAAAATTATGTCAGCCATTCGGAGTCGTGTTGTGATAGTCCCAGCTTGGCCACAATGTAATCCATTTCGATTTGTGGTAGCGGTTGTGGTGCACTATTTTCAATATCGGGTATCCAATCAGCATCATCCAAATCGGTCGGATTGGTGAAAACTGTTTCGGCTAGCAGGGACACAGTATCCGCACTCGGAGGTTTAGGTGCATCGGTATCAGCAGGGCGTTGCACTGGAAGTGTGGCAGTAAATGCAGCAGTGTATACTTTTGTTTTCAATTGTTGTCTGTTTAATCCAGGACGAAAATTTATGCATGCATAGCACCTGGATTCATCATGTCCAGTTGTGTCTTCCACCCAAATTACTGGCTTCATAAAAGATAACTTTCTACTTTTTCCGTGAATCCATTTTAGAAGGGTAGTATAACAACTGTTGCACACTGTGTTCGGCGTAAAATTTGCACCACTTAAATCTGCTTCATCGAAATAATTACAATACGCGGTTTTGAATTGCTCAGTAAACAAATTTTTTCGATCTTTTTTCTGTATTTTTCGGACGATATGACCACAAACGTAACAATATTCATCCAAATATGGGCACTTGTTGTTTTCCATATTGATATATTTTATGTTTTGTTGTTATTCACTTTTAAAAAACTGGAGAAAAATCACTTTTACTGTTCGCGTTCGTCGGCACTGGCTAAATGCCAAAAATCGATCAATGCACACCTATAAATACTACGTATTTTTGAATATTTTACTGCCAGGTACTTATAAATGGGCGCATATTTTAAGGGCGGCTGGCTATATACCTGATTCAGCACTTGTACGTTTCAAACTGTGCAAAACTTTCCAAATAATGACCACCCTTAAATGTGGGTGCAATTTCTGTAAAAAAATCATATAGGTAGCCACCGGAAAAACCCAAATAATAAAAAGGTCCACTTTCCGTTTAATTGTCCACGTACATTTATTACCGCAATCATAAAAATCAAATAACCTTTTGTTTATTCCTTTTTTTTTAATTCTCAGAATCATGAAAAAGGTGTCAATGTTTTCTCCAAATAATGTTGTGCATATCTCGAGCAAATTTTTGAAATTCATACATTTACTCAATTGCGAATAAAAGCGAAACGCGTGCATCGATCTTTATGATCTTTATGATCTTTGTCTCATTTTGCTCATAGGTTATGTGACTTTGCGAAAAAATAACTAGACTTGAAACTTTTTTCCATTTTGGATTTTTTATGTATTTTTAAAAAAAAAAATTTAAATTTTTAGGCAAAAAATAATTTTTTCCCTTCATACATTCATTTTTAACTTCGAAAGTGTTACTTGTATAGGAAAATAATATATGAACAGATTAAGGGAATTGTAATTCTTAATTTTTTAAAATTTATTTCAACTAAATTGGGCTAGTGGTTGTCGAGCTATGTCATCGCAGGTAAGAAGACAAAACGAATGATGCAGAAATTCTTCTCTTTGGGTCTAATTTCACATACAGTTCACAGAATTGAGTTGGCAATCAATTAACTGAAAAATGTTGTACTGTTATATTATATTATAATATAATCAAAAATTAGAAGAATTAGTGCTTATATTATATAATATTAATTTTTTGGTTAAACAGCAAAGAACCGGATTGAAACAAGAATATAAGCGCGGCTCACCACCAAATCTATATTATTATTAATTTTTAGTATCCTTAAAAGAAGTTATATAGGAAGATGTTTGTCACGCCAACGCTCTTAGTTTTAGCAGTATGGGTATCATTGAAAAATTGAAAGTGCTTTTCACATGGTGTTTAAAGCACACCGATTTATTAACCCATTAAGAGCCCATTTCAAATGCTCATACTTCTTGACTGACTTCTTTTTACTAAATTTGCTTTATCTTTAAATTATGTCGATATAATAATAATTATTTAACAATAATATACACATGTTACCAAAGTTATTAGGACTTTGATTAATAAAGTTTTTCTGTATTGCGGGTTTTCAGCCTTCCGGAACACATTTCAAATATTTACATATTACTATATTTCAATATGTAACAAGTGCATAAACTATTACCACTATATATTTTAACTCAAACTTATAAATAAATTGTGAAGTTTTCCAAAATAAAATTTTTTTAACCCTAATAACTTTAAAATTTTATATGATGGAGTTTCTAAAAATATAGCATACAAAAACTTGGGGTGTTCTCTATAGCATATTATATTTGAGGAAATAGTATTATACATATCGACAAAATTTTAAGATAAATCCTCTTAAGGGGTTAAAAAATCAGTATATTTAATACATCATAAGAAATGTGTTCGAAAGACTTTATTATGATACCAATACTTTAAAGGTTCAGATTATATTTTTCTTCCTATACTATTGATAAAGTGCTCTGAAACCTTTACGACCTATAATTCATAAACTTAGTGCGTTGAACCAAAAAACCAAACGTTAACCAAATTTTAGCGCTTCTGTGCCGCTCTAAACGTTAACTCTAAGTTAACTTTTCAGATCGTATTAGTAAAAGTACTGATTTGTACAAACGATAACAAATTAGATTACATTTTAAGCTGAAAGTTGAGAGTTTAAACAAAATTGAGAAATACATTAAAGAAAAACTATCGGCGTTGTATTATTGTATATCTGAAGTTGCCATCTCAAAAATAAAAACGAAACGTCACAAAATTTTCGAGGCTTTGAAGAATACATAGGGAAAAGCATACAGAAAAACATTACATAGACCAAAATATGCCGATCTTAAAGCAAGTTTGTACAAATGTTTTCTTGAAGCATCGAAAACGTAATTGCGCAATAACTGTTCTATTTTCAATATCAATAGCTAAGCACGAGTTCGTGTAACTGCAACCTGAAAAGACAATAATGTCAGTAATGGATGGCTGGCAAATGTTTAGAAAATACCCAGAATTCGCTATCTGAAAATTTTTGAAGAACTAATTTTCTGACAAACGTCATATGTAGCAGCTAACACATAATACATGACTGATTCTATAATTATTAATTATAAATTGTAGCCGGTACAAATTAGATCTAAGATTCTTTTTTGTACAGATGAAAACTAAGTCATTACAAAAAATATAGGTACATATGTTTATTAATGCATTTTTTTACAATTTAGAAAAGTTAATAAATAAGACGAAAAAGTTAACAACCCTTAGGACATTTCAGTTTACTTTTTCTCGATTATACTGTATATTAGGATTTTTTTATTCAACCTGCCATGAAGATGATATTCCAAAATGATGTTCCAAAAACAATAAAATTTAAATATTTTAAATGTTTTTTAATAAATTCATTGGTTTTTACGTTAAAAAATTTATCATAAATAAGTATTTATATTTTTGTAGGCTTAAATTAAGTTTGTGTATGAGTATGCAATTGTGCATGTTGTTAAATTTATAAAAATTAAAAATGATAGTGGCACCACTGAAATGTAAACACATAATAAAAAACACAGCTGTTTAAATTTTTTCAATTGTAGCTGTCGTCTTCAAAATAATTCAGTAGCTGATTTCGTGACTACAATAACAACCTGCAGCATTTGTAGTCGTGCCTTCGTGTTGCCTGCTGTCTCGAATGTGTTTAATGCATTAGTTTTTTCAGATTTAACATATAAAATGTATACTCATAGGACATATGTATGTATATTCTCAACGTATCGTTTTTTTAGTGCCGTTATTTTTCCATTTACACAATTTTTTCTGATAAGTTTGCTTTTTTCTTTCATTTTTTTAACGTTTGTTTGCGGTGAATTCTATCCTACTTCTGAACTGTAAGACATACTGATCTTAAGCCTTGCTTATGTAACTAAAACACACACGTTTAAAATATAAAAGTTAAAAAATAGTTTATTAAATAAAGTACAAGGGATAATTTTAAAAAGTAAAGTTTGATGCGCTTACTTGTAAATCGACCACTTCGTTTGGCTACCGTATTCAGACTCCCATTTGTTCCTATCTTCATACGTAATAGGCTTAGCCGTAAGGTATTTGCTATCATCGATTAATTTTTTTATTTCTGCATTTGTTTCGTTAACACTCATGTGATATATGCGTTTCTGTCTTTCTGTTTTATTGTTTTTGCATTATTTGCACTCATAAGCGTTATTTTGTTTTTACTTTACTGTCTACAGTTGTGCTCTTCTTATTATTTATTGTTTATCAACACCGAGAATAAAAACAAAAAAATATTTTTGCTCAAAATGTGTATGTTTTTGTATGTACGTATGTACATACATATATTTTTTTCTTTTTTTAAATTTATTGTAAAATATAAACCGTATGCCGAGCTAAGAGAACACGTATTTCTTCAACGAGCGCGACCGACTTGAGAACTTATATTGGAAGCAAGCATTAAGGTGTTTCGCGCGTTTTGTTAGCTGTAAGAAACACCAACGCTTCAAATCAGAATAATTTTCGTTTTTATTGCCCACAACAAAAGTCATACACAAAAAATTAAACCAAGACGGTAACGCTGATATAAATTTTCAGCCACCATTTCAAGTTATTGAGTAAATAGAATCCGGGAATTATTTCTTTTCATAATTATTTAATTTTCTGGCTGTAGCGGGCCAGAAAATGCATTACATTCTGCTGGTGTCTAATAATTGTAAATTTTTCTGTACATACAATATACTTCATTGCTATCCAAAGGATAGCTAAGGTAAAATGTAACAGGAAGATAATAGTCTGGTAGTGTATAAAGTCATTTCTAAAATATTTAAGGAATAGAACTATTACAAAAAAGCTTTATAAAATACATAACTGAAATTTAGCTCAAAGAATAAATTCGAAATATAAAAAATGTTAAATATGTTATTGAGTAAAACAAAACACCAAATAGCCAAACCAATTGACTGATAAAAAATACAGCATATTTGTGGATTTGTAATCCAGCATTTTTGCGATTTTTAAGGCACCGGATGCACTTTTTTCATGTATGTATGTTCCGCATTTTTTTCTCCTATTCAATATCTACAACTTTGCTTCAGACACAAAAGAGTTATTCCGTACGATAAACCGATATACAACCGTGTTAAAATATAGAAAAAGTTATAAAAATTCACCTTGAGCAAAATAAGTTTGTATGGCCATTAAATGATTTATGTAGACAACTTGACAAAACTAATGATGCAGAAGTTCTTATTTTTGGGGCTACTTTAACGTGCAATTGAGTACAAAACCAATGAGCTGAAAAATATTGCACTGTGTAAGTATTGATTAAAACTATGTATTAAGTACTCTGGCTCTCATGGCCTCAAATGAAATCGACAAAAAAATTATTTTGGTTTAAGAGAAAAAGATCTAAGAGTAGTTGTTTTAGAATATGGTGTCATAGAATCTGTGTGAATCGATTTTTGTCGGAAGCAATCCGACCTGCTTAAAGGTGTCAGAAATAATGTTGTTTTTTGCTAATTGTTTATGTCTTTGGGTTAAGGCCAAATATTGGCACATATATGCATGCCATTACCAGGAAAACCATAGATATGCAATTGCGTGTTTTTCCTTTTGTGATCAAAGAAGGCAGAAACAATATATTGTTACGTTTTTACTTTATAAAACGCGTTAAGGTTTTTTCCCCTTTATAATAAACCTTTTGTGTTCCTTTAATTACATATTAAAATAAATACACACACGAATTCAACTTAACAAACTTTATTGAAATTCAAAAAATTTAACCAAAATTGTAAGTAGCGATCTGAACCGTTTAATGTCTCCAATCAAAATAAACTAAACTTTTATGAGTTAGCCTGTATTAATAGTTCAAAACTATTCCTAGTTGATTCAAGAACCGTCTAGTATTTTATAATGTTGTATTCGAATTATTTTAAAATAACTGTTATACATCTAAATCTAAAGTCTTCAATTACAATTGTTAGAAAATTTAGTACAGTGGCGTTCATAAAAATAGTAACTAATATGACATAAAACTATAATTTACAAGATAACTTATAACTAAAACCATAAATAATTATTAGACATATCTAATTTCGTAACACTGCCCACCACTTAATCCTGTTCGTCCCGAATAGGCTCAGATTCTCCGTTTCCATAATGGGCTAATCGTTCTAAATGTACCACCTTCATTTTTGATCTTGGACTCTTATATTTCTGAATTCGATACACCACGTCATTCAGTTTCTTTATCACCTTATATGGTCCATCCAAATGAGTCTGCAGCTTGGGAGATAATCCATTCTTGCGTTGTGGATTAAAAAGTATAACCAACTGGCCTTCTGTAAAGCCTTACGAATTTGCCGCTCGATCGTATCTGGCTTTCATCTTGTCACTGGACAGCTTAATCCGGCTTCGTACGAACTCATGAAGTTCATTATGGTTATCTTGTTCTTTTGAGGTAAAGCCTTTATTATTTTCATCTGTTGGTCCAGGCTTAACGCCAAATTATAGATCACCAGGTAATTTGAGTTCTGTTCCAAAGACAATTTTAGCAGGTGTACGAGAGGTGGAATTGTGAACAGCTGATCTGTATGCCAACTGAAACTTTGGAGTGTGTTCATCCCAGTCCTTCTGATGTGTGCTTACTAATTTACGTAAGTGTTCTTCTAATGTGCGGTTAAATCTTTCAACCATGCCATCGGATTGTGGATGCAAAGGAGTTGTTCTAGTTTTGCTTATACCGTACAATTCACACATTTCTTTGAACACAGCAGATTCAAAATGTCTGCCTTGGTCGGAGTGTAACTCTATTGGAACTCCGTAGCGGCACACCCAGTTATTCACAAATACATCTAAAACGGTTCTGGCTTCTTGATTTGGGATGGCATACACCTCTGGCCACTTACTAAAGTAATCAATGACTACTAGCACATAACGGTTGTCGGAATCACTCACAGGAAAAAGTCCAGCTATATCCATTGCGATTCGCTCAAATGGGGCACCTGAATTGTACTGCTGTAGCGGTCCCCGACTTCTCTTTGCTGGACCTTTTGCGGTAATGCATTGGGTGCAATTTGATATCCAATCGGCCACAGCTTGTTGGCACCCAACCCAGTAGAAACGTTATTTTTATTTCTCTAGTGTTTTCGTTACGCCAAGATGGCCACCACTATGACCGTTATGGTATTCATTTAAAACCTCATGTACTTTCGACTACGGCACTACAATAAAGGCCATGTCAGATAAAACTTTTGCTTCGCGTTGCGTTACCGATTCGCTTTGACATCTAAGATAAAATATACGTACTTATACGAAACATGTCACATAAAGTACTTTCAAAGCGGAGCGTAGCAAAAAGTTAGCCAACTCTCATCTTTTTGCGCGCTTTGACAATTGGCTAGTATAATTTTCTTTTTTTTAAATTTTTTTTTTGCCAAATTCAATTCCGAAAAACCGTTCAATTAAATTTTTAACTTTTATTTTTGTAACAAATAATTAAATGTACAAATTACCAACCGCTTTTATAAGTAAACAAACAATGCGTGAGTGTTGTCAAAGTTTTCATTCCGGCATACACCTTTTGCTTTGCGTTTTTCTGCCGAAGGTAGAAACGTCACGCAAAGCGACAAAGTTGTATCTGACACGGCCTTAAGGTTCTGAACTGACTTTCCATAGGTACTTTCCCATGTACGGTAGTGGCAGTCGTTTATCAACTGGTGGCTGTTCCATAGGGCCCAATAAGCTTTCGTTTCGAGTCGGCCTTCAGCCTTCTTCTTTGGCCTTCATAATTTTTTACATATAGGGTCAGTTTCCCGCTCCATTGTCCAGTCTTCGATGGACTCTATCTGTAATAGGCGAACTTCATTTATTCTTTCTTTCTTTCTTTCTATATTCTTTACCTTCAGCTTTAACACAATGCTTGCATTCCAGTTTGCAGTGTCGCATTGATAGGGCATCCGCATTTCCATATTTCACGCCTTTTCTGTGCTCAATGCTAAAATCGTAACTCTGAATGCGCTCAATCCATCGAGCTATCTGTCCTTCCGGATTCTTGTATTGAAGCAACCACCTGAGTGCAGAATGGTCTGTTCTTAACTCAAGAGCCGTCTAGTATTTTATAATGTTGTATTCGAATTATTTTAAAATAACTGTTATACATCTAAATCTAAAGTCTTCAATTACAATTGTTAGAAAATTTAGTACAGTGGCGTTCATAAAAATAGTAACTAATATGACATAAAACTATAATTTACAAGATAACTTATAACTAAAACCATAAATAATTATTAGACAAATCTAATTTCGTAACACTGCCCACCACTTAATCCTGTTCGTCCCGAATAGGCTCAGATTCTCCGTTTCCATAATGGGCTAATCGTTCTAAATGTATCACCTTCATTTTTGATCTTGGACTCTTATATTTCTGAATTCGATACACCACGTCATTCAGTTTCTTTATCACCTTATATGGTCCATCCAAATGAGTCTGCAGCTTGGGAGATAATCCATTCTTGCGTTGTGGATTAAAAAGTATAACCAACTGGCCTTCTGTAAAGCCTTACGAATTTGCCGCTCGCTCGTATCTGGCTTTCATCTTTTCACTGGACAGCTTAATCCGGCTTCGTACGAACTCATGAAGTTCATTATGGTTATCTTGTTCTTTTGAGGTAAAGCCTTTATTATTTTCATCTGTTGGTCCAGGCTTAACGCCAAATTCTAGATCACCAGGTAATTTGAGTTCTGTTCCAAAGACAATTTTAGCACGTGTACGAGAGGTGGAATTGTGAACAGCTGATCTGTATGCCAACTGAAACTTTGGAGTGTATTCATCCCAGTCCTTCTGATGTGTGCTTACTAATTTACGTAAGTGTTCTTCTAATGTGCGGTTAAATCTTTCAACCATGCCATCGGATTGTGGATGCAAAGGAGTTGTTCTAGTGTTGCTTATACCGTACAATTCACACATTTCTTTGAACACAGC
Source organism: Pollenia amentaria (assembly GCA_943735925.1). Taxonomy (NCBI): domain Eukaryota; kingdom Metazoa; phylum Arthropoda; class Insecta; order Diptera; family Polleniidae; genus Pollenia; species Pollenia amentaria. The sequence continues at coordinate 124,464,819 of OX031006.1, read as the reverse complement.
AGATTCAAAATGTCTGCCTTGGTCGGAGTGTAACTCTATTGGAACTCCGTAGCGGCACACCCAGTTATTCACAAATACATCTAAAACGGTTCTGGCTTCTTGATTTGGGATGGCATACACCTCTGGCCACTTACTAAAGTAATCAATGACTACTAGCACATAACGGTTGTCGGAATCACTCACAGGAAAAAGTCCAGCTATATCCATTGCGATTCGCTCAAATGGGGCACCTGAATTGTACTGCTGTAGCGGTCCCCGACTTCTCTTTGCTGGACCTTTTGCGGTAATGCATTGGGTGCAATTTGATATCCAATCGGCCACAGCTTGTTGGCACCCAACCCAGTAGAAACGTTATTTTTATTTCTCTAGTGTTTTCGTTACGCCAAGATGGCCACCACTATGACCGTTATGGTATTCATTTATAACCTCATGTACTTTCGACTACGGCACTACAATAAAGGCCATGTCAGATAAAACTTTTGCTTCGCGTTGCGTTACCGATTCGCTTTGACATCTAAGATAAAATATACGTACTTATACGAAACATGTCACATAAAGTACTTTCAAAGCGGAGCGTAGCAAAAAGTTAGCCAACTCTCATCTTTTTGCGCGCTTTGACAATTGGCTAGTATAATTTTCTTTTTTTTTAATTTTTTTTTTGCCAAATTCAATTCCGAAAAACCGTTCAATTAAATTTTTAACTTTTATTTTTGTAACAAATAATTAAATGTACAAATTACCAACCGCTTTTATAAGTAAACAAACAATGCGTGAGTGTTGTCAAAGTTTTCATTCCGGCATACACCTTTTGCTTTGCGTTTTTCTGCCGAAGGTAGAAACGTCACGCAAAGCGACAAAGTTGTATCTGACACGGCCTTAAGGTTCTGAACTGACTTTCCATAGGTACTTTCCCATGTACGGTAGTGGCAGTCGCTTATCAACTGGTGGCTGTTCCATAGGGCCCAATAAGCTTTCGTTTCGAGTCGGCCTTCAGCCTTCCTCTTTGGCCTTCATAATTTTTTACATATAGGGTCAGTTTCCCGCTCCATTGTCCAGTCTTCGATGGACTCTATCTGTAAAAGGCGAACTTCATTTATTCTTTCTTTCTTTCTTTCTATATTCTTTACCTTCAGCTTTAACACAATGCTTGCATTCCAGTTTGCAGTGTCGCATTGATAGGGCATCCGCATTTCCATATTTCACGCCTTTTCTGTGCTCAATGCTAAAACCGTAACTCTGAATGCGCTCAATCCATCGAGCTATCTGTCCTTCCGGATTCTTGTATTGAAGCAACCACCTGAGTGCAGAATGGTCTGTTCTTAACTCAAAATGTTGACCATACAAATACTTTTGAAAATGTTTTATGCACTCCAGTACTGCCAGGAGCTCTCTTCGCGTCATGCAGTAGTTCCTCTCGGGCTTTGAAAGTATTCGACTGTAATAGCCTACGACTCGCTCTATGCCATTGACCACTTGGGAAAGCACACCTCCAATTCCGTATCCGCTCGCATAGGCATCTAACACAAATTTCTCTCCAGTAATGGGATAAGCCAAAATTGGTGCTGAACACAATAATGCCTTCAGTCTCTGAAATGCTGCTTCCGTGCTCCACCCCAGATGTATTTTTGCGCCTTTTTTAGTAAACTCGTGTAAGTTTGCAGCAATATTTGCAAAGTTCGGTACAAAACGCCTGTAGTATGTACATAAGCCTAGAAAGCTGCGTAATTCATGTAGATTTCTCGGACGAGGCCACTCCATTACAGCTTTTATTTTATCTTCATCCGTTGAAATGCCTTTAGAGGTTACTCGATGTCCTAGGTACTTTACTTCCTTCTGGAACAGCGAACATTTCTTAGCACTTAGCTTAAGTCCTGCCATGGATACACGTTTTAACACTTCTTCTAGGTTTTTCAGGTGTTCATCAAATGTTTTCCCCATGACAATAATGTCGTCAAGGTACACCAAACATGTCTTTTGGTGAAGACTTTTTGACACCTGCTCTATTAAATCATTTTCTGAAATTTCCACTTGCCAATAACCGCTCTGCAAATCTAATGTAGAAAACCATTCTGTTCCGGCTAACGTGTCCAAGGTATCATCAATTTTAGGCAATGGATAACTATCTTTTTTCGTGACGTCATTAAGTTTTCTGTAGTCTACGCAGAATCTGGTACTTCCATCTTTCTTTTTTACTAACACCACTGGAGAGCTCCATTGACTTCATGATGGTTTAATAACTCCGCTCTTTTCCATCTCGCTAACCAGCTCTCTTACTTCAGTTCGCTTTGCTAGAGAAATGCTTCTAGGTGCCTGTTTTATTGGCTTAGCGCCGCCGTTGTTGATTTCGTGTTTTACGATTGAAGTTCTACCTTGTTTTTGACCTTTCAAAGCAAATACAGAGGCATATTTACGAAGTAGTTGTTTGGCCTTATTTTTACTAGGCGCTGTTTGTTTTTTGGTCCATTTCCGCACATGTTCCTCTAGTGATTCGTGGTCCTTAAAACTCTTTCTTGCTGCGACTTGATGCTGCTCGCAATTAATTATTGCCTCTGTTGAAGCACATTGTCCAATCTTGCAGTTCTGCGCAAGGACTTTTTCACTACTGGATAAATTTAATATTCTCACGGGAACTAAACTCTTGCTAGGTTTTACGAGGGCATTTGCTGTTAGGACATCGCATTTAATTTCTGCTGGCTCCACCACTCACAAGCTGTTGTCTTCACATTCTCCATCCCATTCTAATATTTCTGATTTGGGTGGCAATTTTTCACATTCAAGGGCGATTAATTGTCTTACATGAGCCTTGATTTCGTATCCAACTTCAAGGGGTATTTCAACATCACGCCAATACATAATTTACTGACCCATATCCAAACGAATACTTTGTCCAATCATTTGATCAGCGCCAATGATTACCTAGTCTACAATATCAGCCACTATAAATACGGGATGGACGATTTTATTAGCCATATTTAATTGTACTTTTACTTTTCCATAGACTGTGGCTCTCCCGTAGCTGTTCGCAGACTTACCCCGCTCAGTGGTTCAATAGATTTTTGTATTAAATCGGGCCTTATAATAGAATGTGATACCCCAGTGTCCATAGTAAAAATGCGCTTTCGTCCGTTAATATAACCGCAAGCAGTAAGATTATTGTTACTATGTTGCACAACTGATATAGAAATTGTGGGGCCATCAGATGTGGATGCCAGCCCATGCCCCGCAACGCTAGCTCTTTTTAGTTTAAAAGTGACTCTTGTGATGAATGTCGATAAGCTGTTTGGTTGTCTCTTTGTGGCGAATCAGATCGGGATCATTTTTTTGGTGACCTGCAGTTTCGTTGAATTTATTTTATTTTTTATTTATTTATTTATTTGCTAGATTTTCTAATACAACAAGACAAACATATCTTATTAATTACAGTATTAGAATTAGACAAGTTACATATATAAAAGATGACAAATTCTTTAATAAAAGATATAAAAATATTTATTTAACAAGGGAAAAAAATAATAATAATAAATTTTTTTCTTCCCTTATACGCTTGCGGCCTTGAAATTATCCTGGCGGTTTCTTGGGCTAAGGCAAATGATACTGTTTCTGCAAACGATGATTTCTGTGATGCACATATCGCGAGTTTTACACCAGCTTCTCGTATACCATTTACAAATGCTTCGGTCTTAAATTGATCTAACAATGGATGACTTTCACCTGGATAAGTAAGCTGCACCAAACGCTCGATCTCCAGTGCGAAATTCTGTATCGTCTCGTTTGCATTTTGTACTCTGCCCCGTAATTCCATTCTGAATATTTTTTTTCTGTGTTCACCACCATACTTACTTTGCAGTGCCACCATAATGTCATCATAATTGTTTCTGCAACTTACTGGTACACTTTCTAGAATTTCAGCTGCAGCTCCTTTTAAGGCCAGAATCAACTCTATGTCTTTTTCTTCATTGTTCCATGCATTTTTGTTGGCAACTGTGTCAAACTGGAACTTGAACACATTCAATGGTGAGCTGCCGTCAAAACTCTTATTATATTCGAGACTTCTGGAAAAACTCGCACCGCTCCCTCTTGGTATTGCAGACTATTTACTTTTTCTTCCAGATGATGTAGTTTTCCATCAAAAACCGCGACATGTGTTTTTACATCCGTGACTTGAGTTTTTACATCAGTGACTTTTGTTTTCACATCAAACATCTTCTGGTTGAATTCTATCTCCATTTCGTCTTCTCAAGTTTTTCATTAGTAGCCTGGAGTTTCTCGTTCGTCACCCTCGAATTTTCTTGAATTTCGGTAAGAATGGTGCTTGAATATTCCTTTACCATTTTTTCCATGCTTCTTGAATTTCCTGCCGAGTTTTCTTTTACCATTTTCTCCGTGTTTTGCTCCATTTTTCTATAATTTTCTTCCATTTTTCTAGAATTTTCTTCCATTTTTCTAGAAGTTTCAGCCGAATTGCCTTTTACCATTCTCTTCATGTTTTCCCCCATTTTTCTAGAATTTTCTTCCATTTTCTGCATCATAGCAGCAAACATTGTGCTAAGAACCATGCTGCTTGTTACTGCACGGGTAGCAACTTCTATTTCTTCTTTTTCATCAAATTCATAAGCTGCGATATAATATGGCGTCGCTTAAATTCATCGATTAATCTTCTCTGCAGCTCTGCTTTATTTCCTGCAGTTGGCAGATCCAACTTGCCCAAGAAGCTCAACTTTAAGCCCATGCCCCGCAGCGCTAGCTCTATTTAGTTTAAAAGTGACTCTTGTGATGAATATCGATAAACTCTTTGGTTGTCTCTTTGTGGAGAAGCAGATCGGGATCGTTTTCTTGGTGCCTTGCAGTTTCGTTGAATTTATTTTATTTTTTATTTATTTATTTATTTGCTAGATTTTCTAATACAACAAGACAAACATACCTTATAAATAACAGTATTAGAATTAGACAAGTTACATATATAAAAGATGACCAATTCTTTAATAAAAGATAGAAAAATATTTATTTAAAAAGGGAAAAAAATAATAATAATAAATTTTTTTTTTTACCTTATACGCTTGCGGCCTTGAAATTATCCTGACGGTTTCTTGGGCTAAGGCAAATGATACTGTTTCTGCAAACGATGATTTCTGTGATGCACATATCGCGAGTTTTACACCAGCTTCTCGTATACCATTTACAAATGCTTCGGTCTTAAATTGATCTAACAATGGTTGACTTTCACCTGGATAAGTAAGCTGCACCAAACGCTCGATCTCCAGAGCGAAATCCTGTAGCGTCTCGTTTGTATTTTGTACTCTGCCCCGTAATTCCATTCTGAATATTTATTTTCTGTTTTCACCACCATACTTACGTTGCAGTGCCACCATAATGTCATCATAATTGTTTCTGCAACTTACTGGAACACTTTCTAGAATTTCAGCTGCAGCTCCTTTTAAAGCCATAATCAACTCTATGTCTTTTTCTTCATTGTTCCATGCATTTTTGTTGGCAACTGTGTCAAACTGGAACTTGAACACATTCAATGGTGAACTGCTGTTAAAACTTGGAGCTCTTATTCTATTCGAGACTTCTGGAAAAACTCGCACCGCTCCCTCTTGGTATTGCAGACTATTTACTTTTTCTTCCAGATCATGTACATAGTTTTCCATCAAAAACCACGACTCGTGTTTTACATCCGTGACTTGAGTTTTTACATCAGTGACTTGTGTTTTCACATCAAACATCTTCTGGTTGAATTCTATCTCCATTTCGTCTTCTCAAGTTTTTCATTAGTAGCCTGGAGTTTCTCGTTCGTCACCCTCGAATTTTCTTGAATTTCGGCAAGAATGGTGCTTGAATATTCCTTTACCATTTTTTCCATGCTTCTTGAATTTTCTGCCGAGTTTTCTTTTACCATTTTCTCCGTGTTTTCCTCCATTTTTCTATAATTTTCTTCCATTTTTCTAGAATTTTCTTCCATTTTTCTAGAAGTTTCAGCCGAATTGCCTTTTACCATTCTCTTCATGTTTTCCTCCATTTTTCTAGAATTTTCTTCCATTTTCTGCATCATAGCAGCAAACATTGTGCTAATTTCCATGCTGCTTGTTACTGCACGGGTAGCAACTTCTATTTCTTCTTTTTCATCAAATTCATAAGCTGCGATATAATATGGCGTCGCTTAAATTCATCGATTAATCTTCTCTGCAGCTCAGCTTTATTTCCTGCAGTTGGCAGATCCAACTTGCCCAACTCCTTCTTAAGCTGCTCAACTTTAAGCTCATCGAATTTCATTGTGTAGAAATTTTTTTTTTTTTTTGAAATTTCACATCTAACACCAATTGTTACGTTTTTACTTTATAAAACGCGTTAAGGTTTTTTTCCGTTTATAATAAACCTTTTGAGTTCTTTTAATTGCAAACTAAAATAAATACACACACGAATTCAACTTAACAAAATTTATTGAAATTTACAAAACTTAACCCCAATTGTTAGTAGCGATCTGAACCGTTTAATGTCTTCAATCAAACTAAACTAAACTTTTATGAATTAGCCTGAATTTATAGTTCAAAACTATTCCTAGTTGATTCAAGAAACGTCTAGTATTTTCTAGAATGTTGTGTTCGAATTATTTTAAAATAAATGTTATACATCTAAATCTAAAGTGTACAATTACAATTGCTAGAAAATTTAGTACAGTGGCGTTCTTAAAAATAGTAACTTATATGACATAAAACTATAATTTACAAGATAACTGATAACTAAAACCATAAATAATTATTAGACAAATCTAATTTCGTAACAATATTTATCCGTTTTTTTTGGGTTTTTACGAATTTTGGCATCGATTTGTTAGTGCATATTTTTGCATGAATTACCCTTTGTAACATTTTTTTTTTGCACAATTTAGTTAAACGTGTATTTTTGCAGCATGTTTTAAGTTTATCGCGCATATTTTGCCTTTTTGAGGAATATTTTGATTCATGTTCAATATTTTAAATGCGTACAAGAGCTTTCGCAGCAAATATTTTTTTTTAATGGTGGTTATTCATTTCTATATATATATCTGATACTCAACGTGTTGCTTCAATTTCGCCGTCTAAAATTGTAAGCAAAGGCAGGCTGTCATTAAAGAAAAATGTTTATTTCAACTTATAAATTTATGTATTAGGAAAAATCAATTATATACGTTTTACGCGATGTAAATTGTTCAAATCAAATAAAATAACAGCTGGTTTTGAGCAAATAAAAGTATTTGCCGGCAAACAAATATTTGTCCAATGTGAACATAGTGTAAACACAAAAAATCAAATATTTTAGTAATTTTTGAGAAAACATTTATTTGATATTACAAAAAAATTGTAAGAGCAAACAACGACAAATAATTTTAGCCATGTTCCGGATAGAAGCAATTTTTCCTGTAAGTTTTCGGATTCTTTACAATTTTAAAGATTTTTTATAATTATTAGACTTTGCTATCGTGCCGCTATTAGCAAATTTTTGCAAATTACCGCTAATTAAGCAATTTTTATAGAATTTTTGCCATTCCTTATAGTTTTAGGCACTTTTACTAAATTTTATGGCTTTTTGCAACATTTTTTCCCTACATTTTGTTTTTAACCGATTTAGCAATTTCAAATATATTTTAGGGTTTGTTTCCAAGTTAGCTATTTTTCGCGAATTTTAGCCATTCTCGCGAAGAAGCGATTTTTCACTGTGAATCTTTAGAGCTTTAACGATTTTTAATAATTATTAGGCTTTGCTATTATACCGCTATTAGAAAATTTTTGCGAATTTCCGCTAATTTAGCAATTTTTATCGAATTTTTGTCAGTCCTTATAGTTTTAGGCACTTTTAATAAATTTTATGGCTTGTTTGAAATATCTAAATTTTTCGCGAATTTTCGCTATTTTTGCAAAAAAAAATTTTCTCGACATTTGGTTTTTTAACTGATTAGCGACTTAAAATATATTTAAGGGTTTGTTTCCAATTTTGCAATTTTTCAGAAATTTTAGCCATGTTCCCGTTACCCAGTGGCTTCCATTTTTTTCTTCTTCTACATTCTCCTGTTCTAACACTAAAAGAGATGCTGATCCACAGAATAAAATAAATAAATTAGCATTTGCGCTCATTTTTACCATTTGAGCAATATATTTTTATTTTTGAGCACTTTCATTAAATAATTATTTGATGCAAATATTTCTTTTAGTCTGAACGCAATGCAAACATGAATTAATTTATTTTATTTAACACTGTTCGCCAACTGTTTCATCAATCAAAAATTATCAAATATTTGAGCTTAGTTTGAACATTAACAAAATATTTTTTTGTTTCACACAGTTTGAAGCAAATATCAGAACAAATATTTTCTTTAAATATTTCATTAGTCTGAACGTACCTTACGAAGTAAATAATTCTTCCGCACATCGGAAATAGGCAGTTAGAATATTGATAAAGAAAATATTTGTGAAAAGAAAAAATGTATTTTTATAAAGTTTCATATACTGATGAATTATGTTTTTATGTATTTTAATTTAAATAATAAGAAGTATGTTTTTATAAAAAATTAATAATTCTTACTATTTTGCCCTTGTTTTAAAAAATTTAAATTAAGAAAAAAAAATTTAAGATTTTCCTATTCAAAATATGATTTCTTTCGCCATATGACAATTTTCTTTCCAAAGATTCTGGTAACGCTGTATATAAACATAAAGTTGCAGCCAACTTCAGGTATAATCTCCGAACGAAAAACAAAACGAATTTGTGAGTACAGCAAAGTATGTCCTCCCCCGCTATGCTCTTTTCCCTTCACTTCAATAAACTCGAGACTTTGCAAAGTAAACTTTGCTTGTCTGAAAGGGGTCTTTGCATAGAAAAAGTAACAAATTAATGTTAAGGCAAAGATGTCAATAGATCTGAATTTGCATCTTGTAAAATATGACGAAGCTGGTACCAACAACCTAAACATGTTGAAAATTCGGCCATTAGCTGATATCGTTATAAAAAATTTTCTTCATTTAAATTAATGAGTCGATTGAATATTATAAGGCAAATTGATAGCATGGATCAACTACTATTCCGACGTTCTATTGACGCCAAAACAAACAAAACAGCTCAACTTTCATTATTGGAACTAGGGTTATCTCAAGATGGTATAGTTTATCACCCTAAAAGGAAGAAAGGCTATTAAGGTGTGTTATATTTCATGCAAGAGTTCGCTGGCGATGGAAAAAATATTTAATAACGTAATGTATTGAATTACAATGTTTTCCCCAATAACCAGCCGCTATACTAAGTTAAGTACAACCCTCCTACACCAACCACAACAAATTTTCACATATATGTATATATGTTACTTTTGTTTGCAATAAATAGAAAAATAAATTTTCTTCTTAAAGGATCACTTGTAGTTTCATTTTGGCAGTTAATGTGTTTATCAATATAAAATTACAGTCTCAATTATTTCAAACTTAAGCACAAAATTTATATTAATAAAACCAAAAATATATTTTTTACAAATATTACAAATGTTTGTTAAAATCTACCACTCATTTTAATTCTGAGTTGAATTCTGCAATAACCCTATAAACGCGGAAATGACACATCGATTTCATGATCAGTTAGACATTCAGGCAACTTTTAAATACCAACATAATTGAACTGCTGCAATATAGAGCCCACCTACTTACTCCATCATGCTTGTAAAGGCTTGTTTACACCATCACACCAGTCTAACGTATTTTGATCTAATTATTGTTTGAAAATATTCAAAAAAAAAACAATTACAACTTTTCATGACAGAATTGTATTTTCCTCAAAATACGTAAGGCTTGTGTGATAGTGTAAGCTAGCCTTAACTAACAAATTCTTTTCAAGAAATGTTTCTACAACCTTCAGAAATCCGCAATGTCAGAATCAAAACTGAGGCCATGAGACCCAGAGTGGCCTAATTGACTTAGCCTATTAGAAATTAAATTCTGACAATTGCACGGGAAAGTAGCCCAAAAAATAAGAACCTTGCATCAGTAGTTTTATCAAGTTGGCTGCTTTAATAGCACTGTGCAAGAAATTTACACTTTTTTCGTGACAAGCTGGGCACCTGGCGTGGAGGAGGTTGCACAACATATGTTCGCGTAACTCAAAAACGCTTTAGCATATTGAAAAAACTTATTTTCTTAAATGAAATTTTGCGGAATTTCGGTTTTTTTTAGTAATTTCAATAAACTTAACCGTTTTTGAGTTACGCGAATATATGTTGTGCAACCTCCTCCATTTTGGAAATAACGGTATATCTCGAAAACCAGAGGCAATCTTACAAAACCGGGCACCACTGGATTCAGCGTACAAGAATTATGTTAAAACGCCATATGCCCGGCTTGTCTGTTTTTCAACTAGCATAGTGTAATTTAATGGCAATACCAACTTCATTTCGCTCAAGGTGAATTTAAATTACTTTTTCTATATTTTAACACGGTTTTATCTCGGTATACCGTACGGAATATCCGAAAAAGTGCACCTAGTGCCTTAAAAATCGCAAATATTCCAATTTTATTTAAAATTTGTCACCTATTATTCACCTTTTTTGCGCGATAACTGGATTACAAATCCACAAATATGCTGTTTTTTTTTTTTTTTTAAACTTTATTCTAAACCTATTCTTACACAGCAAATATGAGACTTTTTCATACTACACCTATTCTTACACAGCAAATATGAAACTTTTATTATCTATACATAGAGACAAAATTTAGAACATTTTCAAATACTGTCAATATCCACCCTCGTTGAAGTTGACGCTTGTGGTTCTTATGATCTTGTTTTCTTCGTAGGGTGTTCATATTCATGTTCTAAGTCTACATCATCATCCGAATTAGACTTAATATTCAAGGGCATGTTTTCTTCAGTGTGTTTACCAATTTGAGTGTCATCTTCATCTGCGGTGCTTTCATCTTTAAACTGCATAATTTTAGAACCCCTCTGTGGAACCTCTCTCTTTGTTCGTCCGATTCCTGAGATAATTGTGCCAGAAACGTATCAAAGTGGAAATGCATGAAATGTAATTATAACGTCATGGATGCATTATTTTTTTCAAAACAATACAGCAACTTGGACACTCGTTTCTGTATGTCATCTGGCTGTTGACGGTTCTTTTCTAAAACGCCTTCGATGACTTGTTTCAATGTCTCTCAAGCACATAGGTGGTTATAATGGTTCGAAAGGATATTTGTACAAGATTCGCTTTTCATTAATTTTCGTATATCTCGTCCATTCAAAGTACCTGTTTGAAATAAAAAAAGCATTCGCGAAAAAATTATTGGTAATGCAAATATAGCGAAGTGAATATATCGAAGTTGTCGTGCACTATTTTCAATATCGTGTGTCCAATCATTTTTTTCTGTGCAATCCATAACCGGAATTTATGCAAGCGTAGAATCTGGATTCATTATGTCCAGTTAGGTCTTGCACCCAAATTACTGGTTTCATAAAAGATTTCTGTACACCTTTTCCATGTACCCAGCTTATAAGGGTATTATAATAACTTTTGCATACTGTGTTCGGCGTAATCTGTTTCAACAAAATAATGACAATACGCTATTTGGAATTCCTCAGTAAACAGTGTTTTCGATCCTGTTTGGCTACTTTTGGAAAAAAATTTAATTGCTCAAAAATACGATGCACAATAATAGACCTGCATGTTTTTTAAAAATTAAAATGTTCATTTGGGAACTTATATTGAAAACAAAAATGATGGTGTTTCGCTCGTTTTGTTAGCTGTAAGAAACACCAACGCTTATGAGATCATAAAATTTGATAAAAAAAAAAATCAGAATAATTTTTTATCAAAAATTATTTTCGGGAATGAAATATTTATTAATTAATTCATTTATAAATGATGTGCTAATAATCCCAATTAATGATAAAAAAACACTGAAATTTATTGTTGTGGGAAGGCTAGTTTCAATGCGCATTTCGCTGGTTGCTTAGGCCAGCTCGTCAGGAAACTTTTTCCAAATACTTTAGAAAAGCAAAAAATATTATACAAGTAAGACCATAAAGTGAATAAGAATTTTAAACACTCAGCTCTTACTTGTAACAATATCAAAGCTTCAACAAAGACACAACAATAAATAGTGAATTTTTTCTTTCTTACATTCCCCTACAATTGGTTGGGTTTTTTCCAACACGAATTGTAGTTGTAAGAGGATAGAAACAAACAAAATTAAAAAAAACAAGTTGCTAAATAAAGCAGCTTGCCATTTCAGTATTTTATTTGCCGGGCACATGCAAATTTATTATCAAAAATTATTTTCGGGAATGAAATATTTATTAATTAATTCATTTATTAATGATGTGCTAATAATCCCAATTTATGATAAAAAACACTGAAATTTATTGTTGTGGAAAAGCTAGTTTCTATGCGCATTTCGCTGGTTGCTTAGGCCAGCTCGTCAGGAAACTTTTTCCCAATACTTTAGAAAATCTAAAAATATTATACAAGTAAGACCATAATGTGAATAAGAATTTTAAACACTCAGCTCTTACTTGTAACAATATCAAAGCTTCAACAAAGACACAACAATAAATAGTGAATTTTTTCTTTCTTACATTCCCCTACAATTGGCTGGGTTTTTTCGAACACGAATTGTAGTTGTAAGAGGATAGAAAAAAACAAAATTAAAAAAAACAAGTTGCTAAATAAAGCAGCTTGCCATTTCATTTTTTTATTTGCCGGGCACATGCAAATTTATTATCAAAAATTATTTTCGGGAATGAAATATTTATTAATTAATTCATTTTTAAATGATGTGCTAATAATCCCAATTTATGATAAAAACACTGAAATTTATTGTTGTGGGAAAGCTAGTTTCTATGCGCATTTCGCTGGTGGCTTAGGCCAGCTAGTCAGGAAACTTTTTCCAAATACTTTAGAAAAGCTAAAAATATTATACAAGTAAGACCATAAAGTGAATAACAATTTTAAACACTCAGCTCTTACTTGTAACAATATCAAAGCTTCAACAAAGACACAACAATAAATAGTGAATTTTTTCTTTCTTGCATTCCCCTACAATTGGCTGGGTTTTTTCCAACACGAATTGTAGTTGTAAGAGGATAGAAAAAAACAAAATTAAAAAAAACAAGTTGCTAAATAAAGCAGCTTGCCATTTCAGTTTTTTATTTGCCGGGCACATGCAAATTTATTATCAAAAATTATTTTCGGGAATGAAATATTTATTAATTAATTCATTTATTAATGATGTGCTAATAATCCCAATTTATGATAAAAAAACACTGAAATTTATTGTTGTGGGAAAGCTAAATTCTATGCGCATTTCGCTGGTTGCTTAGGCCAGCTCGTCAGGAAACTTTTTCCAAATACTTTAGAAAAGCTAAAAATATTATACAAGTAAGACCATAAAGTGAATAAGAATTTTAAACACTCAGCTCTTACTTGTAACAATATCAAAGCTTCAACAAAGACACATAATTTTCGTTTTTATTGCCCACTACAAAAGGCATACACAGAAATATAAGACCAAAACTGTAACGCTGATATAAATTTTCAACCACCGTTTCAAGTTAATGAGTAAAACAAAACACAAAATAGTCAAATCAATTGACTAATAAAAACAGCATATTTGTGGATTTGTTATCCAGTTGTTGAAAAATTGTAATAAAATTGGCATTTTTGCTATTAATGCACTTTTTTCGGGTAGGTATGTTCCGCTCTTCTTCTCCTATTCAATATCTACAACTTTGCTTCAGACACAAAAGATTTATTCCGTACGATATGCTGAGATATAACCGTGTTAAAATATGGAAAAAGTGATAAAAATCCACCTTGAGCAAAAGAAATTCGTATGGCCATTAAATTATTAATGTAGCCAACTTGACAAAACTAATGATTCTTATTTTTGGGGCTACTTTAACGTGCAAGTGTCAGAATTGAGGCCCAAATCAATGAGCTGAAAAATGTTGTACTGTGTAAGTATTTCATTACTAATGAAAACTATTTATTTAGTACTCTGGCTCTCATGGCCTCAAATAAAATCGGCAAAAAAATTATTTTGGTTTAAGAGAAACAGATCTCAGAGTTGTTTTAGAATTTGGTGTCATAGAATCTGAGTGATTCGATTTTTGCCGGAAACAATCCGATCTGCTTAAAGGTGTTAGAAATAAAGTTGTTTTTTGCTTATTGTATATGTTTTTGGTGTAAGGGCAAATATTGGCACATATATAATAAAATTTAATTTTTGAAAAGAAATTCATATGCCATTACCAGGGAAACCATAAATATGAAATTGCGTGTTTTTCCTTTTGCGATCAAAGAAGGCAGAAACAATATATTTATACGTTTTAGAGGTTTTTACAAATTTTGGCATCGATTTATTAGTGCATATATTTGCATAATATAGTTAAAAGAGTATTTTTGCAGCATGTTTTTAAGTTTGCCTCTTTGAGGCATAATTTGATACATGTTTAATATTTTAAATGCGAAAAAGAGCTTTCGACTTTTTTCACCGAAGTGAGGAACAACGAAAAAATAATACTACTGGGTTTAAGGTTTAATCAATAATACTCAATTTTTATTATTTTCTATATTATTAAATACTATTAGTTTGCTGTCTGTTACATGTTAGATATATAAATAAAAAGATAAATGTTTGCATTAAAATTCTTAAGAAATTTGTCTAGTGCATTTTGCACTTGAACAAAGTATAACATTTCTTTGGAAATATATGTATAATTAATAAGTGTGTAATAATGTTGTTAATGTTGCATTTTCGTTAGCGGAAATGCACTTGAAAATATAATCAATAAAGTTATCAAAATTCTTTGGAATTAATGTGCTTGAACAATTTAATAAATACAAATAATAAGGTTATCAAAATTATTTGGAATTAATGGTGCATTTTGTTAACTGTTGCATTTTCGTTAGCGGAAATGCATTTGGACAAACAATTCTTGGGAAAATACAATTAATAAATATATTTTAAAATTCTTTGGAATAAAGTATAAAAAAAATAATTGGTAAAATTCTTAATAAAAGCGTGTGTATATGTATATGGCATAGGTAACGTTAAGGGAATAGTGGGAGACACTATAACACCCCCACCGTTAGTTTGAGGCTCCGACGAAATTATATTATCTTTGCCGGGTTATTTATAGTAGTTTCTTTTTTTAATTGTACATTTGGAGTATATGTTTTTGTATTCTTAAAGAAGTATATAAAAATAATTAAGATACATATTGATATAATAATTAAGATGTCTATGCAAAAACTAAGTATTTTTGTGTTCTTACATATCTGTATATAGTACTTGTTTCAGTGTTTCTTCGTACTCTATTTGTTTTAGATATAAAGATTCAACTTTTATGTCTGCAAGTGTTGCATAACTATTGTCTTTAATTTTTGTTATGAGATAAGGTAAAATAAACTTGTCTTGTATTTTTATTTTCACATTTGTAAAAGTTTTATTTAACGCGTTTATTTCATAATTTTCGAATTTGATTAAGTAATTTCCTGAAATTTTTAATTTAGCCTTATTGCAATTACGATATGTTACTATTGAATCGTTTGAGAACTAATATGCCTGGAATTATTTCATCTATTTCCTGTTTATTAAATGATTGTTGCATTTTGCAGTTAGCTTCTTTAAAATTTAATATATTACTTAAGCAATTGTCGTTGATTTTTATTAGAGTTCTTTTAAAATTTTCTTTAAAAATTTTCTTTACGTACTATAAATATTGTTTTCTGTGAACATTGGAATGATCAAGCTGTATGGATCTATTATGCTTGGCAGGTATTGGTACGAATGTCACCATAGATAGTGGATCTTGTGAAAATTGTGGTATAGAGAGAATAATGATGATGTTACCGTCCTGAAGTGCAATGGATACCTTGATGTTGGTATAACTGTCGAAGTCTGAGATTAGGTTAAGTTCGGTTTGAGTGAGAATATCTGTGGGGATAATTCCCAGTTTTCCGGAGAAAATAATTTGTTCGATGTCATCTACATGTTGGCGTAATAGTGAGATGTCTTTGTTAATCTGGTATATGTGTTCTATAAATGCTATCTCGTCTTCTATAGTTGAAATTTTATTTCCTATAATATTTTTGAATTTAGTTAGATAATTTACAATTGTCTTTTGTTGGTTATTTATATGGTTAGTAATATTCCGAATCTGGGAGCTCATGACATTTTGTATATGTGACAGCGCATAGAGAAAGGGACCAGTAAGGTAAAGGGAACAGTAAAAACCAACTACGCAAAACAAGAGGTAGGGGCAACCTACGCTCGTTTTCAAGGTTGACCAACACGTTCCTGACGTCATGAGATGTGTCGCTTTCAAATGAGACCAATACCAACACGCTAAGTGATGGTACACCAAAGATACACGTATTTAAATCTTTAAAATGGCTCTCCTGAACAAAACCCTTAGGTCCCATTCTATTTTGAGCGTCACATATATAAGTTAAGTTGTTAATCTTGTTTGTTAAGTTTTCGTCGTTTGTGTGTAGTAATTTAAGAGTTTTACTTATTTGTTCTTCGTCGTCGCTGTCCATTGTACCTGCAATTATTTTTAAGCCTTTACCTATAATGTTTAGTAGAGCCCGTTTCCTTTGAAAATGTGGGTTAAGGTTTTCTATTTTTGCCCTCAATAGCATGATTCTGTACTTGATGTCTTAAGGATGCCCATGTTGGTCTTGATTGTTTCTAAAGTACGTTCGTATTCTGTTGTGTTTATTATATGTAGTGTTTTGATGTAGTGTTCAACGATTTTGATCTCTCCTGTTTTGATTGGTATATGGCCGTTATTGTATGATAGGTCTTGTACTTCGCACAGTGGGAAATTTTACGAGAAGGCGGTCAAAATTCCATAACTTTTGACTGGATCGGTATTTTTTTATGCGATTTTTTTTTTGCTCGATAGGTGCGATTAGGCTTTAATTTGCACTATAAAACGTAAAATTCGACTAATAGGAGCAAAAGTTATGGGGAGTTCAAAATGCATTTTCATTTTTTTGTTGAGTTTCGGTGTAAAAGTTGAAAATTTCATATATGAATTTATTTATAATTTATCATTATTTCTCTCAACTGATACTTACTTTTTATTGTCGAACTTAGATCCTGTCAGAAAATGGTTGGCTTTTTTGGGACGAGACGAGTTGTTATTAGGATAAAACTGAAAAGGAATATTTTGAAAAATGCCCAAATAGCATTCTTGGCTATCGATAACATTTTAGGTAATTCAACTTTTATTTTTGGTTTGAGATGTATGTGTATTTTATTTTTATATATTAATACAAATATATACTTAAATCAAAAACAAATTATAATCTATAAACAATTTATTATATCATACTATGAGAATTTTTTTCATTGATATTTGCAAGCTCGCGTCTTCGTGATCTTTCACTGCAATTGTTAATTTGTTTTGCGGGCCGACCCACTTTTCCAGTTTCCGCGGTTATTGACAGCTTCTTAAAAATCAGATCATTTGTTAGCCATTTTTCGTTGCGTAAGTAAAACGTTTTCTTGTTTCTAGAACATTTAATGTAAATGAAACATTTTTAATTTTTATCTTATGAATTTTGATTTCTTGTTCGTTGCATAATTTAAAGAATGGATTATTCATTATGTGTAACACAAAATCTTTTTCATTTTCTGTTGAAAATATATATCTGCGAGAACTTTATAACTGAACTTAGCCATTGTTTAAACAATAATGAAGGTAAAATTATGAATGCATGCATTTTTATACTCTTGATGGAAGTTTTTTAAATGATCTTTTGTTACCACTTCTTGGAAACATAAAAACCCTTTTTTAAATACAAATTTAATCTTTTATTACCATTTCTTTGAAACATAAAAAACCCCTGTTTTCACACATTTTAAAAGGATAACATACCGGCAATAAATTAACAGGTAACATGTAGGTAATTTTCACGTAAAATATAACTGCTCTTCAATTTTTTTAAATTAAGTTGCAATTCTCAGGTAATTAAACTATGTAGTTTATGTTGCGGCTATTTACTAATGTTTAACTTTTTAACTTACTCAGAAATCTAACGTGTTAGTCTATTTGTGTCGCATATTCGTTTTGCAGCATCCGTTCACCCACAATAAGTTCATAATGGCAATACCTTTACCTTCTCCAAATTAATTGATAACCTGACGTGCTAGATAATTTATGTGGCCTGAACTGCTTTATTTGTCGAAAATTCTTTAAGATTCACCTTCTTTAATTTCAGTAATGTTTCCTTGCAGGACTTATTTTTTAAACCGAATATCTTACCTTGGGTCACAGAAATTCAGGGTTCAGAAATATTCATACATGAATTCTAAAAATCCAACATTCATGATAAATTGTCATGAATAATGCTTCAAAAATTTTTTGTTTTATTCTCACACTGTAAAATGAATAGCAAAGAATTTTTTTATTTTTAAGCACATGAATACTTTTGTTTTTTATTTTCCAGTTTGTACATATGCACGTATGTGAATAAAGAAAAGTACAAAATTGTTAAAACTAAAATATGAGAGGCTAATCGTTGCTCTCATTTATGTTTTTAATAAAAAGAGTTCCAAATATTTACTTGCTATTCACATCATAATCTTTTTTGTGTTTTGCTTTATTCGTGTTTAAAAACACAAAATATCTCTTGCTTCATTCTTGTTTAATAGTATTTGTAGCCTTGATTTGTACATGATAAAAATGTTTTTTTAAGCGTCGTTTATTCGTGGTTTTTTCATACATTAAGAAAATAAAAACACTTGCAACTTTATATTGAACAATTGTAAATATAACAACAGTACAAATTTTCAATGAGTTACTTATTTTCAAAGTGTTAAGTTATGTTTTTTTTTAAATATTTTTAATAAAAAAAATATAAAATAAATCATACCAATTTTTTTTTCTTTTACTTAAAAATTTTTTTTCTCTAAATTTGCACTTCAAAAAAAGACATAAAAAAATAGTCGTGACACTAATTGTTGAAAATTTGTTTTTTTTTCAACGTTCATAAATATTTATGTAGGTATGAATAGTAAAATTCAAACATTAATAATAAAGAATTTGTCTAATCTCATGTTTTTTTTGGAAACAACAAAAGAATGATATAAAGTTTATATTATAAACACTGATTACGCATTGCGCATGTTTTTTTATTATTTACAAAATTTAACTGTTTAATATTAATGCCCAATTTTCAGGATAGTATTTAAATCTATATTATGTTAGTTTTCATACAAACTTAAATCGTATTTAATTACAGATTGATTTTTTGAGTTTTATATGAAAAGTCTTATTTAATTAAGATAAAAGTATGGTAGCACTACTAAATATAAAAAAATATCATAAAAAATGTAGTTATTTACAAGGTGGTCTCAAAAAACAGCTGGTTGTTATTACTTTGTCTGTTGTTTTTGTATTGTTGTGATATTAAGGCCACCTTGCTAAGTTAATCCAATGAAAACTTAAGTTGAATTTAAATGTACCACATCGGTGACTTAAGTTTCATTTAAGTGTTTAGTGAAGAAGAGAATTTTGTATTTAAAACGATTTTAAACATAAATGTGTTTTAATGTCAATCCTGAAAATTGGCCATAAGTCACATTAGCACATTATACACATGTTCGTTTACTTGTGTTTCTACATTTCATTATTAAAAGCTGAATGAGCTATTTTGGTGTATTTGTATCATGGAAACAAAAAACAATACAAATATAAGAACAAATAAAGCAAGAGATTTTTTGTGTTTTTAGACACGAATAAAGCAAAACACAACAGAGATTATGATGT
The DNA here is from genome assembly GCA_943735925.1 of Pollenia amentaria. Classification (NCBI taxonomy): domain Eukaryota; kingdom Metazoa; phylum Arthropoda; class Insecta; order Diptera; family Polleniidae; genus Pollenia; species Pollenia amentaria. The sequence goes on along the minus strand of OX031006.1, from coordinate 124,445,028 downwards.
GAAAGCAAGTGTATATTTGGAAGTATGTATATGAATGCAAGATGAACAAAAGAAGTTAAAAAAAAATTCTCTCATGTACAAATGTAAGAAGAAAAAAATCATTATTATTATCTCATGTGTCTTGTAGAAACGAAAAATAATGAAAATACTTTTATACAAGAACGAATAAAGCAAAATTTTTTTTTGTGTTTTTAAGCACGAATAAAACATCACACAACAGTGTATAAAATTTTTTATTCCTACCCATGAGTGAATAGTGAGTGAATATTTGGAACTCTGTAGAAATTGCTGTAGTTCGCAAGACCGTATCCAGATGTGTGTACAATGGGATATAGAAATGCAGGTTAGATTCTGAACTACAAGAGAGTATAGATTTTGACGCGTTTTGACGGGCAGGACTTATGTTCTATAAAATAGGAAATTTCCGGGAAATTTTAACATTAAAAAAAAAGAAAATTAAATAGTTCTACAGGTCGCAGAGTTTAATGCTTTAAACCACGTATAGCTAATAAGATAAACTAATACACAAAACTTATTCTGTCAAAAAATCTTGAAAAACAAACAAGTTATGAGCATTTCAACTTCAAAAGTTTACTCAGAAATTCAAAACTATAACCAAATACTGAGAAAGTCCATTTGGGACCACCCTGTTCTCAATGAAATAGTTGAAATAGGGTTGAAATTTTTTGGCTCCCGAGGTTCACTAGTATTTACTTTCACATGAATAAAATAATTTCAAAATTGGAGAACATAAAAATAAATAGTTTTGGCCGCCTTCTCAAAATATGAACCAGTGTGCGTCGATGGTTTGGGCCCGGATGGTTAGGAAAATTGTTACCATCGTTATGATCCATTTAATCATCTAAAAAAAATATTTATTCAATTGTTGCTCTGATTTTGGGGTTATTTTTGTCTTGGTATTTCTTAGTAGATCTGACGTGAGTTTTGTAATATTTATGTCTAGTTCCTTTCGTCTGTATGTGGTCATCGTCTATTTTTTTCTGTACTAACTTTCCTATATTTTCTGTGGTTTTTCCCACCTCTTATCTCTCTAATATAATTTAGTCCTCCTTCTAATTCAAAATCTTTCCGGTTTTCGTTTAATTTCCGGGTATATTTTTCTTTTTTTGCGCTCATAAAATTACGAATTTCTGTATATCTATCTTCATGTGTTTTGCCATTCACAAAATCAATTGGTTTGATGCCGGTCGTGCTGTGTATTGTGTTATTATAAAAACCTATTATTCTTGTCATTTTGTCTTCCATACTTTCGTCTTTGTTTTCTGTATCGTGTCTTAGAAAGCGTATGTGTTTGTTGATGGTATTGTGTAACCTCTCGATATCGGCATTGGACGTATGGTTACTTTTTGAGGTATAATAAATGTCTTTGTTTTCCTTTTTTAAAATTTCTTGCATCGGTATAGCTTTAAATCCTAATTCATTGTCTACGACGATTTTATCCATTTTCCCGTAAATATTGATTATCAGTAATAGTTTTGGTTTGAATTCCGTCCAGCTTCTACCGTTTATTTGAAACGCTAGGGCGAATTTTGAGAACTTATCGATTGTTGTCATAAAGAGCTTCTTATCCAGGGTATAAAAAACGTCTATGTGTAACATTTCTAGAGGTTTATGAGGGGTTTCTGTAATTTTATAAGGGATTTTTGGAGGTTTTCTGTCAGACTTCTCTAGGTTGCAGATTTTACAATTATTTATGAACTGAGTTATCCTTTGTTTCGATTTAGGATTGTAAATACGCGTAATTAATTCTTTATATACTGCTGAATTCCTCTATGGTTTTTGTTAAGGTGTTCATTTGAATAATTTCGGTCATTTCTAAAAAAAATTTAAGGAATAGAGCTATTACAAAAAGCTTTATAAAATACATAACTAAAATTTAACTCATGGAATAAATTCGAAAAATGAAAAATGTTGAAAGTTGCTTATGAAAAAGAAATAATTCCCAATATCTAAAATAAAAGTATTGAAATAAATTCTGTATGTCCAGAAAGATCTAGTGAAAAGCCATATTTATTTGTACAAAGCAAAATTTTAATTTAAAAAATATTTATCACAGATTCTGTGAAATTTTTGTTAAACTGGTTTGTTTTTTAATTTTGTTTTGATCACGAAATTTGTGTACAAATTATATCGGCTTGCTTTTACACATTACCCCTTCACTACAAAAAAACTTTTTGTCTCTTTCTTCGAAAGCTGCCCTCGCAACTGATTTGGGCCTTTTTCACCTCTGTGTATACTCTGTGGTTTCTACAGAATAGGATGGATTTAATCGGTTCAGGGAACTTGTTTTAAAAGATGTTGAGCGCAGTGCGTTTGTTGTTCATCACACTTTGTCTAGTTGCTTCGGTTTCTCCTAACATAACTACTAATTTGTCATTAAATTTGTGTAACCTGGTTTTCATGTCGTTGTAGAAATCTAAGGTGTTCGTTCTAAAGGTCACGCTTCGTAATTCGTAAAGGAGTTCGTCGCAGGAACGTCTATCCCCAAAATTATTCTGTAGTATGTTTTTAATCTCTATCCATGAAGTCGCGTGGCAGTATATTTATATTGCCTGTCTTGCCCTTCCTTTGAGTTTTGATTTTATTACGTCCGAAAAAAGTAGTTGGGACAGTTCGTCGTATGTTTGTAGGTGTGGGTATATTCGGTCAATAAGTGTGGTGAACGTCTGTAGGTCTCCTGAGTCGCCACAGAATTCAGGTAAGTTGTTTAGGTATTTCAAAGGGTCTATAGATAACTTGTTCACTGCCATTTTTTAGTTTGAATGGATTTGGGAAAGGAAAAAGAAGTTCTCTATTATACGCGAATGCGTTTTTCTCTTTTATTTTTATGTTTTAAATAATTTTTCTTCTAAAAATTACTACAAATTTGTTATCAGAATTCTATTTTATCCCTTATGACTTTCGCCTAATTCTTCCTAAATTTATTTTCGAAAATTTTTATTTGCCTTTCTTTATGTTATATTATTTTTATATTATATTTTTTCCGTATTATTTTAGATTTAAATCACTTTAGGATAAAAAATAGTTTTCCACTATATTTACTTTAAAAACTTGATAAATTAACATTTAAAAATTATGCTTCAAAAATCCCGTTAAATATTTTTTTTCTTGTTTTCTCTTTATTTATATGCTTTCTTTATCTTATTTATTTAACAATGTTAAGATTACTTGCATTGTTCTTGAAATTTTCTTAATTATTTTCACTTTTCTTAAAAATTTTATTTAATTATTTTGAGGTTTTCCCTTTTTTTCTTTTAAATTCGTTTAAAAATTCCTTTATGTCTTATTTTATATAGAGATTCTTGTAACTTTTTGGTTTCTAGTTCTCCGGACGTATTCAGTAATTTTCTTTCGATTTCTGACTCTATGCTTATTTTTTTCAGTTACATACATTTAATAATATTAATAAATAAATATAATATAGTTAATCTAATTCTTACTTTCTGATGCTGTTATATTGCTGTCTGATTGGATTTTGTATGTTTAAAAGATTCGTTCTTCAATCTTTTGAAGTTCAAATGTCACTTTCCCAAAAAAAATTTTGTATGTTTAAAAGATTCGCTCTTCAATCTTATGAAGTTCAAATGTCACTTTAAAAAAAAAAAATTTTGTATTTCTGTTAATCTTTTAAAGGATTCGTTGTTCTTATATTTTTTCTTTACAAAAATTTTGTATGTCCTTTAGTTTTTTAACGGATTTGTTCTTCAACCTTATGAAGTTCAAACTAAAGTTTTCTCAAAAAAAAATTGTATGAAGTTCGAATGTCACATTCACTAGAATTTTTTTTTCACAAAAATGTTGTATGTCCTTTAATCTTTTAAAGGATTCATTGGTCTTATATCTTTTCTCTACCCGTTACAGATATTGAAATATCTAATATCCTTTCTTATGTAACTCGAATTAAAATGATTTACACATAAGGATACACGTGTATCCTACCGACTGCGCCAGTTTTTTCACCGAAGTGAGGAACAACGAAAAAATAAAACAACTGGGTTAAAGGTTTAATCAATAATACTCAATCTTTATTATTTTCTATTTTCTTAAATACTATTATTTTGCTGTCTGTTAGATCTTGGAAATATAAATTAAAAAATACATGTATGCATAAAAATTCTTACGAAATTTGTCTGGTATAACAATTCTTTGGAAAAAAAATGTATAATTAATAAGTGTGAAATAGAGCCGATAGCCGTTAGTCGCTAGTGCTTTACAATTAAGATTTATTGTAATTTAATTATAATAAATTTGTAAATAAATAAATAAAAAAAAAAAAATAAGTGTTTAATAATGTTGCTAATGTTGCATTTTCGTTAGCGGATATGCACCTGAAAATATAATCAATAAAGTTATTAAAATTCTTTCAAATTAATGTTCTTGGACAATTTAATAAATACAAATAATAAGGTAATCAAAATTATTTGGAATTAATGGTGCATTTTGTTAACTGTTGCATTTTCGTTAGCGGAAATGCATTTGGACTAACAATTCTTGGGAAAATGCAATTAATAAATATATTTTAAAACTCTTTGGAATAAAGTATAAAAAAATAATTGGTAAAATTCTTAATAAGAATGTATGTATATGTTATTCATTTCTATATATATAGAGTTGCTTCAATTTCGCCGGCTACATTTAAGTTTTACTCTAAAATTGTAAGCTAAGAAAGGTTGTCATTAAAGAAAGTGCTTATTTAAACTTTTAAATTTTATGTATTAGGAAAAATAATTATATACATTTTTGGAGATGTGAAACATAGAAATCTAGGCCAATCTTTAAGCATACCGATACACTTTATAAGGTTATCTAATGATTTCTATCCGTCCGTCTGGCTCCGGGTTTGTCCATGTTAACTTTGTGCGCAAAGTACAAGTTGCAGTTTTGTAGATCATTTTATCACATTTGGTAAATACATTTTAACTGCACTAAGGATGAAGTCGATATAAATAGTGAGAATCGCTCTATAATTTCACAAATTACCCATGAAAACAAATTAGAGTTTTGATGTAGATGATTCTCCACTTACGTACTACATCGATTATCATTTCACGGCCTTCCTCATTCTGTATGGGTAGGATGTGGCCGTCGGGTGGTGGGACTGCTACCTTAGGCTTAGATGAGCAGGTCCGGCTATGCACTTCAGCCTCAGGCCATCGGAGTAGCGGGTTAGGGATGGTTGGTCGGACCGCCTCGTGCTGGGATTGTAGTCGCAAGAGCTCCGTCCCCTCTTCTTCTTCATGGTCAGGTTCTATAAACCTGGCGAATCGCTGCCACATTTCCGCCACGGTATCCGACGGGGTCTGTTTGAACTGCTGTAAGTAGCTGGTTAACTCGTCCTTCTTCAGGTAATACACCCACGTGGTTCGCAACATATTGACACCTTGGTGGGACACTACATAACGCTGCTTGTCGGTCGGTGCTGTGGTGAGTTTTTTGTTGTTTTGTTACAGTTGTTGTTGTTTGACTTTCAGGTCCCCGCACCAATGTAACGACACGTTTGCCGCTGGTTGCTGGGATAGAGTCAATGGAGTCCAGGGTCGGTGAGTAGACCAAGAAAACACCACAGTTTCTAAAAACGTTACAATTAATCTTTAATTACTTAACATTACATAATACAGTTACAAGCCGGTAGATAATGCCTTCGGCGGAAGCACGGAGGAGAATTAAGCCGGTACACGGTTTTCAACGCACATTGGAAAAATGAGAGCACTTTCCCGGGTACCCCTCAGGTAAAGCTCCCACCTTCTCTACACTCTAGCCTAGCAGTAACGATCGAAGCGATACTTGATATGTATACCCACTTTCTTAGGTAGTGCTTACCTTTGGGCTGATCAGATTTGATGGTCCAAGCTCTACTTAAAATGTGTAGCCAGCTGTCTTAAGTAGGTCTTCTCCCATGTAGATCGTCTAACCACAGATTACACACAGATATGTAAAAAGTGACGTTTGAAAAAGGCCCAAATCAGTTGCGAGGGCAGCTTTCGAAGAAAGAGACAAAAAGCATTTTTTTATAGTTAAGTGGCAATGTGTAAAACAGGCCGCTATAATCAACACAAATTGCGTGATCAAAACAAAAATAACAAAACACAAACCACGTTTAACAAAAGCATTAGTTCAACAAACGTTTTGTTTTTTTGCAAAAAAAATGTATTTAGTAAATATTACTTTTGTTTTATAATGTTATTAATTACTTAAATATTATTTACTAATGTTGCGGTAAATTTAAAAGTTAATTTTTACAACAGTTTTGCAAATAAATCTCAACTAAATAAATTTGTGTTCATTGTATTGCGGCATAAAAGATAGTTCAAAGATAAATGAAAAAAAGGGCAGCTTTCTAAGAAAGACAAAAAATCTTCTGTCTCGTGACATGTGACTCTGTGTGTAATCTGTGCTTCTAACCGACTAACTCGCATCAGTCGATGATTATCCTTTTATACCAGAGCTCGGCAAAAGTACTACACCGTGCTTTTTTTCTCACAATAACATTCGCTCTCACTTTGTAAAAAACAAACAAAATCATTTATTTTCGTACGAACATTCAAACAAGAAGGTTCTGTTGACGCTTGCTTAAGAATAACACTGCGAGAAATGTTCAAGACAGAATGGGAATTTGATTTCTTGTTTGCCGAAAATTTTTTTTATTATATTATATTTTTTTATATTATATTATATAAATTATTATCTGATCACTAATTCCACTATAGTAATAAAAAAGATTACCCAGTTTTGGTGTTTAAAAATATTAATGTGTTCTTATAAAAAGAATTAAAAACTCTGCTAATTTTTTTCTTGAGCTTGATTATACATTATGCTGTTAAAAAAAATTATATATTTATTTGATGATACGTCATTTTTAATTTTGTAAAATTATATAAAAATACATACATATGTAACGTGAATCCTAATCAACAAAAATTTTAAATTTTCAAATAATATCTACATTGTTTTGCGATATGTGTTTTGTTTGTGAGAAAAATTCTTTGATGCCTGTAAAAGGGTCCCTTTTTCTTTCGTTAAAAAGACGTACCTAAATGCAGAAATTATTAAGAAAAAATTGCCACAAGAATTTGTTGGTATTTTGTGCTTGTAAAAACATTTTTGTTTCAGTACCAATCGCGTACCAATCGTGTTTTCTTTGAAAACACTTTTCTTAAGTAAGTAAAAATATTTAAAAAACAAGTTAAAAAAAGTCTTGTTTTCCTACAATTTATGTGTAAACCTATACACATAAAAGCAAATGTGACAACAGGTAAAATTTTTGGGTAAGAAGATGTGTTTTATTGATGTATTAATGAAACTTTATTGTTTAGCACTATTTTGATTGCTTACTTTTTTATGCTACAATTATATGACCGAGTTAAACTTACTAATTTATGGTATTTATTTAACGTAACTTTGACCTGTTATAAATTTTTGCAGGCAAACTCAGGTGCTCATTTGGTATTTTGTAAAAAGTTATGATATACCATTAGCTAGAATTAAAATGTATGCACAGATGTTTGAAGTATGAGTAACCCAACAAAGTGAATACCCTTTCTATTTTACTTACCACTATGAATACCCTAACTTTTTACTAAAATAACTTTTTCACGTTATAATTCCCATGTAATTTATTTTATTTTTGAATAAATAGACCAGGGAAATCCATTTCTATGCACAATTGTGTATACCAGAGCCCGGCAAAAGTACTACACCGTGCTCGTGCTGCGAGAAATGTTCAAGACAGAATGGGAGTTTGATTTCTTGTTTGCCGAAAATTTTTTTGGCAAGCCCGAATGCTTGATATGTAATTGTACGTTATCACGAACAGCAAAATTTAATTTAGAAAGACATTTTAATTCATGTCATGACGAAAGAAAATGCCTAATTTTAAAATTAAAAAAACCTTTTTACGAAAAAATGATTCTTGATTTTGAGAACTCAAAAGTTGAAAATGTCCATGACCGATGCAAAAGAAAAGCATCATATGTCGTTGCTGCAGGTCTGGCAAAACATTGCCGTCCTTTCGAAGATGGGCAATTTTTCAAAGAATTGTGCAACGATGTATTAAAATGCTTTGGAGAAAATACTGAACAAATTCGAAATTTAATTAGTTCTGGTCCCTTTTCACCTCGGACCATAACGCGACAAACAGAAGATATCAGTGCATTTATCTATACAAATATAAAAAAAAAATTCTTAATTGCAAATCTTTTTCTATCTTTATCTGAATCTTTAGATGAATGCACTGACATTACCGACATAGCGCAGTTAATAATATGCGTAAAAACTTGCAATACTAACTTTGAAGTGCATGAGGAAATGTTAACGTTGGTTGCATTACATGTTAATGTAAAGGGAGAAACTCTTTTTAGGGTAATATGTGACGAAATTTTTTTTTGCCGATAAAAGCAAATTTTGTTCTATATGCATCGATGGTGCAAAAGTCATGGTTGGGAAAAACGAGGGTCTTGTGGGTTACCTTTTAAGAAACGACTTTAACATTTATATTTTCCATTGTATAATCCATCAACAGGCATTATTTACAAAAAGCGTGAATATGATGCATACAATGCAAATTGTAACAAAAATAATAAATAAAATACGTGGTGGCCACAATGCTTTGAGCCACAGAAAATTTAAAGCGTTTTTAGATGAAATGAATACTGAATATGGCGACGTATTAATGTTTACAGAAGTGAGATGGCTCAGTAAAGGACGTTGCTTGGAAAGGTTATTCAGTCTTCGGAAAGAGGTGATGTTATTTTTTGAAAATAATCCATCGAATGAATTACTAAGATATTTAATAGATAACATGTTTGTATTAGATTTTGCGTTTTTAACAGATATTACCGAATTAATTAATCAGTTAAATCTTCAATTGCAAGGAAGAAATATAACTGTATTTTCTTTATATTTCTCTGTAAAACAGTTTATAACAAAAGTTCAAACTCTGATTACAAATCTTAAAAATAAAAATGTAATATGTTTTAAAAGAACAAATGAAATATATGATGAATTTTCTAATAATTTTAGACTTGAATATATTAGTTTACTTCAAGGCATATTAGATAATTGTAACAATCGTTTTTCGGATTTTTCTAAAATTGAGTGTTTATTAGAACTGCATAGCAATCCTTTAACATGTGATGTCAATAAACAGGGTAATGACATCAGAGAAGAACTTTTGAAAATGCATTCGGATTTAAATATACCGCTGACGGCTGGGGTGGAATTCTGGAAAAATTTAAAGGAAGAGATATACTTAACAAGTAAAAATTAAATTTTTAAATTATACTCTATGTTCGGGTCAACATATATATGCGAGTCCTCGTTTTCAATTTTAAAGCTAATTAAAACTAAACTTAGAAATAGTCTAACAGATGAACATTTAGGGGATGAAGTTTTTGAAAATGTTATTACAAATAATGAAAATTAGTTTTTAACGAAATAAATTAAATTAAATGGTTGTTTTCCATTAAATTTTTCCTGAAGAATCGTTTAAGTTTTATGAAAGTAATTAATTTCTGAATTTATTTTTGCTTTAATATATTAACACGTTTTTATGCATTACAAAGGAGTAGTTTTAAAACTACTCCATTGTATACACAAGAGGGTTAGTTTTAACTTCGTTTAAAAACGAAAACATGTCGTTAAAAAACGAAGACATGTCGTCTCACTACAAACACTTTTTAACAATGACATGGTCCATGCTTGCATTACATCGGACCAGTCCATGGAGTAGTCCATTTAATCAAATTGGATCAGGTGGTCCAATATTATTTGCAGGGTACACACACACACACACACACACACACATTTTGCCACGTCAGCAATACAGCTGCTCAGTGTTGAATTGTTGTGTATTTGATTGGTACACTGACAACCAAATGCCGTTACTTCTTCACAATGTCCGTTAAATTCAAACTAATCTACCAAAACTAATAATAGTACAGCAACAATAATAACAAATAATAGTACAATTCAGTATACGATATGAAAAAACTAAGTAAAATACTAATAATAATACAAAATAGTACACTTCAGTATACAATATAACGAACAATAAGAAACTATACTACTAGTGCAACCGAATAGGTGATCAAACACTGCTTTTGTTTTGAGCAAGACGAGAGTAGGGACTTTGCTCGTCACACTATGAGTACAGCTAAACTTCATCAGAACTACTCCTTAAATTAGGAAAATACACGGTAATTTTCAAACAAAATTAAACGAACATGGCTGATTATCTGGATATAAGTAACCAAATGAAGATTTATATTGGTCTTACGATAATGTTTGAATAGAAAAAGTAACAAATCAATGTTAAGGCAAAGATGTCAATAGATCTGAATTTGCATCTTGTAAAAAATGACGAAGCTGGTACTTACAAGCTTAACATGTTGAAAATTCGGCCATTAGCTGATATCGTTATAAAACATTTTCTTCATTTAAATTAATGAGTCGATTGCATGTTATAATGCAAACTGATAGCATGGATCAACTATTATTCCGACGTTCTATTGACACCAAAACAAACAAAACAGCTTAACTTTCATGATTGGAACTAGGGTTACCTAAAGATGGTGTAGTTTACCACCCCAAAAGGCGATGCAAAAAAGAATTACTTAATATTTACGTAATGTATTGAATTACAATGTTTTCACCTATAACCCGCCGCTGTACTCAGTTAAGTACAGCCCTCCTACACCAACCACACCAAATTTTTACATAACACATACATATGTTACTTTTGTTTGCAAAAATAGAAAAATAAATTTTCTTCTTACTTTCACTTTTAGTTTCAGTTTGGCGGTTATAATTTATAATGTGTTCATCAATATAAAATTAAAGTCTCTAATATTTCAAATTTAAGAACAAGTATTATACTAATAAAACCAAAAAAATATTTTTTTACAGATATTACAAATGTTTGTTAAAATGTATTAAGTCTACTACTCATTTCAATTCTGAGTTGAATTCTGCAATAACCCTAAAAAGGCGAATTGGCACATCGATTTCACGACCACTTATATATTTAGGAAATTTTTAAATACCTACACAATTGAACTGCTGCAATACAGAGCCCGCCTACTTACTCCATCATGCTTTGTAAAGGCTTGTTTACACTATCACAACAGTCTTACGTATACAATATATGTATGATACAAGAATGTATGAATTCTTTTCTTATAAGTATTTTTTATGGCTTTGAAAAATGGTTATTATTCATTTAAAAATGTATATTAAAAAAGAAAGAAAAATACCGTCTACGGGTTTTTTCTGTTTTCGAATATTTTTACTGTTTTCTAAAAACTAAAAAAACACATTTAAAAAAATTTTACCACAACATAAAAAAAATAAAATTTAAAAAATGGCTATTTTCGTGATTTTTGCTCAAATTTCCATAGTTTTCAGGAGTTTAAAAGACAATAAATTACACATACGGTGAAATATAAATTCAAATTAATAATGTTAAAAAAAAAAAAACAAAAAACAATACAATTTGTGTTTTTCTGTATTTTACGGAACAAGAGGGCGCTTAAATCACAAATGAGCTTGGTTTCTTATTGTTTCAAGAAAATAATTGTAAAAAATGAATTTTTTGGATTAGGAGATTAAAATTTTTTTGTGTGATAACTTACTATATTTTGAACCAACTGTAAAAAAAATTTAGGTGCATTATTTTCCTATACGTATACTTTATTGGTTTGAAAATTGCGCTACTAGATGGCGCAAAATTCACAGACGACGTTGGTATTTCATCATTTCAAGAATGTTTTCAAAATGTGACTTAGTGTAGTTTACCAACACCTGCCTACAAATGTACTTATATTATTTGCCGTTATTTTTTATTTAAATTGAAGAAACATTTATATACATAAATAAGTGTTAATAATAATTTGTTAATGAAGAATGGTAAATTTAATATCAAAGGAAAATTTTGTGGGTTAATAAAACACCATCGTCTACGTTGTACTGTAGGCCCATTAAATTTATTTTAGACAAGGAGAATCCAACTCTAATCCGTAAAGTTTTCGATGAAATAGGTGCGAAAATTAAAAATTTAGAATGTGATATCATCGAAACGACCGGTGTAGTGTTTCAAATGTCATACGAAATGCATTGTACAATGTTAGATGGATCAGTTGCAAAAATCTTAAGTGATACAAATTCAAGAAGCAGGTGTTTTATTTGCAAAGCAGCTCCAACAGAGATGAATAACATAAGTCCTACGAAAGTCCCAAATATCGATAATTACAAATATGGCCTTTCAACACTTCACTGCTGGATAAAATGTTTTGAGTGTTTGTTGCATATTGCCTACCGTATTCCTCTTAAAAGTTTATTGAAAACAAAACAAGAATTCAAAAAGAGAACTGGTTAAATAATAGACCAAGTTAAGTGTGGATTTGGCACTACTAATGACGGAAATACTGCCCGCCCGAAATAACAGGTATTAATAAAGATCTTATTGATAATTTTGCTATTCTACTAAGTTTGTTATCTTGTGGGAGGCCAATTGATATAAAAGCTTTTAAAGAAATTTTGACAATAACGAGGAACATGTATTTAATTCATTTTGGGTGGTACTATATGCCTAGCACTGTTCACAAAATTTTAGTCCATGGAGCTGATGTTATTGAGTTTTTCAATTTGCCAATAGGTATCAATGTGGCTTTATGTAATTCTTATGAAACGTAACTAATAATTAAAATAAATTTCAGTGTGCTTGTCCGAAGAAGCATTGGAAGCCAACCACAAAATCGTGAGAAAAATAGACTGTACCCTACGAGAAAAACGTCACGAAGAGACACTCATAAAGATTTAATGACTTATTTAATACTATCTTCAGATCCGTTTTTGTCTTCAAAAAGGAAACCAAACACTAAAAAAAATATATTTTACGCAGAAATTGTGAAATATATGCTGAGAGAAAATGTTGATGAGCCAGTTAAAGATGACGAGACAAATGTTTCGTTGAACGGCAATATTTCTTGGGGAGAATCCATTACTGAAGATGATTTATTGTAATTAAAAAGCCTAAAAATTATTATTAAAAAACCCCCTTATACATACTCCAAATTTAATTTCAATTTAGAAAAGTTGTAATTTTTACTTTCACGCTGTTGTCAAAATATTCTAAATTATTTTTAGCAAATTTTGTTTTCCATTTTTATAAATTTGAATTTCATTTGGCAAAACATTTGTTTAGTATATGACAAATACCATACCAAATTTAATGAGAATCGGATAACTTTTGTAAGAGTTATAGCGTTTTAATGAAAAAGTATATATTGCAGGGCCTTGAGTCCTTGGTCCGATTTAAATGAACATTTACACACACTTTGTTAGTTGTATGTGTATCAGTATGCCCACTTTTTGTAATTTTGTAAGCATTATTGAAGCTAACATTACATTTTTCAATTTCAGGACACATGGGAGGTAGGCGTGTCCTTGGTCCGATTTTTTTTTAAACTTGATTTTTTTTTGACTAAGGTAAATGTAACTACTGTACAAAATTTCAGAAGTCTGTGCCAACTCCTTCTATTTGTGTCCCATCGTTATATGGGATCACAGCACTGTGCGGCGCACAGTGGGAAATTTTACGAGAAGGCGGTCAAAATTCCATAACTTTTGACTGGATCTTTATTTTTTTATGCGATTTTTTTTGCTCGATAGGTGCTTTTTGTTGAGTTTCGGTGTAAAAGTTGAATATTTCAAATATGAGTTTTTTATAATTTATCATTATTTCTCTTGTATTTTACAACTGATACTTATTTTTTTATTGTCGAACTTAGATCCTGTCAGGAAATGCCAATATTTGGCCCCTGTAAATTTTTTAGTCCCAATATTCACAGGGGCCAAAGGTTGGCTTTTTTTGGGACGAGACGAGTTGTTATAAGGATAAAACTGAAAAGGAATATTTTGAAAAATGCCCAAATAGCATTCTTGGCTATCGATAACATTTTAGGTAATTCAACTTTTATTTTTGGTTTGAGATGTATGTGTATTTTATTTTTATATATTAATACAAATATATACTTAAATCAAAAACAAATTATAATCTATAAACAATTTTAAATTAAACAATATTAGTAAAAATTTCTTCTAAATAGCTTTGGGTTTAATTTTCCAGAAGTTGTTTAGCTTCTTCCTCTAATTCGATTGAGGTTGATTTCCATTTTTGTCGAATACTGGACATATATGGATCTGATGTGCACAACAAAATAGTAATAAGATCTTCATTAGTACAACATCTGGACATTTTTCTTGTATTATGCTCGCGGAAGAATCTGTAGTCTTTGTTCCTTTTTTCTTGCGCTTCTTCAGATAGATCTCCAATTGGTAGGATATTGTGTTGAACTATTTGTTCCCCATGGTATAAAATTTTATGAACTGTGGTTGGCATATGTCTCCAAGAGTATTTTTTGTTATAATAAATTGCTGTTTCATTTGCATACTGGCCAAATTTTTTTGCATTTATCTTTCTGCTACATGATATAACTTGTAAAATGATCTGGAATCGTCTTATTAATTCAAAATGTACTCCTGTGATAGACGCTGCAGTTTCTGGATCGGAAAAGAATCTCCTTGCAGTGTTTCCATCATTTGAATTTCCTTCTCCTTGTTTTGGCTGATCAATTATAAGGCCTAGGTGAAGGTATTTTTCTTGAATTTGTTTTTTTCTTTGCTTCCTTTTTTCCACATTTTCTTTGTTTTTTCTCACTGTTTCGCCTAACGGGCCAAATTCCAAATCATAACCCAATTTAAGAATATGCTCCATGAAACGAATTCTAGTATGAAGAGGGGACATTCCAAATTCGTATGCTTCATTGAAACTATTGTGTTGTGATGGGGGTTGGCTTAATTGACTTGATGTCTTTTGACATATGGTACAGCTTGACGAAGACTTTGTTTCGGTTAATGCTTGTGCAACTTTTCCATCGATCATTGTAAGGAACATTTGAAAATTAATTTCAATGCATTGGTCATCAAATTTAAATATTGCCGGTTGAAGTTCTTTAATTTGAACTTTTATTTTTCGAACTTCTTCAGTTATGACATCTTTAGTTTCCTTTTTGTAAACAAACTTTATTGGTCTGCAATACTTTGTTGAAGAGGGAATTTCATTTTTCCATACATCCATTGCTGTAACTCTTCTGGTTGACGGCTCTAAGCTAATATAAGTTTTTCTTAAACGTAATGGAACGAAAAATACCATGAATAAGTTAGCATCAGATGAGTTTTCTGAATTACATTGCTTGTATTGTTTCTGACCAGAGCTTCCATCACATCCCCATTTAGAAAATAAAGTGATGCTGCAATTTTTAAGTTTTTTTAAACAGTCAGCATCAAGTGTATTTAATAATCGTTCTGCAGTGTGTTCGAGAAGAGCCTGCAATTTTACTTCTGCTGAACTTGAAGTTACACTAATAGCCGTTTGTGAAGGTAAGCACTCTTTTTTGACAGAAACTTAATCTCGATATGCTGGAAAGATTCCACAATTTTTTTCATTGGTTCGCTTTCGCAGTTCTGTATACTGATTTTTTGTCAGTTTTAAATCCAAAAATAGTGCAAATGCTTCTTCTAGAGTAAATTTCATTTCTTCAGTTGGTGTAGGCATACTTTTTAAAATCCTCTTTGTGCGTTTAGGGCTCGCTTCCACTATTTTTTCAATTATTGCAATTTTTGTTTTCTTATTTTGCGTTGGTTGAATTTGATGCAGAAATGAATCCTTTATCATACTATGAGAAATTTCTTCATTGATATTTGCAAGCTTGCGTCTTCGTGATCTTTCACTGCAATTGTCAATTTGTTTTGCGGGCCGACCCACTTTTTCAGTTTCCTTAGCTGTAATTGACAGCTTTTTAAAAATCAGATCATTTGTTAGCCATTTTTCGTTGCGTAAGTAAAAAATTTTCTTGTTTCTAGAACATTTAAGGTACCGTTTTCTTAATGTAAATGAAACATTTTTAATTTTTATCTTATGAATTTTGATTTCTTGTTCGTTGCATAATTTATAGAATGGATTATTCATTATGTGTAACACAAAATCTCTTTCATCTTTCTGTTGAAAATATATATCTGCGAGAACTTTATAACTGAACTTAGCCATTGTTTAAACAATAATGAAGGTAAAATTATGAATGCATGCATTTTTATACTCTTGATAGAAGTTTTTTTTAAATGATCTTTTGTTACCACTTCTTGGAAACATATAAAACCCTTTTTTAATTACAAATTTAATCTTTTATTACCATTTCTTTGAAACATAAAAAACCCCTGTTTTTACACTTTTTAAAAGGATAACATACCGGCAATAAATTAACAGGTAACATGTAGGTAATTTTCACGTAAAATATAACTGCTCTTCCATTTTTTTAAATTAAGTTGCAATTTTCAGGTAATTAAACTATGTAGTTTATGTTGCGGCTATTTACTAATGTTTAACCTTTTAACTTACTCAGAAATCTAACGTGTTAGTCTATTTATGTCGCCTATTCGTTTTGCAGCATCCGTTCACCCACAATAAGTTCATAACAATGGCAATACCTTTACCTTCTCCAAATTAATTGATAACCTGACGTGCTAGATAATTTATGTGGCCTGAACTGCTTTATTTGTCGAAAATTATTTAAGATTCACCTCCTTTAATTTCAGTAATGTTTCCTTGCAGGACTTATTTTTTGAACCGAATATCTTACCTTGGGTCACAGAAATTGCTGTAGTTCGCAAGATCGTATCCAGATGTGTGTACAATGGGGTATAGAAATGTAGGTTAGATTCTGGACTACAAGAGAGTATAGATTTTTTTTTGACGCGTTTTGACGGGCAGGACTTATGTTCTATAAAATAGGAAATTTCCGGGAAATTTTGACATTAAAAAAAAAAAAAAAATTAAATAGTTCTACAGGTCGCAGAGTTTAATGCTTTAAACTACGTATAGCTAATAAGATAAACTAATACACAAAACTTATTCTGTCAAAAAATCTTGAAAAACAAAAAAGTTATGAGCGTTTCAACTTCAAAAGTTTACTCAGAAATTCAAAACTATAACCAAATACTGAGAAATTCCATTTGGGACCACCCTGTTCTCAATGAAAAAGTTGAAATAGGGTTGAAATTTTTTGGCTCCCGAGGTTCACTAGTATTTACTTTCACATGAATAAAAAAATTTTAAAATCGGAGAACATAAAAAAAATAGTTTTGGCCGCCTTCTAAAAATATGAACCAGTGTGCGGCGTGGCCTTAGCTTATACTTACATTAATCTAACAACCTCTGCAATAGACATTCAGAATTTGTTGCAGGGCATAGAGCTTCATCGTAAAAGCTCTAATAAACAATTGAAAGCTAAAAAAAAATAGTTTTTTAATTTTTTTTTTTGGCCTAGAATTTTTTGGATTCGCATTGCTGAAGTCTGTGCAACAGAACAAAAATCCACCCATATTTAATATTTTAAAAGAATACCTAATATCTAACATTAAAACAAATCCGAAGCATAACTGGCAAACACATTACAATATTTTTAATTTCACAAAATGGGTACAAAACTTAAAAAGGGTATAACTTTGGAACAGTAAAAGCAAATTCAATTATTTTTTTTTGCAATGATTCCACCTTTTAAACTGAATCATTAGTTTTTGTAACTTCAATATAAATTTTAAAAGTTACAGAGCATTATTTTTAAAATTTATGCTAAATTTACAAAAAAAAATGTGATTAAGGGGACCCAAATGAGCAAAAAAATAACCGAAACTCTTAATATCTGCACAGAGAAGTAAAGTTTGAGAAGTTTTCTTTAAAAAAAATTGACTTAGTAACAAAGAAAATCTTGCTAATGGGCCGAGTAATCAGCAAAATTTAAAACAGTCGAGAAAACCCGATTTTCGGCTTAAATTCGATTTTAGCGACCTCTAAACCTCTTCCGAAAAATCTGAAAAAAAATCACAAAAATACTTTACCCTATAAGCTCTCAAAAAATGCTGGGGTACCTATTAAAATCAAAAAAAAAATTTTTTTTTGGGACACACTACTGTACACCTTTTCCATGTACCCAGCTTATAAGGGTATTATAAAAACTTTTGCATACTGTGTTCGGCGTAATCTGTTTCATCAAAATAATGACAATTCGCTATTTGGAATTTCTCAGTAAACAGGGTTTTCGAACCTGTTTGGCTACTTTTGAGACGATAGACAGTAATGGACCATAAAATCTTGGAAAAAACCTTAATTGCTTAAAAATACGATGCACAATAAAATTGTAAAAATTAAAATGTTCATTTGGGAACTTATATTGAAAACAAAAATTATGGTGTTTCGCGCGTTTTCTTAGCTGTAAGAAACACAAACGCTTATAAGATCATAAAATTTGATAAAAAAAAAAAAAATTCAGAATACAATTTGATATCTGATATAAATTTTCAAACACCATTACAAATAAAACAAAATACAAAATAGTCAAACCAATTGACTGATAAAAAAAACAGCATATTTGTGGATTTGTAATCCAGTTATTGAAAAAATTGTAATAAAGTTGGCATTTTTGCGATTTTTAAGGCACTAGATTCACTTTTTTCGGGTAGGTATGTTCCGCTTTTTTCTCCTGTTCAATATCTACAACTTTGCTTCAGACACAAAAGATTTATTCCATACGATACACCAATACATTTTAACCGTGTTGAAATATAGAAAAAGTGAAAAGTGAAATGAGCAAAAGAAATTCGTATGGCCATTAACTTATTAATGTAGCCAACTTGACACAACTAATGATACAAAAGTTCTTATTTTTGGGGCTACTTTAACGTGCAATTGTCAGAATTGAGTCCTAAATCAATGAGCTAAGATATGTTGTACTGTGTAAATTTCACTATTAATATAAACTATTTATTAAGTACTCTGGCTCTCATGGCTTCAAATTATTTTGGTTTAAGAGAAACAGACCGTAGAGTTGTTTTAGAATTTGGTGTCATAGAATCTGTTTGAATCGATTTTTTGAAGGTGTCAGAAATAAAGTTTTTTTTGCTTATTGTATATGTTTTTGGTTTAAGGGCAAATATTGGCACATATATAATGAAATTTAATATTTGAAAATATATTCATATGCCATTACCAGGGAAACCATAAATATGCAATTGCGTGTTTTTCCTTTTGCGATCAATGAATGCAGAAACAATATATTTATACGTTTTAGAGGGTTTTACAATTTAAGTCATCGATTTGTTAGTGCATATTTTACCCTTTGCAACTTTTTTTGCATAATTTAATTAAGAGTATTTTTGCAGCATGTTTTAAGTTTATAGCGCATATTTTGCCTTTTTGCGGCATATTTTGATACATGTTCAATATTTTAAATGCAGAGCTTTCCAAGCAAATAATTTTTTTTTTTCAAAAATTGTGGTTATTCATTTCTATATATATCTGTATACTCAACGTGTTGATTCAATTTCGCCGTCTACATTTAAGTTTTACTCTAAAATTGTAAGCAAAGGAAGGTTGTCATTAAAGAAAAATGCTTATTTCAACTTTTAAATTTTATGTATTAGGAAAAATCAAATATATACGTTTTTGGCGATGTAATACAAAAAAAATCTAGGCCAGTCTTTAATACCATGTTCACACGGACAGCAATATTCGTGTTTCGCTCTCCCATTCCTGTTTCGCGCCCCAAACATGATTGAAACAACATGTTTTGCCATACAAAATTTTGAGAGCGAAACAGGTCGTTTCATTTTGAAACATGTTGCGAAACAGGAAAAATATACTATCATCTCCAATTTTGATAACAATTATCGTTAGTTTATCTGAACTAGCTCTCAAAAAAAATCAAAACAAAGAAAAAAACAAAATAAAAATTCATGTTAAATAAAATAAAGTGAAAATAATTAAATAATAATATTAATAAAAGTTTTAAATAATATATTTTGAATTTTTACTTACATTTTAATCTATTTTAAATAAAATCACACTAACAACACAAAAAAAATGTCAACATGAAACAAGAATGAATCGTATGAACAGCGTGTTTGGCAATCGAGTTTCAGAGAGCGAAACGAGTGGTTTTTATCGTCGTATGAACATAGCATAAGCTTACCGATCCACTCTGATACACTTTATAGGGTAATCTAACGATGACTATCCGTCCGCCTGGCTCCGGGTTTGCCCATGTTAACTTTGTGCGCAAAGTACAAGTTGCAATTTTGTAGATCATTTTATCACATTTGGTAAATACATTTTAATATATTTATAATTTTACATATTAACCGTAAAAACAAATGAGAGTTTTTGTGTCCGTGGGACTGGTAGGATATCGTTCAAAGAAATCGCATATTTTCAAACCAGTTCCCCCACACGCTCAATAAGCCGAAGTGGATTATCTACCCCGATGCACAGTGGAAGAAACGGTCAATCTAGCGTCGTTTAACTCAAATTTGAAATGTGGAATTGCGAATTAAATTTTTTATTTTCGATACCCAATATTCCACTGAGTTTATCGATAATATTTGTTTTCTCATAACTAATATAATCGAACAGCTGCGAGCTTTAAAATATAACATATGTGTCAACAGGTGCAGCAACTACTTTTCCTGCCACTTCATATAGTGCAGTACGAACTCTGTAAACAGTAAAAGTATTTTCCTATTTGCCCAGTAAAGCGAATTTTTTTTAAGTTTGTGGTATGTATTTAAAAAAAAAGTTTTTATGGCTTGTGTTTTATATATTGTTGTTATAAATATCTGTAGAAAACAGCCTTCGATGTATCGTCCGGTGAATGTCCTTTAGTGAACTTTTGCTGAGCAGATCTTTTGTTGTCCAAAAGTGTCCGGTTCAAATCTTATTTATTTTGCTTGTACGATTTGTTGTGAATGTAGAATGTCTATCATATTCTGCCACTTTTTGCCACTCATTTTTATTCCATTTTTTAGGCGCAATGTCAGTTTCAAAACGAGAACTTTTTCAATATGGTGTAACGCAGTTGTTCCGTCTAAAAAATTTTTGGCAGTAGAAAACTAGACGTGCAACCCGAGTAAGGAAAGAAAATCACATTACTAGTAGATATACCAACGGCTGGTTGTGGCAATACAAATAATGGAAACACAGCTAGAAGATTCTTCCAACAACCTAATTTGGCTGCCCATAATAACAGGCGGTAGTGAAGATATTATTAACATAGCGTAATTTTACGTGCTATGGCTTGCGGATACGATGTTAATCCACATGCTCTTCGGCAATATGCATTTGAAACAGCTCAAACATTTGTCAATGAATATCCATGGTTTACATGCCTAGTTCTTTTCACAAAATATTAATGCATGGAGCAGAAATTATAAATAATGTTGTGCTACCAATAGGCATGATGTCGGAAGAAGTAACTGAGGCTGGAAATGAAGACATTCGAAATTTACGCTTGCATGACACACGTAAAACTTATCGACTGCATACAATGGAGGAACTGCTGCATGCACTCCTGTAGTTCTCAGATCCCTTTATTTCATCATTGTCTAATTCTACTTCCAGGTCTTCCAAAAAAAAAAAAAAAAAATATTACATTAGACAAAGAAGTCAAAAATCTCCTTTCTTGTGCTGCTCTGCAGCCTCTAGGCTTATGCACTGATAGCTCAGATTTTGAATAATTTCTTTTACCACATTTTACATAAAATTTACATAAAAAAGTTTTAAAATAAAAATACAAAAGAAGAAAAAATTTTTAAAGCATTCAAATATGAGTATAATCTTTTTAAATAAAATCGTATGAAAAAAGAGAAATATTGAATTATAGTGCTCCGATTTGCCCAATACTTGACAAATATATTACAACAAATTATTTCTAAAGTTTGGTGCCGATCGGATAAGAAACAGCCGAGATATTAATTTAATTCCGCTAGATTGAGCGTTTCGCCCACTGTGCGATGTAGATGATTCCCCACTTACGTACTACATCGGTTATCATTTCACAGCCTTCCTTTTTCTGTATGGGTAGAAAGTGGCCGTCGGGTGGTTGGACTGGTACCTTAGGTTTAGATGGGCAGCCCGGCTCTGCACTTCAGCCTCAGGCCATCGGAGTAGCGGGTTAGGGATGGTTGGCCGGACCGCCTCATGCTGGAATTGTAGTCGCAAGAGCTCCGCCACCTCTTCTTCTTCATGGTTAGCTCCTATAAACCTGGCGAACCACTGCCACATTTCCTCCACTGTGCCCGACGGGGTCTGTTTGAACTGCTGTAAGTACCTGGTTAACTCGTCCTTCTTCAGGTAATACACCCACGTGGTTCGCAACATTTTGACACTACTTCACGCTGCTTGTCGGTCGGCGCTGTGGTGGGTTTTTGTTGTTTTGTTACTGTTGTTGTTGCTTGGCCTTCAGGTCCCCGCGCCAATATAACGACACGTTTACCGCTGGTTGCTGGGGTAGAGTCAATGGAGTTCAGGGTCGGTGTGTAGACCAAGAAAACTCCACAATTTCTCAAAACGTATCAATTCATTTTTATTTACTTAACATTACATAATACAGTTACAAGCCGGTATATAATGCCTTCCACGGAAGCACGGAGGAGGAGAATTAAGCCGGTACACGGTGTTCCCACGCATGTACCCTTTTACTTCTCCCCTCGCACGAGGGTATTGAGTGCACTTTCCCGGGTACCCCACAGGTAATGCTCCCACCTTCTCTACACTCTAGCCTAGCAGTGCCGATCGAAGTTGAATCCTGCAGTGACGCCTTCTGAGTAGCTGCTATATAGGATGGACTTTGGCGCCGGGACCGCTGAAGGAGCCTAGTGAGCTGTCTGTCGATGGCTGCCCATGGAAGCTAGCCAAACCTGTCTTTTCGTTGAACCCTTGTTTGAGTTCACGCCTTAAAAAAGCATTTCCCTATAGGGTGCGAACAACTTGCTGAAAGACAAGGTGTTTAATTGTGGCTTATTTTAGATACAGTTAAAACCAAGAAAAAGGAAGTTATGGCTATGGTTTAATTTAGGAAACTGGAAGCAAGAGCAAAGAATGAAAAAGAGCCCTTTGAGAGGATTGGCAGGAGGGGATTCCTGTTCGGTTTGAGATTTGGGACAGGAGGGGGTTCCTGTGCTCGGAGGATTTTCAATAAAACACCAACGACAATTAGCTTAAGTTCAATTTACTTACATAGAGTTTTATTTATACTTATTTTGTTTTGTACAGGGATGGTAGAGAAGTGTTAAGTGTTGAGGATGTTGATAAGGAGCCGAGGGATGTCTGCTTGGGTTGGTAGCTCAATAGGAACTGAACTTGAATACAAAAAACCCGAATTAAAAAACGCGGCGAATATGCAAAAAAAGTAAATAATTCACAATAGGCTAACTCAGAGCCGGAAACCTTAATACAATCTTGTTTTACTTTAAACATCCTGCGGCCCCTTGATCAACAAGATCAACATAATTATAGCGATCAAAATTACAAGCTTGCGGGCAAACGTTCAAGGGCTCGTACTGCCCCCAGCAAAATACGTTTCGGGTTGGCATTTGGTCATCTCGATGAACGATGGGTACTCTGGCTGTGGATACGTGTTGGTTGTGGTGGACGTCGGTAAGGGCCGAGGCGATCCCGAACTCGAGGTTTACGTTGGCGCGATGAGGTACGCACGTTACGGCTTGCGCTCTCCTGGCGCACTGCTGGTGCAGATGCTCGTGGACGCGATGCTGTACGCCCACTACGGCTGACTCTCTCCGGTTGGGCTGCTGGTGTAGCTGCAGCGAGGTTGTACGATTACGGCTTACTCCCTCCTGGTTGAGTACTGGTGCCCCGGGAGACAAATGAAGTAGCGTGTGGTGTGCCCAACCGCACTTTTGGCACACATCGGCAGAGGTGCAATCGTCGTGGGTGGAATCGGGAGCAGACACGGCAATGATGGATGTCGGAATTTCCTGGAGCCCTGTGAAGAAACATAATGTTAATAAAAGAAGCTTTTTAAAGGAATCCTGCTTGGAAGTGTTAGTGTGAGGGATAAGTAAAGAGAGGGTGTGAGAAAAGGTAAAGCGCACAGTAGGGGGATCTGGAAGAGAGGAATTTGGGTAGCCGTTTTTTCCCTATTCACTTATCATCCAAGGTATGGACCGGCAGAATGCAGAGTTTGACGATTGACCTAGTGACTATCCCTCCTTGCGTTTTCAAGTCCACCACGCGTACACAATTATCGTTGCCCGCATATATTCTGGTAATACGACCCAAATCGCCACTCGTTTGGAGGGAGCAAATCGTCCTTTATGACGGCGAGTTGACCGTTCGACGGTTACGTTCTCTCCGGAGTGTCGCCATTTATATCTTTTTTGTATCTCTTTCAGATACTCATCTTTCCACCTCTGAGCGAACTGGTGGTGTAACACTTTCAATCTTTCCCAGCGGTCCCTCAACGTAAGCGTTTCCGTTAAGGGTTCCGGCGGGGCCACGAGGGGAGCTCGCCGGAGAAAATGACCGGGAGTAAGCGCTAGCAGCTCATTGGGGTCGTCTGACATGGGAGATAAGGGCCTTGAGTTGAGAACCGACTCTATACGAGTTAGGAGCGTGGTGAACTCCTCAAAGGTGTATTTATTGCCTTGGGCGACCTTCTTTAAGTGTATTTTAAACGATTTTACACCGGCCTCCCATAACCCCCCCATGTGAGGGGCATTCGGGGGAATAAAGTGCCACTGAAAATTGTGGGAAGAGTACTTTTCGACGAGTTCTTTCGACGCTGTGCGGACAAATTCTTCGTACTCTAGGCGAAAAGCTCGTTCCGCCCCGACAAAGTTAGCACCATTATCCGACATAACTCTTTGGGGCAAACCCCGGCGGCTAACGAACCTAGTGAAGGCGGTTCTAAAAGCGTTAGTGGAGAGATCAGAGCATAGCTCCAGGTGGACAGCTCTCGTACAAAAGCACAGAAACAAGCAAACATACCCCTTACGGTAAGGGGTGTTTCTTAACATCGAAATTTTTATCGAGAAAGGGCCTGCAAAATCCAACCCTGTACGAGTAAAAGGTAAAGAAAATGAACATCGTTCCCGGGGGAGGGCACCCATGAGTTGAGACTTCACTCTTTGTTTGTACCGTACGCAGGTTACGCATTTACGAACGCAGAACCGAATAGCCGATCTTAACCGTGGGACGAAATATTCTCTTCTCACTGCTCTCAACATCAAATTTGTATCTGCATGCATAAGCAGCCTATGCACAAAATCAACAAACAGCCTACAGAAGACTGAGTTGACAGGGAGAATAATGGGGTGTCTTTCATTATAAGGGAGGGTCGAGTTAGAAATTCTACCATTTACTCGGATGAGATTATCCCGATCCAAAAAAGGGTTTAACGGGCAGAGGGAACTCTTGCTGCCAACGCCCTGCTGTTTAATTAATGATTCGAACTCCCTATGGTAATGCCTAATTTGCGCAACGTGAATCAGCTGAGTTTTTGTTCTCAAAAACTCCCCGTGAGTAATATACGAGCAGTGTTTAATCATGAAGGCTACCGCTTCTGCAGAAGGTGATTTTTGGGTTTGGGAAAAGAGTTTTCGTTGTGGCATCTCATTGGTCTGCAACCGTTTTCTGAGTGCACGAATAAATCGAAGCGCATATGAAGTTACCCTTACAGCCTTATCCCATTCTGAAAAGCGGTTAAGTATGTCCTCATCGTTCGTGAACAAATCTAGAACATTAACCTTCTGTTTTAATTCAAGAGAAGTTTTGTTTTTTGTTATGGACTTTGGCCATTCTTCGGGGGATCTCTGTAGCCAAGGTGGCCCACTCCACCATAAGGAGTTGTTTATCAGCTGCTCAGTGTCGCAGCCGCGGGAGCCCAAAACGGCGGGATTATCCTCCGACCTAACTTGTGACCAAGAGGAGTTTCCTACATTCCGTATAATTTGCGCGGTGCGGTTAGCAACCTAAGTCCTCCAAGTATTTGGAGGTTTTCCTAACCAACTGAGAACAATAGATGAATCAGACCAGAGAAAGAGTTCATTATCCTATGGGGCAGGGAGTTCACTAGGTGTCTAACTAACTTTGACAATAAAAGAGCCCCAAAGTAAGCCTTCTGCGCAGTAAGCCTTCTCTGATGCATCGCAAAAACCGTGAATTTGTATTAGTAGGGTTGGGGAAAAATCAATCCAACGCGGAATGCTCACTTTTGATATTAATGGAAAATTTTGAACAAAATTGCTCCACTTTTCTAACGTACTAGGCTTAACATTGTCATCCCAACCGTTGCCCTCCAGCCAGAGCTGTTGGATAAGGATTTTGCTTGTATGACAATTGGCGATATCCACCCAGCCGGGTCGAAAAGTTTAGCCACGTTAGACAAGATCTGCCTTTTCGTTATTGAGTCACTTGGATGAATGGGCTCAATAGTGTACGAAAATGTTTCCGATAAAGCATTCCATTGAATGCCAAGAGTTTTTGTTGTGCTTGTCTCTCTGAGCTTGAGAAACTCTGAGTCTAGAAT
The DNA here is from genome assembly GCA_943735925.1 of Pollenia amentaria. Classification (NCBI taxonomy): domain Eukaryota; kingdom Metazoa; phylum Arthropoda; class Insecta; order Diptera; family Polleniidae; genus Pollenia; species Pollenia amentaria. The sequence continues at coordinate 124,418,578 of OX031006.1, read as the reverse complement.
GTCATCGTTGCGAACTGATGCTAGAACATTTGGGCAATTAGACGTTATCTTTTTCAACGCGAACCCTGCAGATTTTAAAGTCGTAATGACCTGACTCAAAGCGTCAACCGCTGATTCCACATTGTGTGCACCTGAGAGTATATCATCCACATAAGCTTCATGGTTGAGAATATAACTTGCCTTCGGGCAAACATTTTCTGAGTCGTGAGCCAATTGTATTAATGTTCTAATAGCCAAATAGGGAGCGCAGTTAACCCCAAACGTAACGGTTCTCAAGGCGAAATCTTGGACGGGCGAGTTAAAGTCTGGGCGAAAGAGAATTCGTTGAAACTGAATGTCGTCCTCATGAACTAAAATTTGGCGATACATTTTCTCTATATCACCATTGAAAACATATATGTACAGTCGCCAGTTCAAGACTAAGCTCATTAAGTCCGCTTGTAACGTGTGCCCTACATGCAGAACATCATTGAGGGATAATCCCGAACTAGTTCTCTTGGAAGCATTGAAAATCACTCTGACCTTAGTGCTACGGCTTTCGGGCTTAAGAACTGCGTGATGCGGCAAATAAAAGGAATTATAGCCGCCTAGAGATATATTTTCGCACGAGACTCTCGGTTCCATATGATTCAGGGCCATATATTCTTTCAACACATTGGCATAAATGCCTCCTAATTCAACCTTTTTCCCCAGCGATCGCTTTAAATTGAGGTATTGAGCCATTGCTGCAGGTCGGGAGGAGCCGAGGCGCAAACCTTGGGGAAACTCTGATTTAAAGGGAAGCTTCACTACATAGCGACCTTCGCTATTACGAAACATGGTTTGGGTATACAATGCTTCACAAAATTCTTCTTCTTTTGAAAGAGGCCGTTGGCAAGGGACTTCTTCCTCTTCCCAAAATTTCCTCAGTTGATTACTGATCGGATCTCTTGAAACTTCGTTCGCCTCAATTGAAAACGAATGGCATGTTTCTATGCCAACTGGACCACTCACAACCCAACCAAAGATTGTGTCCTGTGCCATGAGAGACTGGGAAGAACTTTACTGCCAATAAGCAAATCCACGTGACTGGGTACACAAAACTCTGGATCTGCGAGGTCAAGATTCTCGAGCTCTGACCAGGGTATATCAGACTTCGATATAGAGCATTTAGGCAACATGCGGGTTATTTTTGGAACAACGATTGCCTCTACAGAAACATACCGGGAATGTTTATCAGAATATAGGGTTAATTTGCACAACGAGCTTGAACTGCCTACCACCTCGCCGCCTATCCCATGTATTTGGAAGCATTTTCTCTCCGTCGGCAGCATTAATTGCTGTTGAAGCCTTTTCGAAATAAAGGTGCTCTCGGATCCTTGATCCAGAAAAGCCCGAGCTTTAAAGTTTTCTCCTTGGTGCCTTATTTGGACCATTGCAGTGGGAAGCAAGATATTTTCCCGAAATGCTATGTCACGGGTCTGTACGACGTGAGCGGCTGTCGACCGAGAAGCATTTGCTTTCGCTTGCGCTGAAGTACTCGGATTAGTGTCGAGGGGGATTGAGTTTTGGTTTTCCACCAAAGGCTTAGGAAAGTGTAAAAGTGAATGTTGATTTTTCTGATACTGAGTGCATGAGTACTTACTCGGGCAGTCTTTCCGAAGGTGACTGTACGCTAGGCAGCTGATGCATATCTTGTTATTAGAAACAAACTGATTTTTGGCCTTGGGGTCAAAACTTAAGAACTGTGAGCAGTTTTTCAGGGGATGACCAGCCCCACAGATCTTGCACTGAAATTTGGGAGATTCAGATCGAGCAACGTTCGGTAAATTGCTTGAATGCTTCTTTTGAGCAACACATTGGGACTCTTGTTTACGGGATTCTAAACGTTCGACAACTTCGCACCTATGAGAAAGGAACTTGTCCATTTTTTCCCATTTGACCAACTTCCTATGTGACTCAAGAGATTGCTCCCATAAAGAAAGAGTTTCTACGGGAAGCTTGCTAGAGCATAAAATGATTATAAACGGGTCCCATTCTTCAATAGGAAAGTCCTGGGCCTTTATCGCTGAGAGATAGTCATTAATGGTCATTTGAATGTTTTGCAGAGATTCACTACTCTCCACCGTTATAGAGGGCAGATTGATGAGAATCTTAATCTGATTTTCTACTAGAATCCTTTAATTTTCATACCTGTCCCTTAATGTCTCCCAAGCCAGAGAAAAATTCTCTGCACATAATTTATATTTCCTTATTAAACTTCCTGCCAGACCTTGAACTTTCAATCTAAGGTGGTACAATTTCTGTACTGGAAGGATCTTGGGATTATCTATGTATACGGCAGTGAACATGTCGCGGAAGGACGGCCACTCCTCATAGCCTCCATAGAAGATGTCCGTATCACAGGGAGGAACCTTAACATGTCCAAAGCTTACCACAGGCTGAAAATTACTGTTGGGAATATTCACCATAAACGATTTCTGGATATCAAGGATTTTCGCTTTACAGGCGGAGTGCTTCGCCCGAACGGAATCGAAAAATTCTTTTGCCACTTTTGCATCCTGATCCGTGCAGAGGGCTCTGTACGATCTTTGTAAGTTTGCCCACCGATCGTTAAGATCTTGGAGGTTAACCTCGAGAAACGAGTCAGTCAGATCTTCCACTGGAATATTATCGAATTCCGAGCAAAATATGATCAAATCATCCGAATCAAAAATAAACACTTCCGCCATCTTATAATTTCTCTGAGCTCTTGTGTTCACAATTTTGACTATTTAAACGCTTTTGTCCGCTGGGATGCACGAAACTGGGTTCAAATATTTTTATAAAGAAAAAGGGAAAAAGAGCAGTGATTTTCTTAAGAGTTTATTTAAACCTTTTAGATTTAAATTATTTTATTTTAGTAAATTTTCACTAGTACTTTAATTAAATATATTCACGGGATTTTTGAATGTTTATTTAAATCTCTTGTTCGCTGGTATTAGCGAAATTAGAATTAAAACAATTTATTTGCAGAAAACATTTTTACAAGTTGTTTTTATTTAAATCTTTGTTCGCTGGGATTTGCGAAACTAGATTTAACTTATTTTATTGTAGAAAATTTTAGTAATTAAGTGAATTTAAAAATATTTGTGTTGATTTAAATCTTTTGTTCGCTGGGATCTGCGAAACTAGATTTAAATTATTTTATTTGCAGAAAAATCTTTACCAGTAATTTACTCAAATATATTCACGGGATTTGTGAATGTTTATTCAACTCTCTTGTTCGCTGGGATTAGCGAAATTAGAATTAAAATAATTTATTCCCAGAAAAAATTTTTTACAAGTAATTTACTCAAATATATTCACGGGATTTGTGAATGTTTATTTAACTCTCTTGTTGGCTGGGATTTGCGATATTAGAATTAAAATAATTTATTTAAGTTAATTTTAAAATAAAATCACGGGTATTTGTGGGTTTTTATTTAAATCTTTGTTCGCTGGGATTTGCGAAATTAGATTTAAATTGTATTATTTGCAGCAAAAATTTCAAGTAATTTAATAAAATATACTTATTTACGGGATTTGTGAGTGTTTATTTTAAATCTTTTGTTCGCTGGGATTAGCGAAATTAGAATTAAAATAATTTTTTTGCAGAACAAAAAATTTTTGAGTTGTTTTTATTTAAGTCTTTGTTCGCTGGGATTTGCGAAATTAGATTTAACTTATTTTATTGTAGAAAATTTTAGTAATTAAGTGAATTTAAAAATATTTGTACTGATTTAAAAATTTTGTTCGCTGGGGTTTGCGAAATTAGATTTAAATTATTTTATTTGCAGCAAAAATTTCAAGTAATTTAATTTAATTTACGGGATTTGTGAATGTTTATTTTAAATACTAGTATTGTGGTTATTTGGTTGAACTGTTAATGGTTTTTAATCCAAATTTAGATATTTTTTAATTAGGCTTAAGTTCATTGGATTTAATTTTCATTAAATTATTTTTTATGAAGACAGGAATTTAACAACATGAAATCAATTAAAATTTTTATTAATAATTTTTCATTCTTGACTGCTCTCTCATTCTTGACTCACTCTGTCTGTCGCGCTCGTTGAAGATAGACGTGTTTTCTAAGCTCGGCATACGGTTTATTTTTTTTTGAACAAAAAAAGTATTAAAAAAAGTAAAAACAAGTAAAGAAAAAACAAAAAAAAAAATACATGTATGTACATACATACATAAACACACATTTTTTATATTCTCGGTGTTGATAAACAATAACAAATAAAAAGAGCAAAACTGTAAAAGAAAAAAAAAAAAAAAATTTTTATGAGTGCAAACAGTAGAAATGCATATATCACAGTGAGTGTTAACGAAACAAATGCAGAAATAAAAAAAAGAATCGATGATAGCAAATACCTAACGGCTAAACCTATTACTCGCACGCGATCCCTTTCACCGTCTGTATTTAATAACACGGTTGATACAATAACAAATATAAAACCTGCTAGCGTTGCCTCAACAGCAAAAACAATTTTAATAAGTGATGTAAATATTAACCCCCAATCAGGCATAATAGATAACTCAGTATCACCTTCGGTGTCTAATAATACGGTTGATCTTAATACAATAAAAAATATAAAACCTGCAAGCGGTGCCCCAGCGGCAAAAACGATTTTAATAAGTGATGAAAATATTACCCCTAAATCAGGCATGATGGAAAACTCAGCTCCACAAGTAAAAAGTGCTCAAAAGCCTCCAGTACAAGTAGGTATTGATAGGTACATAACAGTGCTTAAACGGGGTCGCAGCCCAACCTCCTCAGCAGTTGCTTCGGTCTCAAAAGTCTCAAAAGATGGTACAGCTGATAGAACAAGTTCACAAAATCGTTTTGCAATTCTGGATGAGGAATCCCCGGAAGCACAAAACGTTATCAAATCTTCTAAGCCACCGCCGATATATCTTAGAGAGCAAAACTCAAATGAATTAATAAAGAATTTGATATCGGTAATAGGTGAAAATTCTTTTTATGTAGTTGCAATTAAGCGGGGTAGTATAAATGAGACAAAAATACAAGTTAACCGTGAAGAAGATTTTCGTAAGGTAATAACTAAATTTGAAGCACTTAATAAGAATTTTTATACATACCAACTGAAGAGCAGTAAAGGTCTTCAGGTAGTGATAAAGGGCATTGATTCATGCGTAGACCCAGGTGAAATTAAAACGTTTTTAGAAGAGAAGGGCTTTAAAATTAAAAATGTAGTTAATATTAAAAATAGAGAAAAAAATCCTCAGCCACTATTTCGAGTGGAGTTAGAACCCGGCGACATTAAGCTCAAAAAGAACGAAACGCATCCCATTTATAATCTTAAATATATCCTGTATAGAAAAATAACAATAGAGGAGCCGCACAAAAGGAATGGTCCCGTGCAATGTTTAAACTGCCAAGAATTTGGTCACACTAAGGCATATTGTCATTTAACCCCTGTTTGCGTCGTATGTGGAGAATTACATGGTACAGCTCTCTGCGATAAGTCTAAAAACGACCCCAATGTAAAAAAATGTAGCAACTGCGGTGGTAATCACACGGCCAACTATAGAGGATGCCCTGTATACTCTATCGTCAAGCGCTCGTTTGGACCGAAACCTAATCCCACTCAAATGCAGGCAACAAATCAAGTTTACATTAATGACGTTCAGGTACCGCAGCCTAGTAATAACAGAACATCCTACGCTAACGTCCTAAAATCAAACCATATGCCAATGCAAGGTGAGTTGCCAAATAATGATGAAACTCCAGTTTCTAACTTAAGTCGTCTAGAGAAAACCATGGAAACATTAGTACAAACAGTAAATAACTTTACAAACACAATGGGTAATATGATGCAGGAAATGTTAAGAATGCAATCGATGTTATTGCAAGCTGTACTAAACAAGCCATGAACTGTTTAAAAATTTGCTTTTGGAACGCAAACGGCATCCGCCAACATAAAAATGAACTAGAATACTTTCTTAAAAATAAACAAATTGATGTTATGATGGTTTCTGAAACCCATCTGACCTCAAGAAACACGTTTCAAGTCAATGGTTATATATTATATGATACCAAGGACCCTCGAGGTAGAGCTTGTGGAGGTTCTGCCATTTTGATAAAAAACCGAGCTAAACACTACCTAATGTGCGATCATCGTGAAGATTATCTCCAAGCAACGAGCATTTGCGTTGAGGAATTATCTCGAAACATAGTAATTTCATCATTATACTCCCCACCTAGATTTTCAATATCAGAAAGCCAATATAATAAATATTTCAAATCATTAGGACCCTGCTTCCTGGCTGCTGGCGATTATAACGCTAAACACACTTTCTGGGGGTCACGACTTATTACACCTAAGGGTCGTGTTTTGTTTAACACAATTTGTAAAATGGACCTAAATGTGGTCGCGAGCGGACAACCAACATATTGGCCTACTGATCAGCAAAAAGTTCCAGATGTCATAGATTTTGGCGTGGTTAATAACATCCCCATAGACACGATTCATGTGGAAGCGTCCCTAGAATTATCTTCAGATCACACACCTACAATTGTTACTATAATGAATCCAAATAGAATCGTATCTCCGTCTGGTTACTTATCGACATCAGCCTCACAAATAAATTGGTTAAAATATAAAAAATATCTGAGTGCCCATTGCACAGAAAATATTCCGCTTAGCACACCGGAGAACGTGGATCTCGCTATTGTTAATTTTGACAGTTATCTCAAACTAGCTGTTCAACATTCCAGCATAACACTCAAAAAAACCAAAAACAAAATCATATATTCTACAGATGTCGAGCGTCTATTGACTGAAAAAAGGAGAGTTCGTAGAGAGTGGCAATTGCACAGATCCCCCCAACTTAAGACTTTATTAAAAGAGTGCACAAAAAGGCTGAGAAAGTTACTGCAGTCTCAGAAAACGGCTTCCCTGGAAAAATATCTCAAGGGACTTGATGCACCTCCACAATCAGATTACTCATTATGGCGTGCAGCTAGAAGCCTCAATAGACCAGTTATCTCTAAGCCACCATTGAGAAACTTGAATGGAAGTTGGGCAAGAAATGATATTGAAAAAGGAAATCTGTTTGCTTATCATCTGAAAAATGTATTTACCCATAATATATTTCACGATATAGCAGTCGATTTACCGTCTGTAAATGTTAGAGCAGCTATTCCCCTAAGATTCGAGTTTAGAGAAATCGAAAAGGCTATTTGTAATTTAAACACCAAGAAGGCATCCGGTATTGATAAGATCAGTAATAAAATGCTTTTGGAGCTACCAAGTACAGCAAAGAAAATTATTCTTTTTATTTTTAATGCTATTTTACGACTTCAATACTACCCTCATAAATGGAAAGTTTCCTTAGTAACCATGATACCAAAGCCAGGAAACGATCACACAAAAGTTGAGTCATACAGGCCTATTAGCTTATTATCTAATATTTCAAAGCTATTTGAGAAACTACTAGTGGCAAAATTAACGCCGATTTTAAATGAAAATAGATGTATTCCTAATCATCAATTTGGGTTTAGAAGAAAGCATAGCACAACTGAACAAACTCATCGAATAGTAAATGTAATAAGAAAAGCCTTTGAAGAAAAAAAATATTGCTCAGCACTCTTCATCGATGTGTCTCAAGCTTTTGATAAAGTCTGGCATGAAGGTTTACTACTGAAATTGCAGCAAAACTTGCCAGCAAACATTCACAAGCTGTTAGAAGGCTACTTAGTCGGTCGTCAATTTATTATTAAAGAAGGCGATTTTTTAAGTTCTCCTCAGCCAGTTAACGCTGGAGTCCCACAAGGCAGCATCCTGGGCCCTCTATTGTACTTAATTTATACTTCGGACATGCCAACAAACAGCTACACACAAACCTCAACATTTGCGGATGACACAGCTTTCCTAAGCGTACATGAAAACTGTCAAGAAGCATCTCGTTACTTACAGGATCACATATTTGAACTGGAAAGGTGGTTAAAACAATGGAGGATAAAGATCAATGAGCAAAAATGCGCACATATAACATTCACATTGCGTCGGGAAACATGCCCCCCTATTAAAATCAATAATCAAATAATACCCCAACACTCGCATGTAAAATACCTCGGTATACATCTAGATCGGCGTTTAACGTGGAAATGGCACATAGAAGCAAAATTAACTCAAATGAAACTAAAAGCAATTCAAATTAATTGGCTCATTGGAAGAAATTCTGTTCTTAGTCTCGATTGCAAACTTCTACTTTACAACTCTATCTTAAAGCCAATTTGGTGCTACGGTATTCAGTTATGGGGCACTGCCTCGGCTTCTAATATCGAAAAAATTCAAAGGCGCCAAAATAAACTTCTTCGAATAATAACAGCCGCTCCCTGGTATGTCAAAAACTCAAATATCCACAAGGATCTCAATGTGCCATTGGTAAAAACTATGATAACGAAATATGCAGTAAAATATTTAAAAAGGCTGGAACTGCACCCAAATCCCTTAGCTCGAAATATTTTAAATTATGGCGGCCACACTCGATTAAGGAGAAGAGACACTGCAGCACTCACCCAATCAGATGAGCGATAAACACCTACATATGTGAACAGAAACCGTGATGACTAAATCTTTTTGTCTGGCACTGGCAGGACATTAAGTAAATATTAGGATAAGATTTGATTAATTATTGTTAGTTCATATTTAATATATGAAGATTCAATAAATAAATACTGCAAAAAAAAAAAAATTCTTGACTGCGCTGAGATTTGAACCCAGGCTTTCACGGACAGGTTGCCCATACTAATTTCGATTGTAACCACACAATCTCGTCAGTGGGGTTGAAATACCATTTGGTTTAAGGATTGATGTTTGACTATTGACGTCGCCCGGCCTCAATAGCCGAGTGAGTAAAACGGCAAACCCCACTGACGAGATTGTGTGGTTACAATCGAAACTAGTATGGGCAACCTGTCCGTGAAAGCCTGGGTTCAAATCTCAGCACAGTCAAGAATGAAAAATTATTAAAAAATTAGATTCAAATTATTTATTTTTAGAAAATTTCCACTATTAATTAAACGAATTTAAGAGCCTTTGAGTTTTATTTAAATCTTTGTTCGCTGGGATTTGCGAAATTAGATTTAAATTATTTTATTTTTTGACAATTTTCACTTTTCATTAACTGAATTTTAGAGCATTCGAGTTTATTTAAATCTTCTGTTCGCTGGGATTCACGTGCTATAGTAATCAAATAAATCTACTAGTATTTAGTATTTGTGTCTCTTTAAATCTTTTTTTCGCTAGGATTCGCGAAATTAGATTTAAATTATTTTATTCTTAGAAAATTTTCTAGTATTTAAATAAATTTAATAGTATTTGTGTGTATTTAAATCTTTTGTTCGCTGGGATTTGCGAAATTAGATTTAAATTATTTATTTTTAGAAAATTTCCACTATTAAACGAATTTAAGCCTTTGAGTTTTATTTAAATCTTTTGTTCGCTGGGATTTTCGAAATCAGATTTAAATTATTTTATTTTTCCACAATTTTTTATTTTTTTTTAAATGAATTTAAGAGCAATTGAGTTTATTTAAATCTTTTGTTCGCTGGGATTTGCGAAATTAGATTTAAATTATTTTTTCACGATTTTCACTTTTACTTTAATGAACTTAAGAGTATTTGAGTTTATTTAAATCTTTTGTTCGCTGGGATTTGCGAAATTAGATTTAAATTATTTTATTTTTGTTAAAACTTGCATGGGTTAGCCAACAATTTTTTTTTAAACAAAACCAAAGCACTGGAGTTTGTGTTTATGTTTTCCCTTTGGTAAAAGCTTTAAAACATTTACTAAAGAGTGAAATCTTACAGAGAAAAAACCATTACAGCTTAAGAGCAACAAGTATTGAACCGCAAAATAACCATGAGACAAACAACTCTCTTATAACCAAAAAGGTAGTGGTTTTCAATACAAAAACAAATTACACAGAGATTGCGGTAAATTTTTCCAATGTATTTTGTTGCTATTATTTTGCATAAATTTCTGCTTTTAATTTTTTATTGTTTCATAATGGGTTTTTGTAATGTGTTATGGATGTGTATTTTGTACATATGTATGTAAGTATGTATATTTTTAAAATTTCAATGTACTCACGGTTCTTCTTTTTCCCTTTTTTGTACCCTTTATCTACGTACATACATACATACGAACTTCAATGTTTTGTTGTTGTTGTGGTTGTTTTCTCCAGCCTTGGTCCAAAAATTGCGGCTGATTCTTGTTGAAGCCGTAAACCTTATTTTCTCAAATGCAAATCTTCTTTGGGTTTCTTGGCCGTTTCCAATTTTGGTTTTGTTGCACCTTACCATGTATGTATGTCTTTTAACCTCTTCACAATTTGTTCACGCTTTCCACTTCTTCTTATTCCAAAAAGAAACTCCCACACAGTACCAATTAAAATTGTCTTACTTTTCCACACTTTACTTAAAAAAAAAATAATTATTTTCAGTTTTTATTATTTATAATTTTAATTTTAATTTAAAAATTCAAATTGTTTTCTTTTCCAATTTATTTTAGATTTTTCCTTTTTCCCAAACAGAACTGCACTCTAGCTATTAACACACAACTCTGCCCAAAATCTTGTGCACCAGCTTAGTATTATTATTTAATTTTCTAGGCAACGAAGGACCATGTTTAATTGTGGCTTATTTTAGACACAGCTAAAACCAAGAAAAAGGAAGTTATGGCTATGGTTTAATTTAGGAAACTGGAAGCAAGAGCAAAGAATGAAAAAGAGCCCTTTGAGAGGATGGGCAGGAGGGGATTCCTGTTCGGTTTGAGATTTGGGACAGGAGGGGGTTCATGTGCTCGGGAGATTTTCAATAAAACACCAACGACAATTAGCTTAAGTTCAATTTACTTACATATAGTTATTTATACTTATTTTGTTTTGTACAGGGATGGTAGAGAAGTGTTGAGTGTTGAGGATGTTGATAAGGAGCCGAGGGATGACTGCTTGGGTTGGTAGCTCAATTGGAACTGAACTAGAATACAAAAAACCCGAATTAAAAAACCTTACTCAAACGCGGCGAATATACAAAAAAAAAGGAAATAATTCACAATAGGCTAACTCAGAGCCGGAAACCTTAATACAATCGTGTTTAACTTTAAACACAAGGCTTCCGTAAAGATAATCATCCTGAAAGGCAGGATGCATTTCACGCAACAAATATAGGATACGTTCGTAATTGGAGTTGTTGCCCATCACGTACGTATTGTTAAAGTTTAACATTCGTTATAGCGATGCAAGTAAGAAACTTGGCATCACTCTAATATGTCAAAAGTTGTTTTATGCAGTGATGCCGCAGCTCTATAGCATATTTGGAAAATTATAGCATCAGTTAATTTTCTATTGTAATTACTTGTGTCACAAAAGAAATTGTTTCATATTTTGATGCTTTTTCTGGTGGTTCTTAAGAAAACTGTAACTGTTTTGTTCAATATTTTCAATGAAATTTTTCATCGCTATTGTTGATAACATTTTTATTATAAATTTATGTTGCTTATAAAACTTTTGAAATTTTGCTCCTGTTCAAAAATGTTAACTTTGCACAGCTGTTGTGCAGTAGAAACCAGTTTTAATGCTTTTACGAGTGTACCAGCAAAACGCATAGAATGCATATACGTATCAACGCATGAAAGTAGTTTTATATGCGTCGCATGTGTGGTGAAAAAATGCCAGCTGTTTTTTATGGCCATGGTTACCAAATCATATTTTATTTTCAATGTCATCGATAAATATGTTTGTCTGGTGGCTTACTTTTTTCTATTTTTTTGTAAACAAAAAGGTTTTTAATAAAATAAAAAGATTTCGTAATAAATACTGAAATAACTTTCAAGAACAAAATACATTGAAATAAATTTTTAGAACAATTTTTTCATAAACTAAATTTGCCATTTTAGTTATAGATTACTTTTATGTTCTGAGTGCCATCTTCGTTGTGCTTATTTTTTTTTTTTAACAAATGCCTTGAAAGGGAAACTTATTGACACCATAAAAAATTACGAATTTTGGTAATAAAAGCTTACTCCTCTATGAATTCTTACAAAAAAGGTCTATTAAAATGTCAGTTACACCTTCCTTTTTTGCCAAATTGTTTTTATTTGATAAACATATTAGCACAACAGATGATAAAAAAAACAATTTGGCGCATAAAACGCATTGCATGTAACTTGAATTTAGGAACGCATGAAATGCCCAAAAACTATCATACGCAGGTGTGAACCTTCAGCTTAACTCGCATCAGTCGATGTTTTCCCTTTTATACGGATTGTGTTGCTATCGCTCCTCGTACTATATATATTCAACAATACTAAAACTGAAGTTTATAATAGCCAAAACTAATAATAGTACAGCAACAATAATAACAAATAATAGTGCAATTCAGTATATGATATGAATAAGATAATTAAAATAATAATGATAATACAAAATAGTACACTTCAGTATACAATAACTATAAAAAAAACAAGAAACTATACTACTAGTGCAACCGAATAGGTGATGCAAGCACTGCTTCTGTTTTGAGCGAAACGAGAGTAGAGAATTTGCTCGCCACATTATGAGTACAGCTGAACTTCATCAGAACTACTCTTAAAATCAGGAAAATACACGGTAATTGTCCAAAAATATTGAACGAACATGGCTGATTGTCTGGATATAAGTAACACAAAGAAGATTTATATTAGTCTTATAGGGCATTTACATTACATTGAAATCTAGTAGATTTCATTTGAAATCTTCCTCCAGATCTATTTCGTTTACATTATACTTGTATGACATTAGCGAGATTTGGTTTTCACAACAAAAACCGCCGACTGAAAGTTTTTTGTGTAACACATACTTACATATAAAGAAATAGCTATTTAAAAATTTGCATTACATTTTCTTTTAATCAACTTCATTTATTTTATCATTATTATTTGTCATATGCATTTTTTTACTATTTTACGAAATTTTTAAATTTTTTTTAACAATTTTAACAAGCAGCTATTATTGTTTTTGTTTTGTTTTTTGTTAAAATGTCATTTTTTTCTTGTGCAGGGAAGTAGTTTTTAGTGCTATATGGGGAAAAACATAGTTGCATCACTTAGTACTACTAGATTTCGAATAGATTTCGGCAAAATCTAGTCACGGAGTAGATTTTGTTTTGTACAGGAAATCTAGACAAAAACAACTAGATTTGGCTCGAAATCTCATAAGTACTAGATTTGGAGACAATGTAAATGCACTATTACGGTAATGTTTGAATAGAAATAGTAACAAATCAATGTTAAGGTAAAGATGTCAATAGATCTAAATCGGCATCTTGAAAAAAAATACGAAGCCGGTACTAACAAGCTAAACATGTTGAAAATTCGGCTATTAGCTGATATTGTTATAAAAAATTTTCTTCATTTAAATTAATGAGTCGATTGCATGTATGAGGCAAATTGATAGCATTGATCAACTACTATTCCCACGTTCTATTGACCAAACAAACAAAACAGCTTAACTTTCATGATTAGAACTAGGGTTACCTCAAGATGGTATAGTTTACCACCCTAAAAGGAAGAAAGGATATTAAGGTGTGTTTTATGTCATGTAAGAGTTCGCTGGCGATGCAAACAATATTTAATAACGTCATGTATTGAATTAAAATGTTTTCCCCTATAACCAGTTAAGTTAGGTACACCTCTCCTACACCAATAATACCAAATTTTTACATACTTTTACATTTGTTTGCAATAAATAGAAAATTAATTTTTTTCTTAAATGATCACTTTTAGTTTCAGTTTGGCGGTTAATGTGCTCATCAGTATAAAATCACAGTCTCAATCATTTCAAATTTAAACACAAAGATTATATTAATAAATCCGAACAAATATTTTTTACAAATATTGCAAATGTTTGTTAAAATGTACTAAATCTATTTCAATTCTGAGTTGAATTCTGCAATGTCCCTAAAAAAGCGGAATTGGCACATGGATTTCATGACCACTTTAATATTCAGCCAATTTTTAAATACCTACATAATTGAACTGCTGCAATAGAGAGCCCACCTACTTACTCCATCATATTTGTAATGGCTTGATTACACTATCACACGTCTTAACTTATATTAAAAATAAAAATTATGGTGTTTCGTGAGTTTTGTTAGCTGTAAAGTAACCCATACACGAGGCAACATTTGTCAAAGCATCGGCATGTTTCATTAAATGTTGTTACGTGTGTGGGGATGTTTCTGGTTGAAATTCTTGTTACCTTTTTGGTTTCTTAAATATCAAACATTTTTGATATTTAATGTTTCCAAGCACAATGTTTCATCGTGTGTGGCGATGTTGACTGTTTTTTCTTTCTTATTTTGTTGAGGTGCTTTGCAATAGGCTTGGGCTTAAAAGTTCATTTTGGTGACCGGCCATTTTAGTTCATTTAAAAAAAGAACTAGTTCGTTCTTTTAGTTCACTAGTTCATTTCCGGTCACTTTGTCTTTTGTCGCTTTCGTTCTGTAGTTCACTTTTCTTGTCATCTTGGTCTTTACAATCGATAAAAAATGTGTTTAAAGGAACTAATATATCAAACTCGTGTAATATTACACTCAAAATATTATGTAGGTAAATTCAAAATAATATTAAGTTTAAAAAACTTAAAATGTTAGAAAACGAATCATTTCATTTTAAGTAAAGGAATTTTAAGGTTATTTTTTTAATGTTCATTTTATAACGTAGAAATTAATTAACTTTTCTCTTTATTTTAAATGAAAAAAATTCAAACTACAAAAAACATATTCAAAGGTGTTTTCAGTTAATTTTAACCAAATTTAAATTACGTACCTGTCATTATTACCTACCAATATCTTTTGCTTTTTATTTTCTTTTATTTATGTACACATGTGTTTCAGTTTTATTTTATGCATAAAACTGAACATATTAACAGAAATAAAATTTGTGTGTATCCTCTAATGTGTATTGTTTAGCAAGGAACTTTTATTGTAAGTCTTATTCTTATGCAAAGTGGTGAATCGGTCGGCATGAGTGTTCTAAATGTTTGGAGTTAAAAGAAAAGGCAGACATTTTACATAGTTTGCAAAAAGGAACAAGTGTGACTAGTTTAGCATAAAAGCAAAATGTCGCGAAGTCAACAATATGCAGTATTAAAAAGAAGCAATTTTAAAATGTGTAAGCCACACATACCAAGGACCGGGTATGTGTTTTTATAACTCCCAGTTATGGAAAAAACTCTTTATCGTTGGTTCATTCGAATGCGTGAAAGGAATTGGCCTGTAAGTGGGCTAATGCTAAAATAAAAGGCTAAGGAATTACATTCCCAACTTAAAGATAACGAGGGCGGGTTCAATGCTAGTGACGGATGGATTCAGCGATTTAAGAAAAGGTACGGAGTTAGACTTCTTATAGTATCCGGAGAAAAACTCTAATCGCAGCCTGAATTGGTGGATTTGAGCTAAAACTGAAACAAAAAATTGTAGAAATGAAGCTATGCAATGACCAACTCTATAATGCTAATGAGTCTGGTTTATTCTGGAAACTTTTACCTGATAAAACGTACGTTGCAATGCAAGAGAAATGTGCTCCCGGTACAAAGACGGAGAAGCAACGTATAACGTTCCTGTGTTGCGAAAATGCATCAGCTGCACATAGACTTAAACTTTTGGTAATTGGGAAGGCCAAAAATCCACGCAGTTCAGTTGTCATACGGCTTTTAAGAATTCCAAATCGGCCTGGATGACGAGAGCCATTTAAAGCATTGGGTCCATCAATTCTTTGTACCACAGGTTGTTGACTAAAAAATATAACTAAAAGTTCTGGCTTTTAATTAGGTGAAATTGTTTCTAAAGAAAAAAAACTTGCCAATGAAGGCACTATTACTTATCAATACCGCTCCCTCTCATCCCAGCGAAACATAATTAAAAACTGAAGATGGAAACATAATTGCCATGTTAATGCCACCAAATGTCACCCCCCTCATCCAACCAATGAATCAAAATGCGATTAAAATAACAAAGTTATACTACAGAAACAGCTTGTTAGCTTCGATGGCAGCTAAAAATTCAGATTTGCTTGAATCAATGAAAAATCTAACTTTGAAAGATGCTGTCACCCTTTTATTTGTCGCATGGGATCGGGCCAGCACAGAAACTCTTGCCCATTGCTTGAAAAATATTTTAAGTTTAGTTAGAAACCAGGATGACCCAGAAGATAATATTCCATTAAGTATTCTTAAAGAGAAATGAGATGCGGAACTAAATTCTTTAATGCAAATGTCAGCCTGTTAAAAATGCTGCCGCAAGTGAGGCAATTGAAATTTTTAACAAGGCATTGCAATGGTGGATCAAAGTGGCATGAGTGTACTTAGACGCTTAAGGGAGAAAACAGTATTTCAGCTATTAGAAAAGAAAAAGCAACACAAAAATATAACAGATTTCTGAAATGCATAAATATAATTAGTGATTTTATTTGCTATATAATTTTACTAGCCGTTCCCGCGGCGTTGCCCACACAGAATTGGTCATATCAACTTATAAACCTTCCCCGGCTCATGCTCAACAACTTTGCTAAAGATCATAGCATCGTCAAATGCAGAGTTTACGATTTAATTTATACCGAGTTATTTTCAATGGCGCCAACTATTAGATTTTTTGCTATTCTTCTTACTTGGTCAGAGACCCTTCCGAATTGGTACGAATCATCGAAATCGGTCCAGCCGTTTTTTAGTTATAAACGTAGTAACTAACGCCACTTTCTGTTAGATATATAGATAGATTTCAATGGATATTTTCTCGTGACCTCGTTTTGTTTTGTAATTAATTTTCAAGTTTTTACGTTCAAGTGCGTAAAACACATACATATATTTTTCATGAAATTCGACAATCGCTAACGTGAACGTGAACTCCCTTGGTTTTAATCAGTTCACGTTACCGCGAGTACACTTCTTTGTTTGAAAATTTTTATAGTTAAAATGAATCACATCAAGTTATATAATTTACTTGTTTGTCTACGCAAGTTAATCTCGCGACAAGCTTTTATATCATATAAATTGTTTTATGACGTTATAAGTTGATAGTAAAAGTTCTAAAGTAAAATTTTCTTTTTAGAGAATTTAAATAAAAGCGTTTTTTTAAAAAAAGGTTTCTTATTTTTGATTTATTTTTTTCTTTCAAGTGAGCTAATAAAAAGTTTAATATCGGTGATATTTGAAAATTTGAAAATTGAAAGTTTTACGTAGCTGCAATCAAGCGTGGTAATATTAACGAAATAAAAATACAGATTAATAATGAGAATGATTTTCGTAAATTAATTAATAAGTTTGAAGCACTTAAAAAAAGCTTCTATACTTACCAGCTAAAAAGCGGCTAAGGTCTGCAGGTTGTGATAAAGGGCATTGACTCATGCGTGGACCCAGACGAAATAAAAACATTTTTAGAAGAAAAGGGTTTCAAAATTAAAAATGTTACAAATATTAAAAATAGGGAAAAAAAATCCCCAACCACTATTTCGAGTGGAGTTAGAGCCCGGCGACGTTAAGCTAAAAAAAAATTAAACGCATCCCATTTACAGTTTAAAATACATCCTGTACAGGAAAATAACGATAGAAGAGCCGCACAAAAGAAATGGGCCCGTTCAGTGTTTAAACTGCCAAGAATTTGGTCATACTAGGGCATACTGCTATTTACCCCCTGTTTGTGTCGTATGTGGAGAACTACATGGTACCGTCCAGTGTGATAAGTCAAAAAATGACCCTAATGTAAAAAAATGTAGCAACTGTGGTGGTAATCACACTGCCAACTATAGAGGATGTCCGGTATATTCGATTGTCAAGCGTTCTGTTGGACAGAAACTTAATCCCCCTCAAACGCAGGCAACTAATCAAGGAAACACGTACGGCGTCCAGATGCCTCAGCCAAATAATAACAGAACCTCGTACGCTAATGTATTAAAATCTAATCCTATGCAACTGCAAGGTGATGTACCAAATAATGACGAAATTCCCATTTCTAATTTAACTCGGCTAGAAAAAACCATGGAAACATTAGTGCAAACCGTTAACAATTTTACCAACACAATGGGTAACATGATGCAAGAAATGTAAAGAATGCAATCGATGTTATTGCAAGCTGTACTAAATAAGCCATGAACTGTCTAAAAATTTGCTTTTGGAACGCAAATGGCATCCGCCAACATAAAAATGAACTAGAATACTTCCTTAAAAATAAACAAATTGATGTTATGATGGTTTCTGAAACTCATCTGACCTCAAGAAACACGTTTAAAGTCAATGGTTATATATTATATGATACCAAGGACCCTCGAGGTAGAGCTTGTGGAGGTTCTGCTATTTTGATAAAAACCCGAGTAAAACACTACTTAATGTGTGATCATCGTGAAGATTATCTCCAAGCAACGACCATTTGCGTTGAGGAATTATCTCGAAACCTAGTAATTTCATCTTTATACTCCCCACCTAGATTTTCAATATCAGAAAGCCAATATAATAAATACTTCAAATCATTAGGACCCTGCTTCCTGGCTGCTGGCGATTATAACACTAAACATACTTTCTGGGGGTCACGACTTATTACGCCTAAGGGTCGTGTTTTGTTTAACACAATTCGTAAAATGGATCTAAATGTGGTCGCGAGCGGTGAACCAACATATTGGCCTACTGATCAGCAAAAAGTTCCAGATGTCATAGATTTTGGAGTGGTTAAAAACATCCCCGCAGAAACGATTTATGTTGAGGCTTCCTTAGAATTATCTTCCGACCACACACCTACAATTGTTACTATAATGATTCCAAATAGAATCGTATCGCCGTCTGGGTACTTATCGAAATCACCCTCACAAATAAATTGGTTAAAATATAAAAAATATCTTAGTGCCCATTGCACAGAAAATATTCCGCTTAGCACACCGGAGAGCGTGGATCTCGCTATTGTTAATTTTGACAGTTATCTCAAACTAGCTGTTCAACATTCCAGCACAACCCTCAAAAAAACCAAAAACAATATCATATATTCTGTAGATGTCGAGCGTCTATTGACCGAAAAAAGGAGAGTTCGAAGAGAGTGCCAATTGCACAGATCCCCCCAACTTAAGACTTTATTAAAAGAGTGCACAAAAAGGCTAAGAAAGTTACTGCAGTCCCAAAAAACTGCATCCTTTGAAAAATATCTTAAGGAACTTCTTAAGGAACTTGATGCAACTCCACAATCAGACTACTCATTATGGCGTGCAGCTACAAATCTTAAAAGAGCAGTTATCACTAAACCACCATTAAGAAACTTAAACGGAAGTTGGGCAAGAAATGATATAGAAAAAGGAAATCTTTTTGTTAATCATTTGAAAACCGTATTTACCGCACTTGGAACTTGATGCAACTCCACAATCAGACTACTCATTATGGCGTGCAGCTAGAAATCTTAAAAGAGCAGTTATCACTAAACCACCATTAAGAAACTTAAACGGAAGTTGGGCAAGAAATGATATAGAAAAAGGAAATCTTTTTGTTAATCATTTGAAAACAGTATTTACCGCACACACATCTCTCGATATGGCGGTCGAGTTACCACCTGTTGCTGTTAGAGCAGCTGTTCCACTAAGATTTGAGATAAGAGAAATCGAAAAGGCTATTCATGATTTAAACCCGAAGAAAGCCCCTGGTTTTGATAAGATCAGTAACAAAATGCTTTTGGAGCTACCCAGCATAGCAAAGAAAATTATTCTCTTTATTTTTAATGCTATTTTACGCCTTGAATACTACCCTCAGGAATGGAAAGTATCATTAGTTACCATGATACCTAAATCAGGAAAGGATCCTACAAAAGTTGAGTCATATAGACCTATAAGCTTATTGTCTAATATATCAAAGCTGTTTGAGAAGCTGTTAGTGTCAAAATTAACCCCAATTTTAAATGTAAATAGATGTATTCCAAACCATCAATTCGGCTTTAGAAGAGAACATAGCACAATTGAACAAACCCATCGTATAGTAAACGCCATAAGAAAAACCTTTGAAGAAAAAAATATTGTTCCGCCCTCTTCATCGATATTTCTCAAGCTTTTGATAAAGTCTGGCATGAAGGCTTATTACATAAATTGAAGCTAAATTTACCAGTAAACACACACAAGCTGTTAGAAAGCTACTTAGTCGGTCGAAAGTTTATTATTAAAGAATGTGCTTTTATAAGTTCTCCTCAGCCAATTGACTCTGGGGTCCCTCAGGGAAGCATCATGGGCCCACTGTTATACCTAATATATACCTCAGACATGCCAACAAACAACCACACCCTAACTTCAACATTTGCTGATGATACAGCTTTTTTAAGCGTGCACGAAAACTGTCATGAAGCTTCTCGCTACTTGCAGGATCATATATTTGAACTGGAAAAGTGGTTAAAACAATGGAGGATAAAGGTTAATGAGCAAAAATGCGTACATATAATTTTCACCTTACGTCGGGAGTCATGTCCCCCTATTAAAATCAATAATCAATTAGTGCCCCAACAATCGCATGTAAAATATCTCGGAATTCATCTAGATCGGCGTTTAACATGGAAATGCCATATAGAAGCAAAACTAACACAAATGAAACTAAAAGCAATTCAAATTAATTGGCTTATTGGAAGAAGCTCTGTTCTTAGTCTCGATTGTAAACTTCTACTTTACAACTCTATCTTAAAACCAATTTGGTGCTACGGTATTCAGTTATGGGGCACTGCCTCGAAAAAATTCAAAGGCGAATAAATAAACTTCTTCGAATAATCACAGCCGCTCCCTGGTATGTTAAAAACTCAAATATTCACAAGGATCTCAATGTGCCGTTAGTAAAAACTATTATTACGAAGAATGCAGTAAAATATTTAAAAAGACTTAAGTCGCACCCAAATCCACTAGCTCGAAATATTTTAAATTACAACGGCCACTCTAGATTAAGGAGAAGAGATACAGCAGGACTCATCAGACAAGAAGAGCGCTAAACATCTACATATGTGAACAGAAACCTTGAAGAGAAAAATTTTCGTCTAGCATTGGCAGGACAAAAATAAAGTATTAGTATAAGATTTGATTAATTATTGTTAGTTCATATTTAATATGAAGATTCAATAAATAAATAATGAGAAAAAAAAAAAAAAAATTTTTTCTTTTCAGCACATTTAAATAAAAGCTTGTTTTTAAAAAGATTTTTTACTTTTAATTTATTTCGAGACTCGCATTCGTATTCTCCGTAAGTACTTTCATTCAAAACTTAGTCCGCCACATTGGATTTAGAAAAACGTCACTTAATTGTTCGACTTATTCTCAGCAAGCCCTCCCTTTTGTACTCATATTGTAGGAATGCATTAAAAATAATTAGTCCGCCATCTTGGGACTTAGAATAACTTTATACAGTTAACCGTGCATTGTCAGCCAAACTGAACGTATTTACAAAATGTAAGCTTAATCGGTTCAAGGTATCTGCATCAAAATTGAGTTGCAAAATTTCACCCGATCAAATAAAAATTCCTTTCAAATTTTGAAAGAGAGGAAAACTCATATATTTGATGCTTTATTTTATTTTATTTTTTAATAAAATGCTTAACTAAAAATTTTGTTGTTGAATTTTTACTTAAAAAATCGTTTCGCTAGAATTTTTTTTAAAAAGCTTGTCGATTCGACGAAGAGTAACTTTATTGTACTTAAATGAAGAGTTACGTTTCAGGGTTAAAATACACAAGTAGTTTATTATAAACTATTTTTTTTAATATTTTAACAGTCTTATTCATAAACGAATTCTTAAGATTGTATACATTAAAAGCGGGATTTCCATACTAATTTGTGCTCTAAAACTTGACTAAGCTTTAATAAATAAAGCTGTCGAATTTGGTTATTTATTTATGTCTTATTTTAAAAAAATAAATTAAATAAATATGCAGAAAATTTTTTACTCAAATGAAAAACATTTGCATTGGGCGAGTTTTATATTAATAACAACTGGCAACGCTCATGTAAATTGTAGGAAAATTGGGAATGGCAGCCAGGGTTGTCAGATTTTTTTTTTGTCAAATTTGATGTCAGACACGCCAAAGCCTTTTTTTGTTAGTTTTTGACAATAAAACATATATTTTTATTAAAAATATTATTTATAAATCCTCAAAAATAAATTTTTTCCGAATACCATTATTTCGACAAATATATAAAAAAGTCGACATGATATGAACATTGTTTAATTTTTATTTAAAACAAAATAAACATGATTAGCGGACACAAAAAAAGTACAATGTTGACTATAAAATAGTTTACGGTAGTCTACTTAAAGCAGCTAGTATTAAACAATTATTGTATATATATCTAAAATGGTATACATATCAGTGGCAAGACAATACTTATTGTTTTTTCAATACATTGTATAGGTTTTTATTGATTGATTATATTGCATATAATTCATAACTCGTAATAACGGGTCAAGAAGTTCCTATTGCATTATATATTGAAGGTAGGGTTGCCAGTTGGGCTTGTTTTGGCTGGATTGTCCAGCTTTTTAATGGCCTGTCCAGTTTCAAGCTAAAAAGAAATTTGTCCAGCTAAAAAAATAAATTTTTTTATTAATTTGCTATAACTTTTTTACTTCAAAGTACAGAAATATCTGGTAGCTTTTTTGTTTTGCTTGCGTCTTTTAGGTATGATTTTTTGTTTTCGTTATTTAATTTTAATTCTTAAATACATATCGCTCATTGGCTGGAAAAAGTCATAATTGAAGTTTTCAATTTGCAGAGAAGTAAGTCAATGGGAAAATGATATTTCTCTCAAGAGCTGAATATGCAAGATTTTTACATTAATTTTTTACTTAAGATAAATATAGGAGCGATAATTAATTCTACATTAAAATAAGAAACTAATTTTTTGAGTTATGACGTTGTTCCAGCAAATGAGAGGTATGTAGATATATAGCACATATGAATGAACTGAACAAATTTAAGTTTAGTTATATTTTGTTATGTTATTATTGTAGTAAAGTATTATAAAACAAACAATGTAATAATATTAATGTCATACTCGTACATATGTAATAAAATTGTTTGTACAATAAACAAGTAACTTTTCGTGAAAATTTTATTTCAAAATGTCCAGCTTTTTTTTTAATATCCAGCTTTTTTAATTCACATGTCCAGCTTTTTGATAATCTGGATCTGGCAAGCCTAATTGAAGGTGAGTTTTTGTAGAGTTCATTATTAATAAAACTCTTTCAACACAGGCATTAGCCGTTGAAATTACATGCATATAAAGCCATTAGAAGCAAGTTCTTTGGAGTGGTACGTACTGGACGTATAGCTATAACATTTTAGCCAAAACTGATTTAAATCAGATGGAATAAAATCATTGAAATAATCTTTCAAATTTATTTCAATATATCTTATAAGCCGTTTGTCGAGAAATTGTTATACTCGACAGCCCTGATAGTATTATGAAAATATGTAAAGCAATGTGGCAATGAGTAACAGAAACAGCTCACAATAATAAAAATACACAAGAATAGTATTGTTGTTTTTTTTCAATCAGTTATTCTATCAAGTAAAACAACAAAAAAGACCAAAAGTGAACTGACAAAAAAAGACATACTGACCCAAAACGAACTAGTGAACTAAAACGTACGGTGATGCAAAAAAACCGGTCATCGTTCATCTGAGTGAATAGTTCAATTGAACTAGGTCATTCATGAACTACACAACTCTATTTTGCAGCACTCGGACAAAAAAAAATATGAAGAAAGAAATCGAAAAATGGCAACAATTGGAAATTGTCAGAGTCGGAAAACAATTATAATTCAATATAAAATTTTTCCACATATATGGGACATTAAATATGATAGGTATACAAAAAAAAATAAATACATTTTTTTGTGTTTTGTAGTAGTATATTCAAAAAACTCGTCATACTGATGTTTCGTTTTTAGTTTCATCGTCTGTGGTAAAAACTAAATCATAAATAGTAACACGTGTTTCGACAAATGTTGCATCGTCTGTGGGTACCATAAGAAACACCAAAGCTTATGAGATCATAAAATTTGATAAAAAAAAAAGTTCAGAATAATTTTCGTTTTTATTTCCTTCAACAAACGGCATACATAGAAAAATAAAACCAAAATGGTAAGGCTGATATTAGGGAGATCGAATGGTTATTATTCGACCGGTTTTAACCGGTTATTTTTGCTTTGCCCAAGTCGGTTATTTTAAAATGCCCCATTTTCGAATATCGAATAAACCGGTTATTTTGGTATAATAAACCGGTTATTTGAGTAATGTGTAATTTATATACATTTTCCTTACTCTTGTTGTAGATGTACCCGTAATTTAAGTATTTTCTAATTGAATATTGGCTAAACTTAAACTTTTTATGAAAAATGTCAAAACAAAATGTAACAAAGGTCAAAAAACATTATGAAAACTGTAAATACAAATCTCTGATAATAGCGTGTGTTCCTGTAGAAAAAAAACCAAAAACTATTCAAAATACTACAAAAACGTGTGCGGTTAAAAATTAAAAAGACACAGATATTTGCCTGAAGTGCCCTAAAATGATAAGTTACAAAGGTTCTTCCATGTCACGACTTATTTATCACCTAATTAAAGGTACACATGCTTGACATTAATGTGATCCAAATGAAACTTAACTCGAAGTATTTCTAAGGAGACGAAAAATAATACTTTGCAAAATACGCTGCCAAAAATGAATCATTGGGTGAAATATTAGCCGAGGACGAAATGCCCGTTAAGGCACTAAAAACTCTTAAGTAGTTCTAGCATCTCTTCATGCTGAAAACTACAACATTACGGCGGAATCAACCATATGGGAAAAATTTCTACCAGTTTTATTTATTAAAATGCCAAGAACTAAAAAACTAAAATGAAGAAATCAAGCAATGTCATGGAATGTTTTAAATTGTAGTCGACGAATTGACAAATATTTTACACAAAAAGAATGTTCAGTTCACTATTCGTTTCTATAGAAATATATATACATATACATATTAATATATATATGATGCTGAAACAAAATAATTTAAAATAGATAATCCTGGCTAAGAGGTTTTGTTTGCAACTTTCGAAAAATATGGTTGATTTATGTATATAGATAGCTTAACCACTAACAACTTAAAACTCATTCAAAATAAATTTGAGAGAATATTTCAAATAATAACTTTATAAAATTCCTATAATTTATTTGCTTTTGCAAAACGTTTGTCTAGATCAAATATCATTCAACAGTTTCTAAATTACATTATGCAAATATCTTCTTACAAATAAATTTAAGTAAATCAAAAAAATTGTTGAAAATTTAGCTAATGTTTGATCAATTTACTGGTCCCACTTTTCTTGGATTTTATCGTAAAATATTTGTTAGGTCTGATCTAAGTCATATCTATGTATTTTGTTAGTTCCTTACCTTTGCAAATTGTTTTGTTTTTATTCAAATTAACGTTTTATTTTAAAAACTTATTTGATTTGTGTGTTTTTAAGTATTTGAATTAAAACCGGTTAACCGGTTATTTAAAAATTGCTTAACCGAAAACCGGGTTTTTTAACATAGCAACTATTCGTAATATTCGAAAACCGGTTATTGGAAAAAGGCGAATAATCGATCTCCCTAGCTGATATACATTTTCAACCACAATTTCAAGTTAATGAGTAAAACAAAACACAAAATAGTCAAACCAATTAACTGATAAAAAACAGCATATTTGTGGATTTGTAATCCAGTTATTGAAATTTTTTTAATAAAATTTACAATTTTTGCGATGTTTCTCCTATTCAATATCTACAACTTTGCTTCAGACACAAAAGATTTATACCGTACGATATACCGAGATATAACCGTGTTAAAATATAGAAAAAGTGACAAAAATCCACCTTGAGCAAAATAAATTCGTATGGCCATTAAATGATTAATGCAGTCAACTTGACAAAACTAATGATGCAGCAGTTCTTATTTTTGGGGCTACTTTAACGTGCAATTGTCAGAATTGAGTCCCAAATCAATGAGCTGAAAAATTTTGTACTGTGTAAGTATTTCATTACTAATGAAAACTATTTATTAAGCACTCTGGCATTCGTGGCCTCATATGAAATCGATAAAAAAATTATTTTGGTTCAAGAGAAACAGATCTTAGAGCTGTTTTAGACTTTGGGGTCATAGAATCTGTTTGAATCGATTTTTGTCAGAAACAACCCGACCTGCTTAAAAGTGTCAGAAACAAAGTTATTTTTTGCTTATTGTTTATGTTTTTGGTTTAAGGGCAAATACTGGCACATATACATACATATAATGAAATTACATTTTTGAAAGGAAATTAATATGCCATTACCAGGGATGCATTTGCGTGTTTTTTATTTCAACTTTTAAATTTTATGTATTAGGAAAAAGCAATTATATAAGTTTATGGCGATGTAATACATAGAATTCTAGGCCAATCTTTAAGCATACCGATCGACTCCGATTCACTTTATAAGGTAATCTAACGATGTCTATCCGTCCGTCTGGCTCCGGGTTTGTCCATGTTAGCTTTGTGCGCAAAGTATAAGTTGCAATTTTGTAGATAATTTTTTCACATTTGGTAAATACATTTTTATTGTACTAGAGATGAATTCTATATAAATAGTGAGAATCGGTCTATATATCACATATTAACCATACAAACAAATTAGAGTTTTTGTGTCCGTAAAACATCCAATAATGTAAGGGGTGCCAGATGTACTGTTTTTAGCAGTCTGATTTTTTCCATTGTACTGTTTAATGCACAACACCCAAAACAAAATGCAAATATACTGGTTTTTACAATTTGTACTTTTTTCAATTGTACAGTTTAATGCACAACCCCCAAAAAGGTACGTAAATGTACTGTAAGCGCCCCTTTTTCTTATGTGGACATATTTTTACGCCAAAGCTTGTGTATCTATGTTTAAACCCGCTACTTTGTAAAGGGACGATTTGTACCTCTAAACGTTCGTATTTCGAAAACTATTATTTGTATTTTTTAGATACGTTACGAATGTGATATTTTTTTATTTCAATGTTTTTTGGTTTAATAGATAGATGGCGTGGCAAAAAAGTTTTAAGATACAGGTTTACTCCCCAAAAGGGTCTAATTTCAAAAATGTACCAGACACCTAACCGCTTATTATTTTAATGAACATCAGGTTAGGGAATTTCCCGTTTTAACCTTTTTTACCCTCTAACCATAAAAATTTCCAAAACTCCCATCATAGGTAATCGATTTCGCGAGAGGCCAACCTCCCGGGCAAATTTCAGCATTTTAGTTCAGGCGTTTAGGTCGTGCGATAATGAATCATGCAGTAACTTTACAATTTTATATTATATAGGTAGATGAAGAAAAATGTTTTGAAAAAATAACAGAATTAGGTACGATTTTCGCCCCTTAACGTTTGAATTTCGAAACGCATCAAATTTGTATTTGTATTTTTTAGATAAGTTACGAATGTGAAATATTTTTTATTTCTATGTGCATTGATTTAAACGGTAGAGGGGGACAAAAAAGAACCAAAATTCAGGTTTTACACTTTGAGTCCCTAAATGAGCCGAATTTCGAAATAGTACCAGACACCTGTTCTCTTTTTTTATTTAGTGAACAACAATAAAAGCACAAAATAAAGTACCAAAAATTGCTTCTTACAGATGCTCATTCAACGCTTTGCTTGTTTAATATTATGTTTGTAGCTGCAATACTAACAAAAATTCAATAAGTAACTGTTGGCAAACAATACAGTACGAAAAAGTACCAAAAACCACTCTTACAGATTCTCATTCACTTGGGAACTTGCATGTTTAATTTTATGTTTATAGGTCCAATTTTAACGGAAATTCAAAAAGTAACAGGTAAAGAACAAAAAGTACCAAAAAGCCCCTCTTACAGATTCTCACTCATTCAGGGCATTGCATTTTTAATTTTATGTTTGTAGATCCAATATTAACGAAAATAAAAAAGGTACCAGTTTAAAAACGAAAAAGTGCCAAGAAGATCCCTCTTATATGTTCTTGTCCACTCAGGACATTTAATGTTGAATTTTATGATTTTAGGTCCAATACTTACGGAACTTCAAATAGTACCAGTTAAAGACCAAAAGGTACCAAGAAGCCCCTCTTGCAGATTTTGATTTACTCAGGAGCATGCATGTTTAATTTTATGTTCATAGGTCCAATATTACAGAAAATTAAAAAAGTACCAGTTAAATAACGAAAAAGTACCAAAAATATCCCTCTAACGAATTCTCATTCACTCAGGACCTTGCATGTTTTATTTTATGTTAATAGGTCTCATTTTAACGAAAATTAAAAAAGTACCAGTTAAAGAATGAAAAAGTACCAAAAAGATCCCTCTAACAAATTCTTATCCACTCAGGACTTTGCATGTTTAGTTTTACGTTTCTATGTCTAATACTAACGGAAATTAAAAAAGTACCAGCTAAAGATCAAAGAATACCAAAAAGTACCCTCAGAGGTTCTTATCCACTCAGGACATTGTATGTTGAAGTTTATGTTTCTAGGTCCAATATTAACGATAATTAAAAAAAATTGTCAGATGTAGAACCAAAAACCAAAAGTAAGAAATAAAATTTCCCGTATTTCCACTTTTTGGTACTTTTTTTCTCCCCATTGAAGCATAAAAAATTTCAATATTGTAGTAGGAGCCCATAATTTAATACGTATATGTCAATGAATAAAAAAAAATGTTTTGTAAAAAAGTACAAAAAATAGTAACGGTTTTTACCCCCTAAACGTCAAAATTTCGAAAAAGTACCAAATTTGTATTTGGATTTTTTAGATAAGTTTCAAATGTGATATAACCCTTATTTCTATGTTTATTAGTTTAAAAGATAGATGGGATGACAAAAAAGTACCAATATACAGATTTTACCCGTTTACTCCGTATTTCCCCTTTTTGGTACTTTTTTTCTCCCCATTGAAGCATAAACAATTTCAATATTGTAGTGGGAGCCCATAATTTAATACGTTTATGTCAATAAATAAAAAAAAATGTTTTATAAAAAAAGTACCAAAAATAGTAACGCTTTTTACCCCTTAAACGTCCGAATTTCGAAAAAGTACCAAATTCGTATTTGGATTTTTTAGATAAGTTTCAAATGTGGTATAACCCTTATTTCTAGGTTTATGGATTTAAAAGATAGATGGGGTGACAAAAAAGTACCAAAATGCAGGTTTTACCCGTTTACTCCCTTAAAGGGCTGAATTTCCAAAAAGTACCAGACACCTATCCGCTTATTTTTCTAAAGAACAACGAAAAGCATTAAATTTTTTTTGTATCTCTTTTAGTTTTAGAGATATAAGGTTACCGAATTTACCCGTTTTTGCCGTTTTTTACCCCCTAAACATTCGAATTTCCAAAAATCCCGTCTTAGTAGATCGATTTGGGGAGAGACCAACCCCTGGTCCAAATTTCAAGTTTTTAACTTCAGGCGTTTAGGCTGTGCGATGATGAATCAGTCAGTCAGTCAGTCAGTCAGTCAGTAACGTTACAATTTTATATATATAGATAAAAAAAATAGAAAAACCCTTAAGTAATACACCTTTGGGGGCTTGAAATGGTATGCTATCAAGGCATATTGCGATAACAACCTAATATTTTACAACACATAGTTAAAAATTTTTTTATAATTAACTATCACTAAAACTATGAAAAAACCTATTGTTAACTGGCAATTGTAGTAAGTTATTGTTAATTAAAGATGAACTTGGTGAAATTGGCCGTAAATAAATTAAAAATTGATTGAAATTACAATTTTAATTGGGTTGTTTACGAAAGGCGGATTATCAGGTTATATGGTTATATAGTTATATTAATAGCAACAAAATATATTAAAAAAAATTTATACAAATGCATTTTGTTGTTGTGCATATAACTAAATAACCATATAACCTGATTACCAGCCTCCCGTGAAAACCCAAAATTTAAAAAAGCAACAATTTTCTCAAATTCTATATGTAACTATGTATGTGCTGAAAATGGGTTTAAATACCAATATGTATAAAGAAAATCCTGCTAACACAATCAATGAGGTAATTTTTTTAAACAATGTTAGGTTTTTTATCTCTTTGTCACTTTCGATGTTAGTCATTCTTATACATATGTATCTTAAACAATGATGTACGTTATTGTTATCTTTTTAACAAAATTAGTAAAAAATGTAACGTTTATTATTGCAAAATTTATAACAAGTTTAATGTAACATATAAATCATAATATTTATATATAAACGCAAATGGGGTCGTTTCGTATATGAACTGCCATAATATGTAAATCTATTCTTGACGTTATACTTTTTAGTTTTTAGGTGTATTTCTTTATGTAATTGATGTTCCATATTGAATCAAAATCTTAAAATATTTAAGAATAATTAGTATTGTGGTTATTTTGTTGAACTATTCATGGTTTTTAATCCAAAATTTTTACTATTTTTAATTAGGCTTAAGTTCATTAAATTTAATTTTCATTAAATTATTTTTATGAAGAAAGGAATTTTACAACATGGAGAATTAATTAAAATTGTTATTGATAATTTTCATTCTTGACTGACCTGGGATTCGAAGCCAGGCTGGCTGGCGTGTGATTCGAACCCAGGCGGCTGGTTACCCTGACATGGTTCGACCTCAACCACTAGGTCTCCTCAGAGGGATTTGCCGTCTTACACTCGCAGCCATCGATGACTGCTGACGTCAGTAGTCAAACATCAATCCTTAAACCAAATTGTATTTTAACCTTTGGTAGATCGAAATTTGCTTTTTTTGAATGATTATCCATTTTTAATTGATCTCACATGTTTTCCTTACTTCTGTTTTTTCTCGTACTTTTGTCAAGAATTCTTCTTGAAGTCCAAAGTACATTTTTTGTTTATCATGTTTTTGTCTTTCTTTTTTCTTGTTGACATTTTTCAGCACAACTTGAAGGACAAATGAACACATAGAGCTTGTGCCTTAGTTTTAACAATAATTAGTATTGTGGTTATTTTGTTGAACTATTCATGGTTTTTAATCCAAATTTTTACTATTTTTAATTAGGCTTAAGTTCATTAAATTTAATTTTCATTAAATTTCCTCTGAGGAGACCTAGTGGTTGAGGTCGAAACATGTCAGGGTAACCAGCCGCCTGGGTTCGAATCACACGCCAGCCAGCCTGGCTTCGAATCCCAGGTCAGTCAAGAATGAAAATTATCAATAACAATTTTAATTAATTCTCCATGTTGTAAAATTCCTTTCTTCATAAAAATAATTTAATGAAAATTAAATTTAATGAACTTAAGCCTAATTAAAAATAGTAAAAATTTGGATTAATATTTAAAAATTTAAATAAATATTTGTTTTCGTGAAAAAATAACCCGTTTTTTCTTGGTTGTACTGTTTTTTGTATTAAAACTGTTTTCCCGAGTTAACAATCTGGCTAACCTAAATTATGTTGGTATTAAGATTAAATCCGCCGCAAAAATATTTTACTGCAAATTAAATTCTTTTCGAATCGGCTCACATTGGCCTAAAACTCCCATCTATAAATTGCTTCAAATTCATTTTAATTGTTAACATTAATAAAAAATTTCACTGAAATCCCTTTTTAACTTTATAACACAACTTTGTTTTTGTTAGTTCATGAAAGCCCATCGTCTCCAAATTGGGTAAAATATCGAAAGGTCGTCTGTAAATACTATGGTGTTTGAGCTGTAGCGATTATAGTTTAATTGTTTTGTTTATAAATGCAATTATTGAATATTTAGTTTTCAAATAAGCAATTTTTGATTTTTTTAGCTTATTTTTAACAATTTTTAGGGCATATTTAGTGTTTTACTGCAAATTTAATGCGCAGGAAATCTTCGACAAAATTGAATTTAAAAAGTCCCACAGTATTTGGAGAGCCTCTTTTTTAAACTGGCATTTATTTTAAATCTTAAAACGAATTTCTGCCCGATATTTTAATATGAGTTTTCGGAGAGATTTGAATAGGAGATGTTGAATAAAATGAAAATACATAGTTCTATATTTTGTAAACGGCTAGCTTGATTGGAATAAAATGCAGTGGACGAATTTGGAAAAATGGAAATAATTCTGTAAATCCGTTTGGAATAACATTCAGATGCCAATTAAGGACTTGTATTTGAGTTTAAGTTTTGGGGTCTATAGAAATGTAAGCAAGGCCCCCATAGGTTCCCAAAGCAAAGCACCTCGGGTATTACAAATATTAGAGAAATGAAAGAAAATGTTTTTTTTGTATAATATTATTTACTATTATTTTTTGTTCGCATTACTTTTTTGTTTATGTTTTGACATTAAATTTTATTTCTGTATTACTTTTTTGTTTGTTATTTTAAACACTTAAATTATGTTAAAAGTTACAAATGTGAATGTATGTTTCACATTTTCAACATCTTCCATGCGCTCCTGCGAATTGTATGCAAATGTGGCGGAATTGGGTCATCGATTTCATGCGCATTAATATATTCTGGGTAATTTAAAAATATAACTGCTAAATAGATGGCGATCAACATAATTGAAAAATTACACAAAATATCGATTAAGCTTTAATATTCACTTACAAAAATAATACATGCACATAAGTAGGATATTAAAAACAAATCACACGGTATTTACATAATTATCTTAGAAGTCTGTTTTTGTTTGTGTCGAATAGTGAAGAGAATCAAGAGCGGTTAACAAAAAGCTTGCAATAAAAAAACGTAAGGTGTGAACGTATTCGATTTTCGAAAGGACACCGAAATGAAATACGAGTATTGTTGGAGGGACATATCGCATAGTCTAAATCAGGCTTTAGAGCAGTACTTAACAAAGTTTAAAAGCTCTTCTACTCTTAAGCAACTACCTACGAATACATCTTCTGCTAAGAAACTTTAAAAGTATATGTAGTGATAGTAACATTATGGCTCCAAGTTCTTTAATTTTTCCACTGCATTATTTTCCAAATTTATCATTGCTTTCTTTTTCAACACATAGATTTCTTTGTGCACATTTAATCCTAAATGTATATTTTGTGGTAAATACATAAATGAATCTAATTTCGCATTTTATGTTATTTTTAACGAAAAAGCATTTTTTAAATTATTTTGTTTTAATCACAAATATTTTCCGCAAAAAAAATTAACTTCAAAATTTTATATTTTCTAAGCTAACGCTGCATTTACACATGAAAGTACTTTCATGAAATTTCTGTATACGTATTATCACCACAAATTTCACAAAAAAATAATAAAATATCATGAAAATTTTCATGCAAGTAAAATTTCATTTTCAAAATGTCGTCAAAGAGCAAACTTCTATCAAAAATGTATCTTCTTCTTCTTTTATTATTTGCTTATTTGAAGTTTCAGAGCTGCCGAGCCAATAATTCACGCCAAATTTCAGGCATTCGTTCAAAAAAATATTTATTTTTATTGGTTTTCATGATATTTATAAATTTTAATTAGAATCATTGTGTTCTTAAGATTTAGTTGAAAAATTATATAAAAATTCTTTATATATACGAAAAAAAAAAAAAAAAATTCAATTGGCAACAGTGCTTAGTTATTGTCATTTACTTTCATGAAATCGCTTTCTTGAAATTTTTATTGAAAGCTGGCTGAAAGTTGGACTGAAAGTAGAAAAATGCATATGTGTTAGTGAAAAAGTGTGAGTGTATTGCGACTTTCAAGAAACTACTTTCATGTGTAAATGCCTAGTAAATTGGAGCTGCTGAGTAAGATTGTGGCATTACATTCTCAAGAGGCGGTTTCTTCCAGCTCCAGGACTTTAAGCTTTAAAAATGTGAATTTTTTAGGTTTTTCAAAATTTACCATTACCACCACATTAAAATTTTTTAAAATTTTTTTTTAAAATGTTTCTCAAATAAAATTTTGTTTTAAACGTAGTTAGCAAGGCGAATTTATGTATCCGGTGGTGTCGATACTACAACAAATAAAAACACAAAAAACACAGCAATGTATTTTTTTGATGCTTTCGTTGATCAACAATTGTTTGGAAAACGTTCGGAAAATGGATGCGAAAATACTAGATTACAAATCTTCGGTGAGAACGGCGGACGGTAAACAGCACATGATAGTAGGGAAAATACAGACGATTATAAAATCAGGAAACCAGTCAGTCGAATCAGTTTCATACTTAGTACCTAACTTGAGTCAAGAATTAATACTAGGATACGATTTCTGGAGGTAAATTGGACTGAAAATAAGTTTCGATAATGAAACGCTAAACGACATTACAGACGAAGGTTTAGAAAATACCAAAATTCATGAGTTGACTAGTCACCAACGTAGAGTCTTGAAAATGTTAAACCATTCTTTAAATGTCACACTCAATATGGTCTAGGTAAAACTGACTTGGAAACCCACAAAATCGACACTGGAGATGCACCCGCTAAAAAAATGAGATATTATCCTGTTATTCCGGCCGTACAGAAGTTGATCTTTGCAGAATTGGACCGAATGTTGGATTAGGATGTAATTGAAGTTACCCCAGGAGCCGAATGGAACAATAGGACAACACTAGTCATGAAACCCGGTTAAAATAGGCTATATCTCGATGCGAGGGAACTGAATAAGGTAACTAAAAGGGACGCTTATCCTCTCCCTAACATCGATGGCTTACTAGCTAGTCTCGGCGACACACATTTTATTTCAGCAAACGACTTAAAGGATGCGTTTTGGCAAATCCCTCTTGATGAAGAGAGTAGGTCAAAAACAGCATTCACAGTCCCAGGTAGACCTCAATACCAATTTAAAGTCATGTCTTTCGAACTGTGTAATGCTGCGCAGAGATTATGTCGATTGATGGATAAAGTATTGCCGTATTAGCTGAAAGATAGGGTTTTCGTGTACCTCGACGACCTGTTGGTAGTATCCCCAAATTTCGAGGAACATATGAAAATGCTCCGAATAGTAGGTCAAAAACTGACAGCCGCAGGTCTGACGATCAATATGTCGAAATCCAAATTCTGCTATAGGGAACTAAAATATTTATGTTACGTTGTAGGTGCCAAACTTAAGCCCGACAAGGAAAAGGTAAAGGCAATTTTAGAAATCAAACCGCCGAAAAATAAAAAGGATGTTAGGAGATTCCTGGGCATCGTAGGATGGTATCCATGACTTTTCTACGCTCAGCGCACCTCTGACGGATACCTTGAAGAAAGCCCCCAAATTTATTTCGACTTTGAAAAGCGTTTCCTTTTCCAATGTGATGCATCGAACGTTGGTTAAGGCGCGGTCTTGTTTCAAAAAGACGATGAAGGTGCTGAGCATCCGATTGAGTTTTTCTCCAGGAAACTAAACAGCGCCCAGAAAAATTATTCAACGACAGAGAAAGAGTGTCTCGCGGTGGTACTGGCAATTGAAAGGTTTAGACAATACATAAAACTGATGGACTTCACGGTTATAACGGACCATTCCAGTTTAAAGTTAATGCGGCAGAATGACCTAAACGGTAGACTTGCTCGATGGAGTTTGAAGCTCCAAGCTTTCAAATTTAATATTGAGCACCGAAAAGGTAGTAAGAATGTAGTCCCTGATATGCTATCGCGTCAGAATATGGAAGAGGTAGTAGCCAACCCTAGCATTGTAATAGATTTCAATTCCGAAGAATTTAAGAGTAAAGAATATTTAACACTAATAGACACTGTGGAACAAAACGCGAGTCGGCTTCCAGATTTGAAAGTGGAAGAAGGTATTCTTTACAAAAGGGTAACATTAAACTGTAGTGACATAGAGTGTGAAGACGAATGTTGGCGAATATGGGTACCGTCACGCCTGACCGATAGCTTAATAAGAAAATCACATATTAACAATACGTTGCACGGGGGAATAGCAAAAACATTGTACAATATAAGGGAGTACTTTTACTGGCCGTCCATGGTAAAGCAGATCCGAGACTTTGTAAAGAAATAAAATACCCTAGAACAATATTGCGCCCACCGATGGGAAATGAGGTTCAAACTCACAAGGTTTTCAAAAGATTTATATTGATTTTCTAGGACCATATACATGAACAAAATCCGGCAACACCTTTATTTTTATCGTATTAGACCACAGAACCAAATTTGTTTTATTGAAAGCGTTGTCTAAAGCCACCACCAAATCGGTGATTAAATTTTTGAGGGATGAGGGGTTTCATAAATTCGGAGTAACAGAAATGCTACACTCGGACAACGGCAAACAATTTTCATCTGAAGCTTTTAAAGATTTCTTACAACTATTTGGCGTTAGACATATTCGTACCATTCACCACAATCAAACGCGAGCGAAAGGGAAACTCAAACCATACTTAGCTCGATTAGCAGTTTCCTGGACCTAGACCAAACAAAATGGGATGAAAACTTGTCTAAAATAGAATGCTCTCTACGATCTACGGTTCATTCATCTACTGGTGTTGCCCCTATTTTTCGCTTCCTGGTTCCAATATGGTTACTGATGCGGACGCGTATGAAATTTTGAGAAAACTAAAATCCGCTGATGAAGGAGAAATGTTAATATTGCGAAATCGTCACAAATGCAACTGATCCAACAAAAAGTTAGCGAAAAGCTACATGACGCGTATTTGCGAAATGTTAGAGCCTACAACCTTAAAAGCAGAATCATAAAGTATATGCCCAGATGAGAGGTCTAGAGAAAAAACTTTATCCAAAGTAAATTTTCAAAGGGAATCAACGCATAACTTTGCAGACCTTGGCAAAGGTGCAGGATCGGAAGGGCAGTAGGTAACAGCCAATAAGAGATCGAGAATCTCAGAGGACAGTTTATCAGTGTGATACATGCTCAACATTTAAAGCAATAGGTAATGTAAGGCGTAGTGGGTAATATTGTTGGATGGATGACGAGAAACAGTAAGGGTGCTGCCAGAACAGACGAGATCCCAACTCTTTTCACTCCACAGGCTATGAGAAAAGAGCTGGCTTTGTGACGACCACTGTGGTTAATTTAATTAGAGCGTTTTTTTATACACTGGAGAACTTAAGTGTATCCAGCTCTGAGTGTTAGCACTCTTTTAAAGGTAAAAAAATACAACCCTACCACGTAAGAAAAGAATACCACTCTACAATATAAGAATCTGTAGACTTAGCGTGGGTATACACAAAATCTTGAAAAAAGTCATTATATCAAAGGCAGCGACATTCGTTAAGTTGCATTGAACGTGAAAAGGTGGTTTAAGTCGTCTGTTCGCGCATAAAGTTTTAATTGAATATTTTAAAATGCAATAAAGTTGGAATTCCAAAAAAATTGGAATTGCCTAAAAATAAAAACCAAGTGGTTCAATTTTTTTGTGGAATCCCCAAATTATGTAAAAAAAAACAAAAAAAGGATTTGTGTAAAATAAGAATATACCACAAACGCAAAGGTGCAGGAAAGCTGTCTCTGTAGCCGATTGAAGGAAGTGAGTTCTATTGCGGATTGGAAAGAGTTTTTGCGTAAATGTGTTTGGGTGTATTACAACAGTGGCAATAACGGCTAGCCTGTAAACCAAATTTTGGCGGCAGGGTACGAAAGATTTCACCCGAACCACAATTTTACCGCCAGTGATATACCACGTGTTGCATACCAAATTTTGGAGGCTGGGTACGAACGATTTCACCCTCACCACATATTTACGGCAGACACAACGTTACATCTAACGTATAAACTCTTGGCATACATCATCGACAGCCAGCCATTCCATCTTCAACCGCCAGTACAACAACACAATTTTTTATACCACGTCATACACATCTGCAAAGCGGGATACAGGAAAACGAATCAACTCTACTTCTCCATCGTCTTCATGGCACATAAGGACATTGTTGCCGCTGCCAACTTCATCTGTAAGAGATCTATAGTTGTCACCACCACGTGATAAAAAAACAGCCAGAAAAGCAAGGTAATATCCACACTAATCATCCCCACCAGCTTTCATTCATCCCCTGGAGGATTGTACGTATGATACCACCTATTTTTCCAAGTCTGTAAGAAGCCTGAAGGTAAGGAGTATACAGCAATGCAAAATTCAACCTAATTTTAGCATTTTAAAAAATTTTGACCACGTGATAATTATTTTAAAAGAAAACAAAATTACATCGTTAAATAACGAAAACAGGCCACGTTTTTTTCCGATATGCTCTGCATATTTTACTTGCGGATATACTAATTTGCATCATAGTAAAGATGTACTTTTCAGTTTATTGCCAATTGTAAAATTATCACCTATATATACCCCGAATGAATGAAGCCATTAAAACTTAAAGTTTAAGAAAATTTGGAACTTATTAAAAAAAATAAAGGAAAAGAAAAGGAAACAAATATCAAAATTAGTTCTCGTAGGCATAGCTGCCAGATAAAATTGGTCGAAAATCGTCCACTTTTAAGGAAAAAATCGTCAAAATCGTCAAGTTGACTAAGCTAAATCGTCACTGTATGAAACCACTAACTTTTAATAACCTTGGAGATTTTATTGTTATTTTTAGTTTTCGTTGCTAATAAACTTTTGATATATTCTGCCTGTTTTTGAAATTAAATAAAAATTTTCGTTTAGAAACTACCCAGTTGGCTTTATCGCAATGTTAATTCCTGCACGACACGTAAGGGACAACTAATGCAAATCGTCGACAACATAATTAAACAAGTGTCGCGTATATCGTGCGCGACACAAAGAAAGACAATGTCGCTCAGCCTGTCGTTGATGACCACATTCACGACATTTGCGTCAATATTGTCGTTGCTGACCACATGAACGACATTGTCGTTCACATTGTCTTTGATGACAATATTACCGACAGTGGATTCGATAACGTTACAGGAGTTACAGTTTACATGCCGATGTCGTATATAAAACTATACGACATTAACTTCACTTTGATTTACTTTACTTTGCTTTATTTTTTTTTAATTATAACGTTATTTTATAGTAATTTTTATTTTTTTATTGGGAACAAATTATTTTCGTGTCGCTCACATTGTCGTGTTTATAGATTTTGATAAGCGACACCTTGCAAGACACTGCCGCTAATACTGACATGTATAGTTGTTGATATAAGACACCTTACAAGACAATGACGGTCATGTTTTCGTAAATAGACCTAGAAAAAAGACAATGTCGGTCATGTCGTCGCTTATAAACTTCTTTAGAAAACAGTGCACTAGACAATGTCATCAAAGTTGTCTTCCAGAAATCCTAAAAGATAGAGGACATGTCGTGCTTAAATCGTTGACGACAATGTCGTCGACGCACAGTGGAAAATTTTACGAGAAGGCGGCCAAAATTCCATAACTTTTGACTGGATCGGTATTTTTTATGCGATTTTTTTTGCTCGATAGGTGCGATGTTAGGCTTTAATTTGCCTGATAGGAGCAAAAGTTATGGGGAGTTCAAAATGCATTTTAATTTTTTTGTTGAGTTTCGGTGTAAAAGTTGAATATTTCAAATATGAATTTTTTTTTAATTTATCATTATTTCTCTTGTATTTTACAACTGATACTTATTTTTTATTGTCGAACTCAGATCCTGTCAGAAAATGCCAATATTTGGCCCCTGTAAATTTTTTAGTCCCAATATTCACAGGGTCCAAAGGTTGGCTTTTTTGGGACGAGACGAATTGTTATAAGGATAAAACTGAAAAGGAATATTTTAAAAAATGCCCAAATAGCATTCTTGGCTATCGATAACATTTTAGGTAATTCAACTTTTGTTTTTGGTTTGAGATGTATGTGTATTTTATTTTTATATATTAATAAAAATATATACTTAAATAAAAAACAAATTATAATCTATAAACAATTTTAAATTAAACAATATAGTAAAAATAGTAATAAGATCTTTATAGTACAACATCTGGACATTTTTCTTGTATTATGCTCGCGGAAGAATCTGTAGTCTTTGTTCCTTTTTTCTTGCGCTTCTTCAGATAGATCTCCAATTGGTAGGATATTGTGTTGAACTATTTGTTCCCCATGGTATAACATTTTATGAACTGTGGTTGGCATATGTCTCCAAGAATATTTTTTGTTACATGATATAACTTGTAAAATGATCTGGAATCGTTTTATTAATTCGAAATGTACTCTTGTGATAGATGCTGCAGTTTCTGGATCGGAAAAGAATCTCCTTGCAGTGTTTCCATCATTTGAATTTCCTTCTCCTTGTTTTGGCTGATCAATAATAAGGCCTAGGTAAAGGTATTTTTCTTGAATTTGTTTTTTTCTTTGCTTCCTTTTGTCTACATTTTCTTTGTTTTTTCTCACTGTTTCGCCTAACGGGCCAAATTCCAAATCATAACCCAATTTAAGAATATGCTCCATGAAACGAATTCTAGTATGAAGAGGGGACATTCCAAATTCGTATGCTTCATTGAAACTATTGTGTTGTGATGCGGGTTGGCTTAATTGACTTGATGTCTTTTGACATATGGTACAGCTTGACGAAGACTTTGTTTCGGTTAATGCTTGTGCAACTTTTCCATCGATCATTGTAAGGAACATTTGAAAATTGATTTCAATGCATTGGTCATCAAATTTAAATATTGCCGGTTGAAGTTCTTTAATTTGATCTTTTATTTTTCGAACTTCTTCAGTTAATACATCTTTAG
The DNA here is from genome assembly GCA_943735925.1 of Pollenia amentaria. Lineage (NCBI taxonomy): Eukaryota > Metazoa > Arthropoda > Insecta > Diptera > Polleniidae > Pollenia > Pollenia amentaria. The sequence goes on along the minus strand of OX031006.1, from coordinate 124,377,943 downwards.
TTTCCTTTTTGTAAACAAACTTTATTGGTCTGCAATACTTTGTTGAAGAGGGAATTTCATTTTTCCATATATCCATTTCTGTAACTCTACTGGTTGACGGCTCTAAGCCAATATAAGTTTTTCTTAAACGTAATGGTACGAAAGACACCATGAATAAGTTAGCATCAGATGAGTTTTCTGAATTACATTGCTTGTATTGTTTCTGACCAGAGCTTCCATCACAGAAAATAAAGTGATGCTGCAATTTTTAAGTTTTTTTAAACAGTCAGCATCAAGTGTATTTAATAATCGTTCTGCAGTGTGTTCGAGAAGAGCCTGCAATTTTACTTCTGCTGAACTTGAAATTACACTAATAGCCGTTTGTGAAGGTAAGCACTCTTTTTTGACAGAAACTAAATCTCGATATGCTGGAAAGATTCCACAATTTTTTTCATTGGTTCGCTTTCGCAGTTCTGTATACTGATTTTTTGTCAGTTTTAAATCCAAAAATAGTGCAAATGCTTCTTCTGGAGTAAATTTCATTTCTTCAGTTGGTGTAGGCATACGTTTTAAAATCCTCTTTGTGCGTTTAGGGCTCGCTTCCACAATTTTTTCAATTATTGCAATTTTTGTTTTCTTATTTTGCGGTGGTTGAATTTGATGCAGAAATGAATCCTTTATCATACTATGAGAAATTTCTTCATTGATATTTGCAAGCTTGCGTCTTCGTGATCTTTCACTGCAATTGTCAATTTGTTTTGCGGGCCGACCCACTTTTCCAGTTTCCTTAGCGGTTATTGACAGCTTCTTAAAAATCAGATCATTTGTTAGCTATTTTTCGTTGCGTAAGTAAAACGTTTTCTTGTTTCTAGAACATTTAAGGTACCGTTTTCTTAATGTAAATGAAAAATTTTTAATTTTTATCTTATGAATTTTGATTTCTTCTTCGTTGCATAATTTAAAGAATGGATTATTCATTATGTGTAACACAAAATCTTTTTCATCTTTCTGTTGAAAATATATGTATATCTGCGAGAACTTTATAACTGAACTTAGCCATTGTTTAAACAATCATGAAGGTAAAATTATGAATGCAGGCATTTTTATACTCTTGATAGAAGTTTTTTTAAATGATATTTTGTTACCGCTTCTTGGAAACATAAAAACCCTTTTTTAAATACAAATTTAATCTTTTATTACCTTTCTTTGAAACATAAAAAACCCCTGTTTTCACACTTTTTAAAAGGATAACATACTGGCAATAAATTAACAGGTAACATGTAGGTAATTTTCACGAAAAATATAACTGCTCTTCCATTTTTTTAAATTAAGTTGCAATTAAGTTGCAGGTAATTAAACTATGTAGTTTATGTTGCGGCTATTTACTAATGTTTAACCTCTTAACTTACTCAGAAATCTAACGTGTTAGTCTATTTATGTCGCCTATTCTTTTTGCAGGATCCGTTCACCCACAATAAGTTCATAACAATGGCAATACCTTTACCTTCTCCCAATTAATTGATAACATGACGTGCTAGATAATTTATGTGGCCTGAACTGCTTTATTTGTCGAAAATTCTTTAAGATTCACCTTCTTTAATTTCAGTAATGTTTCCTTGCAGGACTTATTTTTTGAACCGAATATCTTACCTTGGGTCACAGAAATTGCTGTAGTTCGCAAGATCGCATCCAGATGTGTGTACAATGGGTTATAGAAATGTAGGTTAGATTCTGGACTACAAGAGAGTATAGATTTTTTTTGACGCGTTTTGACGGGCAGGACTTATGTTCTATAAAATAGGAAATTTCCGGGAAATTTTGACATAAAAAAAAAAAGAAAATTAAAAAGTTCTAAAGGTCGCAGAGTTTAATGCTTTAAACCACGTATAGCTAATAAGATAAAAATTTCAAAATCGGAGAACATAAAAAAAAATAGTTTTGGCCGCCTTCTCAAAATATGAACCAGTGTGCGACGACAGTCTTGCCAACTGGATTATTGAAGTAACACAACTAAACATTTTTCAAAAGTATTGGCATTCATAAGAAAAGTAAGAAAATAAACTAAAAACAAGAAATATCAAACACCTATTTTTCACGTCGAAAATCCTCCTTAATACCAAGAGTCTGGCAAACACCAATAAAATCAGACTTTCTGAAAGAAAAATCTCATAATAAAAAAAAATGTTATATTATGAACAGCTAAGACATGAAAATTACTGCCAATCAAATAATGCAAATAAAATCAAATTATCTAAGAAGCTAAAATAAAATATGGAATTATATTAGACATTTGTAAATTTAAACAAAATTTGTCATTTGAAAAATCGTCAAATTTAGGGTATAAATCGTCCTATCGTCATTCACCATTTTTGAACCTAAAAATCGTCATAATGACGATAAATCGTCAAATCTGGCAGCTATGCTCGTAGGCACTAATAACTAAAAACTTATTTACTAATAAGCTAACCAAATAAAATTTCGTTTTATTAAATAAGTAATTAGATTAAAATAATAACTTATCCAATTTAAATAAGTATTTAAGAAGCATTTAGTTAACTTGGTATTTATATGGCTATTTGGGCCTGATATTGAATATCTAGTATGGGATTTGAAACTACCTGGAGATCTAGAATTTGGCGTTAAGCCTGGACTAAAAGATGAAAATAATGAAGGCTCTAACTCAAAAGAACAAGATAACCTTAATGAACTTCATGAGTTCGTACGAAGCCGGATCAAGCTGTCCAGTGACAAGATGAAAGCCAGATACGATCGAGCGGCAAATTCGGAAGGCTTTACAGAAGGCCAGTTGGTTTTACATTTTAATCCACAACGCAAGAAAGGATTATCTCCGAAATTAATTTTGTCTAAGAATTATTTATGGTTTAAGTTATAAGTTATCTTGTTAATTATAGTTTTATGTCATATAAGTTACTATTTTAATGAACGCCACTGTAACTAAATTTTCTAGCAATTGTAATTGTAGACTTTAGATTTAAAATAATTCGAACATAATTTTCTAGAAACTACTAGACGGTTCTTGAACCAACTAGGAATAGTTTTGAACTATAAATACAGGCTAACTCATAAAAGCTTAGTTTAGTTTGATTGGAGACATTAAACGGTTCAGATTGTTACTTACAATAGTGGTTAAATATTGTGAATTTCAATAAAGTTTGTTAAGTTGAATTAATAACACAACTATAAATTATGTAGACACTGCAAAAAATCTTGGTGTAACTTTTAATAATGAACTTAATTGGTCAGATCATATTAAAATAAACTGTGGAAAAACTTTTTCAATGTTAAGAAACCTATGGATGTCGCAACATTTTACACCGACACACATCCGAATGCTACTTGCCAAAATGTATTTACTGCCAACTCTAATGTGTGGTTGCGAGCTATTTGCTAGTTGTAATGCTGAATGTAGACGAAGGCTGAATGTAACATATAACAACATTGCAAGATATATTTTTGGTGTTAGAAGATACGAAAGCATTTCACGATTTGCATATAAAATTTATAATGTCACCTTTGATAATTTATTAAAGTGCCGAACACTTATCTTCTTACATAAAATAATATACAACCGACAACCACCATATCTCTATGAGAAAATAACATTCTCAAGGTCGAATAGAGGTAATAAGATAAATAGCATTAAGTATACCAAAGCGATATCTGAGCAACACTTTTTCATTAATTCAATTCGTCTTTGGAGCCAATTACCCCCTCAAATACAAATTATTAGCAATGCAATCCATTTCAAATCTGCCATATTTAAGCACTTTACGTAATTATTTTACCTTTTAAATAAGCACTTGTGCCTTAATTTTTTGTCTATTTTTTATGTTAATTATAAATAAATTAAAATTGTTAGTTATTATTATTATTTTTTTTAAATAATTATTGTTATTGCTTAAATTTACGAAAATATTTACATATCTATAAATGTGCCAAATAACTAAGCAATACTTTAATATAAGACTTGTTCTTGTTGTATAGTAATAACATAAGTAATAAATAAAATAAAATAAATAAATAAATAAAATAAATTCGTGTGTGTATTTATTTTGATTTAAAATGGAAGAAAATTCTAGAAAAATGGAGGAAAACATGGAGAGAATGGTAAAAGAAAGCTCGGCAGAAAATTCAAGAAGCATGGAGAAAATGGTAAAGGAAAATTCAAGCACCATTCTTGCCGAAATACAAGAAAATTCGAGAGTGACGAACGAGAAACTCCAGGCCACTAATGAAAAACTTGAGAAGCTTTAAGAAATTTATACTGCTATAAATGAAAGAGTAGACGATATGGAGATAGAATTTAACCAGAAGATGTTTGATGTGAAAACACAAGTCACTGATGTAAAAACTCAAGTCACGGATGTAAAAGCATAAGTCACGGGTTTTGATGGAAAACTACATCATCTGGAAGAAAAAGTCAATAGTCTTCAATATCAAAGGGAGCGGTGAGAGTTTTTCCAGAAGTATCGAATAGAATAAGAGCTCCAAGTTTTGACGGCAGCTCACCATTGAATGTGTTCAAGTTCCAGTTTGACACAGTTGCCAACAAAAATGCATGGAACAATGAAGAAAAAGCCATAGAGTTGATTCTGGCTTTAAAAGGAACTGCAGCTGAAATTCTAGAAAGTGTACCAGTAAGTTGCAGAAACAATTATGACGACATTATGGTGGCACTGCAACGTAAGTATGGTGGTGAACACAGAAAAGAAATATTCAGAATGGAATTACGGGGCAGAGTACAAAAGGCAAACGAGACGCTACAGGATTTCGCACTAGAGATCGAGCGTTTGGTGCAGCTTACTTATCCAGGTGAAAGTTATCCATTGTTAGATCATTTTAAGACCGAAGCATTTGTAAATGGTATACGAGATGCTGATGTAAAACTCGCGGTATGTGCATCACAGAAATCATCGTTTGCAGAAACGGTATCATTTGCCTTAGCCCAAGAAACCGCCAGCATAATTTCAAGACCGCAAGCGTATAAGGTACGAAAGCTTGATTCCTATGCTGAGGACGAAGGAGATATTTTAAAACAAATGAGAAGCATGAAGGAGGCAGTTTTGCAAGCTTTGGGCGACAACCAAAATAAAACCAAAAGCAAAGTAAAATGCTATAACTGTGGTAAGACTGGTCATATTCAAAGAAACTGCAAGTCACCAAGAAAACGATCACGATCTGCTTCGCCACAAAGAGACAACCAAAGTGCTTATCGACATTCAACACACGTCACTTTTAAACTAGAAAGAGCTAGCGCTGCGGGGCATGGGCTAGCTTCCACATCTGATGGCCCCACAATTTCTATATCAGTTGTGCAACATAGTAACAGTAATCTTACTGCTTGCGGTTATATTAACGGACGAAAACGCATTTTTACTGTGGACACTGGGGCATCAAATTCTATTATAAGGCCCGATTTAATACGAAAATCTATTGAACCACTGAGCGGGGTAAGACTACGAACAGCTACGGGAGAGTCTGCCACAGTCTATGGAAAAGTAAAAGTGCAATTAAATATGGCTAATACAATCGTCCATCACGTATTTATTGTGGCTGATATTGTAGACGAGGTAATCATTGGCGCAGATTTTATGATTGGACAAAGTATCCTTTTGGATATGGGTCAGCAAATCATGTATTAGCGTGATGTTGAAATACCCCTTGAAGTTGGATACAAAATCAAGGCCCATGTAAGACAATTAATCGCCCTTGAATGTGAAAAATTGCCACCCAAATCAGAAACCTTAGTATGGGCGCGAATAGATGGAGAATGTGAGGACAACAGTTTGTGGGTGGTGGAGCCAGCAGAAATTAAAGGCGATGTGGTAACAGCAAATAATCTCGTAAAACCTAGCAAGAGTTTAGTTCCCGTGAGAATATTAAAATTATCCAGTAGTGAAAAAGTCCTTGCGCAGAACTGCAAGATTGGACAATGTACTTCAACAGAGGCAATAATTAATTGCGAGCAGCATCAAGTCGCAGGAAGAAAGAGTTTTAAGGACCACGAATCACTAGAGGTACATGTGCGAAAATGGACCCAAAAAACTAACGCCGCCTAGTAAAAATAAGGCCAAACAACTACTACGTAAATATGCCTCTGTATTTGTTTTGAAAGGTCAAAAACAAGGTAGAACTTCAATGGTAAAACACGAAATCAACACCGGCGGCGCTGAGCCAATAAAACAGGCACCTAGAAGCATTCCTCTAGCAAAGCGAGCTGAAGTAAGAGAGCTGGTTAGCGAGATGGAAAAGAGCGGAGTTATTAAACCATCATCAAGTCCATGGAGCTCACCAGTGGTTCTAGTGAAAAAGAAAGATGGAAGTACCAGATTCTGCGTAGACTACAGAAAACTTAATGAAGTCACGAAAAGAGATAGTTATCCATTGCCTAGAATTGACGATACCTTGGACCCGTTAGCCGGAACCGAATGGGTTTCTACATTAGATTTGCAGAGCGGTTATTTGCAAGTGGAAATTTCAGAAAATGATAAGGAGAAAACTGCGTTTAGCGCAAGTGATGGTTTAATGTAAAGCCATTTGGACTCTGCAATGCTCCGGCTACATTCGAGCGTTTAATGGAGCAGGTGTTAAAAGGTCTTCACCAAAAGACATGTTTGGTGTACCTTGACGACAATATTGTCATGGGGAAACATTTGACGAACACCTTAAAAATCTGAAAGAAGTGTTGAAACGTGTATCCATGGCAGGACTTAAGCTAAGTGCTAAGAAATGTTCGCTGTTCCAGAAGGAAGTAAAATACCTAGGACACCGAGTAACCTCTAAATGCATTTCGACGGATGAAGACAAAATAAAAGCTGTAATGGAGTGGCCTCGTCCGAGAAATCTACATGAATTACGCAGTTTTCTAGGCTTATGTACATACTACAGGCTTTTCGTACCGAACTTTGCAAATATTGCTGCAAACTTACACGAGTTGACTAAAAAAGGCGCAAAAATACATCTGGGGTGAAGCACAGGAAGCAGCATTTCAGAGACTGAAGGCATTATTGTGTTCAGCACCAATTTTGGCTTATCCCATTACTGGAGAGAAATTTGTGCTAGATACCGATGCGAGCGGATACGGAATTGGAGGTGTGCTTTCCCAAGTGGTCAATGGCATAGAGCGAGTCGTATGCTATTACAGTCGAATACTTTCAAAGCCCGAGAGGAACTACATTTTCACAAGTATTTGTATGGTCAACATTTTGAGTTAATAGCAGACCATTCTGCACTCAGGTGGTTGCTTCAATTCAAGAATCCGGAAGGACAGATAGCTCGATGGATTGAGCGCATTCAGAGTTACATTTTTCGCATTGAGCACAGAAAAGGCGTGAAATATGGAAATGCGGATGCCCTATCAAGGCGGCCCTGCAAACTGGAATGCAAGCATTGTGTTAAAGCTGAAGGTAAAGAATATAGCTGTGAAGTTCGCCTATTACAGATAGAGTCCAGCGAAGACTGGACAATGGCACAGAAAACTGACCCTATATTAAAAAAATTATGAAGGCCAAAGAAGAAGGCAGAAGGCCGACTCGAAACGAAATTTCATCTGAAAGTCCACTAACAAGAGCATATTGGGCCCTATGGAACAGCCTCCAGTTGATAAACGGCTGCCTTTACTGTACATGGGATAGTACCGATGGAAAATCAGTTCAGAACCTTATTGTAGTGCCGTCGTCGAAAGTACATGAAGTCTTAAATGAATACCATAACGGTCCTATTGGTGACCATCTTGGCGTAACAAAAACACTAGAGAAATTAAAACAACGTTTCTACTGGGTTGGGTGCCAACAAGCTGTGGCTGATTGGATAAAAAAATTGCACCCAATGCATTGCCGCAAAAGGTCCAGCAAAGAGAAGTCGGGGACCGCTACAGCAGTACAATTCCGGTGCCCCATTTGAGCGAATCGCGATGGATATAGCTGGGCCTTTTCCTGTGAGTGATTCCGGTAACCGTTATGTGTTAGTAGTCATCGATTACTTTAGTATGTGGCCAGAGGTGTATGCCATCCCAAATCAAGAAGCCAGAACCGTTGTGGACGTATTTGTGAATAACTGAACTGAATTTTTGAATCCGCTGTGTTCAAAGAAATGTGTGAATTGTACGGAATAAGGAAAACTAGAACAACTCCTTGGCATCCACAATCCGATGGCATGGTTGAAAGATTTAACCGCACATTAGAAGAAAACTTACGTAAAGTAGTGAGCACACATCAGAAGGACTGGGATGAACACATTCCAAAGTTTCTGTTGGCATACAGATCAGCTGTTCACCTCTCGTACACCTGCCAAAATTGTGTTTGGAACAGAGCTCAGACTACCTGGAGATCTAGAATTTGGCGTACAGCCTGGACTAAAAGATGAAAATAATGAAGGCTCTAACTCAAAAGAACAAGATAACCTTAATGAACTTCATGAGTTCGTACGAAGCCGGATCAAGCTGTCCAGTGACAAGATGAAAGCCAGATACGATCGAGCGGCAAATTCGGAAGGCTTAACAGAAGGCCAGTTGGTTTTACTTTTTAATCCACAACGCAAGAAAGGATTATCTCCGAAATTAGATTTGTCTAAGAATTATTTATGGTTTTAGTTATAAGTTATCTTGTTAATTATAGTTTTATGTCATATAAGTTACTATTTTTATGAACGCCACTGTAACTAAATTTTCTAGCAATTGTAATTGTAGACTTTAGATTTAAAATAATTCGAACATAATTTTCTAGAAACTACTAGACGGTTTTTGAACCAACTAGGAATAGTTTTGAACTATAAATACAGGCTAATTCATAAATGTTTAGTTTAGTTTGATTGGAGACATTAAACGGTTCAGATTGTTACTTACAATAGTGGTTAAATATTGTGAATTTCAATAAAGTTTGTTAAGTTGAATTCGTGTGTGTATTTATTTTGATTTGCAAGGTTAAAAACCTTAACGCGTTTTATAATGAATTTAATAAATAATTTAAATAAACTAATAACTAAATAAATAACTTCATTGATCTTATGACTACTTAATTAAATAAACAATTTAGTAAATAAGTGACTATATAATTGTACAAATTAAAAATAGGAAATAAATCAATAAACAAATCAATTCTTAAAGGCTTAAACAAAAGAAGAAAAAAAAAACAAAAAAAAAGCAAAGTTCATCAACAAATAAGTAACTTAATTATAGGTGGTAAGTTAATTGAAAACAACCTTACGGTACCTAACACCTAAGGTAATAAATAATTAATCGTACATTGTTTGATCTAGTTGGTAATTATCCGGATAAATAAACCGATGATTAGATTAATTAAAGAAGTTTAATAAATTAATTAGCTCGTTAATGTAATACCATCCCAGTAAAAAAACAAAGTAATAAACCATTAATTAAATACATAATTTAAATGAACTTACGACTAATGAATACGATAAACAGCGTTATATAATTATTTATTTAAATAATTAACTATAATAACTATTAAATGAGCAGATTGATATATGCCCCCTTAATTAAATATATTCTTTAAATTAATTAAAGGAAAATTTAACAATTTGTAGGTAAACAGATAATATAAATCAATAAGCGGTTAATTAATTGGATAATTAACGATATGACGAACGTCTTTTAATGACAAAAGATTTTTTTTAAACAAAACAAAAAAAGGGGAATTTGCCCAACTTTTGTTTCGGGTTATCTTTTGTTGGCATACTTTTATCCTCAAACAAATTCTTGTTGAGAATTCTTTGATTCTAAAAAAAAAGTGTAATGTAAACAGATGTATTACAGTATACTTTCACGTTATCCTATTGAAAATCGGTTTTTTTTAGATGATCAAAAACAAAATGAGTGAAAATCATAATGACATCATTGAGATTTTTTATTTCCTTTGCATCTTGATCATTGTAATTTTTATTGATTGAAATTAATTATTGATATGACAGTGTCAATTTTTTTTTATTTTATAATAACAATGCATAAACCTAAGTTTATATATACATAGGTATAATAAAAACAAAATATATATAGCTATGATATTATCGTAATAATTTTATGTATTTTAATAAACAACTCTTGTATTATCCAACAGTTTTTAGAAAAAAAAAAAAATTAAAAATGTTTTAGTTATTGAAGAAACGGTTGAGATGTAGCGAAAGTGGAGTAAGGCGTGGTAAGTTACGTTTAGGGACATTACTTAGACTTTTTTCAGGCAAAAAGTAATGTCACGGTTAACATTAGCGTGTCATATGGGGTGGGCACCCTGACCGGGACCATTACATCTTGTCCCGAGGATTCGAGTCCTGCCATACGATCGCAGTTTCGGTCATCGAAATGTCTGTCCGTTCTATTAAGGTATTTACCTCTTGCGTTAGGTATTTAGTATATCGTCGCTCGTTCTTAGATTGCTTCATTATTTTTACATTTTTTTTCATCTCGGCAAGAAATAAGGTAATGATTGTGTAAACCTAGATGTACATGAACCCCCCATCCGAATACACCAACGTGCCAACGTCCATCGCGAAGCAAAAGGGTTTTGAAAAAATTTAAATAATTCGTTTTTTCCCCAATATGACAACTATTATTACATTACACATTGCATAGCCATACAAGTTATTAACATCTAAATATATTAAGTAATTTGATTCTCTGTTAGAATCGAAATCACTAATATATTTATTATTAGCAATTGAATGTCGAATATAACACTGAACAATATCTCCCCTGATACCTCGAAGAACCAAATTATATATATATTAATATCAGTCAACTACTCCAATTCTATTTCAGTTGTTTTCAACATTGCATCCCAGGATAAACCTGGGGTAGTATAATACTGACATGGATCTAAGTTATAAATGCTTGCACAAACTTTACGGAAATTTTCAAATATATCACAAAGTAAAAGAATATCTTCTTTTAAATATAAAAGTAAATAATCCTTTAATATTGTACATTTAAATATTTTCCATACTTTTTGTGTATGTTCATAATCCTCTACATTACACGACTCATTATTTAATTTATTGAAAAATACTGAACGAGGTGGTACTTGACTTGAGACGATTCATTGAATCTAAATAGTCGTGCATAACTGATAGTTTTTTTCCAAGAATTCAAAACATCTGCATATGCATGCTTCATTTTTTTCCAGGAATTCTGGATGGTTAAGGATTTTGTAGGAATTCTATGTTTATATAAATATGCAACTATTTAGTTATAAAAAAAGAATTATATCAGGGCACACTTTATATTCTAAAATCCCTGGGCCTTTAAAATTATAATATAAATATCTGATACAAAAACACAGTTTCATCCGTAGTATTTGAAAAATGGTCAACTAAATAAGTAAACTTTCTCCTCCTCTTCCAACCGATTAAAAAAAGTTTAAAAATTATTTTTCAGTATTTATTTATTAAATCTTCATATGTATATTAAATATGAACTAACAATAACACTGTGCATGAAATTTACACTTTTTTTCGTGACAAGCTGGGCACCTGGCGTTTTAACATAATTCAGGTACGCTGAGTCCAGTGGTTTTCGAGATATACCGTTATTTCAAAAATGGAGGAGGTTGCACAACATATGTTCGCGTAACTCAAAAACGCTTTAGCTTATTGATATAATTAAAAAAACCGAAATTCCGCAATAAAAGTAACATTTTCTTAACATTTTCTTAAAACATATTGCCATATATCTCCACCCCTTAGGGGGGCTCCCATACAAATATGGCCGTTTAATGAAATTCTTAAATTTGGCCCCTGCAGTACCTAGGATGCCCCTAGATGGGTCAAATGTATGACCAACCCCACTTTATTTTTCATCTCAATCATTTATTTCTAACATACCCACCCGCTATCTCCATTCCTTAAGGGGCTTCCATACAAAATGTTCAATGCAGACTAAAAATATATTGGAGAAAAAGTCCTATAAATGCCCAGGAGTCGCCCCTAGGGGGAGTAAATGTATGAATGACCTCCATTATTTTTTTGGTCATAACATTTTCTCAAATTATACTTTCCGTTTATCATCATCCCTTAGGGGGGCGTTTTATGAAATTCTTAAACTAATTAAAATTTGTCGACTTTTGTGAATAAAATCAAAAGTTGCTAACAGATTTTAATCATTTATGGCTTGTTTTGTTTGCAACTTCGCTTTTTATATGTCTGCATAAAATTAGAAGCCTAAAAATTATGTTTTCTAAAACGACTATGGATATTAGAAAATTTTATTGCGGAATTTCGGTTTTTTAAGTTTTTTCAATAAGCTAAAGCGTTTTTGAGTTTCGCGAACTTTTGTTGTGCAACCTCCTCTATTTTCGAAATAACGGTATATCTCGAAAACCAGAGCCAATCTTAAAAAACCGCGGGCACCACTAGATTCAACGTACCCGAATTATGTTAAAACGCCATGTGCCCGGCTTGTCTGTTTTTTCAACTAGCATAGTGTAATTAATCACATCTTATCCTAATATTTGCTTTATGTCCTGCCAGTGCCAGATTTCGTCATCACGGTTTCTGTTCTCATATGAAAAAAGTTTAGAAAATGAATAATATATTAAATTATCTAAACAATGTCAATACCAACAAAAAGTATTTAAAGGAAATAATACCTTTAAAGCAGCTCCCTATAATCGAGAAAATAAAAATTTTTAAATGTTTAAAATAAATTGTTTATTATAAATTAATTTTTTTGAAAAAAAAAAAAAATTATTAAAAACATATTCTATTTATAGTTTTGTAAGGGGTGAAAATGGAACAACATGATAATTTTATAGTTGTCGATGTACAAGGATTTTTCATTTATAATAAATTTTATGCCAAAGAAGTCTGTGTTTCAATAAGTGATTTCGAAAAACAAATTTTTCACATTTAATAAACAATAAAATATTCCGAATTAAGTAATAAGGACAGAATTACAAATAAATGGTTATATAATCACTTGCATGGATTACATTGGGATACTGGAGAGTCTACACTGAAAGAGTTAATAGAATACTTAATACTAACTAAAGAAAAAAAAAATATCCTGTTTTATATGTTGAAGGTTTTGAAAAAGTTAGACGGTTAAATGAACTACTTGGAGGAGAAATAGAAATATATATAATTAATTAAGATTATTCGAATTGTCCAAATATAAAAACTTTGTATAAAAATAATACTAACATAAATATTTGTAAAAAAACATACTAATTTTAATCAAATATGCGCTGAAAAGAATGTAATTCTACTTAGAAATTATGTTAATTTATATTTAAATAAAGAAAACCTAATTAATCGATAAAACATTTGAAGGTGGTAGTTTAATTTTTAGTTGATTCTTTGTCTTTATACAGAGTACATCACTACTACGATTTAACACAAAATAATATCATCAGCTGAATTAAAAGAATTATTGACAAAACATAGCAACCAGATTGTTAAGGAACATATAGATTTAAATAAAACTTATAGATGAATTAAGAATTTATAATTATGTAAATAAAATGCTAGACAAGGTTAAAATATTTTTAAAAAACACCGTTTTTTCTTTTTATTTTAAAAATTACAGTTTTATTAAATATTTTAAAAACTATTTTAAATTATATAATTTTGGGATTAAAGCTAATTAATAATTATATACATATATATTATTCCTCTAAAACCGACTTAAGACGATATGTTTAAAACAAAATCTATCACCTGTAAAGTGTGATCTTTTTAAATAAAACAACTCCGATTCAAGTTCAAAGAAGACTGACTGACTTGTCATTTATTTGTTCTATTTTATGTTAAATACTTAACGAATATAATTAATAAATGTAAATTACAGCTTTGTATGTTAAGGTAGTATTTATAATAAAGTATGTACATTAGGGTGGGTCAATTTGTTCGGGCCCAAAAAAAGTGACAAAGCGTATAGCAAAATCGTAATCTACGGAAAATTCTAAGAATTTTTCCTAAAGAAACTATGGATCTAAAATCAAAATCGAGCTTCCGCTTTTTGACTTGAAAATCTGGTGCTCAGGAAATCCGAAAAAATGCTACTTTTTTGGAAATATTAATTGCAATTGGTGAATAGTTGACCTGTATCGCTGAAAGAGGGCTTGTTTAAAAGGAAATTTTCTCAGCTTTCTATATCTGTGCTTTATTTTTAGAAAATTCTGTACATAAATAGAGGTTTAGAGGTTTTTGTCAAAATAATCATAGTCAAGCTGGCTGATAAAAAACCTAAAGCTGTTACAATTTTGCTACCCAAAAATTAAATAAAATCATTTAACTAACTGATTTAAAAATAAAACAATTGATTCAAAACCTAATTAAACAAAAATTTAATTAAAAAAAATTTAAGCAAAAACTAAAAACGAAAAGTTAAAAAAAAAATTAATATTCTTTATTATTATTCTATTTTTTATTAAAACGCACTTTTTTATTTCGAAAATTCACTAACTTAAAAAAAGGAACATTTTTATTGAAATTGTTAGTTTTATTTTTTTTTTCATTCAGTTTCTTTTTTTAAAAGGTAGTGATTTTTTGAAATAGAAAAGTGAGTTTTAAAAATATATAAAACATTTTTTTTATTTTACCAGCTTGACTATGATTATTTTGACAAAAACCTCTAAACCTCTATTTATGTACAGAATTTTCTAAAAATAAAGCACAGATATAGAAAGCTGAGAAAATTTCCTTTTAAACAAGCCCTCTTTCAGCGATACAGGTCAACTATTCACCAATTGCAATAAATATTTCCAAAAAAGTAGCATTTTTTTCGGATTTCCTGAGCACCAGATTTTCAAGTCAAAAAGCGGAAGCTCGATTTTGATTTTAGATCCATAGTTTCTTTAGGAAAAATTCTTAGAATTTTCCGTAGATTAGGATTTTGCTATACGCTTGGTGGGCAAAATAATTGACCCACCCTAATGTACATACTTAGATTAAAGGGATTCACTACACCTCCCTTTTTATAAAAAAAAATTAAAATATAATAAGAAAAGTAATTATAATTATAATAAAACCAATATTTTTGTGTTTTATGGAATTTAAAGTATACATATGTTTTAATTGAATTAAAATTAAGCATTATAGATATTGTACCTCCTTTTTTTTTGAAAAAAATATGAAATCAATTAAGGTGATCAATCTTAGTTGCTTTAATATTTTTTAACTTTATTTATAAATGGGTAGGTAAATCTTACCAATAAGGAATATACGTATAAACGGAATTTTTGTTTTTAATTACAGTTTTTGTAAAGTTATTTAATATAACAAATAGAATCTTGGTTTTTATAAGTATATGGGTAATGAGAGTTTAAGTTCACTTTGCCGAAAAAGCCATTAAAATTACCCAAAAGCCATTATAATCCCCCAAAAGCCATTAAAATGAACACGTGTTAAAGTAGGTCAAATGAACACGTGTTAAAGTAGGTCAAATTTAAAAAAAAAAAAAAAAATTCAAGAACAAAGTAATAAAAAAAAAGTCGTTAAATTTTATAGCTGAGATTTAGAAAAATGTTGGGGGTGCAATGCACAAGTGTTGGGTGCATTGTTGAAACCTTTCTTTAGTTTTTTTATTTTGAATTAGGTGATGAAAAAAAAAATTATTGGATGGACAGAAAAAAAGGGGGAAAAGGAAAGTTAGTCAGACATACAGACAGACTGGCTTCGTAACAGCAAATGGTTTTTCAATTTTATTTGGGGTTGAAGAATAAATTCAAAGTATCTATAAATTATGATTTTATTTAGTTATTAAAAAAATTGTATAGATGCAATTGGTGTTTCTATTTTATTTGGAGTGGTTAGGGAAATATGAAACCATTCTTGAAAATTTTTTTAAAAAATTTCAAAAACAAAGTAATAAAAAAAAAGTCGTTAAATTTTATAGGATAGCAATGCACAAGTGTTGGGTGCATTGTTAAAGCCTTTCTTTTGTTGTGATCGATTGACAGACAGCCAGACAGACGGACAGACATAGAGATAGATAGATAGACATACAGACCTTGTAGAAGCAATTGGAAAATATTGTTGATAATTCTATCTTTTTATTTTGAATTATGTGAAGAAAAAAATTTTTGTTGGGGAAACACACAAAGCTGATAAGCGCATTTTTTTTATTTATTTGTATTTATATGTAATTGATGTTTAAAATTCGGTTACTTAATAATAAATAATTTATGACATACATATACCTACATAAATATTTTCAGATAAGAAAGTGTATGTCATGGAAAGTTAGTCAGACAGACAGACAGACATACAGACCGACCGGTTTTGTAAAAGCAAATAGTTTTTAAATTTTTATTTGGGTGGAAGAAAAATTCAAAGTATTTATTTTTGATTTTAAAAGAAAAGAGAAGAAAAAAAGGGGGAAAAGGAAAGTTAGTCAGACAGACAGATATACAGACAGTCTGGCATCTTATTCGTTGATAAGTAAATTTACGATTGTATAGATATTTGAAAGTATATATAAGGTTTTAAATATATTCTATTCATTAGTTTCTAAAGTAGACTTGCTTAAGAAAGTTTGTGTTTTTTTTGTGAAAATAAAAAAAGAAATAAATATTTAAAATAATAATAATGGCTAGTGTACTAATTTGTGAAATTTGCCGAAACCAATATAAAAAGAAAGAAAGTTTAAAAAAACATATTCAAATTCATGTGCCATGTGATGTGTGAAATCATATATCCCTGACATCAATGGAGAGGAAAAAACATATGGAAATCCATCTAGATTTCCTTCAACAGCAGCAGCAGCAACAACAGCAACAACAGCAACAACAACAACATCAACAACAACAACAGCAACAACAACAATACCAACAAGAGCAAAAACCACAACAAGTAGAAGAAATGGATGAACATCCTTCAACATCGGATGCATCTAGGAAGCGTCTATCGATGTTACAATCAAATATACCATTTAAACAACAAAAGCCTGAGTCATGTTCAGAATCTTTTATTATGTGTGAGGATTGTAATGTTAAAATTCAACCTCAACAGTGGTTTATTCATTGCTCCCAACCCGGACACAAGAAAAATGTACAGGAGAGAATTGGAAATCGGATTCAATTGATAAAAAATTCATTTAAATCTCGACTTTTGACGTACCGTTTCCCGAAAGGAGATTTGAATTTGAATGTAAATGAATATTTGAAAGAGGGTCAAATGTATGTTCAGAAATTATTAAATAATTGTCTGGCTGAGCACATAATTGTGAAATTTAATTTGGAATTTACAGCTCGATATAAGCTACCAGCACACCCTCTTAAACCAGAAACTGATATGTACCACAATACGGAAATGATACGCTTATCAAGGGCAGACAATATTGGCTCAGCTCTCACACTTCAATTTGAAAAGATTAAGGCGAAGATGTCTGAGTTTCAAGAAAGAGATTCTGGTTGGACGCTTATCCAAATTAAATGTCTAGAAATTAATATTAACAAATCATCACCATTATCCGGATCCCAGTACATACCAACACCTGTAGAGCTAATACGAAAACATGCTTGCGTTAACGTTCAAAATAATGACGTCTTCTGCTTTAAATGGAGTATTATAGCAGCATTTTATAATGGTGATGATATTAATGTACATAGGCAGACAATTTATAAAATTAATAATATTTCTGAGCAAATTATTACGCTTGATTCCGGTACAATACTTAACTTCACTTCAATGCAATTTCCCACTGATGTGAAGGATATTAGGTATTTTGAAAAAAATAATACAGAAATAAGTGTAAATGTGTTCGGGTTCGACAGAAAATTGAAAACGGTTGTTGGTCCCTACTACATCACAAAAAAAGAGAAGGAAGTGCATATAAATTTTTTGCTGTTGGAAAGTGAATGTGGGAGTAAAATGCACTATATTTTAATAAAGAATATTTCTAGGTAATTAGCACAAACTTATATAAAATTTTTAAAAAAAAAATCTATTCAATTTAATAAATTTATTTCTTTTTTTTTTTTAGACTACTTTCAAGTCAAATATCTGCGCATAATGGAAGAATTATATTTTGCAACGCATGCCTTTACCACACAGACATACCGGAAAAAATGATTTTTCACAAAGAAAAAGAATGTGGAGAGTGCATTCTTAAGATGCCGGAGGGAGAAAAATCAGTCATAAAGTTTTCCCATCATGAGCGACAAATGGATCTCCCGTTCACTGTGTATGCAGATTTTGAATGCGTTCTCGAGGAAGTAGATGTAAGTAGTATTAATGAAAATAGTAGATATACAAAAAAACATGTTCCATGTGCATATGGTTTTAATATTAAGTGTAATTTTAATGAAAATTTAGATAAGTTTAAAATGTTTAGTGGTAGTAGTAGTAGTAGTAGTAGTAGTAGTAGTGTTAATGTAGGGCAACATTTTGTAAATAATTTAATAAATGAATGTAGACAAATATATAAGAAGTATTATGAAAAAATTGTCCCCATGCACTCTATTAACTGTCATATTTGCGGTTTAGCACTAGGCGATGAACTAGCTGTGAGAGATCACTGCCACTTATCAGGAAAATATAAAGGGGCTGCACATAATTCGTGTAATTTAAAGTTTAAAATTCCAAATTTTATTCCTATATTTTTCCATAATTTTTCGAAATATGACTGTCACTTATTTATTAAAGAATTACTTAGTATTAAAGGGGAGACAAATGTAATTCCAATAAATAAAGAATTATACATTTCTTTGTCGCATACTGTCCGGGTATATACAGATGAAGAAATTGATGATTATATAAATGAGTTGTATATAAGAAAAGTGAAGCAAAATATTCCTCAGCATATTATTTCAAAACAACTTGAAAAGGTGCGAGATTATAAAGCTGGAAAAAAAATTGAGCTAAGATTTTTAGACTCTTTAAGATTTATGGCATCTAGTTTGGAATCATTAGCTAGTAACCTCAATGATCAAGATTTAAATGCAGTTAGAAAATATTTTCCAGATGCTGAGAAGTTTTCTCTTATTTGAAAAATTAAATGAAAAGAAACTCCCACCAATTGAAGCATTTTATAGTAGGTTAAATGATAAAAAATGTTCAGAAGAAGATTATTTGCTAGCACAAAATATATGGACAAAATTTGATTGTGAGACTATTAAGGATTACATGGAGCTGTATTTAAAAACTGACGTGTTGTTACTTACAGATATATTTGAAAACTTCAGAAAGCTCTGTAAGAAGATTTATAACCTAAATCCTCCACATTATTATACCATCCCAGGGCTTTCTTGGGATGCAATGTTAAAATATACAAGAATTGAGCTAGAATTATTAACAGATCTAGAAATGTATAATTTTATTAAACGAGGAATTCGTGGTGGTCTTTCACAATGTAGTAAGAGGTATAGTAAGGCGAATCATAAATATCTTAATGATTATGATCCTACAAAACCGTCCGAATACATTTTATATTTAGACGCAAATAATCTTTATGGCTGGGCAATGTCAGAGTCACTACCATATGGAGGCTTCAGTTGGACAAATGACTTCATTCACCCCAAAAATATTCCACATAACTCAGATGTTGGTTATATTTATGAAGTCGATTTATCATACCCGTCTAGCTGTCATGATTATCATAATGACCTGCCATTCTGTGTGGAAAACAAAATAATTGGTGGGAGTAAATATGAAAAATTAATTGCTGATCTATCTAACAAAAGAAATATGTCATACAGTATAAAACATTAGAGCAATGTTTAAATAATGGATTGGTTTTGGAAAAAGTTCACCGAATTCTGAAATTTAATCAAAAGCCGTGGTTAAAGACATACATAGATTTAAATACGATACATAGAACAGAAGCTAAGAATCAATTTGAAAAAGATTTCTATAAATTGCTCAATGATGCTGTGTATGGTAAAACCATGGAAAATGTCGATAAGAGAAAAGACGTTCGGTTGGTTAGTGAGTGGGAACGTACCAGCCGTAACCGATTGGGTGTAAGTGAACTTATAGCAAAACCAAATTTTCACAGATTTCACAGTTTACTGATAAATTATGGGCTGTACAAATGAACAAAACTTTGACATATTACAATAAACCCATTTATTTAGGCTTTTGTGTACTTGATCTATCAAAATGGAAAATGTATGATTTCCATTATGAGTATATGAAACCTAAATTTGGAGATAATATAAATCTCAATTATATGGACACTGACTCTTTCATTTACTCAATTAGAACTGATGATTTCTATGATGATATAAGAGGAGATTTAAAAACACTCTTTGACACATCAGCATATTCACAAAATAATCCATTTAACTTTCCTCAATTAAATAAAAAAGTACTTGGAATGATGAAAGATGAAACTGAAGGTAAATTCATCACTGAATATGTAGGCTTAGGACCCAAAGTTTATTCTTTCACAGTTGAAGATGATAAAGATGTTAAAAAAGCTAAGGGGGTTAAAAAATGCGTGGTAGACAATTATACTATAGATCATTATAAACATGTCTTATTTAATAAGAAATCAGTAGGGGCATGTATGTACACATTCACATCTAAGTTACACACAATACTAACAAATATAGTTAATAAAATAGCTTTAAATTTTATTTTTGGATTATTTTATTGTGCCTTTCCTTGAAACATAATAAGCTTTCCGTCCCTTTTTGAATTTTTGTTACCGTCCCTTTTGAGTTGTTTGAATCAACCCTTACTTTTTACGCATACTCTTACCTACTCTTACTCTCACATAGACGCAGATGTACAAGCTAGAAGCTAAGCAGACGTGGAAAAGGGTATAAATGCGGCTCTAGTTTTTTAAACCAAATCAGTGAAAGTTGAGACAGTGAACAGTCATCGAAATGTCTGTCCGTTCTATTAAGGTCTTTACCTCTTGCGTTAGGTATTTAGTATATCGTCGCTCGTTCTTAGATTGCTTCATTATATTTACATTTTTTTTTCATCTCGGCACGAAATTAGGTAATGATTGTGTAAACCTAGATGGACACGGGCCCCCTATTCCCGGCGAGGTACAGCCGAATACACCAGCGTGCCAACGTCCATCGCGAAGCAAAAGGGTTTTGATAAAATTTAAATAATTCGTTTTTCCCCAATATGACAACTATTATTTCATTACACATTGCATAACCATACAAGTTATTAACATCTAAATATATTAAGTAATTTGAGTCTTTTTTAGAATCGTAATCACTAATATATTTATAACATTTAAATAATTCGTTTTTTCCCCAATATGACGACTATTATTTCATAACACATTACATAACCATACAAGTTATTAACATCTAAATATATTAAGTAATTTGAGTCTTTGTTAGAATCGTAATCACTAATATATTTATTATTAGCAATTGAATGTCGATTAGAACATTGAACAATACCTCCCATGATACCTCGAAGAACAAAATTATATATATTAATATCAGTCAACTACTCCAATTCTATTTCAGTTGTTTTCAACATTGCATCCCAGGATAAACCTGGGGTAGTATAATACGGACATGGATCTAAATTATAAATGCTTGCACAAACTTTACGAACATTTTCAAATATATCACAAAGTAAAAGAATATCTACTTTTAAATATAAAAGTAAGTAATCCTTTAATGTTGTACATTTAAATATTTTCCATACTTTTTGTGTATGTTAATAATCCTCTACATTACACGACTCATTATTTAATTTATTGAAAAATACTGAACGAGGTGGTACTTGAATTTCTTCAAGACGATTCATTGAATCTAAATAGTCATGCATAACTGATAGTTTTTTTCCCAAGAATTCAAAACATCTGCATATGCATGCCTCATTTTTTTCCAGGAATTCTGGATGTTTAAGGATTTTGTAGGAATTCTATGTTTATATAAATATGCAACTATTTAGTTATAAAAAAAGAATTATATCATAACACCCTTTATATTCTAAAATCCCTGGGCCTATAAAATTATAATATAAATATCTGATACAAAAACACAGTTTCATCCGTAGTATTTAAAAAATTGTCAACTAAATAAAATTGTCAACTCTTCCAACCGATTAAAAAAAGTTTAGAAATTTTTTTTCAGTATTTATTTATTGAATCTTCATATGTATATTAAATATGAACTAACAATAATTAATCACATCTTATAGAGGGACAAGTGTGCTGTGTCGGCGTGTTTGTTTGTCGCTCCGTGAAAGTTTAAAGATTTATAGTGTTTTTGTCATCATAAAATTCTTATAATCGTTTTAAAATTTCTAGAATTGTACACGCTTATAAAACTGTATTTATTTGTGTAGTCTCGTTCGTCTGTTAATTCAGTCACAAACTTCCTTTTTATTTACTTTTGTTAATGTGATTCTGTACAAGCTTTATTACATACAATTGATAATAAGTAGCATTTAATACTTCTGTGATAACAGCTGATTGCATGTCATATCAATACGTTTTATTACAACATTATTGGTTTGTGTATTTGATAAAAATTATAGTGGTGCCATCTGTTGGATAGTAGCTTTTTATCATATCCCAGCGAACAATTGTGCTCTACTATTATGGCCTGTTTAGTAAAAAACTGTAGCATCAAAGGTGTTGATGACCGAATGATCGTCTGTTGGCTGTGTCATGAATGTTGTCACTTTAAATGCAGTGGATTATCTGGGTTAGTTGCAGAAGCCACAACCAAGAATAATGGACTGCACTGGTGTTGTGAAAACTGTAGAAAATTGGGAGTTGACTTTTACCGCTTTTTTTCAAAGTCAAAAATCAAAATTTAATGAAATTCAAAATGAAGTTGCTCAGTTAAACGAGCGTATAGCTGCTTACAGGAAAGTGTTAAATGATTATAAATCGTTAGATGATTTAAAATCTTCTATTCAACCTTCCCCAAAACGTCGTAAATCACCAAGAAACAATAATAATAACAATAATAATAAACATGGAGCTAAAGATAAGCTTAATGTACCTCCTGAGGTTCAATGCGATCCGACATCATCTGGAACAAATGTTTTCAATACATATCCTGGTGTAAACACTGAAGAAATTAGTAATAACTCACAAATAAGTTATGCCGAAGCTGTTCTAAATACAGCCAATGAAAATGTTCTCGCTAATAATGTTCCATTAATATTAAATTCATTTTTTGAAAAAAAAAAAAAAATTAAAAACATATTCTATTTATAGTTTTGTAAGGGGTGAGAATGGAACAACATGATAATTTTATAGTTGTCGATGTACAAGGATTTTTCATTAATAATAAATTTTATGCCAAAGAATTCTGTGTTTCAATAAGTGATTTCGAAAAACAAACTTTTCACATTGAATAAACAATAAAATATTCCGAATTAAGTAATAAGGACAGAATTACAAATAAATGGTTATATAATCAATTGCATGGATTACATTGGGATACTGGAGAGTCTACACTGAAAGAGTTAATATAATACTTAATACTAACTAAAGAAAAAAATAAATCCTGTTTTATATGTTAAAGGTTTTGAAAAAGTTGGATGGTTAAATGAACTACTTGGAGGAGAAATATAAATATATATAATTAATTAAGATTATTCGAATTGTCCAAATATAAAAACGTTGTATAAAAATAATACTAACATAAATATTTGTAAAAACTATACTAATTTTAATCAAATATGCGCTGAAAAGAATGTAATTCTAGTTAGAAATTATGTTAATTTATATTTAAATAAAGAAAACCTAATTAATCGAAAAAACATTTGAAGGTGGTAGTTTAATTTTTAGTTGATTCTTAGTCTTTATACAGAGTACATCACTACTACGATTTAATACAAAATAATATCATCAGCTGAATTAAAAGAATTATTGACAAAACATAGTAACCAGATTGATAAGATTTAAATGAAACTTATAGATGAATTAAGAATTTATAATTATGTAAATAAATTGCTAGACAAGGTTAAAATATTGTTAAAAAAAACACCATTTTTCTTTTTATTTTAAAAATTACAGTTTTATTAAATATTTAAAAAACTATTTCAAATTATATAATTTTGGTTTTAAAGCTAATTAATAATTATATACATACATATATATTATTCCTCTAAAACCGACTTAAGACGATAGGTTTAAAACAAAATCTATCACCTTTATTTTCTATACCGGTTAACCACTGGATACGATCTCTGCATATTCGATCGAACGAACTGTGCATGTGCAAAGCATCGTACAAAAAATTCGTGTGTACAGTTCACAAAAACTGCACACTCGTATTCTGTGCTCTCTATATTTTACAGTGGATAAACTGGTTTTTTATTTGTTTTTACACTTTTTTTAATTTTTGAATAGATATGTTTAAATCCCTTAATTCGTGTTTTGTTTGGCGAAATAAGGACTTATACGATTTTTGATTCCTTCTTATGTATCTCAACCTCTCCTCTATATCCTCACTATCAGAGCTATCTTCATCTGATACAACGATTGGTGTTGTAGTTGTAGCTGGAGCTGGTGTTGGAATCCGTATTGGTTATGATGATGATGATGAAGGTAATAATAACTGAGTTTCTTCATCATCATCGATGAAGCGAAACATATTTTTATTATTAAATTGTTGCCGTCTCACGGGAGGGGGGAGGAGAAGGATAAAAGTACAGCTCCTGTCCTTCATTACCCCGATATGTACTTCTAATAAAGAAGTCGTTCGGGGTAAATGGAAGATATCTAAGTTGATTATTCTCCTCATTTCCATTATACTCGGCGTAAAATGGGAAAATTGGAGGAAGTTCAAATAATTCATAATGAAAAATTATTATTTTAGCTACTCTATTTATACTAAATTTTTATAAAATCATATTCCCATACAAACAAAGAACTTATTCTTTAAGAATTTTTGGTAATAAAATCATATTTCAATAGGTAGAATACATTCGAAAAATAAAAAATGTTTAATATAACAAGAAAAAAAGTAATTTATGAAAAGGAACAATTAGCAGATTCTATAAAATATTTATTTATTTATTTTTTCTTGATGTAAGTTCCTACATTACTTCATATAACCAAAAGTCGCAGCATTAGCTCAACTATAACTCAAATTTCTTTGTTTTTTTCCAATAATTCGAAACACCTGCAAATGTAAAATTCATATTTTTTGAAAGAATTTTTGGATTAGGACGGTTACAAGAAAAAAAAAAAGCATTATATTTCCTAAATATTTATCACGTATGTAGAAAACATTAAAATATAAAAAGGTTTAATATTACAAAAAAAGTTACTTATGAAAAGGAACAATTAGCAGATACTATAAAATATTTATTTTTTCTTAATTTAAATTCCTACATTATTTTATTTCATATAATCAAAAACCGCAGCATCAGCTCAACTATTACTTAAATTTCTTTGTTTTTTCCAAGAATTCTAAGCATCTGCAAATGCATAACTGATAGTTTTTTCAAAGAATTTTTTGGATTAGGACTGTTACAAAAAAAAAACTTTATATTTTATAAATATTTATCACGTATGTAGAATACATTCGAAAAATAAAAAGTTTTAATATTACAAATAAAGTAACTTATGAAAAGCAACAATTAGCAGATTTGTTATTTAATTGGTATAACCCACTTTAAGTTTATGCTATACATAAGCATGGGTGCCGGGTCATTGCAACATAAACGACAATGAGGTGGCTGATGAATTAGCGAAATAGGAATCAGAAATGGAGGCTCCTAACTGTATGGAGGCGGTTAGGCCTCAAATAGGCTTCTATTTTGGAAGGACCAGGGGATGGATTCTGGGCGAGACCAATCGGGCCTAGGGGAACCGAACGGACTACCGGTTATCACGGATGCTGTGGCCCGTACTTAAGAAGTCCGATTCGGATTCGCTTCTGGGCAGGAGTAGGGTCTGCGTAAGGACCATGATAGGAATTATCACGGCTCACTACATGGTAGCCGGGATGGCGATGAGGATATACATTAGCATTTAAGGCTGGAAGCTAACGCTTAAGGGTTAAAAATCATATACATATATACTATATGAATGATACTTGAACTATCAAAATCAGCTGATAATGTTAACGATTTGTGAATAAAACTTTGTAAGGGTTTAAGAAATATGTATATATACTGCAATATCTCTCCAATGTAGCGAACTTAACGAATATCTTATTAACCCTCCGGCGGGTGAGAAGGTCCCTGGGGACCTTTTTCATTTTCAAACTGAAATTACTCCTTGATTGTCCATGGGAAGTCTACCCGACCCCCACATGTATTCCAAGGAAATTTTATCTAGAATCGTTTAAAATTTCAAAGCGATCCGACCAATAGCTTAGTTTCCATTGAGATTTAAATGTGCTTAGTACGGAAACGTGTGAAAAGGTCCGCTGGGACCTTGTACTGAAATTTCAAGAAATCGTTAATAAATGCACTGTCTTTTAACTTGTTTTATTGTTTGAACACCTCACAAACGTGTTCCTTGAATTTTAGTTACTTTTTGATTTTATTGTGCCTTTCCTTGAAACATAATAAGCTTTCCGTCCCTTTTTGAATTTTTGTTACCGTCCCTTTTGAGTTGTTTGAATCAACCCTTACTTTTTACGCGTACTCTTACCTACTCTAACTCTCACATAGACGCAGATGTGCAAGCTAGAAGCTAAGCAGACGTGGAAAAGGGTATAAATGCGGCTCTAGTTTTTTAAACCAAATCAGTGAACAGTCATCGAAATGTCTGTCCGTTCTATTAAGGTCTTTACCTCTTGCGTTAGGTATTTAGTATATCGTCGCTCGTTCTTAGATTGCTTCATTATATTTACATTTTTTTTCATCTCGGCACGAAATTAGGTAATGATTGTGTAAACCTAGATGGACACGAACCCCCTATTCCCGGCGAGGTACAGCCGAATACACCAGCGTGCCAACGTCCATCGCGAAGCAAAAGGGTTTTGATAAAATTTAAATAATTCGTTTTTTCCCCAATATGACAACTATTATTTCATTACACATTGCATAACCATACAAGTTATTAACATCTAAATATATTAAGTAATTTGAGTCTTTTTTAGAATCGTAATCACTAATATATTTATAACATTTAAATAATTCGTTTTTTCCCCAATATGACGACTATTATTTCATAACACATTACATAACCATACAAGTTATTAACATCTAAATATATTAAGTAATTTGAGTCTTTGTTAGAATCGTAATCACTAATATATTTATTATTAGCAATTGAATGTCGATTAGAACATTGAACAATACCTCCCATGATACCTCGAAGAACAAAATTATATATATTAATATCAGTCAACTACTCCAATTCTATTTCAGTTGTTTTCAACATGGCATCCCAGGATAAACCTGGGGTAGTATAATACTGACATGGATCTAAATTATAAATGCTTGCACAAACTTTACGAACATTTTCAAATATATCACAAAGTAAAAGAATATCTACTTTTAAATATAAAAGTAAATAATCCTTTAATGTTGTACATTTAAATATTTTCCATACTTTTTTTGTATGTTAATAATCCTCTACATTACACGACTCATTATTTAATTTATTGAAAAATACTGAACGAGGTGGTACTTGAATTTCTTCAAGACGATTCATTGAATCTAAATAGTCATGCATAACTGATAGTTTTTTTTTCCCAAGAATTCAAAACATCTGCATATGCATGCCTCATTTTTTTCCAGGAATTCTGGATGTTTAAGGATTTTGTAGGAATTCTATGTTTATATAAATATGCAACTATTTAGTTATAAAAAAAGAATTATATCATGACACCCTTTATATTCTAAAATCCCTGGGCCTATAAAATTATAATATAAATATCTGATACAAAAACACAGTTTCATCCGTAGTATTTAAAAAATTGTCAACTAAATAAAATTGTCAACTCTTCCAACCGATTAAAAAAAGTTTAGAAATTTTTTTTCAGTATTTATTTATTGAATCTTCATATGTATATTAAATATGAACTAACAATAATTAATCACATCTTATAGAGGGACAAGTGTGCTGTGTCGGCGTGTTTGTTTGTCGCTCCGTGAAAGTTTAAAGATTTATAGTGTTTTTGTCATCATAAAATTCTTATAATCGTTTTAAAATTTCTAGAATTGTACACGCTTATAAAACTGTATTTATTTGTGTAGTCTCGTTCGTCTGTTAATTCAGTCACAAACTTCCTTTTTATTTACTTTTGTTAATGTGATTCTGTACAAGCTTTATTACATACAATTGATAATAAGTAACATTTAATACTTCTGTGATAACAGCTGATTGCATGTCATATCAATACGTTTTATTACAACATTATTGGTTTGTGTATTTGATAAAAATTATAGTGGTGCCATCTGTTGGATAGTAGCTTTTTATCATATCCCAGCGAACAATTGTGCTCTACTATTATGGCCTGTTTAGTAAAAAACTGTAGCATCAAAGGTGTTGATGACCGAATGATCGTCTGTTGGCTGTGTCATGAATGTTGTCACTTTAAATGCAGTGGATTATCTGGGTTAGTTGCAGAAGCCACAACCAAGAATAATGGACTGCACTGGTGTTGTGAAAACTGTAGAAAATTGGGAGTTGACTTTTACCGCTTTTTTTCAAAGTCAAAAATCAAAATTTAATGAAATTCAAAATGAAGTTGCTCAGTTAAACGAGCGTATAGCTGCTTACAGGAAAGTGTTAAATGATTATAAATCGTTAGATGATTTAAAATCTCCTATTCAACCTTCCCCAAAACGTCGTAAATCACCAAGAAACAATAATAATAACAATAATAATAAACATGGAGCTAAAGATAAGCTTAATGTACCTCCTGAGGTTCAATGCGATCCGACATCATCTGGAACAAATGTTTTCAATACATATCCTGGTGTAAACACTGAAGAAATTAGTAATAACTCACAAATAAGTTATGCCGAAGCTGTTCTAAATACAGCCAATGAAAATGTTCTCGCTAATAATGTTCCATTAATATTAAATTCATTTTTTGAAAAAAAAAAAAATTAAAAACATATTCTATTTATAGTTTTGTAAGGGGTGAGAATGGAACAACATGATAATTTTATAGTTGTCGATGTACAAGGATTTTTCATTAATAATAAATTTTATGCCAAAGAATTCTGTGTTTCAATAAGTGATTTCGAAAAACAAACTTTTCACATTGAATAAACAATAAAA
The DNA here is from genome assembly GCA_943735925.1 of Pollenia amentaria. Lineage (NCBI taxonomy): Eukaryota > Metazoa > Arthropoda > Insecta > Diptera > Polleniidae > Pollenia > Pollenia amentaria. The sequence continues at coordinate 124,348,860 of OX031006.1, read as the reverse complement.
TATTCCGAATTAAGTAATAAGGACAGAATTACAAATAAATGGTTATATAATCAATTGCATGGATTACATTGGGATACTGGAGAGTCTACACTGAAAGAGTTAATATAATACTTAATACTAACTAAAGAAAAAAATAAATCCTGTTTTATATGTTAAAGGTTTTGAAAAAGTTGGATGGTTAAATGAACTACTTGGAGGAGAAATATAAATATATATAATTAATTAAGATTATTCGAATTGTCCAAATATAAAAACGTTGTATAAAAATAATACTAACATAAATATTTGTAAAAACTATACTAATTTTAATCAAATATGCGCTGAAAAGAATGTAATTCTAGTTAGAAATTATGTTAATTTATATTTAAATAAAGAAAACCTAATTAATCGAAAAAACATTTGAAGGTGGTAGTTTAATTTTTAGTTGATTCTTAGTCTTTATACAGAGTACATCACTACTACGATTTAACACAAAATAATATCATCAGCTGAATTAAAAGAATTATTGACAAAACATAGTAACCAGATTGATAAGATTTAAATGAAACTTATAGATGAATTAAGAATTTATAATTATGTAAATAAATTGCTAGACAAGGTTAAAATATTGTTAAAAAAACACCATTTTTCTTTTTATTTTAAAAATTACAGTTTTATTAAATATTTAAAAAACTATTTCAAATTATATAATTTTGGTTTTAAAGCTAATTAATAATTATATACATACATATATATTATTCCTCTAAAACCGACTTAAGACGATAGGTTTAAAACAAAATCTATCACCTTTATTTTCTATACCGGTTAACCACTGGATACGATCTCTGCATATTCGATCGAACGAACTGTGCATGTGCAAAGCATCGTACAAAAAATTCGTGTGTACAGTTCACAAAAACTGCACACTCGTATTCTGTGCTCTCTATATTTTACAGTGGATAAACTGGTTTTTTATTTGTTTTTACACTTTTTTTAATTTTTGAATAGATATGTTTAAATCCCTTAATTCGTGTTTTGTTTGGCGAAATAAGGACTTATACGATTTTTGATTCCTTCTTATGTATCTCAACCTCTCCTCTATATCCTCACTATCAGAGCTATCTTCATCTGATACAACGATTGGTGTTGTAGTTGTAGCTGGAGCTGGTGTTGGAATCCGTATTGGTTATGATGATGATGATGAAGGTAATAATAACTGAGTTTCTTCATCATCATCGATGAAGCGAAACATATTTTTATTATTAAATTGTTGCCGTCTCACGGGAGGGGGGAGGAGAAGGATAAAAGTACAGCTCCTGTCCTTCATTACCCCGATATGTACTTCTAATAAAGAAGTCGTTCGGGGTAAATGGAAGATATCTAAGTTGATTATTCTCCTCATTTCCATTATACTCGGCGTAAAATGGGAAAATTGGAGGAAGTTCAAATAATTCATAATGAAAAATTATTATTTTAGCTACTCTATTTATACTAAATTTTTATAAAATCATATTCCCATACAAACAAAGAACTTATTCTTTAAGAATTTTTGGTAATAAAATCATATTTCAATAGGTAGAATACATTCGAAAAATAAAAAATGTTTAATATAACAAGAAAAAAAGTAATTTATGAAAAGGAACAATTAGCAGATTCTATAAAATATTTATTTATTTATTTTTTCTTGATGTAAGTTCCTACATTACTTCATATAACCAAAAGTCGCAGCATTAGCTCAACTATAACTCAAATTTCTTTGTTTTTTTCCAATAATTCGAAACACCTGCAAATGTAAAATTCATATTTTTTGAAAGAATTTTTGGATTAGGACGGTTACAAGAAAAAAAAAAAGCATTATATTTCCTAAATATTTATCACGTATGTAGAAAACATTAAAATATAAAAAGGTTTAATATTACAAAAAAAGTTACTTATGAAAAGGAACAATTAGCAGATACTATAAAATATTTATTTTTTCTTAATTTAAATTCCTACATTATTTTATTTCATATAATCAAAAACCGCAGCATCAGCTCAACTATTACTTAAATTTCTTTGTTTTTTCCAAGAATTCTAAGCATCTGCAAATGCATAACTGATAGTTTTTTCAAAGAATTTTTTGGATTAGGACTGTTACAAAAAAAAAAACTTTATATTTTATAAATATTTATCACGTATGTAGAATACATTCGAAAAATAAAAAGGTTTAATATTACAAATAAAGTAACTTATGAAAAGCAACAATTAGCAGATTTGTTATTTAATTGGTATAACCCACTTTAAGTTTATGCTATACATAAGCATGGGTGCCGGGTCATTGCAACATAAACGACAATGAGGTGGCTGATGAATTAGCGAAATAGGAATCAGAAATGGAGGCTCCTAACTGTATGGAGGCGGTTAGGCCTCAAATAGGCTTCTATTTTGGAAGGACCAGGGGATGGATTCTGGGCGAGACCAATCGGGCCTAGGGGAACCGAACGGACTACCGGTTATCACGGATGCTGTGGCCCGTACTTAAGAAGTCCGATTCGGATTCGCTTCTGGGCAGGAGTAGGGTCTGCGTAAGGACCATGATAGGAATTATCACGGCTCACTACATGGTAGCCGGGATGGCGATGAGGATATACATAAGCATTTAAGGCTGGAAGCTAACGCTTAAGGGTTAAAAATCATATACATATATACTATATGAATGATACTTGAACTATCAAAATCAGCTGATAATGTTAACGATTTGTGAATAAAACTTTGTAAGGGTTTAAGAAATATGTATACATACTGCAATATCTCTCCAATGTAGCGAACTTAACGAATATCTTATTAACCCTCCGGCGGGTGAGAAGGTCCCTGGGGACCTTTTTCATTTTCAAACTGAAATTACTCCTTGATTGTCCATGGGAAGTCTACCCGACCCCCACATGTATTCCAAGGAAATTTTATCTAGAATCGTTTAAAATTTCAAAGCGATCCGACCAATAGCTTAGTTTCCATTGAGATTTAAATGTGCTTAGTACGGAAACGTGTGAAAAGGTCCGCTGGGACCTTGTACTGAAATTTCAAGAAATCGTTAATAAATGCACTGTCTTTTAACTTGTTTTATTGTTTGAACACCTCACAAACGTGTTCCTTGAATTTTAGTTACTTTTTGGATTATTTTATTGTGCCTTTCCTTGAAACATAATAAGCTTTCCGTCCCTTTTTGAATTTTTGTTACCGTCCCTTTTGAGTTGTTTGAATCAACCCTTACTTTTTACGCATACTCTTACCTATTCTTACTCTCACATAGACGCAGATGTACAAGCTAGAAGCTAAGCAGACGTGGAAAAGGGTATAAATGCGGCTCTAGTTTTTTAAACCAAATCAGTGAACAGTCATCGAAATGTCTGTCCGTTCTATTAAGGTCTTTACCTCTTGCGTTAGGTATTTAGTATATCGTCGCTCGTTCTTAGATTGCTTCATTATATTTACATTTTTTTTTTCATCTCGGCACGAAATTAGGTAATGATTGTGTAAACCTAGATGGACACGAACCCCCTATTCCCGGCGAGGTACAGCCGAATACACCAGCGTGCCAACGTCCATCGCGAAGCAAAAGGGTTTTGATAAAATTTAAATAATTCGTTTTTTCCCCAATATGACAACTATTATTTCATTACACATTGCATAACCATACAAGTTATTAACATCTAAATATATTAAGTAATTTGAGTCTTTTTTAGAATCGTAATCACTAATATATTTATAACATTTAAATAATTCGTTTTTTCCCCAATATGACGACTATTATTTCATAACACATTACATAACCATACAAGTTATTAACATCTAAATATATTAAGTAATTTGAGTCTTTGTTAGAATCGTAATCACTAATATATTTATTATTAGCAATTGAATGTCGATTAGAACATTGAACAATACCTCCCATGATACCTCGAAGAACAAAATTATATATATTAATATCAGTCAACTACTCCAATTCTATTTCAGTTGTTTTCAACATGGCATCCCAGGATAAACCTGGGGTAGTATAATACTGACATGGATCTAAATTATAAATGCTTGCACAAACTTTACGAACATTTTCAAATATATCACAAAGTAAAAGAATATCTACTTTTAAATATAAAAGTAAATAATCCTTTAATGTTGTACATTTAAATATTTTCCATACTTTTTTTGTATGTTAATAATCCTCTACATTACACGACTCATTATTTAATTTATTGAAAAATACTGAACGAGGTGGTACTTGAATTTATTCAAGACGATTCATTGAATCTAAATAGTCATGCATAACTGATAGTTTTTTTTCCCAAGAATTCAAAACATCTGCATATGCATGCCTCATTTTTTTCCAGGAATTCTGGATGTTTAAGGATTTTGTAGGAATTCTATGTTTATATAAATATGCAACTATTTAGTTATAAAAAAAGAATTATATCATGACACCCTTTATATTCTAAAATCCCTGGGCCTATAAAATTATAATATACATATCTGATACAAAAACACAGTTTCATCCGTAGTATTTAAAAAATTGTCAACTAAATAAAATTGACAACTCTTCCAACCGATTAAAAAAAGTTTAGAAATTTTTTTTCAGTATTTATTTATTGAATCTTCATATGTATATTAAATATGAACTAACAATAATTAATCACATCTTGTCCTAATATTTGCTTTATGTCCTGCCAGTGCCAGATTTCGTCATCACGGTTTCTGTTCTCATATGAAAGAAGTTTAGAAAATGAATAATATATTTAATTAACTAAACAATGTCAACACCAACAAAAAGTACTTAAAAGAAATAATACCTTTAAAACAGCTCCCTATAATCGAGAAAATTAAAATTTTAAAATGTTTGAAAAAATCTAAAAAGTTTGGTCCGAAAACAATGTAAGATAATATTTCTACCGGAGAAATACACAAACCTACCAGAGGAAGTTATAAACGATTTATCATCCGAAAATTTTTATTTAAAAAAGTTGTGGATGGAGTTTATTATAAATTCATTTTTTGAAAAAAAAAAAAAAAAAAAAAAAATTAAAAACATATTCTATTTATAGTTTTGTTAGGGGTGAGAATGAAACAACATGATAATTTTATAGTTGTCGATGTACAAGGATTTTTCATTAATAATAAATTTTATGCCAAAGAATTCTGTGTTTCAATAAGTGATTTCGAAAAACAAACTTTTCACATTGAATAAACAATAAAATATTCCGAATTAAGTAATAAGGACAGAATTACAAATAAATGGTTATATAATCACTTGCATGGATTACATTGGGATACTGGAGAGTCTACACTGAAAGAGTTAATAGAATACTTAATACTAACTAAAGAAAAAAAAAATATCCTGTTTTATATGTTAAAGGTTATGAAAAAGTTGGATGGTTAAATGAACTACTTAGAGGAGAAATAGAAATATATATAATTAATTAAGATTATTCGAATTGTCCAAATATAAAAACTTTGTATAAAAATAATACTAACATAAATATTTGTAAAAAATATACTAATTTTAATCAAATATGCGCTGAAAAGAATGTGATTCTACTTAGAAATAATGTTAATTTATATTTAAATAAAGAAAACCTAATTAATCGATAAAACATTTGAAGGTGGTAGTTTAATTTTTAGTTGATTCTTAGTCTTTATACAGAGTACATCACTACTACGATTTAACACAAAATAATATCATCAGCTGAATTAAAAGAATTATTGACAAAACATAGTAACCAGATTGATAAGATTTAAATGAAACTTATAGATGAATTAAGAATTTATAATTATGTAAATAAATTGCTAGACAAGGTTAAAATATTGTTAAAAAAACACCGTTTTTTCTTTTTATTTTAAAAATTACAGTTTTATTAAATATTTTAAAAACTATTTCAAATTATATAATTTTGGTTTTAAAGCTAATTAATAATTATATACATACATATATATTATTCCTCTAAAACCGACTTAAGACGATAGGTTTAAAACAAAATCTATCACCTTTATTTTCTATACCGGTTAACAACTGGATACGATCTCTGCATATTCGATCGAACGAACTGTGCATGTGCAAAGCATCGTAAAAAAAATTCGTGTGTACAGTTCACAAAAACTGCACACTCGTATTCTGTCCTATATATATTTTACAGTGGATAAACTGGTTTTTTATTTGTTTTTACACTTTTTTTAATTTTTGAATAGATATGTTTAAATCCCTTAATTCGTGTTTTGTTTGGCGAAATAAGGACTTATACGATTTTTGATTCCTTCTTATGTATCTCAACCTCTCCTCTATATCCTCACTATCAGAGCTATCTTCATGTTGGAATCCGTATTGGTTATGATGATGATGATGAAGGTAATAATAACTGAGTTTCTTCATCATCATCGATGAAGCGAAACATATTTTTATTATTAAATTGTTGCCGTCTCACGGGAGGGGGGAGGAGAAGGATAAAAGTACAGCTCCTGTCCTTCATTAACCCGATATGTACTTCTAATAAAGAAGTCGTTCGGGGTAAATGGAAGATATCTAAGTTGATTATTCTCCTCATTTCCATTATACTCGGCGTAAAATGAAAAAATTGGAGGAAGAGGTGGTGTCTCTCCATTTATCATATTTTTTAAAGTTTAATAATTCATAATGAAAAATTATTATTTTAGCTACTCTATTTATACTAAATTTTTATAAAATCATATTCCCATACAAACAAAGAACTTATTCTTTAAGAATTTTAGATAATAAAATCATATTTCAATAGGTAGAATAAATTCGAAAAATAAAAAATGTTTAATATAACAAGAAAAAAAGTAATTTATGAAAAGGAGCAATTAGCAGATTCTATAAAATATTTATTTATATATTTTTTCTTGATGTAAGTTCCTACATTACTTCATATAATCAAAAGTCGCAGCATTAGCTCAACTATAACTCAAATTTCTTTGTTTTTTTTCCAATAATTCTAAACACCTGCAAATGTAAAACTCATATTTTTTGAAAGAATTTTTGGATTAGGACGGTTACAAAAAAAAAAAGCATTATATTTCCTATATATTTATCACGTATGTAGAATACATTCAAATATAAAAAGGTTTAATATTAAAAAAAAAGTTACTTATGAAAAGGAACAATTAGCAGATTCTATAAAATATTTATTTTTTCTTAATTTAAATTCCTACATTATTTTATTTCATATAATCAAAAACCGCAGCATCAGCTCAACTATTACTTAAATTTCTTTGTTTTTTCCAAGAATTCTAAGCATCTGCAAATGCATAACTGATAGTTTTTTCAAAGAATTTTTTGGATTAGGACTGTTACAAAAAAAAAACTTTATATTTCATAAATATTTTTCACGTATGTAGAATACATTCGAAAAATAAAAAGGTTTAATATTACAAATAAAGTAACTTATGAAAAGGAACAATTAGCAGATTTGTTATTTAATTAGTATAACCCACTTTAAGTTTATGTTATACATAAGCATGGGTGCCGGGTCATTGCAACATAAACGACAATGAGGTGGCTGATGAATTAGCGAAATAGGAATCAGAAATGGAGGATCCTAACTGTATGGAGGCGGTTAGGCCTCAAATAGGCTTCTATTTTGGAAGAATCAGGGGATGGATTCTGGGCGAGACCAATCGGGCCTAGGGGAACCGAACGGACTACCGGTTATCACGGACGCTGTGGCCCGTACTTAAGAAGTCCGATTCGGAGTCGCTGCTGGGCAGGAGTAGGGTCTGCGTAAGGACCATGATAGGAATTATCACGGCTCACTACATGGTAGCCGGGATGGCGATGAGGATGGGATCGGACTTTTCGGATATGTGAGGGTTGTGTGCGGACCCAGAGGAGTTAAAGTCAGTTGAGCACATTCTGTGTCACTGACCCAGGCTAGAGTGCAGCAGGCTGAGGTGGCTGAGCAGCAGATTCCTAGGCGAATAAGGAGAAGTATCGGGCTGTGGACTCGAGAGTCTGATAGGATTCGTAATGGAGATGGCCAGGCTGCGTGGCAGGAGAGTGTGTGCTAGGCGTACGTAGGGTTTGGTCCGATATCGTCTGTTCTTATCTATCATTTTTATCTTTTCTTATGCATTCGCTATTTATTTCATATACTTTCCATTTTGGTCTCTGGGTGAAGGTGTGAAGGAGACTTTACATCAGTCTTTTCACCTACCTACCTACCTATACATAAGCATTTAAGGCTGGAAGCTAACGCTTAAGGGTTAAAAATCATATACATATATACTATATGAATGATACTTGAACTATCAAAATCAGCTGATAATGTTAACGATTTGTGAATAAAACTTTGTAAGGGTTTAAGAAATATGTATACATACTGCAATATCTCTCCAATGTAGCGAACTTAACGAATATCTTATTAACCCTCCGGCGGGTGAGAAGGTCCCTGGGGACCTTTTTCATTTTCAAACTGAAATTACTCCTTGATTGTCCATGGGAAGTCTACCCGACCCCCACATGTATTCCAAGGAAATTTTATCTAGAATCGTTTAAAATTTCAAAGCGATCCGACCAATAGCTTAGTTTCCATTGAGATTTAAATGTGCTTAGTACGGAAACGTGTGAAAAGGTCCGCTGGGACCTTGTACTGAAATTTCAAGAAATCGTTAATAAATGCACTGTCTTTTAATTTGTTTTATTGTTTGAACACCTCACAAACGTGTTCCTTGAATTTAAGTTACTTTTTGGATTATTTTATTGTGCCTTTCCTTGAAACATAATAAGCTTTCCGTCCCTTTTTGAATTTTTGTTACCGTCCCTTTTGAGTTGTTTGAATCAACCCTTACTTTTTACGCATACTCTTACCTACTCTTACTCTCACATAGACGCAGATGTACAAGCTAGAAGCTAAGCAGACGTGGAAAAGGGTATAAATGCGGCTCTAGTTTTTTAAACCAAATCAGTGAACAGTCGTCGAAATGTCTGTCCGTTCTATTAAGGTCTTTACCTCTTGCGTTAGGTATTTAGTATATCGCCGCTCGTTCTTAGATTGCTTCATTATATTTACATTTTTTTTCATCTCGGCACGAAATTAGGTAATGATTGTGTAAACCTAGATGGACACGAACCCCCCATTCCCGGCGAGCTACAGCCGAATACACCAGCGTGCCAACGTCCATCGCGAAGCAAAAGGGTTTTGATAAAATTTAAATAATTCGTTTTTTCCCCAATATGACAACTATTATTTCATTACACATTGCATAACCATACAAGTTATTAACATCTAAATATATTAAGTAATTTGAGTCTTTGTTAGAATCGTAATCACTAATATATTTATTATTAGCAATTGAATGTCGATTAGAACATTGAACAATACCTCCCATGATACCTCGAAGAACAAAATTATATATATTAATATCAGTCAACTACTCCAATTCTATTTCAGTTGTTTTCAACATTGCATCCCAGGATAAACCTAGGGTAGTAAAATACTGACATGGATCTAAATTATAAATGCTTGCACAAACTTTTCGAAAATTTTCAAATATATCACAAAGTAAAAGAATATCTACTTTTAAATATAAAAGTAAATAATCCTTTAATGTTGTACATTTAAATATTTTCCATACTTTTTCTGTATGTTAATAGTCCTCTACATTACACGACTCATTATTTAATTTATTGAAAAATACTGAACGAGGTGGTACTTGAATTTCTTCAAGACGATTCATTGAATCTAAATAGTCATGCATAACTTTTTTTTCCCAAGAATTCAAAACATCTGCATATGCATGCCTCATTTTTTTCCAGGAATTCTGGATGTTTAAGGATTTTGTAGGAATTCTATGTTTATATAAATATGCAACTATTTAGTTATAAAAAAAGAATTATATCATGACACCCTTTATATTCTCAAATCCCTGGGCCTATAAAATTATAATATAAATATCTGATACAAAAACACAGTTTCATCCGTAGTATTTGAAAAATTGTCAATTAAATAAGTAAGCTTTCTCCTCCTCTTACAGCCGATTAAAAAAAGTTTAGAAATTATTTTTTCAGTATTTATTTATTGAATCTTCATATGTATATTAAATATGAACTAACAATAATTAATCACATCTTATCCTTATATTTGCTTTATGTCCTGCCAGTGCCAAACAAAAAATATTTCGTCATCACGGTTTCTGTTCTCATATGAAAAAAGAAAATGAATAATATATTTAATTAACTAAACAATGTCAACCCCAACAAAAAGTATTTAAAGAAAATAATTTAAAGCAGCTCCCTATAATCGAGAAAATTAAAATTTTAAAATGTTTAAAAAAATCTACAAAGTTTGGTCCGAAAACAATGTTAGATAATATTTCTACCGGAGAAATACACAAATCTACCAGAGGAAGTTATAAAGGATTTATCATCCGGAAATTTTTAATTAAAAAAGTTGTGGATGGAGTTTATTATAAATTAATTTTTTGAAAGAAAAAAAAAACAATAATTAAAAACATATTCTATTTATAGTTTTGTAAGGGGTGAGAATGGAACAACATGATAATTATATAGTTGTCGATGTACAAGGATTTTTCATTAATAATAAATTTTATGCCAAAGAAGTCTGTGTTTCAATAAGTGATTTCGAAAAACAAACTTTTCACCTTGAATAAACAATAAAATATTCCGAATTAAGTAATAAGGACAGAATTACAAATAAATGGTTATATAATCACTTGCATGGATTACATTGGGATACTGGAGAGTCTACACTGAAAGAGTTAATAGAATACTTAATACTAACTAAAGAAAAAAAAAAATATCCTGTTTTATATGTTAAAGGTTTTGAAAAAGTTGGATGCTTAAATGAACTACTTGGAGGAGAAATAGAAATATATATAATCAATTTAGATTATTTGAATTGTCCAAATATAAAAACTTTGTATAAAAATAATCGTAACATAAATATTTGTAAAAAACATACTAATTTTAATCAAATATGCGCTGAAAAGAATGTAATTCTACTTAGAAATTATGTTAATTTATACTTAAATAAAGAAAACCTAATTAATCGATAAAACATTTGAAGGTGGTAATTTAATTTTTAGTTGATTCTTAGTCTTTATACAAAGTACATCACTACTACGATTTAACACATTTTTCATACAATACAAAAAATTTTTTTGATTGTTGTTAAAAACATGGATGTGGAAATGAGGAAATGTAGGTACCTATATTACTTTAGTAGCACGTTCCTATGACGGTGTTAGTTTCACAAAGAATAGTTGTGTCATCTTATTTGAGCTTACCAGACAGATGCCGTTTAAATTTTTCTTCTTATAAAAACCTTTTTATCACTAAAAAATTTTCCTTTAAAATTTTTAATCGGATTGGCCAGAGATGGTGCTAGAAAAATTTATTTAGCAATGAAATTGACTTATTTTACATTAAATGCACGTGTCACTCACTTTCTCCACATTTGTTAAAGTAACGCATGTAAACTACTGCCAAAAATATTTAGGTGTTTTTTTATTGGTAGTATTTAGAGTTTTTTTGTTTAATAATAAAAGAATAACTGAAGCAAAAGAATTACAGGAGTACTGTTCTGTACCAAACCATAATATATTAGGTGTTTCTATTACAATATGGCTTCCTTTGGCGGGAGTTATTGTAAGAATTACACAAGGGAACAAAAATGATTTTTTTTTTGTGCGGCATGGATCTTTGTTGCAAATTTTTACTAATTTGAGGTCGCTGATTTTAAATCTAATCTCCATTTTTCTCTATCTGCTCGAATTTTCGAAATATACCGTATCCAAAATTAAGGCGGTCCATTGCAAAAACAAAATTTTCTATTTTTCTTTTGTACAATTATATCTTCAATGTATATGTGATATTCGAAGATGACATAATATATTAGCAAATAATATTGTATAGTGGATGGAGTGCTTTATAAAGTCAAATACTATTTTTTATTTTTGTCATAATACATAATTGATAATAAAAAATCCAGCCAGAAAGCTCTTATTTGGCATATTTTAACTCTAGTTTAATCTCCATATTTTACATATTCCAAGAATTTATTATCAAAGTTGTTTGTGGGAATACAATTATTTATTAAAAGATTTTGGTTGTTGTGCTTAATTCCCTTTTTTTAATAATTGATAACAAATACTAAAATTTATTGTTGGAGGATAAGCTGTTCCTATGCGCATTTCCCTGGTTACTTAGGCCAGATCATCAGGAAACGTTCTCCTAAATAATTTTAGAAAAGCCAAAGCTATCAGCAAACAAAACTACAGAGGGAATGAGAATTACCTACAAACACTCAAAAAGTCTCTTTTGCAACGATATCAAAGCTTAAACAAAATACCAAACAATAAATCAGTGATGAGTTTATCTTTTCTTACATTTCCCGCTCCTTTTTCTGGCTCCTTAAGTAATTCTAATTCGATTTAGCCATGTCCGCCTATCTGTCCGTCTGTTGAAAACACGCTCACTTTCGAGAAACGCAAAAGAAAAGAACAAACTTGGTCTCAAATTTGCAGCTTGGGATTGAAACCCAGCAACATCGGTTCAGTAGGATCAGGGCTATGAATTAAAATATGGAACAACCACCCTAAAAAATTGATAATTTTGTAACACAAATGGTGAATACTGCACGGAATGATGTGCGATTTTGCACAAATTCGTATTATACGGCTACATATCATACTACCATAAATTTCGTGAAGATTGCTATATAATTGACCATAAACCGTAATTTATAACGTTGTCATAGTAAAATTTGGCAAATTAAAGGACTATAAATCACACTGTGAAGATCGGTCCATAATTTACACTAGGACCCATATAAACCCTACTCCCGGAAAATAGTTTAATACGCCTAAAACCGCAATAAATAATGCTAGCATAAATAAATTCGGTACTTCTGAGTTTTATAGGACTATAAATAACACTGTAAAATTTCGTAAACATCGGTCCATAACTTACCCTATGCCCCATATAAATCCTAGTCTTGGAAAACAGTAAAGTACGTTTGAGACCGCAATTAGTAATTGTATCATAATAAAATTTAATACTTCACAGTTTTATAGGACTAGAAATCACACTAATAAATTTCGTGATGGCCGGTTCATAATTTACCATATGCCCCATATAAAGCCCACTTTGGAAAAATAACTAAATTCTCCTAAAACCGCAGCAGATACAGATAGTGCGTTAACTTTCTTCAAACTTAGATTCATATAGGCAGAAAAATATCATGCAATGTTGTGATATACGGTCCATAATTTACCTTAGATCTTGTATTAATCAGCCTTCTGAAATTCACTAAAATTAATTTTAACTTATTTTTTTTAATACTAGAAATCAGTCTTCAGAATTTTGGGATGATTGGTCCATAATTTACCATAGGTCCAATACGAATTACCCTCCTAAAAATAATTTTAATCACACTTTTACAAATCAGGATATTTTACTCAAGCCAGTGCAAAGTTCTAAAAAGAAACGCATATAACTTTCTGATTGTCGGTAAACAATTTAATATACATAGGTCTTAACACCAATCAATTTTAATGCTGACGTTCTTTTTTGTGAAGCTTATTTAATAATATATATGTAGATATCATATAGCCTACTTCTGTCGGTGGAGGGTATCAAAGATTTGGCACAGCCGAAAATAGCACTCTTTGTTTGTTTAAAAATCAATATTTGTTAATTATATTAAATAACCGTAAGGTGCTGAATTTAACTATAGTTTTCGGATTATTTTAAGTACGGATCAGGGATCAAATATGGCTAAAGTTAAGTATTTGGCACTGTTATAATCGATACTTATATCACGCATTCTGGTCATGATTTTAAAAATTCATATTTACCGCACATTACGTCGGTCGCGCTCGTTGAAGATAGACGTGTTCTCTTAGCTCGGTATACGGTTTATTTTTTATAATAAATTAAAAAAAAAATAAAATATAAGAAAAAGAAAAAAAAAATATATATGTACATACATACATAAACATAAACATTTTGAGCAAAAATATTTTTTGTTTTTAGACTCGGTGTTGATAAACAATAAATAATAAGTAAACAGAAAAGTAAAAAAGCAAAAACAATTTTAATAAGTGATGAAAAGATTACTCCCAAAGCAGGCATAATGGAAAACTCAGTATCACAGGTAAAAAGTGGTCAAAAGCCTCAAGTGCAAGTTGGTACATAACAGTGCTTAAACGGGGTCGCAGCTCATCCTCTTCTTCGGTTGCATCGGTCCTAAAAGTTTTAAAAGAGGGTACAGCTGATAGAATAAGTTCACAAAATCGTTTTGCATTTTTAGACGAGGAATCCTCGGAAGCACAAAACGTTATCAAATTTTCTAAGCCACCCCCATTATATCTTAGAGTGCAAAACTCAAGTGAATTAATAGAGAATTTGATCTCGGTAATAGGTGAAAATTCTTTTTATGTAGCCACAATAAAGCGTGGAAGCATAAATGAAACGAAAATACAGGTCAATCGTGAAGATGATTTTCGTAAAGTAATAACTAAATTAGAAGCACTAAATATAAACTTTTATACATACCAACTGAAGAGCAGTAAAGGTATTCAGGTAGTGATAAAGGGCATTGACTCATGCGTAGACCCAGGTGAGATAAAAACGTTTTTCAAAAGAAAATATTTAGTAAATATCAAAAATAGAGAAAAAAAATCCTCAGCCACTATTTCGAGTGGAGTTGGAACGAAACTCATCCCATCTACAGCCTGAAATATATCCTGTATAGGAAAATAACGATAGAGTAGCCGCACAAAAGGAATGGTCCCGTGCAATGTTTAAACTGCCAAGAATTTGGTCACACTAAGCCATACTACCATTTAAACCCTGTTTGCGTTGTATGTGGAGAATTGATGGTACAGCTCTCTGCGATAAGTCTAAAAACGATCACAATGTAAAAAAATTCAGCAACTGTGGTGGTAAACACACTGCCAACTATAGATGATGCCCTGTATACTCTATAGCCTAGTACTCTGTTCCAATTTATGAAAAATGTTCAGCAACATCTATTATTTCATGGGAAAAATTTGACATGTATCAATGTTACCTATCTCGAGAGTTTGCACAATTTGACGTTTTTAATATTTGTAAACAAAACCCACATGTATTATACTAAAAAGTATTTTTTAAATAAAAAATTAAGTAAAAATAAAATTAAAAATTGATGAAAACCTGTTACCGGTTGTGTTATTTATGTTTTGCAGTTCTCATTTTAATATTAAGTTTAAACTTTTTTCATTTGCTTTAAATTCCACGTGAAATAAGTGCAGCTTATATTATTTCGCAGTTGTAAAAAAAATGTTGCTAGAAACATTTCGCAACTTTTTCACAAATTAAACAGAGTACAACTCTATCAACATTTTTTCATAGAAATTCCGCACAAGTTTTTTTCATATGAGTTTTGACAGCATTTCACGTGAAATGTTGAAGAGAGTACTAGGCTTATAGTCAAGCGCTCGGTTGGACCGAAACCTAATCCCCCACAAATGCAGGTAACAAATCAAGTTAACACTAATGACATTCAGGTACCGCAGCCTAGTTATAACAGAACATCCTACGCTTACGTCCTAAAATCAAACCATATGCCAATGCAAGGTGATTTGCAAAATAATGAGGTGACTCCAGTTTCTAATTTAAGTCGTCTAGAAAAAACCATGGAAACATTAGTACAAACAGTAAATAACTTTACGAACACAATGTGTAATATGATGCAGGCAATGTTAAGAATGCAATCGATGTTATTGCAAGCTGTACTTAACAAGCCATGAATTCTTAAAAAATTTGTTTTTGGAACGCAAACGGCATTCGCCAACATAAAAATGAACTAGAATACTTTCTTAAAAGTAAACAGATGGATGTAATGATGGTTTCTGAAACTCATTTGACCTCAAGAATTAAATAAGCACGAATTGAACACTACTTAATGTGTGGTCATCGTGAATATTATCTGCAAGTAACGAACATTTGTGTTGAAGAGCTAAATCGAAACTTAGTACTTTCATCTTTATACTCTCCACCTAGATTTTCAATATCAGAAAGCCAATATTTTAAATCATTAGGAGCCTGTGTCCTAGCCGCTGGCGATTACAACGCTACACATACCTTCTGGGGGTCACGGCTCATAACGCCAAAGGGTCGTGGTTTGTACAATACAATCTCTAAAATGGATTTAAATGTGGTCGCGAGCGGACAACCAACTTATTTGCCTACTCATCCGCAAAAAATTCCAGATGTCAACGATTTTGGCGTGGTTAAAAACATCCCCGCAGAAACGATTCATGTTGAAGCTTCCTTAGAACTATCTTCCGATCACACACCTACAATATAATGAACCCAAATATAATTGTATCTACGTCTGGTTACTTAGCGACGTCAGCCACTTAAATAAATTGGTTAAAATATAAAAAATATCTTAGTTCCCATTGCACAGAAAATATTCCGAGTAGTACACCTGAGAAAGTGGATCTCGCATTGTTAATTTTGACAGTTATATCAAACTAGCTGTTCAACATTCCAGCATAACCCTCAAAAAACCAAAAATAATAACATATATTCTACAGATGTGGAGCGTCTCTTGACTGAAAAAAGGAGAGTTCGAAGAAAGTGGCAATTGCACAGAATCCCCCAACTTAAGACTTTAGTAAAAAAGTGCACAAAACGGCTAAGAAATTTCTTAAGGAACTTGATGCAACTCCACAATCAGACTACTCACTATATCGTGCAGCTAGAAGTCTCAATAGACCAGTTATATCTAAGCCACCATTAAGAAACTTGAATGAAGTTGGGCAAGAGATGCCATTGAAAAAAGAAATCTGTTTTTCCATCATCTGAAAAACGTATTTACCCTTAATACATCTCACGATATAAGAGTCGAGTTACCGCCCGTATATGTTAGAGCAGCTATTCCCCTAATATTCGAGTTTAGAGAAATCGAAAAGGTTATTTGTGATTTAAACACCAAGAAGTCTCCCGGTATTGATTAGATCAGTAATAAAATGCTTTTGGAGCTACCAAAAATTATTCTTATTATTTTTAATGCTATTTTACGCCTTCTACTACCCTCAAGAATGGAAGGTCTCCTTAGTAACCATGATACCAAAGCCAGGAAAGGATCACACAAAAGTAGAGTTATACAGGCCTATTAGCTTATTATCTAATATTTCAAAGCTATTTGAGAAACTACTAGTGTCAAAATTAACGCCGATTTTAAATGAAAATAGATGTAATCCAAACCATCAAATCGGTTTTAGAAGAAAGCACAGCAAAATTGAACAACTCATCGAATAGTAAATGTCATAAGAAAAGCCTTTGAAGAAAAAAAATGTTGCTCAGCACTCTTCATCGATGTGTCTCAAGCTTTCGGTAAAGTCTGGCATGAAGGTTTACTACTGAAATTGCAGCAAAATTTACCAGCAAACATATACAAGCTGTTAGAAAGCTACTTAGTCGGTCGTCAGTTTATTATTAAAGAAGGCGAATTTTTAAGTTCTCCACAGCCAATTAACGCTAGAGTCCCACAAGGCAGCATCCTGGGCCCTCTTTTATACTTAATTTATTTGAACTAGAAGGGTGGTTAAAAAAATGGAGAATAGTACGAGTCAATTAATTTCTTTGAAAAAGGGTAATTTTATTGCAGGCAATTGAGTACGCTTACCTTTTATTTTAGGAGTAATTTCCACCAGCTAACCAAAAAGTCCGTAGGTAAGTACGGTTCTATATGGTGTTTATTTCACTGATGGTTCCAATCTTATTTGTAGATTTAACTTTTGTGTATATACGTTAAGGTAAACTAGGTTTTAGGTTAGATTTAAGTTTAGATTTAAATTTGAATAATTTTAAGTTAGGTTTAAGATTGAAGTGTAACTGTTCGCTGCTGTTGCTAAGGCAAAAGTGAGCGATTAAAAATGTTTAATATCGAATTAACTATCGTCTTTGGTTTGCGGATAACCGAAGACCATTGGAATAACTCCATCATTATTAGTGTTTACAAACTAAAATACATTTTTCAATTTAGCGCTAAGTTCTTATCGCCTTCTAAATTTCAATATACTTAGATAATTATTAAGCTTAATTAGGGTGGTACCATTTCATAAAACTTCTAATTCACATAAGTTTACTTAATGTAATAATAATTTAAAATTAATAATTCAAAATAATAATAATTCAGGTTCAATGATATTCCAATACTATTGTCTAAACGTGTTTAGACAGATGTTTATGAATGAAATGAGCTTTATTTCAATTCAATCGGTGGCACAACTTTTTATTTTGTTCACAATTTACTGAGAAAACTGAATTGATAAAAACCGCGATTTCCATAAAAAAGCACCAATTTTTAATGTGTGTGTTGTTCACAACTTTATATTGTGAACCAAATCAAAAGTTGGCACCGATTTCAATGAAATATAGCTCATCTGCTTAACGTAATGTTTTTAGACAAAAACTGTGATTATTCTCGCATTTTTATTTTTTATGAATTTTTAAAGAAGAAACAATTTCTTTTTTTCACAACTTCAACGATATTTCTAAACCTACTGGGCAAATTTAAAAACAATGTAAGCACGGCTTAAAGATAATATTGTTGCCGAGTTTGGGATTTTAACTGAATATGGTGAACCATTTTTAAGTTTTTCCAATATATGTAGTGAAAGTGCCTTAATTTTGGACAAAACGGTATATTTCAAAAATTCGAGCTGATAAAGAAAAATGGAGTCTAGATTTAAAATCAGCGACCTTAAATAAGTAAACATTTTCTATAGACTCCCAGGCCACAAAATTTTTTAAGTCCAAAATACATTTTTTTATATTTTATGTTTTTGTTTTTGTCTTTCTTTTTTCGTTCAACTTGAAGGAATAATTTAAATATAGAGCTTATGCCTTAGCTGTTCAGCAATAATCACTATTGTGGTTATTTTATTGAACTGTTTATGGTTTTTAATCCAAATTTTTATATTTGTTTTTTCTTTAGTTGAAAAAAAAACAGAACTAAAGGAAAAAACATATAAGTTTATTGAAAATAGATAACATAACAAAATAAAAAAATCTTCAAGGCTTTAAAAAGCACTATATAATTTTGATGCATTGCGGTTCCAGTAGTACAAATATGGTCCAAATTTTGAATTCTATGGAGAGTTTTTTTTTTAAATTTTTAAGTAAAATTATAAATTTTTTATTTTTCGAATTTTTTCTATGAGCTAAATTTCAGTTATGTATGTATTCTACAATATAAAGCTTTTTGTAATAGTTCCATTCCTTAAATATTTAGGAATTACTTTATACACTACCAGACTATTATATTGTATCTACCTATTACATTTTACCTTAGCTATCCCTTGGATAGCAATGAAGTACATATATTGAATGTAAAGAAAAATTTACAATTATAAGACACCAGCAGAATGTAATGCCAAGAATTTGGTCACACTATTATATTCAAAATTTATTTATTTTTCGAATTTATTCTATGAGCTAAATTTCAGTTATGTATTCTATAAAGCTTTTTGTAATAGTTCCATTCCTTAAATATTTAGGAATGAGTTTATACACTACCAGACTAATATATTGTATCTTTCTGTTACATTTTACCTTAGCTATCCTTTGAAAAGGAATAATTTCCAGATGCTATTTGCTAAAATAGTTGAGTGAAATACAATTTATTTATAAAGTATCACTATCCAGTGTGACACAAAGAATGCTGACGAGGGCCGTAGCGGGCTAGAAAATGCATTACATTCTGCTGGTGTCTAATAATTGTAAATTTTTCATTACAAACAATATACTTCATTGCTATCCAAGAGTATGTTTTTACAAGTGTGTGTGAGGGTATACAAGGTTTTGTACAAAAATGAGATTAGGTTGGCGCTAAGAGATCACCGAACACTTATTAGAACTGCTTCACTATTTGCTCCAACTTCTCTTGTCAAAATGTTCTCTCTTACAATTTTAAGCGTCTGTTTTTTCCGTTTTACCAATAATTTTACAAGTTTTCTTTTAACCTTTAACACAATCTGTTTAAAATTTAAGTACACTCACACTTCGAATGAAAATTAACACTCTTTGAAAAAAAATAGCACTTTGTACAAGAGAGAAAGGTTTTACTACTAAAGGCCACAACTTGATTTAATTTTACTTTCAATTTGGGGATGAAATTGTTTTTTTTTCTCTTTCTTTTGTTTTTTACTACGTTAAAATCAGAGATTTAATGCGTATGCAATTCACCATTTGTTTTCCAATTATAGGGTTAATTCGATTAACTGGTAAATTAGTTTAAAGCGCAATAAGTTAATTTGTAACCACGTTGAATTTAATTTTGGTTTTATTAATAAGCAAAAAGAAATTTTTCCTTTTGGTTTTCTTAAAGTGTTTTAGAGCGCTGATTTTATTTAAATAGAAAATATTTATTTAACTGTGTATAATGTTTATAATGTTCTCACGTTACCTTATTCTTTTGTAGCAGGATGTGCCTTTGCTTTTGGTTATCATCAGAATGCATTTAATAGGGCATTTACATTACATCGAAATCTAGTAGATTTCATTTGAAGTCTTCCCCCAAATCTAGTTCGTTTACATTATACTTGTTTGACATTAGCGAGATTTGGTTTTCACAACAAAAACCGCCGACTGAAAGTTTTTTGTAACACATACTTACATATAAAGAAATAGACATTGTAAAATTTCCATTATACATATTTTCTTTATAATCAACTTCATTTATTTTATCAATATTATTTGTCATTTGCATTTTTTTTACTATTTTACAAAATTGTTGAATTTTTTTTAACAATTTTAACAAGCAGCTATTATTGTTTTTGTTTTGTTTTTTGTTAAAATGCCATTTTTTCTTGTGCAGGGAAGTAGTTTTTAGTGCTATATGGGGAAAAACATAGTTGCATCAATAGTACTACTAGATTTCGAATAGATTTCGTCAAAATCTAGTTACGGAGTAGATTTGGTTTTGTATGGGAAATCTAGCCAAAAACAACTAGATTTGGCTCAAAATCTCGAAAGTACTAGATTTCGTTGTAGTGTAAATTGGCTGTAAGAGAATTCGCTCAATACTTTGTGTCCCTTTTGAATTAACTGATGAGTTTGTATGAATATTTGTATGTATGTTTGAGCAACAAAGAGTTAGAAGCATAAGCAAAGAGTATGTATAAGTTTTTATTTGCCGTTATTAATTATGTATGTATGTACTATTGAGATTTTTTGGCTTTTATTTTCTTTCTTTTTCCAATATTTTAAAATTAACATTAATTCCAAAAAAAAAAAATTTTCTTTGATCCCTGGGAAATGTTCACCATTTCCACTTTATTTTCAAACATATAGAGGGGTATAGAAGGGGAAAATAACTCTTTTCTTATATTTTTTTCGAACGCACAACTTTTAATTTTTCTTTAAAATTTTATTTTAATTTCAAATTATGTTTGTTTTACTTTTTCTTTATTTAACTTGGTATGTATGTATGTGCACGAATATCACAGCCGGGGAAAAAACGGTATTTTGCCTTTTTTTCTTTTTATATACTATATAAATAAATTGGGAATATATTTACTTAGTTAGATATGCATATAAAGTCAACCTAAACTTTAATTTTTCCACTGCCTTTTCTTCGCGCTTTTTTCTCACTTTTTCCTATTTATGGCAATTTTTAATTCTAAACTTCTTTTTTTTCTTTAAAAAAATCACATTTTCCTTTTAAATTAACTTTTCTATTTTTCCATTAAAATTATAAATTATAAAATCATACTATTATTTTTTATAAAATTTTTAGTTTTTTTCCACCGCTTTTTCGTTTAAAGTTTTTAATTTTAAATGTTAAAATTACCGACGGCTTTTAACTTTGCTTGTGCTTGATTTATTACTAATTTTATATAGAGTAAATAAATGCACTTTACCTCATAATTGTTTGATTGCTATAGGTACTTCTTCTCTTTTCCTTAGATTGTTGATATACAAAGTTGTACCTTGATGAGACTTTTGACTTCTTTTTGAGTAGTTATTTACAATTTGTTTCTTCCTTAACCACTGGTTGTTTAGTCGAAGGACTGTAAATCCATAGGTCGCTGGTTCAGATCCGGTTTGAAGGACCATGTAGTTCTGTGCTTAAGGGTCCACACAGAACTTTAAACAATATTCCAATTTATTGTGCAGAACTGCAGGGCACTTCAAGATGCGAGATGATCTTTTTTAGAATATTGTAATTATAATCACTCACCGGAGTGATTATAATTGTAGAGATTGTGTAAAAGGAAAGAAAAAAGAGAAACTTAGTTATTTCTTTGCCAAGTAAGAGCTAATTCTAAATACTTGGGTTGTAATTACCTTTAAGTTTCCACCGTAGTTTAAGGTGCGGAATACTAGAGTAAGTACTTGATGGGTTGTGATTCCAAATTTAAAAAAAAAAAATGAGCAGGTGTACTTGTATGTAAGTATAATAGGTATTTATTTTAGATATAATTTTAAGTAAACTATTTGAAGTTTGGTTAAGAACTGTAGATTTAAGTAGATAATTGTAATGGTTGGTTTTAGTTCAACTTTTCACTTCTGTTGCTAAGGCCACAGTGATGGATACATACATGGTGAAATTACTACAAGGTGGGAGCACTAGGATTTAACTATTAATCTCCATAACTAAAAAAGTATATAGATTTAAACGCATACCATAGAACATTAGCAAAAATTTTTTTGAAGAAGATTTCTTCTAACTTCTTGTTTATGGGAAAACCATGGCAAACGTTCTTAATCGTATAGATGATTAAATAGTTAGTGATTGGGAAACTACAAATCGTAATCATTTAGGAGCTAGAGCACTAATTTCTAGGCCAATTTTCTCGAGTATTACACAATTTTCCAACAATATGTTTGCAATTCAATTAAAACTTATGCAAAGAACTTACAACAAACCAAGTTATTTAGGCTTTGGTGTGCTAGAACTAAATTGAAAATGTACGATTTTCATTATCAGTACATGAAGCCAAAATTTCAATCCAATTTAGCTTTAAATTATATGGATACAGATTCATTTAACTGCACAATAAAAACAGAGGATTTTTATGCTGATATTCATGATAACATTGCTTCAAGGTTTGACACATCTGAGTATCATCCTAATAATATTTTGAACCTGCCATTATTAAATAAAAAAGTTTAAGGTATGATGAAGGATGAAAATAGTGGAAAAATTATGAAAGAGTTTGTTGGACTTTGATCTAAAATGTATGTATTTAAACAGTAAATAAATCCTGCATAAAAGAACCTTTCAATGGCAGACTATAAAAAATCATTGTTTGAAAAAGTTATACTTTCTGTTACAATGAATACATTTAGATCTAAGTTTAATTTAAAGTTACTAAAATTTCTATTAATTATTTTCATTTTATGTTACAAAAATGACAACTAACGGTGCGAAATATTCGCACGGGTCATCTAGTACCTTAAGCCTATAGTACACGGCATGTAAAAAGACACATGCGCATGTGGTTCTGACGTAATTTTGACGTCAATGCAAAGCCACAATAAACATTGCGGGTTGTGTGAAAATTACGTCAGAACCACATGCGCATGTGTCTTTTTACATGCCGTGTACTATAGGCTTTAGATCTAAATATATACATTGAATCATAATATAAATTTTTTTCTAATAGACATTTTCTAAAAGCATTTATACTTAATTTACTAGTTACACAACGCTTAACCCCTTAATTTTTTTAATTTCCTGACCTACCCAATCAATTTTCACTAAATACATTTTATCTCTTAATCCAATGAATTCCTTAATAATTTTTCCATTACACTCATCCTTCATCATCCCTAAAACTTTTTTATTAGGAAGAGGGATATTGTAGACATTTTCTATCGGATATGCAGATGTATCAAAATTAGTATTTATATCATTTTTAATATCTCTGTATAGATCATCGGTGTTAATGTCATAAATAAAGGAATCAGTATCCATATAATTGAGTTTAATATTTTCACGATAATTAGGCTTTATGTAATCATAATGAAAACTATACATTTTCCATTTGGATATTTCTAAAACTGAAAATCCAATATAAATAGGTTTATTGTATCTAGTTTTAATTCTATTCATTTGGATAGAATGCATATTGTCATGAATTTGAAGTAAACTATGGAAATTTGGTTTCGCTATAAGAGCTAGAGCTCCTAAGCGTTTAAATATATTCTCCCATTGACATACTATTTTAATGCCTTTCCATAGTTTTCCCGTATACTGCATTATTCAACAATTTGAAAAAATTTTGTTCAAATTAATTTTTAGCTAGTGTTCTGTGATGGTTATTTAAATCGATATATTTTTGCAACCAATTTGATTAATAAAATTGAAGAATTCTATGTATTTTCTTTAAAATTAAACCATGTTGAATACATTGCTGAAGATTTGGACAATGTATTATGTAATTAGTTTTACTATTTAAATCAGTTATTAGTTTCTTTTGTTTCATGTTTTCAATTTTCTTATTCTCAGCACAAAATGGTAAGTCATTATGAAAGTCATGTAATGTAGATGGAAATTCTAGATCTGCTTCTAATATATATCCTAATGGAGAAACTTCTGCTATATTAATAAGGTTGAAATGTTTACAATTTTCAACCCATTTAAAATTTTTATAGGGGAGGTATTGTGACATTGCATAACCATACAAGTTATTAACATCTAAATATATTAAGTAATTTGATTCTTTGTTAGAATCGTAATCACTAATATATATATTATTAGCAATTGAATGTCGATTAGAACATTGAATAATACTTCCCCTGATATCTCGAAGAACAAAATTATATATATTAATATCAGTCTCTACTCCAATTCTATTTCAGTTGTTTTCAATATTGCATCCCAGGATAAACCTGGGGTAGTATAATACTGACATGGATCTAAATTATAAATGCTTGCAAATATATCACAAAGTAAAAGATAAAAGTAAATAATCCTAAAATGTTACACATTGAAACGTTTTCCATACTTTTTGTGCATGTTCATAATCCTCTACACTACACGACTCAATATTTAATTTATTGAAAAATACTGAACGAGGTGGTAATTGAATTTCTTCACGACGATTCATTGAATCTAAATAGTCATACGGAAAGACACCTTTACGTTTCATCAAATTAAATTCTTCATCATTTGGATAGTTTGCTTTTACTTCCGTTAAATCACTGACGGACAAATAACTTGCTAATTTTGCTATACTCGATGGCATAAACCTAAATGAATCGAGAAAACGTAATTCAATTGTATTATTTACAGAAATTCCTTTTGATATAGACACATAAAGCTCCTTATTTAAAGGTATAATATTTATATCGCCTTCAATTGTTGAAAGCTCTCTTACAAACAGATGACTATCATATACCGAAAGATTATGAAAAAATATAGAGATGAAATTTGCAATTTGATATTCTAAATTACACTGATTATGAGCAGCACCCCTTTATTGACCAGTAAGGTGACAATGGTCAGCTACTTTATCTTCATTATAACAAGTCTTGCTTTCATAATGATGTATCTGTTGAAGGGGTGTTAAGGAATTCATTGGTTTAATAGCACTTAGATGACAAATAGTTAAAATGTCGTCAACTAAACTTTTTAAAAAATGTTGTGGTGCATCAATACCTTTATAAATTCTAAAAATATCTTAATCTGAGTTATAGGAACATTTAATATAATAACAATATTCTCTAGCAGCATTAAGTTGATGTGTTTGGACTTTTCTTCTTTGGTGAAGTAATATGGTCCCACTATGATATCACCTTCTAGTCCAAACACGTTCACACTTATTTCAGGATTCATTAGTTCAAAATCTCTTATTTTGTTAACTGCTAGAGGGAAATTTAAATTGATGAAATTTAATTTAATTCCATTATCCATCACTATTACGTCGTCTTTTATATTTTTAATGTTATATGATGAGCATCTGTTGCTACGAGTATTTAGATCAACTGGATATAGTGCTGATATTATAGCCCATTTAAAACAATACTCGTCATTGTTTTGAACATTGATACATGCGAATTTTCTCTGTATTTTGCGTGCTAATGGAATGTATTGAGAACCGTTGATGCACTTATATTGATTAATATTCATATCGAAACGTGTTATTTCAATTAATGTCCAACCACTATCACGCTCTTGAAATTCGCTCATCTTTTTAATTATAACATTACATTGCTCGTTTTAAATATTAAGAATTGTTGAAAACATACTAAGAATGTTCATTTTAGTCTGATGGATTTTATATCAACTATACAGAATCTTTATCTTCCTTTATCAGTACATATTCTCAAAACAGTTCCATGTTTAATTGAATGTTTTCATGTTTTTGTACGTTGTCTGTTAATAATTTAATTAATTTCTCTCTGATTTCCGTTAACAAGTTTTTAGGTATTAAACTATTTTTATTATTGTTTTCAACTAAATATGTAATAATTCTTTTATTAAATAATGATTTTATATATTTAACATCACCATTATTATCTGATTTCTTAGCACAGCTAATTTTATGTTCATTTGTTCTATTATGGTAATGCCAATTTGTGTTTTTTTTATATTTTTTACAATATTTACAATAAATATTAGTTTCATCATCATTGATGTCATCTTTTGTATTATTATGTGCCATTCCAAACTATCCGAAAAATGTATATTACATGTTTGACATTTAAACGATGAAATTTGTATTAATAGTGAATACTTTTCCACAAAATTCACCAATAAAATCGCCAACCATTTTACTTTTTTTAATATAGAACCCAATGATTTAACTATCAGAACAAGAATGGTTCTGTGTCCTCCCAGAAGTAGTAGTACTTATATTCTTAATTGTTGATGAGGGGAGTAATAAGTAAGGGGTAAGTTAAATATAAGTCTTATTCGAGAAATAAAAATGATTTATATTATAAAAAAAAGAACTTATGAAAAGGAACAATTAGCAGATTTATTAAACGGATTTTGTATGAAAATCCGTTTCATAAACCCTTTATTGACATGCTTTATTTTGTATAACTTAGGCCGTTAGTAGTTAGCTAAAAGCGAGTTTGGTAGTAATTAGTTAAAAGTTATCCTAATTGTAGTTAGCTTTTTACTAACTTTATGTCAATCACCATGGGCTTAATATGAAAAAGATTTTTTTTAATTATTAAAAACTATTTTATTTTAATATTTTTATTTTTTATTTTGCAAATTCAGATATGTTAAGGTTTATTTGTTTTTAGTTTTATTTTTTATGCATTCTGCATGGATTTTTCGTTGTTTTTTATAACCTTTAGGGTATTTCTAATGTCCGTCTCCACCTCATCTGAGCCAACTGATCGAAAGGCGTCTGTTAAAAAAAAAGAATTGGTATTTTATATGAAATTTATATTTTTTTTATATACAAGTTACCTGATAAAACTTCGAAAAAATTTTGAAAATTTTTCCATTTTTTCCCCGTGAACTCCATCTACATTTAAAAATCACAATTAGTTTCAACTGTACACTAAACACTAAGGCCCTAATCATGTACAACGCAGCGCAACGGCACAGAACTAACGCAACGCCAAAGAATAACATTGAAAGCACAAACAATGTCATAAATATTTTGTAATTTTGTTGTTGCTTTCTACAGAAATTCACATTGCGTCTTAAAATTTCAAACGCTCCATTGCTTTTGTCGTTGAAAATTTTAAAACGGTGCAAACGGCCGGAATACACACAAATACTATCAAAAAAAAAGTGTCTTTTGGTCGGACAGTATATAATATAGAAAAATTAATTTTTTTTTGTTAGCAAGACATACATACACGGACACACCGATACCCAGCGGGAAAAAGAAGGAGTACGGAGGCCTTTTAAAAGGCCTCTTTACCCGTTCTTTTGGATGTACAAGGCCTGCTCGCTCCATTCCATACTCATATCTTTTTTACACACGTTGTCATTGCGGGGAAGGCCTTCCGCTTTCCTTTCTTTCACAGGCCTTTTGGAAGGCATTCAAATAAATGGCTCTTAGAAGGCTTTCCAGAGAATGACTGTCAAAAGGCCTTAGAATAAAGGTTATCTTGAAGGGTTTTTAAGAAATGTATGATAAAAGGCCTTTCAATTAATGCTTCTTAAAAGGCCTTTCAGACCATCCTTGTAAAAATGCCTTTGATTAAAGGCCATACTGAAGGGTTTTTAATAAAAGGTATATCGAAAGGCTTTCAGCAGAAGGCATTTAAGAAGGCCTGCAGATTAATCCCTGCTTATATGCCTTCCCATAATTTTCCAAAAATAATAAAAGTTTAGTGTTTTATAATTTTAGTCTATTATACATACATAAGTATATATTTATTTAAAGAATTACACATACTATATATACAAAAAATATAAAATGAAATAAATAAATTCAATAAAAAATAACTACATAAATAAACCATACTACAAAACATCTTCATTTAATTTCTTTATAGATTTTTTGATTAGGAATTTTTCTTTATATAGCTTATTTTTTCTACCTGAAAAGCTTTTTTTATATTTATTTTATAACAAGGAAATGTGGTTTCATCTGATTCGACAGCCTTAAAAAATAAATTGTCAACATTCGAGAAAGACTTGAACGCACATTTGCCTTGAATGCCGTCAAATTATAATCTTTTATGTCGGGACCAATTAAATTTCCTAGATTTTTAATTAATCCTCCTTTCTGCAAAATTTTTTTAATAATAGTTATTAATTTTTCTTCTTCTATAGTTGCTATTTTTTCATTGATAACTTTTAGATCTTCGCTTGTTTTTATTGGGAAAAAGTCCTTATACTTATAATCAATTATAGTGTTTTTGATTAGTTGCTCCAAACTGACTCCAAACTGACTGCCAATTCATTAGCAATCACTTCATTCTGCACTTTTACATCATTTCTTAGGGATATTATTTCTTGTTGCATTTCTGTAAATAATGAAATTTTTATAACTTATTATATGTGTATGTAAATTTGTATTTATGTGCACATACAAGTTAAAAGGAATAATGGAATTTGTAAGGTGTTTTAGCTGTGCGGTTTATGTTTACTTAAGTTTTACAAAATGGTTAATTGTACTTTTTGATAAAATCGAATAATTTGTTTCCAATTTACCACTCATTTTGGCATCCAATATTTTAAAGACCTTTTCTGACATTTTGCGTTTTCGATGTTACTAAGAATGCTGCAGAATTGGTAAACAAAATTATTTTATATTTCGTTTTTCAAATATTACAGATTTTTTTAATGACTAGAGTGTAGAAGTGGTATTAAAAGATGTGAACTGTCGACGGGAAGAGCT
The DNA here is from genome assembly GCA_943735925.1 of Pollenia amentaria. Classification (NCBI taxonomy): domain Eukaryota; kingdom Metazoa; phylum Arthropoda; class Insecta; order Diptera; family Polleniidae; genus Pollenia; species Pollenia amentaria. The sequence goes on along the minus strand of OX031006.1, from coordinate 124,319,559 downwards.
AACATTTTACAATATACGTCTTTTCTATCAAAATATTCTTCTTTAACTGCGGTTAATTCTCCTGTTTGTATTCTTAAGCTTGATGACTTTACATGTTCATCAAAAAAATCTCTTAAATTGGTTAGTCGTTTTCCTTTGATATCACTTCCATTTTTATCAGAAAAGCCTGTTATAACAATAGGAACAAAAGGTTTTATGGAACAATAGTTATGAGGAACTGACATACTTAGATAGAAATTATCTGTTTGGTAACCCAAAATAATATTATTTGGAGATCTTTTAAATTTTTTTTTAGTTTCTTTTATTTTAAGTGGTTCACTATACAAAATATTTTTTAAAATTTGCAGAAAATTTTCAAAGGCATACGCTGAAAAGTTGGGCGTGATGCCATAATCCTTGGCACACCCTGTTAAATGTAGTAGGCCATGGACATTAAATGTCACACTACTTCCCCCAAATATTATCCTGAAATTTTCAACAAATAACTGAATAAGCTCATTAGCAGAAATTAAATTAGATGAATAATGTTTGGGTGTAGATAGCATGCGGTATGCTGAGTGAAGCAGGAGAATTTCATAGTAAATGTCAATATCTACAATATTTTTTAATACTACCGGGCCATAATAGAAAATGAATTGCCTATATTCAGTGGCTTTCCATCGCAAAATATCTTCTATACCTCGCGGCTTTCTTTGAAATGTAATAGGTACATACGGTGATAGCTCAATAATTCTTTTTGAAAGTGTGGCTTTATATGTTGCTGTTAATACTTTTTTAGTTTTATGGTTTAATAATGACAAAATAATTTTTTTGGTTACACCCAGGTCAACCAAGTGCATCGGTTCTAATGGAAATTGACTGACCATTTTTATACCATAGACTTCCAAAGAACTATTGCTACCTTTTGTAATCCCCTTGTGAAAATCAGGTTGCTTTCGATTAAAAAAATCTTCATCAGTTCTTAACTCTCCCAACACACTCTCAAATTTAACTACATTTTTCACTTTTGAGCCCTTTTGATAGCACTTTGAGCATGAGGTGTGACCCACAATGTTGCAGAGAAAAGCACGCGCAGTCGTATCGCAAATGAAAGCTCTTATGGCTATTTGGATTTGCCTATTATGTAAATAAATACCACGTTCTTTATATAAATTTAACTCATATATAAAATCATGTAAGTAATTGTCTACATTAATTGGTTTTTTATTTCCAACGTAACTGCCAATAAGAAAAACGTCTATGGCTGGTAAATCAACAAATTTTCAAATTATAGGCCAAATAGATATTTGGGAACTTTAAAATAGTGGTAGCCCATCTATACCTATATCTATGTTCAGGGTGCCTACGTCTCTTAAAAATTCTTTTGGAACTTTTTTATTTGCGTTCCAAGACCCAAATGATAATAAAACCCGGGAGACACTGTTCTTACTACTGTTTCATTATTTTCTCGCTTTAAAAGCCCATTAAGGCTAAAAGGTACATTAATGTTTTCTGAATTTAGCACTGTGAATAGTTCATCAACACTTCTTTTTGTCGGGCGAAATTTTCGATACCATTTTAATAGTTTTATTTCTAATGTCTTTGTTTTTTTTTCTACAGATTTAATGTCATACATAGTTTCGTCATCAATTCCAATATTATTAAAACTGTTTTTAATCTCAATATTTTTTTCTTTATTTTCCATGCCATATTTTGACAAAATCTTTTTTTTCCACTTTAATTAAACGTTTTAAATTTCTTTTATTCATTTTGCTTACTTTTTTCGCTTTTTTAAACTTTTCACTTTTTAGCACAAGTACCTTTAATGAACAAAACTCAACTTAAATAATTTACATTATTGTTTTCATGTGGTATTTTAATATGTATGTAACTTTGTTTTTATAACGGGATCTAAATTCTTTCGCTTTTGCTTTGGCGAAAAAACAAAACAAAAAATATTACTTCTTCTCTTTTTAACTTCAACTAAAATGATTTACTATCAAAAATTATTTTCGGGAATGAAATACTTTATTAATTAATTCATTTATTAATGATGTGCTAATAATCCCAATTTTTTAATGAAAATACTGAAATTTATTGTTGTGGGAAAGCTAGTTCCTATGCGCATTTCGCTGGTTGCTTAGGCCAGCTCGTCAGGAAACTTTTTCCAAATACTTTAGAAAAGCTAAAAATATTATACAAGTAAGACCATAAAGTGAATAAGAATTTTAAATTTACATTATTGTTTTCATTTGGTATTTTAATATGTATGTACGTAACTTTGTTTTTGTAAAGGGATCTGAATTCTTTTGCTTTTGCTTGTGCAAAAAACAAAACAAAAAATCGTACTCCTTCTCTTCTCCCTTCTCATAGAAGCGAGTGTGGAAGGTGTATCTTATCTTTTATACCAAAGATCCAAGGCCTTCTATTAAGCAAGCTTTATCAGTTACATAATAATAGTAACTGAATCAAAAAAAATTTTAAGAAGGGTTTAATAAGGCCTGAAGTAAGAAGGTCTTCTGAGTTTTCCCGCTGGGTACTTAGCTTGCACTCATACACTCACACACAATAATCAAAAAAAATAGTTGGTGGGCGAAGAATTTTATCGCGAGGGGGGACGGAGGTGTTAATATGATTTACATTACATGTTTGTGGGTGCGGGTGGATTGTGTGACGATTAGCTATACAAAGTGTGTGCGTATGTGTGTGTGTAAATTAAAAATTAGAATGTAGTTAATGGGTGAATTTTTTAAATATTTATTCTTCTATGAGAAAAGTGACATATTGGTTATTTGGTAGACAGAATGCAGACATATGAAGTTGTTGATAAGGGGGCGACAAGACAAGAGTTGTGGCTGTTGATCGTATTTAATTTTTTACAATGGGATTTTCTGTTGCGTGACGTCGCATATAGAATTTTTCAAAAAGTAATAATATAGAAAAATTATTTTTTTTTGCCAGCAAGACACACGTACACGAACACACCGATACTTAGCTTGCACTAACACACTCACGCACAATAACCAAGAAAAAAAGCTGGTGGGTGAAGAAATTTTTTGTGGGTAGCCGGTTAGAATATTTCAGGAAAAAGTGTAAAATCTCCTCTTCGCGGGCGGGGAGAGGGAGTTCATATAAATTGCAATGCGGTTTGTGGGTTAGGGGATTTTTGTTTCTGTGATTATAGTTTGACGCTAGCTGAAATTAAAATTACAAGATATGTTGTTTCACGGGTGGGGTGGGGGTTCATGCAAGTTGCACTGCGGTTTGTGGGCGAAGAGTTGTGAGTGAGGGGTTATGTGTGCGTCTGTCCGTCTCTTTTCGTACTGACTTGGTAAAAACCTTCAATGTTAATAACTCATCGACAAGAACATCTACATATATTAACATTTTTATCGCAAGCAATTTCACAATATGACAAATTATATACTGAAGAAAACTAATATATAAGACAGTACAAAAACAGTACATTAGTGAAAAATCAGTACATTTGCGTACTGATTTTTTTGTAATGCATAAATACTTTAAACAAAAAACACTACATGTAATGATAAAAAACAGTACGAATGGCAACCCTATTCCAAACCCTTAATCAGCTTATTTTCGCTCCATGACTTCGGTGCTATGGTTAGTAGTTATAGTACGCCCTAATAAAAAAAATATATAAAATAATACAAATACATTTAAAACACTTTTACATATACATATATTTTTTAAACATACATACATACATACTTAGCATACATTTAATTTATTGCCATATTAAATTTCTCGGAATCTTTTGTTCTTGCATTTTGTGGGGCATTTTAAAAGTAGACCAATAAACTACAAAATGCACTTGAATCACTTTCACTCATAGCCCGGCACAAAGTGGCTGAAAATTTTATTTTATTGGCCAAAAGTCGAAGTTTTTTTTTCACCGACATTCTGTCTGTCGCGCTCGTTGAAGATAGACGTGTTTTCTTAGCTCGGCATACGGTTTACTTTTTTTTTATAAAAACGTGAACAAATAAAGTATACAAAAACAAAAGTATATAAAAGAAAAGAAAAAAATACATGTATGTACATACGTACATACATAAACATACACATTTTTTATTCTCGGTGTTGATAAACAATAACAAATAAGAAGAGCACAACTGTAAACAGTAAAAAAAAAAACTCTTATGAGTGCAAACAGTGCAAAAACAATTAAACATAATGATAGAAATGCATATATCACAGTGAGTGTTAACGAAACAAATGCAGAAATAAAAAAAGAGTCGATGATAGCAAATACCTAACGGCTAAACCTATTACTCGTACGCGATCCCTCTCACCTTCTGTATTTAATAATACGGTTGATACACTAACAAATATAAAACCTTCAAGCATTGCCTCAACGGCAAAAACAATTTTAATAAGTGATAAAAATATTAACCCTCAATCAGGCACAATAGAAAACTCTGTATCACCTTCGGTGTCTAATATTTATACAATAAAAAATATAAAACCTGCAAGCGATGCCTCAGCGGCAAAAACTATTTTAATAAGTGATAAAAATATTAACCCCCATTCAGGCACAATAGAAAACTCTGTATCACCTTCGGTGTCTAATAATACGGTTGATTTTAATACAATAAAAAATATAAAACCTGCAAGCGGTGCCTCAGTGGCAGAAACGATTTTAACAAGTGATGAAAAGATTACCCCCAAATCAGGCATGATGGAAAACTCAGTATCACAGGTGAAAAGCGGTCAAAAGCCTCAAGTACAAGTTGGAATGTATAGGTACATAACAGCGCTAAAACGGGGTCGCAGCCCAACCTCTTCTGCAGTTGCTTCTGTCCCAAAAGTTTTAAAAGAGGGTACAGCTGATAGAATAAGTTCTCAAAATCGGTTTGCAATTTTGGAAGAGGAATCCTCGGAAGCACAAAACGTTACAAAATTTTCTAAGCCACCCCCGATATATCCTAGAGAGCAAAACTCAAGTGATTTAATAAAGAATTTGATCTCGGTAATTGGTGAAAATTCTTTTTATGTAGCTGCAATTAAACGTGGTAGTATAAATGAAACAAAAATACAAGTTAATCGTGAAGATGATTTTCGTAAAGTAATAACTAAATTAGAAGCACTAAACAAAAACTTTTATACATACCAACTGAAGAGCAGTAAAGGTCTTCAGGTAGTGATAAAGGGCATTGATTCATGCGTAGACCCAGGTGAGATAAAAACGTTTTTAGAAGAGAAGGGCTCTAAAATTAAAAATATAGTTAAAAATAGAGAAAAAAATCCTCAGCCACTCCTCAGGAAATGTTAAGAATGCAATCGATGTTATTGCAAGCTGTACTTAACAAGCCATGAATTGTTTAAAAATTTGTTTTTGGAACGCAAACGGCATTCGCCAACATAAAAATGAACTAGAATACTTTCTTAAAAGTAAACAAATTGATGTAATGATGGCTTCTGAAACTCATTTGACCTCAAGAAATTCGTTTAAAATTAATGGTTATATATTATATGATACCAAGGACCCTCGAAATAGAGCTTGTGGAGGTTCTGCTATTTTGATAAAAACCCGAATCAAACACTACTTAATGTGTGATCATCGTGATGATTATCTGCAAGCAACGAACATTTGTGTTGAAGAGCTAAATCGAAACTTAGTACTTTCATCTTTATACTCTCCACCTAGATTTTCAATATTAGAAAGCCAATATTATAAATATTTTAAATCATTAGGACCCTCCCAGTAAAAAAAATTTGTGGTTTTTGAAGCACTTAAGAGAAAAAGCGCACAATCGAGCGCTTCAATAAGAGAGCTCTTATACAGCAGTAAATGATGACGAATAAAATATACAAAAAAAGCTGTTATTTTAGTGTAGACAACGAAGAAAGCGAAAAAAAATAAAAATATATTATAGTTTACGAAAATGCTTGAAAAAAAACATTAATAAATATGTTAATATAGGTAGCCCTTAAAAAATCACTTTAGGAGTGCTTTATTTGCATGTTTTATTATGTTAAAAGAAGCGCTTATTGTCAGCAGAAAATAGTCCTCCAAACCGGGAACACCCCATACAAAAATCAGGCATCCCATCAGCAGGCTTGAAGCGATTTGAGGTATACATTCATATATAAAACCTGCTCCTTTTTTTTTTTTTTTATTTATTGAATCTTCATATACTAAATATGAACTAACAATAATTAATCAAATCTTAACCTAATATTTGATTTATGTCCTGCCAGTGCCGGACAAAAAAGATTTCGTCATCACGGTTTCTGTTCACATATGTAGGTGTTTACCGCTCATCTGATTGGGTGAGTGCTGCAGTGTCTCTTCTTCTTAATCGAGTGTGGCCGCCATAATTTAAAATATTTCGTGCTAATGGGTTTGGGTGCAGTTCCAGCCTTTTTAAATATTTTACTGCATATTTCGTTATCATAGTTTTTACTAATGGCACATTGAGATCCTTGTGGATATTTGAGTTTTTGACGTACCAGGGGGCGGCTGTGATTATTCGAAGAAGTTTATTTTGGCGCCTTTGAATTTTTTCGATGTTAGAAGCCGAGGCAGAATACCGTAGCACCAAATTGGCTTTAAGATAGAGTTGTAAAGTAGAAGTTTGCAATCGAGGCTGAGAACAGAATTTCTTCCAATAAGCCAATTTATTTGAATTGCTTTTAGTTTCATTTGAGTTAATTTAGCTTCTATATGCCATGTCCACGTTAAACGCCGATCTAGATGTATACCGAGGTATTTTACATGCGAGTGTTGGGGTATTATTTGATTATTGATTTTAATAGGGGGGCATGTTTCCCGACGCAATGTGAATGTTATATGTGCGCATTTTTGCTCATTGATCTTTATCCTCCATTGTTTTAACCACCTTTCCAGTTCAAATATGTGATCCTGTAAGTAACGAGATGCTTCTTGACAGTTTGCGTGTACGCTTAGAAAAGCTGTATCGTCCGCAAATGTTGAGGTATGGGTGTAGCTGTTTTTTGGCAAGTCCGAAGTATAAATTAAGTATAATAGAGGGACCAGGATGCTGCCTTGTGGGACTCCGGCGTTAATTGGCTGAGGAGAACTTAAAAAATCGCCTTCTTTAATAATAAAATGACGCCCGACTAAGTAGCTTTCTAACAGCTTGTGTATGTTTGCTGGTAAGTTTTGCTGCAACTTCAGTAGTAACCCTTTATGCCAGACTTTATCAAAAGCTTGAGACACATCGATGAAGAGTGCAGAGCAATATTTTTTTCCTTCAAAGGCTTTTCTTATGACATTTACTATTCGATGAGTTTGTTCAATTGTGCTGTGTTTTCTTCTAAAACCGAATTGATGATTGGGAATACATCTGTTTTCATTTAAAATCGGCGTTAATTTTGACACTAGTAGTTTCTCAAATAGCTTTGATATATTAGACAATAGGCTTATAGGTCTATATGACTCAACTTTTGTGGGATCCTTTCCTGGTTTAGGTATCATGGTAACTAAAGATACTTTCCACTCTTGTGGGTAGTATTCAAGGCGTAAAATAGCATTAAAAATTAGTAGAATAATTTTCTTTGCTATGCGGGGTAGCTCCAAAAGCATTTTGTTACTGATGTTATCAAAACCAGGGGCTTTCTTGGGGTTTAAATCATGAATAGCCTTTTCGATTTCTCTTATCTCAAATCTTAGTGGAACAGCTGATCTAAGAACAACAGGTGGTAACTCGACCGCAGTATCGAAAGATGTATGAGGGGTAAATACGGTTTTCAAATGATTAACAAAAATATTTCCTTTTTCTATATAATTTCGTGCCCAACTTCCATTTAAGTTTCTTAATGGCGGTATAGTGATAACTGGTCTTTTTAGATTTCTAGCTGCACGCCATAAATGAAACAATATCAAAGCTTCAACAAAGTCACAACAATAAACCGTCAATCTTTTCTTTCTTACATTCCCCTACAATTGGCTGGATTTTTTTCCAACACGAATTGTAGTTGTAAGAGGATAGAAAGAAAAAAACAAAATTAAAAAAACAAGTGGCTTAAATAAAGCAGCTTGCCATTTCAGTTTTTTATTTGCCGGGCACATGCAAATTTATTATCAAAAATCATTTTCGGGAATGAAATATTTTATTAATTAATTCATTTATTAATGATGTGCTAATAATCCCAATTTTTGAATGAAAATACTGAAATTTATTGTTGTGGGAAAGCTAGTTCCTATGCGCATTTCGCTGGTTGCTTAGGCCAGCTCGTCAGGAAACTTTTTCCAAATACTTTAGAAAAGCTAAAAATATTATACAAGTAAGACCATAAAGTGAATAAGAATTTTAAATTTACATTATTGTTTTCATTTGGTATTTTAATATGTAAGTACGTAACTTTGTTTTTGTAAAGGGATCTGAATTCTTTTGCTTTTGCTTGTGCAAAAAACAAAACAAAAAATCGTACTACTTCTCTTCTCCCTTCTCATAGAAGCGAGTGTGGAAGGTGTATCTTATCTTTTATACCAAAGATCCAAGGCCTTCTATTAGGCAAGCTTTATCAGTTACATAATAATAGTAACTGAATCAAAAAAAATTTTAAGAAGGGTTTAATAAGGCCTGAAGTAAGAAGGTCTTCTGAGTTTTCCCGCTGGGTACTTAGCTTGCACTCATACACTCACACACAATAATCAAAAAAAATAGTTGGTGGGCGAAGAATTTTATCGCGAGGGGGGACGGAGGTGTTAATATGATTTACATTACATGTTTGTGGGTGCGGGTGGATTGTGTGACGATTAGCTATACAAAGTGTGTGCGTATGTGTGTGTGTAAATTAAAAATTAGAATGTAGTTAATGGGTGAATTTTTTAAATATTTATTCTTCTATGAGAAAAGTGACATATTGGTTATTTGGTAGACAGAATGCAGACATACGAAGTTGTTGATAAGGGGGCGACAAGACAAGAGTTGTGGCTGTTGATCGTATTTAATTTTTTACAATGGGATTTTCTGTTGCGTGACGTCGCATATAGAATTTTTCAAAAAGTAATAATATAGAAAAATGATTTTTTTTTTGCCAGCAAGACACACGTACACGAACACACCGATACTTAGCTTGCACTAACACACTCACGCACAATAACCAAGAAAAAAAGCTGGTGGGTGAAGAAATTTTTTGTGGGTAGCCGGTTAGAATATTTCAGGAAAAAGTGTAAAAGAGGGAGAGGGAGTTCATATAAATTGCAATGCGGTTTGTGGGTTAGGGGATTTTTGTTTCTGTGATTATAGTTTGACGCTAGCTGAAATTAAAATAACAAGATATGTTGTTTCACGGGTGGGGTGGGGGTTCATGCAAGTTGCACTGCGGTTTGTGGGCGAAGAGTTGTGAGTGAGGGGTTATGTGTGCGTCTGTCCGTCTCTTTTCGTACTGACTTGGTAAAAACCTTCAATGTTAATAACTCATCGACAAGAACATCTACATATATTAACATTTTTATCGCAAGCAATTTCACAATATGACAAATTATATACTGAAGAAAACTAATATATAAGACAGTACAAAAACAGTACATTAGTGAAAAATCAGTACATTTGCGTACTGATTTTTTTGTAATGCATAAATCAGTACTTTAAACAAAAAACACTACATTTAATGATAAAAAAACAGTACGAATGGTAACCCTATTCCAAACCCTTAATCAGCTTATTTTCGCTCCATGACTTCGGTGCTATGGTTAGTAGTTATAGTACGCCCTAATAAAAAAATATATAAAATAATACAAATACATTTAAAACACTTTTACATATACATATATTTTTTAAACATACATACTTAGCATACATTTAATTTATTGCCATATTAAATTTCTCGGAATCTTTTGTTCTTGCATTTTGTGGGGCATTTTAAAAGTAGACCAATAAACTACAAAATGCACTTGAATCACTTTCACTCATAGCCCGGCACAAAGTGGCTGAAAATTTTATTTTATTGGCCAAAAGTCGAAGTTTTTTTTTCACCGACATTCTGTCTGTCGCGCTCGTTGAAGATAGACGTGTTTTCTTAGCTCGGCATACGGTTTACTTTTTTTTTTATAAAAACGTGAACAAATAAAGTATACAAAAACAAAAGTATATAAAAGAAAAGAAAAAAATACATGTATGTACATACGTACATACATAAACATACACATTTTTTATTCTCGGTGTTGATAAACAATAACAAATAAGAAGAGCACAACTGTAAACAGTAAAAAAAAACTCTTATGAGTGCAAACAGTGCAAAAACAATTAAACATAATAATAGAAATGCATATATCACAGTGAGTGTTAACGAAACAAATGCAGAAATAAAAAAAGAGTCGATGATAGCAAATACCTAACGGCTAAACCTATTACTCGTACGCGATCCCTCTCACCTTCTGTATTTAATAATACGGTTGATACACTAACAAATATAAAACCTTCAAGCATTGCCTCAACGGCAAAAACAATTTTAATAAGTGATAAAAATATTAACCCTCAATCAGGCACAATAGAAAACTCTGTATCACCTTCGGTGTCTAATATTTATACAATAAAAAATATAAAACCTGCAAGCGATGCCTCAGCGGCAAAAACTATTTTAATAAGTGATAAAAATATTAACCCCCATTCAGGCACAATAGAAAACTCTGTATCACCTTCGGTGTCTAATAATACGGTTGATTTTAATACAATAAAAAATATAAAACCTGCAAGCGGTGCCTCAGTGGCAGAAACGATTTTAACAAGTGATGAAAAGATTACCCCCAAATCAGGCATGATGGAAAACTCAGTATCACAGGTGAAAAGCGGTCAAAAGCCTCAAGTACAAGTTGGAATGGATAGGTACATAACAGCGCTAAAACGGGGTCGCAGCCCAACCTCTTCTGCAGTTGCTTCTGTCCCAAAAGTTTTAAAAGAGGGTACAGCTGATAGAATAAGTTGTAGTGTACCTCATAAGTCGCCACCGCATATCCTTAAACTACTCTAAAACCAACACTTACCAACTTATATAGAGTAGGGTAATTTAAATATCAAATAACGGTATAAACAAATGACGACAATCGGAATGTAAGTGAATGACATTTCATTGAGTGAGAATTGAGTGCATTCCAACTTGCAACATTCTGATTGGCGAAAGAGTTTGTTATTGTTACGATATATTGATATCTCCATATGACTGACAAAGACAAACATAAAGATGTAAATAATTAAACTAAGTTAGAACGGTTAAGTTAAAATCTCATGTATAGTATATAAGCACCAGTAAATTGAAAATAAATTAGACTTAAAATTAATAACTTAATTCGGCAATAACTTGCCTGGTTTTCATTTAAAGACTCATCCAAATTCGGCAGTTCCTTTGAACGCCTTACAAATCAGCTGGTACCCTAACAGCTATTTAAACAAAATAAGGGCTATAGGGACCAAAGCACATTAGAAAAACACGCTCACACCACAACACAAAACCCTACATACCGATCCTGCCACCCCTCATACACTACATGGCGATCCTGCCACCCCTCATACACTACATGGCGATCCTGTTCACTCCACTGTAGATCCTTTTGTAGATATTCCAGTCTGGCAAAGAATATTTTAGACTATTCCTTCCAAACTAAAAATTAGTTGAAGATCCTGCACTCGGACCATAAACTAACGCTCCTGCCGGACTAAAAATTCCATTGAATTATGAAAAGATCCTGACAAAAAAAAAAATTAAATAATAATTAAGATTCGGTAGAAATTCCTACCAAACTAAAAAAAAAATGTTTAAGAAAAATTTTAAAAGATTTTTAAATAATTAAGAAATGCCTTTATAATAAAGAAATTCCTGCCACTACATTTCACCCACCACAGAAGATCCTTCACTTCAATCCATACCTATTCGGATCCAGAAAGATGGAATTCTGCGCTTCCTTTCAACCTGAAGAAGATCGTACAGATCCTGCTGTATCAAAGTTTTTAAGATGGGAAACATTTTTCGTTAAATTTTCGTATAGAAGAAAACGGAAAAATAGATTAAAACAATAGAAGATATGAAACAAAATTTTTTTATTCTAACGTTTGGATAGATGAAAATAGAACTAAGATTGAATAATTTAAAAAAATGAGTAAAATAAATGAAATGTCTTTAATAATAAAAAAGAAGAGAAAAAGGAAACCTTTTAATGAACATAAATTAAAAAGAAAAAAAAATAGTAAAACAAAGAAAAATTTTTTAAATATTATAAAAACAAAAGGAAAAATATTGTATTTATTTTAATTTGTTAAAAATATATAGAAACAGTAATGTTAAATAATTATTTTATTAAAATTATCAAAACATTTTTAAACATTTATTAATATTTTTGTATTTTTAATTATCAATTATTATAAAAAACTATTATAAACACATAAATATTTACTTAGTTTATAAGAATATTTTACTATTTTTCAAAAAAAAAATTTAAATAAGACCTAGCACTTTCAATGTAAACAAAAGCATTTAACACAAAAAAAAAATTGTATACTACCCCAAAACAGAAATTATGCAATTATTGAAATTAAACCTTACTGACTATTACGTCATATTAAATAATAATGAATTAAAAGACGAAATTTTTTTTGGTAATTCAATAACAAAAAAAAAAAATCAGAATGACACATATTCAATTTTAAAACAAATAAATAATTTTGCAGGGCATTAAAATGCACGCTGACCCATTGAGAAACTCTGACATATTAAGTTACACAAATGTAAACAATGACGAACGTTTTAACAAAAATTTTAATGAGCTACAGTTAGACCAAAATGAATAGAAATAAACTCAGACATACTAAAACAAATGATACCGTTGGAAAATGATGAAACAAAAAAGAAAATACTAATAACTACAAGGGCGATAAAAAGAAAGATGAAAATACAAATAAAGAGGCAAATAAAAATAAAGAAATAAATATGGATGAAGAACGCGCGAATGGAAGTAATATGGGAAAATGCATCTCTCAGGAGTCTGATCAACTTCTAATATGGGAATGCACATACATAAATGATGTTAGGAATATGAAGAAATTGCAATTTAATAAAGTTTGAAAATATAGAATACGTCGATATAAGAATTGAAGATAATATTGTGCACATAGGGCGTGATGATAATTCATCGAAACAAGATTCGATTATGAAGAAATCACGTACCCAAAAGAATAATTATATAAATGAAGGAAGTAACGATAATTCATCAAAACAAGATTTGATTATGAAGAAGTTACATTCCAAGAATAAAGATAATATGCATGCAAGATTCAGCGATAACTCAGCGAAACTAGATTCGATTCTGAGGAAACTGATATCTGTAATGCAGAAAGAGAATATAGAAGAATTAGCGCTAGCGAAGAATGAAAAATATTTAATATATATAGAATGGAAGATTTTTAAAAGCATATGCACAGATAAGAATGAACAACAGAAGTCCTCAACTAAAAATATTAATATATAATGCCTCAATAAGAAGAACAATAATTAAGTTGAAACGGTACATTTGGAAAAATATGAATGAGATGATAAAACAATTCGTAAAATACTGTGACAAGTATAACATAAACAAACAAACCAAACATATTAAGGAACCACTTACACTAACGGACAACAATAATTAAATGTACATAAAATATAAAAACTTTATATAAATAGACATTAAGAATTACTTTATAAAATAATAAAAATCTCAAAAACAAATAAAATATATAAATAGAAATTAAGAATTATTTTATGAACATTGTCAGTACTATGAATATATCAAGAAAAATCAATCCCCTAATTTTTCTCTTAGCGGTGAGGGTGTAGTGTACCTCATAAGTCGCCACCGCATATCCTTAAACTACTCTAAAACCAACACTTACCAACTTATATAGAGTAGGGTAATTTAAATATCAAATAACGGTATAAACAAATGACGACAATCGGAATGTAAGTGAATGACATTTCATTGAGTGAGAATTGAGTGCATTCCAACTTGCAACATTCTGATTGGCGAAAGAGTTTGTTATTGTTACGATATATTGATATCTCCATATGACTGACAAAGACAAACATAAAGATGTAAATAATTAAACTAAGTTAGAACGGTTAAGTTAAAATCTCATGTATAGTATATAAGCACCAGTAAATTGAAAATAAATTAGACTTAAAATTAATAACTTAATTCGGCAATAACTTGCCTGGTTTTAATTTAAAGACTCATCCAAATTCGGCAGTTCCTTTGAACGCCTTACAAATCAGCTGGTACCCTAACAGCTATTTAAACAAAATAAGGGCTATAGGGACCAAAGCACATTAGAAAAACACGCTCACACCACAACACAAAACCCTACATAGCGATCCTGCCACCCCTCATACACTACATGGCGATCCTGCCACCCCTCATACACTACATGGCGATCCTGTTCACTCCACTGTAGATCCTTTTGTAGATATTCCAGTCTGGCAAAGAAAATTTTAGACTATTCCTTCCAAACTAAAAATTAGTTGAAGATCCTGCACTCGGACCATAAACTAACGCTCCTGCCGGACTAAAAATTCCATTGAATTATGAAAAGATCCTGACAAAAAAAAATTAAATAATAATTAAGATTCGGTAGAAATTCCTACCAAACTAAAAAAAAAATGTTTAAGAAAAATTTTAAAAGATTTTTAAATAATTAAGAAATGCCTTTATAATAAAGAAATTCCTGCCACTACATTTCACCCACCACAGAAGATCCTTCACTTCAATCCATACCTATTCGGATCCAGAAAGATGGAATTCTGCGCTTCCTTTCAACCTGAAGAAGATCGTACAGATCCTGCTGTATCATACACTACAAAGTTCTCAAAATCGGTTTGCAATTTTGGAAGAGGAATCCTCGGAAGCACAAAACGTTACAAAATCTTCTAAGCCACCCCCGATATATCCTAGAGAGCAAAACTCAAGTGATTTAATAAAGAATTTGATCTCGGTAATTGGTGAAAATTCTTTTTATGTAGCTGCAATTAAACGTGGTAGTATAAATGAAACCAAAATACAAAATACAAGAAGATGATTTTCGTAAAGTAATAACTAAATAAGAAGCACTAAACAAAAACTTTTATACATACCAACTGAAGAGCAGTAAAGGTCTTCAGGTAGTGATAAAGGGCATTGATTCATGCGTAGACCCAGGTGAGATAAAAACGTTTTTAGAAGAGAAGGGCTCTAAAATTAAAAATGTAGTTAAAAATAGAGAAAAAAATCCTCAGCCACTCCTCAGGAAATGTTAAGAATGCAATCGATGTTATTGCAAGCTGTACTTAACAAGCCATGAATTGTTTAAAAATTTGTTTTTGGAACGCAAACGGCATTCGCCAACATAAAAATGAACTAGAATACTTTCTTAAAAGTAAACAAATTGATGTAATGATGGCTTCTGAAACTCATTTGACCTCAAGAAATTCGTTTAAAATTAATGGTTATATATTATATGATACCAAGGACCCTCGAGATAGAGCTTGTGGAGGTTCTGCTATTTTGATAAAAACCCGAATCAAACACTACTTAATGTGTGATCATCGTGATGATTATCTGCAAGCAACGAACATTTGTGTTGAAGAGCTAAATCGAAACTTAGTACTTTCATCTTTATACTCTCCACCTAGATTTTCAATATCAGAAAGCCAATATTATAAAGCGCTTCAATAAGAGAGCTCTTATACAGCAGTAAATGATGACGAATAAAATATACAAAAAAAGCTGTTATTTTAGTGTAGACAACGAAGAAAGCGAAAAAAAATAAAAATATATTATAGTTTACGAAAATGCTTGAAAAAAAGCATTTAAGCCCGTAAAAGCAAAACATTAATAAATATGTTAATATAAAATCACTTTAGGAGTGCTTTATTTGCATGTTTTATTATGTTAAAAGAAGCGCTTATTGTCAGCAGAAAATAGTCCTCCAAACCGGGAACACCCCATACAAAAATCAGGCATCCCATCAGCAGGCTTGAAGCGATTTGAGGTATACATTCATATATAAAACCTGCTCCTTTTTTTTTTTTTTTTTTTTTTTATTTATTGAATCTTCATATACTAAATATGAACCAACAATAATTAATCAAATCTTAACCTAATATTTGATTTATGTCCTGCCAGTGCCGGACAAAAAAGATTTCGTCATCACGGTTTCTGTTCACATATGTAGGTGTTTACCGCTCATCTGATTGGGTGAGTGCTGCAGTGTCTCTTCTTCTTAATCGAGTGTGGCCGCCATAATTTAAAATATTTCGTGCTAATGGGTTTGGGTGCAGTTCCAGCCTTTTTAAATATTTTACTGCATATTTCGTTATCATAGTTTTTACTAATGGCACATTGAGATCCTGGTGGATATTTGAGTTTTTGACGTACCAGGGGGCGGCTGTGATTATTCGAAGAAGTTTATTTTGGCGCCTTTGAATTTTTTCGATGTTAGAAGCCGAGGCAGAATACCGTAGCACCAAATTGGCTTTAAGATAGAGTTGTAAAGTAGAAGTTTGCAATCGAGGCTGAGAACAGAATTTCTTCCAATAAGCCAATTTATTTGAATTGCTTTTAGTTTCATTTGAGTTAATTTAGCTTCTATATGCCATTTCCACGTTAAACGCCGATCTAGATGTATACCGAGGTATTTTACATGCGAGTGTTGGGGTATTATTTGATTATTGATTTTAATAGGGGGGCATGTTTCCCGACGCAATGTGAATGTTATATGTGCGCATTTTTGCTCATTGATCTTTATCCTCCATTGTTTTAACCACCTTTCCAGTTCAAATATGTGATCCTGTAAGTAACGAGATGCTTCTTGACAGTTTGCGTGTACGCTTAGAAAAGCTGTATCGTCCGCAAATGTTGAGGTATGGGTGTAGCTGTTTGTTGGCAAGTCCGAAGTATAAATTAAGTATAATAGAGGGACCAGGATGCTGCCTTGTGGGACTCCGGCGTTTATTGGCTGAGGAGAACTTAAAAAATCGCCTTCTTTAATAATAAAATGACGCCCGACTAAGTAGCTTTCTAACAGCTTGTGTATGTTTGCTGGTAAGTTTTGCTGCAACTTCAGTAGTAACCCTTTATGCCAGACTTTATCAAAAGCTTGAGACACATCGATGAAGAGTGCAGAGCAATATTTTTTTCCTTCAAAGGCTTTTCTTATGACATTTACTATTCGATGAGTTTGTTCAATTGTGCTGTGTTTTCTTCTAAAACCGAATTGATGATTGGGAATACATCTGTTTTCATTTAAAATCGGCGTTAATTTTGACACTAGTAGTTTCTCAAATAGCTTTGATATATTAGACAATAGGCTTATAGGTCTATATGACTCAACTTTTGTGGGATCCTTTCCTGGTTTAGGTATCATGGTAACTAAAGATACTTTCCACTCTTGTGGGTAGTATTCAAGGCGTAAAATAGCATTAAAAATTAGTAGAATAATTTTCTTTGCTATGCGGGGTAGCTCCAAAAGCATTTTGTTACTGATGTTATCAAAACCAGGGGCTTTCTTGGGGTTTAAATCATGAATAGCCTTTTCAATTTCTCTTATCTCAAACAGCTGATCTAACAACAACAGGTGGTAACTCGACCGCAGTATCGAAAGATGTATGAGGGGTAAATACGGTTTTCAAATGATTAACAAAAATATTTCCTTTTTCTATATCATTTCGTGCCCAACTTCCATTTAAGTTTCTTAATGGCGGTATAGTGATAACTGGTCTTTTTAGATTTCTAGCTGCACGCCATAATGAGTAGTCAGATTGAGGAGTTGCATCAAGTTCCTTAAGATATTTTTCCAGAGAATCCGTTTTTTGAGACTGCAGTAAGATTCTTAGCCTTTTTGTACACTCTTTTAGTAAATTTTTAAGTTGAGGGGATCTGTGCAATTGCCACTCCCTTCGAGCTCTCCTTTTTTCAGTCAAGAGACGCTCGACATCTGTAGAATATATTTTACTATTTTTGATGTTTTTGCGGGCTATGCTAGAATGTTGAACAGCTAGTTTGAGATAATTGTCAAAATTTACAATAGAAAGATTCACATTCTCCGGTGTTCTAAGCGGAATATTTTCAGTGCAGTGGGTACTGAGATATTTTTTATATTTTAACCAATTTATTTGTGTTGCTGACGTCACTAAGTATCCACACGGAGATACAATTCTATTAGGGTTTGCTATAGTTAGAAGTGTAGGTGTGTGATCAGAAGATAATTCTAAAGAAGCTTCAACATGAATCGTTTCTGCGGGGATGTTTTTAACCACGCCAAAATCGATGACATCTGGAATTTTTTGCTGATCAGTAGGCCAATAAGTTGGTTGACCACTCGCGACCACATTTAAATCCATTTTAGACATTGTATTGTACAAAACACGACCCTTTGGTGTTATGAGCCGTGACCCCCAGAAGTTATGTTTAGCGTTGTAATCGCCAGCGGCTAGGAAACAGGGTCCTAATGATTTTAAATATTTATAATATTGGCTTTCTGATATTGAAAATGTAGGTGGAGAGTATAATGATGAAAGTACTAAGTTTCGATTTAGATCTTCAACACAAATGTTCGTTGCTTGCAGATAATCTTCACGATAATCACACATTAAGTAGTGTTTGATTCGGGCTTTTATCAAAATAGCAGAGCCTCCACAAGCTCTATCTCGAGGGTCCTTGGTATCATATAATATATAACCATTAATTTTAAACGTATTTCTTGAGGTCAAATGAGTTTCAGAAACCATCATTACATCAATTTGTTTACTTTTAAGAAAGTATTCTAGTTCATTTTTATGTTGGCGAATGCCGTTTGCGTTCCAAAAACAAATTTTTAAACAATTCATGGCTTGTTTAGTACAGCCTGCAATAACATCGATTGCATTCTTAACATTTCCTGCATCATATTACCCATTGTGTTCGTAAAGTTAGTTACTGTTTGCACTAGTGTTTCCATGGTTTTTTCTAGACGACTTAAATTAGAAACTGGAGTCTCATCATTATTTGGCAAATCACCTTGAATTGGAATATGGTTTGATTTTAGGACGTTTGCGTAGGATGTTCTGTTATTACTAGGCTGCGGCACTTGAATGTCATTAGTGTTAACTTGATGTGATACCTGCATTTGAGGGGGATTAGGTTTCGGTCCAACCGAGCGCTTGACTATAGAGTATACAGGGCATCCTCTATAGTTGGCAGTGTGATTACCACCACTAAACAGATTTGCAACCTTTTGGCTAGAAATCCGTTGTTGTAGGCTTTTCAACGGGGTTGAAAAGCAGGAAAACCAAATCATAAAGAAGTTAAATTTGGTAAGAGGTAAGTTCTACTCACGGTTCAACCAAGATTATATTCAAGAAAACTCGAAGTGATTAAACGTTATAAGACTTTTATTTGTACGTAAAAAAATGTAGAAAAAATAGAGCTAGTGCACCTGCAAGTAACTTTGTACAATGCTAAAAAACGTCACAACACCCAACAACAAAACTCCCCGCCATTAAGGCGAATCCCCTCTGTCAAACTGCATTCACAATAGCAACCTACAGCAGGGGCTCGATGTCTAGATCAAGAAAGTCGTCCTCCTGATCTAACATCATCTCCTCAGAGGGCGCCTCAACATACCGCCCCCCTTGCACGGGTGCAACGAGAATTGCTTCGCTGAGTCGGTTCATGGTAGCCACCATTTGGCGTAGGAGCTGGTGAGTCGTGGCTTGCCCAGCCGCTTGCTGCTCCAGATGCCGTTGAATGGGATTCGGCCTTCTTTTCGAACGCCGTTGTCGAGCGGTGAGGACTTGGACTGCTCCCGCAGAGGACTCATCGCTAAGGCTCGTATGGTGTGCACGGTGCTGCAATCGACGGACGGGGGGCGATGCCACCATTTGGTCCTGCAAGCTGGCATCTCGACGAGGAAGTTGAAGACGCTCCTGTACCGGACGCCGCTGGCCGGAACCACTTCCGGACGTAGGCCTTTGCTGCTCCTTATGCAGCAAAGTGTGGTGCAAATTACCACATTTACGACACACAGAGGAAGTGTTACAGTCAGCACTCTTATGAGTCTGAGATAAGCAGTTGCTACAATAGCCATGGACTCGTACGCTATATACCCTTTGTGGGACAGTAAAACTGGCAAAAACCTTACAAAACCGTAAGTGATGGGTTTGGAAACAGATGAGGCATGTTTCAGGGCGACAAATAGGCTCCATTCTTATCTGAAAATAAATTAAAAATACAAATGTTGAATCATAATATAGGATTAACGTAGTTATTTATCCATAATGGGCAACCAACAGAGTTTTACGATAGGCCGAGTAACGATACCGTACTTGGTCCTTACGTCAGCCCCTCTTACACGTTTATGTGGTCCGCGATAAACAGATTCTACACGCACTAATCGCCAATCACAAGGGGGAAGTAATTCGTCCTTGATAATCACAAAATCGCCAACAAGTAATTCTTTTTTTGGATGGCGGCATTTGTATCGTTTATGCAACTCCTGTAAGTACTCGGTTTTCCATCTTTGCGCAAAACGATGGTGAAGGGCTTTCAGCCTATTCAAGTCATTAGCTGGCCTTTCCGGCTGAACCATTATCGGTGCCCCTCGTAGGAAGTGTCCGGGCGTCAATGCGTTTAAATCGTCAGGATCTTCAGTCATCGAAGATAACGGCCGGGAATTTAAAACGCCTTCAATTCGTACTAAAAGTGTAGAGAACTCTTCAAAATTAAATCTTTGATTGCCTACAACCTTCCTAAAGGTAAGCTTAAGGCTCTTTACTCCAGCCTCCCACAGGCCTCCCATGTGCGGCGCACTAAGTGGTATAAACTTCCATTCGAAGCCGTGGACAGCGTACTTTTCAGATACGTCTTTGGCTGATTCTTTAAGAAATATTGAATATTCTTCAAGTAATGCTCTACTTGCACCCACAAAATTAGTGCCGTTATCAGACATCATGCGCTTTGGCAAACCGCGTCTTCCCACGAACCTGTCAAATACAGCCCTAAAGGCCTCTGACGAAAGAGTAGAGCATGGCTCGAGACGAATAGACCGTGTTGCAAAACATACAAAAATACAAGCATAGCCCTTCATGTATGGAGAATTTCTCAGAGTGCCGGCTTTTATCTGAAACGGACCAGCGAAGTCCACTCCTGTAAAAGTAAATGGTAAAGAGAACGTAGCTCTCTCCGCTGGTAGAGCTGCCATGATCTGTGATAAAACCCGCTGTTTGTAGCGAACGCAAGTCAGGCATTTATTTATACATTTTTTAACAGCTCTCTTAAGAGCTGGAATGCAGAATTGATATCTCACCATGTTGATCATTAGAGAGACATCCGCGTGCATCAAATTCTTATGCATAAAATCGAGAATCATTTCGCACAAATTTGATTCGTAAGGAACAATAATAGGACACCTTTCGTCGTAAGTCAAAGAAGAATTAACTAAGCGACCATTTACTCGAATAAGTCCCTGGGAATCTAGAAATGGATTTAGCGTCAGAAGCGCACTTTTCCTTGAGATTGGCCTAGAATTAGACAAATCGGCATACTCATTAGCATAGTAAGCCCGTTGAGTCATTCTGAGTAATATAATTTTAGAGTGATTCAGTTCCGCATAAGATAGTGCGCCCCTATACTTTCCACTGCCCCTACGCAATTTGCGCAAGGCTAAATTTAAAAACCGAAACATGTAGGCTATGACCCGAAGGGCCTTGTGATACCTCGTGAACCTATTAATAACACAGAAATCGTCCGAAGTCTCTCTTTTCGCTCGGGATAGTTGGGTATTCGATAGTGGGTTTACGTTGTCCCGCAATACTCCCTCCATATTCAAAGCAGTATTCAGAGTATAATAACAACTGCTTTGAATGATTTTCCATCGTTCTGGAGGTATTTGCAATGTGGGCCTCGAAACAGGCCAATTGTTCTGAGAGTTTAGAAGCCACATAGGCCCATAGTAGCACGATTTGCGACATATGTTTTCCACGTTGAGGGAGGTTTTTTAAGCCAGGCAAGAACAATAGTGGAATCAGTCCACATATGAATGGAGGCGTCTGGGAAGGAACCCTTGGATACTATATGCCTCACCAATTTTGAAAGAAGTAACGCGCCGCACAATTCCAATCGAGGAAGACTCACTTTTTTTAGCGGAGCTACTTTACTTTTAGAGACTAATAAATGAGAGTTCCTAGTCGCTGAGTCTTCTGATCGAATGTAGAGTGCAGCACAGTATGCAACCTCAGAAGCGTCACAAAAGCCATGCAGTTGAATATCATTATCAGGTTGAAAGTTTACCCAACGAGGAATTTTAATATCCTCAATTTGTACTAAATTCTCAACAAAGGTCTGCCACTTGACAAGAATGTGAGGTTTCACACCCTCATCCCAATCGACCCCATCTTGCCACAACTCTTGAAGCAAAATTTTCGCATTGATAATTATAGGCGTAAGCCATCCTGCCGGGTCAAAAAGTTGAGCCACACAGGATAAAATTCGCCTTTTCGTTATAATTTCGCTATTCTCCATTTTTTTAATTTTATAAGTGAAAGTATCACTTTTCGCATTCCAAAGAATCCCAAGAGTCTTTGTAGCGCTAGGACTGTCAAATTTCAAAAAATTTTCATCCAAAAGATTTTCATTTGGAATGTGTTCCAACAATCTTGGATGATTTGCAGTAATTTTCCTTAACGGAAATCCTGCTGAATTAAGTGATTGACTTAACTGTTTTTGAGACTCTATAGCTGATTCAATTGTGTGTCCTCCGGACAACACATCATCAACGTAAGTCTCCCTCCGCAATATTGTGGATGATAATGGATTCTCACTCTCCGTGTCACAAGCCAATTGAAGCAGTGTTCGAATGGCTAAGTATGGTGCACAATTAACACCAAAGGTAACAGTAGCCAATTCGTAATCTTGTATTTCATCCCTTGCATTATTTCTGAATAAAACTCTATGGTATGGTCTATCTGTTTCGTCAATCATTATCTGGCGGTACATTTTCTCTATATCGCCATTGAACACGTATTTATATTTTCGCCAGTTTAAAATTATAGTCATAAGATCCGACTGAAGAGTCGGACCACTATTTAATACATCGTTCAATGAATATGAACTTTTTGTTTTGCGTGATGCGTTAAATACGACGCGAACTTTTGTAGACGCACTATCAGGTTTAAATACCGCATGGTGTGGTAGGTAATAGGAAAAGAATTTACCATCTTTATTAATCTCCGTAGAGCCACATTTGTACATATGACCTAGATCAATATATTCCCCTAAAATTTCATTATAGGTATCAAGCAGACCCTGTTTCTTGCCCAAGTTAGTTTCCATTTGAATATATTGCTTCCGTGCAGCATAACGAGATGAAGATAAATATAATACCATTGGAAATTCTCGTTTGAACGGAAGTTTCACTACATAGCGACCATCTGCCCGTCGAAATGTGGTCTTTGAATACAGCTCCTCGCAGTACAGGTCATCTTCAGATAAAACTGAATTTTCTAAAATTTCCTCCGTTTCCCAAAATTTTCTCAGTTGTATACATAGCTCATTTGTTTCCTCCTGTCTTTCCCTTATATCAACTGTCACGAGTGACAAAGAGTTAATATTGAAAGGTCCATACACAAACCAGCCGTATACCGAGTTCTGGGCCACCATATTTCCTAAAATATGTTGCCTCGTTCCCTCCAGTAAAATATATGGCAATATGTCGCTTCCTATTAACATATCAATATGAGAAGAAACATAAAATGTAGGATCCGCCAATTCTAAGTCTCCAATTTCGTTGAGATCAGGATTAGAAATTGTCGTTGACGGCATCATACTTGTTAAGTTTGGTATAATCACTACTTGAGTATCAAGCATAAAATTATGTTTCTCAGCACATAGTTTTATGTTACAAAGCTTCTTTGAGTTAGCAACTATCGTTCCCCCTAACCCACATACCTGGAAGTTTGCCGGTATCGTTTTCAGGTTTAATCTATTTTGTATTCGTTCAGTTAAGAACGACCTTTTTGAAGCAGAGTCTATCAGGGCGCTTATTGTAAATTTATCGCCCAAGTGATCAATTTGCACCAAAGCAGTCGGTAACAGAATGTCATCGTGACTTACCGACAAATGAGCTTGAACATTCGTCGGATTTGAACTACTACCCGAAGGGCACTGTAGTCTTGCATCGCAATCATTTTCGTTCATGTCCCTACCATATAGTGTGGACTCCGTATGAAATAAATCCACCTGTCTATTTCCTCCCTGACTGCCTTTCGTCACCTGATTACCATTGTTATTCTGCTGAAGATGTAATAAGCTATGATGCTTATTCTTACACTGGGTGCATCGAAAAATACTCTTACAATCCTTATTATAATGAGTTGGTGAAAGGCAATTGCTACATATTCTATTTTGTTCAACATAATCAATTCGTTGCCTGACTGAAAAGTCCGAAAATTTTTTGCAAACTCGAAGATTATGGTTTTCATTGCATAGTCGGCATAAATTTTGATTATTTGAACTCGCCCTCTGAATATTTTTATTTACCTCGTTCCTATTAGTCCCTGCCATCGAGTCACGCCTACGACTATTATCATTTGCCAGTAGTTGCCCACGTGCCCTTTCTATTCTCTCAACTACTCTATGTCTACTCTTCAAAAAATTATCCATTTGATCCCAAGATGGCATTTCAGAATCAGAATCCAACGATTCTTCCCAAGCAGTAATCGTTTGAATCGGTAACTTACTGCTGCTCAAATAAACTTAAATCGGATCCCACTGATCAACACGTATACCATGGCCTTTCAACATTGCCAAGCAATCACAAATAGTCGTTCTTATCCTATTTATATCATCGCTAGTTTCATTAGTCGCAGGTTTTATGTTAAAAAGGGCCTTCAATTGAATCTCAACCAAAAATTTCTTATTCTTATACCTGGCTTTTAACGCATTCCAAGCCGGCAAATAATTTTGGTCCGATAACGGATATTTTTGAATAATCGCTAAAGCATCCCCGGATGTTTTATTCAGTAAATGAAAAAATTTTTCCACCTGAGATACTCTAGGATTGGTATGATAGAGGACCGAGAACATATCCCTAAAAGATGGCCATTCCTCATAACTACCATTAAAAACTTTCATATCACTGGCCTTTCCGGCTGAACCATTATCGGTGCCCCTCGTAGGAAGTGTCCGGGCGTCAATGCGTTTAAATCGTCAGGATCTTCAGTCATCGAAGATAACGGCCGGGAATTTAAAACGCCTTCAATTCGTACTAAAAGTGTAGAGAACTCTTCAAAATTAAATCTTTGATTGCCTACAACCTTCCTAAAGGTAAGCTTAAGGCTCTTTACTCCAGCCTCCCACAGGCCTCCCATGTGCGGCGCACTAAGTGGTATAAACTTCCATTCGAAGCCGTGGACAGCGTACTTTTCAGATACGTCTTTGGCTGATTCTTTAAGAAATATTGAATATTCTTCAAGTAATGCTCTACTTGCACCCACAAAATTAGTGCCGTTATCAGACATCATGCGCTTTGGCAAACCGCGTCTTCCCACGAACCTGTCAAATACAGCCCTAAAGGCCTCTGACGAAAGAGTAGAGCATGGCTCGAGACGAATAGACCGTGTTGCAAAACATACAAAAATACAAGCATAGCCCTTCATGTATGGAGAATTTCTCAGAGTGCCGGCTTTTATCTGAAACGGACCAGCGAAGTCCACTCCTGTAAAAGTAAATGGTAAAGAGAACGTAGCTCTCTCCGCTGGTAGAGCTGCCATGATCTGTGATAAAACCCGCTGTTTGTAGCGAACGCAAGTCAGGCATTTATTTATACATTTTTTAACAGCTCTCTTAAGAGCTGGAATGCAGAATTGATATCTCACCATGTTGATCATTAGAGAGACATCCGCGTGCATCAAATTCTTATGCATAAAATCGAGAATCATTTCGCACAAATTTGATTCGTAAGGAACAATAATAGGACACCTTTCGTCGTAAGTCAAAGAAGAATTAACTAAGCGACCATTTACTCGAATAAGTCCCTGGGAATCTAGAAATGGATTTAGCGTCAGAAGCGCACTTTTCCTTGAGATTGGCCTAGAATTAGACAAATCGGCATACTCATTAGCATAGTAAGCCCGTTGAGTCATTCTGAGTAATATAATTTTAGAGTGATTCAGTTCCGCATAAGATAGTGCGCCCCTATACTTTCCACTGCCCCTACGCAATTTGCGCAAGGCTAAATTTAAAAACCGAAACATGTAGGCTATGACCCGAAGGGCCTTGTGATACCTCGTGAACCTATTAATAACACAGAAATCGTCCGAAGTCTCTCTTTTCGCTCGGGATAGTTGGGTATTCGATAGTGGGTTTACGTTGTCCCGCAATACTCCCTCCATATTCAAAGCAGTATTCAGAGTATAATAACAACTGCTTTGAATGATTTTCCTTCGTTCTGGAGGTATTTGCAATGTGGGCCTCGAAACAGGCCAATTGTTCTGAGAGTTTAGAAGCCACATAGGCCCATAGTAGCACGATTTGCGACATATGTTTTCCACGTTGAGGGAGGTTTTTTAAGCCAGGCAAGAACAATAGTGGAATCAGTCCACATATGAATGGAGGCGTCTGGGAAGGAACCCTTGGATACTATATGCCTCACCAATTTTGAAAGAAGTAACGCGCCGCACAATTCCAATCGAGGAAGACTCACTTTTTTTAGCGGAGCTACTTTACTTTTAGAGACTAATAAATGAGAGTTCCTAGTCGCTGAGTCTTCTGATCGAATGTAGAGTGCAGCACAGTATGCAACCTCAGAAGCGTCACAAAAGCCATGCAGTTGAATATCATTATCAGGTTGAAAGTTTACCCAACGAGGAATTTTAATATCCTCAATTTGTACTAAATTCTCAACAAAGGTCTGCCACTTGACAAGAATGTGAGGTTTCACACCCTCATCCCAATCGACCCCATCTTGCCACAACTCTTGAAGCAAAATTTTCGCATTGATAATTATAGGCGTAAGCCATCCTGCCGGGTCAAAAAGTTGAGCCACACAGGATAAAATTCGCCTTTTCGTTATAATTTCGCTATTCTCCATTTTTTTAATTTTATAAGTGAAAGTATCACTTTTCGCATTCCAAAGAATCCCAAGAGTCTTTGTAGCGCTAGGACTGTCAAATTTCAAAAAATTTTCATCCAAAAGATTTTCATTTGGAATGTGTTCCAACAATCTTGGATGATTTGCAGTAATTTTCCTTAACGGAAATCCTGCTGAATTAAGTGATTGACTTAACTGTTTTTGAGACTCTATAGCTGATTCAATTGTGTGTCCTCCGGACAACACATCATCAACGTAAGTCTCCCTCCGCAATATTGTGGATGATAATGGATTCTCACTCTCCGTGTCACAAGCCAATTGAAGCAGTGTTCGAATGGCTAAGTATGGTGCACAATTAACACCAAAGGTAACAGTAGCCAATTCGTAATCTTGTATTTCATCCCTTGCATTATTTCTGAATAAAACTCTATGGTATGGTCTATCTGTTTCGTCAATCATTATCTGGCGGTACATTTTCTCTATATCGCCATTGAACACGTATTTATATTTTCGCCAGTTTAAAATTATAGTCATAAGATCCGACTGAAGAGTCGGACCACTATTTAATACATCGTTCAATGAACATGAACTTTTTGTTTTGCGTGATGCGTTAAATACGACGCGAACTTTTGTAGACGCACTATCAGGTTTAAATACCGCATGGTGTGGTAGGTAATAGGAAAAGAATTTACCATCTTTATTAATCTCCGTAGAGCCACATTTGTACATATGACCTAGATCAATATATTCCCCTAAAATTTCATTATAGGTATCAAGCAGACCCTGTTTCTTGCCCAAGTTAGTTTCCATTTGAATATATTGCTTCCGTGCAGCATAACGAGATGAAGATAAATATAATACCATTGGAAATTCTCGTTTGAACGGAAGTTTCACTACATAGCGACCATCTGCCCGTCGAAATGTGGTCTTTGAATACAGCTCCTCGCAGTACAGGTCATCTTCAGATAAAACTGAATTTTCTAAAATTTCCTCCGTTTCCCAAAATTTTCTCAGTTGTATACATAGCTCATTTGTTTCCTCCTGTCTTTCCCTTATATCAACTGTCACGAGTGACAAAGAGTTAATATTGAAAGGTCCATACACAAACCAGCCGTATACCGAGTTCTGGGCCACCATATTTCCTAAAATATGTTGCCTCGTTCCCTCCAGTAAAATATATGGCAATATGTCGCTTCCTATTAACATATCAATATGAGAAGAAACATAAAATGTAGGATCCGCCAATTCTAAGTCTCCAATTTCGTTGAGATCAGGATTAGAAATTGTCGTTGACGGCATCATACTTGTTAAGTTTGGTATAATCACTACTTGAGTATCAAGCATAAAATTATGTTTCTCAGCACATAGTTTTATGTTACAAAGCTTCTTTGAGTTAGCAACTATCGTTCCCCCTAACCCACATACCTGGAAGTTTGCCGGTATCGTTTTCAGGTTTAATCTATTTTGTATTCGTTCAGTTAAGAACGACCTTTTTGAAGCAGAGTCTATCAGGGCGCTTATTGTAAATTTATCGCCCAAGTGATCAATTTGCACCAAAGCAGTCGGTAACAGAATGTCATCGTGACTTACCGACAAATGAGCTTGAACATTCGTCGGATTTGAACTACTACCCGAAGGGCACTGTAGTCTTGCATCGCAATCATTTTCGTTCATGTCCCTACCATATAGTGTGGACTCCGTATGAAATAAATCCACCTGTCTATTTCCTCCCTGACTGCCTTTCGTCACCTGATTACCATTGTTATTCTGCTGAAGATGTAATAAGCTATGATGCTTATTCTTACACTGGGTGCATCGAAAAATACTCTTACAATCCTTATTATAATGAGTTGGTGAAAGGCAATTGCTACATATTCTATTTTGTTCAACATAATCAATTCGTTGCCTGACTGAAAAGTCCGAAAATTTTTTGCAAACTCGAAGATTATGGTTTTCATTGCATAGTCGGCATAAATTTTGATTATTTGAACTCGCCCTCTGAATATTTTTATTTACCTCGTTCCTATTAGTCCCTGCCATCGAGTCACGCCTAGTCATGCCCTTTCTATTCTCTCAACTACTCTATGTCTACTCTTCAAAAAATTATCCATTTGATCCCAAGATGGCATTTCAGAATCAGAATCCAACGATTCTTCCCAAGCAGTAATCGTTTGAATCGGTAACTTACTGCTGCTCAAATAAACTTAAATCGGATCCCACTGATCAACACGTATACCATGGCCTTTCAACATTGCCAAGCAATCACAAATAGTCGTTCTTATCCTATTTATATCATCGCTAGTTTCATTAGTCGCAGGTTTTATGTTAAAAAGGGCCTTCAATTGAATCTCAACCAAAAATTTCTTATTCTTATACCTGGCTTTTAACGCATTCCAAGCCGGCAAATAATTTTGGTCCGATAACGGATATTTTTGAATAATCGCTAAAGCATCCCCGGATGTTTTATTCAGTAAATGAAAAAATTTTTCCACCTGAGATACTCTAGGATTGGTATGATAGAGGACCGAGAACATATCCCTAAAAGATGGCCATTCCTCATAACTACCATTAAAAACTTTCATATCACAAGCCGGAACTCGGACACCGAGTTCTGAAAGATCGAAGGTAGTATTATTCGGAAAATATAAGGAGCTACCCACGGCTGATGAATGGCATGGACCCCCATGTGTATTATTAGGCGGCCCTTTAGCCGCCTTCAGAAGGTCGTTCATATTTGCCTTTGTTAACTGGTACTTCTCCCTGCATTCCCTGAATCTAGTCCTGGCCAATTCCTTAAGCTCCCGGGATATTATTTCATCCACCGAACTATATATCGTTTCATAGGACATACGAATAGTCTTCCAATCCTCTTCTAAAGATTCTAACTTTGCCTCTACTAAAGATTCAGTTAAATCTTCAGGATGTAATAATGCAAAATTTTCGCATTCATCGGACAAATTATCGGTTTCAACTACAAATTTTGAATGAGCTTGGCTCCCCATTGTAAACTATCAGTGTATATTGTTTTTTAACCGCAAGTGCGTAGCAAAGCGGAAATTAAGAATTATCTATTTTGTTATGAGTAATAATTCGATTTCAATGAATCCCGAAAATACGCAGATTATTGTATATATTGCACAATTTTTTCCCCAATGTAATAATTGGAAAAATTACGTATGTACCACAACAAAATTACAACCGCCAATATCCTGCGAATTCTATCACTTCCCTCAGTTACGTAGTAACTAAGTTTTGGTATTGTAAATAAAATAAATTACGAATCTATTTTACATGAACCGCAAGCAGTATAAATGCGCGGAAACCAATTTGACTAATTTTGCCTGTGAGACTCAAAAATAGTAATAAATAGCCGCCGACAATGGAAATGCGCGGAAAGCTTTAAAATATATATATATTTTAATAAGCAATATTTTTTTTTTTTTTTTTTTTTAGAATTATTGCAATTAAAATTTACAATTATTTTCCAATCCAATCTATTAACCGCTGGCAACGAATATTGCGCGGAACTTGTTAATTAATCCCCAAAAAAATTTCCAAGTTATGTCTAATAAAATTATTTATTATTTTTGCGGTTAACTTTGAAATCAACTGCACTATTATCAATTCAATGCTAATAACTACGCACTGTATTATTCACACGGACTGGCCTGTAAAAGTAGTTGTTGATATTGTTTGTGTACTTCGTAATGCAACCAACAACAACAACCTTGTAAATTACTTCAATTGTATATATTTAACAATTTATAATATT
This sequence comes from Pollenia amentaria, assembly GCA_943735925.1. Taxonomy (NCBI): domain Eukaryota; kingdom Metazoa; phylum Arthropoda; class Insecta; order Diptera; family Polleniidae; genus Pollenia; species Pollenia amentaria. Next base: position 124,288,749 of record OX031006.1, on the reverse strand, counting down.
TTACATCAATTATTCAAAGTTATGTTAAAAAAATATACAGTTTCAATAAATAGTAATATTTTCCAACAAATCTTTCATCACTAGTTCAACTTTTCAGTGTTTAAGGACCATAAAATTCTTGGCAGTTTAAACATTGCACGGGACCGTTCCTTTTGTGCGGCTCCTCTATCGTTATTTTCCTATACAGGATATATTTCAGACTGTAAATGGGATGCGTTTCGTTTTTTTTAAGCTTAACGTCGCACAGTGGCGCCCGTAGAGCAAGCGAGGTTGCAAAAATCAAAATTTTCATGAGTGCCGACGAAGTTTTGAATAAACCCATGTTATAGGAAACGATTCAACGATTTCAAATATGCCACTCTTAATAATATCACATTTTTAGTTTAGAAGATATAACCGTTCAAAGTTGACCGACTTTCGGTTTTCAAAAAAAACACACAATTTTTAGTCAATTTGTTGCGATTTCAGGTGTAATATCACGAAAAATAGGTAACGAATCGCCTTATTTTTTGTTTGTATTGATTGATGTATTTATTAAATGTATAATGATAAAAAAAAATTAACTGTTTGCTCTGTGTTTCTCCTGGTAAATCACTATTTAAAAACTATCCGTTTTTTCACTATTTTTCAACTTTGACGGAAAATAAAAAAAAACTATATTTTTCTATATTTGCCATATTTGAAAAACCTGTTCTTTGATTAGTTCTTTACATAATTCAAAATTTTTATCTGCCCGTACGTGCCCGTTTGGCTTCTAGAGGTAAAAAAGTTTAAAAAGACATGGTTGCAGAAATTGTATGGCGTCCATCCCTTATATGTTTTGACTGACAGTAGTTTGATCTAATAGTTTGAAAAAAACTACTCATTGAAATTAGCAGGTATGTACCTCACATAAACAATACTTTGGCGTACAAATGGTCAGGAACAATATTGACTTATGGTCCCTACAGGTAGGCACAAATCTTATTTGGACACGTGCATAATATCAAAATTGCATTATTCAGCCTAAATCCATATGTATGCAGGGAACAGATAAATTTTTAGGCATGGTAGCATAAGCCTATATATTGCAAAATAAGCATAATGCCTGGATTAGTCTACGCCTGAAAGTTGGCGCAACAATTACTGAAACCATTAAACAATTTAAGTACTGAAAACATGGCGTTGAACAATTTAAAATTATTTGAACTGTTTAGAAAGTCAACCACACCAAAGTTTTTCACGGAAGTGAAAATTCTTCCTGAGAAGTTGACATTGATCAGCAAATGGGGCTGCGATGGATCATCCGGACAAAGCGTTTATAAGCAAAGGATATCTTCCGATGACGCTACAATATCGGATGGAAATATGTTTATGGCATCTGTTGTTCCTTTGCGGCTAAAATCGGATGATTCCCTACACTGGAAAAATCCACGACCGTCATCAGTGCATTATTGCCGACCAATAATGTTTCAGTTTGCAAGGGAATCGACAGAACTCATAAGGACTACGGTGAAGGACATTGAAGAACAAATAAGCAAGATTAAGCCTACAAAGCTGCAAATTGGAGAAGGAAAATATATTGAATGCAATTACGAGTTCCACCTGACCATGGTTGACGAAAAAGTCGTAAACGAACTGACAGGAACAACCTCAACAATGTCATGCCCGATTTGCAAAAAGAGTCAGAAGAACTTTTTTCAATTCAATTCAATTTATTTCATATATAATATGTTACATCTCAATTTTATATAATTAGTTGTAAAGAATTTAAGATAAGTATCTTTTTCTGCTTAATTATAACATATTTCAATTAGTTATCATATACATATATATAGACAGAATTATTTTGGAGGTAAAAATTTAGCAAAAACCTATTTAAACCCCTTTTTTCGTTTTTTTTTTATATTATTTTTTATCGATTTTTTACTATTATTTGTCAGAAGAACTTTGGTAATTTAAACGATTCTACAAATGAGGAGAATTACGAATATGGAATGTCACCAATGCACGCAAGGATAAGGTGTATGGAATTCTTGCTAAAACTGGCATATACCCTACCACAAGAGGAGGAAAACTTCGATGAAAATACATCAATAAAGGATAAGGAGAAGATCAGAAAGAAGCAAATACAGGAGGCTTTTTTTAAACAAGTTGGACTAAAAGTAGACTGTCCCAAGCACGGATACGGTAACTCAAACGATGGAAACACTTCTAGGAGATTTTTTGAAAATGATGAGGCAGTAACTAGAATCATTGGAATTGACAATCAAATCGTGAAAAGATTGGGAACGATCTTGGATGTTTTAAACTGCAAAGAAAATGTCAATTCTACAAAATATGGAGAATATGCGTCGAAAACTGCATCTCTTTTAGCAGAAATGTATCCACAGAAGAAGTTGACCCCGACCGTCCATAAAATATTGGCGCATGGCAAAGATATAATTGAGTACCAGTCTTTGCCAATTGGAGAGCTTTCTGAAGAAGCACAGGAGTCTCTTAACAAATTTTATAAAATATATATATTGCACAACACATTCAAAGCATCAAGGGTAAGGCAAAATAAGGACCTCTTCAACATGTTGGCAGCATCTTCCGATCCACTTATTTCTTCCCTGCGGCATGTGAAGTCACAAATAGAGTTACAAAATAATTATAGTTTAGAAATGGTTAGTCTTTTAGATATACCTTCTCTTACGAATTGTGATGAATATTTTACAGAAAATTTAAAAAATAAATTTAAAAAAAAAATAATTTTTTTTTTAATTTGTTGGGTAATAATTTAAAACATAAAACCCTTAAGAAAAAAAATAAAAACAATCTAAAAATGTAAAAATAATTTTTTTTAGTTACCATAAAATTGATTTTTCTACTAATTTTAACTTTGATAACCCATAAGTAGACCCCTACAAAGCGTAGCACCCTTTCCAAACGCTCATTTCATAGGCTGAACAGTTATCTATCATATGCTGTTTAAACTGTTCAATTATCTTATTCTGTTCAAAAGATATGATTTTTGCAACGAAAAAACTCAAATGGCGCCACTGTGCGTCGCCGGGTTCTAACTCCACTCGAAATAGTGGCTGGGGATTTTTTTCTCTATTTTTAATATTTATTACGTTTTTTATTTTAGAGCACATTTTTTACTGGGCTGTTTCCTAGCCGCTGGCGATTACAACGCTAAACATACCTTCTGGGGGTCACGGCTCATTACACCAAAGGGTCGTGTTTTGTATAATACAATGTCTAAAATGGATTTAAATGTGGTCGCAGGTGGACAACCAACTTATTGGCCTACTCATCAGCAAAAAACTCCAGATGTCATCGATTTTGGCGTGGTTAAAAACATCCCCGCAGAAAAGATTCACGTTGAAGCTTCTTTAGAATTATCTTCTGATCACACACCTACAATTCTTACCATATCAAACCCTTATAGAATTGTATCTCCGTCTGGTTACTTAGTGACGTCAGCCACACAAATAAATTGGTTAAAATATAAAAAATATCTCAGTACCCACTGCACTGCAAATATTTCGCTTAGAACACCGGAGACTGTGAATCTTTCTATTGTAAATTTTGACAATTATCTCAAACTAGCTGTTCAACATTCTAGCATAGCCCGCAAAAATAGTAAAATATATTCTACTGATGTCGAGCGTCTCTTGACTGAAAAAAGGAGAGTTCGAAGAGAGTGGCAATTGCACAGATTCCCTCAACTTAAAAATTTACTAAAAGAGTGCACAAAAAGGCTAAGAAAATTACTGCAGTCTCAAAAAACGGCTTCTCTGGAAAAATATCTTACGGAACTTGATGCAACTCCTCAATCTGATTACTCATTATGGCGTGCAGCTACAAATCTTAAAAGACCAGTTATCACTAAACCGCCATTAAGAAACTTAAATGGAAGTTGGGCACGAAATGATATAGAAAAAGGAAATATTTTTGTTAATCATTTGAAAACCGTATTTACCCCTCATACATCTTTCGATACTGCGGTCGAGTTACCACCTGTTGCTGTTAAATCCACTAAGATTTGAAGTAAGAGAAATCGAGAAGGCTATTCATGATTTAAACCCCAAGAAAGCTCCTAGTTTTGATAAGATCAGTAACAAAATGCTTTTGGAGCTACCCAGCATAGCAAAGAAAATTATTCTACTAATTTTTAATGCTATTTTACGCCTTGAATACTATCCACAAGAGTGGATAGTATCCTTAGTTACCATGATACCTAAACAAGGAAAGGATCCCACAAAAGTTGAGTCATATAGACCTATAAGCTTATTGTCTAATATATCAAAGCTTTTTGAGAAACTTCTAGTGTCAAAATTAACGCCTATTTTAAATGATAACAGATGTATTCCCAATCATCAATACGGTTTTAGAAGAAAACACAGCACAATTGAACAAACTCATCGAATAGTAAATGTCATAAGAAAAGCCTTTGAAGAAAAAAAATATTGCTCAGCACTCTTCATCGATGTGTCTCAAGCTTTTGATAAAGTCTGGCATGAAGGTTTACTACTGAAATTGCAGCAAAACTTACCAGCAAACATACACAAGCTGTTAGAAAGCTACTTAGTCGGTCGTCAATTTATTATTAAAGAAGGCGAATTTTTAAGTTCTCCACAGCTAATTAACGCTGGAGTCCCACAAGGCAGCATGCTGGGCCCTCTATTATACTTAATTTATACTTCGGACTTGCCAACAAACAGCTACACCCATACCTCAACATTTGCGGACGACACAGCTTTTCTAAGCGTACACGCAAACTGTCAAGAAGCATCTCGTTACCTACAGGATCATATATTTGAACTAGAAAGGTGGTTAAAAAAATGGAGGATAAAGATCAATGAGCAAAAATGCGCACATATAACATTCACATTGCGTCGGGAAACATGCCCCCCTATTAAAATAAATAATCAAATAATACCCCAACACTCGCATGTAAAATACCTCGGTATACATCTAGATCGGCGTTTAACGTGGAAATGGCATATGGAAGCTAAATTAACTCAAATAAAACTTTTTTTTTTTATTGTTGTGTCTTTGTTGAAGCTTTGATATTGTTACAAGTAGAGCTGAGTGTTTAAAATTCTTATTCACTTTATGGTCTTACTTGTATAATATTTTTAGCGTTGCTAAAGTATTTGGAAAAAGTTTCCTGACGAGCTGGCCTAAGCAACCAGCGAAATGCGCATAGAAACTAGCTTTCCCACAACAATAAATTTCAGTGTTTTTTTATCATAAATTGGGATTATTAGCACATCATTAATAAATGAATTAATTAATAAATATTTCATTCCCGAAAATAATTTTTGATAATAAATTTGCATGTGCCCGGCAAATAAAAAACTAGTAATGGCAAGCTGCTTTATTTAGCAACTTGTTTTTTTTATTTTTTTTTTTTTCTATCCTCTTACAACTACAATTCGTGTTGGAAAAAACCCAGCCAATTGTAGGGGAATGTAAGAAAGAAAAAATTCACTATTTATTGTTGTGTCTTTGTTGAAGCTTTGATATTGTTACAAGTAGAGCTGAGTGTTTAAAATTCTTTTTCACTTTATGGTCTTCCTTGTATAATATTTTTAGCTTTTCTAAAGTATTTGGAAAAAGTTTCCTGACGAGCTGGCCTAAGCAACCAGCGAAATGCGCATAGAAACTAGCTTTCCCACAACAATAAATTTCAGTGTTTTTTATCATAAATTGGGATTATTAGCACATCATTAATAAATGAATTAATAAATATTTCATTCCCGAAAATAATTTTTGGGAAACTAAAGCAATCCAAATTAATTGGCTTATTGGAAGAAATTCTGTTCTTAGTCTTGCTTGCAAACTTCTACTTTACAACTCTATCTTAAAGCCAATTTGGTATTCAGTTATGGGGCACTGCCTCGGCTTCTAACATCGAAAAAAATTCAAAGGGGCCAAAATAAACTTCTTCGAATAATCACAGCCGCCCCCTGGTACGTCAAAAACTCAAATATCCACAAGGATCTCAATGTGCCATTAGTAAAAACTATGATAACGAAATATTCAGTAAAATATTTAAAAAGGCTGGAACTGCACCCAAATCCATTAGCTAGAAATATTTTAAATTATGGCGGCCACACTCGCTTAAGAAGAAGAGACACTGCAGCACTCACCCAATAAGATGAGCGATAAACACCTACATATGTGAACAGATACCGTGATGACGAAACCTTTTTTGTTTGGCACTGGCAGGACATAAAGCAAATATTAGGATAAGATTTGATTAATTATTGTTAGTTAATAAACAAATACTGAAAAAAAAAAAAATAGTAAACATATTAAAACTAAGGTAGCCAAAAAAAAAATAGGTCAAAATATTGGTAATTGTCGTCGTGCCATGTTGTTAAACACAACTTTTTTTTTAAATTCAGAAAAAAGTTATTTTTTTTTTTATTTAAACCGAAAAAAATTAAGTTGGTAGTCTTGTTATCTTCGAGATGTTAAGACATATTTTCTAAACTACTATATTTTTTGGCAAAGTTCAACTTTAGTAGAAAAGAACTTTTGCGGATTAAAAGGGATTAAGAAGGTAAAACCAATGAGAGAAAGGTGAAAGTGTTTTCTTTAACCCTTTATATACTCTTGTACCCGTTTGGTCCCGTCTGTTTAACACTTTTTTAATTTTAATGAAATTACTCCAAAATTTTTTTCTTTTTTACAATTATTTTTTTATTCCGCAAAAATTTTTGCAGGAGTAACAGAAAACATGTGCTATTGCCTTAAACAAAATTTATGATATAGGGAATATTGATCGTGATCGAACAGAATAAAGGTTGTATATATAAAATTTTTTATTATTGTTACACAATCAGAAAAACGTATTGCTGCCCTGATTCATCCTTATCCGTAACACTACATACACACTAGCGTATTTTATAGTAGAATAAAGAGCTTAAACACGCGTTTACGCTAAACAGGTATATTGTGAACCCCACCTTAGAAGGAAGGGATTTTTAAATTTTTTGGTCTTTTTATTTTATCTGTTCTTATGACTCTAATGATATTCTATGACCCCATAACTATGCATTTTATAGCATATAAATAAAAGGATTTTAAGTTTGTTCAAGATGAATATCGCAAATTTGGGTTGATTATAGATCAGCCAAAACAAGGGTCAGGCAATACAAATGATGGTAATACCGCAAGAAGATTCTTTTCAGATCCAGAAACAGCATCTGAAATAACAGGTGTTGATTTTAACCTCATTTTTAGATTTAAAATGATCCTAGAAGTACTTGCGTGCAATGAAGAAATTGACTAGAAAATTTGGATATTTTGCTGAGGAAACTGCACAAATATATACAACCAAGTACCCATGGAAAAATATGTCTGCTACAGTTCACAAAATCTTTTATCATGCAGAAGATGTCATTAAATATCAGTTGGTGCCACGTGGAGATTTATCAGCGGAAGCTCAGGAAAAAAGAAATAAGGATTTCAGATTTTATAGAGAGCACAATACTAGAAAAATTTCACGAAATTCCATAAATGAAGATCTATTTAGTATATTATTGGCAACGTCAGATCCGTTCATCCCAGTATTCGAAATCAATGGAAAGTGGAATATTGGGATTGAGATGAAAAAATCAAAAAACTACTAAAGAACAGAAATAACACAGAACAGAATATGGAATATTTGCAATCAATCTTTCAATTAAATGAACAATAACTTAATTCATTAGATCTAAGACAGACATTGTATTAGTGAAAAATAATAATAAACAGAACCTTACATTGTTACAAAAGCTATTAAAATCTATTGCTGCTTTTATTTATTAAAATCTATTGCTGCTTTATTAAAATCTTTTAATACATTCTTCTGTAGTAATAGCAAGATTAGTAAGATTTTAGATAATATTTCTTAAGTTTTTTTAAGTGTAAACAAATTTAACAGCAAAAAATTGTTAATTTTATTTTAATTTTATAATAGCAAAATTTCCAGTTGATTTTACTATTTTTTTTAATGCTAAATTTTTTTTATTTTTGGTGTAGACATTAAATTTTTTTGAGTGTCCCATTATTACAAAAAATGTTAATGATTATTATTTAAATCCAAATATGACATTTTTAAATAATTAAAAAAAAAAAACATATTACACGCTAAAGTTAAAAAAATCTAAAGTTCCACTTTGCCCTTAAATTCCCCAATAGCAACTCAACCGATTTTAATGAAAGTGGAGAAAAGTTAAAGAATCTATCTGTCGATTAAAAAAAATTTCACTAAAATATCACCTTCGGTTCAAAAGTTACAGAATTTTGGCCAATGAAAAACGATTTTAAGCCACTGTGCGGCAAAATAAGCACTTTAGTTTTAATTTCATTTTATGTATTTAATATTAATATTTTCAAAATAAAGAAGCATTCGTATAAATTAGTTTCAAGAAGATGTTTATTTTTACGCTTATTGTTATAAACGGTTATTTTACACTTATTCATTCATTAATTGCCTTTCTTTAATTGATAGGTATTTGGTTAAGCTTATTGTAATAAAACAGTTAATTTACGTTCAATCTCATTAATGATTTGTCTCTATTTTATTGATATTTACTTAAGCTTATTATAATAAAACAGTTATTTTACGTTTTATTTCATTCATGATTTTATTTTTATAATTTTACTAATAATTAAGTTTATTATAAATCTTGAGTTTTTTATTTAATATATAATTAGTCAATTCACAAGGTATCCTAACATGTCATATTGTCAAAATGTCCTAATATTTCACAATGGTTTAAAAATATTGTTGTTGGTTTGTTAACAAAAAGTGTCTTAAATAAATAGAACGTTGCTTGCTGTGTTTATTGCGCTGTCGTAATTAATCAGAAAAGTCCAGCGCTGAGCGGCTGAGCCGTACAACAATATTTTTAAACCATTGTGAAATATTAGGACATTTTGACAATATGACATGTTAGGATACCTTGTGAATTGACTAAATATAAATTTCTTTTCATAAGCAACTTTATTATATTCAACATTTTTTATTTTTCGAATTTATTCTATGAGTTTAATTTCAGTTATGTATTTTATAAAGCTTTTTGTAATAGTTCTGTTACCTAAATTTTTTAGGAATAACTTTATACTTATACGCTTCCAAAAGTGCAGGGTTTATATCGCTTGAAAACATTGGCTTAACAACCGCAAACTTCGAAAATTTTTCCAAGCATTTTAAAATAAAAATGTGCTGTAAATGTCTATATGAAGTATCTCCCCTATTATATGCTTAAGTTGTCTTCGCATATCGGGAAAAAAGTAGTGTTGCAAGATTTGGCGAATATTTTCCTTTAGGGAATGATGAGCCCTGTTGTGTTTACTATTGAGTATTTCCAACTGATCATTAGCGTTAAAAACATCAGTCACGTATCTGCCAGTATGGCAAAACTTTACAGAGAGATTATTGGTTATTAAAAAGTGTTGAACTTGCGCCAAGCTATGTAGGTCACAATAGATTGCATTTACCACACGAGGATTTATAGATGCATTAATCATACCAAATATATCCTTGATAGTCCGATATGAAATACGATGTCGAAGGCGATTCTTAAAAATTATCTTCACTTGCTTTTTTATATGATTTTCCTGTACTAATATTATTTGGTTTTTAAAAGAATTAATTGGATTCTCAACGCTTGGTATAACTTCGGTAAGCGAAAGTTCACTGGCACAGGCTTGAATGAAAGCAGATGATGCCGAGTCTGCTGCCATATTTAGAAATTGCCTTGATAGCGCATCTGCAACTATGTTTTCTCTACGGGGTTTGTAATGGAATGACCTGGAATAGTCCTCTATGAAGGCTTTCCAGCGTTTTATTTTTGAACTGGGGTTTCTGTCAGAAACAGAAGAGGTTAATGGATGTTAATCCGTAAAAATGTTTATATTTTTTACTCCATAGAGGTAATGCCTGAGATTTTTAAGTGCCCATACGATGGCCAATAATTCTCGCTCATTGGTAGCGTAATTTTCCTCCGCTGGAGAAAGTGCTCTTGAGATCATTGTTATCGGACGCCCATTCTGGAAAAGAACTGCTCCGATTGCATGCGACGATGCATCTGTAGTTAAATCAAACGGTATAAAAGAAGAACGGAAGATAGAAGATTTTTTAATTTTTCAAAAGCAGGCAAAGCTTTATTATCCAGCTCAATTTTTACTAACTTAGATTTCCGCGTTCCCACGTGTCCATTCCCGCCACGTAAGTATTTAGTCAATGGCTTTGCAATCAGTGCATAATCCCTGACAAACCGTCTATAATAGCCAGAGAGTCTTAAAAATGATCTGAGAACCCTCAGAGTAAGAGAAGTCTAATAATTAACTATCTCATCAATCTTACTAGGGCATGTTCTAATGCCCTTAGTCGAAACAAGAAAACCGAGATACTCGACAGAAGTTTTAAAGAACTTAGATTTTTCAAGCGATACCCGCATGTTTGCCCTAAATAATTTTTTGAAAATGTTCTCAGACAAGCAAAAAGCTTCGCGGGATTTAGTGTAGGAATAATTAAAAAAAAAAAAAAAAAAATTAATATGTATAGCGCGTTGAAAAATACTCGGCGCATTTTTCAACCCTTCAATGAACCTTCAATGTTAATAACTCATCGACAAGAACATCTACATATATTAACATTTTTATCGCAAGCAATTTCACAATATGACAAATTATATACTGAAGAAAACTAATATATAAAACAGTACAAAAACAGTACATTAGTGAAAATCAGTACATTTGCGTACTGATTTTTTTGTAATGCATAAATCAGTACTTTAAACAAAAACCACTACATGTAATGATAAAAAACAGTACGAATGGCAACCCTATTCCAAACCCTTATTCAGCTTATTTTCGCTCCATGACTTCGGTGCTATGGTTAGTAGTTATAGTACGCCCTAATAAAATACTTATATAAAATAATACAAACACATTTTAAACACTTTTACATATACATATATTTTTTAAACATACATACATGCATACTTAGCATACATTTAATTTATTGCCCTATTAAATTTCTCGGAATCTTTTGTTCTTGCGTTTTATGGGGCATTTTAAAAGTAGACCAATAAACTACAAAATGCACTTGAATCACTTTCACTCATAGCCCGGCACACAGTGGCTGAAAATTTTATTTAATTGGCCAAAAGTCGAAGTTTTGTTTTTCACCGATTTCCAAAATTGTATTTAATAGTAAACATATTAAAACTAAGGTAGCCAAAAAAAAAATAGGTCAAAATATTGGTAATTGTCGTCGTGCCATGTTGTTAAACACAACTTTTTTTTTAAATTCAGAAAAAAGTAATTTTTTTTTATTTAAACCGAAAAAAATTAAGTTGGTAGTCTTGTTATCTTCGAGATGTTAAGACATATTTTCTAAACTACTATACTTTTTGGCAAAGTTCAACTTTAGTAGAAAAGAACTTTTGCGGATCAAAAGGGATTAAGAAGGTAAAACCACTGAGAGAAAGGTGAAAGTGTTTTCTTTAACCGTTTATATACTCTTGTACCCGTTTGGACCCGTCTGTTTAACACTTTTTTAATTTTAATGAAATTACTCCAAAAATTTTTTTTTGTTTGAAATTTTTTCTTTTTCACAATTTTTTTTTTATTCCGCAAAAATGTTTGCAGAAGTAACAGAAAACATGTGCTATTGCCTTAAACAAAATTTATGATATAGGGAATATTGATCGTGATCGAACAGAATAAAGGTTGTATATATAAAATTTTTTATTATTGTTACACAATCAGAAAAACGTATAGCTGCCCTGATTCATCCTTATCCGTAACACTACATACACACTAGCGTATTTTATAGTAGAATAAAGAGCTTAAACACGCGTTTACGCTAAACAGGTATATTGTGAATCCCACCTTAGAAGGAAGGGATTTTTAAATTTTTTTGGTCTTTTTATTTTATCTGTTCTTATGACTCTAATGATATTCTATGACCCCATAACTATGCATTTTATAGCATATAAATAAAAGGATTTTAAGTTTGTTCAAGATGAATATCGCAAATTTGGGTTGATTATAGATCAGCCAAAAGAAGGGTCAGGCAATACAAATTATGGCAATACCGCAAGAAGATTCTTTTCAGATCCAGAAACAGCATCTGAAATAACAGGTGTTGATTTTAACCTCATTTTTAGATTTAAAATAATCCTAGAAGTACTTGCGTGCAATGAAGAAATTGACTCTAGAAAATTTGGAGATTTTGCTGAGGAAACTGCAAAAATATATACAACCAAGTACCCATGGAAAAATATGTCTGCTACAGTTCACAAAATCCTTTATCATGCAGAAGCTGTCATTAAATATCAGTTGGTTCCACTTGGAGATTTATCAGAGTAAGCTCAGGAAAAAAGAAATAAGGATTTCAGATTTTATAGATAGCACAATACTAGAAAAATTTCACGAAATTCCATAAATGAAGATCTATTTAATATATTATTGGCAACGTCAGATCCGTTCATCCCAGTATTCGAAATCAATGGAAAGTGGAATATTGGGATTGAGATGAAAAAATCAAAAAACTACTAAAGAACAGAAATAACACAGAACAGAATATGGAATATTTGCAATCAATCTTTCAATTAAATGAACAATAACTTAATTCATTAGATCTAAGACAGACATTGTATTAGTGAAAAATAATAATAAACAGAACCTTACATTGTTACAAAAGCTATTAAAATCTATTGCTGCTTTTATTTATTAAAATCTATTGCTGCTTTATTAAAATCTTTTAATACATTCTTCTGTAGTAATAGCAAGATTAGTAAGATTTTAGATAATATTTCTTAAGTTTTTTTAAGTGTAAACAAATTTAACTGCAAAAAATTGTTAATTTTATTTTAATTTTATAATAGCAAAATTTCCAGTTGATTTTACTATTTTTTTTAATGCTAAAATTTTTTTTTTTTGGTGTAGACATTAAATTTTTTTGAGTGTCCCATTATTACAAAAAATGTTAATGATTATTATTTAAATCCAAATATGACATTTTTAAATAATTAAAAAAAAACATATTACACGCTAAAGTTAAAAAAATCTAAAGTTCCACTTTGCCCTTAAATTCCCCAATAGCTACTCAACCGATTTTAATGAAAGTGGAGAAAAGTTAAAGAATCTATCTGTCGATTAAAAAAAATTTCACTAAAATATCACCTTCGGTTCAAAAGTTACAGAATTTTGGCCAATGAAAAACGATTTTAAGCCACTGTGCGGCAAAATAAGCACTTTAGTTTTAATTTCATTTAATGTATTTAATGCTAATATTTTCAAAATAAAGAAGCATTCGTATAAATTAGTTTCAAGAAGATGTTTATTTTTACGCTTATTGTTATAAACGGTTATTTTACACTTATTCATTCATTGATTGCCTTTCTTTAATTGATAGGTATTTGGTTAAGCTTATTGTAATAAAACAGTTAATTTACGTTCTATCTCATTAATGATTTTTCTCTATTTTATTGAAATTTACATAAGCTTATTATAATAAAACAGTTATTTTACTTATTATTTTATTCATGATTTTATTTTTATAATTTTACTGATAATTAAGTTTAATATAAATCTTGAGTTTTTCATTTGATATATAATATAAATTTCTTTTCATAAGCAACTTTATTATATTCAACATTTTTTATTTTTCGAATTTATTCTATGAGTTTAATTTCAGTTATGTATTTTTTAAAGCTTTTTGTAATAGTTCTATTCCTTAAATTTTTTAGGAATAACTTTATACTTATACGCTTCCAAAAGTGCAGGCTTTATATCAATGATGGCGCTTGAAAACATTGGCTTAACGACCGCAAACTTCGAAAATTTATCCAAGCATGTCAAGAAAAATTGCTTATTATTGGTTATTAAAAAGTGTTGAATTTGCGCCAAGCTATGTAGGTCACAATAGATTGCATTTACCACACGAGGATTTATAGATGCATTAATCATACCAAATTTTATTATTATTTTATTATTATTTATTTAATAGATATTTTACAAATATATTACAATCTAAATTATTTACAATTCGAATGAGTTAATATTGTTCTTATCTATATTTGGCATCACATAATAGTTGAGAGCCAGATTGGCATTTAAAGCTTTGTTTATATGATTACTTTATAATTTAAAAATTATGTGTAAAATTCATTTAGATATTTTATTATCAAGGTTTTTGATTATTTATTTTTTTTTTTTTATATATTATTATTTATATTATTATTATTAAAATATGTACATATACCACCTAGATATTGATTTATTTTTCAAATTTATTAAGCAAATTCATCAATTATTAATTTTCTATACTTTAAACAAATTTCTAAATATTTATATAACATATTATAATAATCGGTTTTATTTAATATATTAACAACTTCATTAAAATTAAGTGTGATTTTACCAAAGTATTTCATTCTGAATTCATTATAGATTGGACAGATGCCAATGAAATGAAAAGTATTTTCAGTTGCATCTAAATTACACAGTGTACATAGACCTACTGATGAGTTTTTAAAGCACCTAGCATTGAGATCTAATAAACCACCTCTAGCTTTTATTAACAGACTTGTTGTTCGAGAAGAAAAATTTTATTGCGAAATGGGTTTCATACAATAATTTAGCTGGGAGTATAGGTCGTGGAATTGTGAGCTTTTTGCATCGGTAACTAAGCAATTTAATTCTTTTGTTTTAAGACATTCTAAAATTGATGTTGAGTATGAGCATAAAGGCATCAGCGTATTTTCAGGGACAAAGTTAATGCTTTCACACAGCTTTGACCATTCTTCAGCCCAATAAGTTTTTACAGCAATAATCTTTTCAGCTACGATACGTGGTAATCTATTATTCGGTAGGTGCAGAGCTCTATTAACGTAGTCAAAGTGAAGCTTTAAATTTTCTAAGTGTAAGGAGCTTAAACCAGTTTCTAAGTAGAGCATATAGTTAGGAGTGTTTTTTGGTAAGAGCAGCATTTTTTTAATAAAAAATCTAAAAAGTTTTTCAACTTCATCGTATTTAACAAAGCCCCAAATTTGTGCTCCATATAGCATGATCGCTCTTGACGCCGCATTAAAAATGTTAAGCTTGTTGTTGTTTGATATTTTAGGATGGTTTATATACCTAGACCATGTCGATACTATTGCCATTTTGGAAGAAATCAATTTATTTTTGGTGTGGTTTTTAAAGGATAAATCGTAGTTGAGATCCATTCCTAGGTATCTATAGCTATTAACAAACTGTATGTTATCAGTTCCATAATTCCATTTAAGGTTTTTAGATATTCTAGTACCAGATCTAAAAACTAAAATTTTTGATTTATCAAGATTTACCCTAAGACACCATTGTTCACAGTACTTATAAAGTGCATCAATCATATTTTGTAGTTCAATTGGTGAATCGGATAAAATGACAATGTCGTCTGCGTAGAGGAGAATTTTTACTGGATTATCCAGACATGTTACACCACCAGGTAGTATATCACTTAAATCGTTCAGGTACATACAACCTTGTTTTACACCACAGTCTACACAAAAAGCTTCAGAATAAGCGTTATCATGACGGATTTTACTCGAGTTATTTTCGTAATAAAGTTGTAATATGCGAACGAATTTTGTTGATAGTCCCATCGTCGAAAGTTTATAGAAAAGTGAATTTCTTGGTATCATATCAAAGGCACATGAAAAATCAACAAAAAATGCGTACGTGCTAATACCCCTTATTTTGTTTAAATGGATTATATTCACAAGATTAAACACATTGTCAACTGTCGAGTACTGCTTCCTAAAACCAGCCTGGTATTCATTTAAAATATTGTTGTTATCTATCCAGTAAGTAAGGCGATTCAAAAGTATATTATTAAAAATTGTGCAGAAAGTATTAATTAAAGATAGCCCACGATAATTGGACGGACAATTAGGATCACCTTTCTTCAAAAGCGGAAGCAAAATGGATTTATTGAAACTAGTTGGTATCTGTTCCTTGATGAAAATGACATTTAAAACTGAAAGAATCTCTTTTACAAAACAAATCGGTGCATTTTTATAAAATTCATAGCAGATGCCATCAAGACCAGGCGCCTTATTTTGTTTTAAAGATCTTAGTACCGAAGTAAGTTCACAAAGTTCTATTGGAGAGTCAAGAAAAGCATCTGTGTAACACGGCATACACCATTGCATTTTAGTTGAGTGCTCTGTATTTTCCAGTAATGAACTAAAGTGTTTGCGAAAATCTTCAGAATTTAAATTACCTCTCGTTATACGATTTTGAGTTTTTAAGCCGTTCGATAATGACCACCACTCTTTACTGGACCTAACAGAGTTTAGTTTATTTAAATTTTCATTGTAAAATTCTAGTTTTCTGACGCGGCAACAATTACAATACTTTCTTTTTGCTGATAAATATTTAGCTTTGTTAGCATTTGTGTGATTTTTTTTATATTTATTAAGAAAGTTTAGCATATTTTTACGAAAACGAGCACATTGCCAGTTAAACCATTTTTGTTTTGGGTCAAAGAAAGATTTATTTTTTGTGGCTCTATTTGCTTCTCGAATTTTGTTTTTAACTGACAAAACCATTTCATCAACTGGAATGTTCTGGGCAAGGTTTCTATTATTAGTAAGGAGGCTAAGGTTATTCGAATATTTCACAGCAAACTTATTTTTCCAGCGTAGACTTTGAGGACCAGCCTCATCAATATTTCTAGTATTCGATATTGGTAGAATTAAGTTTAAAACCAACGGCATATGATCTGAATAGGGTTTGCAATCAATGTTAAAATCGTCAACAAATTTTAAAAAACTGTGAGAACAAATACAGTAATCTATAACGGAGCTACCACCGCCACCACAATAAGTTAATTCACCATTTTGATCACCAATCGATCTACCATTAAGAACTATCCCACCCAAATTTTCCACGAACTCCATCAGCTTTCTTCCTTTTGTGTTTATTATATTATCTTTTGAACATCTAATTTCATTAATGTGTGGTAGGTCATGCAGTAAATTAGGGTCTAATACTTGATCATTACCAATACGTGCATTTAAGTCGCCAACTATACAGAAATTTGTAGGGGACAGTTCAGATAAACAATTTTCAAAATTTTCAAAATCAGTGTTCCAGTTTGTACAATTAAGATAACGGGGAATGAAATTAAAAACATTTTCATCCAGCTTTGCTGTTAGAAAAACATTATTTGAATGACACAAAAATTTTAAACTATAGGTTTTTTGAATTTCCTTTTTGAATCCATATAAACACCCACCACTAGCACGACCAGCGTTATGTGATTTTTTAGCATCAATCCAGTATAAAAAGTAGTTTTGATAGTATGTGGTATAAAGTTTTTTATTTTCTGCTATTACATGCGTTTCAAAAAGAAAGAAGATATCAAATTTATTTAAATACGCTACAAAATTTCCAAAATTAAGTGTGCTGGCAAGGTTGGCTACATTAAACGATATTATACGGCATTTGTTGTGTTGCTATTGTGGAGGTGTATTATTTGTGTTGACATGTGTTTCACCATTATTAACACGGGTAATGACATCAACAGCAAAACAGGCTTCGGACAACATTTTCAAAAATTCGGCATCAGCAGTAGAGTAGGCCACGACTTTTTCCGAAGACCAAGTATATTTTTTGTCATTTACAAAGATACAAAATTCACCCAATCTAATCTTCATGTTTTTGTTTAGACTAGAAATAATTTTGCTTATTTGCCTTAACTTGTAACGAACATGTTGCTCATCTTTGGTATAATCTTTTTGAATAAAAATCTCTTTATTTTTCACATTTCCTTTCGCATTTAAAACATTTGATGCTTGCATACAAGATCCAAGTGTAAATAGAAATGATTTTTTAGCGGGCAGTTTACGGGTATTAACTACATAAACATCTACGTTAAGTACATTTGTACATAAATTAACAAATTCAGTTTTGACATCATGCATTTTTTCACTATTTAAGCCGTTGACAACAATATTTGCAGATCTAGTCCTACGATCTATGAATTCAAGACGAGATGATAGTTTGTTAACGTCTTGTCTCAGTTTGGTATTTTCTTCTCTTAGTTCTTCAATTTCGGTTTTTATTGACACAAGATCCTCCTTTCTGGCAACATCTTTTAATTTTGAATCTAACAAGTTACAAAGTTGGTTCCAAGAAAATACATCTGGTGTAGCTGTTTGATTTGCCATTATTTGCTTAGTTAATTGTTTCTTATTATTATTTGGTAAATGTTCAGGTGACGATAGATTACGTGATCGCTTATTGTTCATTTGTTTATTAGGATCACAGTGTAGTTAATGTTTATAATAATTATACAAAATAATGTGTATGCTGTACTATATGGTTGTGGTTTTTTGAACACTGTTTACTATTTTAGTTGAATTGTTGTTACTGCACGCCAACAGCCTAGTATCCAGTACAGACCGATAATCAATATTTTAATGGTTTGGAACGTGTAATTAATAATTTCACTTGAAAATAAAATTTTTTAATATTGATACCACAGCTAAAATTTTTTTCCACGTTTTGACAATCTAGAAGGGTTGCCAATCATACCAAATATATCCTTGACAGTGATATGAAATACGATGTCGAAGGCGATTCTTAAAATTATCTTCGTTTCCTTTTTAACATGATTTTCCTGTACTAATATTATTTGGTTTTTAAAAGAATTAATTGGATTCTCAACGCTTGGTATAACTTCGGTAAGCGAAAGTTCACTGGCACAGGCTTGAATGGAAGCAGATGATGCCGAGTCTGCTGCCATGTTTAGAAATTGCCTTGATAGCGCATCTGCAACTATGTTTTCTCTACCGGGTTTGTAATGGAATGACCTTGAATAGTCCTCTATGAAGGCTTTCCAGCGTTTTATTTTTGAACTGGGGTTTCTGTCAGAAACAGAAGAGGTTAATGGATGGTAATCCGTAAAAATGTTTATATTTTTTACTCCATAGAGGTAATGCCTGAGATTTTTAAGTGCACATACGATGGCCAATAATTCTCGCTCATTGGTAGTGTAATTTTCCTCCGCTGGAGACAGTGCTCTTGAGATCATTGTTATCGGACGTCCATTCTGGAAAAGAATTGCTCCGATTGCATGCGACGATGCATCTGTAGTTAAACCAAACGGTATAAAAGAAGAACGGAAGCTAGAAGATTTT
Organism: Pollenia amentaria; assembly: GCA_943735925.1. Taxonomy (NCBI): domain Eukaryota; kingdom Metazoa; phylum Arthropoda; class Insecta; order Diptera; family Polleniidae; genus Pollenia; species Pollenia amentaria. The sequence continues at coordinate 124,269,580 of OX031006.1, read as the reverse complement.
TTAACTTTTCAAAAGCAGGCAAAGCTTTATTATCCCGCTCAATTTTTACTAACTTAGATTTCCGCGTTCCCACGTGTCCATTCTCGCCAAGTAAGTATTTAGTCAATGGCTTTGCAATCAGTGCATAATCCCTGACAAACCGTCTATAATAGCCAGAGAGTCTTAAAAATGATCTGAGACCCCTCAGAGTAAGAGGAGTCTGATAATTAACTATCGCATCAATCTTACTAGGGCATGTTGTAATGCCCTTAGTCGAATCAAGAAAACCGAGATACTCGATAGAAGTTTTAAAGAAATTAGATTTTTCAAGCGATACCCGGATGTTTGCCCTAAGTAATTTTTTGAAAATGTTCTCAGTATCATAAATATGTTTCTTCTCAGAGTCAGAAAATATTTTAATATCGTCTATATAGACGTGGCAGGATTTTCCTATATCTTCACGCAAAATAGTATCTATAGTGCGTTGAAAAATACTCGGCGCATTTTCAACCCAAACGGCAGTCGGCAGAACTCGTACTTGCCGTTATTAATACTAAAAGCAGTCTTTTCACGGTCACGCTCAAATAACTTAATCTGGTGAAAGCCACTTTTCAGGTCTAAAGTTGTAAAAAACTTTGCCTTTCCTAGGTTTGACATAATAACGGAAGGATCTGGAATAGGATATTTATCGCAAATTGTCTTTGAATTCAATTTCGTAAAATCGATTACAAGACGCTTATTAGGTCTACCGTATTCGTCTAGTCCTTTCTTGTCTACCACCCATACCTAGATGGCCTAATTATCCCATCTTTTAAAAGCTCCCTTACCTTTTTGTTGACAAAATCGATCATTGAGATCGGATATGTCTGGTATCTTGAATATAGAGGTTTCTCATCTTTTGTCCTACACTCACAATATTCTGTACGTAAAATTAACTGAAATTGTAATATAAAATAAATGAATATCCAGTTAAAAACCGGTCTACTTATTTTTCATTTATTTTTAACGAAAAGTTCATTTAATTTTTACTGTCAAAAATTCAACTGCGAATTCCGTAAAAACAAATGAATTTTCAGTTATTTTATTAAAATTAACTATTAAAAAAATAACCGACAAATTCCGTAAAAACAAATGAATTTTCAGTTATTTTATTAAAATTAACTATCAAAAAATAACTGACAAATTCCGTAAAAACAAATGAATTTTCAGTTATTTTATGTAATTCAGTAATTTTATATAATACAGGTTTTACTCGAATTTCTAAAAAATACCAGACTCCTGTCCCGCTTGTTGTTCTAATGAGAGAGAGAGAATATTTATTTTTATTTACTTACCCCGTTAAACATGTTTGTTTTAGTTTTGCTATACTGACCACTTTGTTTACAGAAGAACTTTCAATTATAAGACACCAGCAGCATGCCCGATATGGCATTCGCAATTATTTTACCATAAAAATTTCATGTATTTAACTAAATAATTTTAAAAAATAGAATATGGGAATTTTCTACACAAAACAAGCAAATCGTTTTTTACTTTTTGCCACAGATTTATAAATAGATTTATTTTTTGGTAGTTAAATTATATAAAATAACTGAAAATTCATTTGTTTTTACGGAATTTGTAGGTTATTTTTTTTGATAGTTAAATTATATAAAATAACTGAAAATTCATTTGTTTTTACGGAATTTGTAGGTTATTTTTTTTATAGTTAAATTATATAAAATAACTGAAAATTCATTTATTTTTACGGAATTTGTGGTTAATTTTTTATGGAATTCGCGGTTGATCTTTTGACAGTAAAAATTAAATTAACTTTTCGTTAAAATAAAATGCAAAATAAGTAGATCGGTTTTTAAGTAAATTTAGAGTTGTTTTAAATTTCATTTTCATTTAATTTTACATACAGAATACTTTTCCTTAATCAACTGACAATATTAAATGCAACCGAAAATCCGTATTAATGTGCTCTTAGTTTTTTTAATAAATGTTAGAATCAGTTAAAAATCAATTTGCTTGGAATTTTAAATGTTTATTTATTTAAAAATGACTGAACGGAATACTTCTTGAATAACCTACAGTCCGTTACTGTAATAATATTGTGAGTGTAATTGTCGCCAAGATGTTGGGATTTTAAGGAAGAGATTTATTTGGACTTGCAAATACTTCCGCATTTCTGTGAATAACATCATAAAATTTTCCCTCAATTTCCTTCGGAATCGCCTCGCATGTTAAATTATTTCATTCATTATAAAATTAAAACCCAGAATTCCATCGAATAATGGTAAATTTTCCAACAAAAGGAATGTTTCCTACGGTTGAATAAGTTTATAAGAGATGCCTGATCGATTATTCTAGCACCGTCAACAGATTTTACGAGAAAAGGCTTAGGGATTTTCACTAAACCCTTAAGATTCTGGAGTTGTTTAATATAACTTTTGGTAGATCCAGTGTCCACCAAAAGTTTTATATTGTCTCCTCCTATTGTTCGTTCAACGAAGAAGAGAACTGATTCTCCCCTAAAAAATTAATCTCATCTTCAAAGGCTATGGTCTGTGACGGCTGATTCTCCTGCGAAGCATAATTGTCGGTAGTGTCGTGGGTTTCACCCCGTTATTATACTTCGTGGCCTAGATTGTTTACGATCTGCCTATTTGAAAAGCCCCGTATACCCTGGATGTTATTAGATCCGACAGTACGCATACTAACATCTGTATCCAATGTTTGTGATTGTGGGCGGAACCGAAACTTTAAATAATTGATGGTTGAAACTTTGCCTGAGAATTAGGATGGTACTGTGAATTCAGTAATTGAGTTCTATTAAAGGGTTGCCGCATTTGACTATTCAAAGGTGACCTAACTGCCGATTGCCTGAAACAACTGTCAGATGGCCGGTTATTAGAAATTGGATTGTCCAGAATAGTGGGTCTTGGATGCATTTGTGGAAAATAATCTGGTCGACCCCTGTCAAGTCCATTATTATAAATTGTGGCGAAATGATACCTGTTTTGGTTCGTTTCCAGTTCCTGTGCCAACGCTAAAGAAGATGACAAATCAGTTGGTTTACAAGAAAACAGAGTATCACAAAGGGGTTTCCTAAGTCCGGATATAAAAACCCGAAATGCATCCATTCTGTACTTTTGGTTGAGTGATTGGATCAATCCAACATTTTCCCTCATTTGTCATCTTACTCTCAACATCGTTATATAAACTACGAATTGGCCCTTGGTCCTATCTTAATGTAGAAATCTGTTGCTCCAACGTATATGTATATTGATGTTTTATCTGAGTATGCGAAATCCAATCTAGGCAATCTGGCATAAAAATTTAAAACAGTATTGTATGTGCTTAACACGGAGTCAGCGCTCCCTATGATTTTGTTTCTCAATATTGCTACCACCTGATAGTATTTAGAACTGCCTTGAGAGTGTTCAAATAATTTGTGTGCTGTAACAGCCTTGTACTCCACAGCAACCGATGTCAATAACCTTCCCTAGAGAACTCATTAATATTACAAAAATCCCCCGAAACAAATATCGTAAAGAAGGCACAAAAAAATAGTTCGTCATTTGTCAACACAATTTTCTAAAAACCATACAAATTAATATTTGCAAAGACTTCTAAGAACAATATTACCACATTATTATAAAATTCAAAAAATGCAATATTTAATTAAAATTAATCAATATAAAATTAATATAAATTAATTAGCTTAAGATTAATATAAATTAATAGGTATTAAATTAAATTCACTCAACTAACGTTTATCATAGACAAATAAAATTTTTCTTATCACATTGAAATAATTACGTGACTTTTACCGAATGATGTTGGCAGATATTGTTGTTCTCAAACTTCCAAAATTTTCAGTTGGCCAATTATTTTCTTATTGATGATTATTGCATACTGCTTGCCTTTACATTATGCTTTGATCTTTACTAGCTTTTATATTTTTAATAAAACAGGTTTTTTTTTAATATGCTCAAAAAAGTTTTTGATTTTTTGTTGTTGTTGGGCGCCAATTAGTTTCAAGATGTTTATTTATACGCTTATTGTTATAAACTCTTTATTTTACACTTATTCATTCATTGATTGCCTTTCTTTAATTGATAGGTATTTGGTTAAGCTTATTGTAATAAAACAGTTAATTTACGTTCCATCTCATTCATGATTTTTCTCTATTTTCTTGATATTTACTTAAGCTTTTTGTAATAAAACCGTTATTTTACGTTTTATTTTATTCATGATTTTATTGTTATAATTTTACTGATAAATAAGTTTAATATACTTGAGTATATTCTTTTAATATTTAATATAAATCTTTATATTTCACTTATTAAAGGGTTCAAATGATATATGCAAACTCACATAAGTATGTTTAGTTTTTTTTTTAAATGCTTTTCTTTAGCTTCTCTTCGGAAAATCAAATCTTGTAACGTTAATTTAACCGCCTTTTACTCAATGCAAACAGACAAAACTTTGCAGGCATACATATTCCCGATGACAATACACGAATATATGGGCGTAGCCAGGATAAAATCTATGGGGGGGGCAAATTTGTCTTTAGCTTCACTTCGGAAAATCAAATCTTGTAACGTTAATTTAACCGCCTTTTACTCAATGCAAATGGATGAAACTTTGCAGGCATACATATTCCCGATGACAATATACGAATACATAGTCGTAGCCAGGATAAAATCTAGGGGGGGGCAAATTTTTCTTTAGCTTCACTTCGGAAAATCAAATCGTGTAACGGTAATTTAATCGCCTTTTACTGAATGCAAGTGGATGAAACTTTGCAGGCATACATATTCCCGATGACAATACACGAATACATGGGCGTAGCCAGGATAAAATCTAGGGGGGTAGGGCAAATTTTTTTTTGGTAAAATGCTTTTTTGACTGCCTTCTACTTAATGCAAATGGATAAAACTTTGCAGGCATTCATACTACCGATGGCAATACACGAATACATGACCCTAGCCAGGATGAAATCTAGGGGGGAGAGGCAAAATTTTTTTTTTGTTAAATGCTTTGTAACCTGCCTTTGACTCAATGCAAATGGATAAAACGAATACATGGGCGTAGCCAGGATGAAATCTAGGGGGGCAGATTTTTTTTTTTTGTAAAATGCTTTTTCAACTGCCTTTTACTCAATACAAATGGATGAAACTTTAAGGCATTCATACTCCCGATGGCAACACACGAATACATGGGCGTAGCCAGGATGAAATGTAGGGGGGCCAGAATTTTTTTGTTGTAAAATGGTTTTTTAACCGCCTTTTAAAGGCTTACGAATCGAAGCACTACAATCTGAAAAATTAACAGCATTAAAAGAGATGGAGAGACTGCGAAATTTATCATGACAGCAAATACTAATCCACAAGTGTAAAGTTTTATTATATGAATATAATTGTAAAGATTTTGTTTGTTGTGCTTAATTCCCTTTTTAAATAATTGATAAAAAATACTGAAATTTATTGTTGGAGGATAAGCTGTTCCTATGCGCGTTTCACAGGTTGCTTAGGCCAGATCATCAGGAAACGTTCTCCTAAATAATTTTAGAAAAGCCAAAGCTATCAGCAAACAAAACTAGAGAGGGAATGAGCATTACCTACAAACACTCAAAAAGTCTTCTTTGCAACGATATCAAAGCTTAAACAAAATACCAAACAATAAATCAGTGATGAGTTTATCTTCTCTTACTGGGGTTTCTGTCAGAAACAGAAGAGGTTAATGGATGGTAATCCGTAAAAATGTTTATATTTTTTACTCCATAGAGGTAATGCCTGAGATTTTTAAGGCCCATACGATGGCCAGTAATTCTCGCTCATTGGTAGCGAAATTTTCCTCCGCTGGAGACAGTGCTCTTGAGATCATTGTTATCGGACGTCCATTCTGGAAAAGAATTGCTCCGATTGCATGCGACGATGCATCTGTAGTTAAATCAAACGGTATAAAAGAAGAACGGAAGCTAGAAGATTTTTTAACTTTTCAAAAGCAGGCAAAGCTTTATTATGCAGGTCAATTTTTACTAACTTAGATTTCCGCGTTCCCACGTGTCCATTCTCGCCACGTAAGTAGTTAGTCAATGGCTTTGCAATCAGTGCATAATCCCTGATAAACCGTCTATAATAGCCAGAGAGTCTGAAAAATGATCTGATACCCTCAGAGTAAGAGGAGTCTGATAATTAACTATCGCATCAATCTTACTAGGGCATGTCTAATGCCCTTAGTCGAAACAAGAAAACCGAGATACTCGACAGAAGTTTTAAAGAAATTAGATTTTTCAAGCGATACCCGCATGTTTGCCCTAAGTAATTTTTTGAAAATGTTCTCAGTATCATAAATATTTTTCTTCTCAGAGTCAGAAAATATTATAATATCGTCTATATAGACGTGGCAGGATTTTCCTATATCTTCACGCAAAATAGTATCTATAGCGCGTTGAAAATTACTCGGCGCATTTTTCAACCCAAACGGCAGTCGGCAGAACTCGTACTTGCCGCTATTAATACTAAAAGCAGTCTTTTCACGGTCACGCTCAAATAACTTATTCTGGTGAAAGCCACTTTTAAGGTCTAAAGTTGTAAAAAAACTTTGCCTTTCCTAGGTTTGACATAATAACGGAAGGATCTGGAATAGGATATTTATCGCAAATTGTCTTTGAATTCAAATTCGTAAAATCGATTACAAGACGCTAATTTTACGAGAAAAGGCTTAGGGATTTTCACTAAGCCCTTAAGATTCTGGAGTTGTATAATATAACTTTTGGTAGATCCAATGTCCACCAAAAGTTTTATATTGTCTCCTCCTATTGTTCGTTCAACAAAGGAGAGAACTGATTCATAATTGTGAAGCATAATTGTCGGTAGTGTCGTGGGTTTAACCCCGTGATTAGACTTCGTTGCCTAGATTGTTTACGATCTGCCTATTTGAAAAGCCCCGTATACCCTGGATCTTATTAGATCCGACAGTACGTATACTAACATCTGTATCCAATGTTTGTGATTGTGGGCGGAACCGAAACTTTAAATACTTGATGGTTGAAACTTTGCCTGAGAACTAGGATGGTACTGTGAATTCAGTAATTGAGTTCTATTAAAGGGTTGCCGCATTTGATTATTCAAAGGTGACCTAACTGCCGATTGCCTGAAACAACTGTCAGATGGCCGGTTATTAGAAATTGGAGTGTCCAGAATAGTGGGTCTTGGATGCATTTGTGGAAAATAATCTGGTCGACCCCTGTTAAGTCCATTATTATAAATTGTGGCGAAATGATACCTGTTTTGGTTCGTTTCCAGTTCCTGTGCCAACGCTAAAGAAGATGACAAATCAGTTGGTTTACAAGAAAACAGAGTATCACAAAGGGGTTTCCTAAGTCCGGATATAAAAACCCGAAATGCATCCATTCTGTACTTTTGGTTGAGTGATTGGATCAATCCAACATTACCCTCATTTGTCATTATTACCTTATTAATGATGGAAGTCATCTTACTCTCAACATCGTTATAGAAACTACGAATTGGCCCTTGGTCCTGTCTTAATGTAGAAATCTGTTGCTCCAACGTATATGTATATTGATGTTTTGTCTGAGTATGCGAAATCCAATCTAGGCAATATGGCATAAAAATTTAAAACAGTATTGTATGTGCTTAACACGGAGTCAGCGCTTCCTATGATTTTGTTTCTCAATATTGCTACCACCTGATAGTATTTAGAACTGCCTTGATAGTGTTCAAATAATTTGTGTGCTGTAACAGCCGCTTGACGCCATGAGACATATCATAGATGTTAAGTAATGATTACTAATCATAATAATTAGTAATTAGATTATTTTTTTTTTGAAAGGTGAAGTAATGATTATATTACGATTATTTTCAGATTCATTCATTCTGTCTCTCGCGCTCGTTGAAGATAGACGTGTTTTCTAAGCTCGGCATACGGTTTATTTTTTAATTTTTAAAACGTGATTATTGATTTGTGCATTTAAAAAGTAAATACAAGAAAAAGAAAAAAAAAATACATGTATGTACATACATACATACATAAACACACATTTTTTTATTCTCGGTGTTGATAAACAATAACAACATAATAATAACAGCACAACTGTAAACAGTAAAAAAAAAAAAAAAAAAAAAAAAAACTCTTATGAGTGCAAACAGTAGAAATGCATATATCACAGTGAGTGTTAATGAAACAAATGCAGAAATAAAAAAAAGAATCGATGATAGCAAATACCTAACGGCTAAACCTATTACTCGCACGCGATCCCTCTCGCCGTCTGTATTTGGTAACACGGTTGATACAATAACAAATATAAAACCTGCTAGCGTTGCCTCAACAACAAAAACAATTTTAATAAGTGATGTAAATATTAACCCCCAATCAGGCATAATAGAAAACTCAGTATCACCTTCGGTGTCTAATAATACGGTTGATATTAATACAATAAAAAATATAAAACCTGCAAGCGGTGCCTCAGCGGCAAAAACGATTGTAATAAGTGATGAAAATATTACCCCCAAATCAGGAATGATGGAAAACTCAGCTCCACAAGTAAAAAGTGGTCAAAAGCCTCCAGTACAAGTAGGTATTGATAGGTACATAACAGTGCTTAAACGCAGCCCAACCTCTTCAGCAGTTGCTTCGGTCTCAAAAGTCTTAAAAGATGGTACAGCTGATAAAACAAGTTCTCAAAATCGTTTTGCAATTCTGGATGAGGAATCTCCGGAAGCACAAAACGTTATCAAATCTTCTAAGCCACCGCCGATATATCTTAGAGAGCAAAACTCAAATGAACTAATAAAGAATTTGATCTCAGTAATAGGTGAAAATTCTTTTTATGTAGTTGCAATTAAGCGGGGTAGTATAAATGAGACAAAAATACAAGTTAATCGTGAAGATGACTTTCGTAAGGTAATTACGAAATTAGAGGCACTAAAAAAAAACTTTTATACATACCAACTGAAGAGCAGTAAAGGTCTCCAGGTAGTGATAAAGGGCATTGATTCATGCGTAGACCCAAGTGAGATAAAAACGTTTTTAGAAGAGAAGGGCTTCAAAATAAAAAACGTAATAAATATTAAAAATAGAGAAAAAAATCCCCAGCCACTATTTCGAGTGGAGTTAGAACCCGGCGACATTAAGCTTAAAAAAAAACGAAACGCATCCCATTTACAGTCTGAAATATATCCTATATAGGAAAATAACGATAGAGGAGCCGCACAAAAGGAACGGTCCCGTGCAATGCTTAAACTGCCAAGAATTTGGTCACACTAAGGCATACTGCCATTTAACCCCTGTTTGCGTTGTATGTGGAGAGTTGCATGGTACAGCTCTCTGCGATAAGTCTAAAAACGACCCCAATGTAAAAAAATGCTGCAACTGTGGTGGTAATCACACTGCCAACTATAGAGGATGCCCTGTATACACTATAGTCAAGCGCTCGGTTGGACCGAAACCTAATCCCCCTCAAATGCAGGTATCACATCAAGTTAACACTAATGACATTCAAGTGCCGCAGCCTAGTAATAACAGAACATCCTACGCAAACGTCCTAAAATCAAACCATATTCCAATTCAAGGTGATTTGCCAAATAATGATGAGACTCCAGTTTCTAATTTAAATCGTCTAGAAAAAACCATGGAAACACTAGTGCAAACAGTAACTAACTTTACGAACACAATGGGTAATATGATGCAGGAAATGTTAAGAATGCAATCGATGTTATTGCAGGCTGTACTAAACAAGCCATGAATTGTTTAAAAATTTGTTTTTGGAACGCAAACGGCATTCGCCAACATAAAAATGAACTAGAATACTTTCTTAAAAGTAAACAAATTGATGTAATGATGGTTTCTGAAACTCATTTGACCTCAAGAAATACGTTTAAAATTAATGGTTATATATTATATGATACCAAGGACCCTCGAGATAGAGCTTGTGGAGGCTCTGCTGTTTTGATAAAAGCCCGAATCAAACACTACTTAATGTGTGATTATCGTGAAGATTATCTGCAAGCAACGAACATTTGTGTTGAAGAGCTAAATCGAAACTTAGTACTTTCATCATTATACTCTCCACCTAGATTTTCAATATCAGAAAGCCAATATTATAAATATTTTAAATCATTAGGACCCTGTTTCCTAGCCGCTGGCGATTACAACGCTAAACATACCTTCTGGGGGTCACGGCTCATAACACCAAAGGGTCGTGTTTTGTACAATACAATGTCTAAAATGGATTTAAATGTGGTCGCGAGTGGTCAACCAACTTATTGGCCTACTGATCAGCAAAAAATTCCAGATGTCATCGATTTTGGCGTGGTTAAAAACATCCCCGCAGAAACGATTCATGTTGAAGCTTCTTTAGAATTATCTTCTGATCACACACCTACACTTCTAACTATAGCAAACCCTAATATAATTGTATCTCCGTCTGGTTACTTAGTGACGTCAGCCACACAAATAAATTGGTTAAAATATAAAAAATATCTCAGTACCCACTGCACTGAAAATATTCCGCTTAGAACACCGGAGAATGTGAATCTTTCTATTGTAAATTTTGACAATTATCTCAAACTAGCTGTTCAACATTCTAGCATAGCCCGCAAAAACATCAAAAATAGTAAAATATATTCTACAGATGTCGAGCGTCTCTTGACTGAAAAAAGGAGAGCTCGAAGGGAGTGGCAATTGCACAGATCCCCTCAACTTAAAAATTTACTAAAAGAGTGCACAAAAAGGCTAAGAATCTTACTGCAGTCTCAAAAAACGGCTTCTCTAGAAAAATATCTTAAGGAACTCGATGCAACTCCTCAATCTGACTACTCATTATGGCGTGCAGCTAGAAATCTAAAAAGACCAGTTATCACTAAACCGCCATTAAGAAACTTAAATGGAAGTTGGGCACGAAATGATATAGAAAAAGTAAATATTTTTGCTAATCATTTGAAAACCGTATTAACCCCTCATACATCTTTCGATACTGCGGTTGAGTTACCACCTGTTGTTGTTAGATCAGCTGTTCCACTAAGATTTGAGATAAGAGAAATCGAAAAGGCTATTCATGATTTAAACCCCAAGAAAGCCCCTGGTTTTGATAACATCAGTAACAAAATGCTTTTGGAGCTACCCCGCATAGCAAAGAAAATTATTCTACTAATTTTTAATGCTATTTTACGCCTTGAATACTACCCACAAGAGTGGAAAGTATCTTTAGTTACCATGATACCTAGACCAGGAAAGGATCCCACAAAAGTTGAGTCATATAGACCTATAAGCCTATTGTCTAATATATCAAAGCTATTTGAGAAACTACTAGTGTCAAAATTAACGCCGATTTTAAATGAAAACAGATGTATTCCCAATCATCAATTCGGTTTTAGAAGAAAACACAGCACAATTGAACAAACTCATCGAATAGTAAATGTCATAAGAAAAGCCTTTGAAGAAAAAAAATATTGCTCTGCACTCTTCATCGATGTGTCTCAAGCTTTTGATAAAGTCTGGCATAAAGGGTTACTACTGAAGTTGCAGCAAAACTTACCAGCAAACATACACAAGCTGTTAGAAAGCTACTTAGTCGGGCGTCATTTTATTATTAAAGAAGGCGATTTTTTAAGTTCTCCTCAGCCAATTAACGCCGGAGTCAGCATCCTGGGCCCTCTATTATACTTAATTTATACTTCGGACTTGCCAACAAACAGCTACACACATACCTCAACATTTGCGGACGATACAGCTTTTCTAAGCGTACACGCAAACTGTCAAGAAGCATCTCGTTACTTACAGGATCACATATTTGAACTGGAAAGGTGGTTAAAACAATGGAGGATAAAGATCAATGAGCAAAAATGCGCACATATAACATTCACATTGCGTCGGGAAACATGCCCCCCTATTAAAATCAATAATCAAATAATACCCCAACACTCGCATGTAAAATACCTCGGTATACATCTAGATCGGCGTTTAACGTGGAAATGGCATATAGAAGCTAAATTAACTCAAATGAAACTAAAAGCAATTCAAATAAATTGGCTTATTGGAAGAAATTCTGTTCTCAGCCTCGATTGCAAACTTCTACTTTACAACTCTATCTTAAAGCCAATTTGGTGCTACGGTATTCAGTTATGGGGCACTGCCTCGGCTTCTAACATCGAAAAAATTCAAAGGCGCCAAAATAAACTTCTTCGAATAATCACAGCCGCCCCCTGGTACGTCAAAAACTCAAATATCCACAAGGATCTCAATGTGCCATTAGTAAAAACTATGATAACGAAATATGCAGTAAAATATTTAAAAAGGCTGGAACTGCACCCAAACCCATTAGCACGAAATATTTTAAATTATGGCGGCCACACTCGATTAAGAAGAAGAGACACTGCAGCACTCACCCATTCAGATGAGCGGTAAACACCTACATATGTGAACAGAAACCGTGATGACGAAATCTTTTTTGTCCGGCACTGGCAGGACATAAATCAAATATTAGGTTAAGATTTGATTAATTATTGTTAGTTCATATTTAGTATATGAAGATTCAATAAATAAATTCTGAGAAAAAAAAAAAATTTTCAGATTCGCACGATTACTAATTGATTGCGATTACAGATAATCGAAAAATAATCAAGATTAATAAAAATTACGAAAAAATAATCAGAAATAATAAAAAGTAATCGAAAAATAATTTGACTACTTTCGAAAATTACTTTTGATTGCTTTTGATTATTTTTTTTTATTTTGCGAAATTATGGCAATACTGTTTAATTAGAGTTTGTTCCCGGGATTTCCCGTCCCGGAATTTTAAATTGTTTTCAATTTCAATCCCGCAACTTATTCCCGGGAAATTTTGAAGAAAATCTTTTTTTAAAACTTTAGTAAATCTATGTTGGACTAGTGCCTTTGGAGGTTAATCCAACTTAATTTCACCATAATATTTAAATTTACTACAGTTTAAGCTCATTTTTAAGAATGATAATTAAAGGCCTATCTTCACGAAATTTTATTTCTTGTCGTAGCACACTGAAGTGTAAATTTTTCAATAATATTATTATTTCAATAATATAATATTATAAGGTAATAAAGTGTTTTCCTAGATTGTGCTTTATATGCGGCATTTCAAGTTATTTTAAGTCTTATGAAAGTAGAATTTGCTAAATTGCACCACAAAAGCAGTATTCGTTACGCTTTTAGCCATACTTAAATGATTTACAAGATTGGTCCAAACATGGAGCCATATGCAAATTATGGACCGACATTTACGGAATTTGGTGCCTTATAAAACGAATTTGTAGAAATTTAATGAGAAAATGTGCATTTCGCCACAAATTTGTGTTAGTTTTTGTGGAGTTTTTAGGGAGGTAGTTCCACATTTGGGTGCATAACTCTTTCCTTACAGAAGTGATTCTACTGGAATTCACTCCCAAACAGCCTAGAAGATCTATTCTATTTCATTGGAGAAATACGTAAATAAATAAATAAAAGAATTTGAGCGGGAATCCCAGGATCCTGGGAATTTGATATTTATTTCCCGCTTTCCCGGGAATCCAAAAAGTGCGGGAATAAAAAAACTCTATGTTTAATGTTAGTTGTTTTTTTTTTTTCATTTTTTGTTATTATTATTGATGTTCATCGATTTGATAATTGATAACCTGTTTGCATTCTAATGATTCTGCGTTCTTCTTATTTATCACGGGTTCACGGGTTTGTGCTCTATCCCAGGAATTGCAACAGTTATCATCTCTTATTTTAAAAATGGAACAGAGGTTAAGAGAAAGGTTCCAACCATATTTCATGTTGAAGCCTGAGGCAAATATTGCAATTGCAGCAACAGTGCTAACTCAAAGCATCAAAATCAAATGGATCAAGGCGTTGCTGAGATTAAGTCCGGAATTGCTGGAATTAACTGTCGAAAATATAACCAGCAGAGTTTTAGAAACACTTTACAGTTTTTACGCCAAAAATTGTAAAACATTTAATTTTGTAATGCAAATTAATAATGTGTCGATTATGCCCGATTTTTTTGATTTCACTGATAATGGTGAGCTTATGCGTACATATATTTTGTTTTTTACTTTAAAGATTTGACTTTGCAGATGATGAAATTGAAGTAAGTTCTTCTCTACAAGAACAGATTAAAGTTGACCAACGATCCGCAATAAAACATCAGTTCTTCAGCTATTTAAATGATATTGCATGTGCTGACGAAATTTACAAAAAATATGATTTACTAAGGGATGCATTTATTTTTTTTAAAACGCTCTTAACGTCTTCAGCTCCAGTTGAACGACTGTTTTCATTTGCCTGGATCGTCAACAGTCCAAGCGTGCAATCATTGTCTGATATTTCTTTTCAAAAATTAGTTGTAATGAAGGCCAATTGTAAATATATGTAAATTATAAAAACTTGTGAATTGAATGTATTCTGAATGTATTTGTTTTATTAATTATTTTTCCCTTTTTTGTTGATTTAGGAAGTACTAAAATTGTTTTGTTATTGAAGTGAATATAACTATATTTTGTATACAAAAACTATCTAATTTTGTTTTATTTCTTCACAATTTTTTTACGTTTTAAATGCAAATTTTTCAAAATAAAATGTATGTATAAAATGATGCGTATTCTAAATTTTTAAAAAATAATCGAAAATAATCAAAAATAATCCTTAAAAGTAGTCAATAATTTTTTTGATTACTTTTGATTATTTTCTCGTTATCCTAACTAATCTGAATTATTTTTGGATTAATTGTAATCATAATTAATTAATAATCAGGAATTGTTAAAAAGAGAATTATGTAATCAATACCATTCTTTTTAAAATTTAATCTAATTGATTACTAATCGTAATCCAAATTTAACAGTTCTGAGACATATTTAGATGTGTCGCTCGTGAACTCGGGAACAGATTTTACAATATCAAGTGGTCGTCGCAAACAACACCCTCAATAATTTAAAAATCCTTGTACTCCACAGCAACCGATGTCAATAACCTTCCCTAGAGAACTCATTAATATTACAAAAATCCCCCGAAACAAATATCGTAAATAAGGCACAAAAAAATAGTTCGTCATTTGTCAACACAATTTTCTAAAACCATACAAATTAATATTTGCAAAGACTACTTTAAGAACAATATTACCACATTATTATAAAATTCAAAAAATGCAATATTTAATTAAAATTAATCTATATAAATATATTTTACCGAATGATGTTGGCAGATATTGTTGTTCTCAAACTTCCAAAATTTTCAGTTGGCCAATTATTTTCTTATTGATGATTATTGCATACTGCTTGCCTTTACATTATGCTTTGATCTTTACTAGCTTTTATATTTTTAATAAAACAGGTTTTTTTTAATATGCTCAAAAAAGTTTTTGATTTTTTGTTGTTGTTGGGCGCCAATTAGTTTCAAGATGTTTATTTTTACGCTTATTGTTATAAACGGTTATTTTACACTTATTCATTCATTGATTGCCTTTCTTTAATTGATAGGTATTTGGTTAAGCTTATTGTAATAAAACAGTTAATTTACGTTCCATCTCATTCATGATTTTTCTCTATTTTCTTGATATTTACTTAAGCTTTTTATAATAAAACCGTTATTTTACGTTTTATTTCATTCATGATTTTATTGTTATAATTATACTGATAAATAAGTTTAATATACTTGAGTATATTCTTTTAATATTTAATATAAATCTTTATATTTCACTTATTAAAGGGTTCAAATGCTATATGCAAACTCACATAAGTATGTTTAGTTTTTTTTAATGCTTTTCTTTAGCTTCTCTTCGGAAAATCAAATCTTGTAACGTTAATTTAACCGCCTTTTACTCAATGCAAACGGACGAAACTTTGCAGGCATACATATTCCCGAAGACAATACACGAATACATGACCCTAGCCAGGATGAAATCTAGGGGAGTGGGGCAAAATTTTTTTTAAATGCTTTGTAACCTGCCTTTGACTCAATGCAAATGGATAAAACGAATACATGGGCGTAGCCAGGATGCTTTTTCAACAGCCTGTTACTCAATGCAAATGGATGAAACTTTGAGGCATTCATACTCCCGAATACATGGGCGTAACCAGGATAATATGTAGGGGGGGGCAGAATTTTTTTGTTGTAAAATGGTTTTTTTAACCGCCTTTTAACGGCTTACGAATCGAAGCACTACAATCTGAAAAATAAACAGCATTAAAAGAGATGGAGAGACTGCGAAATTTATCATGACAGTAAATACTAATCCACAAGTGTAAAGTTTTATTATATGAATATAATTGTAAAGATTTTGTTTGTTGTGCTTAATTCCCTTTTTAAATAATTGATAAAAAATACTGAAATTTATTGTTGGAGGATAAGCTGTTCCTATGCGCATTTCACTGGTTGCCTAGGCCAGATCATCAGGAAACGTTCTCCTAAATAATTTTAGAAAAGCCAAAGCTACCAGCAAACAAAACTAGAGAGGGAATGAGAATTACCTACAAAAACACTCAAAAAGTCTTCTTTGCAACGATATCAAAGCTTAAACAAAATACCAAACAATAAATCGGTGAAGAGTTTATCTTTTCTTACATTTCCCGCTACAATTATTTGAAATTATCCCTTAAAGAAAAACCTGGAGCGCCCATACCAACCTGAACTTAAAAAAAACATGACTGCCGTGAGTACCGAAAGAAATACAACCAATCATGTTTAAAGCTACGAATTTTCAATAATTGAGCATTTTGTTTCATAACAACGCGCCCCACGCTTTTCTTTAAGGGATGTGTGAGATTTTCTCCACTTTGATTTAAAAGTTTATGTTGTTTGAAATGTTCTTTTTTTTTTTTTGACTTTAGTCGATTTTTTTAGTATTCATATTCATTTTGTGTTCACAACTGATCAATATATTAAGGTAAAGAAAAGCGTTCCATAAAATTTTTTTTTTTTTTATTTTATTCTCATTAAAATAGCTTTTGATTCTTAGATTACAAGTAATAAATTAATTTTATTTAATAATAGCTTCTAACTTCAAAATTCAAACTTAGATATTCACTCGGTAATAGCTGTAAATTTTCGAATTTAAACGTATTGTTACGTTACTGCCTTTTCAATAACGTTTTTGGTTTATTTCCTTTATAATAAACCTCTTGAGTTCTTTTATTGCAACTTTAATAAAATAAATAAAACACTTTAGACACTTTACTTTATAGCTGTACTATAAACTATTCACGCCACTTTATTTAGAACTTAGTCAATTATACCACTAATAATTGCGATGTACACACTTAAATAATCGTACTAATACTGATTATCGATGCCAACCTTTGCGAGTATTTATACTCTGTTCGCTGACATCTAGATGTCTCTAGATCATTCTACTCGGCGAAATGTCTGTAACATTTTCGACATTTCTGGGCGAATCGAGATTTTATTATCTTACAGCGAATATAATTATGCATTAACACTGTGGCTGAATTTAAATTGATTTTTACATCAATAAACTAAAGCATACTTTATGGGTTAAAGATAATCTCAACACTATTATGTTATACATTTATCTATAACAATCATAACATTACATTTGTACTAGAAAATTCTGTACAGTGGGTTTACATTAAAAATATGCGAAACTTATACAATAACATTTTAAACTAATAAAATTACTAATAAACTAAACTTATTCTTAACTAAAGTTACTTTCGTAACAGTATAATTAAGCCGCACTCAATATTTCACTTATAAATAGTTTTAAATTTTTAGATTTGGATTAATGTAATTCGTTTGGGAACAGTAATTTTCAATTCAAGTCAATTTATATTATTTAGTTGATATTATTATTATAAGCTTAAAAATTATTTCGATTGTAATTCTGTTTTTTAATCTTAGGTTTAAAATAAAATAGTTTTGACGATTGTTCTTTTTTTATTATTAATGTTCTTGTGCTATTTCTAACCAGCTATTAATATTCATTTTTTTTCAATAATAAATTTAATGTTAACTTCTACGAAGTATTAATATTTAAATAACCTACTTTGTAGGCCTGATACTTTTTCACGACTGACTTAAGATAAACATTCAATACGTAAAAAAACAAGAACTTCAATTGCCCCTCCTCTCTTCTCCCAAAGAAAGAAATAGTTAATAATTAAGAAGTAATGCAAATCCAGCTGTTTTTTTTTTACAAGTAATGTTACGTCGCAAAACATATCTTAACTTATACATCGGGTCAAAGCAAACCAGTCAAATTCTTTTAAAAAGTGCAACTAAAAAAAATAATAAATTGAATTAGATTAGTTAAAGTAAACGTAAAACTAAAACTGACAACGTGGATAAAGATTTAATTACATTTAACCTAAGGATTTAATTAAGGATTCAACCGATAAAAATTTAACTAGGATTTAACCTAACAATTGAATTAAGGATTCAACCGATACAAATTTAATTAAGGATTTAATCTAAAGATTTAATTAGGATTTAACCTGAGGATTTAATTAATGATTCAACCGATAAAAAAATAATTAAGGATTTAATCTAAAGATTTAATTAGGATAAAGATTAAATTAGTAAATATACTTAATTAACAATGAAATAAAAGAGTATTAAAATCCAACACAACTTAATAGAAAATAATCGTTAAATAACATTTTTTTCCTGAGATTTAAAAAAAACACAAAAAAAAATTAATAAATCTGTGAGATATTTTGAAACATATTATACATAATAGCAATACATCCTTCTTGAGGATATTTAAAACAGAAAAAAGAGTGAATTAAAAATTCTTTTGATATACAAAAAGTATTCGTGGAGAAAACAAAAAGGACTATTATAATAACTAGAAGCATCACCAATAACAACGAAGACCATTATAACTACAAGGAGCACTACAAAAAGCATCACCAATAACAACGAAGACCATTATAACAACAAGGATCACTACAAGAAACATCACCAATAACAACGAAGACCATTATAAAAACAAGGATCACTACAAGAAACATCACCAAAACAACAAAGGCTATTATAGTAACAAACATCGCTACAAGAAACATCACTCATAACAACTAGGATCATAACAACAACCAATAACACCACCGCTAAATTTTCAACAACAAAACTACATCATTATCAGAAAGTTAGCTTAAAAATTTTAAATATTCTTTCTATTTCTAAATATAAGTTCAATTATTCCAAAAAAAAACACAATAATTAAAAAAAATATGTTTATATTAGGGCGAAATTTCTTATTACAAAAGAAAAGAAAAGAGAGAACATGGCGACTCAGACCCTATAAAATACCTAAAAAGTTTAACTCAATTTAATGGAAATAAAAGTGTCTTAAATACTTTTGTCAAATTAATAGATAGAATTTACCCTATACTTACCACATATGACGAACTTTCCCAATTAGTCTTTTCTGATATAACTAAAAATCGTACCGTAGGGAAAACAAAGGAAGTATTGGAAATCAATGCACACGTACGTTCTTGGCAGGATATTAAAACATTTTTGGAAAACAATTTTGAAGAGAAGAAACCTTGCGAAGAATTGTTTAATGACCTCAGATCGGTAACTATTAACAGTAATACTATAGATTTCTTTATCAAAATCAAATATAGACTTAGACTACTAAACAATAAAGCCGCAATGGTTGTCGGAGAAGGAGAAGGACTAAACCAAGTCGCACTAAACAACCAAAGGGGTGCCCTTCACATATTCAAGGGTAAAATGCCAGAAACAATGCGCACCATAATGGCATGTAGAAATCCTTCTACATTAGAGTCTGCTATGGACATATTGTGCGAATATGATAGAATGGGTAAAGATAGACATATTGAAAAGACCCAAAAACCAAACAGAAACGACAAACAACAGAATAACGGGAACAACTCACGGAACTATAATCAATTTAGCAACCAAACAAACTTTTCAAACCAAAATCATAGACATTATTATAACCAACAGAATACGATTCAAGGACAATTTCATAATCAAATAAATAATAATTCGACAAGCCATGATAATAGACATAACCGTGGATAAATAAATAACGGACAAAATTTTAGTTCAGGATATTCTGATCGACAGAATTTTGGTAATCATAATCGACAAAATCAAAGACAAATCATTAACGGACAAACTTTTAATCCTGTACAATCCGAACGACAGAATTCTCATTTGCAGAAACAAAGCCAATATAATAATAACCCAAATAACCAACAACAATACCCCGAGCCTAGGGAGGTAAATACAGCGGAAAATTTTCATCTACCAGCCTCCCAGGGAAACTATCCTATATGAAGATCAAATCCAAAACGATACAATTGAAATTTATTATCGACACTGGAGCTACCCACTCGATAATTAGTCCTGGGGTTTGTCATCCAAAATGGTTCATACATTGCGAAGAAACAAACTTAAAAACCCTTCAACATAACATAAAATTAAAGGAAAAAGTAGCCATCCCAATATTTGAGGAATTTGTTGAAAATTCCGAAAACAAATTCGAATTCTTAGCATGTAATTTCCTTGACCACTACGATGGTCTAATCGGCAACGATATATTGAAACAATTAAAAGCAATAACAAATTTGAAAGAAAATGTTTTAGACATTAACGGAAAACACATTCCCATAATAATAATATTAGCAGTTGAACATCAAAACGGCTTAGTAAATAGTCCCCAACATTTTTGCAAGAATAAAAATGTCGAAATTATAGAAAATATTCACGATGCAGACAATTTTAAAATAAACGCCCTTATAAGTAATAGGAACACCCCAAGAACAATAAAATTCGATACTCAGAAAACGGATATGGTAACAAATGCAAACTTCTGTGTATACAACATCCAAGAATAAGAAATTACTAAAATTCCTATCATGGAACAAATAAGAACTAACCACTTAAATAGTGAGGAAAAAAGAAAAATTCTTAAAATAACAGTTTTAAAAAAATATTGTTACGTTTTTACTTCAAATAAACCTTTTAGTTCTTTTAGTTGCAAATCAAAATAAATACACATACGAATTCAACTTAACAAACTTTATTGAAATTAATTATAATGTTCATAAAATTTAACCACTATTGTAAGTAACGAACTGAACCGTTTAATGTCTCCAATCAAACTAAACAAAACTTTTATGAGCTAGCCTGTCTATCTAGTCCATCTAGTAGATTCTAGAATTTTGTGTTCGAATTATTGTAAAATAGCTGTTATACATCTAAATCTAAAGTCTGCAATTACAATTGCTAGAAAATTCAGAACAGTGGCGTTCATAAGAATTTGAACTAATATGACATAAAACTATAATTTACAAGATAACTTATAACTAAAACCGTAAATAATTCTTAGGCAAATCTAATTTCATAACACTGTCTTCCACTTAAGCCTGTTCGTCTTCGAATAGGCTCAGATTCTCCCTTTCCATAATGGGCTAGTCGTTCTAATTGTACCACCTTCATTTTTTATCTTGGGCTCTTATATTTCTGAATTCGATACACCACGACATTCAGTTTCTTTATCACCTTATATGGTTCATCCCAATGAGTCTGCAGCTTAGGAGATAATCCTTTCTTGCGTTGTTGATTTAAAAGTAAAACCAACTGGCCTTCTGTAAAGCCTTCCGAATTTTCCGCTCAATCGTATCTGGCTTTCATCTTGTCACTGGACAGCTTAATCCGGGTTCATACGAACTCATGAAGCTTATTAAGGTTATCATGTTCTTTTGAGGTAGAGCCTTCATTATTTTCATCTGTTGGTCCAGGCTTAACGCCAAATTCTAGACCTACAGGTAGTCTGAGCTCTGTTCCAAAGACAATTTTGGCAGGTGTAAAGAGGTGGAATTGTGAACAGCTGATATTTATGCCAACAGAAACTTTGGAATGTGTTCATCCCAGTCCTTCTGATATGTGCTTACTACTTTACGTAAGTGTTCTTCCAATGTGCGGGTAAGTCTTTCAACCATGCCATCGGATTGTGGATGCAAAGGAGTTGTTCTAGTTTTCCGTATACCGTATAATTCACACATTTCTTTAAACACAGCAGATTCAAAATTTCTGCCTTCTTCTGTGCCATTGTCCAGTCTTCGCTGGACTCTATCTGTAATAGGCGAACTTCATAGCTATATTCTTTACCTTTAGCTTGCAGAATAGTGCAGAATAGTCTGTTCTTAACTGAAAATGTTGACCATACAAATACTTGTGAAAATGTTTTATGCACTCCAGTACTGCCAGGAGCTCTGTTCGCGTCACGCAGTAGTTCCTCTCGGGCTTTGAAAGTATTGGACTGTGATAGCCTACGACTCGCTCTATGCCATTGACCACTTGGGAAAGCCCACCTCCAACTCCGTATCCGCTCGCATCGGTATCTAACATAAATTTCTCTCCAATAATGGGATAAGCTAAAATTGGTGCTGAGCAAAATAGTGCCTTCAGTTTCTGAAATGCTGTTTCCTGTGCTTCACCCCAGACGCATTTTTGCGCCTTTTTTTGTCAATTCGTGTAAGGTTGCAGCAATATTTGCAAAGTTCGGTACAAAACGTCTGTAGTATGTACATAAGCCTAGAAAACTGCGTAATACATGTAGATTTTTCGGACGAGGCCAATCCCTTACAGTGTAGTGTACCTCATAAGTCGCCACCGCATACCCTTAAACTACTCTAAAACCAACACTTACCAACTTATATAGAGTAGGGTATTTTAAATATCAAATAACGGTATAAACAAATGACGACAATCGGAATGTAAGTGAATGACATTAAAATTGAGTGTAAATTGAGTGCATTCCAACGTCCAACATTCCGATTGGCGAGACTGGTCATGAGGGCTTGTTATTGATACAATCTATTGGTATCTCCATATGACCGACAAAGACAAATAGAGAAATGTAAATAATTAAACTAAGTTAGAACGGTTAAGTTAAAATCTCATGTATAGTATATAAGCACCAGTAAATTGAAAATAAATTAGACTTAAAATTAATAACTTAATTCGGCAATAACTTGCCTGGTTTTAATTTAAAGACTCATCCAAATTCGGCAGTTCCTTTGAACGCCTTACAAATCAGCTGGTACCCTAACAGCTATTTAAACAAAATAAGGGCTATAGGGACCAAAGCACATTAGAAAAACACGCTCACACCACAACACAAAACCCTACATGGCGATCCTGCCACCCCTCACTCACTACATGGCGATCCTGCCACCCCTCACTCACTACATGGCGATCCTGGCACCCCTCACCCACTACATGGCGATCCTGCCAGGCTACAGACTACCCCACTCACACACGGACATAATAAATGAACAAGTACATAAAATGTTACGTGACGATATAATAGAACCATCAATTAGCCCCTACAATGCTCCACTTCTTTTGGTACCCAAAAAGTATACGGAAGACAAACGAAAATGGAGACTTGTAGTGGATTTCAGAAAGTTAAATGACAAAATAGTTAATGACAAATTTCCACTAACTAGATTAAAGGATATTTTGGATAAACTAGGAAGAGCTAAATGGTTTTCGACTCTTGACATGACTAGCTCATTTCACCAAATTCAGTTGGACAAGGACTCAAGACCACTTACAGCTTTCTCTACACAACAGGGACACTACCAATTTAAAAGACTACCATTTGGACTTAAGATTTCATCAAACAGTTTTCAGAGAATGCTTACGATAGCACTTTCGGGACTTGATTCAGAAGCTTTTCTTTATGTCGATGACATAATTGTTTATGGATGTAGTTTGAACCATCACAATGAAAATCTTGTGAAAGTTTTGGATAGACTTCAGCGATACAATTTAAAACTGAATCCAAAGAAATGTTGTTTTTAAGACCAGAAGTAGTTTACTTAGGACATTTAATAACAAAAGACGGTGTGAAAACAGATCCAGCTAAATATGAAGTTATAAAGAATTACCCAATACCTAAAAACGCAGATGAAGTTAGACGTTTCGTTGCATTCTGTAACTATTATAGAAAATTCATACCGAATTTTGCGGACATTGCAAAACATTTAAATATGCTATTGAGAAAATCAGTAAAATTCTTATGGACAAATGAATGCCAAAACGCTTTTGACACTCTAAAAGAAAAATTAATGAACCCACCAATTTTACAGTACCCAAATTTTGACAAACCTTTTATTTTGACGACTGACGCCTCAAACTACGCGTTAGGAGCAGTCTTATTACAAGGTGAAATTGGAAAAGATTTACCTATTTCTTACGCAAGTAAATCACTTCAAAAGCATGATATGAACAAACCCATTATTGAAAAAGAATTGCTCGCAATTCACTGGGGAATAAATTTCTTCAAACCATATTTATACGGTCAAAAATTCATAGTGGTAACAGACCATAGACCATTGATATCACTATTTTCACATAAGAATCCCTCATCAAAAATGACAAGAATTAGACTAGATTTAAGCGATTATGACTTTACGATAGTTTATAAAAAAGGAAAAATTAACACTAATGCGGACGCATTATCAAGAATAGAAATAAACTCAGACGTACTAAAACAAATGATACCATTAGAAAATGATGAAAAAGAAAAAAGAATTCTAATAAACACAAGGGCAATGACAAAGAGAAATGAAAAAGAGGCAAATAAAGTTACAAATAATGAGGCAAATAAAGTTGATGATAATGAAGAAATAGATATAAATAAAGCGTACGCGAATAGAAATAATGTGGAAAAATGCATCTCTCAGGAGTCTGATCAACTTCTAATATGGGAATGCACATCCATAAATGACGTCAAGAAAATGAAGAAAGTACAGTTTAATAAATTTGAAAATATAGAGGATATAGATATGTATATATATAAAAGATAACGTTGTGCACATAGGGCGTGATGATAATTCATCGAAACAAGATTCGACTATGAAGAAATCACGTACCCAAGATAATAATCATATGAATAAAGGATGTAATGATAATTCATCGAAACAAGATTCGATTATGAAGAAGTTACATGCCAAAAACATACAAAATGATAATAATATGCATGCAAGATTCAGCGATAACTCAGCGAAACTAGATTCGATTCTGAGGAAACTGATATCTAAAATGAACAAGGAAAATATAAAAGAACTAGCGCTAGCAAAGAATGATAAGATATTTAAAGTATATACAATGAAAGATTTTAAAGAAGCCTATACAAAGATAAGAATAAACAACAAAAGTCCTCAACTAAAAATATTAATTTACAATGCCCCAACAAGAATAACAGATGACATACTGAAATATAAACTCATCGATGAATTCCACAACGCCACACACGCAGGCCACTTAGGAATAAGAAAAACAATTATTAAATTAAAACAGCGATACATTTGGAAAAACATGAATAAGATGGTAAAGCAATTCGTAAAATACTGTGACAAGTGTACTATAAACAAACAAACCAAACACATTAAAGAACCACTTACAATAACGGACACACCGAGCAACAGTTTTGAAACAATATCAATTGATACTGTAGGACCTCTTCGTATTTCAAACGGATACCGATACATATTGACAATGCAATGCGAGCTAACAAAATTCATTATTGCTCACCCAATGTCAACAAAAGACGCACTTACAACTGCCAAAACACTTGTAGAACAATTAATTTTAAAATTCGGTAAATTTAAGGTGCTCAAATCAGACAACGGGACAGAATTCAAAAACGAACTCATGCATAACATATGTTCACTACTCGATATCAAACAAACATTTTCAACCCCTTACCACCATGAAACAATGGGTGCGGTAGAAAGAAATCACAGGGTTCTCAATGAATTCTTGCTGACAACAGCAAATGATTACGAATGGGATAAGTGGATAAACTATTTTACTTTTGCCTACAACACGGCTCCACACATAGACACTGGTTACACACCATTTGAATTGGTATATGGTAGATTGCCATGCCTACCATCAGAATTTTATGAAACTGATAATAACAAAATATACAATTATGATGACTATGCAAAAGAGCTGAAACAAAGATTAAAATATTCTTTGATTAGAGCTAAAGATTTCACAGATAAAATAAAAGAAAAAAGAAACATGGAAAATAGATATAGCAGTAGTTTAAATCTAAAAATAGGAGATTTAGTTTTAATAAAAGTAGAGAATAGGAAAAAGAATCAAAGCCCGTACAAAGGCCCATATAGAATAATTAGAAATAACGGTGTAAATACTATAATAGACTACCACGGAATTGAAAAAGAATTCCATAACAATCAACTAAAACCATATATAGGCCTAAGAGACAATAATTAAGTACTATAAGATACTATTTTTACTACTATTTTTAAATAATTAAATAATTATAAATTAAATATTAATTACATTAAGAACTACTTTAAAATTTATAACTCATGTTAATACAAATTATAAAACTATTAAAATATTAAATACTATATAAGAACTACTTTGTAAAATTATAATATATGTAAATAGAAACTAAGAACTATTTTATAAACATTGTCGGTATTATGAATATATCAAGAAAAATCAATCCCCTAATTTTTCTCTTAGCGGTGAGGGTGTAGTGTACCTCATAAGTCGCCACCGCATACCCTTAAACTACTCTAAAACCAACACTTACCAACTTATATAGAGTAGGGTATTTTAAATATCAAATAACGGTATAAACAAATGACGACAATCGGAATGTAAGTGAATGACATTAAAATTGAGTGTAAATTGAGTGCATTCCAACGTCCAACATTCCGATTGGCGAGACTGGTCATGAGGGCTTGTTATTGATACAATCTATTGATATCTCCATATGACCGACAAAGACAAATAGAGAAATGTAAATAATTAAACTAAGTTAGAACGGTTAAGTTAAAATCTCATGTATAGTATATAAGCACCAGTAAATTGAAAATAAATTAGACTTAAAATTAATAACTTAATTCGGCAATAACTTGCCTGGTTTTAATTTAAAGACTCATCCAAATTCGGCAGTTCCTTTGAACGCCTTACAAATCAGCTGGTACCCTAACAGCTATTTAAACAAAATAAGGGCTATAGGGACCAAAGCACATTAGAAAAACACGCTCACACCACAACACAAAACCCTACATGGCGATCCTGCCACCCCTCACTCACTACATGGCGATCCTGCCACCCCTCACTCACTACATGGCGATCCTGGCACCCCTCACCCACTACAACAGCTTTTATTTTATTGTCATCCATTGAAATGCCTTTTGAGGTTACTCGATGTACTTTACTTCCTTCTGGAACAGTGAACATTTTTTAGCACTTAGTTTAAGTCCTGCCATGGATACACGTTCCAACACTTCTTCCAGGGTTTTCAGGTGTTCATTAAATCTTTTCCCCATGACAATAATGTCGTCAAGGTACACCAAACATGTCTTTTAGTGATGACCTTTAAACACCAGCTACATTAAACGCTCGAAAGTAGCCGGAGCATTGCAGAGTTCAAATGGTCTTACCATCAACTGCCATAAACCATCACTTGAGCTAAACGCAGTTTTCTCCTTATCATTGTCTGAAATTTCCACTTGCCAATAACCGCTCTGCAAATCTAATGTAGAAAACCATTCCGTTTCGGCTAACGTGTCCAAGGTATCATCGATTCTAGGCAATGGATAACTTTCTTTTTTCGTGACGCACTTTTAGCCATATTTAATTGTACTTTTAATTTTCCATAGACTGTGGCAGACTCTCCCTTAGCTGTTTGCAGACTTACCCCGCTCAGCGGTTCAATAGATTTTTGTATTAAGTCGGGCCTTATAATAGAATGTGATGCCCCCATGTCCACAGTAAAAATGGGGTTTCGTCCGTTAATATAACCGCAAGCAGTAAGATTACTGTTACTATGTTGCACAACTGGTAATATAGAAATTGTGGGGCCATCAGATGTGGAAGCTAGCCCATTCCCCGCAGAACTACCTCTTTTTAGTTCAAAAGTGACTCTTGTGATGAATGTCGATAAGCTCTTTGGTTGTCTCTTTGTGGCGAAGCAGATCGGGATCGTTTTCTTGGTGACTTGCAGTTTCGTTGAATATGACCAGTCTTACCACAGTTATAGCATTTTACTTTGCTTTTGGTTTTATTTTGCTTGTCGCCCAAAGCTTGCAAACCTGCCTCCTTCATGCTTCTCATTTCCTTTAAAATATCTCCTTCGTCCTCAGCAGAGAAATCAACCTTTCGTACCTTATACACTTGCGGCCTTGAAATTATCCTGGCGGTTTCTTGGGCTAGGGCAAATGATACCGTTTCTGCAAACGATAATTTCTGTGAGTTTTACATCAGAATCTCGTATACCATTTACAAATGCTTCGGTCTTAAAGTGATCTAACAATGGATGACTTTCACCGGGATAAGTAAGCTGCACCAAACGCTCGATCTCTAGTGCGAAATCCTGTAGCGTCTCGTTTGCCTTTTGTTCTCTGTCCCGTAATTGCATTCTGAATATTTCTTTTCTGTGTTCACCACCATACTTACGTGGCAGTGCTAACATATTGTTATCATAATTGTTTCTGCAACTTACTTATACACTTTCTAGAATTTCAGCTGCAGTTCCTTTTAAAGCCAGAATCAGCTCTAGGCTTTTTTCTTCATTGTTCAATGCATTTTTGTTGGCAACTGTGTCAAACTGGAACTTAAACACATTCAATGGTGAGCTGCCGTTAAAACTTGGAGCTCTTATTCTATTCGAGACTACTGGAAAAACTCGCACCGCTCCCTCTTGGTATTGAAGACTTTACTTTTTCTTCCAGATGATGTAGTTTTCCATCACAAACAGTGACTTGTGTTTTTACATCAAACATCTTCTAATTGAATTCTATCTCCATATCGTCTAATCGTTCATTTATAGCAGTAGAAATTTCTTGAAGCTTCTCAAGTTTTTAGCTAGTAGCCTGGAGTTTCTCGTTCGTCACCCTCGAATTTTCTTGAATTTCGGCAAGAATGGTGTTTAAATTTTCTTTAACCATTTTCTCCATGCTTCTTGAATTTTCTGCCGAGCTCACTTTCACCATTTTCTCCATGTTTTCCTACATTTTTCTAAATTTTTTTCCATTTTCTGCATCATAGCAGCAAACATTGTGCTAAGATCCATGTTGCTTGTTACTTCACGGGTAGCAACTTCTATTTCTTCTTTTTCATCAAATCCATTAGCTGCGATGTCAATATTGCGTCGCTTAAATTCATCGATTAATCTTTTCTGCAGCTCAGCTTTATTTCCTGCAGTCGGCAGATCCAACTTGCCCAACTCTTAGGCGGTTCAACTTTTAGCTCATCGAATTTCATTGTTTACCAATTTTTGTATGCCTTTTTTTATTTTTTTATTGAGTTATTTTTTTTATATTTCAATCCCACTTCTGACACCAATTGTTACGCTTTTACTTAATAAAACGCGTTAAGGTTTATTCCCTTTCTAATAAACGTTTGAGTCCTTTTAATTGCAAATCAAAATAAATACACACACGAATTCAACTAAACAAACTTTATTGAAATTAATTATAGGGGGGATTCACAAGGTGTGCTATCAAGTCATATCGTCATAATGTCCTAAATAATATTTTACAATTGTTTAAAAAAAAAAATATTTTTTTATGTTGTTTGAAACACAACAATATTTTTTTTTTTAAACAATTGTAAAATATTATTTAGGACATTTTGACGATATGACTTGATAGCATACCTTATGAATCCCCCCATAATGTTCGCAAAATTAAACCACTATTGTAAGTAGCGAACTGAACCGTTTAATGTCTCCAATCAAACTAAACTAAACTTTTAAGAGTTAGCCTGTATTTATAGCTCAAAACTATTCCTAGTTGATTCAAGAACCATCTAGTAGATTCTAGAATTTTGTGTTCGAATTATCTTAAAATAACTGTTACACATCTAAATCTATAGTCTACAATTACAATTGCTAGAAAATTCAGTACAGTGGCGTTCATGAGAATTTGAACTTACATGACATAAAACTATAACTTACAAGATAACTTATAACTAAAACCATAAATAATTCTTAGAAAAATCTAATTTCGTAACAATATTCTATTCAAAGAATACCGATTTAACGTTTACAAATTTAATCAAGCATGATATTAGGAAAATAAACAATATTCCAATTGCTGCAAAAACTTAAAGGTATCCTTACATCCATAAGGCAGAAATAAATAAGCAAATTAAGGAAATGTTAAACGATGGAATTTTCAGACCAAGTCAAAAAGAAAAAACTAGATGCAAGCGGCACAAAAGAAATGGAGAATGGTTATAGATTATCGCAAATTAAACGAGGTCACTATCGACGATAAATACCCGATTCCAAATATTGACAAGATCTTAGAGAAATTAGGACGCTACCGATACTTCACATCCCTTACAAAAATATTTAACCGCTTAAAAGAAGTGAATTTAAAAGTCCAATTCAAAAAAAAAAAAAATGCAAATTCTTGAAACGAGGAACTAACTTTTTAGGACATGTAGTGACTGGTTCAGGTGTAAAACCAAACTCAGATAAAATTTACTTGTGTTTAGAAGTTTCCTATACCAACTTAACAGAAACAAACCAAACCGTTTTTAGGCCTCGCTGGATATTATAGGAAGTTCATTAAAGATTACTCCAAAATTGCAAGACAAAATATTTAAAGAATAACGCTAAAATTAATATTAACGATTTAGAATATAAAGAAAGTTTTGATTTACCGAAGAAATTGCTAACAAACTCCAATATACTAGCGGATCCAGATTTTAATAAAACCTTTATATTGCAAACCGATTCAAGTAGTTATCCCATACGGACACCGTATTTGTTATGCGAGCCGAGCATTAAATGATCATGAACAAAACTACAGTACAATAGAAAAATAATTACTAGCGATTGTGTGGGCTACACAGCATTTACGGCCATATTTCTTTGGTAGAAGATTTATTATCGAAACCGATCATAGACCTCTCACAATTAGTCAGATGGAGACTCCGATTACAGGAGTTCGATTATGAAATAAAGTACAAAAAGGGTATTCTAAATGGGAGCGCAGATCCGTTATCAAGAGTTGAAATAAACATTAATCAAAATCTTCCAAACAAACACAATCCACTAACGAGGAATAACATTTTAGAAACTAATAACTCTTTGAATTTCTATTGACAACAGATAATCTTTAATAAAACTCTCTTTAATAATCTGGTTCATTGAAATTAAGAAATGAAAATATTTTTAGATATAAGAGAAAAACTAAACAAAATTAATGCTATCTTTTGCCAAGATGAATCGATATTTAATGCATTTAAAGAAATAGGAAAAAAATATTTTATTGAGAACGAATTCAGAATCGTAAGATGTTAAAAGGTCTTAAAAGATGTAATAGACGAAAACGAGTTAACAGAAAGAATATAAAGAGAACACAAAAGAAATAATCACAGAGGAATAATCGAGAATTTTGCTGGACTGAAAACCGAAATTTATCACCTTGATTTAAAAACACGAATAACTCAATTTATTAATAATTGCGATATTTGCAGTATGGAAAAATCCGATAGAAACCCAGTCAAGCAGGAATATAAAATAACCGAAACTCCAGAAAAACCGGAGACATAGTTCACGCAGACGTTTTCTATAGCCTAGGAAAAACTTTTCTTAACGTTTATAGATAAATTCAGCAAATATGTCTAGGCAATAAAAATCAAGAACCGTCATGGATAGAATTTAAATTGGCTTTAACGCAGTACTTATCCTGTACTGGAAGTATAAGAAAATTAGTAATGGACAACGAATTATGATTTAAAGCCCTACCTCTCCTATAATTCCTTAGAGAACAGGAAATCGAAATACATTACACGTCGAACAATAACCATACATCCAATGCAAATGTGGAAAGATTACACAACACGATAAACGGTTATTAAAGCACGACCCAAACAGAGATATAGAAAATGTGGAGGAGAGCATTTATAGAATCATAATGTTTTACAATAATACAATTTATTCCACAGCCGGAAAAACCTATTCGCTTCAGAAATCGTATTATAAGTTTAAGGGACTTTCCTTCGATTATAGATCTTATGATAAAAAATAAAGAAATAATATTTAATAAACTCAACAGAACACGTAAGAAAAAAACGAGCGCGGAGGCAAAAACCATTCAAAATTTCGGAAAGTAACAGTCACCGAGTTAGACAACGACGACGTCATAAAGGATCGAGGTCATAAATATCACAAGTCCCACATAAAAAGGAAAAGAAAATATCAAAACGGAAACACTTCGGAAAATACATATACCCTACTATTATTTTTTATTTTTCAGATGATGTTCTTCCTGTTATTACTTATAACAACACTACATGATGTAGTAGCAAAAAACCTAGAAGTAAGAGAGCCAAAAGATTAATAATAATTTCTTAAAAATAATTCACATTATTAACACGACACAATATTTAGAAACAGTTAACGTTATACAAGAGAATATTCATAAATTAACAGACACATATACAAATGTCACCATACTGTTTTACAGTGTTAACGAAAGTCTGGCATTATGCAAAGCAAAAATTTAAAACATAATATCCGAATTAAGATTCAAACGAGGAATTATAAACGCAATAGGTAAAGAAATTAAAAACATTTCAGGGACAATAGATAACGACGATGAAAAGGAAATTTTTGACAAAATTCAAAAATTAGAAAAAAGGAACAGAGAAACAGTGACAGCCATATACGAAATAACTTATCTCAGCACTTCCATGTCAGAAAGATAAACAAATATCACAGAACACATTTACAACCAACAAAAAATTGTTCAAAAACACATAAATACACAAGGGAAAAATAAAAAACAAGATTCTTGAGTGAGAAGATGAAACCCTATTCCTGCAAAATATCTTTCAAATTAATAATGATGTTAATTTATTGATGGACCACGTAAACGAAATTGGACATGTTATTTTTAATTCCAAACTAGGAATAATCCCATCCGGCATACTGACTACAGACTAAAATAAATTTATAGACGAAATACAATCCTACCTTCATACTAAACAATACGTAACATACAGAGAGAGTTTAACAATTTTAACCTTGAATATTCCTAAGTTTTCGGACGAAACAATTGCCGAGGTCACATATGAACCAATTCCTGACAAACAGAATATAATTTTAGTTTTCAATGAAAAAAAAACAGTTCTCATTAACATAAATGAAATATACAAATCAAGCACTATAGAATATAAGAAACTAGAAATAGTAAATTACCAATGTTTAACAAATATTATGAAAAACTTGAAACCCAATTGTAAAACAACTATTACAGAAGATCAAGAAGAAAAAGAAATTTATCCAGGTTTACTCATATTTAAAAATTATCAAGAAAATGTTACAACAAATTGTAAAAACTTGTATTATTAATAAAATTTGAAAATTGAATTATAAAAACTAGATTAAGAAACTATAAAAACTCCAAAATAAATATTAATGAAATGTTTATTTAAGAAGAATTTATTTTAAAATCAAAAAACTATAATATTTATATTCCTGACTTGGCTATTAAGGAAATACACTTCAATGAAACAATAAAAACTGTAAAACATAAAATACTTAACACTTCTATAATAAGTACTGGCAGCAATATTGGAATCACTGTCATATTGATTTCAATCATTATTATACTTTATGTTAAAAGCAATAAAAGAATTTATATTACAAGTTCACCGGAGCTTCTCTCTAACGAACGGGGATTTATAGTACACCCTAATAAAATACTTATATAAAATAATACACACATTTTAAAATTTTTTTACATATACATATATTTTTTAAACATACGGTTACACTTACATTTCTTTCTTTAAACATTTCTTTCATTCCCTTTTTTTGTTTTTTTTTTTTGTTAATCCGTAAAATACATAGGTTAGGTTAGAAAGGCTGGTGTGAAGCAAACTTCACACCCTCACCCAGAGACCAATATGGTCCATTGTGATGCCTTAATTAGTGAAAGAAAGAAGGAAAGAAGAGAAAGAAATACAGTGTGACAGAGTACGAGAAGTAAATGGTGAAAGCACAGGAAAGGAAGATAGTGGAAGATAAGAAATCGGACAGAACAACCAAAAACAACCCTACTAAATAGGAAAACTGCCCTACATGTTTCCAGTCCCAAGTCTCCTGCCGGGCAGCCAGGTCATTCCCGTCAGATTCTCGAGCCCGCAGCCCGAGACATTGCCCAATTCGTGCAGGAATCTGCTACCTAGCCACCTCAGCCTGCTATTCTGTAGCCTGGGAGAATGGCACAGAAAATGCTCAACTCTCTCCAACTCCTCTGGGTCCTCACACAGCCTACATATATACGATAAGCCAGACCCCATTCTCACCGCCATTCTGCCTATCATACAGTGTCACGTGATAATACCTATCATTGTCTTGACGCACTACTCTTACCCAGCAGTGCGTCTAAATTTGACCTACTAAGCATCGGCCACAGCTTGCGCGTTTGGCCCCGCTAAGCCCGATTAGTCCCGCTCAGAATGAATGATGTTGCAGTGACCCGGTACCCAGCAGAGCCTCACAACATAATTCCCTAAGATTCCTCCTAGAATCCTCCACTAGCTTGGAGTTCACATAACAGCCTATCAAGGCCCTAAGAGCCGCCTAGCTGTCCACATATAAAGTAACCTCCGAACCCTTGACAATGTTAGCCCCTAGCAATTCCACGGCTCTGAGTACCCCCAGAACCTCCACTTGAAATACACTGCAGTCGTCGGGAAGTCTATATGACCTTCTGATGTCCAGATCCTCAATGCAGACCCGTGCCCTTCATCTTCGAGCCCTCAGTGAAAATAGCAAATCCCCTGCCCTGACCAGCTCTCTCTAGAAGGCAATATAACTTCTAGCAACGAATGCTCTTTGCTGCCATTCCCATCACATACTGCTCTATAGGCAGAAGATGAAGAATGACATCCAGAGCAGCCTGAATGGCACTTCTCAAGGCACCTGTCATGCCGATCGAAGCACACCTCTGAGCATTATATAGAAGGTCCCTCCGACTAGCTAGTTTCAATGCCTCCCACCAAACACAGCATCCATACGTAAGAATGGGTCTAACCACCGAAGTGTACAGCCATCCCACAACTAACGGCCGGAGTCCCCAACTCCTACCTATCGACGATCAGCAAGAATAGAAGGCATTGAGACCCCTCTTTAGTCTCTCCTGAGTATTCCTTCTCCAGGACAGCTTACTGTCCAGAAAAACTCCTAGATACTTAGCACTAGCAGATAGCCTAGGCTCCACTCCCCCTAGTACCGGCACCCTAAAATTCTCCAACTTGTACCTCCACGTGAAAAGAACTAATTCTGTCTTCTCCGGATTAACTCCCAAACCCTTATCAGTCGCCCATGATGACAGTTCGCCCAGCGCCCCTTGCATGACATCGCTAATTGTCAGCATAAACTTGCCCGATACCAATATAACTACATCATCCGCGTAGGCGACGACCTTCTGACCTATCCTGCCAAAACGTCCCAGAACGACATTGACAACCAAGAGCCACAATAAGGGAGAGAGAACTCCCCCCTGTGGGGTCCCCCTAGTCACGAGTTTCCTTAAGCACTCGTTTCCCCAGTCCGAATGAATAACTCCACTGGTAAGCATCAGAGATATCCATTCGACCCAAGAATAACGAAACCCCTAAATCACTCAGTGTGCCTTATGGCCTCTATTCTCACATTGTTAAAGGCCTCCTCTATTTCTAGGAATGCCGCCAAGGTGTATTCCTTGTCTCGCAATCCCCGTTCTATATAACCCACCACATCATAAAGCGCACTCTCAACCGACCTACCCTTCAGATAGGCATGCTGAGCGCCGTTGATGATGCCGGCGTCAATCTTCGTCCTCAGATGTAGATCAATCAGTCTTTCTAATGTCTTCAAAAGAAAAGACGATAGGCTGATGGGTCTAAAATCCTCGGATTTAGAGTGACCGGTTCTACCTGCCTGAGGTATGAAAATAACCCTGACCTCTCTCCACCCTCTAGGAATGCAGCCATTAGGCAGACATACCCTAAATAGTTCCACCAGCAATAGGAGTGATGATCCCTGGATATTCTGTAGCATAGCCGGAAATATACCATTTGGTCCTGCCGATTTGTAAGACCCAAAAGTATTAACCGCCCATGTACCATTATCCAAGGTGATGATATCCCCCACCGCCTCGCTTATCTCCCCTTCCGAGCCTGATCCAGAAAAGAGGTTACCAGACCCCACCTGTCGTCCGGTCCCTGAATAAATCCTGGGACCACAGGGTCCTTGGATAAAATCCTTCTGAACCTGGAAATCTCATTTACAGATTCCACAGACTCGCTAAATTTGATCCATGAGTCCCTTTTAGCCCTTCTAATATCTCCCTTATATCTATTATAACTTATCCTAAAGTTAATCCAATCCTCATTCCTACGCGTATGCTTTGCTCTATTGAATAACCTTCTGACAGTGGTTCTTTGAGTCCTCAACTCTCGTGTCCACCATCTCGGTTGCGAGCGCCTACCCGGAAAATTCAGCGGACAAGATCGCTCATAAATACTGGTCAATACCTCCGTAAAGGTACACATCAGGTGCTCCACACCGCCCGAAGTCGACCCCCAATCGTGTCTAACTCTAAGGTTACTATTTACCAACCCCGAAAAAGAATCCCAGTTCGTCCTCCTTGGATTCCTGTTTGACTTTTCGAAATTTAGATTAAAGGATATACGATCATGGTCAGAGCAGGAAAATTCCATAGCCACCCTCCAATCATCTACCAAGTCTCTATAGTTCGTCAATGTTACATCTATTACCGCCTCCCTATCTCTAGTTCTGAATGTTGACGTATTCCCCCTATTACAGATATAAAGATTACTAGCAATAATAAAATCAAACATAGACTCACCCCTTTTTTTGATGTCGGTACTTCCCCATTAGGTATGGTGTGCATTAGCATCACAACCTAGTACCCCTTCTGCTCGAATGCTCCACCAACTCACGTCCTTTCACACCAGGTGGATCGGTAGCCTCATATGGTAAGTATAAGGATGCTAGTGCTAGGACCGGTTTGTCCCTAGCTTCACCTGTCACAACCGTGAGGTCTCCATTGCTGAAAGAAGGAGAAAACATAAATTTGAGTTCAATTCTTGCCATTACACAAGTTCGAACCTTCTCATCCGTGTGGGATACGAACAGTGTACATATATCCCGTGGCTTTTAATCCAACTACCCGATTGTTGTTGATCCAGGGCTCTTGGATTAAGGCCACGTCCACGTTGTTATCGATGAGGTGGGTTAATAATTTGGTTGAGGCTGCTTCACAGTGATGCAGGTTTATCTGCACCACATTCAGCCTCTTAGGGTCCATCATTTTTGGAAAACCTAAATCTGATGGACCCAAACCCAAATATCCCAACCCCACTCATCGACTTTAACTTCCTGGTGCACTCTTAACCTTCTTCCTTCTACCTTCCTTGTAAGAGGATACGCCAGCAGAGTCTGGTGAGGATCCTTTGTCTTTTCTGACAACATTTGACTCCTCAGCATCATCTGCTGTATACCCCGCAGGATAGGAAAACCCTTCTTTTGAATCTAGCAGCGTTCTTCCGGTGCATATTCAGCAAATGCCTATCCCGCCCATCGTGCAGTGAAGAGTCTTTCTTAGCTATCTTTTCTAGAGAAGCTAAGGAGACTCTCCCACCACTATTGGCTTTTTCGAGATTCGATCGGCTCTCCGATGTGACCAGGAACAGGCCAGTTTGCTCTCTGGCTCGAATGTGACCACAGAAGTCGATGGTTCAACCGTTTGGTCCTGACCATGAGCCGATATCATAGCTATATCGTGCTCGTCATCAGAGCCCAAGGTCAGATCACCGAGTCTTTCCGAGGCCCCAGAACGTGTCAGTGAGTCCGTTGGCGAGCCCATCCAGTTGGTCTCTGTCAGTTCTGTCTTTAGCTGACTTTCTTGCAGCAGAATATCCCTGTGAACACCCTGCAGATCCGAGTCTGTATCTGACATCGAGCCTGTTGAGTTGTCAGTGATACTCCCTGCACCAACTTCTGTCACTATGTCCGTTTTTTGTTTTATCTTGACATTGTCCAGTTTTCAATCCCACGAGTATGCACGTATACAAAGGACCATCTCGCACAGTGACTGCTTGCACGTACTAGGCTAGAATTACAACTGACTAGTTTCTTTAACCACTAACTAGTCAT
This sequence comes from Pollenia amentaria, assembly GCA_943735925.1. NCBI lineage: Eukaryota > Metazoa > Arthropoda > Insecta > Diptera > Polleniidae > Pollenia > Pollenia amentaria. The sequence continues at coordinate 124,231,395 of OX031006.1, read as the reverse complement.
CCAGGTCCTCGGCACTGCTATCAACCACCATGACCTTAAAAGTGGGGGAAGTGGGAAAAAGGGGGAATAGGATGAGGAATGGATGACCCTTAGTCATGCTGGACTTAAAGCGTTTGCCTTTAAACTTGTTCCGACTCAGCTGTCCGGATTCAAGTTCCAAGACAGACACTACAACTGACACTTAAGCCACCACATCGCGGCTTATGAATGTTTGTCCACAACAACGTAAACAAACATACATACGTACTTAGCATACATTTAATTGATTTCCCTATTAAATTTCTCGGAATCTTTTGTTCTTGCATTTTGTGGGTGGTCACATTAAAAGTAGACCAATAAACTACAAAATTCACTTGAATCCCTTTCACTCATAGCCCGCCAGAATAAGTAAATTCCTAGGATAAAACTAGGAAATAAATACTACAATAAGACAAAAATAGAATAAGCACTTTAGTTTTAATTTAATTTTCTGTATTTAATATTAAGATTTTGAAAATAAAAAAACATTCGTATACATCGGGTCAAAGCAAACAAGTCAAATTCTTTTATTTAAAAAGTGTAACTTTTTAATTAGGCTTAAGTTCATTGAATTTAATTTTCATTAAATTATTTTTATGAAGACAGGAATTTTACAACATGAAATTAATTAAAATTTTTATTGATAATTTTTCATTCTTGACTGCGCTGAGATTTGAACCCAGGCGTTCACGGTCAGGTTGCCCATACTAGTTTCGATTGTAACCACACAATCTCGTCAGTGGGGTTTGCCGTTTTACTCACTCGGCTATTGAGGCCGGGCGACGTCAATAGTCAAACATCAATCCTTAAACCAAATGGTATTTCACCTTGGTAGATCGAAATTTGCTTTTTTGAATGAATGATTATCTATTTTAATTGATTTACATGTTCTTCCTAACTTCTGTTTTTTCGTACTTTTTGTCAAGAATTCTTCTTGAAGTCCAGAGTACATTTTTTTTGTTTTTGATGTTTTTGTCTTTCTTTTTTCTTGTTGACCTTTTTCAGCACAACTTGAAGGACAAATGTAAACATAGCTCGTGCCTTAGCTGTTAACAATAATTAGTATTGTGGCTATTTTTATTAAACTGTTAATGGTTTTTAATCCAAATTTAGATATTTTTAATTAGGCTTAAGTTCATTGAATTTAATTTTCATTAAATTATTTTTATGAAGACAGGAATTTTACAACATGAAATTAATTAAAATTTTTATTGATAATTTTTCATGTTTTTGTCTTTCTTTTTTCTTGTTGACCTTTTTCAGCACAACTTGAAGGACAAATGTAAACATAGCTCGTGCCTTAGCTGTTAACAATAATTAGTATTGTGGTTAATTTTATTGAACTGTTAATGGTTTTTAATCCAAATTTAGATATTTTTAATTAGACTTAAGTTCATTGAATTTAATTTTCATTAAATTATTTTTATGAAGACAGGAATTTTACAACATGAAATTAATTAAAATTTTTATTGATAATTTTTCATTCTTGACTGCGCTGAGATTTGAACCCAGGCGTTCACGGTCAGGTTGCCCATACTAGTTTCGATTGTAACCACACAATCTCGTCAGTGGGGTTTGCCGTTTTACTCACTCGGCTATTGAGGCCGGGCGACGTCAATAGTCAAACATCAATCCTTAAACCAAATGGTATTTCACCTTGGTAGATCGAAATTTGCTTTTTTGAATGAATGATTATCTATTTTAATTGATTTACATGTTCTTCCTAACTTCTGTTTTTTCGTCCTTTTTGTCAAGAATTCTTCTTGAAGTCCAAAGTACATTTTTTTTGTTTTTGATGTTTTTGTCTTTCTTTTTACTTGTTGACCTTTTTCAGCACAACTTGAAGGACAAATGTAAACATAGCTCGTGCCTTAGCTGTTAACAATAATTAGTATTGTGGTTATTTTTATTAAACTGTTAATGGTTTTTAATCCAAATTTAGATATTTTTAATTAGGCTTAAGTTCATTGAATTTAATTTTCATTAAATTATTTTTATGAAGACAGGAATTTTACAACATGAAATTAATTAAAATTTTTATTGATAATTTTTCATTCTTGACTGCGCTGAGATTTGAACCCAGGCGTTCACGGTCAGGTTGCCCATACTAGTTTCGATTGTAACCACACAATCTCGTCAGTGGGGTTTGCCGTTTTACTCACTCGGCTATTGAGGCCGGGCGACGTCAATAGTCAAACATCAATCCTTAAACCAAATGGTATTTCACCTTGGTAGATCGAAATTTGCTTTTTTGAATAAATGGTTATCTATTTTAATTGATTTACATGTTCTTCCTAACTTCTGTTTTTTCGTACTTTTTGTCAAGAATTCTTCTTGAAGTCCAAAGTACATTTTTTTTTGTTTTTGATGTTTTTGTCTTCTTTTTCTTGTTGACCTTTTTCAGCACAACTTGAAGGACAAATGTAAACATAGCTCGTGCCTCAGCTGTTAACAATAATTAGTATTGTGGCTATTTTTATTGAACTGTTAATGGTTTTTAATCCAAATTTAGATATTTTTAATTAGGCTTAAGTTCATTGAATTTAATTTTCATTAAATTATTTTTATGAAGACAGGAATTTTACAACATGAAATTAATTAAAATTTTTATTGATAATTTTTCATTCTTGACTGCGCTGAGATTTGAACCCAGGCGTTCACGGTCAGGTTGCCCATACTAGTTTCGATTGTAACCACACAATCTCGTCAGTGGGGTTTGCCGTTTTACTCACTCGGCTATTGAGGCCGGGCGTCGTCAATAGTCAAACATCAATCCTTAAACCAAATGGTATTTCACCTTGGTAGATCGAAATTTGCTTTTTTGAATGAATGATTATCTATTTTAATTGATTTACATGTTCTTCCTAACTTCTGTTTTTTCGTACTTTTTGTCAAGAATTCTTCTTGAAGTCCAAAGTACATTTTTTTTGTTTTTGATGTTTTTGTCTTTCTTTTTTCTTGTTGACCTTTTTCAGCACAACTTGAAGGACAAATGTAAACATAGCTCGTGCCTTAGCTGTTAACAATAATTAGTATTGTGGTTATTTTTATTGAACTGTTAATGGTTTTTAATCCAAATTTAGATATTTTTAATTAGGCTTAAGTTCATTGAATTTGATTTTCATTAAATTATTTTTATGAAGACAGGAATTTTACAACATGAAATTAATTAAAATTTTTATTGATAATTTTTCATTCTTGACTGCGCTGAGATTTGAACCCAGGCGTTCACGGTCAGGTTGCCCATACTAGTTTCGATTGTAACCACACAATCTCGTCAGTGGTACAAAGTACATTTTTTTTGTTTTTGATGTTTTTGTCTTTCTTTTTTCTTGTTGACCTTTTTCAGCACAACTTGAAGGACAAATGTAAACACTGACGAGATTGTGTGGTTACAATCGAAACTAGTATGGGCAACCTGACCGTGAACGCCTGGGTTCAAATCTCAGCGCAGTCAAGAATGAAAAATTATCAATAAAAATTTTAATTAATTTCATGTTGTAAAATTCCTGTCTTCATAAAAATAATTTAATGAAAATTAAATTCAATGAACTTAAGCCTAATTAAAAATATCTAAATTTGGATTAAAAACCATTAACAGTTCAATAAAAATAACCACAATACTAATTATTGTTAACAGCTAAGGCACGAGCTATGTTAACATTTGTCCTTCAAGTTGTGCTGAAACAGGTCAACAAGAAAAAAGAAAGACAAAAACATCAAAAACAAAAAAAATGTACTTTGGACTTCAAGAAGAATTCTTGACAAAAAGTACGAAAAAACAGAAGTTAGGAAGAACATGTAATTCAATTAAAATAGATAATCATTCATTCAAAAAAGCAAATTTCGATCTACCAAGGTGAAATACCATTTGGTTTAAGGATTGATGTTTGACTATTGACGTCGCCCGGCCTCAATAGCCGAGTGAGTAAAACGGCAAACCCCACTGACGAGATTGTGTGGTTACAACCGAAACTAGTATGGGCAACCTGACCGTGAACGCCTGGGTTCAAATCTCAGCGCAGTCAAGAATGAAAAATTATCAATAAAAATTTTAATTAATTTCATGTTGTAAAATTCCTGTCTTCATAAAAATAATTTAATGAAAATTAAATTCAATGAACTTAAGCCTAATTAAAAATATCTAAATTTGGATTAAAAACCATTAACAGTTCAATAAAAATAGCCACAATACTAATTATTGTTAACAGCTAAGGCACGAGCTATGTTTACATTTGTCCTTCAAGTTGTGCTGAAAAAGGTCAACAAGAAAAAAGAAAGACAAAAACATCAAAAACAAAAAAAATGTACTCTGGACTTCAAGAAGAATTCTTGACAAAAAGTACGAAAAAACAGAAGTTAGGAAGAACATGTAAATCAATTAAAATAGATAATCATTCATTCAAAAAAGCAAATTTCGATCTACCAAGGTGAAATACCATTTGGTTTAAGGATTGATGTTTGACTATTGACGTCGCCCGGCCTCAATAGCCGAGTGAGTAAAACGGCAAACCCCACTGACGAGATTGTGTGGTTACAATCGAAACTAGTATGGGCAACCTGACCGTGAACGCCTGGGTTCAAATCTCAGCGCAGTCAAGAATGAAAAATTATCAATAAAAATTTTAATTAATTTCATGTTGTAAAATTCCTGTCTTCATAAAAATAATTTAATGAAAATTAAATTCAATGAACTTAAGCCTAATTAAAAATATCTAAATTTGGATAAAAAACCATTAACAGTTCAATAAAAATAACCACAATACTAATTATTAAAAAGTGTAACTAAAAAATTAATTGAATTAGATTAGTTAAAGTAAAAGTGAAACTAAAACTATTAGTATCATAATCTTGATAGAAGTAAAAGGGTCATCTAATTTCTCATTTAATTGTTTTTAAATTTCTTGGCCTTCTTTTTGTATCTTGGATCAATGTATCTTCGTTAATAATAGGTGTGCATTCGCTTTTTGTCGAACTTACACTTGGTGTTTGATGCACAGAAACTTTCTTCGTTCGTTAAGGCTTTTCAGCTAAAAGTCGATTCCTGCAGGGAACACATACGTATCTTTGTTTTGTATAGTCCCACTTTTGAGCTAAATATTCAGAAATTTTTCTTGTTTGTTCTTTTTTTCATGATGTAATATGCCAATAAGTAGAACACGCTACAGTAAGTTTTTTTAACCTCTTCTGTTTAACATTTTTTTCCATAAATGCCAGATTTGAGTCTTAATTCTTAACTATTGAAAACATACATATTTAGGTTTATGTTACCAACGTGGATATGATTAAAAAAAACATTTTGTCAACCACTTGAAATTTTAAAAGTTAGACGCATATTATTAATTCCTTAACTGCACATGCATTTTTTATTTTTTATTACCTTCTTGTGTAGCGGGAACAGTGATGCCAGTAGTAGGGAATTTTCCCTTTTTGTAGCGATTTTACCGGAAAATTTAAAGCGTAGGGAAAAAAGGACAGATATTTTATTTTAAGGTAAATGTAGGGAATATTTAAAATATTATCTCATTTTCAATATATTGTGTAAAAACACTTAAATATTCGTATTATTTTCATTTAAAATTTAAAATTTTTCATATACAAAAGCATTTAAGTACAAATTTAGTTTTTTTCAACAGAAGCCCTATACTACGAGCCTGGCAATCTTTAACAAGCATCAAAACCATGTACGACTATATTTTGGGGCGCCGAATATTCGGGTTCGCATTTGCGAACTATTCGCTTATTTTTGCTATTTGCATACGCTCTATGCGCCAAAATGTATGCGAATATTAAAAGGAAATATTTAATGAATGAAATTTCTACATAAAAAATAATTTTGTTCTGAGAAAAAACAATCACAACTTCTAATCTAAGAGAAATAAAATCATACAATTTGAAATTTTTAAAAAAATTTAATGAAAACTTCTAAGGATGTGGAAGAATATATTTTTTTATATTCCTGTTTAGGGGAACTGAAGTAAATATTTATTTTGAAATTCTACAGCGCCGTCCCTTTTATTTGGTACCGAGTTCACTAAAAAATATTAGATACTTATATTAAAAAAAAATATTTAAAATAAGTATTATAAGTATTATTATAAGGACAAAAGATGAGGATATGAAAATCACACATGCAGTTTGACTTAGTTTTGCCTCTGGATTGAAGGATATATAGTGGAGTTTCTGCCAAAAAGAAAAAAATTAAATTTGTCACACAGTGTATAGTATAGCATTGTACATATTTATTTTGGTTTTTCTTGTTCTTAACAAATACTTTTATAATAAATGCTTTAATATTTACAAAATGTTAATAGAGTATGTATTTGTTTGCCTGAAGCTAAAACAATACATTTTTTACATAGGGGTAATTTGTTTGGTTGTAGGGAAAAGAGAGAATTTTATATAGACGCGTAGAGATTTTCTTGAAATTTATATTGGCATCAGTGAGTGGGCAATGATTTCACAAAAAACTCTTCTGAGGACTAAGAATTTTCACATTTTTTATTACTTTAAGCGCACATGCACATTTATTTATTGTAATTATAGGTAGTAATGGATTTAAAAAGTCATTAAATTAGTATTAAAAAAATTAAATTTAAATTGGTCATTTCAGGTTTTGATGTGTTAGGCATATTCATAAATTTTCATAATTTTTTAACTTATGGAGAGCACATAATAAAAGTGTTATAATATAATTAGTACGCCACACAGTGAGACAGCCCTATAGTAACCGCGGCAAAAAATAGTTTTTGGCGTGTCGTCCTATTTGGATGAAATTTTCACAGTATATTAACAGATATATGAGTAACAATTCAGCCTCATAACTTCATTACTTTTTGGTCTAGAGCAAGTCAAAGTTGAGGTATGCCAACGCGCTTGGAATATGTTAGTTCAATATGTAATATTCAAAAAATACATAATTTTTTTTTTTAATTTTTTTAATTAATTTAGTTGTTGTAGAATGAGTAGATGAAAAAATAAATTTAAAAAACAACACAAAAAAAAATTTGTTAACAACAGAATTGTGGTGTAAAAATCGAACATTTTGCATTTTCAATGGACTAGGAAATATAGAGCAGCCCTCGCCCTAGGTGCAGACTTATATCAAATGAAAGATTGAAGTCTCAGCTTTCATTTGAAGTAAAGGACATATAGCAAAAGTTTGCAAAAGTACTTTAAACATACAAAAAACTACAAAAAATACTCAACGCGCACATTCTCTCGCTATACGTATGTTAGCATGCAATAGCATGTTTACAACTTTTTACTTTTATTTTTTTTAATTGTTTACAACTATTCATTATTGTTTATTAATATTTTATTTACAGTATTCATTTGATTGATAATTTTTTTGAAGGTCATTGACTTTGGGTTAGATTGTTGCATAATTTTTAATTTTTTAATAAACTGTAGGCTATTCCATTCTCGTAAAAATTCACGTATTTCTACGAATGAAGATGTAATGCACTATTTGCAAATATCATCAGATCCTTATATTAATTCATTTAGAATGAGAATGAAATTGAAAAAATTAGAATACCATGTAAAAATAATATTGATAGAAGGAAAAAAAATTGTTCTTTTTTATTGCATTTCAATGGGAGGTGGGCGTAATAGTGGGCGTGTTATTGTAATTTTTGCATGAAACATTTTAAATGATATAAATAACAGTAATATCAAAATTTGAAGGTTGTACCTAAAATATTTTAGAAAATATGGCACTTTTTATGTTGAGGTTGTGGATCAAAGTTCAAAATTTTATCCCGATAATGTTTGTAACAATATAACATTCAAGTATATCAAAATTGAAAGTTATACCTAAAGTATTACGAACAATACGGCATTTTATAAATTTCGATTGTATGGGAGGTGGGCGTAAAAGTGGGCGAATTTTTTTTTTTAAATGGAATTGTCTCAAAAATAACCTGTGCAAAATTTCAGAGCTCTACAATGACTCCTTGGATTTAATGCCGGCGTTGTCTCACTGTGCGCCGTAGGCTAATTTCGGTAAAAACAAAACTAAAAAATTAGGTTGATGTTTTGAGTAGCACTTAATTTTACATACTGAAGTTTATTGTTTCAAATTATTCCTTATATACTATTTACAAAATTCTTATAACTATCTAGTAGGCATGCGTACGTGACTATGCGCACATATTCTTATCTCTTATTTTTAGCTAAGTACAATCTGTTAATGAGTTTTCTTAATGAGTTTTCATTGTCATGAAACATATGTATAAGGGTGGTTTTCCCATGTGCGTGTGGCCAAACAATAAAATGTAATTTATTTATAGATTACCAATGAGTTTTCTTATCCTAAACAAACATAACACAGCCAGGGGTTGTTTTACAGCTGCGTGAGATTAACAGACCCACACGAACTGTAAGCATCTTAAAAATAAATTTAAAATATGTTCAACTACAATTGAACATTCTGCGGGGGGGCAAAAGTTATTGCAGATATTTGTCTTATTTTAATAAGCCTTCTTATACATAACATAATAAGAATGATTATGACAATTAATACTAATATAAGAGATGTATGACCAGCTATGTGATGAAATGAAATGCCTCTCAGTTCGATATTTTGCTTCTTCAACTCATCGACATGGCCTTTTAGCTGGGATATTTCACGATTGTGGTTCATCAAGACATTACCCAGTGGTTTCGTAATTTCTATCTCGTCTGTTTTCGCATCTCTCGTCAAAAAGGAGTGAAATTTATTGTTGAACTCTGCGCGAACGTTGTGTCTGGCTGCTAATGTGATCCCTTCAATTCTTGCTGTACAATCATTTTCTAAAGCTAGTATACCTAGGCGCGGAAGCTCCATGATGGTTTGCTGCTGATTCAAACATTTTATATGTGCTGATGTGTTCTTAAATACCTTATAAAGCCAGTTACCCCTTGTGCTAAGTTCCACCCAAAAGGGAACTTTATCAGCTTCGTCAAATGAGCAATTGAGAACTGTGTGCGGTTTTAAAGGTGATAGTTCACATTCATTGGATGCGGCATCCATCCATGGGAAATTTTCTTCACACACAATTTCTTCGCTTAACGTTTGTTTGCACTCATTAAGCACTGCATCCGTCAAAAAATGAAAGGCGTCCATTTCGTAATTGTACACAATATATGGTGCTTTTATCCTTGCCATTAATGCAACGTCATCTCTAACAAACGGAACTGGAATTATTTTGTAAATCTGGGATGACGGACGGTTGAAAAGTGGTATTTTCAAATTAATGATGAGTTGGCTGCCCAAAAATGTGCCCGTTCCAGTTAAAAGATGCCATATTTCTTTTAGCTCAGTACCGCTTCTCTTTCCTGGTAACATAAACTTGTCAGGAATTGTATCTCTTATTCTGTTGATTTCTGCTTGTAGTTGTTGTGGACTTATTATTACTGGATGTATCTTTCCGTTATTCACATTAAGCAACAAATCGATTGCTTCCTTCTGAACTTCACTGCACTCATCTATTATATCATGTAATTGTTTGGTTACCATGAAGAAGCGTATAGATTCTCTATATTCGAAGTGACGTTCTCTCACCGTATCACTTATGTTTTTAATTTTGGACCTCATATCATCAAAGTGCGTGTTAACCTCTTCGGTTGTTCTTTTAAGAAGATTAACAGTTGAATCAGCCACCGATGTCTGCTTCTTAGATAATTCTTTTAAATTATGTTGATTTTCTAAAAGTGAATTCATGTTGTTCTCCAAAGCCTGTCGGTCATCTTCATCCATCAATCCAAACAAAACGTGATGTAAGGAGCCTATAAACTTTAAGGGAGCCTCTCTTTTCTTTCGGGAACTTATGTTGAGTAAATCGTTGGCAGTTTTTATTTTGTTCATCTTATACTCCATATTATTTAATACTGCCCAGCACTGGTCTTTAAAGGTGTTTATTTTGGGGCATATTTCCTTAGAGCTGCCAATTATATCTGTTGCTTTTTCTAACGTTTCAAAATAAGTCTTCATTTCGTAATAAATTATTATATTCCAAGAAGAACCCGCCACATTGATTTGACCTATTGAATCCAAATACATTAATGTTTTTTCTTGTATACTATGTACCTTCGTTGATGCGTGTGTAGTCATTATAAACAACAAGTTCAGTAAAAGAATTATTGGAAATGCAAATTTCTTCTTTTTCGGCTGATTCATTGTAATATTGACCTGAGCTGTACTGGAATTAACTTCTTTGATCGGCAGGGTTGATAATTCCTCAATATCATCATGATGTTCCAAAGGGCATAATTTATTCGTTGGCCTTTTTGTTATGCCATTTTGAGTTTTAAGAGTCACTACTCTAACAAGTCCATCTTTTCCTGGATGAACATCTATCACTCTAGCTAACGGCCAGCGAGCGGGATGAGAATCTTCATTCTTGATTATTACAACTTGTCCATTCACAATATTGTCATGTGTTTTTCTCCATTTTGATCTTTGCTGCAAAGTACATAAATATTCACTTTTCCACTGCTTCCAGAAATGATCTTTCATTTTTTGCAAAAGTTTCCATCGATCCAGACAATTTATTTTGGTTTCTTCATATTTTTCTGGACATCCTATCATCGCACGTCCTATTAGAAAATGACCCGGTGTTAATACTTCCAGTTCATCAGCATTGCTATTCAGTTCATGAATTGGTCGCGAATTCAACACTGCTTCGATCTGAGCAAGTAACGTGCTTAGCTCTTCGTACGTGAGTTTATTTTCACCTATTATTCTTTTTATGTGAAACTTGATTTAACTGCAGCTTCCCATATTCCACCCATGTGTGGACTTGCCGGGGGAATGAAATGCCACTTTGTTTTTTCATTTTCCAAGATTGGCGCTATCTTAGAATTATTTTTAATGGCTTCAATAAAATCTTTGTCAAGCTGCCTTGCTGCTCCAACAAAATTTGTACCGTTGTCTGAGTATATATCGCTAGATTTACCTCTTCTTCCAAAAAATCTTCTAAGTGCTGCAAGAAACGCCTCTGTTGTAAGACTGCTGACTGCTTCAAAATGTACTGCTTTTGTAGTCATGCATACGAATATAGCGATATAACCTTTCATTGATTTTTGTCCTCTTCCGTTTGAACATTTTATGTGGACTGGACCTGCATAATCAATACCGCAATCAGTAAATGGTGGATTTGCATTTACTCTATAGTGAGGTAGCATTCCCATAAGCTGGTTATTTGTATAATGCCTAAATCTTATGCATTTAGTGCAGCTCCTTATGCACTTTTTTATGCTATTTTTTCGGATTGTATTCTCCATCAATCGATTTCCTCCGTGCATGGTGTATACGTGAATATGTTTAATAATTCGTGATCTTGATGAAGTTTTACCATTAAGATCTCAGCCTCTTGTAGCTCTTCTGTTGTTAAATAATGAGGTAAGTTTCTTTTGCCTCTTAGTTTTTTGACAAAACGTAAAGTATACGCCAAAACGCGTTTAAGTTTGGTGAAGGAAGAAAATTTATTAATTATAGTGTATAAATAATTCTCCTGCTTTGAAGTATTTGTAACTGCAACAAGTGCCTCCACAGGGTTTTCTAACGGCCACTGCCTTTTATCCTTTATAAGCCACTCAGGACCTTCCCACCAGATCTTCTCATTAACTAATTTTTCTGCTGATATTCCTCTGGACGCTATATCTGCTGGATTTTCTTTTGATTTAACATATCTCCATTGTGCTTCTGGGATTAGTGAAAGGATCTCAGTCACTCTTGTTCTTATAAATTTATCTTTATTTTTGGAATTTTTTATCCAAGCCAGAGTGATCATTGAGTCACTCCAAGTATAAATAGCAGCGTTTGAGTTAAGTGTTTCTTTTATTTTGAACATTAGTTTAGCAAGTAAATGAGCAGCGCTTAGTTCTAATTTCGGCAACGTTTTACGATTTTTAATCGGGTTTACCTTACTTTTAGCGGCTACAATGGTTATGGTCGACTCAATTTTTGCGTAGACTACTGCGGCATACGCTTTTTCTGAGGCGTCAGCGAACCCGTGTAGTTCAATCGATATTTCATTTGAGAGTTGAATCCATCGGTTTATTTTAATTTCTGTTATTGCTGATAAATTTTTAGTAAACGCTAGCCACTCTTTTGTTAAGTTTTCATCTAATGGCACGTCCCAATCAGTTTGCTGTCTCCACAAGTGTTGTATAAATAGTTTTGCTGTAATTGTCACTGGTGTTAGCCATCCTAATGGATCGAATATCTTTGCTAATCGTGATAAAGCAATACGCTTGGAAACTATTTCTTCTTTTTCAAGCTGCATGCTGAAGGAGAAACAGTCCATAATAGGATTCCATTGCAATCCTAACGTTTTTAAGCATTCATCTTCCTGAATTTTTAGTATTTCATTATCTCCGCCTGGGTTCCCTGTATGCACTATTTCATCGTGATTTGAAATCCATTTTCGTAAGTGGAAACCAAATTTATCCAAATGGTAAGATATGGCTTCTCGGACGTCCTTACATTCTTGTAGCGTATCTGCTCCTGTCAGCAAATCGTCCATATAGAAATCTTCCTTTATTATTTTTGCAATGTTTTCATTTGTACAGTGGTTTGCAATTTCAATTAATGTTCTTATTGCCAAGAATGGTGCTGCTGCTGTACCGTATGTCACTGTTGTCAATTTATACTGCTCGATTGCATCACTTGGGTTTTTTCTCCATAAAACATACTGGTATTCTTGATCCAGTACATTAATATTTATCTGCCGAAACATCTTTTCTATATCAGCAGATATAACATATTTCCAGGACCTCCATCTTGTAATGATATCAAATATATCTTTTTGTAGTTTCGGACCAACGTTTAACACGTCATTCAAACTTTTACCGTTTGATGTCTTTGAAGAAGCATCGAACACCACTCTAACCTTTGTAGTGAGACTGTTTTCTCTGATAACTGCTTGATGTGGCATGTAGTACTTCCCTTTTCTGCCAGCGTCTCCCTTTTTCATATGCCCCATTGACAGCAATTCATCCATTATTCTGCAGTATTCGACGTTCAAAGAAGTATTCACTATGAGCCGTTTTTCTAGGTTTATAAATCGAGCCATTGCTCTTTTATAAGATTCTCCAAGCTCGATATCATCTAAAAATGGTAGTCTGACAATAAATTTACCATCCTCACCTCTCTCAGTTGTGTTTGAATAAAGTTGTAAACAATAATAATTTTCGATTGAAGCTTGCTCATTTTCAATCTCCTCGATCTCCCAAAACCTCTCAATACTGGTTGTGGCTGCCGACTTTCGTTTGTTGTTTGCTCGATTAACTCGTATCACCCCGGAAAGTATCCAACCGAACTTTGTGCTCTGACCCACTATTTTATCATTTCTATGTATTCCTTCCTCTAATATCTGGGAATACAAATCAGCTCCAATGACAATATCAATTCTGTCGGACTTATTAAAATTTGGATCCGCTAGCGTGAAATTGTTCCACTCCTGAATATCATAATTGAACGATATCTCTGGCTGAGTTGACGACAATGTTGGAAGAATTAAGGCCTCCGTTGTTACTCGTTCATTGCTTAGAAATCTAGGATGTATTTCTAGATTTACTTTACATTTTGCTACGCCTACTACTGTTTGCCGTAGTCCATGAAGTTTAACCTCCGTTTTTGTTCTTGGCAATTGCAAAATTTGAGCAGCTTCTTCGCTTATCGATGTTATTTGAGAACCTTGATCTATTAAGGCTCTCAGCGTTATGAATTCATTATGTAGGGATTTCACTCTGACTTGTGCTGTAGCTAGCAGTACGCTGCTTGGTGTGCTTGTACTCATGGATTTTTTTTCTTTTGCTTTTTCTAAGTGAATAACTGTATTGTGAAACATCCCGCATTTTTGGCATTTGTTCTCACTAAAACATTTTTTGTCTTTTTTATGTTTAAGACAATTGTAGCATAACTCGTTCGTTTTGACCCAGGAATGTCTCTCTGTAACCGGCAATGCCAAGAATTGTTTGCATACTATAATGTTGTGACCTGTTTTTTTACAGTAAGAACAAATTCGCCTTTCTGTATAAAATGTTGTGGATTTTACCTGTTGTTTGTAGTTGCTGCTCTTCTTACTTGTTGAAGCCTCTAGTGCTTGGTAATGCTGCTCTATGAACTCCATGACGTCTTTCAACTGTTGTATTTCTTTTGATTTTTTTGTATTCTGTTCATACAGAATAAGACCTTCTTTATCCAATTTTCTTATTACTATCCTAGCAATAAATGGATCCGCGTCTTGCAAATTTATATCCATGGCCCTAAGAGCATGCATACATTCGTTTGTTGTGTCCAAGAGATTTTTCAAGCTTTCTGGCGATGCACTATTTATATTCGGATGATCCAAAATCTTATCCACTAGTTTTGTGAATAAGATTCTTTCATTCCCAAATCTTTGCTTTAAAATTTCCCATGCTGCGTTATAGTTACTTTCTGTTACTGGCAAATGCTGTATTAATCTAAGTGCTTCGTTTTTTAGATTTGTTTTTAAATAATACAATTTTTGCACTTCTGCCAGTTTGTGGTTTTCATGAATCAACTTCTTAAACAAATCATGAAAGGAATTCCACTCTTCCACCTTCCCGCTGAAGCACGGTATTTCAATGCTTTTTAAAGCGATTTGCTTCGGTTCTTCACTGCGTCTGGCAATCTTATTTATCTTCTCTTTATATATTATATCGTAGAGATCGTCAATCTCTTCAAATTCTTCATCTATCTCATACCCCATTAGGTAATTAATAGATAGTTCCGAATGAAGCTGCCTTATATCATCTATTTGCCTTTCCCATGCTGATATTAATTTTTCTAATGCAAATAAGTTTTCTTCGCTTTCTTTATGCATTAGGGATTCCCTCAATTTAAATACTTTTCTTCTAAATTGATTAATCAATACCTTTAATTTTGCATCAGGGATACTTTCAGCTTTCTTCTCTTTAGCCTCTTCGGACACCGCTCCATTGCTTTCTCTCGCGTTTACCTGGTCTATTAGATGTTGCATCTGCTTTTGATGTTGTTCTTGTTGTTGCTGCATTTGTAGCTGCATCTCTATTATCATTTTGTTGACGTTGTCATTTTTGACTTCCACTTCAGGCTCTTCAAGTGACATTTTAATTTGTTGTAGTAGACTCATTGCCGATTCTACTTGACTCTTCGTGTTTTCAAACACCTTTTCACGGAAATATAAATCATCGTTTACTCCATGCTGCATCAATTTTTCGTTATTTGTAAGAAATTCTTCCCATTTTTTGGCCAAGCTTTTTATTGTTTCTTCAACCGCGGCTTTTCTCACCAATTTGTTTTTAATTTTTTCAGAAATTGTATTAATTTCATTATTAATTTGATTTTGAGCCTTGTATAACAGGACTCTGGTTGCCATTTTTTCGTAAGCGAAAATTTTTCTATTTACCGCTTATGCAATCTATTTATTTTTGTTTTTTCGTAAGCGCAAATTTTCGTATTTGGCGCTTATATACAGTATTTATTTTATTTTTAAATACTGTACTTTTGTTTAATGGTTGGTTTTTTTTCGTAAGCGCAAATTTTCGTATTTGTCGCTTATATACAGTATTTATTTTATTTTTAAATACTGGAATTTTTGTTTACTGGTTCGTTTTTTTTTTTCTCTATCGAAGGACCAATGTTTTGAGTAGCACTTAATTTTACATACTGAAGTTTATTGTTGCAAATTATTCCTTATATACTATTTACAAAATTCTTATAACTATCTAGTAGGCATGCGTACGTGACTATGCGCACATATTCTTATCTCTTATTTTTAGCTAAGTACAATCTGTTAA
The DNA here is from genome assembly GCA_943735925.1 of Pollenia amentaria. Lineage (NCBI taxonomy): Eukaryota > Metazoa > Arthropoda > Insecta > Diptera > Polleniidae > Pollenia > Pollenia amentaria. The sequence continues at coordinate 124,215,585 of OX031006.1, read as the reverse complement.
TGAGTTTTCTTAATGAGTTTTCATTGTCATGAAACATATGTATAAGGGTGGTTTTCCCATGTGCGTGTGGCCAAACAATAAAATGTAATTTATTTATAGATTACCAATGAGTTTTCTTATCCTAAACAAACATAACACAGCCAGGGGTTGTTTTACAGCTGCGTGAGATTAACAGACCCACACGAACTGTAAGCATCTTAAAAATAAATTTAAAATATGTTCAACTACAATTGAACAGTTGATGTTAGAAAATTTTCCATTTGATCTCGTTATTTCTTGTCTTTTAATCGATTCCTATAATAATCACTAAATTTTTTTTAGTTCAAAAAAAAAATTTTAAAAAACTATTTTTTGAAAACGGCAACACTTTACCACCTTATAACTCGACAAATAAACATCATAAAAAATATTTTGCACACTCATTCACATCTACTAGAACTATAGTTATGCCTAATATAATAAGGAGTTCCAACGAAATTTTTTATTGGGTTGTCCGCCTCGCAAATAATGCCCCATATGTACATATGTATGTCTGTTACATTAATGAAAACATTAAATTGAAAAAATAAATGGTTGATGTTTTTTGTTTTTATTTATCGGCGGTACTCGTCTTCAGCGGTACATTCCTCTTGCTGCCATACATCCAATCCCCACACACTCAGAATTCATTCGATATTTTTTATTGAATAACAAAATATTCACTAGAAATAATGTGTATGGCAGAACAAATTTTGACGGGTCAGCTAGTATATCTATGCATATAAACTTAACTTATTTTTCATATAACACCTATACATAGAAGCACCAAATGTCATCAAATCGCCTTAGCCACCCCCGATATATCTTAGAGAGCATAACTCAAATGAGTTAATAGAGAGTTTGATTTCGTTGATAGGTGAACAAACCTTTTATGTAGCTGCAATAAAGCGAGGTAGTATAAACGAGACAAAATAAAGGTGAATCATGAGGATGATTTTCGCAAAGTAGTTATTAAATTTGAAGCACTAAATACAAACTTTTATACATACCAACTGAAGAGCAGTAAAGGTCTTCAGGTAGTGATTAAGGGCATTGAATCATGCGTGGGCCTAGACGAAATACAAATATTTTTAGAAGAGAAGGGCTTCAAAATAAAAAAGGTACCAAATATTAAGAATAGGGGAAAAAATCCCCAACTTCTATTTCGAGTGGAGTTAGAGCCCGGCGACATTAAGCTTAAAAAAAACGAAATGGATCCCATCTACAATTTAAAATACATTCTGTACAGAAGAATTGCTATAGAAGAGACGCACAGAATAAATGGTACCGTCCAATGCTAAAACTGTCAAGAATTTGGTCATAGTAAGGCATACTTCCATTTAACCCCTGTTTACGTCGAATGTGGTGAATTTCATGGTACAGTTCTGTGCAACAATTCTAAAAATGATCGCAACATAAATAAAATGGCGGTAATCACACTGGCAACTGTAGAGGATGCCCTGTATACTATATCCACAAGCATTCGGTTGGCCCGAAACCTAATCCCCCTCAAATGAAGGTAACAAATCATGTAAATACTAATGACATTCAAGTACCGCAAACCATATGCCAGAGCAATGATGAAACTCCAGTTTCTAATTTACGCCGTCCAGAATAAATTATGGAAACACTAGTGCAAACAGTAAATAGTTTCACAAACATAATGGGTTATATTATGCAAGTAATGTTAAGAATGCAATTGATGTTATTGCAAGCTGTACTTAGCAAGCCATGAGCTGCTTAAAAATTTGTTTTTGGAACGCAAACAGCATCCGCCAACATAAAAAGAACTAGAACACTTTCTTAAAACTAAACAAATTGATGTTATGATAGTTTCTGAAACACATCTGACCTCAAGAAATACGTTTCAAATCAATGGTGATATATATTTTTTTTTTTTTATTATTCCTAAACTAAATCCCGCGAAGCTTTTTGATTGTCTGCAGGAGACCAGAGTCTCTAGCGGGAATCAAACCCGCAACACGGTACTGATAGACTAGCTCACTACCAGCTAGCATACCGGGGCACCCAATATGATACCAAGGACCCTCGAGATAGAGCTTGCGGAGTTGCTGCCATTTTGATAAAAGCCCGAATCAAACATCACTTAATGTGTGGGTGGAAGCAACGAACATTTGTGTTGAAGAGCTAAATCGAAACATAATAATTTCATCTTTATACTCTCCACCTAGATTTTCGATATCAGAAAGCCAATATAATAAATATTTCAAATCATAATGACCCTATTTCCTTGCCGCTGGCGATTATGACGCTAAACATACCTTCCGGGGGTCACAACTTATAGCACCAAAGGGTCGTGCTTTGTTTAAGACAATCTCTTAAATGGATTTAAAAGTGGTAGCGAGCGGACAACCAACTTATTGGCCTACTGATAAGCAAAAAACTTCAGATGTCATCGATTTTGGCGTGGTTAAAAACATCCCCATAGAAACGGTTCAAGTATTATTAATATTCATATTCATATTATTAATTACCTTAACTGCACATGCATATTTTATTTTTTATTGCCTTCTTGTGTAGCGGGAACAGTGATGCCAGTAGTAGGGAATTTTCCCTTTTTGTAGCGATTTTACCGGAAAATTTAAAGCGTAGGGAAAAAAGGACAGATATTTTATTTTAAGGTAAATGTAGGGAATATTTAAAATATTATCTCATTTTCAATATATTGTGTAAAAACACTTAAATATTCGTATTATTTTCATTTAAAATTTAAAATTTTTCATATACAAAAGCATTTAAGTACAAATTTAGTTTTTTTCAACAGAAGCCCTATACTACGAGCCTGGCAATCTTTAACAAGCATCAAAACCATGTACGACTATATTTTGGGGCGCCGAATATTCGGGTTCGCATTTGCGAACTATTCGCTTATTTTTGCTATTTGCATACGCTCTATGCGCCAAAATGTATGCGAATATTAAAAGGAAATATTTAATGAATGAAATTTCTACATAAAAAATAATTTTGTTCTGAGAAAAAACAATCACAACTTCTAATCTAAGAGAAATAAAATCATACAATTTGAAATTTTTAAAAAAATTTAATGAAAACTTCTAAGGATGTGGAAGAATATATTTTTTTATATTCCTGTTTAGGGGAACTGAAGTAAATATTTATTTTGAAATTCTACAGCGCCGTCCCTTTTATTTGGTACCGAGTTCACTAAAAAATATTAGATACTTATATTAAAAAAAAATATTTAAAATAAGTATTATAAGTATTATTATAAGGACAAAAGATGAGGATATGAAAATTACACATGCAGTTTGACTTAGTTTTGCCTCTGGATTGAAGGATATATAGTGGAGTTTCTGCCAAAAAGAAAAAAATTAAATTTGTCACACAGTGTATAGTATAGCATTGTACATATTTATTTTGGTTTTTCTTGTTCTTAACAAATACTTTTATAATAAATGCTTTAATATTTACAAAATGTTAATAGAGTATGTATTTGTTTGCCTGAAGCTAAAACAATACATTTCTTACATAGGGGTAATTTTTTTGGTTGTAGGGAAAAGAGAGAATTTTATATAGACGCGTAGAGATTTTCTTGAAATTTATATTGGCATCAGTGAGTGGGCAATGATTTCACAAAAAACTCTTCTGAGGACTAAGAATTTTCACATTTTTTATTACTTTAAGCGCACATGCACATTTATTTATTTTAATTATAGGTAGTAATGGATTTAAAAAGTCATTAAATTAGTATTAAAAAAATTAAATTTAAATTGGTCATTTCAGGTTTTGATGTGTTAGGCATATTCATAAATTTTCATAATTTTTTAACTTATGGAGAGCACATAATAAAAGTGTTATAATATAATTAGTACGCCACACAGTGAGACAGCCCTATAGTAACCGCGGCAAAAAATAGTTTTTGGCGTGTCGTCCTATTTGGATGAAATTTTCACAGTATATTAACAGATATATGAGTAACAATTCAGCCTCATAACTTCATTACTTTTTGGTCTAGAGCAAGTCAAAGTTGAGGTATGCCAACGCGCTTGGAATATGTTAGTTCAATATGTAATATTCAAAAAAATACATAATTTTTTTTTTAATTTTTTTAATTAATTTAGTTGTTGTAGAATGAGTAGATGAAAAAATAAATTTAAAAAACAACACAAAAAAAAATTTGTTAACAACAGAATTGTGGTGTAAAAATCGAACATTTTGCATTTTCAATGGACTAGGAAATATAGAGCAGCCCTCGCCCTAGGTGCAACCTTATATCAAATGAAAGATTGAAGTCTCAGCTTTCATTTGAAGTAAAGGACATATAGCAAAAGTTTGCAAAAGTACTTTAAACATACAAAAAACTACAAAAAATACGCAACGCGCACATTCTCTCGCTTTACGTATGTTAGCATGCAATAGCATGTTTACAACTTTTTACTTTTATTTTTTTTAATTGTTTCATTATTGTTTATTAATATTTTATTTACATTATTCATTTGATTGATAATTTTTTTGAAGGTCATTGACTTTGGGTTAGATTGTTGAATAATTTTTAATTTTTTAATAAACTGTAGGCTATTCCATTCTCGTAAAAATTCACGTATTTCTACGAATGAAGATGTAATGCACTATTTGCAAATATCATCAGATCCTTATATTAATTCATTTAGAATGAGAATGAAATTGAAAAAATTAGAATACCATGTAAAAAAAATATTGATAGAAGGAAAAAAAATTGTTCTTTTTTATTGCATTTCAATGGGAGGTGGGCGTAATAGTGGGCGTGTTATTGTAATTTTTGCATGAAACATTTTAAATGATATAAATAACAGTAATATCAAAATTTGAAGGTTGTACCTAAAATATTTTAGAAAATATGGCACTTTTTATGTTGAGGTTGTGGATCAAAGTTCAAAATTTTATCCCGATAATGTTTGTAACAATATAACATTCAAGTATATCAAAATTGAAAGTTATACCTAAAGTATTACGAACAATACGGCATTTTATAAATTTCGATTGTATGGGAGGTGGGCGTAAAAGTGGGCGAATTTTTTTTTTTAAATGGAATTGTCTCAAAAATAACCTGTGCAAAATTTCAGAGCTCTACAATGACTCCTTGGATTTAATGCCGGCGTTGTCTCACTGTGCGCAATAGGCTAATTTCGGTAAAAACAAAACTAAAAAATTAGGTTGATGTTAGAAAATTGTCCATTTGATCTCGTTATTTCTTGTCTTTTAATCGATTCCTATAATAATCACTAAATTTTTTTTAGTTCAAAAAAAAAAAATTTTAAAAAACTATTTTTTGAAAACGGCAACACTTTACCACCTTATAACTCGACAAATAAACATCATAAAAAATATTTTGCACACTCATTCACATCTACTAGAACTATAGTTATGCCTAATATAATAAGGAGTTCCAACGAAATTTTTTATTGGGTTGTCCGCCTCACAAATAATGCCCCATATGTACATATGTATGTCTGTTACATTAATGAAAACATTAAATTGAAAAAATAAATGGTTGATGTTTTTTGTTTTTATTTATCGGCGGTACTCGTCTTCAGCGGTACATTCCTCTTGCTGCCATACATCCAATCCCCACACACTCAGAATTCATTCGATATTTTTTATTGAATAACAAAATATTCACTAGAAATAATGTGTATGGCAGAACAAATTTTGACGGGTCAGCTAGTATATCTATGCATATAAACTTAACTTATTTTTCATATAACACCTATACATAGAAGCACCAAATGTCATCAAATCGCCTTAGCCACCCCCGATATATCTTAGAGAGCATAACTCGAATAAGTTAATAGAGAGTTTGATTTCGTTGATAGGTGAACAAACCTTTTATGTAGCTGCAATAAAGCGAGGTAGTATAAACGAGACAAAATAAAGGTGAATCATGAGGATGATTTTCGCAAAGTAGTTATTAAATTTGAAGCACTAAATACAAACTTTTATACATACCAACTGAAGAGCAGTAAAGGTCTTCAGGTAGTGATTAAGGGCATTGAATCATGCGTGGGCCTAGACGAAATACAAATATTTTTAGAAGAGAAGGGCTTCAAAATAAAAAAGGTACCAAATATTAAGAATAGGGGAAAAAATCCCCAACTTCTATTTCGAGTGGAGTTAGAGCCCGGCGACATTAAGCTTAAAAAAAACGAAATGGATCCCATCTACAATTTAAAATACATTCTGTACAGAAGAATTGCTTTAGAAGAGACGCACAGAATAAATGGTACCGTCTAATGCTAAAACTGTCAAGAATTTGGTCATAGTAAGGCATACTTCCATTTAACCCCTGTTTACGTCGAATGTGGTGAATTTCATGGTACAGTTCTGTGCAACAATTCTAAAAATGATCGCAACATAAATAAAATGGCGGTAATCACACTGGCAACTGTAGAGGATGCCCTGTATACTATATCCACAAGCATTCGGTTGGCCCGAAACCTAATCCCCCTCAAATGAAGGTAACAAATCATGTAAATACTAATGACATTCAAGTACCGCAAACCATATGCCAGAGCAATGATGAAACTCCAGTTTCTAATTTACGCCGTCCAGAATAAATTATGGAAACACTAGTGCAAACAGTAAATAGTTTCACAAACATAATGGGTTATATTATGCAAGTAATGTTAAGAATGCAATTGATGTTATTGCAAGCTGTACTTAGCAAGCCATGAGCTGCTTAAAAATTTGTTTTTGGAACGCAAACAGCATCCGCCAACATAAAAAGAACTAGAACACTTTCTTAAAACTAAACAAATTGATGTTATGATAGTTTCTGAAACACATCTGACCTCAAGAAATACGTTTCCAATCAATGGTGATATATATTTTTTTTTTTTTATTATTCCTAAACTATATCCCGCGAAGCTTTTTGCTTGTCTGCAGGAGACCAGAGTCTCTAGCGGGAATCAAACCCGCAACACGGTACTGATAGACTAGCTCACTACCAGCTAGCATACCGGGGCACCCAATATGATACCAAGGACCCTCGAGATAGAGCTTGCGGAGTTGCTGCCATTTTGATAAAAGCCCGAATCAAACATCACTTAATGTGTGATCTTTGGGTGGAAGCAACGAACATTTGTGTTGAAGAGCTAAATCGAAACATAATAATTTCATCTTTATACTCTCCACCTAGATTTTCGATATCAGAAAGCCAATATAATAAATATTTCAAATCATAATGACCCTATTTCCTTGCCGCTGGCGATTATGACGCTAAACATACCTTCCGGGGGTCACAACTTATAGCACCAAAGGGTCGTGCTTTGTTTAAGACAATCTCTTAAATGGATTTAAAAGTGGTAGCGAGCGGACAACCAACTTATTGGCCTACTGATAAGCAAAAAACTTCAGATGTCATCGATTTTGGCGTGGTTAAAAACATCCCCATAGAAACGGTTCAAGTTGAAGCTTCCTTAGAACTATCTTCCGATCACACACCTACAATTCTTAATATAACAAACCGTAATATAATTGTATCTCCGTCTGGCTACCTAGTGCCGTCAGACACACAAATAAATTGGTTAAAATATAAAAAATGTCTGAGTACTCACAGCAATGAAAATATTCCGCTTAACACGCCGAAGAATGTGGATCTTTCTATTGTCAATTTTGACAGTTATCTTAAACTAGCTCCTCAACTTTCCAGCATAACGCCCAAAAAAAAAAAATAATAAAATTTATTCCATAGATGTGGAACATTTTTTGACTGAAAAAAGGAGACTTTGAAGAAGATGCAATTGCACAGCTACCCTCAACTTAAGAATTTATTAAAAGAGTGCACAAAAAGGCTAAGAAAGATACTCCAGTCGCAGAAAACGGCTTCCCTGGAAAAAATATCTTAGGGAACTCGATGCAACTCCACAATCAGTCTACTCATTATGGCTAGAAGCTAGAAATCTCAATAGACCAGTTATCTCTAAGCCACCATTAAGAAACCTGAATGGAAGCCGGGCAAAACATGATATTGAAAAAGGAAAAATGTTTGTTAATCATTTGAAAAACGTATTTACCCCAAACATATCTCAAGATATAGCAGTCGAGTAACCGCCTGTTAATTTTAGAGCAGCTATTCCCCTAAGATTTGATTTAAGAAAAATCGAAAAGGCTTTTTGTGATTGAAACACAAAAATTTATTGACAAGATCAGTAATTAAATGCTTTTGGAGCTAACTCGCATAACAAAGAAGTTTATTCTTAGTATTGTTAATATTATCTTACGCCTTGAATACTACCCTCAAGAATGGAAGGTTTCCTTAGTAACCATGATACTTAAGCCAGGAAAGGATTGCGTCATATAGGCCTTTAATATTAGGTAAATACCTAATATTTCAGAGTATCAAAATTAACACCGATTTTAAATGAAAATAGACGTATTCCAAGCCATCAATTGGTTTTTAGAAGAAAGCACTGCACAATTCAACAAACTCATCGAATAGTTAATGCCATAAGAAAAGCGTTTGAAGAAAAAAAATATTGCTCTGCACTCTTCATCGATGCCTCGCAAGCTTTTCATAAAGTCTGGCATCAAGGCTTATTACATAAATTGAATCAAAACTTACCAGCAAGCACACACAAGCTATGAGAAAGCTACTTAGTTGGTCATAAATTTATTATTAAAGAATGCGATTTTTAAGTTCTCCTCCGCCAATTGACACTGGAATCTCATAAGGCAGTATCCTGGGCCCTCTATTAAACTTAATTTATACTTCGGACATGCCAACAAAAATCTACACCCAAACTTCAACATTTGCGGATGATACAGCTTTTCTAAGCATACACGAAAACCGCCATGAAGCATCTCGTTACTTGCAGGATGATATATTTGAACTGGAAAAGTGGTTAAAACAATGGAGGATAAAGCTCAACGATAAAAATGCTTGCATATAACATTTACATAGCTTCGGGAAACATACCCCCCTATTAAAATCAATAATCAAATACTACCTCAACATTCGCATGGAAAATAGCGTGGTATACATCTAGATTGGTGTTTGACGTGGAAATGACATATAGAAGCAAACTTAACTCAAGTGAAACTAAAAGCAATTCAAATTAATTGGCTTATCGGGAGAAATTCTGTTCTTAGTCTCGATTGCAAACTTTTACTTTACAACTCTATCTAATATCGAATCTGAATATCGAAAAAATTCGAAGGCGCCAAAATAAACTTCTTCGAATAATCCCAGCTGCTCCCTGGTATGTTAAAAACTCAAACATTCCCAAGGATCTTAATGTGCCAATAGTTAAAACTATGATGACAAAATATGCAGTAAAATATTAAAAAGGCTTGAACTGCACCCAAATACACTAGCTCGAAATATTTTAAATTATGATGGCCACACTCGCTTAAGGATAAGAGACACTACAGTACTCACCCAATCAGAAGAGCAATAAACACCTACATATGTGAACAGAAACTGTGATGACTCAATTTTTTTTCTGGCAATACAGGACATAAAATAAAGTGTTAGGATAAGATTTGATAAATTATTGTTAGCTTATATTTAAAATATGAAGATTCAATAAATAAATATTGAAAAGAGAAAATAACAAATATTTGGGGGTGTGCTGGAAATCGAAAACGTAACACCGCAAGAATTTTAAAAGTCGTTTTATAATTAGATTTCTGTAAAAAAAAGAGTTTTATGACAGATATTATATATTTCTCTGATAAATTTAATAACAAAAATTTTTAAAAATTTAATACAAGTATATTAACAAGAATTTCCAAAGTTTTGAGTTTTACGTTTTCAATTTCCAGCACATCCATGAATATTTTTTATTATTTTAAATGAGCGGTGACAGTTGGTTAAATTCATCACGTGAGTGAATTTATTGGGGGTAAGATCAATATTGTAGAAATTACAAGTGGAATTCAAAACTCAATTATACTCTTCCACCTGTGAGGAATGGTATAATTAAGTAGAAATAGATGTTGTTTAGTTTAAATGACTTCAGGGAATATTTTTGGTATCCTCCACTATCAAAAACATGTACATCTTTATTAGGGTGCGCCCTTTTTTCGTATTAGCGAAATTGTACCATAACTCCCCCTAGAAATGTTCTTCCTATCAAAAACTACGTTTCGCAAAAAACAAGGCTGTAAAAATTTTGCGATTATATAATTACTTTTGCAATTAAATGTATAATAATCGAAATGTGTACGAAACTATTATTCAAATAATATACATATAAGAAAAAGAATTTGGTGTTAAAAATGTTAAAGGCCACTTGAGCAAGAAATGTAGGAATAAAATTAATATATTTTGTGAAATATTTGAATAAGACATAACTGTTACCTTAAATATATCCGTATTTACTTGTATATATGTTTTTGCCTTCGAAGGATACCGTTAACCTATTAGCAGGGTATGACCAAAAAATAATAATTTTTTAACGGCAGTTTTTAAACTCCATTTTCGAATTTTTAAAAATTTTGTTTAACAAATTTCCGAAATTGTTGGTCATTACATTGCGATTTATTGTGGACATATTAGGGAATAAAAATATGAAAAGTAGCTCCATACCTTCCATAGTTTATCCGATTCCAATTTCGGGGAAAACACAGTTTTTGGCCATTTTTTGGCGAATGAGCCCAATTTCCCCACTGTTACGAAATTTATGTAAAATCTATTCAGAATATTTAAAGACTATTTAAAATATGCTATGAAGGTTTTACAAAGCCGCAAAGCATAAACCCTAAAATCATGAAAGTCAAAAGTAAAATTTTGACATATTTTGAAAGTTTTAAGGGCGCAATATTGTATATTTTTGTGTCAATTTAATGAAACATAAGAAAAATATACCCTTAATTTGGACTGAGTACGGATTAAGGGTCATTTGTTTTTTGCAAGTGTAAAAGAACAAAGCCATAAAAAAAATTGTTTATTGTTGTTATTTTTTTTTTGTATTCAGCATTCAGAGCTCCCGATTTTGGTTATTTCTATCCAAAATTGGTAATTAATTTTTTTTTTCAATATGGAGATGTGAATATTTTTTTCATTTTGGATACTTTTTTTAAAATAATAACAAGTATTAATATTTGTTTCTTGATTCATTTGCAATTTACGTTTTTTAAACTTTTAACGTTTTTATTTAAATGGGGGTTTCGCGAATTTCGATTTAAAGGAAATTATTTACGACTTCGAATAATGTGTACTTTGTATTACAATTGTCTCAATATTTGTTTCAAATAAACGGAAGTTTCTTATACTTTATCGAAAACAAAAAATTTCGTTCAAGAAGCTACCTGATATTTTTTTAATTTTTGCTAAGAAAAAAAGTGAGTTTTATGTATTATATCACGCGGAATGACAGACATGGCTGAAAAAGTACTCAAAAGTAGTTTTAATGTTTCTAGAAACTTGAATATAAGCAAAATGTTCTAAATTAACATTATTTTCAGTACTCTATTTTAATATTGAAATACACATTGGAATTTTATAGATTTTTCAAAAATAAATTGATATATAATCTATAATTTTAGAATTAACGGAATTTACTGTAGGAAAATGGCGTGAATTTAAAAAAAATTAAATGGTTTCTCAATATTTTTTATTTATAATAAAACCTTCTGAAATACGAATTTGTTTATATTCTCCATAATATTATACAATGATTCACAAAATATTTCAATTTACACAATATATAAATATTTCAAAATACAATTAACAAACCAAAAAAAAATGTTATACCCACTTTTATAATATTTTTAATATATTGGTAATTCCATGTCAAATCGACCAAGAGTGGGACCCGGACCCTTTCGGTTTTAATGAAATTTGGTGAGAAGATTCCTTTCATCCTCTAAGGAACATATATCAACGAAAACAAATTCAATAAATTTAATGAGTTTTATACATTATTTTAGCGAAGTCGTTTTTCAATGCCTCTTTTCCTACCGTACCTGTCTTGGCGGCAATCCTATATATTAAAATAAAAACTTTTTCTTTATCTAGCGAAGGAATGGATGTTAAATTGAAAAAATACTCATATCGACAAGTTTATAAACGAACCATGCTTGAAAAAAATTAAAAAATTAACGTTTTAATTGTAAATTTTGGATTAACATTGAATTATTCTTCAACATTCATATCATTTTAATTTCCTTTAGGTTAAGAAAAAACAGCTAGGCATCAACGGTAGGAAAAGAGACAAAGAGAAAAACGAAAAAAACACCTCCTTCAAAGTTTCTGGATTTTTAAAGAACAGTTTGAGGTGTTATATAAACAAAACCAGCCAAATAAAAAATTAGGTTTTCGACTTAGTCCATTTTTAAATATTAATATTTTGCAGATATTACATTTATTAAAAAATTTTTTTTTTAAATATTGTTTTTAGCCCTAAGTATCCTCTATAAAATGGCATACCAATAGTCTATATTGAAAAAATAAAATCAACACATTCGTCGAAATTATGACATTTTGCATATGACATAACTTTTGCAAAAAAAAATTGAAAATTTTTTTTTCGTTGATATATGTTCCTTAGAGGATGAAAGGAAACTTCTCACCAAATTTCAATCAAATCGAAAGGGGTTGGGTCCCACTCTTGGAATTATCCATATGTAAATTAGAAAATATTCACAAAAAATGTATTCTGCATATCGCCAACAGTTTCCAATTTCGCCATATAATCGCCATATCGCCAACAGGATTAAGAAATCCGCACTGTCACTTACAGTTAAAAAGCTGAAAACAATTTAATTTGTTAACTTTTAATAAACAAAATTTTGTATGGAAATTTGACGGGTTTAAATATTACACTAAACCAATAAAAATATTAACTCTTACAATAAAAATATTTCTTATGGATAAGGTCTCAAATAAATAAAAACTTTCAATTTAAGTTTCTTGATATTTTTTTTTTTAATATGTACAAGAATTACTTTTCTTCTTTTGTTTTCTTAATTTGTCATTAATATTTTCATATAAAGCGCAAATCACCTTTGTTTTTCATTGTAAATTAAAATAAATTTTAATGTTTTTCTCAATTAAAAAGAGGCATTTCTAAATTGGATTTATTTTTTCGCACTTGGTAACCTTTTCCAAAATTTTGGTTGTAAAAATTTTATTAGTCGTAGCAGCACTGGCAGACTTAGCAAAAGATATCTTTAAATTTACGTTTTACGTCCGCCATCTAACATTTTTTTTTTCAATTAGTGCTTATTTCGTGAATGGTTACACTTAGCTCATGTCTGATTTGACAGATAATTAGTTTTATCCTTCCGCTGAACGAATATGGTCGTGTATACGCTTGAACAACGCTAGGAAATATTGCGACATTACTTTGAAAATCATGGTAATGCTGCAGAATGTGTGCGAAAATTGCGTACGGATTTTGGAAGAAGAGAAGCACCGTCAGCTCCGTATGTTCGTTATCGTGTGAAAAAAGTGAAAGAAACTGGCATCCTCATCGATAAACCCAAGCGTGAAAAGCCAAAAACAGTGCGTACACCCTAGAATATTGCTGATGTGGCAGAAAGTGTGCGTGAAGCGCCATCAACATCAATTCACCGTCGTTCTCAACAATTGAACATTTCGGAGACATCATTGAGACGAATTTTGCATAAAGACCTTGGTATGACGCCATACAATGTCCAATTGGCTCAGGAGTTGAAGCCAACTGACCATCCAATGCATTTTCGCTTCGCTAAGTGGGCCTGCGATCGACTTACAGAAGATGCCGATTTTACCAATAAAATCATTTTTCAGATGAAGCTCATTTTGATCTTGGTGGGTATGTAAACAAGCAAAATTGTCGCATTCGGGGCACAGAAAACCCGCACGCATACATTGAAAAGCCTATACAAAACGAGTCTCTGTTTGGTGCGGATTTTGGTCTAAAGGCGTAATTGGGCCATTTTTCTTCGAAAATGAGCAAGGAGTGGCCGTTACAGTCAATGGCGATCGTTATCGGGCCATGTTGAACGAATTTTTGTTCATAAAAATTGAAGAGGAGGATATTGGCAACATTTGGTTTCAACAGGACGGCTCTACGTGCCACACAGCCGAAGCTACACTCGATGTTTTGCGCGCTGTTTTTGAAGATCGCATTATCAGCTGCAAAGCTGATGTCGTTTGGCCACTTCGGAGCTGCGATTTGAAACCGTTGGACTATTATTTGTGGGGTGCCGTCAAAGATAAGTGTTACGCCGACAAGCCAGAGACAATTGACGCTTCAAAGGACAATATTCGTGAAGCCATTGGTGAAATACAGCTGCACACAATCGATAATGTGCTTAAAAATTGGACCGATCGTGTAGGCTACTGCTTGGCCAGCCGAGACAGTCATTTGAATGAAATTATTATCCATTATTAACCGGAAGGATTGTACTTTCAAATAAAAAAAGAAATTTGAGAAAATATTCAGTAGTTTTTTTATAGCATTTTAAACAAAAAAAGTTATTTGGCGGACCCTTTACTACGAATAAACGCTCAGTTAGGCGAACGTTAATCAGCTGTTCGCTTTTTGGTATATGAAAAGCAATGCAAGAGCTTACCTAAATGTAATGTACCGTAGCTGTAACGTTTCATTCTGCATAAAATAGAATTTCATACCGTTATTACGTGACATTTGTAAAACAGTGATGGGTTGCTTCAATGTTAAATGAATGCGGGTATTTTCGCTCTTTTTTTGGTACTTTTTTCAGTATATCTATGGACTTTCGACAAAACGACTTCCAATACAATATATTTCCATATATATAAATATACATATGCTTAGATTTACAAAATAAACAAATGCATATGCGCATACAATGGAAATGAGAAATATATAAAAGGCTTTAAATGGTTACAAAATATTGTTTTGTCTATGCACATTTACAAAATAATACATGCAAATGTGTATGTTTATGCTAAAATACATATTTGTTCACTATCCAGTGTGACACAAAGAATGCTGACGAAGGCCGTAGCGGGCCAGAAAATGCATTACATTCTGCTGGTGTCTAATAATTGTAAATTTTTCTGTACATAAATATACTTCATTGCTATCCAACGGAAAGCTAAGGTAAAATGTAACAAGAAAATACAATATAGTAGTGTATAAAATCATTTCTAAAAAAAATTTAAGGAATAGAGCTATTACAAAAAGCTTTATAAAATACATAACTGAAATTTAACTCATAGAATAAATTCGAAAAATGAAAAAAAAATTTTTAAAACATTTACACCATTGAATTTAATCAAAATACAAAGTGAAATTTCCTTGTACTTTTATGTCGTAATATCAAAGGGCCTAGGTATAATATTTACAATCGACATGATAAAGCAGAGTACCGAAACGCTCGCTCATTCTTCATTCATGAGCGAGCGTGAAAATTTAAAAATGTTTCTGAAAATTCATCCTCATGAGGGTGTTAGGTTAGGTTAGGTTCCATTGGCAGCCGTGATCAAGCACAGCTCACGTGGGTCCATTGCTTAGTTCCCGTTGTGTTACCATATCACGCCGTCTCCCATGGGTCCTATGACATCTGGCTGCTAGTATTCCCATGCAGCCAACCGGTCGATTCAATAAAGGAGTGGATCCTATTTACGTCAACATCAGAGAGACAAGTTTTGTCCCCAAGGGTTCTTCGACCAAACATTTTGAGTCTTAAGTCTCCGAAAGCCGGGCAGTTACAGAGAAGATGTTCCGTTGACTCTTCCTCCTCCTCATCGCCGCAACTTCTGCACAAGTCGTTATAAGGGAGCCCCAGCCTCTGGGCGTGCCTCCCAATTGGCCAGTGGCCAGTTATAACCGCAGTTAGGTTTCTTAGATGATGTCTGGACAGCTGTAATGCCCGCCGTGTCCTTTTTTCATCTATGATGGGCCAGATTTTCCTGGTTTCCCCACAGGTGGTTTCATCGTGCCACCTCTGACTGGCGATAAGATGAAACTTATGCGCTATAAGTTGCTTACACCTTGGGAGTGAAGCACCTACATATGTGGAACCGTCCCGATTCAAGGTGGTACCTGCATGCGCCAACGAATCCGCCATGCAGTTCCCATGTATGTCCCCGTGTCCGGGGACCCAATTAAGGTTGACCAGTGAATGTCTCGCTATCTCCTCCAGAGACATCCGGCATTCTCGGACAATTCTCGATGTGATGAACACATTCTCCAGGGATCTTATGGCCGCCTTGCTATCGGTAATAATGTGAATATCCCTTCCAGATATTTCACCGGATGCGTTTCGCGGCTGTGTGGATGGCCATTATCTCGGCCTGGATGACACTACAGTGGTCCGGCAGCCTTATAGGAATGCTCCAGTTTAGCTGCTCGGAGTATATGCCAGAACCGACACCATACAGTGTTTTAGACCCGTCCGTGAAGATTCGAATCGTATTCGCGGGGATTTGCAGGTCATCATAGTGGACCACGTTATCCACAATGCTTATCGTGAAGCCAGGATCAAAGATTGGCTCGGGTGTGACATAATCAACATCCATGTGCCAATTAATATCATTCAGAATGTTAGCATGTCCGATATTATAATCTCTCCATGCTCCGGTGGCCCTTAGTCTTACCGCCGCGTTCGCAGCTAACCTTTTCGCCAAAATGTCTGGTGGTAACCAGTTTAGAATCGTAAACAATGCCTTAGAGGGGGTTGTTCTAATGGCACCTGTTACCGCTATCGCCACCATTCTCATTGTACGTTCAAACCTGGATTGATGACTCTTCGCCTTGAGCGCCGGCCACCAAACAGCTGCCCCGTAGAAGAGAATGGATTTAATGACACATTCGTATAGCCAGTATACATTCCTCGGGTTAATTCCCCAGTTTAGGCCAATGGCCCTTTTGCAGCAATATAATGCAGTAGCCGCTTTATTAGTCCTGGAGCTGGTGTTCATCCTCCAGTTCAGTTTACTGTTTAATATTAGCCCAAGATACTTGGCGCTGTCAGACAGTTCCAGTGACACCCCTTTTATCCTCGGGGTATTAAATTTGGGAATTTTGTATCTCCTTGTGAAAAGTACCAGTTCTGTTTTGGCGGGATTTACATCCAGTCCACATCCCTGGCACCATTTTGTTAGGACGTCCAGTGCGGACTCCATTAGTTCAGACAAAAGTCTGGGATCTTTACACATAGCCACAACTGCAACGTCATCCGCATATGCAACCGTTCTGCAGCACGTCCTTTCCATGGCTCTGAGTAGGGTATTTATATTCAGATTCCAAAGTAAAGGTGACAGTACACCACCTTGCGGGGTGCCCCTAGTCGCAACCTTTGAAATGTTCGAGGCGCCCAAGTTGGATTCGATACGCCTGAAGTGCAAGATACTGCTGACAAATTGAATGATCGCTGGGTCGATCTCCAAATGTCTCATAGCGTTAATAACCGATTCAGGTTTAACATTGTTGAAAGCGCCCTCAATATCCAGGAATGCCACTAAAGCAAATTCCTTGTAATGCAGGGATCTCTCTATGTGGCCCACCAATGAGTGAAGCGCAGTTTCAGTGGACCTTCCCTTCGTGTAGGCGTGCTGAGCCGGTGACAGGGAATCGGGTCCTAGTGATGATCTAATGTGAATATCCAAAATCCTCTCCAGTGTTTTCAGTAGAAAGGAGGATAGACTAATTGGTCTAAAGTCTTTAGCCATAGTGTGAGATGTCTTCCCACTCTTGGGGATGAAGACGATCTTATATGATGTCCACGTTGATGGGACATGTGAGAGACTCAGGCAGGCTCTAAATATTGCCAAGAGCCATGGCATCAATATTCCCAGGTTATTTTGTAGGTCCGCTGGGATAATGCCATCCGGGCCTGGAGATTTAAAGGGATGGAAGCTTTTGACCGCCCATTCCACACGATGGCGAGTTAGAGTTCGGAATATTAGAGATATCCCGAGCGCCACTAAAAGTTTCCTCCCTGGGCACATCATCAGTGCAACCTGGGAAGTGTGTATTCATCAGGACCTCAAGGGTGTCCCGACTGTTTGTGGTCCAGGATCCATCCATCTTCCGTATATATGATGGAATAGCTGGATTGAAGGATAAAATCTTACGAAGCCGACTTGTCTCCGAGGAGTTTTCCACGTCACTGCAGAATTTCCTCCATGACTGTCTCTTGGCCTTCCTAATAAGATTCTTGAATCCATTAACTGAGGACTTGTAATTGTTCCAAACACCATTACGTTTTACCTCATTGAAGAGCTTCCTGCTTTCCTTGCGTTTTTCAGCAATTTCCGCATTCCACCATATGGGCTTAGCTTTGCCCCTCCTGTCAATTATTTTACAGGCTTCGTTTGTTGCCTC
Source organism: Pollenia amentaria (assembly GCA_943735925.1). Lineage (NCBI taxonomy): Eukaryota > Metazoa > Arthropoda > Insecta > Diptera > Polleniidae > Pollenia > Pollenia amentaria. Next base: position 124,197,307 of record OX031006.1, on the reverse strand, counting down.
CATTAAGGCACCGGTAAATGACTCCACTGCGGAGTCGAGCATGGACACACTGTCTATGAGAACTGGGCACATAGGCAGCTTGTCCCCGAGTACACTCGCATAGATAGACCAGTTGGTCCTTCTTCTGTTCGTGTAGGGTTTAACTGAATCAACTCTAAAGGAAAAATTGAAATCAACATACATGTGATCAGAGAAGGAACAGTCCTTAGACACGTTCCAATCGCTAATCATATCCGCGAACTTATCACTAATAAGCGTAATATCAAGAACCTCCCTTCTGTTAGTCACAATAAAGGTGGGCTCACTACCCCTATTAACTACTGTTAGTTCATTTTCTACTATGAAGTCCAAAAGCGACTCACCTCGTGGATTGACAGCCGAGCTACCCCAGACGGTATGGTGTGCATTCGCATCTGCACATATTACTAGGGGGATGTTGTGCCTTTTAGCGTGCGACATCGCCTTCCTGGTTGTGGAGTTTGGAGGGTTAGCACCCTGGTCGTGTGCCATGTAGCAGCTCATAAGCCAGACTGTACTGGTTTTGCACTCTACTGCGACAGTGCATGTGTCCTTATCGCTAAAATCAGAAAGAATGAAAGCTTTAAGGATGTTTTTGACCATAACACAAGCTCTGGTCTTACCTTCATCGGCTGCGTACAGAGTACTGTAACCGTCTAATCTGAGTCCGCAAACCCTGTCTCTATACAACAATGGTTCTTGGATGCATATAAGCTCCTCCGTGCCTGAAGCTAATCGGAGGAGAAGGGCAGCTGACGCCGCTTTAGAGTGATGAAGGTTGATTTGTGTCACCTTCATCATAGCTCATCACTATGGACGACTGTGACGTTGGCATCCTCTGGATCGTCGTCCGATTCCAGAAGGATGTCCTCATCATCCGCCACTCCCATCTTACCAAGGAAGTCACCCACAAGTCCACTGACCGATTGGGTGTCTTCATTGGCCGATGACGTAGCAGATTCGTCTTCCATACGCGCCGTTGATGCTGTTGTTGTGGTGGTGGTAGTCGCCGGAGCTTGAGGCTTCCCTTTGTCGTCACCTTTATAGACTCGGAGGAAGATAGTTCCAAATCCATAGAAAATCTTCCCCTGTGTCTTCCGAAGTGACGGCAGAGAGTCACTGTTTATCACAACAGTGACCTTCCTGGACTCTTCAACAGATTCAGAAACCCTCACTACTTTCCAGTCCTGTGTGGGTAGCTGGGGGTTACTTAGCTGTATTATTTCCAGGATCTCCTTGGGGTCGGATGGCTCAGCGGGGATCTTGGCAATAGATCTGGGCCTTTGCGGTACATCGGCCAGAGGTATTGCCTCAATCTTAGCGCCCTGCCAAACTTCCCCCAGGGACTCCACGGCATCCTTGTACAGCAGCGCTGACCGCTCATCTGCACACGCTATCAATTTAATGTGCCCTTGATACCAACCGGCATCTTCACATTGTGGTGGTAGTCCAGGGTTTCCCCTTAGAACACTCAGGAACGCCCTACTAAGTGCGACGACAACCAGCTTCCAGTTTTTAAACGAAATGGTGCCGTCACTTGCGTTGCGGTCAATGATCGCCCAAATGAGGTGGTATTTAGCCACATCTTTGTACGACCTGTTTTGCGGCCGTTGAGGCGTGTGTTTGGACCTTTTAGTCCCAGGAGGCGTGTCCTCCCCAGACCGCTGCCATTTAGGCGCTGCTTCGGTTGGCTTCCGTTCAGGATTGCCTTCCTCTGCAGAGGGAGGTGCACGTTTTAAACCCTCAATATGGGTTTTTGCCCACTGGAGAGAGGTTTTCTCCTGCTCCGTGAGCTCACCAACCGGTTTTTCACCAAGTCGGCTGATGATTTTGTAGGCAGAGCGCCTGGTTATAAAGGCCCGTTTGGATGGGCTTATGTGCCTTTGGGGTTTTTTAATAATTGCCGTAGAGGCTGGGGGAGGTACATCAGAGGGCATCGAATCTTTCTTCGTATGCTCTCTTTGCACAGGTTTCGGCACATGGGAAACTGGATTTCCGGTAGACTGAGTCTGCACCGTCAAGCCAGCACCCGAGGAAGGGGTATGACTATTAGCTTCTTCTACATTGGACTGTTAGAAATTTCACAGCTTAACCCATTGCACTCCCATACGCTATGAATTTCCAAGAATAAATAGTACCATCTGCAGGTCTTTAGATTTTTGCTTTCAGCAGACTGCCATTATTTTTATTATATGATTTTTCCATCATTTATTTCGTTTTCCAATATATAGATTTTAATAAATGTTAATACAGTCGAATTTCCCTATAATGAATCTGTTGCTATTGGATCAGAATATATCTTCATTATTAATATAGAAAGTTTATGATACAATAGAAATATTTTTTCCAAGTTTATTTAAAATAATCTGGTATTTTTGTTAGGATTGCATTCTTCCAAGTCGTCCATCATCAATATCCTCAAAAAGACTGTTATAAAGCCTTTGGTTTTAAATAATAAATTACTTGTCTTCTACATCTTTAGAATAATAGCATTTCTTATAAAGTGCTGGAATATAAATTGTTTAGCTAAATTTTGTGTTTAAATACTAATAGTATTTTTTTTAGGATAAGTGCTTCTTTTTACAACATTTTCTTTCACTGAATACGCGGGCTGCTATCAATACTACTTTTAATTGAAAAACTCTTTCATTCTTCTTATTTAAATTTTTCAGAAATTAACTATATTTACTTCTTGCAGAAGTTTTTTCGAAATAATTCCTTATATGGAGACAAATATGCATATATGTATATGAGTCAAATTTTTTACAAAATTTGTTTATTGTAAAGAAAAATTCAATTGAGAAAATTCATTATAAGGACATCAAAATACACTTTAGTTATAATGGAAAAGATGGATTTTTCAAAATAATTTAAATTTAATGAAGTACTTTTTTTTTAGTTTAATCCACTTCTAATTAGAAATAAAAAACTATAAATAATATGTCATAATAATATCTCTAATAATATAACATCTCTACGTTCTCAAATGCAGTACTGCCTGCACTGCATTAGAAAAGCAAACTTATTTCACCATGTCAACGCATTCCTAATGATGCTGCATATTAATTGTGTGATTATCATTTTTTTATGTGCATTTAACCATATTTACATTTATTGTTTAAACGCAGTATTGCATTTATAACCATGTACATTATCTTTATATTCTATTATACCTGTAACTTAACAAAAATATTTAATTATTTAATGTTTTAAATGATTGTTTAACTTAATATTATCATACTTTCGTTGATGATTCGTCGTTTTGCTTCAGAGAATTTCAAATTAAAATAACGTAACACACATAACTAAATAAAAACAGTAAAAATAATATTTTTTTATTAAAAAAAAAAAAAAAAAAATCGGTTATCACATTTTTATTCTAAATATTTAAAATTGCTTTTATATCTCAATTAATTTCCATTTTACAACGCTTTTTGCTTCTTATGAAAACTGTGATGTTATATTATTCTGCATTTAAGATGACGATATGTGCAGTTCTTTTATTTTTTTTTTTTTTTTAATAATATTTGCCTACAAAAAATTCAACACACACTTTGGCTCGTTGCCTTTAACAAAAACAAAATACACACAAAGGCATTTCGTGCTGTGGTCATGCAAACTGCCGAGCAACAACAACATTACTGGTGAGGAGCGTTAAGAAAATTTTTTGTTTCCTCATTTTTCAGGACTGAGGAAAGGCAAAAATTTATTTTTCCTCACGCTCATGAATGAATTGGCAAAAAAATTCACAATTCATTCATGGTTGTGAAAAAAATTACACGCTTTAAATTCCTCATTCATGAAAAAATTCATGAATGGTTAAATATGAGCGATCACATATGAATTTTTCGGAACTCTGTGATAAAGGCATTTCTAATATTCTCTGAATATTGTATTTTTTAACAAGACAGGTAAGATGTTTCTTAACATAAGAATTATTCATTTTCATACGAAATTTCATTTTGGGTACAACTATGTTTAGTCAAAATTTATTATAATTTATAAAATTTTTTTTTGTAAAACCAATAAAACTATTCGTCCAAATTTTTAAATAAATAATGCTAAAAAGCTAAACACATTTTCCAAAAGCGATAAATAAAATGCCAACGCTTAATAAGAATTTTGCAGCTAAATAGAAATTTTTAATGCCAAATTTAGCTGCAAAAATGCCAAAATGAACAAACTGATAAGCATACATAATATACGAACGCCAACGAACGAACAAACATAAGCCAAACTCAGATTCGTTTGTTCGTGTACGAGTAAAACAGTCCCTGACTTTTAAATTTGTGTTTATTGGCATGTACTATGGAATCAGCGTTACCGTTGTGTATCAATTTGGACCTTTTTCGCCGCTCTTGATACCTTTTATGACCCTTTTTTTAAATGCCCATATTGTATCATTTCAAACATTTTCGTTCCACTTTTTGACCATTTTTAAATTAGCACTTACATTTTGTTTTTGACAACAGCTTTTGTAAAGGGTAGTTTACAGGATCACACAAATCGTACGTATTTTGACGAAAATTCATTTCTGAATTTCTTGAAGTTTTGCTCAAAATACGTAAGACTTTGTGATCTGGTTAACTTCCCTAGTGCGGCATGTTGCAAGCCCGTTTCATATGCACAGCGTCCTTTTTTTAAGGTCCTTGCCACTTTTATGATCCTTTTATAAAGTACTCTTTTGTATGTATCATTTTAAATCAATTCACTTTTGGACTATTTTTTTATTTTATGCCACGAAATTGTATTAAGAAAAAATATAAAAGAGACGAGAATTAATGTTTTTATGATTTTTAAAGCCCGTATTTATAAACTCGAAAAAGATATACATATATTATCTTGAAATTGTTTCAGAATACATGATATTATTTTAAAGAGGCTATTGTTAACAAATTTAAGTTATAAGAAAATAAATTTGAATTTACAACTCGTAGATAACAAAACGTATGAAGCCAAATCCGAAAAAGTTTAAGTTTGAAGTCGGAAAAAACAGATGTATGAAAAATATTTACTCAGACTTTAATTTGTTTTGGAAATAAGCATTGCTTAAAAACAAATTTTAAACAGACTCAAAGCAGAAATTTGCGATTCCATGCTTTCGTCTCTTAATTTGCTTGACACTGAGCTGGAAGAATGGAATTCAAGTGAAGATTTAATAACAAAATATAGAACGAACCAAATAAAAAATAGTTTGTATGCGTAATAACATTTATCATTTACTAAAACAGACTTTTGCAACTTCTTAATTAATTTTGCTATAGTAAAGTACAAATTAAAAGTTCAATTTCCGGAGCAACTATCTTATATAAATATTTGTTATTTTTTAATTTATTGAATAACTTAAGTTAATAAATAAATAAAGTTACGTTTTTAAAGTGTGCTTTGTTGTGAATATACGTGTTTTCTTCATACGACTTTAATTATTGATTTAATTTTTATTTAAATTATTTAACATCAAAGTGAACAATTATTAAGAAAGAAAAATAAAAGAAAAAATATATATATTTATGAATGAATGAACATACATACATACAGTGTTGTTGTAATATATAATATATAATAAAAACATTAAGAGCACAGCAAACGGTTAAAAACAAAAACAACTTTTTGTATGAGTAAAAACAGTGAAACCACGGTAGGGCTAAATGAAATAGATATTTATGTGACAGTGGAAGCTAACGAGAGCAATGTTGAAATAAATAAAACAAAAGAAACCCGCTTCGGTAACATTTGCTACGCCTGCAAAAACAATCTTAGAGATAATGATACCATGAACTTTAACACTGACGCAATGGATAACTCACAAGTAAAAAGCCTAAAACACAAATTGGTATGGACAGGTATTAACAGTGCTTAAACGGGCTCGCAGCCCTACCTCATCAGCTATTGCATCGGCCTCAAAAGTTCCATCTTTTAATAGAATAAATTCACAAAATCGTTTTGCGATTCTGGAGGATGAATCCTCTGAAGCACCAAACGTTAGAAATCGTCTAAGCTATCTTAGGGAGCAAAAATCAAATGAGTTAATAAAGAGTTTGAGCTCGGTGATAGGTGAAAATTGGTTTTACGTAGCTGGAATTAAGCGTGGCAGTATAAACGCGACAAAAATACAGGTTAATCATGAAAATGATTTTCGTAAAATAATTATTAAATTTGAAGTACTTACAAAAAGCTTTTGTACATACCAACTGAAGAGCAGTAAAGGCCTTAAGGAAGTGATAAAGTGTATTGACTCTTGCGTGGAACTAGATGAAATAAAAACGTTTTTAGAAGAGAAGGGTTTCAAAATAAAAAATGTGATAAATATTAAAAACAAGGAGAAAAATCCGCAACCACTATTTCGAGTAAAATTAGAACCACAGACGAATCACGATAAAGGAGCCGCACAAAAGAAATGGTCCCGTTCAATGTTTAAACTGCCAAGAATTTGGTCGTACTAAAGCATACAGCCATTTACCCTATGTTTGCCAACTATAAAGGATGTACAGTATACTCCATCGTCAAGCGTTTGGTGGGACCGAAACCTAATCGCATGCAAATTCAGGTAACAAACCAAGAAACTAATGCCATTCAGGTACCGCAGCCTGGTACTAACAGAATCTCCTACCCTAACGTCCTAAAATCAAACCATATGCCAATGCAAGGTGATTTAGCCAATAATGATGAAACTGCTGCTTATAGTTTAAGTCGACTAGAAAAAAACTATTGACACAACTGTGCAATCTGTAATTTTACGAACACAATGGGAAATATGATGCAGGAAATGTTAAGAATGCAGTCGATGTTATTGCAAGCTGTACTTAACAAGCCATGAACTGTCTGAAAATTTGTGTTTGGAACGCAAGCGGCATCCGCCAACACAAAAATGAACCACAGTACTTTCTCAAAAATAAAAAAATTGATATTATGATGGTTTCTGAAACGCATTTGACCTTAAGAAATGCATTTAAAATAAACAGTAATATATTATATGATACCAAGGACCCTCAAGATAGAGCTTGTGGAAGTTCTGCCATTTTGGTAAAAGCCCAAATCAAACACTACCTAATGTGTGACCATTGTGAAGATTATCTGCAAGCAACGAACATTTGTGCTGACGAACGAAATCGAACCATAGTAGTTTCATCTTTATACTCTCAACCTAGATATTCAACATCAGAAAGCCAATATTATGAATAGTATAACGATTATAACGCTAAACATACCTTTTGGAGATAAGACTTTTAACACAAAAGGGTCGTATCTTGTTTAATACAATCTCTAAAAGTGGTTAAAAACATCCCCGCAGAAAAGATTCACGTTGAAGCTTCTTTAGAATTATCTTCTGATCACACACCTACAATTCTTACCATATCAAACCCTTATAGAATTGTATCTCCGTCTGGTTACTTAGTGACGTCAGCCACACAAATAAATTCGTTAAAATATAAAAAATATCTCAGTACCCACTGCACTGAAAATATTTCGCTTAGAACACCGGAGAATGTGAATCTTTCTATTGTAAATTTTGACAATTATCTCAAACTAGCTGTTCAACATTCTAGCATAGCCCGCAAAAATAGTAAAATATATTCTACTGATGTCGAGCGTCTCTTGACTGAAAAAAGGAGAGTTCGAAGAGAGTGGCAATTGCACAGATCCCCTCAACTTAAAAATTTACTAAAAGAGTGCACAAAAAGGCTAAGAAACTTACTGCAGTCTCAAAAAACGGCTTCTCTGGAAAAATATCTTACGGAACTTGATGCAACTCCTCAATCTGATTACTCATTATGGCGTGCAGCTAGAAATCTTAAAAGACCAGTTATCACTAAACCGCCATTAAGAAACTTAAATGGAAGTTGGGCACGAAATGATATAGAAAAAGGAAATATTTTTGTTAATCATTTGAAAACCGTATTTACCCCTCATACATCTTTCGATACTGCGGTCGAGTTACCACCTGTTGCTGTTAAGTCCACTAAGATTTGAAGTAAGAGAAATCGAGAAGGCTATTCATGATTTAAACCCCAAGAAAGCTCCTAGTTTTGATAAGATCAGTAACAAAATGCTTTTGGAGCTACTACTACAGCATAGCAAAGAAAATTATTCTACTAATTTTTAATGCTATTTTACGCCTTGAATACTATCCACAAGAGTGGAAAGTATCCTTAGTTACCATGATACCTAAACCAGGAAAGGATCCCACAAAAGTTGAGTCATATAGACCTATAAGCTTATTGTCTAATATATCAAAGCTTTTTGAGAAACTTCTAATGTCAAAATTAACGCCGATTTTAAATGATAACAGATGTATTCCCAATCATCAATACGGTTTTAGAAGAAAACACAGCACAATTGAACAAACTCATCGAATAGTAAATGTCATAAGAAAAGCCTTTGAAGGAAAAAAATATTGCTCTGCACTCTTCATCGATGTGTCTCAAGCTTTTGATAAAGTCTGGCATAAAGGGTTACTACTGAAGTTGCAGCAAAACTTACCAGCAAACATACACAAGCTGTTAGAAAGCTACTTAGTCGGGCGTCATTTTATTATTAAAGAAGGCGATTTTTTAAGTTCTCCTCAGCCAATTAACGCCGGAGTCCCACAAGGCAGCATCCTGGTCCCTCTATTATACTTAATTTATACTTCGGACTTGCCAACAAACAGCTACACCCATACCTCAACATTTGCGGACGATACAGCTTTTCTAAGCGTACACGCAAACTGTCAAGAAGCATCTCGTTACTTACAGGATCACATATTTGAACTGGAAAGGTGGTTAAAACAATGGAGGATAAAGATCAATGAGCAAAAATGCGCACATATAACATTCACATTGCGTCGGGATTCATGCCCCGCTATTAAAATCAATAATCAAATAATACCTCAGCAGTCGCATGTAAAATATCTCTGTATACATCTAGATCGCCGTTTAACGTGGAAATTCCATATATATGCAAAATTAACTCAAATGAAACTAAAAGCCATTCGAATTCATTGGCTTATTGGAAGTCTCGATTGCAAACTTCTACTTTACAACTCTATCTGAAAACCATCAATCTGGTACTACGGTATTCAATTATGGGGCACTACCTCAGCGTTTAATATCGAAAAAATTCAAAGGCGCCAAAATAACCTTTTATGTATAATCACGGCTGCTTCCTGGTATGTTAAAAACTCAAATATCCACAAGGATCTAAACATGCCATTGGTAAAAACTATGATTACAAAACACGAAGTAAAATATTTAAAAAGGCTTGAACCAAACCCACTACCTCGAAATATTTTAAATGATGGCGGCCACACTCGCTTAAGGAGAAGAGACACTGCAGCACTCACCCAATCAGAAGAGCGATAAACACCTAAATATGTGAACAGAAACCGTGATAAGAAAAAAATTTGAATACCTACTGTTAGTTCATATTTAATATACATATAAAGATTCAATAAAGGAACTCTAGAAAAAAAATGTTTTTTCAGCACTAGCTGCCTGAAATAAAACTTTTTACGACCTCTCATTGGTAAATACTACTTATAAATGACTTGACCCTTTTTAACTTTTTGTGACCCCTTTTTTGGAAAATCCCCTTTTTGTGACCCTTTTAGAAAATTTCCAATTGTAACCCTGTCTGCAATTAGTTTTTATCTTCTTTTTTAACCGTTGCCAGGCACAATTCAGCGAATGCCTTAGTGTGTGTGGTAAAATGAATGTGTAACATAATTGTAACATAAGCATTTTTATCTGTTTGCACGAACTTTTTTATTTGGAGAAGAACAGCGTATTCTGTTTAACACTATTCAAATTGAAACTTTTGTAACGTTCAAAAAGTTTGGGAACATTTTGAGCTCAAGTGCAATTAAGGGGTAATCTCAATTTTTGCAAGGTCTTGTCTTCGTATGACTTAAGGGTATATTTTTCTCCAGTTTCATAAAAATCGGCACAAAAATATACAATATTTCGCATCTTTCCTTTATAAACTCCAAATATGTCAATATATGACGTTTGATCTTCATGATTTAAGGGTTTATGTTTACCAATTTTAGTAATACCTTCAGAGTATATTTAAAATAATCTTCAGCATAATATTCTGAGTAGGACTTACTTAAAAATCATAACAGTAAGGAAATTGGGTTCATACGCCAAAATATAGCCAACAAATTAGTTTGCCCAGAAAATCGCAAAATTAAAGCCAGAAAACAGAAAAACTATGGGAGGTATCGACATAGTTTTGTCACATTTTTGTGCCCTATTATAAACTCAATAAAAATCAATGAGCTGATTAAAAAATTATTAAATTTATTAAACAAAATTTTAATTGCCGTTAAAAAAATTTTTTTTTGTCATACATGCTTATATGTCAACGGTATCCTACAAAGACAAAAACTCATACACAATTTTGAATTAAAATCAGCTCTCAAATATTTTTAAAAATATGCATATTTCTTGTTGAAGTGGCCTGAGACACGTTAATGGCATGAGGCAATTTTAATAACTTTAAAAATTTTTAACCAAATTTTGTCTTTTGTATGTTATTAGAACGATAATTTCGTACACATTCCGATTTTTTTACATTTAACTGCAAAAATAATGATTAAATGGTAAAATGTTAACAAAAATCTGACAAAAATAATTCTTTCCGTTGTATATGCACGACTAAACTTGAGATGCGATCGTACGTGCCTTCCCGATATGTGATCAGCCTAATTTTTTGTGAAACATAGTTTTTTGATTGAAAGAACATTTCTAAGAGGAGTTACGGTAAAATTGCGCATATATGAAAAATAAGGCACACCCTAATGAACATACATATGTATGTTTGTATACTTTACTATTTTGAATAAATATGTTCTACACTTTGTTAATCAATTCAATAATACTTTTTATTAAACTGATTATAGATTGTGGGGTTTCAAATGAAGAAAAAAGAATTGTTGGAGGAAAACCTACTGGCGTTAACCAATTTCCATGGATGGCACGCCTTGTTTACGATGGGAAGTTTCATTGTGGAGGATCTCTTCTTACAAAAGATTATGTTTTAACAGCGGCGCATTGTGTAAAAAAACTTCGAAAATCTAAAATAAGAGTAATATTTGGAGACCATGACCAACAAATTACCTCTGAGTCAAAAGCTATCCAGAGAGCGGTTACAAGTATAACAAAACATAGAAATTTCGATCCAGATACATACAATAATGATATAGCACTACTCAAATTAAGAAAACCAGTTGGATTTTCAAAAATCATTAGACCAGTTTGCCTCCCTCGGTATAATTATGATCCTGCAGGTAAATATAACCATGCTTTTTTTAAGCGAAAAATTAATATAACTAAGCAATAGAGAAAGATATATTTGCACTGTTAGTGTTACTATACGTTAATTTTTTTGCGGACAGTGATATGGGAACTAAATAAAATAACTTATGAATTTTGTCCTCTTCTACAGCCACAATATATTTGTACGTGTACATTTACAAAGTACGTGTAAATAAAATTCGTGTAAAATAGAGATAAGGATTAGTACAAAATTGTTTTTGGAGTTCAAGAATTTAACATATAGCGTAAATCGAAACATGAGATACATACAAAATTTAATTTCGGGACTTAGGATCGTTAAATTAAAAAATTCATAAAATTATTAAATTCGAACACTTGACATTAACTCAAGAGAGAACCAGTGCGTAATACAACAAAACGTACACATTTTAAGAAAACAACAAAATGCGCTCTTTCACCCATGTGTATGCGTGTCTGTTTGCAAGTACAAAAAAAAACGAAAAGACTTTATATAAAGCAACAAAAAGCATTGGATTTTTCCAGCACCGTTAATATGTACATTAAAGACCTGCACGAGTGTATCATAAAGTATTGTCAAAACAGAGACACCAGATATGTATCTGTTAATATTGATATAAATGAGAAAATTAGTGTAACTGATATTGTATGGGTTTGCTTTTGTCCACTCACCATATCTTAAAAACAAAAACAGTTGCTTATGGTATTGGATTGAGTATATCATAACATTTTTTTTTTTTTGCTCACAAATATCTGTTGTCACCTTAAGTATTTTAACAATATCTGTTGTTATCTGTTGTATTTTTCAAATATTGTTGGAGAGTTGATGCAAATAACAGGGGGGTTACTCTGTATTGCGATGCGAAAGACAAATGATCGCAAATCGATTGATTGGTACTCTTTAATGCGTTTGCGCATTTGTCTTTCGCATCTTTTGTTTTCCTTTCGCGAATCTGGCATCACCGTACTCTGTAATACTAAAGCGTATGTCAAAATCGTTCGTTAAGCTCAAATATCTTGCGCTAACAAAATATCAAACGCAAAGGAAAAGAAACATGTAAGTAAGCACAAATAAATGCTTATATTTATATGTATCTAAATTTTTTTTTTTTTTTTTTAGGAAAAAGCCGAAAAAGTTACAGACTCAGCAGCGGCAGTTCGAAATCTTAGTTGATTTTATGGTGCAACACAGCGATTTGGCCAAGGGACAGTTGCAGTGCGGAAATGCCAAACAACGCGCCAACAATTTGTGGACAAAACTGGCTGACGACCTTAATTCTAATGGACCTCCTATAAGGGATGTGGCTGGTTGGAAAAAATTAATGTATTATGTTTTTTCTATATAAAATATGAAACTACCACAGTATTGTACATGTAGGTTTGGTCTGACCTAAAAACCCACACGAAGGTTAAGATGCACAATAATAAAATGAGCATTTCCAGCACGGGTGGTGGTGTCTCACAATATTGGCCGCTTTCCTCTATGGAGGAACAGATCATAAATCTTCTTCATATGGAAGAAGCCGTCAACGGGCTGTCAACATCAACATGCTTTGGTACAATTAGCAATGCTTGTCACGATGTTACAGCAAACAAAGAGCCTGTAGAAGAAGTTTTGTTATCTTCGCAAAATGAAAAAAGCAGTTTAAATGAATCAGAGCCTGCTTCCAAACGTACCTGTTTGGGTGAAAGTTTTCAGACGGACGTTCCACATGTTCATTTTCTTCCTCAAACCATTACGCCACCGAATCCATCACCATTTATTTTTTGTTATTAAATTTTTATAAAAAACACGTACCGCACTAAAAATTTGTTTAAAATATTTTTACTTACATATTTTGACATTACATTTTGCCATTCTTCGCATTTGTTTATTTTGTGGTGCCAGTGTTGCTTCTTTTTCAACATATTTTGCGAAAACGTTTGCGTAAGCGATACAGAGTACCAAATTGTACTCTTTTCGCATTAAGCTTTCGCATCAAACTTGCTTTCGCATCGCAATACAGAGTAACCCCCAGAGTTTATAAAAATTTATATACGATCTCAACCAGGGGTGCCAGATGGTTCTGGTAAGAAATCGGCATATTTTCAAAAACAATTCGGTAATTTAGTTGAAATTAATATGATGATTCGTATTAAAGTGGTCTTTCAGAATCTATGGTTAACTTAAAAATCTTAAAATATAACTCTTATGAGGAGTTTATTTGTTCCACCTATAATAAAATTTACTTCTCCGTCAACAAATAAAACTCTTTTAATTTTTATTTTCAAGTCTCCAATAACACTCATATTTTTTATATTCTTTTTTTAATGACGATTAATTTAATTGCAGGCTGAAGATAACACTGTTTTACAAATTGTAGTGGTCTGACTAGCGACAAGCTTTGGGTGTCAATTTACATAAAATGAGTTTTATTAATAAGTTTATTAGTAATAATCAAATAAGTTTTATTTTTTGACGGCGGAATAAAACTCTCGTCAATCCCTTTTTTTTTGGTACTTATTGAAAATATCCAACGGTACCGCTGTTTACCAGCAAAAACAATCAAGTTAGAAATATTGACACTATTCGGCTGTAAGAAACAAGATTTGTCTTTTCCGACCAAACCTTATGGGCAACTGTTAATTTTTTAATATAAGGATTCGATCCAGTACCGCGATTTTTTTGGGCGTTGTGCAGTATTGATGGATCGCGGTCCATATTGCAGAATAGCCTTATATTTTGTGATCCATCGCAGATCACATAATAAATATTGAACGTTTAGCATAATTCGTGATAAAAATTTGTGGTATGTTAGTATGAAGGGAAACTTCAAAATATATGACATTAAAATATTTTTATTAAGTTTGTGATTTAACGAAAAAGCCAGTAAGTTAGTTAAACAGGCCATATTTGCATTCAAATTTAAGGCCTTATTTTGAGTAATATTATTATATGTTAAATGTACTTATACAAAAAATTCTAATTCACACGACGTTTTAGAAGTTTTAAAAGATACATTTATTGAAATTTTATACCGATCTTCTTAAACAAGCAAAATCGAGAATTTTCTTTAAGCGTGGATACATTAAAATATTATATATATCGACTCCTTTAAAAGTGTTTGTTTAAGTTACAGTTTTATTTCTGTTATTCAACAGCCGTTGAATGTGCGGACGCTTGCATATAGTGTCTTTGCACGATTGGTCATTAAACTAAATTCAATTATGCTGACGTATAATTAAGAATTAAAAATAATTTAACAAATAACATACCAAAAAAAAACTACAGTGTGGTACGTTAGTATACGTACACTACCCCTCACCCTTCAGAAAAATTTTACAATTTTTTAAATTGGATAATCTTTAAGTATAGTTGGCTTTTTTTTTTAAATTGGATAATATTTTGATATTCTTATAAATTACACAGTGTTTACTTAATATAGAATTTGCTTACATAAACTTTCAAGTTACATTGTTTAATTGTTGTTTTGAAATTTGAATGATACTTATAGCTAGTTTAATAATGCTTATTCTTACAGTTGTTTTTTTTTATAAATTTCATATGTGTGTTTGGTGTACGTCAGTTAATTTTATTTTTGGTTTTACTTTATAATTTAGCAAAAACAATTTGCGTTATTTATTCTATGTTGTATTTCTTTAATAAATTCTTATGATTTTTTAGTAGTGTTTTTTATTTTTACAGCTATATTTACATTATCTATTTTAATTATTTCATATGGACCTCTATATGGTTGTTCATACTTTTTCCTATTCTCTACCTTTACTAATACTAAATCTCCTATTTTTAACTCTATACTGTTTATATTCTTATAGGAATCTATTTGTCTATCCTTTTTTATTTTTTCTATCATCTTCTTTGCGTTTTCTAACGAATACTTCAGTCTGGCCTTAAGTTCATTAGCATAATTTTCAAAATTGTAGACCTTTGGATGGTTCATGACTTCATCTCCCGGTAGACTTGGTAATTTTCCGAAAATTAGTTCAAATATAAAGTATTCAGTATCTACATGAGGCGTTATATTATACGCAAATGTATAAAAAGGAATCCATTGTACCCAATTATCGTCCTCTACAAAAGTTAGGAAATATTCATTAAGTACCCTGTGATTTCTTTCAACAGTTTCTAATGTCTCATGGTGATATGGAGTCGAAAATCTTTGTTCTATCTTTAACAACTTACATATCTCGTTCATTAACTCATTTGCCAGTACGCTAAATAAGCCATATTTTAGTATTAAATTTTCCATTAATGATTTGGCAATCCACTTTGCTTCTTTTGTCTATAAGGGACAAGCAATTACGTATTTCGTCAATTCGCACTGCATAGTTAAAATATACCTGAAGTTATTTGTTGGTCGTAATGGGCCAACAGTGTCAATCACTATAGTATTAAAACTATCCGATGGCGCTTCCGTCACTTTCAATTATTGTTTTGTATGTCTAATTTGTTTATTCCTTCGGCATAAGTCGCATCTTGATACATGGCCTTTTACAGATTTGTTCATGCCTTTCCATTTGTATCTTTGATTTAATTTTAATAATGTCTTTCTGACTAAAAATGACCTCCTTGGGGAGTATTATGATGTAACTCTATTAGTTCTATTTTCCTTTCTTCGCTTAGTATCCTCTGAGGTTTTCTATATAATAGTATTACTATGTCATCTTTATTCGATTTATTTAATTCATTATACCTGGCCTTCAATTCATCTGCAGGAATTCTATTAAATATTTCATCATTTCTATCGATTGCAAATCTTTTATTCTTTGTATTTTTTAAATAGGATGAAAGCTTCTCCAAAAGAGTACCTAAATACTTTGGAGTATCACTACATCTAACACGTGTTTCATTTTTTACTTTATCATTTTATACCACATATTCATGCATGCTTGTAGTAATTTCTATATTAATATCCTCTTAATTCTTCCTGGCACGAGATTTCTTCAAATTCGAAACTGATTTCGATGAATTATCATCACGTCCAATGTGCACATATGTAACTATTCTTTACTATATTATTTTTATCTTTTTCTATAGGCCTTTCTTCAAATATAAATTTCAATTTGGTTGCGCACTTTATATCATTGCAGTCCCACATATGGAGTTGATCAGACTCTTTATGAGATCCGCTTATGATATTATTATTTTCAGATGACTTTTTCCTTATACTTCTTGTTACTACTAGCGTTTTTCTTGTTTTCTCATCATTCTCTAATGGTATCATATATCTTAGAGTTGTGGAGTCCATCCTTATTCTTGATAATGCATCTGCATTTGTATTGTAAGTTCCTTTCTTGTATATGATTTCAAAGTCATAATCTGCCAGTTCTAATCTAATCCGTGTCAACTTTGAACTAGGGTTCTTATGAGAAAATAACGCAATTAATGGTCTATGGTCTGTTACAACCTTAAATTTGCTTCCTTATAAATATGGTCTGAAAAATTGTATACCCCAATATATACATAATAACTCTTTTTTAATCACAGGTTTATTTTTCTCATGTTTATTGAGAGATCTACTGGCATAAGATATGGGTAAATCTTCTCCTATTTGACATTGTGACAAAACTGCACCTAATGCATCCGTTGTCAAGATGAATGTTTTGTCAAAGTCTGGATATTGTAAAATAGGTGGGCTAATTAGTTTCTCTTTTAAATTTTCAAATGATAACTGATGTTTTTCTGACCATTCAAATTTATTTCCTTTCTTTGGTAAATTATTCAGACAGTTTGCAATTTCCGCGAAATTTTTGAAGAATCTTCTATAATAGTTGCAGAATGCAATAAATCTTCTTACGTCATCAGCGTTTTTAGGGATTGGATATTTAGAGATTGTTTCGTGTTTACTTGGGTCTTGTTTGATACCACTTGATGTTATCAAATGTCCCAAATATACAACTTCCGGTTTTAAGAAACAACATTTACTTGCATTCAGTTTCAGATTATATCTAGATAATCTGTCGAAAACATTGATTTAATTGTTGGTGTGATGTTTAAAGCTACATACGAAAACTATTATGTCATCCACATATAAAAATACTTCAGATTCCAATCCAACTAATGCTACTGTTAACATTCTCTGAAAACTATTCGAAGATATTTTTAATTCAAATGGTAGCCTTGTATATTGATAATGACCGTTACACAGGGTCTCCACCTGAGATAATATCTTATATAATATGTGAGAAAACGTCGGCAGAATGAGAGAGCACATTTCTTCATGTTAATCTTAATATTAAACAAGGGGAACACGTATCTTATAAGATTTCATAATCGACTGATTCTCGTACAGTAAACTTGTATCGTTTTTATTATTTTTTATTCTTTTTATGTTGTTATTTGATTTTTTAGTTTAAAATATTGATTTTTTAAGCACTTTTTACAAGATTGGCACTATTTGCATTAATAAATTACAGATTTTAATAATGGTAGCTTATTATTGTTTAATATGTGTGTACGCATGTGTATTTTTGACAGCTCATCTTATAAGATAATTGTTATAAGATTTCTCATAACAACTGTCTCATAACATTTATTATAATATTAATACTAACACTATTTGAGAGTCCACACGTAAGATAATACTCTCTGCGATTGAATTTGACGTTTGCTGATATAAAAATCGTATATCTTATCTCAGGTGGACCCCCTGTGTTAGGAGTTGAAAAAGCTGTAAAAGGTCTAGATTTTTGGTCAAGTTCAATTTGATGGAATGAACTTGTCATGTCTTGTGTAGAAAAATATTTTGCTCTACCTAATCTATCCAAAATGTCGTCCAGTCTTGTTAAAGGGAACTTGTCATTCACTATCTTATCATTCAATTTTCTGAAATCGACGACTAGTCTCCATTTTTTTAAGTCATCTTGTCCCTTTTTAGGAACCAATAAGAGTGGCGCGTTATATGGACTTATTGATGGTTCTATTATCTTTTGTTCCAGTAAAGCTTTAACCTGGTTATTTATTTCCTCTGTGTGTGTATGTGGTAATCTGTAATTTTTTGTGTAAACGGGATTTGCATCATTTAGATGTATAGTCTGATTATAGAAATTGTTCGTTGTCAGGTTTTCGCCCTCTAAATGAAATATAGATTGGTATTTCCGTAATATCTTTACTAATTCATCCTTTGCAATATTATCATGGTTATCTAACTTTAGTTCACCTAATAACCTATTGAATCTTTCCTCTCCGTTTGTAGTTTGTATGTTATTGTTATTAATTATGTGTATGTGATAGTTTTTTAACGGAATTGTTTCCACTTTTAAATTTTCTACTATTGTTGTCTTATCTGAAGTGTTTAATAATCTGATGTGTTTATTGCTATTTTTTGGAATTATGGCATTCGCTAAGAATACACCTTGTGCGATCTCGCGGTTGCATATTACTTCGTCTTCTGCGATGTCTAAATCGAATGGTAAAATTACCTCACTCCTTGGTGGAATTTTTATCATAGTTATATTAAATTTGTCATTATGTATGGGAAGTGTCAAAATTTCTTGGTTAGCATTAATAGTCAATATGAATTTGTCATAATCTATATTACAATTATATTTTAGGAGAAAATCTCTTCCAAGTATGCCGTCTGTATAAATTGGAAAATTATAATTTACTAATTGTATCTTTTGACTAAACACTGTTTCTCCTACTTGTATCAATATTTCTGTGCAACCTATAGATCTAATCTCTTCTTTCGTGATTCCTGTAAGACAGCAGAAATCGTCTGGATCTTCATCATGTCTATGTAATAAGTCTTCTTTGCATAGAGAGACAGCAGCCCCGTGTCTATCAAAAATGTCAACGCACGATCTGTATCTTTTACATCTAATTTCACATAATTCTTAAGATTTTATGAAATGCTAAATATTCTATTAGTGTTTATTGTTCTTCCTCCAAAGATCCCTGATGTCTTAAGATCTCCGGACTCTGCGAGTTTCCCTGATCATGTATTTGGTTTATTCTTCGGTTTCTATTACGATTTGTGTTGTTGTAGTTATTATTATTACGACGATTATTGTTATTGTTACTGTAATGATTATTATTGTTACGATTATTGTATCTATAGCCTCACTGAGTGTCTTTACTCTACTTGCTTCAATAGTCCTAGTGATATCTTTATTCTTTAAGCCGTTCTTAAAAGAATTAAACGCTATCATAGCATTCGTCTGGCTAATTATGTCCCTACTTTCTTCTCCTAACGTACTTATTTGGATTTCATTAAGTTCCATTGTTAGTGATTCTATTTTGTCAGCAAATTTTCTAATTGTGTCTGTCTGTGTTGTCGTTGTTAATTCATTTATAATAACGTTTGGGGACTTTTTTAATTTATATGCAAATTTTAAAGCCTTGACCAATGTGTCAATATTTGTTGGCACCTGTGTCTGTCGAATTCTATTCTATACCTTGGTTGTTATTATTGTTTTATATACAAAATTGAAAAATGAATTATGTTTACTATCAGGAAATGTGTCACGAAGTATTTCTAAATTTGCTAAGAAAGGATTAAGTTCTTCCTTTGTTCCATTGAAGATAGGTAACAATTTTGAAACTGATGCTGAAGTTCCGAAGTATTTAGACTTTTATTCGCCATTTTAACTCATTTGTCTTTCTTTGATTCTAATGCAACACAACTATTACCTTGTTCTTATTTGTCTACGTAAAGTTTCAGTACCGTTAATACTTCTCTGCATAATTTATCAAATCTGGTAGTGTTTAATTGTACGTCTTCTTCTGATAATTCAGTGTCCCATAATATTTTTACAGTCTTTTCCGTTAATTCCTCTAATTCTAGTTTCTTTAATTGTATAGTTTCAGCTGCGTATCCCTTAACTAATGATTTTTTTGCGTTAGATACTAAATTATTTACTCTCTCATATATTTTGTCCATCTAATTATCAAGTTTTTTTTTGTCTAAATGCTTTTATCTACATCGATAAAGTTATAGTTTTATATTGATTGAAAAAAATAAATGTTATAATAAGAAATGTTAAGTTATTTATAATAAAGGAATTTTTTAAAATTAATTTTTCTATATTTTAAACAAATTTGTTTATTTTATTTAGTCTTAACTACATTCTATGTCACAATATTTGCTCATCATTAATATTGTCTCTTCTTCTATGCTTCTTTTCTCTAATAAGTCTTCCATCGCTGATTTGCGGTTCATACCTATGTTTTCTCAATGTTCTGTTAACCATGCTAATCTTTCTTCTAAGCTTAACTTGTTTCTTTCTTTAATGTTTAATACTCTCTGATTTTTAAATTTTATAGTATCTCTTCTCCTATTTTCCATTATGAAAATAAAATCTTATTAATATTGTTTTTCTTATCTAAGCTTATTCTTATGTATATATATATATTCCTTGTTTTTTTTTTGTAAAAATTTTTTTTTATTTGTTGTTTTTTTTTCTTTTTTTGTATAATTTGATTTATTAAGTGTTATTATAACATGTAATATTATTTAAGATACAAAGAAGCTTCTTTATTTAAAATTTTTCCATCCGTACTGTCTCATTTCCTTAATATATTTTATTAATATTTTTTTGAGGACCCTGACTGAGGTCTATCACCCGCTGTAGGTCTCGCCAGGCTTCCTGAAACTTCCTTTTCTTGCCTCCTCTCTTCTTTGGTTTTGTATAAGAACAGGTATCGGCTTTCCTGTTGGTGCTGTTTACCTTTTGTCTTTCCTTGTATTGCTCAATTGTTATAGTTTAAGGTCCCGCATTTATTGGTGTAGGGGTGTAATTTGGTGGATCGGTGTCTTCTGATGTTTTTGGGACGTACTCTTCAGCTAACTGAAAATTTCATTTACCTCTTCCAGTGAGGACATCAGAAACAACTTACATCCTTAGACTAGTAGGATCTAAAATTTGGTTTCTTTTTGGTGGTTTTTCAGGATATGAGCATAATGCAGGTCTTAGTTTGGCAGGATCTGGTGTATATTTTGTTGAAATCACTTCTTCCGTGTACATAGTTCCAAAAAAAAAGGATATGCCTTTATAATTGTAGACGTTAAGGATCGAAATTTGGCAGGATCGCCATGTAAGGAGGAAAGGTGTAATAAAAAAATGTTAATGTTGCCCTAAGTTTGAGTATTTATCTGAGCACTCCTGCCGCTTCTGTCGAGCATTAAAATGCCCTTTTGTTAGAGAATTAAAATGAAAACAATTACTGATGTATTCTTGTAATCTTAGATTAATTCTGATTTTATTTACAAATTATGCTAGCTTATATACTAAAATTCGATCAACGATCAGCATAATTGAATTGTTTATTTTTCTGCATTTCGCAAGGTTCAACAGCCTTTGAATGTGCTGACGCTTGCATATAGTGTCTTTGCACGAGTGGTCATTAAACTAAATTAAATTATGCTGACGTATAATTAAGAATTAAAAATAATTTAACAAATAACATACGAAAAAAAACTACGTAAGTATACGTACAATTTTTAATTTTACATTAAAGGCATATCAAAACGAATTGTTAAACAAACTGTTTCATTGCCAAAAAGTAGACAAAATAGCCACACATACATTTTGAAATAAATCTCTTTTTAAAACTTCAGTAAATCTATGTTGGTCTAGTGCCTTTGGAGGTTAATCCAACTTAATTTCACCATAATATTTAAATTTACTACAGTTTAAGCTCATTTTTAAGAATGATAATTATAGGTCTATCTTCACGAAATTTTATTTCTTGTCGTAGCACACTGAAGTGTAAATTTTTCAATAATATTATAAGGTTTTGCGGCTAAGGGCGTAATAAAGTGTTTTCCTAGATTGTGCTTTATATGCGTCATTTCAAGTAATTTTAAATCTTATGAAAGTAGAATTTGCTAAATTGCACCACAAAAGCAGTATTTGTTACGCTTTTAGCCATACTTAAATGATTTACAAGATTGGTCCAAACATGAAGCCATATGCAAATTATGGACCGACATTAACGAAATTTGGTGGCTTATAAAACGAATTTGTAGAAATTTAATGAGAAAATGTGCATTTCGCCACAAATTTATGTTAGTTTTTGTGGAGGTAGTTTCACATTTGGGTGCATAACTCTTTCCCTACAGAAGTGATTCTACTGGAATTCACTCCCAAACAGCCTAGAAGATCTAGAAGCGATTTGGCATTCACAATAATATTAAAAAAGATTCACATAGAATGCCAAACTAAGTATACCTTCATATACCTCTGCTGATTAAAGGTTATAACATTGTAAAAAATATGTTATTAAATATATGTAGTAAATAACATTTCTCCTTCCTGCTGAATTTTTTAAACGGTAAAATTGTTTCAGAATTACTATTGCGTGATGTTGTGCTTTCAGTTCCTAATAACCCTTTCAGAAATTTTTTTTCCACTAAGACTTCAATACTTTCATTCTAATTATGTAAATGAGATCTAAATTTGACAATGTATATACGTATATTGATTTCCATGATCCTATTGGCATCAAAATAACCTCTTAAGAGTCTTAAAATTACTTTAATCTTAAAATTTTTTACGTTTTTGTTATATAATAGATACTAGATTTAATTATTTTAAGCGTAATAGCCAGTAAGAAATATTAGTTTCATTGGAGAAATACGTAAATAAATAAATAAAAAAATTTGGGCGGGAATCCCGGGATCCCGGATATTTGATATTTATTTCCCGGGAATCCAAAAAGTGCGGGAATAAAAAAACTCGATGTTTAATGTTAGTTGTTTTTTTTTTCATTTTTTGTTATTATAATTGATGTTCATCGATTTGATAACCTGTTTGCATTCTAATGATTCTGCGTTCTTCTTATTTATCACGGGTTCGCGGGTTTGTGCTCTATCCCAGGAATTGCAACAGTTATCATCTCTTATTTTAAAAATGGAACAGAGGTTAAGAGAAAGGTTCCAACCATATTTCATGTTGAAGCCAGAGACAAATATTGCAATTGCAGCAACAGTGCTAACTCAAAGCATCAAAATCAAATGGATCAAGGCGTTGCTGAGATTAAGTCCGGAATTGCCAGAATTAACTGTCGAAAATATAACCAGCAGAGTTTTAGAAACACTTTACAGTTTTTACGCCAAAAATTGTAAAACATTTAATTTTGAAATACAAATTAATAATGTGTCGACTATGCCCGATTTTTTTTATTTCACTGATAATGGTGAGCTTATGCGTACATTTATTTTGTTTTTTACTTTAAAGATTTGACTTTGCAGATGATGAAATTGAAGTAAGTTCTTCTCTACAAGAACAGATTAAAGTTGACCAACGATCCGCAATAAAACATCAGTTCTTCAGCTATTTAAATGATAATGCAAGTGCTGACGAAATTTACCAAAAATATGATTTACTAAGGGATTTTTAAAACTCTCTTAACGTCTTCAGCTCCAGTTGAACGACTGTTTTCATTTGCCTGGATCGTCAACAGTCCAAGCGTGCAATCATTGTCTAATATTTCTTTTCAAAAATTAGTTGTAATGAAGGCCAATTGTAAATATATGTAAATTATAAAACTTTGTGAATTGAATGTATTCTGAATGTATTTGTTTTCTTTATTATTTTTCCCTTTTTTGTTGATTTAGGAAGTACTAAAATTTTTATGGGTTGTTTTGTTATTGAAGTGAATATATTTTGTATACAAAAACTATCTAATTTTGTTTCCAAATTTAACAGCTCTGATTTTTTCCAAATAGTGAATATATATAAATTTTGAGTTAACACACTATTGCTGAACAATTGTATATAAAATAATAAAATTATTCGGTTCCGAAGGATTTTGGAACAAGTTTGGTCGAATAGAAAATGTTCAATGGCAACGCTGATCTGCAACAAATAAAAGAAAAATATTATAAAAAATTACTAAAAGATTCATAATTAAAATTTTAATGTTACATTTTTTTCTCAGTATTTTCTTATGGAATCTTCATATATTAAAGATAAACTAACAATAATTAATCAAATCTTATCCTAATATTTGCTTTGTGCCCAGCCAGTGCCAGACAAAATAGATTTCGTCATCACGGTTTCTGTTCACATATGTAGGTGTTTATCGCTCATCTGATTGGGTGAGTGCTGCAACGTCTCTTCTTCTTAAGCAAGTGCGGCCGACATAATTTAAAATATTTCGAGCTAATGAATTTGGGTGCAGTTCCAGACTTTTTAAATATTTTACTGCATATTTCGCTATCATAGTTTTTACTAATGGCACATTGAGATCCTCGTGGATACTTGAGTTTTTGACGTACCAGGGAGCGGCTGTGATTATTCGAAGAAGTTTATTTTGGCGCCTTTTAATTTTTTTGATGTTAGAAGCCGAGGCTGTGCCCCATAACTGAATACCGTAGCACCAAATTGGCTTTAAGATAGAGTTGTAAAGTAGAAGTTTGAAATCGAGACTAAGAACAGAATTTCTTCCAATAAGCCAATTAATTTGAATTGCTTTTAGTTTCATTTGAGTTAATTTAGCTTCTATATGCCATTTCCACGTTCAATGCCGATCTAAATGTATACCGAGGTATTCTACATGCGAGTGCTGGGGTATTATTTGATTATTGATTTAAATAGGGGGACATGTTTCCCGACGCAATGTGAATGCTATATGTGCGCATTTTTGCTCATTGTTCTTTATCCTCCATTTTTTTAGCCACTTTTTCAGTTCAAATATATGGTCCTGTAAGTAACGAGATTCTTCTTGACCGTTTGCGTGTACGCTTAGAAAAGCTGTATCGTCCGCAAATGTTGAGGTATGGGTGTAGCTGTTTGTTGGCAAGTCCGAAGTATAAATTAAGTATAATAGAGGGTCCAGGATGCCTTGTGGGACTCCAGCGTTAATTGGCTGTGGATAACTTAAAAATTTGCCTTCTTTAATAATAAATTGGCGACCGACTAAGTAGCTTTCTAACAGCTTGTGTATGTTTGCTGGTAAGTTTTGCTGCAATTTCAGTAGTAATCCTTCATGCCAGACTTTATCGAAAGCTTGGGACACATCGATGAAGAGTGCTGAGCAATATTTTTTTTCTTCACAGGCTTTTCTTATGACATTTGCTATACGATGAGTTTGTTCAATTGTGCTATGCTTTCATCTAAAACCGAATTGATGGTTTGGAATACTTCTATTTTCATTTAAAATTGGCGTTAATTTTGACACTAGTAGTTTCTCAAATAGCTTTGAGATATTAGATAATAAGCTAATAGGTCTGTATGATTCAGACTCAGGCCTTCCATTCTTGAGAGTAGTATTGAAGGTGTAAAATAGCATTAAAAATAATAACAATAATTTTCTTTGCTATACTTGGTAGCTCCAAAAGCATTTTATTACTCAGCTTATCAATACCGGGTGACTTCTTGGTGTTTAAATCACAAATAGCCTTTTCGATTTCTCTAAACTCTAATCTTAGGGGAATAGCGGCTCCGACATTTACAGGCGGTAACTCGACTGCTATATCGTGAGATATATTAAGGGTTAATACATTTTTCAGATGATGCACAAACAGATTTCCTTTTTCAATGTCATTTCTTGCCCAACTTTCATTCAAGTTTCTTAATGGTGGCTTAGATATAACTGGTCTATTGAGACTTCTAGCTGCACGCCACAATGAGTAGTCTGATTGTAGAGTTGCATCAAGTTCCTTAAGATAGTTTTCAAGGAAAGCCGTTTTAGGAGACTGCAGTAACTTTCTTAGCCTTTTTGTGCACTCTTTTAATAAAGTCTTAAGTTGGGGGGATCTGTGCAATTGCCACTCTATTTGAACTCTCATTTTTTCAGTCAAGAGACGCTCGACATCTGTAGAATACATATATGTTATTATTTTTGGTTTTTTTGAGGTTTATGCTGGAATGCTGAACAGCTAGTTTGAGATAACTGTCAAAATTAACAATAGCGAGATCCACATTCTCCGGTGAACTTAGCGGAATATTTTCTGTGCAATGGGCACTAAGATATTTTTTATATATTAACCAATTTATTTGTGTGGCTGACGTCGCTAAGTAACCAGACGTAGATACAATTCTATTTGGGTTCATTAAAGTAACAATTGTAGGTGTGTGATCGGAAGATAGTTCTATGGAAGCTTCAAGATGAATCGTTTCTGCGGGGATGTTTTTAACCACGCCAAAATCGATGACATCTGGAATTTTTGCGGATTAGTAGGCCAATAAGTTGGTTTTCCGCTCGCGACCACATTTAAATCCATTTTAGAGATTGTATTATACAAAACACGACCCTTTGGTGTTATGAGCCGTGACCCCCAGAAGGTATGTTTAGCGTTGTAATCGCCAGCGGCTAGGAAACAGGGTCCTAATTATTTATAATATTTATAATATTGGCTCTCTGATGTTGAAAATCTAAGCGGAGAGTATAAAGATGAAAGTACTAAGTTTCGATTTAGCTCTTCAACACAAATGTTCGTTGCTTGCAGATAATCTTCACGATGATCACACATTAAGTAGTGTTTGATTCGGGCTTTTATCAAAATAGAAGAACCTCCACAAGCTCTATCTCGAGGGTCCTTGGTATCCTATAATATATAACCATTGATTTTAAACGTATTTCTTGAGGTCAAATGAGTTTCAGAAACCATCATTACATCAATTTGTTTACTTTTAATAAAGTATTCTAACTCATTTTTAAACAATTCATGGCTTGTTAAGTACAGCTTGCAATAACATCGATTGCATTCTTAACATTTCCTGCATCATATTACCCATTGTGTTCGTAAAGTTAGTTACCGTTTGCTATTGTTTCCATGGTATTTTCTAGACGACTTAAATTAGAAACCGGAGTCTCATCATTAGAGTCTAAACACAATGTTTGCGGTGCGGTGCGATTTCTCGTTGCGGGAGAGAAAAATAAACATAATACAACGGCAGACGGCGACGGCAATATTTGTCCATGTTTGTTTACATTTTTATTAATTTATTTGTGCATAAATTTTTATAAAATTTTCTCAAAAATTTACTGTTTGTGTTAAATATTTTGTAATGGCAGTAAATAAAAAGATAGAAGCTATTAAAGAAATTGTTAATTTGGTTTAAGCCACGTTTAATTTATGTGTGGAATTAAAAACCCCGACACATACTAACAGGAGATGGTGGGATGGATTTTTCAAAACATGCTTGCAGCAGATTGATACCCAGGATGAGGAGCATTTTCATCAAGCAACAAGAATGAGTGTTTATCAATACAAGCTGCTCCTTTCTCTACTTAAACCGAAACTGGAAAAATATTCATTTAAAAAACTGCTTAGCCCCGGGTGTAAATTACGAAATTTCTTTTTGGCTTCCTCAGCTAAAATTAAATAAAGCCTGACAAAAAAACTAAGATAACTAAGAGAAACTCATTTACCTGGTACGCCAACATCTTTGCCAATTTTGCACCACAACTCTCTTTATTACTGTAATTTTTTGTAACTTCCCGACTGCAAATTATAGAGACAGTCACACTTCATTACTTCTTCGATGATTCTTTCGTTATTGTCCATTTTTCCTTCTTCTGTTGATATATTTTCTAAGCTTTTATATTTGATGATAAAAATGTATGAACTTCAAAATCGTGTTTTTTGTTTACAATAATGTTGTGAACAGCGCCAATTATTCAAAAACTATGGCAATATCAGAAAGAGAATGAGTATCAAAAATTGAGAGAATAAGAAAGTCCGCAATGAAAATAAAATAGATTTTAATTTTATGCCGTTCCGCACTGCGGTTTTTTACTTCATAATCGTATGAAAAACCGCACCGCAATAAATTATCGTGCCATTGTGTTCAGACTCTTATTTGGCAAATCACCTTGCATTGGCATGTGGTTTAATTTTAGGATATTAGCGTAGGATGTTCTGTTATAACTAGGTTGCGGTACCTGCATGTCATTAGTGTTAACTTGATTTGTTACCTGCATTTGAGGGGGATTAGGTTTCGGTCCAACCGAGCGCTTGACTATAGAGTATACAGAGCATCTTCTTTAGTTTGCAGTGTGATTACCACCACAGTTGCTGCATTTTTTTACATTGGGGTCGTTTTTAGACTTATCGCAGAGAGCTGTACCATGCAATTCTCCACATACAACGCAAACAGGGGTTAAATGGCAGTATGCCTTAGTGTGACCAAATTCTTGGCAGTTTAAACATTGCACGGGACCATTCCTCTTGTGCGGCTCCTCTATCGTTATTTTCCTATACAGTATAGATTTCAGACTGTATATGGGATGAGTTTCGTTTTTTTAAGCTTAACGTCGCCGAGTTCTAACTCCACTCGAAATAGTGGCTGGGGATTTTTTCTCTATTTTTAATATTTACTACATTTTGTATTTTAAAGCCCTTCTCTTCTAAAAACGTTTTTATCTCACCTGGGTCTACGCATGAGTCAATGCCCTTAATCACTACATGAAGACCTTTACTACTCTTCAGTTGGTATGTATAAAAGTTTTTATTTAGTGCATCTAATTTAGTTATTACTTTACGAAAATCATCTTCACGATTGACTTGTATTTTTGTCTCATTTATACTTCCACGCTTTATTGCGGCTATATAAAAAGAATTATCACCTATTACCGAGATGAAATTCTTTATTAATTCACTTTAGTTTTGCTCTCTAAGATATATCGGGGTGGCTTAGAAGATTTTATAACGTTTTGTGCTTCCGAGGATTCCTCGTCCAAAATTGCAAAACGATTTTGTGAACTTATTCTATCAGCTGTACCCTCTTTTAAAACTTTTGGGACCGAAGCAACTGCAGAAGAGGTTGGGCTGCGACCCTTTTAAGCACTGTTATGTACCTATCAATACCAACTTGTACTTGAGGCTTTTGACCACTTTTTAGCTGTGATACTGAATTTTCCATTATGTCTGATTTGGGAGTAACATTGTTATCACTTATTAATTGCTTTTGCCGTTGAGGCAAGGATTGCAGGTTTTATATTTGTTAGTGTATCAACTGTATTATTAAATACAGAGGGTGAGAGGGGTCGCATGCGAGTAATATGTTTAGCCGTTAGGTATTTGCTATCATCGATTCTTTTTTATTCAAAATTACATATGTGCATGTGCAAAAACTTATTCCCTGACAAAGAAAAAAAAACTTTAAGCAAATCAAACAAATGAAGAAAATAAGAAAAAAGTGATTGTTATGATTGACTTGTCTTGATTATTTGCAACAGCTAAAACTGGAAAAATATAAATGTTATAAAGCAAAGTAATAATAATAAAAAAAAAATAACAAAAAAAAAAAAAAAAAAAAAAAAAACAGTAGTGGAAAGAAAAGGAAAAACATAACTAAAATAAAAGTGATAAACTTAGATAGGCTTAAATAAGTAAGACTCACAAAGCCCACCGAAATACCTATTTGATAAAAATCCTACAACCAACAAAAATTACAACAAATCAGCACAACAGGAATTCTACAGAAGTAAGAGAATCTGCTTGGCAGACCAATCAACAAGAAAAAGAATACAAAGTAAGCAGATAAATAATCCTATTAATATAAGTTATGCATTAAAGATTTAAGAAAATAAAAACAAAAAATTTTAAATAAATAAATTCCTTAAAAATAAACAAAACATTGTAATTTTTTCCGATAAAACTTCTGAAACTTAAAATAAATTTATTTTTTGAGATATTAGGAATTCCAAATCAATAATTGTTGTTCCCCTTTTGTAATATTTTCAGAGACAATAAACTGTTGCTTTAAAACTATTTATAAATCATTTTCTCTGAAAAAGTTTTAAGGGAAGTAGTTAGACAAAATGGCAAACCCCCTCAAACCAGTTAAGTACCTAAACAACCTCCCACAATTTTCTGGAAAGATAAACGAAGTGACAACTTTTACAAAAATCGTTGACAGAATCAACCAAATTCTTGCAACTTATGATGCTTTGTCATAGCTAGTTTTCTCAGACATAATATAAAGTAGATTTCTACAACAATATTAAATATAGATTGAGGCGATTAAATAACAAATACGTCCTCATATTAGGAGAAGGAGAAGCCGCCAATCAGGTAGCCATCAATAACACAGGTCAAGAGCAAAAAAGGGCTTGGCTACCTAAGTACAAAAATGGTAACATTTTTCAATTCTATGAATAATTTTTTTTTTAAATAATTTTTAAGTAAAATTGTCAATATTTTGATACATTTCTCCACTTATATTATCATAACTCAAAACAACTTGTCCGATTTTGTTAAAATAAATCTACAAAAATCATGATTTACAATATCTTTAAATGATGTATACAAATATTTTTAATGCGATCAATAGTTTCAAAGTAATGAAACAAATTGTTAGCCAAAAAAATTGGTAAAAAAAATTTTTTTCGGAAGGAAAAAATCTGGAAAAAATCGAAAACGGCAAAAGGTATTATATTTATTTGTAGTAAGGCTACATATCATGTGAATTAAAAAAGATATGGATCATGAAAATCGGTGCATGGTTAAGGTTTTTAATTACAATTAATTGAAGCTGTCGCATATTTACAAGCACTGTAGAAAATGGTATAATGAAAATGCAGAACACAGAAACACATATTAATTTTTACAAAAATGAATTTGTTTTAATAACATCCAAATAAAGTTACATATAATTAATATTAAAGCTTGCTTACTGCATTTTAAAAAATTACATACCTAATATTTATGACTTAAATATACATATGGGGGATTTCATGTCAAGTGACCCAACTTTTGAAATCGATGAAATGGATGAAATTTTCACCAAGGTTAGTCTTATTGGATAGTAGTTTAGACACAAATTTTCAAAAGTTTCTGAGTTAGATGGGGTCAAAATTTGACATTTTGGCCAAACCGGTGTTCC
Organism: Pollenia amentaria; assembly: GCA_943735925.1. NCBI lineage: Eukaryota > Metazoa > Arthropoda > Insecta > Diptera > Polleniidae > Pollenia > Pollenia amentaria. The sequence continues at coordinate 124,166,234 of OX031006.1, read as the reverse complement.
TTCTCGTCCATGTAACTTATTATCTATTGGTGTTAGCAAAATTTGTCCCAAACAAATTAGATAGCTATTTCTTTGTATTTTTTTTTTTTTTTTTTTTTATTTCTCATTATTTATTTATTAAATCTTCATATCGTTGGTCTCAAGTAGAAAGGCCCTAACTCAAATAATTGTAACTGTATAGGAGAAGGTAATAACATAATAGAATCTGTATGTATCATAATGTAAACTTGTTCATACAACTGCTTGTAAAGCCGTTATTCTTTACAATATTGCAATAAATTTTTGTGAAGAGGTGTATTTGTGTAAAATTTATTGGAATCACTGAAAAACTCAATTTCGTAAAAAATGCGAGTTAGGGCCTTTCTACTTGAGACCATCGATATATTAAATATGAACTAACAATAATTAATCAAATCTTATACTAATACTTTATTTTTGTCCTGCCAATGCTAGACGAAAATTTTTCTCTTCACGGTTTCTGTTCACATATGTAGATGTTTAGCGCTCTTCTTGTCTGATGAGTCCTGCTGTATCTCTTCTCCTTAATCTAGAGTGGCCGCTGTAATTTAAAATATTTCGAGCTAGTGGATTTGGGTGCGACTCAAGTCTTTTTAAATATTTTGCTGCGTACTTCGTAATAATAGTTTTTACTAACGGCACATTGAGATCCTTGTGAATATTTGAGTTGTTAACATACCAGGGAGCGGCTGTGATTATTCGAAGAAGTTTATTTTGTCGCCTTTATACGACCCGGATTTCGGCAAACCCTCTTTACATGTAGAAAATTGTTTGGAAAAAACCTTTATGACATTTTTATCCTTTTCAGAATTAAAAAAATAAGTAATAAACGAAAGGTTGTTTTGCGATTGCGGTAGCAAACTAATAAACGCTCATAAATGTGCGTGCACGCTGAAATGCTCTTTTTTCCGTTGGCTACCTGTAACGGATGATTTTTTTGCATTAAATTCCTTAATGTTTTTTATGATTCTTGTTTAATTTTTACGATTGCGGTAGCAAACTAATAAACGCTCATAAATGTCCGTGCAAGCTGAAATGCTCTTTTTTCCGTTGGCTACCTGTAACGGATGATTTTTTTGCATAACATTCCTTAATGTTTTTTATGATTCTTGGGAATAAGAAACAAATTTGCAGCACACACAAACTGTACCCACATGAACGGTTATCCCAAATTATAGTATCAGTATTTATAAGAGCTCCTTGAGCCATTTTACTTTATTCAAGAATTGTTTGCGATAACGGGAACAACATAATGTTATCCCTACATAAAGAGTCATTCAGCTTACAAGTTAAAACAATTTACAAGTATTAATAAAAATGAGCAAGAAAGCCAGAACATTTTTATGTAAAAACAATCCGGATTCATTTTGTTATGTGTGCGGCCAATATATCACCGCGAAAAAACGTAACTGCTTCCTAACTTCATTGCAAAAGTAATATGAAGATTGTTATAATATATATCCGCACAATTTGAACCAGCATTGTACACCCAGTACCCTATGTATTTCACGTCGATTGAATTTATCTATGAGGTTTTCTAACGTAAAGTAAGTATAGGTTAATACATTTGGAATATTTCATACTTAAAGTATTTCTTAATTAAATTTTGAAATTTTTTGATTTTACAGACGACGTTTGGAAATTTCGAAGCCTATGCTATGGAGAGAAACAGCGAGCCACGAATCCGATTGTTATATTTGTTTAAGTACAAAAAACCGGCTTCGGAAAGCATATGCGATGGTCTTACCCCACGAGGTCTGCTGATGGGTTTACACAATCACCAGAAATGAAATATGCTGAAGATCAGGGTCCAAGCTCTAGTCAAGTGCTTTCATCTTCAACAGGACACTTAACCTCAAGTATTTGTTCCAAATCAGAAAGTTCAAATTCAGCACTGCTATCTGCATCTGAAAATGACGAGTTAATCCCACACAAAAATTTCTCGCCGAGACCATGGAATCAAGACCAGCTTAATGATGTAATTAGAGACCTTGGATTGTCGAAAATGTCTTCGGAATTACTTGCGTCCCGGATGAAAGAAACAAATCTCATAACAACAGAAAGTAAAGTTTCGTATTTATGATGGTAACAAACTGATTTGTGAAATGGGAATTTTTTTTTTAGTTTTTGATTTTACTGATATTTTGGTTTCGGCTTAAAATCATACACTTTTTAATGAAAAGGAAAAAAAATATATTTCAATCGGAAGTTTTATACGATAGTTGGCCTTGAATTTTATATATATAAATCAATGTAAATTTTCTTCACATAAAATTTGTGTATTGATTTGTATCTAACATTGTCGGAAATTTAAAATTAAATTTTTCATAATAAGTGTTTCAAAAGAGGGAAACAAAATCATAGAGAAAATTATAGAAACTGATTCGTCTTGCTGGGAAATTAGTGGTGAGCATTAAATTTTATTTTTAAGGAAATTATGATTCGCTTTATAATCCCTGATGTGTGGCTCACCGGATTTTTTTTAGTTCTAAACATTTGGGGTGTTTCAAAGAAACTACTTAAAATTTCGAGAAGTGGGAAAACCCGAGGATATTCTCAAATTTCCAGCTTACCTAGCAAATTTTTGAACAACCCTGAGGGAGGAAATTACCAAACACTGTTTGCATAACTATTTAAAAGGAAAGACTATATTGGTGTCTAAATAATAGAGACATAGAATTTTTTTTATTCCCTAAATAAGGTGACCATCTTCATTTGCATTGATTCGGGTGTGTTTTTTTATATAAAAATAGTTTTGATAAGTTAGTTAGTTACCTGCTTACTGGACAACTGTAGTGCCCAAATGCAGTAACAGTTAAAAAACTTCTATTAATAATTTTTTTTAAAAAAAGTACCTTGAGTTTATAATATAATAGCTCTTGTATGTCTTTAAATTTTCTCTCCGATAAATTTTAACCTTATCACCATTAAATTCATTATTATTGTTGTTAGTTTTTTTATTTAAAGTCCATTTTGTTTAACTTTGTTTAATGTCCATTTTTTTTTTTGTTTTGTTTTAAAAAGTTTTATGGTCACCTAATTTAATATTAAATTTTCTTTTGATATAAAACTACATTTACCACTGTATCACTAAACAAAATACTAATACATTAACAATAAACACTATTCCAAGACGCATGCATACATAAACGTTCCTAAGATGAGAGGGTTTTGTTATCAAGGAAATTCAAATATTTTAAAGTAACAGACTTCTCACGAACGTCTCTACACAAATTTTTTTTTATTTGTCAATCATTATTTTATTAATTAAATAATATCAATCCGCAACCAACAACGGTCAACTGGCGCCTGCTGACATCGTTGGAATAAATGTAAGTTTGTTTTTGTTTGTTCCACCACATTTAAAATTACTCTCCTACACTCAAAATAGTTAATTTTTTTTTATAAACGTAATATGAATAATTTGTAATAATTTACAAATGTTCACATTAAGTTAATAATATTCACTATATGCACTACTAATACAAATTTATATACAATTTTATTGTTAACTATTAATTTGATCTATTTTTTTCTTATAAATTAAACTTATTCCTTAATTTTTTTTTTATATAAATGGTGGCCATTTATTTTTAAAGTCATTAAATACTTTTACTTACTTAATTACCTTAACTTTGAAATATGATAATATATATAAATAAATAACTAATTGGTTTGTTATGGAATTTTAAGTTAAAATTCAATATTGTGAAAGGTGAAGTAACAGTTATGGGATAGTGTTATTAATTTAATTTTTTTTGTTGTTAGGGGCTGACAAGCGACATTCTAGAATATGTCAGCATGGTGGGTGGGCATGGAAGTAGTGTAGCAATTTCCACCATCAGCTACACTTCAATCATCAACCAATCTCTTTTCTTTTATTCTTTTCCTAACGGTTCAATGTTGGTCAAACATTTTTTTTTCTCTTGCTGCAATGCTACCTAAATTAAAGTCTGCTGTAACCGGTTTTAAAATCTTTCTAATAGAAGACTTGATACTTGGGAACTTAACACACCCCCCTAACGACGAGCACGGCCGTATATTACAGGTAGCTTCTTTCCCAACTAAATAAATCCCCGGATAATCGTTACAGAGATTTTTGGCGCCCAACGTGGGGCCTCAGTTATCGTAAGCTTTAGGACTTTTTGCGCAATTGACAACTAGATGCTGAGGTCTTTTGAATCGCTTGTGTGTGTTTTGATCTACATTGAATACTTTCTATTTTGTTTTTGTTTTGCTATTTGTTTTATTATTTGTAACTGTGGACGTACTTGTTTATTGTTTTTATGGTAATCATTTCCCCAGTTTGCATTTAATAAGATGATAGTTATCAGGGCTTGGGTTCGAGTTTGAGAAATTGTTCTGGTTTATATTGGTTCAATACTCATTTGACGCATTTCCTATATATTTTTTTTGTTTGTTATATTAACTTTACGATTTCGTATCAAAATTTGTTTCTTTAGTGTGATATATCTAGTCGTGTGGACTCAAAGGTTTTGATTTCCTGTAATCGATTACTTTCCGGCGATAGACAATCAATACTTCTATTTTTAGTCTACAACTCATATTTGGCTTGGATCTTAAATTTTTTTTGGCCGTCGTCAAAGAGTTTCCACCGAATATGTAGTATTTATTTTATTTCTATGTGAGATTTGTTGATGATTAAAAAATTTAAACTTTAAACTGTATATTTTTTTGCGTTCATTTTAGTTTAGTTTCTTTTTCATTTTAATTTTTTTTTTTTATTTTTTTTATAATTTCTTTAATACCATATCTTAATACTTCACTGAGTAGCAATATTTCATTCTTGGTAGTAATTTTTTTTAAATTTTGATATTTGGACTTGCTATTAATTATTATATTGTTAGACGAAAATCAGATAACTGTTTGCGGACTTTATATTTAGTTTTTTTTATTGGCGGTAATATTTAGTTTTGAAGTACAACATCAATTGTCAGGATGCCGTTAGTCCGCAGTTGTGAGAATATTCCATCTGGTATATTTCAGCAGAGTGGTAATTTAGAGGATCAAGGAGCTGTTGGTGATGCTGAAACACCCTTATCTCGGAATAGTAGACCGAGGACTAGATTACAATCTCGCAGACTTGCAATGGAGCAGGGTAATGCTGACGGTGTTCATATAATGCGTATTGTAAACAATTCCTTAAGAGAATTTAGGGATGAGATAAGTGGTATGCTAGCGAATGGACTTCACAATGTATCCTTACGGAATGTACAACCTCCTGTAGAAAACAGACCAACAGAACAGCCTGAACATGGGGGAATTGATGTACCTATTTTAAACTCTTTGAATGGACAATATAATCGTAGAAGCCGTAGTTCCCAGAACTTGAATAGAGGTTTTGAGCGAAATACGGAAAATGTTCTCAACTTGATTCGTAATTGGAAAGTATATTTTACTGGCAACATGTCAGATATTACAGTTGAGGAATTTATTTACAGAGTTAACACTCTAACTAATGCAAATTTAAGAGGTGATTTTCAACTTTTGTGTCAGCATGCCCACATTCTGTTCGAGGGAAAAGCCTTAAAGTGGTATTGGCGTTTTCACCGGAGTTGTGATAATATGGAGTGGGTTGATTTGTGCGAAGCCTTAAAACGCCAGTACAAAGATTACTATACAGACTTTGATATTAGAGATGAAATAATACGTCGAAAGCAGAAGTTGAATGAGACTTTCGATGAATATTACGATGCGTTAATAGTACTTTGTGACAAATTGAGAACGCCATTATCGGATTTTGAGCTCTGCGAAACCATGCAACGTAATTTAAGACCGGAGGTGAGACACGAACTTCTTCATTTGGAGATTGCTAGGGTAGATCAGCTTAGACGTGCAGTTCGTAGACACGAGAAATTTATGAAAGATATGGGTACTCATAATATGGACAAATGAACATTTACTAGAAAGCAAGTATCAGAAATAGTTAACGATGAAAAAACGGATTTGAATCATAATGAGGAGGAAATTTGTTTGGCATTTCACTCAGGTAGATGTTGGAACTGTGACAAATCTGGGCATAGTTTTGTAGATTGTTTGCGGGAACGTACAGTGTTCTGCTACGGTTGTGGAACTAAGAACATTTACAAGCCCAAATGTCCAAATTGTTCCAAGAGACAGGCAAATGCCTTGAAGAATGTTCGTTTGGGCAAAAACGAGCATCCGAAACTAAATATGTAAATTTTAATAATAAAGAGAACTTTAGTGCAATAACTAATCCGGCTATGACGAATGAATCTGATGTGACAACCGAAACTGACTTTACTGAGGTTCGCCCTTTGCAACGACCTTATCATATTCGTTTAAGGGAGTATAATCGTATCAGGGATAGAATCTTTAATATTACGAAGGTGGAACGGAAACTCAATAGATCCACGAAACGTATTCGAGAGTTTTATAGGAGAAGAGAACTGTTTAAGAAGTGTATTGTATCATCAATAATATCCAGGGAAAATGATAACAGACCATATATAGCATTGAATTTGAAGGACAAGAGTTGTTTTGCATTATTAGATAGTGGAGCCAATGTTAGTGTAATTGGAGGTAGCTTATGTTCGCACATTCTCAACGAGGGATCTTATAAACGTAGCATTGGAAATGTTAGAACCGCGGACGGACAAATGCAAAGTGTTATGGGAACTGTGGTTCTGAACATTGGTTACAATAACCAGATGAAATCAATTGAATTTTTACTAATTCCATCGATTGTGCACGATGCAATATGTGGGATGAATTTTTGGGAACAATTTGGTATACAAATTGCAACGATAGAGACCGTAAATGAAATTGTTTCAGTTAAGGATGAGGGAAAAGTTCCAATGACCTTTATACAAGAACAACAACTTCGGAAAATAATTGAATATTTTCCTTATTCTGATCGAGATGGTTTGGGATGTACATCCCTCATAGAAAACAATATTGATACCGGTAATGCAGCTCCAATAAAACAAAGGTATTACCCAATATCTCCTGCTAGGGAGAAACTTATGTGCGGTGAGATTGATCGAATGTTGAAGCTAGGGGTTATTGAGGAGTGTTCTGCATCTCCTTGGTCATCTCCTGGAGTATTAATTGTAAAACCTGGAAAAGTGAGATTTTGTTTAGATAGTAGAAAGCTAAATTCTGTGACGACAAAAGACGCATACCCAATACCCAACATTGAAGGAATATTATCGAGGCTTCCTCCAATCTATTTTATTTCCAAATTTGATTTAAAAGATGCCTTTTGGCAAATTAAATTGGACGAACCCTCAAGACAGAAAACTGCGTTCACAATTCCTAATCGGCCTTTGTACCAGTTTACAAGAATGCCGTTTGGATTGTGCAATGCACCACAAACAATGTGTAGACTGATGGACCAAGTTATTCCGTATTATTTAAAGACGAATGTGTTTGTCTACTTGGACGATTTACTAATTATCTCGAAAGACTACGACGAACATGTAAAGCACTTACAAGAGGTGGCGACACATTTACGGAGAGCAAATCTTACAATTAATGTTAGAAAGAGTAGTTTTGCAATTCGACAGGTTCAGTACTTGGGTTATATCGTGGGCGAAGGTTGTTTAAAAGTTGATCCTGATAAGGTGAAAGCAATTTCTCAATTTCCTGTTCCCAAGACAATTCGGCAATTACGACAATTTCTTGGAATGGCAGGTTGGTATCGGAGATTTATGGTCGACTATGCTACCCTTACATTTCCTTTAACGGAATTACTATCAAAACGAAAAACATTTATATGGAATGAAGATGCTCAAAATTCCTTTGAAACAATTAAAAATAAGTTGACATCCGCACCTGTTTTGGTACATGCTGATTTTGATAAACCATTTATACTTCAGTGTGACGCAAGTATGAATGGGGTTGGTGCTGTGCTTGCTCAGCGAGACAACGAAGGCAACGAGAGACCAAAAGCTTTTATGTCACAGAAATTAAACAAAGCGCAAAGGAATTATTCCATAACAAAGTTAGAATGTCTGGCGGTCATATTAGCAATTAAAAAATTCAGGGCATACATTGAGGGACCATGCGAGTCTCAAATGGCTAATGAGACAAATGGATTTGACTGGAAGATTGGACAGATGGTCCCTCAAACTGCAGGGATTTGATTTTAGCATTGAACACCGAAAGGGTACCGAAAACATTGTACCAGATACGTTGTCCAGGGCTTTTGAAGATGACGAAAATATTTATGAGTTAGAATTGCAAGTTGTACCTTCTATTGACCTTAATTCCGACGCTTTTGAGAGTGATGAATATCAAAGGTTAAGAAATGAATTTTTGAAATCTGATTTGCCCGACTATAAAGTCATTGACAAATTCATTTACAAGAGGACAAAATTTACAGCAGGCAACATGGATGAATCCGAATTGTGGAAATTGTTAGTTCCTGTGGAATTACGTAAAGACGTAATATATGCTGCTCATGATGTGCCGAATGCCTCGCATGGTGGTATTGCAAAAACGTTACACCGCGTACGAAATTTTTTCTTTTGGCCTAAAATGGTTGTGGATGTAAGGAATTATGTACTGAGTTGTGAGTTGTGCAAAACATCTAAAATTCCAAACACTTCACTTAAACCGCCTATGGGCCAAATGGTAGACACAGAGCGACCATTCCAACGTTTATATATGGACCTTATTGGACCATTTCCACGAAGCAGAACAGGGAACATTGGAATTTTTATAATTTTAGATCACTACACGAAATTTACGTTTTTAAAACCTCTAAAGAAATTTGTTACTAAGTCAATGGTAGATTATTTAGCAAAGGAAATTTTTACTTGTTACGGGGTACCAGAAACTATTATTTCGGATAACGGCAGTCAGTTCAAATCAGTGGAATTTAAAAATTTAATAAATAAATACGGAATTACTCACCAATTCACTGCTGTTCATAGTCCACAGGCAAACGCTAGCGAAAGAGTAAATCGTTGCATAAATGAGGCACTAAGATCATTTATTCGAAACGACCAGCGACAATGGGATATATATTTAGCTACCGTTAATTGCGCCATCCGAAATAGCGTGCATCAAACTACCGGTCGCACCCCGTACGAACTTCTATTTGGGCAAACAATGATAAACCATGGACAAGACTATAAAATTTTGCGCAATCTTGGGCTTTTGGCGGAATCTGACACAGAGATAGAGAGACAGGATAATTTTACCATATTACGAGACTCGATTAGGATCAAAATGAAGGATGCATACGAACGTAATACAAGAACATATAATCTAAGATCTAGGAAACGGGAACTTAATATTGGTCAATTGGTAACACGCCGTAATTCTGTTCAAAGCTCATTGGCAAATAGTTTTAATGCAAAACTTGCACCAACTGGGGTTAGAGCTATTGTTAGGAAGAAAATTGGTAATGTTAATTACGAGTTAGAAGATATTCACGGTGGACATAGTGGGGTCTATCATATTAAGGATATATGGATGTAATATTCTTTTGATTTTCCAATTAATTGGTATGGTTATGCAAAATTTTTTTTTGTCACCCTTTTCAGATGGAAATTTTTCGGCAGGCTTGGTAATTCATCTGCTTTATGATGGTAACAAACTGATTTGTGAAATGGGAATTTTTTTTTTAGTTTTTGATTTTACTGATATTTTGGTTTCGGCTTAAAATCATACACTTTTTAATGAAAAGGAAAAAAAATATATTTCAATCGGAAGTTTTATACGATAGTTGGCCTTGATTTTTATATATATAAATCAATGTAAATTTTCTTCACATAAAATTTGTGTATTGATTTGTATCTAACATTGTCGGAAATTTAAAATTAAATTTTTCATAATAAGTGTTTCAAAAGAGGGAAACAAAATCATAGAGAAAATTATAGAAACTGATTCGTCTTGCTGGGAAATTAGTGGTGAGCATTAAATTTTATTTTTAAGGAAATTATGATTCGCTTTATAATCCCTGATGTGTGGCTCACCGGTTTTTTTTTAGTTCTAAACATTTGGGGTGTTTCAAAGAAACTACTTAAAATTTCGAGAAGTGGGAAAACCCGAGGATATTCTCAAATTTCCAGCTTACCTAGCAAATTTTTGAACAACCCTGAGGGAGGAAATTACCAAACACTGTTTGCATAACTATTTAAAAGGAAAGACTATATTGGTGTCTAAATAATAGAGACATAGAATTTTTTTTATTCCCTAAATAAGGTGACCATCTTCATTTGCATTGATTCGGGTGTGTTTTTTTATATAAAAATAGTTTTGATAAGTTAGTTAGTTACCTGCTTACTGGACAACTGTAGTGCCCAGATGCAGTAACAGTTAAAAAACTTCTATTAATAATTTTTTTTAAAAAAAGTACCTTGAGTTACTAATATAATAGCTCTTGTATGTCTTTAAATTTTCTCTCCGATAAATTTTAACCTTATCACCATTAAATTCATTATTATTGTTGTTAGTTTTTTTATTTAAAGTCCATTTTGTTTAACTTTGTTTAATGTCCATTTTTTTTTTGTTTTGTTTTAAAAAGTTTTATGGTCACCTAATTTAATATTAAATTTTCTTTTGATATAAAACTACATTTACCACTGTATCACTAAACAAAATACTAATACATTAACAATAAACACTATTCCAAGACGCATGCATACATAAACGTTCCTAAGATGAGAGGGTTTTGTTATCAAGGAAATTCAAATATTTTAAAGTAACAGACTTCTCACGAACGTCTCTACACAAATTTTTTTTTATTTGTCAATCATTATTTTATTAATTAAATAATATCAATCCGCAACCAACAACGGTCAACTGGCGCCTGCTGACATCGTTGGAATAAATGTAAGTTTGTTTTTGTTTGTTCCACCACATTTAAAATTACTCTCCTACACTCAAAATAGTTAATTTTTTTTTATAAACGTAATATGAATAATTTGTAATAATTTACAAATGTTCACATTAAGTTAATAATATTCACTATATGCACTACTAATACAAACTTATATACAATTTTATTGTTAACTATTAATTTGATCTATTTTTTTCTTATAAATTAAACTTATTCCTTAATTTTTTTTTTATATAAATGGTGGCCATTTATTTTTAAAGTCATTAAATACTTTTACTTACTTAATTACCTTAACTTTGAAATATGATAATATATATAAATAAATAACTAATTGGTTTGTTATGGAATTTTAAGTTAAAATTCAATATTGTGAAAGGTGAAGTAACAGTTATGGGATAGTGTTATTAATTTAATTTTTTTTGTTGTTAGGGGCTGACAAGCGACATTCTAGAATATGTCAGCATGGTGGGTGGGCATGGAAGTAGTGTAGCAATTTCCACCATCAGCTACACTTCAATCATCAACCAATCTCTTTTCTTTTATTCTTTTCCTAACGGTTCAATGTTGGTCAAACATTTTTTTTTTCTCTTGCTGCAATGCTACCTAAATTAAAGTCTGCTGTAACCGGTTTTAAAATCTTTCTAATAGAAGACTTGATACTTGGGAACTTAACACACCCCCCTAACGACGAGCACGGCCGTATATTACAGGTAGCTTCTTTCCCAACTAAATAAATCCCCGGATAATCGTTACATATTACCGTACTCGAGAAGAAGCCTTACTTCATTATTTTGTTGAAGAGGATGATTTTGTGTACTGCACAGATATTTCTGGTTTGATGACTGCCATGGGCTTCCAGAGATACGATTCAAACGAATGGCGTTTATTTATCGACTGAAGTGTGTCCTTTTGCATAATGGAAATAAATTTCACTCCTTGCCGATCGCACATTCAACCAAAGTAAAAGAAGAATACTCTGTAATTGCATTGGTCATGAAGAAGATAATGTATAATGAACATAACTTGGTAATTTGTGTTGATCTTATGATGGTAAATTTCCTCTTAGGTCAACAAAGTGGCTTTACCAAATACCCTTGCCTTTTATGTTTATGGGACAGCAGAGCTAAAGCAGAACATTGGAAGAGAAAACAATGGCCTTCTAGGGAAACACTGGTTCCAGGTATGGCAAATGTTATAAATGTGGCTCTAGTGCCTCGAGATCGGATCATATTACCCCCTCTTCACATTAAACTTGGTCTTATGAAACAATATGTTAAAGCACTTAACAAAGATAGTGAATGTTTCCAGTATATTTCAAGGAAGTTTCCTAATTTGAGTATTGAAAAGCTGAAAGCAGGCATATTTAATGGCCCACAAATTCGCAAATTGGTCAAAGATATTGATTTTGGCAGTTCAATGTCAGAAATTGAGAAAAATGCATGGGATTCGTTTGTATGGGTTATTCAAAATTTATTAGGAAATAACAAGGGTGATGATTACGTTACGCACGTTGAAGAGATGTTAACTCACTTCCAGAATCTTGGATGCAACATGAGCATCAAAGTACATTACCTGCATAGTCACTTAGATCGTTTTCCTGAAAATCTAGGAGACTTGAGTGAGGAACAGGGCGAACAATTCCACCAAGATATCCGGACAATGGAGGAACGATACCAGGGTCGCTGGGATGCACACATGATGGCTGATTTTTACTGGAGTATTCAGAGTAACACTTCATTATTCAACAATAGTAGAAAATCGTATAAAAGAAAATTCCAGAGTTTGAAGTTTATAATAATTATTTATTTATTTTCTTATTTTATTTCTTATTATAAATTTAAATAATAAAATATAAATTTTCTACTGTTTAATACATTTACAGCCTGTTTTTAGAAAATGAAAATATTTGTTCGTACGTAAAAAAAACGAAAACTTATTTAGGTTTTCATAAAATTAAAACACATTTTAGGTGAGTGACTGAAAAAGCTTTCATATTTTCCACACACGTTTGGTTCTTATAAAATGAACATCTTCGTAATAAATGACCACAAATGCCAAAATAAGACGATAAGTAAAAGGCATTCGTTTAAAAAAATAAATAAAATAAATAGAAAATAAAAAGGATATTTTACTGAAAGAACCCTAAATTATTTACAATATTATTAAAGGTTTGTGTATCTATATATATGTATATTTATATAGAATTGTTAAATTATTGACTAATTGATTTATGATCGCACAGCCTAAACGCCTGAAGCTAAAAACTTGAAATTTGTACCGCTGGCTGGACTCTTCCCAAATAGATCCACTAAAACGGGATTTTTGTAAAGTCGAATGTTTAGGGGGTAACAAGGGTAAATTCGGTAACCTTATATTTCTAAAACTGAGAGAGATACAATGAAATGTAATACCTATCGTTGTCTTTAAAAAAATAAGTGGCCGAGTCTCTGGTACTTTTTGAAATTTGCTCTTTCAGGGAGTATTTTGGTACTTTTTTTGTCATCCCCCTATCTTTTAAGCCAATAAACATAAAAATAAAAGTTATATCACATTCGAAACTTATCTAAAAAATGCAAAGTTAAATTTGGCACTTTTTCGAACTTCAAACGCTTAAGGGGCGAAATTGGTAATTTCTTTTTTGGTACTTTGAAGAGACTCAAAATTAAGCTGCAAGGTCCTGAGTGATTATCATCCCATAAGATAAAAAATGTTAGTAGCAGAACTATAACCTTAGGCACACAAATGTTATCATAAAAAAGGGCCGGACAAAGTAGCGAATTAAAAGCTAGCGTTTAAACAAGCTAAGCCCTAGAAAAATAAACATTGGCATAAAAATATGCTTACGAAAGAAGAGGAGACGTTAATAAAGTAGCGGGTTAAATGCTACTAATTACATAAATATGTATTTACAGGTTCAAAAAATTCTAGAAACATGTATGTATGTATGTATGTAAGTTCTTCCGTATGTTTTAAAAAATTAGTGCTATCACGCAAATACCTTCACCATTTCTATATGTTGATGTGTAGCAAAAAATCGTCTTCATATATTGCGTTTATTTATTGCAATTTTTGTAAACATTTTAATTCAACATTTTTAGTTTTTACCAATTTACTAAAATTTATATATATATATATATGTATTCTGAGTCCTTATGAATAGCAAAGTTGGCTTAAAGATGTCAATCTAACCATGTGTTTGTTGAAATGGGATTTCCGAAGACTCGTATATAAACATTGCTATACATTTATATTAGATACATATATTACGGAATAGTGTGCTATTATATTTTAGCCAGATCGGTCTACAACTGCCTAAGATATGAACAAAAAACCACGACTGCCTGTAATTTATACCCATAAATCTCTTATTTTGACATGTAAACCTTAACTTCTTTATATCTTCGTTAAATTTATTATTATTTTTTCTTTTTTACCTGAAATATTCCTTCTTCGAGAAATTATAGCACGATGGCACCCATATAAGCTAGTCCATAACTTCACCTGCTCCCCATACGAGTGAACTCTCAATCTCAAAATCAAGGTTTTGGTACGAGTTTTAACTTAAATTGAATTGACTCAAAATTTTCCTTTTACCCATAAAATTTTTTATGGAAAATAACAAAATTGTTTTTTTTCTATGCTGCCTAAAAACAAACATCAAAAGATTTCAAATTGTCTTATTTTGAAGACTGAATAAAATCGTCACTTTTTAATAAAAAATCAGCAAATCGTCACTTTGCTAATTTCGGAACCAAAAATCGTCAAAATGACGATAAATCGTCAATTATGGCAGCCCTGAGCACATGGAATGTGCTTTTGAATATTTGTTGTCTTACTACTTACACTATCATTTATTTTCTCCAAAACTGATTCCAAATCGGCATTAATCACGAACGGAACATCAACTTGATTCTGGTGGTATACAAAAGATATGAACGCATCTTCGGGATTGGGCATCTTTGATATCTTTTTTCCACAAACATTTTTATGATTTTTGGAAATTGATTCATCATGTGTATGGTATAGACACATATTACAAACATAAAGTTTGCTCTTATGTGAGGTTATACTAGATCGAATTAGTCTATAATAAATAAAAATAGTTTTAATTATATTTAAAAACAAATAAGTATATATATATATATATATATATATATGTATATACATATATAAATGTAAAGAAAAACTTACTTGGAAATATAATTAATGAGAACATAGTGAAACTGTTCACCGGAATGCAAAAGCAGTAAAGTTATATGGATAGTTTTTTCCTAAATCGTTATATAATATGGTCCAACGATTTACTCACCATTATATCCAAGTACATTTACGCTTACATCATTTTGTTTTTTAAACCTTTTTATCGATTTAAAAGGTAGAGGAAATTCTAATCCCTCAAAATTCAACTCCAAGTCACCCACAGTAATTTTATTTTTATAAATATTTATATTATATGAATTGCACTTTCTTCTTTTTTTGTTGGTTAAGTCACTACAGAGTGCTGCAATTAAACACCATTTAAAGCAGAAAACATCTTTATTTTCCACATTTATGCATGCTCCTTAAATATTGATTATGCTTTTGGGCAATGGTATAAATTGGGATCCTGTTATAATGCTAGCCTTGTTTACATTTGCTTCTACATAATTTTTTTTAGTGAGGGTCCAACCATTGTCCCTTTCCTGAAATTCACCCATTTTAGTGGATATTTCGTCTGCATGTTTGTCATATGACTCATTGATATCCTCAGCAAGCGTTATTAATATCATTTTGGAAATGTGCACAATTGATGCTAATTTAATTTCATCGGCCACCAATTTCATATATTCACATAACAACTCCATGTTAAATTTAAATGTAGTGTGTTTGATGCCACATCTTTTTTTATACCCTCCACCACCACTGTGGTGAATGAGGGTATACTAAGTTTGTCATTCCGTGTGAAACTTTTTTATAATATATCTAAGTATATATTTGAAGTATATATTGTATATTCTGGCTCCTTGAGTAATTCTAAGTCGATTTAGCCATGTCCGTCTGTCTGTCCGTCTGTTGAAAACACGCTCACTTTCGAAAAACGCAAAAGAAAAGAACAAACTTGGTCTCAAATTGCTTGTAGTTATCCTAAGCAGTTTGGGATTGAAATCCAGCAACATCGGTTTAGTAGGATCAGAACTATGAATCAAAATGTGGAACCACTACCCATAGACATTGATAATTTTGGTACAAAAACTAACATAAATGGTGGAATAATGCACGGAATTACATAAATTGTGCACGAATTCGCTTTATACGACTGTTAAATTTCGTGAAGATCGGTCCATAATTTACCATAGGCCCCATATAAACCCTACTCCCGGAAAACAGTTTAGTACGCCTAAAACCGCAATAAATAATGCTAGCATACTAAAATTTGGTACGTCACAGTTTTATAGGACCAGAAATCACAGTGTAACATTTTTTGAAGATCGGTCCATAATTTACACTATGCCCCATATAAACCCTACACCCGGAAAAGAGTTTAGTACGCCTAAAACCGCAATAAATAATTATAGCATACTAAAATTTGGTACGTCACAGTTTTATAGGACCAGAAATCACAGTGTAAAATTTTTGGAAGATCGGTCCATAATTTACACTAGGCCCCATATAAACCCTACTCCCGGAAAACAGTTATTTGCGCCTAAAACCGTAATAAATAACGCTATCATACTCAAATTTGGAACGTCACAGTTTTATAGAACCAGAAATCACACTGTAAAATTTTTTGAAGATCGGTCCATAATTTATCTAGGCCCAATTTTAACCCTACTCCCGGAAAACAGTTTAGTACGCCTAAACCGCAATAAATAACGCTAGCATACTAACATTTGGTACGTCAAAGTTTTATAACACCAGAAATCACACTGTGAAATTTTTTGAAGAGCGGTCCATAATTTACATTAGGCCCCATATAAACCCTACTCCCGGAAAACAGCTTAGTACGCCTAGAACCGCAACAAATAACACTAGCACACTAAAATTTGCTACGTCACAGTTTTATAGGACCAGAAATCACACTATAGAATTTTTTAAAGATCGGTCCATAATTTACACTAGGTCCCATTTAAACCATACTCCTGGAAAACAGTTTAGTACGCCTAAACCCGTAATAAATAACGCTATAATACCAAAATGCGGTACGTCACAGTTTTATAGGACCAGAAATCAAACTGTAAAATTTTTTGGGGATCGGTCCATAAATTACACTAGGCCCCATATAAACCCTACTTCCGGAAAACAGTTTAGTACGCCTAAACCCGTAATAAATTGCGCTATAATACCCAAATTTGGTACGTCACAGTTTTATAGGACCAGAAATCAAACTGTAAAATATATTTTGGGGTCGGTCCATAAATTACACTAGGCCCCATATAAACCCTTCTCGCGAAAAACAGTTTAGTACGCCTAAAACCACAATAAATAACGCTAGAATACTTAAATTTGGTACGTCACAGTTTTATAGGACCAGAAATCACACTGCAAAATTTCGTGAAGAGTGGTCCATAATTTACCCTAGACCCCATATAAACCCTACTACCGGAAAACCGTTTAGTACGCCTAAAACCGTAATAAATAATGCTATCAAATTGAAGTTCGGTACGTCACAGTTTTATAGGACGAGCCATCGCACTACCAAATTTCGTGAAGAGTGGTCCATAATTTACCCTAGGCCCATATAAATCCTACTCCCGGAAAACCGTTTAGTACGCCTAAAACCGTAATAAATAATGCTATAAAATTGAAATTCGATACGTCAAAGTTTTATAGGACGAGAAATCACACTGCCAAAAAAGATTAGTCCTTAATTTACCCTAGGCCCCATATAAACCCTACGCTCGGAAAACAGCTTAAAACCAAATAAAGCCCACTTTGGGAAAATAATTAAATTCGCCTAAAACCATCACATATATAGATATTGCGGTGAAATTTTTTACTTTAATTCATATGGAAAGAAAAAATATCATGAAAATTTGTGAAATTTACTTTTAACGCTAAAATTAATTACACTGCTTTATTGAAATTTATTCTAATTTATTTTTTGTAATACCAGAAATCAGTCTTCAGAATTTTGGGATGCTTGGTCCATAATTTACCATAGGTCCAATACGTATAACGCTCCTAAAAATTATTTTAGTTCGGCTAAAACTTTTACGAATCCTGATATTTTACTCAAGCCAGTTCAAAGTTCTAACAAGAAACGCATAAAATGTTCTTGTTGTCGGTCAATAATTTAAGTCAGGTCTTAAGCGCAATTAATTTTAATGCTAACGCTCGTTTTTGTGAAGAGTAGTTTATAATATATATGTATGTATTTATCATATAGAGCCCACTCCTGTCGGTGGAGGGTATCAAAGATTCGGCACAGCCGAATATAGCACTCTAACTTGTTTAATTCTTCAATTACAATTGCCTTCGCATCTCTTAAGAACTCCTCCGGAAACAGAATTTCTTCCTTTTCATTCACTAATCTATAGGTTTCAAGTCTTCCTTTAAAATTACTTTGTCTCACAGTTAATGTTTTATTAATATTAAATGTTTGACAATTTTCTATATGGCGATCATATGCGCATTAAATGATGTTGTCGGTATTAATTCATTGCATTCATTACAATGTTTATCATTAGCACTTTGAAGAAGAGGTAGTATTGTGAGCTTCTTTATGTTCAATGAGTTTTCTTGAACTAATGAAAAGTTTCTTGCATATGGGACAGTGGAGGTTAATGTGCACCTTAATCATTTTGTTTGATATAGACATTTTGCATATCGGACATACTTCATGGTGATTACCATCAAAACTATTTGAAGTATTTTTATGCAATTCCATATGCTCTTTCAGCTTTTGTTGGGCCATAAATAACTTTTTGCATACACCGCAATGGAGATTTAGATAAACCTTAAGCATTTTTCTGGAAATAGACGTATTACATATGGGACATACTTCAAAGTCGTAAGCATTAAAACAATTAGAAGTATTCCTATGCAATTCCATATGCACCTTCATTTTTGGACAGCAGAGCTTTGAAGAACAAATTGAGCAATATACAGGAGCCATTTTATTTTGTACTTTCTTTAACAACAAGAACATATTTTTTCTTTTCTTTTGAACTTTCAAAAAGGTTTATAATTGATTTTTAAAATTTTTTTTTTATTTTCTTAGCTTGATAGAACTTTTGTATTCAACTTTCACAAAAGGTTTATAATTGATTTTCAAAATTCTTTTTTATTTTATTAGGTTGATTATCATTAGCACTTTGAAGAAGAGGTGATTGGATGGTAGTATTGTAAGCTTCTTTATGTTCAATGAGTTTTCTTGAACTAATGAAAAGTTTCTTGCATATGGGACAGTGGAGGTTAATGTGCACCTTAAGCATTTTGTTTGATATAGACATTTTGCATATCGGACATACTTCATGGTGGTTAGCATCAAAACTAGTTGAAGTATTTTTATGCAATTCCATATGCTCTTTCAGCTTTTGTTGGGCCATAAATGAGTTTTTGCATACACCGCAATGGAGATTTAGATGAACCTTAAGCATTTTTCTGGAAATAGACGTATTGCATATGGGACATACTTCATAGTCGTTAGAATTAAAACAATTAGAAGTATTCCTATGCAATTCCATATGCACCTTCATTTTTAGACAGCAGAGCTTTGAAGAACAAATTGAGCAATATACAGGAGCCATTTTATTTTTTACTTTCTTTAACAACAAGAACTTATTTTTTCTTTTCTTTTGAACTTTCAAAAAGGTTTATAATTGATTTTCAAAATTCTTTTTTATTTTCTTAGCTTGATAGAACTTTTTTTTTATTTTTCTTTTGTATTCAACTTTCAAAAAAGGTTTATAATTGATTTTCAAAATTCTTTTTTATTTTATTAGTTTGATAGAACTTTTTTTCTTTTGTTTTATGTTTTAAAATCTTTATACGCAAAAATCAATGTGTCAATGTTGGAAAATACTGACTAATGATAACAACTTTTCTAGCTTTTTATATACACAAAAATATAAAGCATCCCAAAATTTTATTTTTTAACAAAAAATCAATTAATCGCTAGTTTGCTACATTAATCAGATTAATGTGAAAATAAACAATATACAAATTTTTATTAAATATTATTGGGACACATTGTATTGCAAAAGAAGACAAACTGCAATTAATGTTTTGTTTTATTAACAAATTATACATTCTAACATTCTCACTCATGTTTATGCTTCTTAAATATAACAAAAAGGTTTCTTCATCATTTTAATGTTAAAATAAACAAACAGACATATCGTCAGCATTTTATTACAAAATACAAGTTCTAATTCTAATTCTAATCTTATTAGGACACATTGTATTGGGGAAAAAAAGAATAACATAAGGACATCATAAAGGGAAATACAATATTTCTTATACAAAAAAACTAAATTTAAATAATTTGACTGTTGCATTAATTCTAAAAACTGTATTTAAAAATCCACAAACTTGTTTTTTCAAAACCGAAAATTTTCAACTGGTTTGGAAACTAGAAAAATTATGCTCTAGCTAATTCGATATAGCATTGCCATCCACTAAAAACTGTATTTAAAAATCCACAAACTTGTTTTTCAAAACCGAAAATTTTCAACTGGTTTCGAAACTAGAAAAATGATGCTCTATCTAAATATATCATTCCTATCACAGGGTTTGGGAACTAGAAAAATGGTTCGGAAATTGGACAAACCGCATTACCATCCACATAACAGCAACCGCATTACCATTCACATAACCGCAACTGCATTACCATCCACATTACCTCATTACCGGAACCGGAAACTGCCAAGATCCCCATTACGTATCTACTCTTGAAACATAAAGTTCATTCTTCACTTGGAAGTGGTGATTGTAAGAGGTGTAAATGTCAAATCGGCAAAAGTGTAAAATAATTATATAATTTGAACACGTGAAACTTTTAGTTAAGCTAGTTAAAAATATTTTAATTGATGTAAAATTATTCAGTGAAGACGATCTTTATTCTGAAGGGCTTCCCAAGATAATGCCTTGCAAGGAAGAAATCACTTTTGAGACGATCATATAAGCTAGAGCTGCTGCACAAAGGATAAACTCCAATTTGTAAGGTCCACAAAAAGGGATATGAAATATGAAACCTGTCAAGGACTTTTTTAAAGAATGTCTTGAGCCATCAATATCATCAGAATATGAATTCGTCTCTAACCTCCAATGAAATTTATATGGGCATAGTGCTGAGTAATTACCTTTATATACATATATATAAATCGCATATTGTTTATATCATACTTACTTAAAAATTACCTAAAATTGCCTTAATTCTATAAATTATAATTAATTAAATTAACTTTTTAAAATTAAAATTTTAATATAAAATATTTTTTTATGGCAAACCTTTCTTAACGACTTATAGAATTAGTTGCTTAAATCTTAAAATTATATTGCATCCTTTTAAAAAAATTAATAATTTAATAAAATTATCAAAATATAATTCTAACAATTGCCTCAAATATATATATAAAAATTTAAATATTGCACCTTTTTTCGCTCGAAAGAATATTGCACTTAAAATTATAAAATTAAAGTTATAAAAGTGTTAAAGTTATAAAATTTGGAAAACAGAATCATGGATTATATTTAATATTGATAACTATGAAATCAAAATAATTCAATTTAATTTTTTTAATTAATTTGTTTAAATATCTTTATTTATATGTGTTTTCCCAAATCTGAATTTTCTTAGTAAATACATAATATAGTTACTACTTTTGATATTTAATTTAATGAATATTTTTCAATTAGATTATTAAAGTATATTTTCCATTATTTCTTTGTATACCCTCCACCACCAGTAGTGGTGTATGAGGGTATACTAAGTTTGTCATTCCGTGTGAAACTTTTTTATTACACATCTAAGATCCCATAAAGTATACATATTCTGGCTCCTTAAATAATTCTAAGTCGATTTAGCCATGTCCGTCTGTTGAAAACACGCTCACTTTCGAAAAATGCAAAAGAACAAACTTGGTCTTAAATTGCTTGTAGTTATCCTATCCAGTTTGGGATTAAAATCCAGCAACATTGGTTCAGTAGGATTAGGACTATGAATAAAAATGTGGAATCACCACCCTCAAGATATTGATGATTTTGGTACAAAAACTAACATAAATGGTGGAATAATGCACGGAATGTTGTAACATTTTTCACGAATTCGGTTTATACGACTGCAAATCATACTGTTAAATTGATCATAATTGACCATATGCGCCATATAAACCTTAATCGCGGAAAACAGTTTAGTAAGACTAAACCGTAATAAATAACACTATCATACTAAAATTTAATACATCACAGTTAAATAGGACCAGAAATCACACCGTCAAATTTTTTGAAGATCGGTCCATAATTTACACTAGGCCCCATATGAATCCTACTGCCGAAAACAGTTTAGTACGCCTAAAGCCGTAATAAATAATGCTATCATAATTAAATTCGGTATGATACAGTTTTGTAGGACTAGAAATCACTCTGCTAAATTTCGTGAAGATGGGTCCATAATTAACCCTAGACCCCATATAAACCCTGCTCCCGTAAAACATTTTAGTACGCCTAAAACCGTAATAAATAACGATATCATACTAAAATTTGGTACATCGCAGTTTAATAGGACCAGAAATCACACTGTCAAATTTTTTGAAGATCGGTCCATAATTTACACTTGGCCCCATATAAACCATACTCCTGAAAACAGTTTAGTACTCCTAAAACCGTAATAATTAATGCTTTCATAATTAAATTCGGTACGGTACAGTTTTATAGGACCTGTACGTATAAAACTTTCTTATTGTCGGTCAATAATTTTATATAGGTCTAAGCCGCAACAAATTTTAATGCTGACGCTAGTTTTTGTGAAGCTTAGTTTATAATATATACGTATTAATCATATAGAGCCCACTCCAGTCGGTGGAATATAGTTCTCTAATTTGTTATTCTTTAAAATATATGTACTTGCATATATATTTTTTCTTGTTCTTTTCTAAGTTTAACTACTAATTGCAAAATCATTTTTAAACTTATTTACAATATCACATTGAACTGTCATAAATCAACAACATTATGTACCCCTGAATGCTGGGCACAACATCAACACAACTCTATATTAAAGCCAATTTGGTGCTACGGTATTTAGTTATGAGATACTGCCTCGGCTTCTAATATCGAAAAAATTCAAAGGCGCCAAAATAAACATCTTCGAATAATCACAGCCGCCCCCTGGTACGTCAAAAACTCAAATATCCACAAGCATCTCAATGTGCCATAGTAAAAACTGTGATAACGAAATATGCAGTAAAATATTTAAAAAGGCTGGAACTGCACCCAAATCCATTAGCTCGAAATATTTTAAATTATGGTGGCCACACTCGCTTAAGAAGAAGATACACTGTAGAACTCACCCAATCAGATGAGCGATAAACACCTACACATGTGAACAGAATCCGTGATGACTAAATCTTTTTTGTCTAGCACTGGCAGGACATAAAGTAAATATTAGGATAAGATTTGATTAATTATTGTTAGTTCATATTTAATATAATAAATATAATAAATAAAATAACATCCCCATAGACACGATTCATGTGGAAGCGTCCTTAGAATTATCTTCCGATCACACACCTACAATTGTTACTATAATGAATCCAAATAGAATCGTATCTCCGCCTGGTTACTTATCGACATCAGCTTCACAAATAAATTGGTTAAATAAAAAATATCTTAGTGCCCATTGCACAGAAAATATTCCGCTTAGAACACCGGAGAACGTGAAAAGCGCTATTGTTAATTTTGAAAGTTGTCTTAAACAAGCTGTTCAACATTTTAGCATAACCCTCAAAAAAACCAAAAACAATAACATATTTTCTGCAGATGTCGAGCGTATATTGACTGAAAAAAGGAGAGTTCGAGGAGAGTGGCAATTGCAGAGACCCCCCAACTTAAGACTTTATTAAATGAGTGCACAAAAAGGCTAAGAAAGTTACTGCAGTCTCATAAAACGGCTTCCCTGGAAAAATATCTTAAGGAACTTGATGCAACTCCACAATCAGATTACTCATTATGGCGTGCAGCTAGAAGTCTTAATAGACCAGTTATATCTAAGCCACCATTAAGAAACTTGAATGGAAGTTGGGCAAGAGATGACATTGAAAAAGGAAATCTGTTTGTTCACCATCTGAAAAACGTATTTACCCTTAATACATATCACGATATAGCAATCGAGTTACCGCCTATAAATGTTAGAGCAGCTATTCCCCTAAGATTCGAGTTTAGAGAAATCGAAAAGGCTATTTGTGATCTAAACACAAAGAAGGCTCCCGGTATTGATAAGATCGGTAATAAAATGCTTTTGGAACTACCAAGTATAGCAAAAAAAAATTATTCTTATTATTTTTAATGCTATGTTGCGCATTCAATACTACCCTTAAGAATGGAAGGTCTCCTTAGTAACCATGATACCATAGCCAGGAAAGGATCACACAAAAGTTGAGTCATACATGCCTATTAGCTTATTATCTAATATTTCAAAGCTATTTGAGAAACTACTAGTGTCAAAATTAACGCCGATTTTAAATGAAAATAGAAGAAAGCATGCACAATTGAACAAACTCATCGTATAGTAAATGTTATAAGAAAACCCTTTGAAGAAAAAAAATATTTCTGAGCACTCTTCAATGATGTGTCTCAAGCTTTTGATAAAGTCTGAAATTGCAGCAAAACTTATCAGCAAACATACACAAGCTGTTAGAAAGCTACTTAGTCGTTCGTCAATTTATTATTATAGAAGGTGAATTTTTAAGTTCTCCACAGCCAATTAACGCTGGAGTCCCACAAGGCAGCACCCTGGGCCTTCTATTATACTTAATTTATACTTCGGACTTGCCAACAAACAGCTACACCCATACCTCAACATTTGCAGAGATACTGCAGAACAGAACAGAACCATGATGACGAAATTTTTTTTGTCTGGCACTGGCAGGACATAAAGCAAATATTAGGATAATATTTGATTATTTCATATTAATATATGAAGATTCAATAAATAAATACTGAAAAACAACGTTCTTAACAAAGCTCGCGAATACGAGCGATAACTTCGAAAAATGACTAGCACCATTGAATCCAGCGTACTCAAGTTAGCATTACTGGTAGACACGGCTGCCAGGTTTGACGATTTAGTCATTTAGACGATTTTTGGACACACAAGCGGACCATCGACGATTGGATGATTTATACCACTAAGTTTTTAATGCTTGGCTTCAATATGGGTATTGTAGTGTGTTTGCCAAAACGCATCACAACTACCTAAAAACAGTGTGTAGTGTGTTTGCTATAACACAACCACCCAACAACAACAATACAAAATTCTTTATTTAATTTTACAGCAACATGAAACCGCTTGGCACACTCTTAAGTGAGACCACACATATGACAATGTTTATGTGTACAAGCAAAAGGCATTGCACTTGAGAAATTTGTCAATGCAAGCAAATTAACTAAATGCATTGCATTTGGAATATTACGATGGATAATATTTCAAAAGACAAATGCAAGCATTTAGGAAAAAGGCAATGCACTTTGATAGTTGAGTAATGTTTCGGGTAAACATTAAAGTAAAAAAAGATTGAATGAAAATGAAAGCAAAAGATTGAGCAAGAATTGAGTTAAAACATTGACCAATCAAAATCTAGTGTTTTGACTCAATAAGCCACACCGTAGGTTAGAAAGAATAGAACATAACATAGAATTAAGAACTGTAAATATATTAAATTTGGTGTAAATAGTTGTAAGATTTGGAAATAAAAATCAGAATACCTTTTTTGATTTAACAAATTGAAATCATCTTTCTCATCATTCTACCCGAGCACTGAAAGGTGCTTAGAAGAATTAAAACGTGCTGCAGCTAGAAGCAGCATTCAAAAAATCTAGCAAAGCCTACACTTATCCATTTTACACAAAAATCAAAAATACATTATATAAATTATATAAATACATTATAGTATCAAATGAAAGGACTTACTGAGAATAAGAATGTGAACACTGAAAAAAGTTTTACAGTAACTGAATGTAATTTATTAAAATCGTTTTCCGTAATGTATGAAAATTTAGTTATTTGATATTTAAACTAATTTAACTGTTTCCACATATTGTTCCAAAAACAAACTGCAAAACATAATAAGGGTTTTTCATGCTATCGTTTAAATATGCCATTTGTGCAAATAGACAAAATACGAAACTTTCATGAAGACCCTTTTTTACTTTTTGTGTAATTTTAGACAATTAATGTCATTTCAAACAGAAACTTCAATACAAAAATAAATCAAAAACAAAAAAAAATTATAAAAAATATTAAAATAAAAGTTAAAATTTTTGAATAAAAAGTGAAATTTGTTTTTTAAACATGCATAAAGAAAGCAAAAAGATATTACAAATTTATTTGTATATATGCACAATTGAACAACGCGAGTTTATGAGTCAACATTATTGAGCAAATTTACGAAGTTTGTGTAAATGAATTCTCTTCTCTTGCATCAAATAAAACTAAATACACGTGGACAAACATGTGTACATAAAAAAAAATTTAAAAAAAATTTTTTTGGCTCATTGCTTTAGCTGTCTTAGTACGTAATTTAAATTTAGTTAAAATTAACTGAAAAAACCTTTGCATATATTTTTTGTAGTTTGTATTTTTTTAATTTAAAAAAATTATAGAATTAACATTAAAAAATAATCGTAAAATTCCTTTATTTCAAAAGAAATAATCCGTTTTCTAATTACATTTTCTGTTTTTTAAACGTAATATTCTTTTGAGTTTTCCTACATAATATTTTGAGTGTAATATCACCTGAGTATTCTATACTTGTTTCTTTTAACACATTCAATCGATTGTTTAGTAAAGATTAAGAGCACAAGACAAGTCAAAGACTGAACAAAGCCGACAACTGACTCAAAAGACAAACTGACCCAAAAGACAAACTGACACAAAAGACCCACTGACATAAAATACCAAGTTACCTGAAATAAACGATTGAACGAAATGAAGGAACTCGTTCACTGTTTCGAATCGAAGGATAATGAATGATAACACTATGCTAGTTGAAAAAACAGACAAGCCGGGCATATGGCGTTTTAATATAATTTTGAATCCAGTGGTGCCCACGGTTTTTTAAGATTGGCTCTGGTTTTCGAGATATACCGTTATTTCGAAAATGGAGGAGGTTGCACAACATATATTCGCGTAACTCAAAAACGGTTTAGTTTATTGAAATTGCTAAAAAACCGAAATTCCGCAATAAAACCTTTTTTCTAATATGAGTAGTCGTTATTGAAACATAATTTTTTTTGAAAGAAAAATTCATTTTTTTATCATAATTTCGAAATTTTTGTTTTTTTTTAATTAAAACGCAATATTTGTATGGGAGCTCCCCGAAGAAGTGGCGATAAGGGGCAAGTATGTCTTGAGAAAATGTTAAGGACAAAAAATTAATTGAGGTCGGTCATACATTATATACCACTAGGAGCGACTTCTGGGAATTTGTGGGAATTTTTCTTCAATATATATGAAGAATATAATTTATATGGAGCATTTAATAGGATTTTTTTTAATTATTAAATTCTTTATTCAACATAATGTATATATTGAGCCTTTGCTGCAATAGAGTAATAACTCAAAAACGCTGATTTTTGAGCTAATGTATATAATGCTTTAGCTCACAGTGGAACATAGGGCCGCCTACTAGCTAATAATGTGGAGTTAATCACCATATCGTTTCTTCATATTGTGTAAAAATTTCATACAAATATCTTCTATATTCAACTCTAGAGAGAAGAATTAAATATTTAGATGCTAGAAATTCAAATTTGAGTTATGACTCTATGGCAGCAAAGGGCCGATATGGAGAATGTGCCAATGCAGAAAATTTATTTTCAATGACATTTTGACGTAAAATTTTTTAAATGTGGTTTTTGTGCCATTTACTATACAAAACAAAAGAACAAATATTCAAATTTATGCTATTCCAAAGAAATATGCATGCAATATTACCACACTTTCACTTTGCGTTAGGAATTTTGGAAAATCCACAGTTACCGATTAAAAAATTCTTAGAATTAAAAAATAAAGTCATAAGTGCTCCACATCAAGCTGGGTATTGTAAAAATTTTTATAAAAGCATTGAGCCCAGATGGTGTTGCTTTAACCGAATTGCGCCGAATTTTTCCGCGATTAAGCGGCATGAAAGTAAAAGAAGGTATGAAACTACTTTATTAAACTAGCTTTATATTTCATATCATAATGTTTTTATTTTACAGGAACTCTTAATGGACCGGACATTCGTCGTCTTATGAAGTACCATCAATTTGAGTTTGCATTGAATTATATCGAGCTATTGGCCTGGAATTGTGTGAAATCAGTAATAGAAAATGTATTAGGAACTCATTGGTCCGAAAACTGGCGAATTTTAATCAAAAATATGCTAACCGCATTTAGAAACTTAAACGTTAGAATGTCTTTGAAACTACATTTTTAGCATTACCAGGCCGAAAAATTTAATGAACAATCACCAGCGCAGTCTGATGAACAGAGATTTCACCAAGTAACAGCCAGGCTCGAACACTGGTATAGCGGCAAACAACTTGATTCGCTATTAGGGGATATTTGTTGGAATCTGCAGGAGGAAGAAGAATAAATTTCTAAATAAAAACTTTCTGCCGTATTCATAAAAAATAAAATAGATTTCAAACGTATTTTAAAACTAAATTTCCATACAAATTTTTCTTAAAACAGATTTCATATCCATTTTAGTTTTTCATGAATACGGCAGTTTTACTTTTACTAATTAACAACAAAAATACATAAATGTTTTGAAATTTTTAAGTTTGGTTATTATAAAAAATAAAAAATTTCATCTTTTCTGAAAAAATCAAAAGTTGTAGACAGACTTTAATCACTTATAGCTTATTTTGTTTGGAACTTTGTTTTTTATACGCGTAGAGCCCTAGCCTTAAATTTTGCACCTGCAGCGCCTGAGATACCCCTAGACGGCCCAAATGTATGACCAGCGCAACTTTATTTTTCATTCAGCGCCTAGGATGCCCCTAGAGGGGGCAAATGTATGACCAACCCCGCTTTATTTTTCATCTCAATCATTTATTTCTCCATTCCTTAAGGGGGCTTCCATACAAAATGTTCAATGCAGACTAGAAATATATTGAAGAAAAAGTCCCATAAATGCCCAGGAGTTGCCCCTAGGAGGATAAAATGTATGACTGACGTCCATTAGTTTTTTGTTCAAATTATACTTTCCCTTTTTCACCATCCCTTAGGGGGGCTCCCATACAAATATTGTGTTTTATGAAATTCTTTAATTAATTAAAATTTGTCGACTTTTGTGAATAAAATCAAAAGTTGCAAACAGATTTTAAATATTTAGGGCTTGTTTTGTTTGGAATTTCGTTTTATATACGTCTGCAAAAAAGTGAGAAGCATAGCTGCATTTTCCAATTTTTTATGAATTTTTAAAAAACAACAATTTCGAAATATTGTTAAAAAAATTATTTTTTTTCCCAAAAAAAAAAATCATGTTTCTAAAACGACTGCGGATTTAACTTTTTTTAAAGGAAATTTTATTGGGGAATTTGATTGGTTTTTAAGTTTTTTCAATTAGCTAAAGGGTTTTTGAGTTACGCGAGCATATGTTGTGCAACCTCCTCCATTTTCGAAATAACGGTATATCTCGAAAACCAGAGCCAATCTTAAAAAACCTCGGGAACCACTGGATTCAGCGTACCCGAATTATGTTAAAACGCTAGGTGCCCAGCTTGTCAGGAAAAAAAGTGTAAATTTCTTGGACAGTGTAATCTAAACGAACGATTAAGCCCAAGACTACTAGCTAGCAGGTTGCAAATGTGAACAAATTTTGAGGAATTTTTGGAGATTCTAAATTTGGCTTTTTCAAAATTTCTGCATTTTTTTTAATTTTTGACGTTTTTCTGCGATTTTTTTATTCTCTACTGGTTGAAACCCATAAACAGATATATTATGCTTTTTTTTAAACTTTAAGGAAATTCTCTTTATAATTAAAATTTTCTAAACGTTCTCGAATTGCGCGTTTTAGGTAACCCAAATCCTAATAAGCTTATTATGAGATTAATGATCTAACAAACGTTTTTAACCAGTTTGTTTATTTTAATTACCTCCCAATCGAATACATTTCCATGTTATTGTGATTGTTTTTGTCCAATTAAACTTACATCAGGTTGTGCCTTAAAAATATAACAAAATTGCTTGTAAAGTAAATGTAGTAAGCGTTCTGTAGTCTATTACTGAATTTTAAATTTATTAAAAAAAAAAAAAAATTCATTTATTAGACACTGATGTCAACATGCGCAAATTATAATAATAATAACGATATCAAAATTTATTTTCGGGAATGCAAAATTTGTTATTAATTTATTCATTTATTAATGGCGTGCTAAACTCCCAATCTTTATTTATGATTAAAAAACTGAAATTTATTGTTGTGAGAAAGCTAGTTTCTATGCGCATTTCGCTGGTTGCTTAGGCCAGCTCGTCAGGAAACTTTTTCCAAAGACTTTAGAAAAGCTAAAAGTATTATACAAATAAGACCATAAAGTGAATAAGAATTTTAAACACTCAGGTCTTACTTGTAATAATATCATAGCTTCAACAAAACAACAACAATAAACAGTGAATTTTTTCTTTCTTACATTCCCCTATAATTGGCTGGCTTTTTACCAACACCAATTGTAGTCGTAAGAGGATAGAAAGAAAAAACAAAATTAAAAAAAAAACAAATTGCTTAATAAAGCAACTTGCCATTTCTGTTTTTTATTTGCCGGGCACATGCAAATTTATTATCAAAATTTATTTTCAGGAATGCAAAATTTATTATTAATTTATTCATTTATTAACGGCGTGCTAAACTCCCAATCTTTATTTATGATTAAAAAACTGAAATTTATTGTTGTGGGAAAGCTAATTTCTATGCGCATTTCGCTGGTTGCTTAGGCCAGCTCGTCAGGAAACTTTTTCCAAAGACTATAGAAAAGCTAAAAATATTATACAAATAAGACCATAAAGTGAATAAAAATTTTAAACACTCAGGTCTTACTTGTAACAATATCAAAGCTTCAACAATGCCACAACAATAAACAGTGAATTTTTTTCTTTCTTACATTCCCCTTCAGTTTTTTAATCATACATATAGATTGGGAGTTTGGCACGCCATTAATAAATGAATAAATTAATAACGTTATTTATTAAGAAAAATTAATTATGTAACTATTTTTGATCTAATAAAAGTTTATATATATATATATTGTATATATATATTGTATATATATATGTATATATATATATATATATATATATACATATGCAACACGGCTAAAAATAAAGTTTGACTAAAAAAATGAGTGTATATATGCCTTTCTTACCGGCGGCGAATTCAACTCAAAATTTAAATTCGTCGACGGCTTACAGGCGACCTTGAGCTGCACGACCTGTGAGTGTGTCTATGATAATTAAATGCAGTGCTGCCACAACTAATGACAGTTTTACAACCAAAATTTTTAAAAAATACCAAATGTGAAAAATATAACTAAATGAGAAATGCTTTTTTTTTTTAATTATGAAACCCATTTTTTTTTTTTTTTTCATTATTTATTTATTGAATCTTCATATATTAAATATGAACTAACAATAATTAATCAAATCTTATCCTAATATTTGCTTTATGTCCTGCCAGTGCCAAACACAAAAGATTTAGTCATCACGGTTTCTGTTTACATATATAGGTGTTCATCGCTCATCTGATTGGGTGAGTGCTGCAGTGTCTCTTCTTCTTAAGCGAGTGTGGCCGCCATAATTTAAAATATTTCTAGCTAATGGATTTGGGTGCAGTTCCAGCCTTTTTAAATATTTTACTGCATATTTCGTTATCATAGTTTTTACTAATGGCACATTGAGATCCTTGTGGATATTTGAGTTTTTGACGTACCAGGGGGCGGCTGTGATTATTCGAAGAAGTTTATTTTGGCGCCTTTGAATTTTTTCGATATTTGAGGCCGAGGCAGTGCCCCATAGCTGAATACCGTAGCACCAAATTGGCTTTAAGATAGAGTTGTAGAGTAGAAGTTTGCAATCGAGACTAAGAACAGAATTTCTTCCAATAAGCCAATTAATTTGGATTGCTTTTAGTTTAATTTGAGTTAATTTCGCTTCTATATGCCATTTCCACGTTAAACGCCGATCTAGATGTATACCGAGGTATTTTACATGCGAGTGTTGGGGTATTATTTGATTATTTATTTTAATAGGGGGGCATGTTTCCCGACGCAATGTGAATGTTATATGTGCGCATTTTTGCTCATTGATCTTTATCCTCCATTTTTTTAACCACCTTTCTAGTTCAAATATATGATCCTGTAGATAACGAGATGGTTCTTGACAGTTTGCGTGTACGCTTAGAAAAGCTGTGTCGTCCGCAAATGTTGAGGTATGGGTGTAGCTGTTTGTTGGCAAGTCCGAAGTATAAATTAAGTATAATAGAGGGCCCAGGATGCTGCCTTGTGGGACTCCAGCGTTAATTGGCTGTGGAGAACTTAAAAATTCGCCTTCTTTAATAATAAATTGACGACCGACTAAGTAGCTTTCTAACAGCTTGTGTATATTTGCTGGTAAGTTTTGCTGCAATTTCAGTAGTAAACCTTCATGCCAGACACATCGATGAAGAGTGCTGAGCAATATTTTTTTTCTTCAAAGGCTTTTCTTATGAAATTTACTATTCGATGAGTTTGTTCAATTGTGCTGTGTTTTCTTCTAAAACCGAATTGATGATTGGGAATACATCTGTTACCATTTAAAATCGGCGTTAATTTAGACACTAGAAGTTTCTCAAAAAGCTTTGATATATTAGACAATAAGCCTATAGGTCTATATGACTCAACTTTTGTGGGATCCTTTCCTGGTTTAGGTATCATGGTAACTAAGGATACTTTCCACTCTTGTTGGTAGTATTCAAGGCGTAAAATAGCATTAAAAATTAGTAGAATAATTTTCTTTGCTATGCTGGGTAGCTCCAAAAGCATTTTGTTACTGATCTTATCAAAACCAGGGGCTTTCTTGGGGTTTAAATCATGAATAGCCTTCTCGATTTCTCTTACTTCAAACCTTAGTGGAACAGCTGATCTAACAGCAACAGGTGGTAACTCGACCGCAGTATCGAAAAATGTATGAGGGGTAAATACGGTTTTCAAATGATTAACGAAAATATTTCCTTTTTCTATGTCATTTCGTGCCCAACGTCCATTTAAGTTTCTTAATGGTGGTTTAGTGATAACTGGTCTTTTAAGATTTCTAGCTGCACGCCATAATGAGTAATCAGATTGAGGAGTTGCATCAAGTTCCTAAAGATATTTTTCCAGAGACCCCGTTTTTCGAGACTGCAGTAAGTTTCTTAGCCTTTTTGTGCACTCTTTTAGTAAATTTTTAAGTTGAGGGGATCTGTCAAGAGACGCTCGACATCAGTAGAATATATTTTACTATTTTTGATATTTTTGCGGGCTATGCTAGAATGTTGAACAGCTAGTTTGAGATAATTGTCAAAATTTACAATAGAAAGATTCACATTCTCCGGTGTTCTAAGCGGAATATTTTCAGTGCAGTGGGTACTGAGATATTTTTTATATTTTAACCAATTTATTTGTGTGGCTGACGTCACTAAGTAACCAGACGGAGATACAATTCTATAAGGGTTTGATATGGTAAGAATTGTAGGTGTGTGATCAGAAGATAATTCTAAAGAAGCTTCAACGTGAATCGTTTCTGCGGGGATGTTTTTAACCACGGCAAAATCGATGACATCTGGAATTTTTTGCTGATCAGTAGGCCAATAAGTTGGTTGTCCACTCGCGACCACATTTAAATCCATTTTAGATATTGTATTATACAAAACACGACCCTTTGGTGTAATGAGCCGTGAACCCCAGAAGGTATGTTTAGCGTTGTAATCGCCAGCGGCTAGGAAACAGGGTCCTAATGATTTAAAATATTTATAATATTGGCTTTCTGATATTGAAAATCTAGGTGGAGAGTATAAAGATGAAAGTACAAAGTTTCGATTTAGCTCTTCAACACAAATATTCGTTGCTTGCAGATAATCTTCACGATGATCACACATTAAGTAGTGTTTGATTCGGGTTTTTATCAAAATAGCAGAACCTCCACAAGCTCTATCTCGAGGGTCCTTGGTATCATATAATATATAACCATTAATTTTAAACGTATTTCTTGAGGTCAAATGAGTTTCAGAAACCATCATTACATCAATTTGTTTACTTTTAAGAAAATATTCTAGTTCATTTTTATGTTGGCGAATGCCGTTTGCGTTCCAAAAACAAATTTTTAAACAATTCATGGCTTGTTAAGTACAGCTTGCAATAGCATCGATTGCATTCTTAACATTTCCTGCATCATATTACCCATTGTATTCGTAAAGTTTGTTACTGTTTGTACTAGTGTTTCCATGGTTTTTTCTAGACGACTTAAATTAGAAACTGGGGTCTCATCATTATTTGGCAAATCACCTTGCATTGGCATATGGTTTGATTTTAGGACGTTAGCGTAGGATGTTCTGTTATTACTAGGCTGCGGTACCTGAATGTCATTAGTATTATTTTGATGTGTTTCCTGAATTTGAGGTGGATTAGGTTTCGGTCCAATCGAGCGCTTGACGATAGAGTATACAGGGCATCCTCTATAGTTGGCAGTGTGATTACCACCACAGTTGCTGCATTTTTTTACATTGGGGTCGTTTTTAGACTTATCGCAGAGAGCTGTACCATGCAATTCTCCACATACAACGCAAACAGGTGTTAAATGGCAGTATGCCTTAGTGTGACCAAATTCTTGGCAGTTTAAACATTGCACGGGACCGTTTCTTTTATGCGGCTCCTCTATCGTTATTTTCCTATACAGGATATATTTCAGACTGTAAATGGGATGAGTTTCGTTTTTTTTAAGCTTAACGTCGCCGGGTTCTAACTCCACTCGAAATAGTGGCTGGGGATTTTTTTCTCTATTTTTAATATTAACCACATTTTTAATTTTAAAGCCCTTGTCTTCTAAAAACGTTTTTATTTCACCTGGGTCTACGCATGAATCAATGCCCTTTATCACTACCTGAAGACCTTTACTGCTCTTCAGTTGGTATGTATAAAAGTTTTTTTTTAGTGCTTCTAATTAAGTTATTACTTTACGAAAATCATCTTCACGATTAACTTGTATTTTAGTTTCATTTATACTACCACGTTTTATTGCAGCTACATAAAAAGAATTTTCACCTATTACCGAGATCAAATTCTTTATTAAATCACTTGAGTTTTGCTCTCTAAGATATATCGGGGGTGGCTTAGAAGATTTTGTAACGTTTTGTGCTTCCGAGGATTCCTCTTCCAAAATTGCAAACCGATTTTGAGAACTTATTCTATCAGCTGTACCCTCTTTTAAAACTTTTGGGACAGAAGCAACTGCAGAAGAAGTTGGGCTGCGACCCCGTTTTAGCACTGTTATGTACCTATCCATTCCAACTTGTACTTGAGGCTTTTGACCGCTTTTCACCTGTGATACTGAGTTTTCCATCATGCCTGATTTGGGGGTAATCTTTTCATCACTTGTTAAAATCGTTTTTGCCACTGAGGCACCGCTTGCAGGTTTTATATTTTTTATTGTATTCGAATCAACCGTATTATTAGACACCGAAGGTGATACAGAGTTTTCTATTGTGCCTGATTGAGGGTTAATATTTTTATCACTTATTAAAATTGTTTTTGCCGTTGAGGCAATGCTTGAAGGTTTTATATTTGTTAGTGTATCAACCGTATTATTAAAAACATAAGGTGAGAGGAATCGCGTACGAGTAATAGGTTTAGCCGTTAGGTATTTGCTATCATCGACTCTTTTTTTTATTTCTGCATTTGTTTCGTTAACACTCACTGTGATATATGCATTTCTATCATTATGCTTAATTGTTTTTGCACTGTTTGCACTCATAAGAGTTTTTTATTTTTTTTACTGTTTACAGTTGTGCTCTTCTTATTTGTTATTGTTTATCAACACCGAGAATAAAAAATGTGTATGTTTATGTATGTATGTACATACATGTATTTTTTTCTTTTCTTTTATTTACTTTTTTTTTTTTTGTATACTTTATTTGTTCACGTTTTTATAAAAAAAAATAAACCGTATGCCGAGCTTAGAAAACACGTCTATCTTCAACGAGCGCGACAGACATTGAAACCCATTAAAATTTATTTTAAGTTGCATTGTAAAACAAAGGTAATTTGCCCTTAATAGGAAAATATTTACAAACTAAGAAAACAAAGCAAGAAATTAATTTCTTGTTCATATTAAAAAATAACAAGACTCTTAAATTAAAAGTTTTTATTTATTTGAGATTTTTTTCATAAAAAATATTTTTGCTTATAAGAGTTAAACCCATCAAATATTCATACAAAATTCAGTATATTGAAAGTAAATATATTGAATTTTTTTAAATATGTCCTTTACAATAAACGAAATTTATACTTTAACGCTATAAATTATAGAAAGAAAAAATTAAATTGTTTTCCGCTTTTTAACTGTCAGTAGTAGGGCTGTAAAATGTGGCGATTTTTTAATCCTTTTAGCGACCGAAATTTACGTTTGACGATGTGGCGTTTATTTTAGCGTAATTGGAAACTATTGGCGATATACGAAATGCATTATAAAAATAATATTTTATATACATATGTATATGTAAGTTAGAAAATATTCACAAAAAAATGCATTTCGTATATCGCCAATAGTTTCCAATTACGCTAAAATAAACGCCACAAAGAACTAAAAACGGCAGCGCTGATTGTATGGTTGCTAAAAACTTATACGCTAATGTCAAAGTTTATACCAGCCCCTGGTCCAATTTTACTCAACATTCAACATTTTACTTTCATGAGTCCATAGGGCACTGGTACACGTTCAATATATATTGTGATATTTGGATCGTGATCCATATTGATGGATCACATCATATTAGGCTATTATGCGATATGGATCGCGATCCATCAATATTGCATGCTACATGTTCAATAAATATCGTGATACTAGAAATATCACGATATTTATTTTACGTGTAGCAGTGCCCATACTCTGCTATTTTATTTACCATGAAATATGTAATTTTAATATGATTACGCGATTGTAATTGGGGATAAACACTACTTCTACCAGATCTTGCGTTAAAATCTTGTTCATGCCCTTAAAGGCTAGTTTACACGGGAATACAATGTATTACGACTTTGTAGAGTCAAAATATTATGAAATTCTCTCCGTGTTTAAAATAAAAAAAAAAATAACCTGTTGTAAGTATTTTTCATGTTTACACGGATGGTATAAGTAAAATCAAAGTAATGATATTAAACAGCTGAGTTAATAACAAAAAAGCAGATGGTCACAGTTTTACAAAGTTTACAAGCACAACATGAATATTTCCTGAGTTGATTTTCATTGTTTTTGTAATTGTATAAAAACCTCTGATGTGATGAATTAACATAAGTTTCTAAAATGGTGTGGAAAATAAACATTTACCGACGGTTTGTCAAATTTTGTATCCGTATTCTCTCTTACTCAATACATTTTGCTTTTACATGGTAAGATTTCTCCCATTCTACATAACTTTTTGGCATGTCGTAATACATTGTATTACCGTGTAAACTAGCCTTAACCATTGTTTTAATTTTTAGTTAGACAAGCTATTTAGATCCAATTTTTATTATTAATAAATATTAGCCTCGCGAGTTAAGGTCAGTCTTAAGGACATCATCAACACAAAAATTTTTCTTTAACAAATAGTAAAACCAGAACATTAAGTTAGTGAAAATACTAATCCCTTGTTTATTTGTTACAACAAATAATAATATTATCTATTAAGAGACCAAGTTGTTTAGGACACAAACAAGTTTACTTATGAATATAGAGATTAAGATATTTATTAAGAAAATATAGCTTAAGACATTTATGAAAATAAAGATTCACGAAAGCATGTAAACAGCCATAAATCATAAACATGGTGTCCATATTTACTGGGGTGTTCGTTATTTGTATGTGCAATTTTTTCTTATGCAAATGCTTAAGTCTGTTTTCTATAAATACTTTTGTAAGGTTTGACATTACTACTGTGGTTTTTTCAGGAAAATCAATCGACTTTTTTATTTTAAGTAGGAGAATGCATTTTTTCCACGGTTCAATATAGACTCCTCTTTTTTAAAAGAAGACCCTGAGAAATGGGAAAATGAGAAATGTTTTATCAATGAAGGAATTCACTTGAGAACTTTAAGGTTGTAAATGATACTGCCGAAAGAACTGTAGAAGACTATCACGGCGCAATAACAAAGGAGCAAAGTCAGATGGCACATGTAATGCAATGTGTTCATGAGCATTAAAATCTTTACCCTAATGGTATAAATATTACGTTAAATAAAAATTTTGATATTTTAACACTTTTTTGTTGTGTTAGTTTGCGAATGAATCTTTATTTCTTAATTTAATCATTTAGGAATTGATACATGAAATACCAATTACCTGTAATTTATACTAATTACAGTTATTGATGATTTACGCGTAACATACATATTACATCTCCCTCTTTACGTATATATATTTTTTTCCACATTTTCCGTTAAATGAGTTCCTGACCGATTATTATCATGAGATCATACTGTTCTAAGTTTTTATTCTCTGGTGTTTTCGTAATATGGTCTTGATTTCATCTATAAAGATTGCCGTTATCATATTTTACCATGAATGATCTGTGTTCTTTACATATGTCAACAAAATGCAGTGTTATAAAGCCATAGGCAATAAAGCCATATACCAATATTTCTCAATGGAATGAAAAATGAAATCATATGGCTTTATTGCCAACATCCAAGTGCAATATCACCATAATCGTCAAGTAACCAAAGTGGAAAAAACGCCATAGCAGTGTAATTGTTATGGTTACAAATTGCCAAAAGAATGAGTGGACATTGTCAAGCGTTGAAAAAATATGGTACAGCAGGTGGAAGGGGGAGGCGGTCCGGCGGGCCCGCAACATACGCGGCAGGTGCGCTCTATATTGCATTTTAACCGCCGTTCTTGAATATATTGTTACTCGCACAGTTCTCTAAAATGAAGAACTGTATGATTGAGAAAAGTTTCATTAATACAATTGACAGCAATGACGACGAAGCAGATGCAAATAGCAGTGTTCTTTCAAATCAACTCCAAAGCTACCCGGCTATGACATTTTAAAATTTCATTCAAAACAAAACGTTCGTATTTAAGCTACTCAGTCATATGAGTAGCTTAAATAATAAGAGCAAAAAAAATTTTGCTAGTAATTTCATTAAAATAAAAAAGTGTTCAACAGACAGTTCCAAGCAGTTGCACAAGTATATATGTGGTTAAAGAGGACACTTTTAGCTTTCTGATGGCACTAAAATCTATTTAACCCCTTTTGACCCTAACAAGTTTTACACCTCTGAAATTCGGATGTAACTAAAATATAGAACCTGGGGAAACATTTAATAACAGATCAGGTATAAATGTTACAGTTATGGTTCACAGATGTGTGAATGTGAAATAAACTTGTGCCATAGCAAAACAACACCGACTTGTAAAATATAACATTCCACCTCCAAGTAGATCCTACTTCACAGAAGAAATCAATGGATATATGCTACCTCATCCTCATCACAGACCACAGCTGTTTGCAACAGAAATATGACTTTATATATGGATATATGGACTTTCCAAATAAATTAAAGCACTCTCTCTTAGTTTGTTAACCCTTGTTATATTACTGGGTAGATGTAAGGGCAGATGCAAGGCAACTAAAACCACGCCCACCGAGGTCACCCAAGAAAACATCGAACTACAAGGTAACACTATAACACCAAAACCAATGCCCCGACAGCAGGTGCACAGATTCATGCCAGATGTCTAAACTCAGCTTATATTATCAGCTCTAACTTCAACTTTATTGAACACTTCTTCAACGCGGTGGAGAATTTTCATAACTACTTTATATCCATGTATTATTTCTTAAGTTACACATATTAATTATTTAGAAGTTACTGTAAAGTTATCCACACACGAGACAACATTTGTCGAATGGTAATGTTTTGACAAATGTTGCTACGTGTGTTGGGGTGTTTCTAGTTGAAATTCTTGTTACCGTTTTGGTTTCTCAAATATCCAACATTTTTGATATTTTATGTTTCCAAACGCAATTTTTCATCGTGTGTGGCGATGTTGACTGTTTTTTCTTTCTCATTTTGTTGAGAGCAGTTGTTGAGTGAGGTGCTTTTGTAACTCTTGGAGAAAAAATATGAAGAAATAAATCGGAAAATGGCAACAATTGCAAATTGTGAGAGTTGGGAAACAATTATAATTGAATATAAAATTTTTCCAAATTTTTGGGACCTAAAATATGTTAGGTATACAAAGAAAATAAATAAAATTTTTTTATTGTGTTTTGTAGTAGTATATTCAAAAAACACGCAATACTGATTTTTCGATTTTATTGTAATCATCTGTGGTAAAAACTGAAACATAAATAGTACGTTCAGACTGATGAATTATTTGAAAGCAAACATCAAATATTTCATTAACGTAGTCTGAACACAAAATATTTTTGTGTATCAAATAAAATAACAGCTGATTTTGAGCAAATAAAAGTATTTTCCGGCAAACAAATATTTATCCAATGTGAACACAGTGTGAACACAAAAAATCAAATATTTTAGTAATTTTTGAGCAAACATTTATTTGATATTACAAAAAATTGTAAGAGCAAACAACGACAAATAATTTTAGCCATGGTCTGGATAGAAGCAATTTTTCCTGTAAGTTTTCGGATTCTTTACAATTTTAAAGATTTTTTATAATTACTAGACTTTGCTATAGTGCCGCTATTAGCAAATTTTTGCGAATTGCCGCTAATTTATAAATTTTTATAGAATTTTTGCCATTCCTTATAGTTTTAGGCACATTAACTAAATATTATGGCTTTTTTGTTTTTCCCCTACTTTTTGTTTTTTAACCGATTTAGCAATTTCAAATATATTTTAGGGTTTGTTTCCAAGTTTGCAATTTTTCGCGAATTTTAGCCATGTTCGCAAAATAAGCGATTTCTTTCATTGATTGTTTGCAGCTTTAAGTATTTTTAATAATTATGAGTATTAAACTTTGGTATCATGCTGCTATCAGCAAATTATTGGGAATTTCCGCTAATTTAGCAATTTTTACCGAATTTTTGCCATTCCTTATACTTTTAAGGGACTTTTAATCAATTTTATGGCTTGTTTGAATATCAAAAATTTTCGCTATTTTCCGACCATTTGTTTTTTTTAACCGATTTCAAATAAATTTTAGGGTTTGTTTCTAAGCTTGCAAGTTTTCGCGAATTTAAGCCATGCTCGCGAAAAAGCGATTTTT
This sequence comes from Pollenia amentaria, assembly GCA_943735925.1. Classification (NCBI taxonomy): domain Eukaryota; kingdom Metazoa; phylum Arthropoda; class Insecta; order Diptera; family Polleniidae; genus Pollenia; species Pollenia amentaria. Next base: position 124,124,757 of record OX031006.1, on the reverse strand, counting down.
CACTGTGAATCTTTACAGCTTTAACGATTTTTAATAATTATTAGGCTTTGCTATCACCGATAATTAGCAAATTTTTGCGAATTTCCGCTAATTTAGCAATTTTTATCGAATTTTTGCCATTCCTTATAGTTTTAGACACCTTTAATAAATTTTATGGCTTGTTTGAAATATCCAACTTTTTCGCGAATTTTCGCTATTTTCGCAAAATTTTTTTTGTTTTTTTCTTGACATTTTGTTTTTTAACCGATTTAGCGACTTCAAATATATTTTAGGGTTTGTTTCCAACTTTGCAATTTTTCGCAAATTTTAGCCATGTTACCGTTACCCAAAGGCTTCACTTTTTTTTCTTTTACATTCGCTTGATCTAGCACTATAAGAGATGCTGATCCACAGAATAAAATAAATATATTAGCTTTTGCGCTCATTTTTACTATTTGAGAAATATATTTTTATTTTTGAACACTTTCATTAAATAATTATTTTTTTTTTTTTTTTTTTTTTTTTCTCAGTATTTATTTATTGAATCTTCATATACTAAATATGAACTAACATTAATTAATCAAATCTTAACCTAATATTTGATTTATGTCCTGCCAGTGCCGGACAAAAAAGATTTCGTCATCACGGTTTCTGTTCACATATGTAGGTGTTTACCGCTCATCTGATTGGGTGAGTGCTGCAGTGTCTCTTCTTCTTAATCGAGTGTGGCCGCCATAATTTAAAATATTTCGTGCTAATGGGTTTGGGTGCAGTTCCAGCCTTTTTAAATATTTTACTGCATATTTCGTTATCATAGTTTTTACTAATGGCACATTGAGATCCCTGTGGATATTTGAGTTTTTGACGTACCAGGGGGCGGCTGTGATTATTCGAAGAAGTTTATTTTGGCACCTTTGAATTTTTTCGATGTTAGAAGCAGAGGCAGTGCCCCATAACTGAATACCGTAGCACCAAATTGGCTTTAAGATAGATTTGTAAAGTAGAAATTTGCAATCGAGACTAAGAACAGAATTTCTTCCAATAAGCCAATTTATTTGAATTGCTTTTAGTTTCATTTGAGTTAATTTAGCTTCTATATGCCATTTCCACGTTAAACGCCGATCTAGATGTATACCGAGGTATTTTACATGCGAGTGTTGGGGTATTATTTGATTATTGATTTTAATAGGGGGGAATGTTTCCCGACGCAATGTGAATGTTATATGTGCGCATTTTTGCTCATTGATCTTTATCCTCCATTGTTTTAACCACCTTTCCAGTTCAAATATGTGATCCTGTAAGTAACGAGATGCTTCTTGACAGTTTGCGTGTACGCTTAGATAAGCTGTATCGTCCGCAAATGTTGAGGTATGGGTGTAGCTGTTTGTTGGCAAGTCCGAAGTATAAATTAAGTATAATAGAGGGCCCAGGATGCTGCCTTGTGGGACTCCGGCGTTAATTGGCTGAGGAGAACTTAAAAAATCGCCTTCTTTAATAATAAAATGACGCCCGACTAAGTAGCTTTCTAACAGCTTGTGTATGTTTGCTGGTAATTTTTGCTGCAACTTCAGTAGTAACCCTTTATGCCAGACTTCATCAAAAGCTTGAGACACATCGATGAAGAGTGCAGAGCAGAAAAATTTTTTTTTCTTCAAAGGCTTTTCTTATGACATTTACTATTCGATGATTACTTTTTGATGCAAATATTTCTTTTAGTCTGAACGCATGTCAAACATGAATTAATTTATTTTATTTAACACTGTTTGCCAACTGTTTCATCAAACAAAAATTGTCAAATATTTGAGCTTAGTTTGAACATTAAACAAAATATTTTTTTTTTCACACAGTTTGAAGCAAATATCAGAACAAATATTTTCGTCAAATATTTCATTAGTCTGAACGTACCTTAAGAACTGGAAAACCAATTATTATTGAATATAAAATTTTTCGAAATCTATGGGATATAATTTATGATAGGTTTAAAAACAAAATAAATAAAACTTTTTTTTTTGTTTTGTAGTAGTACATTCACCAAACACGCAATAGTAATGTTTCGTTTTTAGTGTCATCGTCTGTGATAAAAACTAAAACATAAGTTTTAGACAGTGTTGCATACTGTTCTAAGTTTTTATTCTCTGGTGTTTTCGTAATATGGTCTTGATTTCATCTATAAAGATTGCCGTTATCATATTTTACCATGAATGATCTGTGTTCTTTACATATGTCAACAAAATGCAGTGTTATAAAGCCATAGGCAATAAAGCCATATACCAATATTTCTCAATGGAATGAAAAATGAAATCATATGGCTTTATTGCCAACATCCAAGTGCAATATCACCATAATCGTCAAGTAACCAAAGTGGAAAAAACGCCATAGCAGTGTAATTGTTATGGTTACAAATTGCCAAAAGAATGAGTGGACATTGTCAAGCGTTGAAAAAATATGGTACAGCAGGTGGAAGGGGGAGGCGGTCCGGCGGGCCCGCAACATACGCGGCAGGTGCGCTCTATATTGCATTTTAACCGCCGTTCTTGAATATATTGTTACTCGCACAGTTCTCTAAAATGAAGAACTGTATGATTGAGAAAAGTTTCATTAATACAATTGACAGCAATGACGACGAAGCAGATGCAAATAGCAGTGTTCTTTCAAATCAACTCCAAAGCTACCCGGCTATGACATTTTAAAATTTCATTCAAAACAAAACGTTCGTATTTAAGCTACTCAGTCATATGAGTAGCTTAAATAATAAGAGCAAAAAAAATTTTGCTAGTAATTTCATTAAAATAAAAAAGTGTTCAACAGACAGTTCCAAGCAGTTGCACAAGTATATATGTGGTTAAAGAGGACACTTTTAGCTTTCTGATGGCACTAAAATCTATTTAACCCCTTTTGACCCTAACAAGTTTTACACCTCTGAAATTCGGATGTAACTAAAATATAGAACCTGGGGAAACATTTAATAACAGATCAGGTATAAATGTTACAGTTATGGTTCACAGATGTGTGAATGTGAAATAAACTTGTGCCATAGCAAAACAACACCGACTTGTAAAATATAACATTCCACCTCCAAGTAGATCCTACTTCACAGAAGAAATCAATGGATATATGCTACCTCATCCTCATCACAGACCACAGCTGTTTGCAACAGAAATATGACTTTATATATGGATATATGGACTTTCCAAATAAATTAAAGCACTCTCTCTTAGTTTGTTAACCCTTGTTATATTACTGGGTAGATGTAAGGGCAGATGCAAGGCAACTAAAACCACGCCCACCGAGGTCACCCAAGAAAACATCGAACTACAAGGTAACACTATAACACCAAAACCAATGCCCCGACAGCAGGTGCACAGATTCATGCCAGATGTCTAAACTCAGCTTATATTATCAGCTCTAACTTCAACTTTATTGAACACTTCTTCAACGCGGTGGAGAATTTTCATAACTACTTTATATCCATGTATTATTTCTTAAGTTACACATATTAATTATTTAGAAGTTACTGTAAAGTTATCCACACACGAGACAACATTTGTCGAATGGTAATGTTTTGACAAATGTTGCTACGTGTGTTGGGGTGTTTCTAGTTGAAATTCTTGTTACCGTTTTGGTTTCTCAAATATCCAACATTTTTGATATTTTATGTTTCCAAACGCAATTTTTCATCGTGTGTGGCGATGTTGACTGTTTTTTCTTTCTCATTTTGTTGAGAGCAGTTGTTGAGTGAGGTGCTTTTGTAACTCTTGGAGAAAAAATATGAAGAAATAAATCGGAAAATGGCAACAATTGCAAATTGTGAGAGTTGGGAAACAATTATAATTGAATATAAAATTTTTCCAAATTTTTGGGACCTAAAATATGTTAGGTATACAAAGAAAATAAATAAAATTTTTTTATTGTGTTTTGTAGTAGTATATTCAAAAAACACGCAATACTGATTTTTCGATTTTATTGTAATCATCTGTGGTAAAAACTGAAACATAAATAGTACGTTCAGACTGATGAATTATTTGAAAGCAAACATCAAATATTTCATTAACGTAGTCTGAACACAAAATATTTTTGTGTATCAAATAAAATAACAGCTGATTTTGAGCAAATAAAAGTATTTTCCGGCAAACAAATATTTATCCAATGTGAACACAGTGTGAACACAAAAAATCAAATATTTTAGTAATTTTTGAGCAAACATTTATTTGATATTACAAAAAATTGTAAGAGCAAACAACGACAAATAATTTTAGCCATGGTCTGGATAGAAGCAATTTTTCCTGTAAGTTTTCGGATTCTTTACAATTTTAAAGATTTTTTATAATTACTAGACTTTGCTATAGTGCCGCTATTAGCAAATTTTTGCGAATTGCCGCTAATTTATAAATTTTTATAGAATTTTTGCCATTCCTTATAGTTTTAGGCACATTAACTAAATATTATGGCTTTTTTGTTTTTCCCCTACTTTTTGTTTTTTAACCGATTTAGCAATTTCAAATATATTTTAGGGTTTGTTTCCAAGTTTGCAATTTTTCGCGAATTTTAGCCATGTTCGCAAAATAAGCGATTTCTTTCATTGATTGTTTGCAGCTTTAAGTATTTTTAATAATTATGAGTATTAAACTTTGGTATCATGCTGCTATCAGCAAATTATTGGGAATTTCCGCTAATTTAGCAATTTTTACCGAATTTTTGCCATTCCTTATACTTTTAAGGGACTTTTAATCAATTTTATGGCTTGTTTGAATATCAAAAATTTTCGCTATTTTCCGACCATTTGTTTTTTTTAACCGATTTCAAATAAATTTTAGGGTTTGTTTCTAAGCTTGCAAGTTTTCGCGAATTTAAGCCATGCTCGCGAAAAAGCGATTTTTCACTGTGAATCTTTACAGCTTTAACGATTTTTAATAATTATTAGGCTTTGCTATCACCGATAATTAGCAAATTTTTGCGAATTTCCGCTAATTTAGCAATTTTTATCGAATTTTTGCCATTCCTTATAGTTTTAGACACCTTTAATAAATTTTATGGCTTGTTTGAAATATCCAACTTTTTCGCGAATTTTCGCTATTTTCGCAAAATTTTTTTTGTTTTTTTCTTGACATTTTGTTTTTTAACCGATTTAGCGACTTCAAATATATTTTAGGGTTTGTTTCCAACTTTGCAATTTTTCGCAAATTTTAGCCATGTTACCGTTACCCAAAGGCTTCACTTTTTTTTCTTTTACATTCGCTTGATCTAGCACTATAAGAGATGCTGATCCACAGAATAAAATAAATATATTAGCTTTTGCGCTCATTTTTACTATTTGAGAAATATATTTTTATTTTTGAACACTTTCATTAAATAATTATTTTTTTTTTTTTTTTTTTTTTTTTCTCAGTATTTATTTATTGAATCTTCATATACTAAATATGAACTAACATTAATTAATCAAATCTTAACCTAATATTTGATTTATGTCCTGCCAGTGCCGGACAAAAAAGATTTCGTCATCACGGTTTCTGTTCACATATGTAGGTGTTTACCGCTCATCTGATTGGGTGAGTGCTGCAGTGTCTCTTCTTCTTAATCGAGTGTGGCCGCCATAATTTAAAATATTTCGTGCTAATGGGTTTGGGTGCAGTTCCAGCCTTTTTAAATATTTTACTGCATATTTCGTTATCATAGTTTTTACTAATGGCACATTGAGATCCCTGTGGATATTTGAGTTTTTGACGTACCAGGGGGCGGCTGTGATTATTCGAAGAAGTTTATTTTGGCACCTTTGAATTTTTTCGATGTTAGAAGCAGAGGCAGTGCCCCATAACTGAATACCGTAGCACCAAATTGGCTTTAAGATAGATTTGTAAAGTAGAAATTTGCAATCGAGACTAAGAACAGAATTTCTTCCAATAAGCCAATTTATTTGAATTGCTTTTAGTTTCATTTGAGTTAATTTAGCTTCTATATGCCATTTCCACGTTAAACGCCGATCTAGATGTATACCGAGGTATTTTACATGCGAGTGTTGGGGTATTATTTGATTATTGATTTTAATAGGGGGGAATGTTTCCCGACGCAATGTGAATGTTATATGTGCGCATTTTTGCTCATTGATCTTTATCCTCCATTGTTTTAACCACCTTTCCAGTTCAAATATGTGATCCTGTAAGTAACGAGATGCTTCTTGACAGTTTGCGTGTACGCTTAGATAAGCTGTATCGTCCGCAAATGTTGAGGTATGGGTGTAGCTGTTTGTTGGCAAGTCCGAAGTATAAATTAAGTATAATAGAGGGCCCAGGATGCTGCCTTGTGGGACTCCGGCGTTAATTGGCTGAGGAGAACTTAAAAAATCGCCTTCTTTAATAATAAAATGACGCCCGACTAAGTAGCTTTCTAACAGCTTGTGTATGTTTGCTGGTAATTTTTGCTGCAACTTCAGTAGTAACCCTTTATGCCAGACTTCATCAAAAGCTTGAGACACATCGATGAAGAGTGCAGAGCAGAAAAATTTTTTTTTCTTCAAAGGCTTTTCTTATGACATTTACTATTCGATGATTACTTTTTGATGCAAATATTTCTTTTAGTCTGAACGCATGTCAAACATGAATTAATTTATTTTATTTAACACTGTTTGCCAACTGTTTCATCAAACAAAAATTGTCAAATATTTGAGCTTAGTTTGAACATTAAACAAAATATTTTTTTTTTCACACAGTTTGAAGCAAATATCAGAACAAATATTTTCGTCAAATATTTCATTAGTCTGAACGTACCTTAAGAACTGGAAAACCAATTATTATTGAATATAAAATTTTTCGAAATCTATGGGATATAATTTATGATAGGTTTAAAAACAAAATAAATAAAACTTTTTTTTTTGTTTTGTAGTAGTACATTCACCAAACACGCAATAGTAATGTTTCGTTTTTAGTGTCATCGTCTGTGATAAAAACTAAAACATAAGTTTTAGACAGTGTTGCAAAAAAATTAATGAGTTAAAGCGCTAAATCGCTTTAAAATGTGAAAAAAGTGCTAGTGTTATTTAAAAACATTATGTATAGACATAAGGAATGCTAGTTTATATTTTCATTTTATTATATACTTTTATTTATAACAATATCTAGTTTAACAATAGACAGTGCCCCAGCGTCATAAGATGTTATTGAGGGGAGTTGGCAGTTAATAATTTAAAAAATAACAATATAACAATATAAAGAATAAAAATAAGTTTATTTTATATTATATTTGGATTAAGAGGGAGAAGTTAGAGCGATTAAATATGTATTTACAGTAGAATCGCGAAAAAGGTAACTCACGTATAAGTTAATCTCGCGGTTAAGTTACCCAAATTTTACTGCCCTTGTGCCGCTCTAAAAAGTTGACTCTAAAGCTGGGAACACAGGACTGCCGCGTTGCACCAATTTTTACACTTTTTACTACCCCAATCGTGCTACTGCACAATCAAATGGCTCAAGAACCAATATAGGATAATATTGTGCTTATCTTTACCAATAATCTGCAACCCTGGTGCGGCAACCGTGTGACTACTTGATATGCAACCGCGCGTCAATAAAATATCAAAAATGTACCAATATTTATTGTGTTCTTGTGCGGCAATTAACCAACACAATACGTGCCAATATTTGCCTTTTTTTAATTAATTGACTTGTGTTTGTTTCATTTAGTACGAATAAATATATACATATTTATTTATTATGCATTATAATTATATAATTGTTTTTAAATTAGTGCAATAGTTGTTCAGGTTAATTTATACCGTTGGAAAGGTTTATTTGTCTAGTTTATCAGCATAAGTTTTATTTTTAAGGCTTTAGAAATACTTACACACTGTTCAGTACTGAAGGTTAGCCACACTGTATTATGTATTATGTATTTTTTCTACTAGTTAATAAGGTAACCAAAGACTCTAGTTTCGATCGTCGTCACGCACATATCAACAAAAAAAAAAAAATTGCAAGACAGGAAAAAATTAAATAGCATAGAAACAAAAACAAAAAATTAATTGAACACAAACAAACCCTAGTGTATTTAAACTAAAAACTGAAGAACAAAACTGTGAACAAAAAAAACCTATTGTAAATAAAACAAAATTTACAAAACCAAACTATAAAATAAATAAAGTGTTTTATTTAATAGAAAATAAAAGTGAACCGTGTTTAACTTGAGGTGCAAGACAAATTTGAAGTTGAACACCTCAATATTTGGTCCAAACGAACCGGATAATTTTTACAAAAAATAAAACAACAATTACCTACCGTGTGTGTAAATTTTATTTTACAAAAAATTGTACAAAAAATATACATATATCCCATATTAAAAACAGTTAATCTGAGTGCGACCCTGAAATTAAAGAATTCTAATAAACAACAACAGCAAGATCAAAGCTCAGCAGCAGAGAAGAAGAAACAAACAACAGCACCAACAACAACAACACAACAAGTAAGTCAAAGTATACAATACAACAAGAAATAAATATTCTTGCCTTTTGTGTTACTCCTTAATTTTTTGCCGCTGCAATTTTTAAGAGAAAAAAACCGTGACGTCACTGGTTGGGTGTCACAAAGCCATAGGACATAAAGCCATATGGCGTTAAGTCCCATTCCATTGAGACATAAGGGCATATGCCATTAAGTCTCATTATAATGGGACTTAACGCCATAAATTTTTTTCCGAAAATGAGACATAAAGCAATATTTTTAATAATGATTGCATGTCACCCTATTTCATGTAAAAAATACATTGTTGTTTCATGTCGCCCTGTTTTATGTCAAAAATGCATTTGTCTGTCAAAATGTTGTTCGCAATCAATCAAATTCCGAAAATTTCTAGGCTCCAGGAATTACAGCTGCAAACATTTTGTGAAAGGATAAATCCTTAGTTACATTGGAAAAATTTTTTTTATTCTTGTGACGCACGCAGGAAAACTTTATTCAGCGAAGCCACCTGCCGCGTCCTACTGAAGGAAAAAACCCCTAAGCGCGGCCGCAGGCCGCCACGCAGAAAAACTTTAGTATGCGAAGCCAGATTTCAATACTTAACTTTAGTGTCTCCGGAACTGAAATGAGAGATAAAGCCGTTTTCTAATATTGCTAATGTGAGCTAAGGCCATGATGGCTTTATCTCCCATTCAAATGAAAAAAAAAAAAAAAACAAAAAGGCTTTATCTCCCTATTGAATGAGAGAAATATTAGAAAACGGCCTTATCTCTTAAGACACAATTTGTTTTATCGCAGGCAATTTTTTTGACTCAATTTTATTATTATTGACTTTTTCAATTTACAAATATGTCCCTGAAAAAATTCGTCAATTGCACAAACGATTTAGTCGACTTCGAGAAGATTCAGGCGGAGGCGCGTGCTAAAGATAATGTACACGCGTTGGACATTATTCGAGTAGAATTAGACTCCATATAGGCTCAGGTAAAAAGGTAGGGACGTAGATCAAGATGGTGATAAACCAATTGACAAAAAACAATTACGGGAGAGATACCAAACTGCCCTAATGGCTTATAAAAATTGTCTTTCGTCAATCAACGCTGAAATCCAAGCGCTTTCGGACACAACCATGGAAAAAGTTGAACGCCAGTCAAATATTCCGTTAGAAAGAGAGGTTTCATCGATAAGACTCCCTCCTTGCACCGACACTTTTTAGAAATCCAAAAATTAGCAATGTTGAAAAACTTTTTTATCTGACTCAAAAACAGCGGGAGACGTCAGAGATGCAATTACGCATGTTCCTTTAACGAACGATGGGTTTATCATGGCTTGGAAAAATTTAGTTGACCGGTACGAAAATAAATGGATGCAGGTTAATGAGCAATATAAAATTATTTTGGATCTGCCTCATGCCTCTATGGACTCTGGATCCTAAAATTACAAAGGACAATAAACGATTGTAGGCAGACATTAGGCACACTAGGAATTGACACTTCAACATGGGAGTCGTTTTTAATTTACATTTGCTCTCAAAAACTTCCCAGGGCCCTTGTTCAATAATTTGAAAATTCTTGTGAAGATTGTGCCGAAGTACCCAAATGGCAAGAATTCGACAAGCTTTTGACCCACAAATTTAAGACCCTAGAATCAGTAGGCAATATTAAATCATCATAGGACAAATCCATACCGCCCAAGTCAGAAGTCGCGAAAAACAACCAAAAATAAACGGAGCATTAATTAATTCCAAACGAATATTGCGAAATCTGAAAGTCACAATCAGAACAAAAATAAACCCATAACGTGCCAACATTGTAGCGAGTCACACACCATACGATCATGCCCCACATTTTTAGAAAAAAAAAAATGTAAGTGATCGAATTCATATCGTAAGTCACAAATTCATGTTACAACTGTCTGTCGATCAATCATAGTGTCAGGGAGTGCCCTAGTAAATACAGTTGTAGGCTGTGTAAACAAAAACACAATACTTTGTTGCACAAGGCAACGGTGACCCAGCCTACAAACTTGCCACAAAATAACGCTGACGAGCAACCAAGCACAAGTGCCGCAGCTCAAGCCCAATACATACAGTCCACTACAAGATCAGCTATTCCTAACCTTACTTCCCTGACCCTACTCGAAAATAGCCAATCGTCGACAAATCTTGCAGAACAAGAAACGTTGCTTTTCACTGGCATTGTTGAAATAGAAACTAGAGGTCAAAGTTACCAGGCGAGATCTATCATCGACCCTGGATCACAATCAACCTTTGTATCGGACAAACTAAAAAACCGATTAAAACTACCCACTACAAGAAACGTAGTTCACGTTACTGGTTTGAGTCAAACAGTTTCTGAAACCTCAACTAAAGCATGTTTGCTTAACCTTTGCTCACGGGTGGACACATCGTTTAAGTTACAAGTTTGGGCCCCAGTTCTCAAGACCCTTCCCTCTAATTTACCACCTCAAACGTTGGACATGCTAAAGCTCAGTGAGACTTCAAAATTGCAACCCCACTTTAATCAAAGTATACCCATCGACATGCTAATAGCCCTCGATTAACTGCATGGACACACCGATGCGGTCTATTGGATCCCTTTTGGCGCAAAAAGCTGTATTTGGCTGGATTTTAGGGGGACCAACACCAAAAACTACTCAACCCAGAACAACAATTTCTTTATAAAACACATCTTCCCTTGACCGAATCCTCACACGCTTTTGGGAGGTGGAGGAAACTCCAAAACAGATTTTGAGGTCAGGTGGAATACAATTTCAAGAAAACAACATGTAGAAACGACACGGGAAGGTATATAGTTACCCTGCCCTTCAAAAAAACATAAGAAATAGGCCCTTCTCGCAACATTGCTATGGCTCAGTACCTACGAATGGAACGCATGCTCAGCCAGAAACCCGAAATAAAGCAATTATATGACAATGTTATTTTGGAATATCTTGAGTTAGGCCACATAAGAAAAATCGCACCCTCGGATATAAACATAGCCCCGAACTATTATCTGCCGCATCACGCAATAATAAAACCTTGATTGACTACTAAACGTAGAGTGGTTTTCAATGCCTCTAGCCCAACGTCAAATAAGAATAGTCTTAATGACATTTTATATCCAGGACCCATTCTTCAGCAAGATCTTTTTCTTCTGATAGCCAAATGGAGATTTTTTCGCTTTGTATTCAAAGCCGACATTACAAAAATGTATCGCCAAATACTGATTGACCCAACTCAAACAAAGTTTCAAAGAATCTTACTCAGAAAATCCTAAAACGATCACATAGAAGATTACGAGCTTCTCACAGTCAACTTTGGAGTTAATTGTGCTCCATTTTAAGCCATAAGTACGCTTCTTCAGTTAGCTGAAGAGGTTGAAATGACTCATCCCTTAGCGTCCAATATTCTTAAACAAAATATGTATGTGGATGATGTCTTAGCAGGAGGTCATACAATCGCAGAAGCTATTACAACTAGAAAAGAATTAGCTTCAGTCTTAAAATCAGCCGGGCTTGATCTAATGAAATAAAACTCTAATGAGCCACAAGTCATTCAGGATTTACCTAGTGAGACTCTACTACCACTCGACTGGTTGAATCTATCCAAAAATGACGGGACCAAGACTCTCGGGATCAAATGGAACATTTCGTCAGACTCATTTACATTCACTGCCCCAAATGTAGAATTAAAAGAAACTTACACAAAAAGAGAAGTTTTATCTACAATTGCCAAATTCTTTGACCCTTGTGGATGGATAGCTCCAGTAATTGTTGATGCCAAATTAATCATGCAACAGGTTTGGCTAGATAAAAGCGACTGGGATGACAACCTAAAACCATTGACTTGTCTTAAATGGCAGAGGTTCGTTAAAAACTGCTCTGCAATAAATGCATTGAAAATTCCTCGTTGGATTCGGTATAGCCCAAAAACAATGTAGTTTACATGGGTTTAGCGACGCCTCAGAAAAAGCTTATTCTGCGACTATACGTCCGAATATAGTCCGCAAGTTCTGTATTTACTTTTTTACTGGCTTCTAAGACTCGTATTGCTCCCATCAAACAAATATCGCTACCTCGTTTGGAGTTTTGTGGATCCGTCTTACTGGCAAATTTAGCCTCAGGAATTCTGCCAAATCTACAAGTTACAAAAATCGACACTTACTTTTGGACCGACTCAACAATAGTGCGGGCCTGGTTAAGAAAACCGCCCTGCTCATGGAATACTTTTGTAGGAAATAGTGTCTCAGAAATTGTAGATAAAATTGGCAATCGTCATTGGCAACATGTCGAATCTAAAGAGAACCCTGCAGATATAGCCAGCCGGGGATGTATGCCCAAAGAATCATGTACTCACAACTTGTGGTGGTTTGGACCCTCATGGCTAAGATTACCCAAAGATAAATGGCCAAAATCCCGTAGTCCAGAGGACACCAATTTAGTAACAAAAACTGTAAAAACGTTAACTACTACCACTCAGGTGGACCGATTGAACCGTTTCTCCAATTTAGCACGAGCATGTAGAGTAATAGCTTATGTCCTACGATTCTGGAAAAATACTGGTGTAAGCCATTGAAGTCCAGCCCATACCACAATTCTGGAAATTAATTCACACACATTCTTCACACGTATTCTTACGCTCTTTCATTTAGTCCACGAGAGTACACAATTCAGTCGTCAAGTATCAAGCGACGAGTGCACATGCGGCGGATGCTGACACATTTATTATATTTTTTTTAAGAATATTTGTCTCTATTCAATAATACTAATATTAAGCAATACAACCACAGTTTACATTTTGGACATCTATGTTGTAAGCAGAACCCATCATCGGATATCTTCAAACCAGGTCACACAAGAGGAAATAATAGACGTCAAAACGCGACTCATTCTTTTGACACAAAAACAACACTTCCCAGACGAGTATATTCAGTTAAAGCTTCAACAAAGGATTTCTTCTACTAGCAGTATTTTGACTCTCAATCCGTTCATGGATCAACTAGGCATTATCCGAGCCTACGAACGTCTGGCTCAATCACCAGCGCTCCCATACAATGAACGACATTCAATTTTGTTGGCATACGACTCTACGTTTACCAGATTTTTGATAGAATTTACTCATAAAATAACGATTCACGGTGGAAATCTACTTATGATCCGAGTACTTCGCACAGAATTTTGAATTTTTGACCCACAAATTTAAGACCCTAGAATCAGTAGGCAATATTAAATCATCATAGGACAAATCCATACCGCCCAAGTCAGAAGTCGCGAAAAACAACCAAAAATAAACGGAGCATTAATTAATTCCAAACGAATATTGCGAAATCTGAAAGTCACAATCAGAACAAAAATAAACCCATAACGTGCCAACATTGTAGCGAGTCACACACCATACGATCATGCCCCACATTTTTAGAAAAAAAAAAATGTAAGTGATCGAATTCATATCGTAAGTCACAAATTCATGTTACAACTGTCTGTCGATCAATCATAGTGTCAGGGAGTGCCCTAGTAAATACAGTTGTAGGCTGTGTAAACAAAAACACAATACTTTGTTGCACAAGGCAACGGTGACCCAGCCTACAAACTTGCCACAAAATAACGCTGACGAGCAACCAAGCACAAGTGCCGCAGCTCAAGCCCAATACATACAGTCCACTACAAGATCAGCTATTCCTAACCTTACTTCCCTGACCCTACTCGAAAATAGCCAATCGTCGACAAATCTTGCAGAACAAGAAACGTTGCTTTTCACTGGCATTGTTGAAATAGAAACTAGAGGTCAAAGTTACCAGGCGAGATCTATCATCGACCCTGGATCACAATCAACCTTTGTATCGGACAAACTAAAAAACCGATTAAAACTACCCACTACAAGAAACGTAGTTCACGTTACTGGTTTGAGTCAAACAGTTTCTGAAACCTCAACTAAAGCATGTTTGCTTAACCTTTGCTCACGGGTGGACACATCGTTTAAGTTACAAGTTTGGGCCCCAGTTCTCAAGACCCTTCCCTCTAATTTACCACCTCAAACGTTGGACATGCTAAAGCTCAGTGAGACTTCAAAATTGCAACCCCACTTTAATCAAAGTATACCCATCGACATGCTAATAGCCCTCGATTAACTGCATGGACACACCGATGCGGTCTATTGGATCCCTTTTGGCGCAAAAAGCTGTATTTGGCTGGATTTTAGGGGGACCAACACCAAAAACTACTCAACCCAGAACAACAATTTCTTTATAAAACACATCTTCCCTTGACCGAATCCTCACACGCTTTTGGGAGGTGGAGGAAACTCCAAAACAGATTTTGAGGTCAGGTGGAATACAATTTCAAGAAAACAACATGTAGAAACGACACGGGAAGGTATATAGTTACCCTGCCCTTCAAAAAAACATAAGAAATAGGCCCTTCTCGCAACATTGCTATGGCTCAGTACCTACGAATGGAACGCATGCTCAGCCAGAAACCCGAAATAAAGCAATTATATGACAATGTTATTTTGGAATATCTTGAGTTAGGCCACATAAGAAAAATCGCACCCTCGGATATAAACATAGCCCCGAACTATTATCTGCCGCATCACGCAATAATAAAACCTTGATTGACTACTAAACGTAGAGTGGTTTTCAATGCCTCTAGCCCAACGTCAAATAAGAATAGTCTTAATGACATTTTATATCCAGGACCCATTCTTCAGCAAGATCTTTTTCTTCTGATAGCCAAATGGAGATTTTTTCGCTTTGTATTCAAAGCCGACATTACAAAAATGTATCGCCAAATACTGATTGACCCAACTCAAACAAAGTTTCAAAGAATCTTACTCAGAAAATCCTAAAACGATCACATAGAAGATTACGAGCTTCTCACAGTCAACTTTGGAGTTAATTGTGCTCCATTTTAAGCCATAAGTACGCTTCTTCAGTTAGCTGAAGAGGTTGAAATGACTCATCCCTTAGCGTCCAATATTCTTAAACAAAATATGTATGTGGATGATGTCTTAGCAGGAGGTCATACAATCGCAGAAGCTATTACAACTAGAAAAGAATTAGCTTCAGTCTTAAAATCAGCCGGGCTTAATCTAATGAAATAAAACTCTAATGAGCCACAAGTCATTCAGGATTTACCTAGTGAGACTCTACTACCACTCGACTGGTTGAATCTATCCAAAAATGACGGGACCAAGACTCTCGGGATCAAATGGAACATTTCGTCAGACTCATTTACATTCACTGCCCCAAATGTAGAATTAAAAGAAACTTACACAAAAAGAGAAGTTTTATCTACAATTGCCAAATTCTTTGACCCTTGTGGATGGATAGCTCCAGTAATTGTTGATGCCAAATTAATCATGCAACAGGTTTGGCTAGATAAAAGCGACTGGGATGACAACCTAAAACCATTGACTTGTCTTAAATGGCAGAGGTTCGTTAAAAACTGCTCTGCAATAAATGCATTGAAAATTCCTCGTTGGATTCGGTATAGCCCAAAAACAATGTAGTTTACATGGGTTTAGCGACGCCTCAGAAAAAGCTTATTCTGCGACTATACGTCCGAATATAGTCCGCAAGTTCTGTATTTACTTTTTTACTGGCTTCTAAGACTCGTATTGCTCCCATCAAACAAATATCGCTACCTCGTTTGGAGTTTTGTGGATCCGTCTTACTGGCAAATTTAGCCTCAGGAATTCTGCCAAATCTACAAGTTACAAAAATCGACACTTACTTTTGGACCGACTCAACAATAGTGCGGGCCTGGTTAAGAAAACCGCCCTGCTCATGGAATACTTTTGTAGGAAATAGTGTCTCAGAAATTGTAGATAAAATTGGCAATCGTCATTGGCAACATGTCGAATCTAAAGAGAACCCTGCAGATATAGCCAGCCGGGGATGTATGCCCAAAGAATCATGTACTCACAACTTGTGGTGGTTTGGACCCTCATGGCTAAGATTACCCAAAGATAAATGGCCAAAATCCCGTAGTCCAGAGGACACCAATTTAGTAACAAAAACTGTAAAAACGTTAACTACTACCACTCAGGTGGACCGATTGAACCGTTTCTCCAATTTAGCACGAGCATGTAGAGTAATAGCTTATGTCCTACGATTCTGGAAAAATACTGGTGTAAGCCATTGAAGTCCAGCCCATACCACAATTCTGGAAATTAATTCACACACATTCTTCACACGTATTCTTACGCTCTTTCATTTAGTCCACGAGAGTACACAATTCAGTCGTCAAGTATCAAGCGACGAGTGCACATGCGGCGGATGCTGACACATTTATTATATTTTTTTTAAGAATATTTGTCTCTATTCAATAATACTAATATTAAGCAATACAACCACAGTTTACATTTTGGACATCTATGTTGTAAGCAGAACCCATCATCGGATATCTTCAAACCAGGTCACACAAGAGGAAATAATAGACGTCAAAACGCGACTCATTCTTTTGACACAAAAACAACACTTCCCAGACGAGTATATTCAGTTAAAGCTTCAACAAAGGATTTCTTCTACTAGCAGTATTTTGACTCTCAATCCGTTCATGGATCAACTAGGCATTATCCGAGCCTACGAACGTCTGGCTCAATCACCAGCGCTCCCATACAATGAACGACATTCAATTTTGTTGGCATACGACTCTACGTTTACCAGATTTTTGATAGAATTTACTCATAAAATAACGATTCACGGTGGAAATCTACTTATGATCCGAGTACTTCGCACAGAATTTTGAATTTTTCGTTTAAAGCCCTTAATAAAAACGGTTATTAATAACTGCAAAACATGTGTACTTTACAAAAAACATACTCAAAGTCAGATCATGGCTTCCCTGCCACCTGAGCGCACAACAATATCGAGACCCTTTACCGTTACAGGTGTTGATTACTCTGGACTCTTTGATATACGCAACTTCACGGGTCGAGCCTGCCTCATAACAAAGGGTTATGTCTGCCTCCTTATCTGCTTCGCCACTAAAGCCATACAACCCAAGCCTTTTTGGCGGCGTTTTCTCGCTTTACAGGACGCCGTCGATGCCCTGCCATCATGTACTCACACAATGGGAAAAATTCGTTGGAGCAGCAGAACTTTTAAAAAAGGATCGTTTAGAATTTCAAAAGACTCTTCAGAATCAACTCGTTCATCAATATAGTCATCAAAACATTAACTGGAAATTTATTCCTCCCGGGGCTCCACACATGGGTGGACTCTGGGAAGCAGGCGTAAAGTCCTTTAAAACGCACCTGAACAAATTATTGCCGAATATGAAATTCACGTTTGAAGAGTTATCCACAATTTTAGCCCGTATTGAATCTTGCTTGAATTCTAGACCCCTAAGCCCTGCTAGCGATGACCCTAACGATTTGACCCCAGGACACTTTTTAATAGGTACCCCACTTATGACCCCAGCAGAACCAGACTTAACAAATGAAAATATGACACTTGCCAACCGCTGGAAACGCTTTAAAATTATCTATCATTCCTTTTGCCAAAGATGGAAAACAGAATACCTTGCCGAACTCCACAGAAGGTACAAGTGGAAGTTTCCACAGGAAAACGTAAAAGTAAATGATCTAGTCATTATCAAAGACAACAATTTACCGCCCAATGAATGGAAATTGGGTCGCGGATCGGACCACACCATTAGGGTTGCTGACATTCGAACTGTAACCGGAACATGTACACAACCCATTACAAAAATCGTTGTACTGTTTCACAATTAAGAATTGATTAACAAAATTAAAAATTTATCGTCTAGTTATGTCGTCCAAAGTTCAAGCCAGACACCCAGAATGGAAATGGTCATGTGGTCTATGCAAGGAAGATCACGCATTAAAAACATGCAAACGTTTTCTCCAAGTAGGGCTGATGAGCGATATGACGTAGTCATGTTTTAACGTTATTGTGTAAACTGCCTCGCTCGTTCCCATGCCTTAAAGAACTGCCCAAAGGAATATGGATGTCGAGTTTGCACAAAACGTCACAACACCCTATTGCACGATGCCCCACAACTAAGAAAGTCCTACGATCTTAAGCAGCCTCAATCCACACCCCTTTACAAAAGATCGGAGAACCAACGAGCAACGTCAACCACAATCAAATCGCAAATGACCCAAACAACACCAATTGACCCCGTAACATGGCCCAACGTGCTTATACAAACTGCCACCGTCCGAATCGCCCTTAAAGAAAAGTCTGACAACTGGTCATCTGCAAGAGATTTACTCACCCATTCAATCAGCCTTTCACGAATTGCAGGATTTACGGTGAAAAAGCTCAACCGATTCAGTGGGCCGGGATGTTCAGTACTGAATGTTAGCCACACTGGACCAACGGTTTACCTCTTTACTTTTTCTTCTTCTTCTTTCTGTATTTTATCTACTAGTTAATAAGTTAACAAAACTCTCTAGTTCCGATCGTCGTCGCGCACATATCAACAAAAAAAAGAAAATTGTAAGACAGGAAAAAATTAAATAACATAGAAACAAAAACAAAAAATTTATTGAACAAAAACCAACCCTAGTGTATTTTAACTAAAAACTACAGAATAAAACTGTGAACGAAACCTATTGTAAATAAAACAAAATTTACAAAACCAAACTACAAAATAAATAAAGTGTTTTATTTAATAGAAAATAAAAGTGAACCGTGTTTAACGTGTTTAAGAGCATATGCTAAAAATTGAAAAACCCTCGTCTTAAGCTAGAAATTATTTTTTTTTATACATATTCCACTCGCTGCCCACTAAGCGACCAAAACTTCCTTAAAGAAAAAGACATAAGCTTTCTTTTGAAAAAAGTACCCGCTTAAAAAATAAATAGAAAAATTAAAATTTAAAAAAAAAATGGAGAAAAATATATTGAAATTCTTTAAAGCGAATTTATTTTATATATTTTACAAATAGAATGTGATAATTATTTATCTTTGTAAGCTATTTTTATTATTCTAACCATTTTTAAAAATATTCCAACTTTGATGTTTTTACATTTTACAAATATATATATTTCTTAAAGAAAATATTTGTTAACTTAAAAACGAGAATAACATATTCGTTAACACGGTGTTTACATTTGCCAGTACTGGCAGGACAGTTGCAATACATGCAAACTTTTTCACTAATACATGTACACTTTTTCAACTGTCTTGTCTACTGTCTAGCAAATTTTGCAGACAGTAAAATGGACAGTTATTTGACATCTGCTGACAGTAATTTGAAATTTTGTTCGCAAAAGTAAAAAAATCAACAATTAAAAGAAAATTAATAAATTATGCTATGGTTTTCATGTTTTACTTAAGGGTTATCTATGTTCACAAAAAATAGTTATTAAAGCGCTTATGACACTACATTTTTTATTTATTGAATTGATAGAAAGAAACAGCAAATGTTGGAAAGAGCAAACTATAAAAAATCTAAGCAGAATTTTTTTCAGTTTTTCTTTTGTTATTATTTTGTTCATTTTATGAAATGTTGTCAACTTTTTGTTTATGGAAAACATAAAAACAAAACAAACAAAAAGGGGATAATCGCTGAATTTGCCCATTAACCGCTGATTCAGCAACACTTTTAATATTTCAAGCTTGAAATGTCAATTTGAAGTTGAACAATTTTACATTGTTTTTGACATAACTTAATTTTTTATCGATAACTTTAGTAAAATTTTTGACTGTTTGTTATTTATCTTAATACAGCTAAACTCTTTGCTCTTGGTAAATTTTTCTATTACATTATATTTGCACTGTTCACCAAAACTTGAACAATGCATTAAAAATGTAATCTCATAAAGCCTTAAATGCTATTTTTAATTTGTTAAGTTCATATAAAACACGTTTAGCAAGAACTTGCACTGCGACATTCACGTTAGACATTTTTTTAAAAGTAAACTGTCTTAACTACTGTCTGGACGCCTACGTCACGAAGACAGCAAGTAGTGTTTTTGGCAACTAATATGTATTTGCTTACTGTCTTGCCAGTACTGTCAAATGTAAACGTACTGTAAAGTAACCAAGATTTCTCGTTACTTATCGATATCGGAAGTTAACTTCACAACGTTACGGA
Organism: Pollenia amentaria; assembly: GCA_943735925.1. Lineage (NCBI taxonomy): Eukaryota > Metazoa > Arthropoda > Insecta > Diptera > Polleniidae > Pollenia > Pollenia amentaria. The sequence continues at coordinate 124,104,265 of OX031006.1, read as the reverse complement.
ATTGAGGTACCAGTAATATAATTTTAAGCCTAAATATCAAGAAAAAATATTAAGAAAAAAATACATGTATGTACATACATACATACATAAACTTACACATTTTTTATTCTCGGTGTTGATAAACAATAACAAATAAGAAGAGCACAACTGTAAACAGTAAAAAAAAAACTCTTATGAATGCAAACAGTGCAAAAACAATTAAACATAATAATAGAAATGCATATATCACAGTGAGTGTTAACGAAACAAATGCAGAAATAAAAAAAAGAGTCGATGATAGCAAATACCTAACGGCTAAACCTATTACTCGTACGCGATCCCTCTCACCTTCTGTATTTAATAATACGGTTGATACACTAACAAATATAAAACCTTCAAGCATTGCCTCAACGGCAAAAACAATTTTAATAAGTGATAAAAATATTAACCCTCAATCAGGCACAATAGAAAACTCTGTATCACCTTCGGTGTCTAATAATACGGTTGATTTTAATACAATAAAAAATATAAAACCTGCAAGCGATGGCTCAGCGGCAAAAACAATTTTAATAAGTGATAAAAATATTAACCTCCAATTTCTAGCATCTAAATATTTAATTCTTCTCTCTAGAGTTGAATATAGAAGATATTTGTATGAAATTTTTACACAATATGAAGAAACGATATGGTGATTAACTCCACATTATTAGCTAGTAGGCGGCCCTATGTTCCACTGTGAGCTAAAGCATTATATACATTAGCTCAAAAATCAGCGTTTTTGAGTTATTACTCTATTGCAGCAAAGGCTCAATATATACATTATGTTGAATAAAGAATTTAATAATTAAAAAAAATCCTATTAAATGCTCCATATAAATTATATTCTTCATATATATTGAAGAAAAATTCCCACAAATTCCCAGAAGCCGCTCCTATTGGTATATAATGTATGACCGACCTCAATTAATTTTTTGTCCTTAACATTTTCTCAAGACATACTTGCCCCTTATCGCCACTTCTTCGGGGAGCTCCCATACAAATATTGCGTTTTAATTAAAAAAAAACAAAAATTTCGAAATTATGATAAAAAAATGAATTTTTCTTTCAAAAAAAATTATGTTTCAATAACGACTACTCATATTAGAAAAAAGGTTTTATTGCGGAATTTCGGTTTTTTAGCAATTTCAATAAACTAAACCGTTTTTGAGTTACGCGAATATATGTTGTGCAACCTCCTCCATTTTCGAAATAACGGTATATCTCGAAAACCAGAGCCAATCTTAAAAAACCGTGGGCACCACTGGATTCAGCGTGCCCGAATTATATTAAAACGCCATATGCCCGGCTTGTCTGTTTTTCAACTAGCATAGTGTTATCAATCCAGTGAAATGTTCCATTATAACTAAATTCTCTCCACATCATACCTTTTAGTGTTCGATTAAAGCGTTCAACAATTGAAGCTTTCATTACACTATAAGTGGGGTAATGAATAATTGAATATTTTCGCATTAGTAAAAAAAAATCAAACTCCTTATTAAAAAATTCTTTTCCGTCATCTGTTTGTAAATTTTTAGGTATTCGCCTCTTACTTAGTATTTCCTGAAAAGCTTTGGAAACTTCATATGCGGTTTTTGCTTTAATTGCTGCAGCCCAAGCATATTTTGAAAATGTATCAATGACTGTTATCATATATTTGTATCCGTTGTTTATAATGTTACCCATTTCTACTAAATCTGCTTGCCAAAGATCATCAATTCCCTTTGTTATTACTTTCCGTCTTAAGAAATTCTTACGCGCTTGGGGATGTAGTTCATTTATTATCGTTCTTTTTTCCATTATGTTGTTGTTGTTGTGATGATGGGATTTAGTGTAGGAATAATTAAAAAAAAAAAAAAAAATTAATATGTATAGCGCGTTGAAAAATACTCGGCGCATTTTTCAACCCTTCAATGAACCTTCAATGTTAATAACTCATCGACAAGAACATCTACATATATTAACATTTTTATCGCAAGCAATTTCACAATATGACAAATTATATACTGAAGAAAACTAATATATAAAACAGTACAAAAACAGTACATTAGTGAAAATCAGTACATTTGCGTACTGATTTTTTTGTAATGCATAAATCAGTACTTTAAACAAAAACCACTACATGTAATGATAAAAAACAGTACGAATGGCAACCCTATTCCAAACCCTTATTCAGCTTATTTTCGCTCCATGACTTCGGTGCTATGGTTAGTAGTTATAGTACGCCCTAATAAAATACTTATATAAAATAATACAAACACATTTTAAACACTTTTACATATACATATATTTTTTAAACATACATACATGCATACTTAGCATACATTTAATTTATTGCCCTATTAAATTTCTCGGAATCTTTTGTTCTTGCGTTTTATGGGGCATTTTAAAAGTAGACCAATAAACTACAAAATGCACTTGAATCACTTTCACTCATAGCCCGGCACACAGTGGCTGAAAATTTTATTTAATTGGCCAAAAGTCGAAGTTTTGTTTTTCACCGATTTCCAAAATTGTATTTAATAGTAAACATATTAAAACTAAGGTAGCCAAAAAAAAAATAGGTCAAAATATTGGTAATTGTCGTCGTGCCATGTTGTTAAACACAACTTTTTTTTTAAATTCAGAAAAAAGTAATTTTTTTTTATTTAAACCGAAAAAAATTAAGTTGGTAGTCTTGTTATCTTCGAGATGTTAAGACATATTTTCTAAACTACTATACTTTTTGGCAAAGTTCAACTTTAGTAGAAAAGAACTTTTGCGGATCAAAAGGGATTAAGAAGGTAAAACCACTGAGAGAAAGGTGAAAGTGTTTTCTTTAACCGTTTATATACTCTTGTACCCGTTTGGACCCGTCTGTTTAACACTTTTTTAATTTTAATGAAATTACTCCAAAAATTTTTTTTTGTTTGAAATTTTTTCTTTTTCACAATTTTTTTTTTATTCCGCAAAAATGTTTGCAGAAGTAACAGAAAACATGTGCTATTGCCTTAAACAAAATTTATGATATAGGGAATATTGATCGTGATCGAACAGAATAAAGGTTGTATATATAAAATTTTTTATTATTGTTACACAATCAGAAAAACGTATAGCTGCCCTGATTCATCCTTATCCGTAACACTACATACACACTAGCGTATTTTATAGTAGAATAAAGAGCTTAAACACGCGTTTACGCTAAACAGGTATATTGTGAATCCCACCTTAGAAGGAAGGGATTTTTAAATTTTTTTGGTCTTTTTATTTTATCTGTTCTTATGACTCTAATGATATTCTATGACCCCATAACTATGCATTTTATAGCATATAAATAAAAGGATTTTAAGTTTGTTCAAGATGAATATCGCAAATTTGGGTTGATTATAGATCAGCCAAAACAAGGGTCAGGCAATACAAATTATGGCAATACCGCAAGAAGATTCTTTTCAGATCCAGAAACAGCATCTGAAATAACAGGTGTTGATTTTAACCTCATTTTTAGATTTAAAATAATCCTAGAAGTACTTGCGTGCAATGAAGAAATTGACTCTAGAAAATTTGGAGATTTTGCTGAGGAAACTGCAAAAATATATACAACCAAGTACCCATGGAAAAATATGTCTGCTACAGTTCACAAAATCCTTTATCATGCAGAAGCTGTCATTAAATATCAGTTGGTTCCACTTGGAGATTTATCAGAGTAAGCTCAGGAAAAAAGAAATAAGGATTTCAGATTTTATAGATAGCACAATACTAGAAAAATTTCACGAAATTCCATAAATGAAGATCTATTTAATATATTATTGGCAACGTCAGATCCGTTCATCCCAGTATTCGAAATCAATGGAAAGTGGAATATTGGGATTGAGATGAAAAAATCAAAAAACTACTAAAGAACAGAAATAACACAGAACAGAATATGGAATATTTGCAATCAATCTTTCAATTAAATGAACAATAACTTAATTCATTAGATCTAAGACAGACATTGTATTAGTGAAAAATAATAATAAACAGAACCTTACATTGTTACAAAAGCTATTAAAATCTATTGCTGCTTTTATTTATTAAAATCTATTGCTGCTTTATTAAAATCTTTTAATACATTCTTCTGTAGTAATAGCAAGATTAGTAAGATTTTAGATAATATTTCTTAAGTTTTTTTAAGTGTAAACAAATTTAACAGCAAAAAATTGTTAATTTTATTTTAATTTTATAATAGCAAAATTTCCAGTTGATTTTACTATTTTTTTTAATGCTAAATTTTTTTTTTTTTTTGTGTAGACATTAAATTTTTTTGAGTGTCCCATTATTACAAAAAATGTTAATGATTATTATTTAAATCCAAATATGACATTTTTAAATAATTAAAAAAAAACATATTACACGCTAAAGTTAAAAAAATCTAAAGTTCCACTTTGCCCTTAAATTCCCCAATAGCTACTCAACCGATTTTAATGAAAGTGGAGAAAAGTTAAAGAATCTATCTGTCGATTAAAAAAAATTTCACTAAAATATCACCTTCGGTTCAAAAGTTACAGAATTTTGGCCAATGAAAAACGATTTTAAGCCACTGTGCGGCAAAATAAGCACTTTAGTTTTAATTTCATTTAATGTATTTAATGCTAATATTTTCAAAATAAAGAAGCATTCGTATAAATTAGTTTCAAGAAGATGTTTATTTTTACGCTTATTGTTATAAACGGTTATTTTACACTTATTCATTCATTGATTGCCTTTCTTTAATTGATAGGTATTTGGTTAAGCTTATTGTAATAAAACAGTTAATTTACGTTCTATCTCATTAATGATTTTTCTCTATTTTATTGAAATTTACATAAGCTTATTATAATAAAACAGTTATTTTACTTATTATTTTATTCATGATTTTATTTTTATAATTTTACTGATAATTAAGTTTAATATAAATCTTGAGTTTTTCATTTGATATATAATATAAATTTCTTTTCATAAGCAACTTTATTATATTCAACATTTTTTATTTTTCGAATTTATTCTATGAGTTTAATTTCAGTTATGTATTTTTTAAAGCTTTTTGTTATAGTTCTATTCCTTAAATTTTTTAGGAATAACTTTATACTTATACGCTTCCAATAGTGCAGGCTTTATATCAATGATGGCGCTTGAAAACATTGGCTTAACGACCGCAAACTTCGAAAATTTATCCAAGCATGTCAAGAAAAATTGCTTATTATTGGTTATTAAAAAGTGTTGAATTTGCGCCAAGCTATGTAGGTCACAATAGATTGCATTTACCACACGAGGATTTATAGATGCATTAATCATACCAAATTTTATTATTATTTTATTATTATTTATTTAATAGATATTTTACAAATATATTACAATCTAAATTATTTACAATTCGAATGAGTTAATATTGTTCTTATCTATATTTGGCATCACATAATAGTTGAGAGCCAGATTGGCATTTAAAGCTTTGTTTATATGATTACTTTATAATTTAAAAATTATGTGTAAAATTCATTTAGATATTTTATTATCAAGGTTTTTGATTATTTTTTTTTTTTTTTTTTTATATTATTATTTATATTATTATTATTAAAATATGTACATATACCACCTAGATATTGATTTATTTTTCAAATTTATTAAGCAAATTCATCAATTATTAATTTTCTATACTTTAAACAAATTTCTAAATATTTATATAACATATTATAATAATCGGTTTTATTTAATATATTAACAACTTCATTAAAATTAAGTGTGATTTTACCAAAGTATTTCATTCTGAATTCATTATAGATTGGACAGATGCCAATGAAATGAAAAGTATTTTCAGTTGCATCTAAATTACACAGTGTACATAGACCTACTGATGAGTTTTTAAAGCACCTAGCATTGAGATCTAATAAACCACCTCTAGCTTTTATTAACAGACTTGTTGTTCGAGAAGAAAAATTTTATTGCGAAATGGGTTTCATACAATAATTTAGCTGGGAGTATAGGTCGTGGAATTGTGAGCTTTTTGCATCGGTAACTAAGCAATTTAATTCTTTTGTTTTAAGACATTCTAAAATTGATGTTGAAAGGCATCAGCGTATTTTCAGGGACAAAGTTAATGCTTTCACACAGCTTTGACCATTCTTCAGCCCAATAAGTTTTTACAGCAATAATCTTTTCAGCTACGATACGTGGTAATCTATTATTCGGTAGGTGCAGAGCTCTATTAACGTAGTCAAAGTGTAGCTTTAAATTTTCTAAGTGTAAGGAGCTTAAACCAGTTTCTAAGTAGAGCATATAGTTAGGAGTGTTTTTTGGTAAGAGCAGCATTTTTTTAATAACAAATCTAAAAAGTTTTTCAACTTCATCGTATTTAACAAAGCCCCAAATTTGTGCTCCATATAGCATGATCGCTCTTGACGCCGCATTAAAAATGTTAAGCTTGTTGTTGTTTGATATTTTAGGATGGTTTATATACCTAGACCATGTCGATACTATTGCCATTTTGGAAGAAATCAATTTATTTTTGGTGTGGTTTTTAAAGGATAAATCGTAGTTGAGATCCATTCCTAGGTATCTATAGCTATTAACAAACTGTATGTTATCAGTTCCATAATTCCATTTAAGGTTTTTAGATATTCTAGTACCAGATCTAAAAACTAAAATTTTTGATTTGTCAAGATTTACCCTAAGACACCATTGTTCACAGTACTTATAAAGTGCATCAATCATATTTTGTAGTTCAATTGGTGAATCGGATAAAATGACAATGTCGTCTGCGTAGAGGAGAATTTTTACTGGATTATCCAGACATGTTACACCACCAGGTAGTATATCACTTAAATCGTTCAGGTACATACAACCTTGTTTTACACCACAGTCTACGCAAAAAGCTTCAGAATAAGCGTTATCATGACGGATTTTACTCGAGTTATTTTCGTAATAAAGTTGTAATATGCGAACGAATTTTGTTGATAGTCCCATCGTCGAAAGTTTATAGAAAAGTGAATTTCTTGGTATCATATCAAAGGCACATGAAAAATCAACAAAAAATGCGTACGTGCTAATACCCCTTATTTTGTTTAAATGGATTATATTCACAAGATTAAACACATTGTCAACTGTCGAGTACTGCTTCCTAAAACCAGCCTGGTATTCATTTAAAATATTGTTGTTATCTATCCAGTAAGTAAGGCGATTCAAAAGTATATTATTAAAAATTGTGCAGAAAGTATTAATTAAAGATAGCCCACGATAATTGGACGGACAATTAGGATCACCTTTCTTCAAAAGCGGAAGCAAAATGGATTTATTGTAACTAGTTGGTATCTGTTCCTTGATGAAAATGACATTTAAAACTGAAAGAATCTCTTTTACAAAACAAATCGGTGCATTTTTATAAAATTCATAGCAGATGCCATCAAGACCAGGCGCCTTATTTTGTTTTAAAGATCTTAGTACCGAAGTAAGTTCACAAAGTTCTATTGGAGAGTCAAGAAAAGCATCTGTGTAACACGGCATACACCATTGCATTTTAGTTGAGTGCTCTGTATTTTCCAGTAATGAACTAAAGTGTTTGCGAAAATCTTCAGAATTTAAATTACCTCTCGTTATACGATTTTGAGTTTTTAAGCCGTTCGATAATGACCACCACTCTTTACTGGACCTAACAGAGTTTAGTTTATTTAAATTTTCATTGTAAAATTCTAGTTTTCTGACGCGGCAACAATTACAATACTTTCTTTTTGCTGATAAATATTTAGCTTTGTTAGCATTTGTGTGATTTTTTCTATATTTATTAAGAAAGTTTAGCATATTTTTACGAAAACGAGCACATTGCCAGTTAAACCATTTTTGTTTTGGGTCAAAGAAAGATTTATTTTTTGTGGCTCTATTTGCTTCTCGAATTTTGTTTTTAACTGACAAAACCATTTCATCAACTGGAATGTTCTGGGCAAGGTTTCTATTATTAGTAAGGAGGCTAAGGTTATTCGAATATTTCACAGCAAACTTATTTTTCCAGCGTAGACTTTGAGGACCAGCCTCATCAATATTTCTAGTATTCGATATTGGTAGAATTAAGTTTAAAACCAACGGCATATGATCTGAATAGGGTTTGCAATCAATGTTAAAATCGTCAACAAATTTTGAAAAACTGTGAGAACAAATACAGTAATCTATAACGGAGCTACCACCGCCACCACAATAAGTTAATTCACCATTTTGATCACCAATCGATCTACCATTAAGAACTATCCCACCCAAATTTTCCACGAACTCCATCAGCTTTCTTCCTTTTGTGTTTATTATATTATCTTTTGAACATCTAATTTCATTAATGTGTGGTAGGTCATGCAGTAAATTAGGGTCTAATACTTGATCATTACCAATACGTGCATTTAAGTCGCCAACTATACAGAAATTTGTAGGGGACAGTTCAGATAAACAATTTTCAAAATTTTCAAAATCAGTGTTCCAGTTTGTACAATTAAGATAACGGGGAATGAAATTAAAAACATTTTCATCCAGCTTTGCTGTTAGAAAAACATTATTTGAATGACACAAAAATTTTAAACTATAGGTTTTTTGAATTTCCTTTTTGAATCCATATAAACACCCACCACTAGCACGACCAGCGTTATGTGATTTTTTAGCATCAATCCAGTATAAAAAGTAGTTTTGATAGTATGTGGTATAAAGTTTTTTATTTTCTGCTATTACATGCGTTTCAAAAAGAAAGAAGAAATCAAATTTATTTAAATACGCTACAAAATTTCCAAAATTAAGTGTGCTGGCAAGGTTGGCTACATTAAACGATATTATACGGCATTTGTTGTGTTGCTATTGTGGAGGTGTATTATTTGTGTTGACATGTGTTTCACCATTATTAACACGGGTAATGACATCAACAGCAAAACAGGCTTCGGACAATATTTTCAAAAATTCGGCATCAGCAGTAGAGTAGGCCACGACTTTTTCCGAAGACCAAGTATATTTTTTGTCATTTACAAAGATACAAAATTCACCCAATCTAATCTTCATGTTTTTGTTTAGACTAGAAATAATTTTGCTTATTTGCCTTAACTTGTAACGAACATGTTGCTCATCTTTGGTATAATCTTTTTGAATAAAAATCTCTTTATTTTTCACATTTCCTTTCGCATTTAAAACATTTGATGCTTGCATACAAGATCCAAGTGTAAATAGAAATGATTTTTTAGCGGGCAGTTTACGGGTATTAACTACATAAACATCTACGTTAAGTACATTTGTACATAAATTAACAAATTCAGTTTTGACATCATGCATTTTTTCACTATTTAAGCCGTTGACAACAATATTTGCAGATCTAGTCCTACGATCTATGAATTCATGACGAGATGATAGTTTGTTAACGTCTTGTCTCAGTTTGGTATTTTCTTCTCTTAGTTCTTCAATTTCGGTTTTTATTGACACAAGATCCTCCTTTCTGGCAACATCTTTTAATTTTGAATCTAACAAGTTACAAAGTTGGTTCCAAGAAAATACATCTGGTGTAGCTGTTTGATTTGCCATTATTTGCTTAGTTAATTGTACAAATTATACAAAATAATGTGTATGCTGTACTATATGGTTGTGGTTTTTTGAACACTGTTTACTATTTTAGTTGAATTGTTGTTACTGCACGCCAACAGCCTAGTATCCAGTACAGACCGATAATCAATATTTTAATGGTTTGGAACGTGTAATTAATAATTTCACTTGAAAATAAAATTTTTTAATATTGATACCACAGCTAAAAAATTTTTCCACTTTTTGACAATCTAGAAGGGTTGCCAATCATACCAAATATATCCTTGACAGTGATATGAAATACGATGTCGAAGGCGATTCTTAAAATTATCTTCGTTTCCTTTTTAACATGATTTTCCTGTACTAATATTATTTGGTTTTTAAAAGAATTAATTGGATTCTCAACGCTTGGTATAACTTCGGTAAGCGAAAGTTCACTGGCACAGGCTTGAATGGAAGCAGATGATGCCGAGTCTGCTGCCATATTTAGAAATTGCCTTGATAGCGCATCTGCAACTATGTTTTCTCTACCGGGTTTGTAATGGAATGACCTTGAATAGTCCTCTATGAAGGCTTTCCAGCGTTTTATTTTTGAACTGGGGTTTCTGTCAGAAACAGAAGAGGTTAATGGATGGTAATCCGTAAAAATGTTTATATTTTTTACTCCATAGAGGTAATGCCTGAGATTTTTAAGTGCACATACGATGGCCAATAATTCTCGCTCATTGGTAGTGTAATTTTCCTCCGCTGGAGACAGTGCTCTTGAGATCATTGTTATCGGACGTCCATTCTGGAAAAGAATTGCTCCGATTGCATGCGACGATGCATCTGTAGTTAAATCAAACGGTATAAAAGAAGAACGGAAGCTAGAAGATTTTTTAACTTTTCAAAAGCAGGCAAAGCTTTATTATCCAGCTCAATTTTTACTAACTTAGATTTCCGCGTTCCCACGTGTCCATTCCCGCCACGTAAGTATTTAGTCAATGGCTTTGCAATCAGTGCATAATCCCTGACAAACCGTCTATAATAGCCAGAGAGTCTTAAAAATGATCTGAGACCCCTCAGAGTAAGAGGAGTCTGATAATTAACTATCGCATCAATCTTACTAGGGCATGTTCTAATGCCCTTAGTCGAATCAAGAAAACCGAGATACTCGATAGAAGTTTTAAAGAAATTAGATTTTTCAAGCGATACCCGGATGTTTGCCCTAAGTAATTTTTTGAAAATGTTCTCAATATCATAAATATGTCTCTTCTCAGAGTCAGAAAATATTTTAATATCGTCTATATAGACGTGGCAGGATTTTCCTATATCTTCACGCAAAATAGTATCTATAGTGCGTTGAAAAATACTCGGCGCATTTTCAACCCAAACGGCAGTCGGCAGAACTCGTACTTGCCGTTATTAATACTAAAAGCAGTCTTTTCACGGTCACGCTCAAATAACTTAATCTGGTGAAAGCCACTTTTCAGGTCTAAAGTTGTAAAAAACTTTGCCTTTCCTAGGTTTGACATAATAACGGAAGGATCTGGAATAGGATATTTATCGCAAATTGTCTTTGAATTCAATTTCGTAAAATCGATTACAAGACGCTTATTAGGTCTACCGTATTCGTCTAGTCCTTTCTTGTCTACCACCCATACCTAGATGGCCTAATTATCCCATCTTTTAAAAGCTCCCTTACCTTTTTGTTGACAAAATCGATCATTGAGATCGGATATGTCTGGTATCTTGAATATAGAGGTTTCTCATCTTTTGTCCTACACTCACAATATTCTGTACGTAAAATTAACTGAAATTGTAATATAAAATAAATGAATATCCAGTTAAAAACCGGTCTACTTATTTTTCATTTATTTTTAACGAAAAGTTCATTTAATTTTTACTGTCAAAAATTCAACTGCGAATTCCGTAAAAACAAATGAATTTTCAGTTATTTTATTAAAATTAACTATTAAAAAAATAACCGACAAATTCCGTAAAAACAAATGAATTTTCAGTTATTTTATTAAAATTAACTATCAAAAAATAACTGACAAATTCCGTAAAAACAAATGAATTTTCAGTTATTTTATGTAATTCAGTAATTTTATATAATACAGGTTTTACTCGAATTTCTAAAAAATACCAGACTCCTGTCCCGCTTGTTGTTCTAATGAGAGAGAGAGAATATTTATTTTTATTTACTTACCCCGTTAAACATGTTTGTTTTAGTTTTGCTATACTGACCACTTTGTTTACAGAAGAACTTTCAATTATAAGACACCAGCAGCATGCCCGATATGGCATTCGCAATTATTTTACCATAAAAATTTCATGTATTTAACTAAATAATTTTAAAAAATAGAATATGGGAATTTTCTACACAAAACAAGCAAATCGTTTTTTACTTTTTGCCACAGATTTATAAATAGATTTATTTTTTGGTAGTTAAATTATATAAAATAACTGAAAATTCATTTGTTTTTACGGAATTTGTAGATTATTTTTTTTGATAGTTAAATTATATAAAATAACGGAAAATTCATTTGTTTTTACGGAATTTGTAGGTTATTTTTTTTATAGTTAAATTATATAAAATAACTGAAAATTCATTTATTTTTACGGAATTTGTGGTTAATTTTTTATGGAATTCGCGGTTGAACTTTTGACAGTAAAAATTAAATTAACTTTTCGTTAAAATAAAATGCAAAATAAGTAGATCGGTTTTTAAGTAAATTTAGAGTTGTTTTAAATTTCATTTTCATTTAATTTTACATACAGAATACTTTTCCTTAATCAACTGACAATATTAAATGCAACCGAAAATCCGTATTAATGAGCTCTTAGTTTTTTTAATAAATGTTAGAATCAGTTAAAAATCAATTTGCTTGGAATTTTAAATGTTTATTTATTTAAAAATGACTGAACGGAATACTTCTTGAATAACCTACAGTCCGTTACTGTAATAATATTGTGAGTGTAATTGTCGCCAAGATGTTGGGATTTTAAGGAAGAGATTTATTTGGACTTGCAAATACTTCCGCATTTCTGTGAATAACATCATAAAATTTTCCCTCAATTTCCTTCGGAATCGCCTCGCATGTTAAATTATTTCATTCATTATAAAATTAAAACCCAGAATTCCATCGAATAATGGTAAATTTTCCAACAAAAGGAATGTTTCCGTACGGTTGAATAAGTTTATAAGAGATGCCTGATCGATTATTCTAGCACCGTCAACAGATTTTACGAGAAAAGGCTTAGGGATTTTCACTAAACCCTTAAGATTCTGGAGTTGTTTAATAAAACTTTTGGTAGATCCAGTGTCCACCAAAAGTTTTATATTGTCTCCTCCTATTGTTCGTTCAACGAAGGAGAGAACTGATTCTCCCCTAAAAAATTAATCTCATCTTCAAAGGCTATGGTCTGTGACGGCTGATTCTCCTGCGAAGCATAATTGTCGGTAGTGTCGTGGGTTTCACCCCGTGATTATACTTCGTGGCCTAGATTGTTTACGATCTGCCTATTTGAAAAGCCCCGTATACCCTGGATGTTATTAGATCCGACAGTACGCATACTAACATCTGTATCCAATGTTTGTGATTGTGGGCGGAACCGAAACTTTAAATAATTGATGGTTGAAACTTTGCCTGAGAATTAGGATGGTACTGTGAATTCAGTAATTGAGTTCTATTAAAGGGTTGCCGCATTTGACTATTCAAAGGTGACCTAACTGCCGATTGCCTGAAACAACTGTCAGATGGCCGGTTATTAGAAATTGGATTGTCCAGAATAGTGGGTCTTGGATGCATTTGTGGAAAATAATCTGGTCGACCCCTGTTAAGTCCATTATTATAAATTGTGGCGAAATGATACCTGTTTTGGTTCGTTTCCAGTTCCTGTGCCAACGCTAAAGAAGATGACAAATCAGTTGGTTTACAAGAAAACAGAGTATCACAAAGGGGTTTCCTAAGTCCGGATATAAAAACCCGAAATGCATCCATTCTGTACTTTTGGTTGAGTGATTGGATCAATCCAACATTACCCTCATTTGTCATTATTACCTTATTAATGATGGAAGTCATCTTACTCTCAACATCGTTATAGAAACTACGAATTGGCCCTTGGTCCTGTCTTAATGTAGAAATCTGTTGCTCCAACGTATATGTATATTGATGTTTTGTCTGAGGATGCGAAATCCAATCTAGGCAATATGGCATAAAAATTTAAAACAGTATTGTATGTGCTTAACACGGAGTCAGCGCTTCCTATGATTTTGTTTCTCAATATTGCTACCACCTGATAGTATTTAGAACTGCCTTGATAGTGTTCAAATAATTTGTGTGCTGTAACAGCCGCTTGACGCCATGAGACATATCATAGCTGTTAAGTAATGATTACTAATCATAATAATTAGTAATTAGATTATTTTTTTTTGAAAGGTGAAGTAATGATTATATTACGATTATTTTCAGATTCATTCATTCTGTCTCTCGCGCTCGTTGAAGATAGACGTGTTTTCTAAGCTCGGCATACGGTTTATTTTTTAATTTTTAAAACGTGATTATTGATTTGTGTATTTAAAAAGTAAATACAAGAAAAAGAAAAAAAAATACATGTATGTACATACATACATACATAAACACACATTTTTTTATTCTCGGTGTTGATAAACAATAACAACATAATAATAAGAGCACAACTGTAAACAGTAAAAAAAAAAAAAAAAAAAAAAAAAAAAACTCTTATGAGTGCAAACAGTAGAAATGCATATATCACAGTGAGTGTTAATGAAACAAATGCAGAAATAAAAAAAAGAATCGATGATAGCAAATACCTAACGGCTAAACCTATTACTCGCACGCGATCCCTCTCGCCGTCTGTATTTGGTAACACGGTTGATACAATAACAAATATAAAACCTGCTAGCGTTGCCTCAACAACAAAAACAATTTTAATAAGTGATGTAAATATTAACCCCCAATCAGGCATAATAGAAGACTCAGTATCACCTTCGGTGTCTAATAATACGGTTGATATTAATACAATAAAAATTTAAAACCTGCAAGCGGTGCCTCAGCGGCAAAAACGATTGTAATAAGTGATGAAAATATTACCCCCAAATCAGGAATGATGGAAAACTCAGCTCCACAAGTAAAAAGTGGTCAAAAGCCTCCAGTACAAGTAGGTATTGATAGGTACATAACAGTGCTTAAACGCAGCCCAACCTCTTCAGCAGTTGCTTCGGTCTCAAAAGTCTTAAAAGATGGTACAGCTGATAAAACAAGTTCTCAAAATCGTTTTGCAATTCTGGATGAGGAATCTCCGGAAGCACAAAACGTTATCAAATCTTCTAAGCCACCGCCGATATATCTTAGAGAGCAAAACTCAAATGAACTAATAAAGAATTTGATATCGGTAATAGGTGAAAATTCTTTTTATGTAGTTGCAATTAAGCGGGGTAGTATAAATGAGACAAAAATACAAGTTAATCGTGAAGATGACTTTCGTAAGGTAATTACGAAATTAGAGGCACTAAAAAAAACTTTTATACATACCAACTGAAGAGCAGTAAAGGTCTCCAGGTAGTGATAAAGGGCATTGATTCATGCGTAGACCCAAGTGAGATAAAAACGTTTTTAGAAGAGAAGGGCTTCAAAATAAAAAACGTAATAAATATTAAAAATAGAGAAAAAAATCCCCAGCCACTATTTCGAGTGGAGTTAGAACCCGGCGACGTTAAGCTTAAAAAAAAACGAAACGCATCCCATTTACAGTCTGAAATATATCCTATATAGGAAAATAACGATAGAGGAGCCGCACAAAAGGAACGGTCCCGTGCAATGCTTAAACTGCCAAGAATTTGGTCACACTAAGGCATACTGCCATTTAACCCCTGTTTGCGTTGTATGTGGAGAGTTGCATGGTACAGCTCTCTGCGATAAGTCTAAAAACGACCCCAATGTAAAAAAATGCAGCAACTGTGGTGGTAATCACACTGCCAACTATAGAGGATGCCCTGTATACACTATAGTCAAGCGCTCGGTTGGACCGAAACCTAATCCCCCTCAAATGCAGGTATCAAATCAAGTTAACACTAATGACATTCAAGTGCCGCAGCCTAGTAATAACAGAACATCCTACGCAAACGTCCTAAAATCAAACCATATTCCAATTCAAGGTGATTTGCCAAATAATGATGAGACTCCAGTTTCTAATTTAAATCGTCTAGAAAAAACCATGGAAACACTAGTGCAAACAGTAACTAACTTTACGAACACAATGGGTAATATGATGCAGGAAATGTTAAGAATGCAATCGATGTTATTGCAGGCTGTACTAAACAAGCCATGAATTGTTTAAAAATTTGTTTTTGGAACGCAAACGGCATTCGCCAACATAAAAATGAACTAGAATACTTTCTTAAAAGTAAACAAATTGATGTAATGATGGTTTCTGAAACTCATTTGACCTCAAGAAATACGTTTAAAATTAATGGTTATATATTATATGATACCAAGGACCCTCGAGATAGAGCTTGTGGAGGCTCTGCTATTTTGATAAAAGCCCGAATCAAACACTACTTAATGTGTGATTATCGTGAAGATTATCTGCAAGCAACGAACATTTGTGTTGAAGAGCTAAATCGAAACTTAGTACTTTCATCATTATACTCTCCACCTAGATTTTCAATATCAGAAAGCCAATATTATAAATATTTTAAATCATTAGGACCCTGTTTCCTAGCCGCTGGCGATTACAACGCTAAACATACCTTCTGGGGGTCACGGCTCATAACACCAAAGGGTCGTGTTTTGTACAATACAATGTCTAAAATGGATTTAAATGTGGTCGCGAGTGGTCAACCAACTTATTGGCCTACTGATCAGCAAAAAATTCCAGATGTCATCGATTTTGGCGTGGTTAAAAACATCCCCGCAGAAACGATTCATGTTGAAGCTTCTTTAGAATTATCTTCTGATCACACACCTACACTTCTAACTATAGCAAACCCTAATAGAATTGTATCTCCGTCTGGTTACTTAGTGACGTCAGCCACACAAATAAATTGGTTAAAATATAAAAAATATCTCAGTACCCACTGCACTGAAAATATTCCGCTTAGAACACCGGAGAATGTGAATCTTTCTATTGTAAATTTTGACAATTATCTCAAACTAGCTGTTCAACATTCTAGCATAGCCCGCAAAAACATCAAAAATAGTAAAATATATTCTACAGATGTCGAGCGTCTCTTGACTGAAAAAAGGAGAGCTCGAAGGGAGTGGCAATTGCACAGATCCCCTCAACATAAAAATTTACTAAAAGAGTGCACAAAAAGGCTAAGAAACTTACTGCAGTCTCAAAAAACGGCTTCTCTGGAAAAATATCTTAAGGAACTTGATGCAACTCCTCAATCTGATTACTCATCATTAAACCGCCATTAAGAAACTTAAATGGAAGTTGGGCACGAAATGACATAGAAAAAGGAAATATTTTGTTAATCATTTGAAAACCGTATTTACACCTCATACATCTTTCGATACTGCGGTCGAGTTACCACCTGTCGCTGTTAGATCAGCTGTTCCACTAAGATTTGAAGTAAGAGAAATCGAGAAGGCTATTCATGATTTAAACCCCAAGAAAGCCCCTGGTTTTGATAAGATCAGTAACAAAATGCTTTTGGAGCTACCCAGCATAGCAAAGAAAATTATTCTACAAATTTTTAATGCTATTTTACGCCTTGAATACTACCCACAAGAGTGGAAAGTATCCTTAGTTACCATGATACCTAAACCAGGAAAGGATCCCACAAAAGTTGTGTCATATAGACCTATAAGCTTATTGTCTAATATATCAAAGCTTTTTGAGAAACTTCTAGTGTCAAAATTAACGCAGGTTTTAAATGATAACAGATGTATGTATTCCCAATCATCAATTCGGTTTTAGAAGAAAACACAGCACAATTGAAAAAACTCATCGAATAGTAAATGTCATAAGAAAAGCCTTTGAAGAAAAAAATATTGCTCAGCACTCTTCATCGATGTGTCTCAAGCTTTTGATAAAGTCTGGCATGAAGGTTTACTACTGAAATTGCAGCAAAACTTACCAGCTAACATACACAAGCTGTTAGAAAGCTACTTAGTCGGTCGGCAATTTATTATTAAAGAAGGCGATTTTTTAAGTTCTCCTCAGCCAATTAACGCTGGAGTCCCACAAGGCAGCATCCTGGGCCCTCTATTATACTTAATTTATACTTCGGACTTGCCAACAAACAGCTACACCCATACCTCAACATTTGCGGACGACACAGCTTTTCTAAGCGTACACGCAAACTGTCAAAAAGCATCTCGTTACCTACAGGATCATATATTTAAACTAGAAAGGTGGTTAAAAAAAATGGAGGATAAAGATCAATGAGCAAAAGAGCGCACATATAACATTCACATTGCGTCGGGAAACATGCCCCCCTATTAAAATAAATAATCAAATAATACCCCAACACTCGCATGTAAAATACCTCGGTATACATCTAGATCGGCGTTTAACGTGGAAATGGCATATAGAAGCTAAATTAACTTTAATGAAACTAAAAGCAATCCAAATTAATTGGCTTATTGGAAGAAATTCTGTTCTTAGTCTCGATTGCAAACTTCTACTTTACAACTCTATCTTAAAGCCAATTTGGTGCTACGGTATTCAGTTATGGGGCACTGCCTCGGCTTCTAACATCGAAAAAATTCAAAGGCGCCAAAATAAACTTCTACGAATAATCACAGCCGCCCCCTGGTACGTCAAAAACTCAAATATCCACAAGGATCTCAATGTGCCATTAGTAAAAACTATGATAACGAAATATGCAGTAAAATATTTAAAAAGGCTGGAACTGCACCCAAATCCATTAGCTAGAAATATTTTAAATTATGGCGGCCACACTAGCTTAAGAAGAAGAGACACTGCAGCACTCACCCAATCAGATGAGCGATAAACACCTACACATGTGAACAGAATCCGTGATGACTAAATCTTTTTTGTCTAGCACTGGCAGGACATAAAGTAAATATTAGGATAAGATTTGATTAATTATTGTTAGTTCATATTTAATATATGAAGATTCAATAAACAAATACTGAAAAAAAAAAAAAAAAATATCAATTAACTAAAGCGATAAAAATATTTTTAATTTGTATTCTAAAAATTTTAATACAAATATTCTCTATTTCTTTATATATTTTAAAATAGTACTTTGTTTAATTTTAGGAATTTCATATATTTTTCTTAAAAAATTTCAAATAAAACTATTCAACAAAAATTTGTTTGAATGTATTATACAATTTTCTTTTTTAATGAAAAAACCAACTAGAACTTCCAAACAAATAAAAAACCTTATATACATCTGTTTTCGCAGTTCACACAAGTAAGAACAATCTTGAGACTGTGCTGCGGAAATTATTGCACCCATTTCGCTTTATACCAACTAGCGGCAATTAAATTTGTATAAAACAATATAATATAAGTATATGGGTAATAAGAGTTTACCGCCACTTTGGTGTAAAAGCCATTAAAAATGCCTAAAAAGCCATTAAAATCCCTCAAAAGCCATTAAAATGAACACGTGCTAAAGTAGGTCAAATGAACACGTGTTAAAGTAGGTCAAATTTAAAAAAAAAAAATTCAAAAACAAAGTAATAAAAAAAGTCGTTAAATTTTATAGGATAGCAATAAAGCTGAGATTTAGAAAAATGTTGGGGGAGCAATGCACAAGTGTTGGGTGCATTGTTGAAGCCTTTCTTTAGTTTTTTTGTTTTGAATTAGGTCATGAAAAAATAAATTATTGGATGGACAGAAAAAAAAGGGGGAAAAGGAAAGTTAATCAGACAGACAGACTGGCTTTGTAACAGCAAATGGTTTTTCAATTTTATTTGGGGTAGAAGTATAAATTTAAAGTATTTGTTTTGATTGATAAAAGAAAAAGATTTTTCTATCTATAAATTATGATTTTATTTAGTTATTAAAAAAATTGTATAGATGCAATTGGTGTTTCTATTTTATTTGGAGTTGATAGGGAAATACGAAACCATTCTTGAAAATTTTTTAAAAAAATTTCAAAAACAAAGTAATAAAAAAAAGTCGTTAAATTTTATAGGATAGCAATGCACAAGTGTTGGGTGCATTGTTGAAGCCTTTCTTTTGTTGTGATCGATAGACAGACAGCCAGACAGACATAGAGATAGATAGATAGACATACAGACCTTGTAGAAACAATTGGAAAATATTGTTGATAAGGCTTTTTTTTTTATGTGTGATTATGGAGAGCCAGATGCAGGGATGTTGTGGTTGTTGTTTTTTTGCTTGTTGTAATGATCGAGGTTATTCGAAACAACTTGCAGAAGCAATTGGAAAATATTTTTGATAAGGCTTTTTTTTTTTGGATGGACAGAAAAAAAGGGGGAAAAAAGTAATTAAATTGTGAATTATGAAGTTACTAAAAAAAAAATTTGTATGTATATGTAATTCATGTTTAAAATTCGGTTACTTAATAATAAATAATTTATGACATACATATACCTACATAAATATTTTCAGATAAGAAAGTGTATGTCATGGAAAGTTAGTCAGACAGACAGACCGGTTTTGTAAAAGCAAATGGTTTTTCAATTTTTATTTGGGTGGAAGAAAAAATTCAAAGTATTTGTTTTGATTTTTAAAAGAAAAGAGAAGAAAAAAAAGGGGAAAAGGAAAGTTAGTCAGACAGACAGATAGTATTTATACTAGTTTGCATGGATTCATGTTGAAGCTTCTTTAGAATTATCTTCTGATCACACACCTACACTTCTAACTATAGCAAACCCTAATAGAATTGTATCTCCGTCTGGTTACTTAGTGACGTCAGCCACACAAATAAATTGGTTAAAATATAAAAAATATCTCAGTACCCACTGCACTGAAAATATTCCGCTTAGAACACCGGAGAATGTGAATCTTTCTATTGTAAATTTTGACAATTATCTCAAACTAGCTGTTCAACATTCTAGCATAGCCCGCAAAAACATCAAAAATAGTAAAATATATTCTACAGATGTCGAGCGTCTCTTGACTGAAAAAAGGAGAGCTCGAAGGGAGTGGCAATTGCACAGATCCCCTCAACATAAAAATTTACTAAAAGAGTGCACAAAAAGGCTAAGAAACTTACTGCAGTCTCAAAAAACGGCTTCTCTGGAAAAATATCTTAAGGAACTTGATGCAACTCCTCAATCTGATTACTCATCATTAAACCGCCATTAAGAAACTTAAATGGAAGTTGGGCACGAAATGACATAGAAAAAGGAAATATTTTGTTAATCATTTGAAAACCGTATTTACACCTCATACATCTTTCGATACTGCGGTCGAGTTACCACCTGTCGCTGTTAGATCAGCTGTTCCACTAAGATTTGAAGTAAGAGAAATCGAGAAGGCTATTCATGATTTAAACCCCAAGAAAGCCCCTGGTTTTGATAAGATCAGTAACAAAATGCTTTTGGAGCTACCCAGCATAGCAAAGAAAATTATTCTACAAATTTTTAATGCTATTTTACGCCTTGAATACTACCCACAAGAGTGGAAAGTATCCTTAGTTACCATGATACCTAAACCAGGAAAGGATCCCACAAAAGTTGTGTCATATAGACCTATAAGCTTATTGTCTAATATATCAAAGCTTTTTGAGAAACTTCTAGTGTCAAAATTAACGCCGGTTTTAAATGATAACAGATGTATGTATTCCCAATCATCAATTCGGTTTTAGAAGAAAACACAGCACAATTGAAAAAACTCATCGAATAGTAAATGTCATAAGAAAAGCCTTTGAAGAAAAAAATATTGCTCAGCACTCTTCATCGATGTGTCTCAAGCTTTTGATAAAGTCTGGCATGAAGGTTTACTACTGAAATTGCAGCAAAACTTACCAGCTAACATACACAAGCTGTTAGAAAGCTACTTAGTCGGTCGGCAATTTATTATTAAAGAAGGCGATTTTTTAAGTTCTCCTCAGCCAATTAACGCTGGAGTCCCACAAGGCAGCATCCTGGGCCCTCTATTATACTTAATTTATACTTCGGACTTGCCAACAAACAGCTACACCCATACCTCAACATTTGCGGACGACACAGCTTTTCTAAGCGTACACGCAAACTGTCAAAAAGCATCTCGTTACCTACAGGATCATATATTTAAACTAGAAAGGTGGTTAAAAAAAATGGAGGATAAAGATCAATGAGCAAAAGTGCGCACATATAACATTCACATTGCGTCGGGAAACATGCCCCCCTATTAAAATAAATAATCAAATAATACCCCAACACTCGCATGTAAAATACCTCGGTATACATCTAGATCGGCGTTTAACGTGGAAATGGCATATAGAAGCTAAATTAACTCTAATGAAACTAAAAGCAATCCAAATTAATTGGCTTATTGGAAGAAATTCTGTTCTTAGTCTCGATTGCAAACTTCTACTTTACAACTCTATCTTAAAGCCAATTTGGTGCTACGGTATTCAGTTATGGGGCACTGCCTCGGCTTCTAACATCGAAAAAATTCAAAGGCGCCAAAATAAACTTCTTCGAATAATCACAGCCGCCCCCTGGTACGTCAAAAACTCAAATATCCACAAGGATCTCAATGTGCCATTAGTAAAAACTATGATAACGAAATATGCAGTAAAATATTTAAAAAGGCTGGAACTGCACCCAAATCCATTAGCTAGAAATATTTTAAATTATGGCGGCCACACTAGCTTAAGAAGAAGAGACACTGCAGCACTCACCCAATCAGATGAGCGATAAACACCTACACATGTGAACAGAATCCGTGATGACTAAATCTTTTTTGTCTAGCACTGGCAGGACATAAAGTAAATATTAGGATAAGATTTGATTAATTATTGTTAGTTCATATTTAATATATGAAGATTCAATAAACAAATACTGAAAAAAAAAAAAAAAAAATATCAATTAACTAAAGCGATAAAAATATTTTTAATTTGTATTCTAAAAATTTTAATACAAATATTCTCTATTTCTTTATATATTTTAAAATAGTACTTTGTTTAATTTTAGGAATTTCATATATTTTTCTTAAAAAATTTCAAATAAAACTATTCAACAAAAATTTGTTTGAATGTATTATACAATTTTCTTTTTTAATGAAAAAACCAACTAGAACTTCCAAACAAATAAAAAACCTTATATACATCTGTTTTCGCAGTTCACACAAGTAAGAACAATCTTGAGACTGTGCTGCGGAAATTATTGCACCCATTTCGCTTTATACCAACTAGCGGCAATTAAATTTGTATAAAACAATATAATATAAGTATATGGGTAATAAGAGTTTACCGCCACTTTGGTGTAAAAGCCATTAAAAATGCCTAAAAAGCCATTAAAATCCCTCAAAAGCCATTAAAATGAACACGTGCTAAAGTAGGTCAAATGAACACGTGTTAAAGTAGGTCAAATTTAAAAAAAAAAAATTCAAAAACAAAGTAATAAAAAAAGTCGTTAAATTTTATAGGATAGCAATAAAGCTGAGATTTAGAAAAATGTTGGGGGAGCAATGCACAAGTGTTGGGTGCATTGTTGAAGCCTTTCTTTAGTTTTTTTGTTTTGAATTAGGTCATGAAAAAATAAATTATTGGATGGACAGAAAAAAAAGGGGGAAAAGGAAAGTTAATCAGACAGACAGACTGGCTTTGTAACAGCAAATGGTTTTTCAATTTTATTTGGGGTAGAAGTATAAATTTAAAGTATTTGTTTTGATTGATAAAAGAAAAAGATTTTTCTATCTATAAATTATGATTTTATTTAGTTATTAAAAAAATTGTATAGATGCAATTGGTGTTTCTATTTTATTTGGAGTTGATAGGGAAATACGAAACCATTCTTGAAAATTTTTTAAAAAAATTTCAAAAACAAAGTAATAAAAAAAAGTCGTTAAATTTTATAGGATAGCAATGCACAAGTGTTGGGTGCATTGTTGAAGCCTTTCTTTTGTTGTGATCGATAGACAGACAGCCAGACAGACATAGAGATAGATAGATAGACATACAGACCTTGTAGAAACAATTGGAAAATATTGTTGATAAGGCTTTTTTTTTTATGTGTGATTATGGAGAGCCAGATGCAGGGATGTTGTGGTTGTTGTTTTTTTGCTTGTTGTAATGATCGAGGTTATTCGAAACAACTTGCAGAAGCAATTGGAAAATATTTTTGATAAGGCTTTTTTTTTTTGGATGGACAGAAAAAAAGGGGGAAAAAAGTAATTAAATTGTGAATTATGAAGTTACTAAAAAAAAAATTTGTATGTATATGTAATTCATGTTTAAAATTCGGTTACTTAATAATAAATAATTTATGACATACATATACCTACATAAATATTTTCAGATAAGAAAGTGTATGTCATGGAAAGTTAGTCAGACAGACAGACCGGTTTTGTAAAAGCAAATGGTTTTTCAATTTTTATTTGGGTGGAAGAAAAAATTCAAAGTATTTGTTTTGATTTTTAAAAGAAAAGAGAAGAAAAAAAAGGGGAAAAGGAAAGTTAGTCAGACAGACAGATAGTATTTATACTAGTTTGCATGGATTTTCCTATATAAGTATAAAAAGTAAAAAAGGCTTAGTGGAGTATACTTCTGAAAACTACTTGTTTTTACAATGGGTGTGGTGGGTAAAATTAAAAAACATTATCGATAATTTTAATGAATTAGAGCAAACAACATATCGCTCATTTCGTGCAAGACCGTCACAACTCAAAATTTGGCATTTTCGAGTTAGTAATGCAGAAATGTTCTCCTCTTAAATCTCTACAAATTGATCTAAGAACGGAGAGAATTATCGAAAAAATAACGGTAATACAGATGCTTTTGACGCTATGACCTCTTGTAACAAACTTGAGCAATTAACATCAACAAGGTCACATTTCAGTTTTTTTGTTGGTTTTCTTTGTAGCAAAAAAGAAACATTTGATTTTATAACTGTATATAAAATAAATAATAAAATAAATAATAATAGGTTGGAATCTTAAAAAGGCTCTCCTGTAAAGTTTCAAATTTTGAGTTGTGACGGTCTTGCACGAAATGAGCGATATGTTAAAACTAAGTGTAACCAATTTTTAGTAATTTATTACATTTCATTATAAATTATCAAACGATGAATATTAACGCGGAATTAATTGCTTCATTCAACAAATTAAATATAAAACATATTTTAAGTGTTAAAAATATGATAGGTGGAAAGGACTATCCTATTACAGGAGCTGAACGGGTAACTACAAAATATGGAGATGCCATTGTCTTGGAATTGGATGGCGCTATGCTTTATCTTCCTAAAAGGTTTAATGTCTTGACAGAAAACGATGTTGGGAGCCTATCAACTGGCTCATATATAATTTCAAAGATTCCTTTAGATGACGAAAAGGATAGCATTAATTATAAGCTAGAAATTAAGACGGCTGCTCCTATGAAAGGATATCACCCTTATACTCATTTTAATACATTTAAATAAAATAATTTTTTCAATAAAAAAATGATTGAACAATAAAAAAAAAATAAATTATTATAAATTCTAGTGTTTTTATATATATATATATATAATATAGAATTATTAATATTTTTAATAAGTTGTAAATGATATCTTAATGTGGAAAGATGGAGGTTATTGAAGCTTTTCTACAAGAATTTGGAAGTGTAAGCTTTGAAGAACATTTGGAATTATTATGTACATTCAAAAGAGAATATACAAATTTTAATGTATATAATATGCCTTGCTCTCACGAAAGTACAAGTGGAGATGTCGTGGATTTGTGTGGATGCTACTTTTTCTATAAGAGGAAAAAGGAGGTTATAAGAATTATAGAAAGTTATAAAAAGATATTAAAATATTTTAGAAGTCTAAATTTATGTACAAGAAAACAAAAATAATTACAGTTAATATACAGCTTTCAAAAAAAAAAAAAAAAAAAAAAGATAAAACCATTTTTTTCTTTAAATAGAGATTTTCAAAGCAAAAATATTATTAGTTTACATTTAAAATTCATCGAGAATGTTCAATCTTGTAAGAAACCCGAAAATACACGACTGTGTATTTGAGTTGGAATATTTTATAAATTTAAAATTACAGATATCCTGCGGATTTTCCACAGCTCTTGGTTTTAAGCATATTGTCTGGTTGCATTATAAGGATAGGAACTTCATAGGATTGGACCGGGATGAATGGATAAACCTTATGAGCTATAAGGAATATATTAAGGCAACACTAAATCAATGTGAATTCCTAGATTGTATGAATCTAATTTATAAGGATGATAAGAGGGATGTTCAATATACTTTTCAGTATAAGAATAGTATTTGCTATCTCATCCTACAACAGGGAAACCATAAAATTAAAATTGATCCTGAGACTTGGAAATCGCTAATCCAAGTCGGAATTTCTTGACAACATTTTTAAGCTGGAATACAATTCTTCGCAAGCAAATTTTTAATTTTTTTATGAACATTATATTCCAAATTGCTCTATTTTAAATAAAACAAATGTACAATATTATGAAATTAAAGGTATAAATGAAAGAGATATATAAATTGATTTAACCAGACTTTGTTATGAGTTTAGAAAAAAAATGCAAAATAAGATTAAAACAGATGTGAAAATCTATAGATTATTATTAAGAATGGATAATAAATAAAACAAACAAACAAAACAATAATAATAAAAAAAAATATAAAAACAAAAAAGAAAATATTTGAGTTTTTTTATTAATTTTTTATTTTGAAATTTATTAAAAATTTTAAACAAAAATGACCACAAATAAAAGTATTAAATTTTTGATATCTTAAATAGCTATATTTAATGTTTTTACCCAAGTATCTTAAAACTTCTATAGGTGGTTGGAGATTACCAAAACTATCAAAGTATTCTACATTATCATTATTTTTATAAAATGCTGCCCAATGTGTTCCATATCCTCTATTTGAGTCCAAGTTTATAATTCCATTCTCTATTCGGTGTGGAGTTTTAGGAAGTTTATCCCTCATATATACTCCTCTAAAATAAGGAATATACTTCTTCCCAAATGTTCTCAAGTCCACATCTGTTAGCGGTCTATTAGGTAGCTGCTTTAATAGTTTTTTGATGAGGTAAAAAATATTCCATAGCCTTTTTTATAGGGTTTAAGATATAGACCTTTACCCATAGCTTTTGCCTCTAATGTTTTGTTATGACGCTTACTTTCTTCGAGCTGTTGTCTACCATTTTTAGCTAAAGTAATAGTTTTAGCGATTGCTGACCCACCAGAAGCTATTGCTCCCAATGCTCCAAGTGCTGTTAGAATAGGGACAAGTGGTAGAAAACCGCCAAGTTTAGGTATGTGGATAATTCTAGGAATTTTTACTATAGATTTTTTTCCAAGAAATGAATGTCGGATAGCTTTTCGTGCAGTTTTAATAGCGGTTTTGATGTCATTTGGTTTTTCCTTTTTTAAAATATCGGTTGCTGATTTAACGGCATTCTTTAAAATATTTCGTCTACACTTTTTCTTTTGGTTGCCAGTTTTTACTCCCAACCCCAATTAGCTTTAACTCTACTCCAAGCTTTTTCTGCTAGTTCTTTATCTGCGTAATGTCGTTTATGAATATCAGGGTTCTGGGCATAAGCAATATCATGAATTTTACAAGCTGCATCCAACGGATTGATACCTTTATTACCCCTTTGTAATCGTTTTTCCAATTTAGTTCCTGGTCCACAAAATTGATAACCCGGTAAATGAAGTTCAAGTGGTAGTGAATTAATTAAGCTATTTACAAGTCCTTTTTCAAGGACGAAATGTTTTCTACTAAATTCTTTATTTTTATACACAATCATTTATATATAAAAATTGCTTTTCTGAAAATAAAAAAAAAATCTGAAAGTAAATAAAACGCAATATTAAGCAAACGTATGCTTTCAGTTATAAAGATGCGTTTGGTAAAACAGCAATCGAATATTTCAGTGAGAAACTTGGATTTAACGGAAAACAGAAATGGTTTTAAACATAGCTGTCTTTTACCTAATTCTATCAGAGCACTAATAGTTGGTCCCTCAAACTGTGGCAAAACAAATATAATGCTTAGTTTAATTGAAAGTCCGAATGGTTTAAAATTTAAAAATATTTATATATACTCAAAATCATTAAATCAACCGAAATATAAATATCTGTCAAGATTAATTTCATCAGTAAAGGGTATGGGACTTTATACATTTTCAGACAATGAACATGTCATACCACCCGAAAAAGCTAAAGTAAATTCTATTATGATATTTGACGATATCGCTTGTGAAAAACAAAATAATATAAGATCATATTTCTGTATGGGGAGACATAAGGATATTGATTCTTTTTATTTATGTCAGACTTATACACATATTCCAAAACATTTAGTACGTGCTAATGCAAATATGATTATTTTATTCAAGCAAGATGAATTAAATTTAAAGCACATCTACAATGATCATGTTGGCAGTGACATGAGTTTAAATATGTTTCGTTACATTTGCGGAGAATGTTGGAAGGATACATATGGATTTCTTATAATAAGTAAAGATGATGAAATGAAGCAAGGACGTTATAGAAAAGGCTTTGATCTATTCATTCAGATTTAGTCATATAAATACTACTTACTACATCAGACGTATACCTATTAATATTAAATACGTTTTTTTTTATACTTGGAGAACTGTCAAAATTATTCCACGAAGCTGTTTAGCTGTTTTAATTACCTGTTTAGCTGTTTTAAGAAGTTGTTTAGCTGTTAAAAGTATACTACGAGTTATTCCAGGGTCTAAAGTTGGTGACGACACTAGTTTAAAGTTATGATCATGGAAGAAAATATTTTAAAAAAGTTGGTGAAATCCAAAAAAATTTTAAAGAAAAAATTTCAAAGCATAAGACTGGGAGAATTGGAAAAATATAATAATTTAGAAAGAACATTTAAACCTTTAACAGAACCTCTAAAGAAACTAGTCAAATTGTCAGATTCGTCAAATCTAACAATACCCACAGACGAAAAATATAAATGTAAGCACAATACTAAAATAAAAACGGAAAATAATACTATATTCACCAGCACTCCTAAGAAAAACTTATTGAACGAGAAAAACATTAA
The DNA here is from genome assembly GCA_943735925.1 of Pollenia amentaria. Taxonomy (NCBI): domain Eukaryota; kingdom Metazoa; phylum Arthropoda; class Insecta; order Diptera; family Polleniidae; genus Pollenia; species Pollenia amentaria. Next base: position 124,075,569 of record OX031006.1, on the reverse strand, counting down.
TTCAGCACCTAATAAAATAAAAAGGGATAAAGAAGAAGAAGACTATAATAGTAAAAGTAAAGATGAAGTAAATGATAAATCGAAAAATTAACAATTTTATTCTCAATCATCCGATTGGGAGTTTGATTTATCAACCCTAAATGGAAATAAAAAGCTTGACACTATATTTGGACCTCATAAAATGGAAAATGGAGACTGGAAATTTAGAAATTCTATTTTAAAGCTTACTGATGATAAGATAATTATAGGTCAAAAATCTTGGGCACTAACCCCAGGGTTATACTCATTGCTTTTTCATTAAAATCTAAAACAATTTGATTCGTCAGAGTTAGCAATATATAAACATATTTTACTTGATACAAACGCACATCGAAGGAACTATGATTCTAATAATCAAATTAATGGAAACAGAGGTTATAAATATAAAAAAATAATAAATAAATTGTTTACTACAACTACTCACGTTGGCAAGGGTTTAATGGAGGTTAATCTTAATAAACCAAACTATATATACTGGGATAATCCTAATGAAATTGTAGACCGATTGAGGCTGTTAATAGCATCACAACATGCTGGTAACAATAATCATTCTAATGAAATAATATCTATAATAGAAGAACTAAGGGAAGCAAATATAATTGAATAACTTTTTAAAACAATAATAATAAGAAAATGATGACTGTTGACGAAAAAAAAACGTGGCAGCACTGGTGTCTTTTGGATGTGTATTGAAGTCGCTCTGTCTACAATTATATATTTTATTGTTTTGTGAATCGCTGTAAACCTGATAAACATATTTTTTAAAAAAGGATTGTCACTTTGTGCTGTTGGTGTCATTGGAGTGTGTGCATTTGCAGTTGCTGTTCTTTGTGATAACAAAGGAATAAATTTGTACGTATTGCATTACTTGTGACCTGTTTTTGTAGTGGATCATATTTTTCTTTTCTGTGGATCATATTATACGTCTTTTGTCAGCTGATCTTGTTTGTTCCATATAATTATAATTACAACTCTAACTGGTTTGTGTATTTGCTATTGTTTGTCGACAAGCGCCATCTATTGGACAGTAGGATTTTATACCCAACAAACACATTTTTATTAGAAACATTCATAAACGTATCATATACATTTATATAATATCATATCATGTCATGTATTATGAAAAAATGTGGTATTACCAACGATGAAGAGATGATGATTTCGTGTTGGCTATTTAATGGTCTGTGCCATATAAAATGCAGTGGTCTTTCCGGTCTTGTTGCTGGATCATTGTCAAAAGATAATGGACTTGCTTGGCGATGTAACGATTGCAAGAAAATAAGCATTACTTTCTATCGTTTTTTCCAGTCAAATAAATCTCGTTTTTCAGAAATTCAAGAGGAAGTAAATAAACTTAGTGATAAAATTTCACAGTATGCTAAAATGTTTGAAGATTTTGCTTCTTTAGAGTCTGTAAAATCTCCTGTCTCTCAAATATCACCTAAAAGAAAATCTGCAAGATTAAACAATGAAGTAAAATTGACTGAACCTTCTGTTTCGCCACCTTTGCCTCCGAATCCCGACTCCGCTACTTCATCTTCATCTGTTAATGATCGTGGTCCAACTCTTCTAAGCAAAACATCTGTTTCAAGTAATGCCTTCCCGATTATTCATTGTAATGCAACCAATTCTATGGATTTAATAAATAGTGGAAACAACTGTGCTGCTACTGGAGATCTGAGAGTGATTCCTCCAAGAAAACAAATCTTTATATCTCGTTTTGCATTTGATACATCTGCTGACGAAATTGATGCTTATATTAAATCTAAGATCGGCACAAGTGTTGATTTGAATGTTCATAAGTTTACTTACTCACAAATGCGGACTATAACATCATTTAAACTTACTGTTCCATTTGACATTTTTAACGTCATTATCGACCCATCTTTTTGGCCTGAACATGTTTTGGTTCGAGAATATGAGCAAAATGTAAACCGACGCACAGTGGCGCCCGTAGAGCAAGCGAGGTTGCAAAAATCAAAATTTTCATGAGTGCCGACGAAGTTTTGAATAAACCCATGTTATAGGAAACTTTTCAACGATTTCAAATATGCCACTCTTAATAATATCACATTTTTAGTTTAGAAGATATAACCGTTCAAAGTTGACCGACTTTCGGTTTTCAAAAAAACACACAATTTTTAGTCAATTTGTTGCGATTTCAGGTGTAATATCACGAAAAATAGGTAACGAATCGCCTTATTTTTTGTTTGTATTGATTGATGTATTTATTAAATGTATAATGATAAAAAAAAATTAACTGTTTGCTCTGTGTTTCTCCTGGTAAATCACTATTTAAAAACTATCCGTTTTTTCACTATTTTTCAACTTTGACGGAAAATAAAAAAAAACTATATTTTTCTATATTTGCCATATTTGAAAAACCTGTTCTTTGATTAGTTCTTTACATAATTCAAAATTTTTATCTGCCCGTACGTGCCCGTTTGGCTTCTAGAGGTAAAAAAGTTTAAAAAGACATGGTTGCAGAAATTGTATGGCGTCCATCCCTTATATGTTTTGACTGACAGTAGTTTGATCTAATAGTTTGAAAAAAACTACTCATTGAAATTAGCAGGTATGTACCTCACATAAACAATACTTTGGCGTACAAATGGTCAGGAACAATATTGACTTATGGTCCCTACAGGTAGGCACAAATCTTATTTGGACACGTGCATAATATCAAAATTGCATTATTCAGCCTAAATCCATATGTATGCAGGGAACAGATAAATTTTTAGGCATGGTAGCATAAGCCTATATATTGCAAAATAAGCATAATGCCTGGATTAGTCTACGCCTGAAAGTTGGCGCAACAATTACTGAAACCATTAAACAATTTAAGTACTGAAAACATGGCGTTGAACAATTTAAAATTATTTGAACTGTTTAGAAAGTCAACCACACCAAAGTTTTTCACGGAAGTGAAAATTCTACCTGAGAAGTTGACATTGATCAGCAAATGGGGCTGCGATGGATCATCCGGACAAAGCGTTTATAAGCAAAGGATATCTTCCGATGACGCTACAATATCGGATGGAAATATGTTTATGGCATCTGTTGTTCCTTTGCGGCTAAAATCGGATGATTCCCTACACTGGAAAAATCCACGACCGTCATCAGTGCATTATTGCCGACCAATAATGTTTCAGTTTGCAAGGGAATCGACAGAACTCATAAGGACTACGGTGAAGGACATTGAAGAACAAATAAGCAAGATTAAGCCTACAAAGCTGCAAATTGGAGAAGGAAAATATATTGAATGCAATTACGAGTTCCACCTGACCATGGTTGACGAAAAAGTCGTAAACGAACTGACAGGAACAACCTCAACAATGTCATGCCCGATTTGCAAAAAGAGTCAGAAGAACTTTTTTCAATTCAATTCAATTTATTTCATATATAATATGTTACATCTCAATTTTATATAATTAGTTGTAAAGAATTTAAGATAAGTATCTTTTTCTGCTTAATTATAACATATTTCAATTAGTTATCATATACATATATATAGACAGAATTATTTTGGAGGTAAAAATTTAGCAAAAACCTATTTAAACCCCTTTTTTCGTTTTATTTTTATATTTTTTTTTATCGATTTTTTACTATTATTTGTCAGAAGAACTTTGGTAATTTAAACGATTCTACAAATGAGGAGAATTACGAATATGGAATGTCACCAATGCACGCAAGGATAAGGTGTATGGAATTCTTGCTAAAACTGGCATATACCCTACCACAAGAGGAGGAAAACTTCGATGAAAATACATCAATAAAGGATAAGGAGAAGATCAGAAAGAAGCAAATACAGGAGGCTTTTTTTAAACAAGTTGGACTAAAAGTAGACTGTCCCAAGCACGGATACGGTAACTCAAACGATGGAAACACTTCTAGGAGATTTTTTGAAAATGATGAGGCAGTAACTAGAATCATTGGAATTGACAATCAAATCGTGAAAAGATTGGGAACGATCTTGGATGTTTTAAACTGCAAAGAAAATGTCAATTCTACAAAATATGGAGAATATGCGTCGAAAACTGCATCTCTTTTAGCAGAAATGTATCCACAGAAGAAGTTGACCCCGACCGTCCATAAAATATTGGCGCATGGCAAAGATATAATTGAGTACCAGTCTTTGCCAATTGGAGAGCTTTCTGAAGAAGCACAGGAGTCTCTTAACAAATTTTATAAAATATATATATTGCACAACACATTCAAAGCATCAAGGGTAAGGCAAAATAAGGACCTCTTCAACATGTTGGCAGCATCTTCCGATCCACTTATTTCTTCCCTGCGGCATGTGAAGTCACAAATAGAGTTACAAAATAATTATAGTTTAGAAATGGTTAGTCTTTTAGATATACCTTCTCTTACGAATTGTGATGAATATTTTACAGAAAATTTAAAAAATAAATTTAAAAAACAAATAATTTTTTTTTTAATTTGTTGGGTAATAATTTAAAACATAAAACCCTTAAGAAAAAAAATAAAAACAATCTAAAAATGTAAAAATAATTTTTTTTAGTTACCATAAAATTGATTTTTCTACTAATTTTAACTTTGATAACCCATAAGTAGACCCCTACAAAGCGTAGCACCCTTTCCAAACGCTCATTTCATAGGCTGAACAGTTATCTATCATATGCTGTTTAAACTGTTCAATTATCTTATTCTGTTCAAAAGATATGATTTTTGCAACGAAAAAACTCAAATGGCGCCACTGTGCGACGCACACTGGGTTGAAATACTCAGTTTTCGAGGATTAATTAAAAAATGAAGTTTAAAGTATCGTCAAAACTGATTGCAGTTGCTTACAGCCTATAAAATTCTACATCACAAGCTGAAAAAATAAATATCTAAAGTGCTCTGGTGTGTTTGCAGTGAGAGATCAAAATCAAAGTTTTTTGCATTTTTTTGAAAAAACGACAGAAAAACTGAAAATTTACTTTGTTAAAAATCTTATTTTTTTAAAAAGTTATTAAAAAAGTGACCAATTTAGCTATGGAAACATCAAGTACAGGTAGTTCTGCGAATATTATGTTAAAGTTTATGTAACAAATTTGGTGTGGAAGTGTTTTAATTTTTATGATTTATATTATAAGTCCAAAAAAATTTGAATTTTCATAGTTTAAGTGGACATATAGTTATTATTCGTGTACATTCGTGTCGAGATTTGTGGTTTATATTACAGAATAAATATATATCTAATATGTTGCAAAAATTTAGACTGCATTTTTGTGCATTTTAGAAGTTATGCATTTGTTTATAAAAAGTGTCGCTGCGCTGATTTACCAACAAAACATATGGTCTGGCGATTGTTGCTGTTATTATTACTGTTTTTGTATATTAATTGTTGTTGTTCATGTCTTTAATAATATTCCTTATGTTGTTGTTGTTTTTTAATAATATTCTTTATGTTTTTAAATAATGATAGTGTTGTGAAGTTTGAAGTTATCGGTTAAAACTGATAATTTTTTTCTCTACGTATAGGAGCAAGTTCAAACGTTTTTTTTATACTCGTCGTAGCTTGTACGATATGATGATGAATTCAGGCTGTCAAACTTTGGATGAAAAGCTAAAATTTTTAAAAGAAGAACTGAAGAAACGCACAAACTGCTCAGAGTCTAGTATGTGCGATTTGAATGAACGAGTAAATGCTTTCTTTTATGATTTTAAATCTAGATGGAATAAGGTGCATAGAGTAGATACACGATTTATGGCTGCGAATAGGAACTGGTTGGAGTCCTCTATTGGTTTTTCTCGTGCTCAGACTGGAAAACGTGGTAGAAAATAAATTTTTTTTAACGAGCCAAGTGAATCGGGTAAACATAAAACGACAAAGCTTTTAAGGGACACCACAGCATTGCCAGTGTTAGCTCATGCTACACAGATTAAATTAGGAACATCAGGATACATAGAAGAATCGAAGATGCTGCGTGGTTTCACAAATGTGTCACTATCAAAAAATACACTTTCAGCAGCGAGTTCGAAGCAACCACTAGCGTCTGAAAAAATGTCTAATGTAAAAGCATTGTCTGTTTTTGAAGAAGCAAATCTATCTTCTACACCAATACAATATTATTAGACAGTCTGCACCTGAGAAGTTTCCCTCATACACAAATATTCAAAATGAAAAACAAAATTGTTATCCATTGCCAACGAGCCTTAAAATAAGTGAGACATGCGTTCACGTTTATTTACAAGCTCTTCTGGATCACACTGCGGAGCGACTAATACAACTTAAAGAAAATTTTATTGAGCATAAATCAAATCTAATATTATATACAAAATGGGGCTTTGATGGAAGCTCTGGCCATAGTTCAAACAGCCCTTTCATGGCTCAGATGCTAGCGATTCATCGGTATTTGCAACCACAATTGTGCCACTTAGACTTATGCTAGAGGAAAAGGTTATTTGGCAACCATCTTCCACTAGATTTTGTAGACCTTTGAAAATTGAGTTCATAAAGGAAACTTCACTTGTGTCAGTTAGTGAAAAAAAATAGAGTGGAAGAAGAAATAGCAAATTTGAATTTCTCAACTGTCGCAATCGGTGATTAAGTTATGCAAGTGAAGCACAATTTAATTTTGTGAATAATAGATGGAAAGGTTCTTAATGCTATAACTGGAACTATGTCAACACAAAAGTATTACTTATGTGGCGCCACTAGCAAAAACTTCAATAATATAGATGCCATGATTAAAAGGCCTGTGAAAACAGAATATTTAAGATTCGGTATATCTGTTCTTCATGGCTGAATCAGATTCTTTGAAAGTCTTTTGCATATTGCATAATGCCTTTAAAGAAGTGGCAGGCTAGAAGCGATTTGGAAACAAAAATCGTTGGTGAAACAAAATTAGAAATTCAGAAACAATTTAGAGAGGGTTTAATCGTTGACAAACCTAAGCCTGGGTTTGAAAATACTAATGATGGCAATACGGCAAGACGTTTTTTCCAAAACGCAGAAAAATCAGCAAAAATAACAAAAATAGATTTGAACTTAATAAAAATAATGCACATTTTGCTTATAGTAGCATCCAGCTGCAGCGGCAATGAAATCCAAAGTGAAAACTTTAAAATATTTGCACACAATACAGCCAGACTTTTTGTTGAAAAATATCCATGGTATAATATGCCACCCACTTTGCACAAGTACCTAATACACGGTGCCGAAATTATTAATAATGCTCCCTTACCCATTGGGTTATTATCGGAAGAAGCACAAAAAGCTCTGAATAAAGATTTTAAGAAATATAGATAGCTTCATTCACGAAAGTGCAGTCGCGAAAAATCCCTTAAAGATGATTTTAATTTATTCTAAATAAGCTCTGACCCAATTATTTAGAGCATGCGAAAGTTGCCTCCAAAGATGAAGATGATGATGATGGTGATGATAATGATGATGAAGGTCAAGTAGATGGTGATCGTGATCACGAAAATAATTTTTTGTAGGTTCTCATGTGTAATCTATATTTTAACTTAAATTCCCTTATTTGTAATAAAACTGCATTGATATATACTTAAAAATAGCTTGTTTTATCCAATTGTATTGGTATTAGGTGAAAGATAATGGTAAAATATCCTAACAGAGCTTCCCTGAATTGATCCTCAAAAACTATGTATTTGAACCCACTGTGCGACGTCCAGTTAATGTTGTTTATTTGCCTAAACAACAATTAACACAATCAAAAAACTAACTGAAGCTCCTGATGATCAACTCCTTATTATATATCAAAACGTTCGTGGTCTTAATACTAAGCTTTCCAATCTGTTCATCGAAAGCTTCGATTTTGACCATCATATTATAGTCTTCACTGAAACCTGGTTAAATAAAAAAACTTTAAATACCGAAATTTTTTGTAATGGATACAACGTATACCGACTCGATAGATTAACTACTACAATTGGTGGTGGCGTTTTAATAGCTGTTTCTTGTCTATTTTCGTCAGGAAATTATGCCTAATACTTCTCACAATATAGAATTTGTTGCTGTTCGTTTAAAACTAAAATACAAACATATATACATAACCTGTTCATATATTCAACCGAATTCTGATGGTCTAATTTACAATCAACATTATGAGAACATTAAATCAGTTATATCGTCTGCCCAGTCAGATGATCTAATTTTCGTTTTTGGTGACTTTAACTTGCCCACAGTTTCTTGGAAACTTTTACCAGATTCTTTTTATTATACTCCTACAAATTCCTATGATTGGATCGATGTTTTTTTAATAATCTTTATGACTTGTGCCTTTTCCAATTTAATGGTGTGTACAATGAATACGGAAAACTGTTAGATTTGATGTTTGTGAATGAACCTGCTGTCTGTTCATTAACTCGAGCTGTTCCAATATCAAGACCTGAAGATCGCTTTCATCCTACCATTGAACTTTCTTGTAATATTCCATTTGTTGAACGTAAAATAATGATGAAAAATTAAAAAGTCAACTGCTTCAAAAGAACAAGTTATAACGATTTAAATAATTTTCTAAACAGTACAAATTGGCTTGACAAGTTATCGATTCCAAACGGTACACCCTCATCCATCGATACTATATCAAACTCAACGTAAATAATATTGATATAGAGAATAAAAGAATTTTAAATTTGTCACCTCCAATGAATGGGACAGATGCTGTTAACAAAAATTATGTGAATACACAAATGACCCATATGCAAGAACATTTAAAAAGGGGTATAAACAAAGAAGTTTTAATTGTAAGAAATGAAATAAAGGATTTAAATAAGAAAATTTCTGACATATATAGTGTAATGATTACGCTTTCATCACAACAACAACAACATAATGGAAAAAAGAACGATAATAAATGAACTACATTCCCAAGCGCGGAAGAATTTCTTAAGACGGAAAGTAATTACAAATGGAAATGGCAAGCAGATTTAGTAGAAATGGGTAACTATTCCATTATAAACAACGCATACAAATATATGCTAACAGTCATTGATACATTTTCAAAATATGCTTGGGCTGCAGCAATTAAAGCAAAAACCGCAAATGATGTTTCCAAAGCTTTTCAGGAAATACTAAGTAAGGGGCGAATACCTAAAAATTTACAAACAGATGACGGAAAAGAATTTTTTAATAAGGAGTTTGGTTTACTAATGCGTAAATATTCAATTAATCATTACTCTACTTATAGTGTAATGAAAGCTTCAATTGTTGAACGCTTTAATCGAACACTAAAAGGTATGATGTGGAGAGAATTTAGTTATAATGGAACATTTCACTGGATTGATAATTATAAAAATCTTGTTAAACAATATAATAGAAAAACTCACAGTACAATAAAAATGGCACCTATGGATGTAAAACCTGAACATGAACAATATTTACTGAATACTGTATATAATAATTTAAAAATGTTTAAATCATCAAGGTTTAAGGTTGGGGACTATGTTCGCATAAGTAAATATAAACATATATTTGAAAAAGGTTATACACCGAACTGGACTACAGAAATATTTAAAATAAAAACGATACAGAACACCTACCCAATCACATTTTTACTTGAAGACTATCAATGATATCCTATAAAAGGCGCATTTTACAAGGAAGAAATACTTCGTACACGTTATCCTAATACATTTCTGGTGGAAAAATTTTTAAAAGAAAAAGGTGATAAAGCGTATGTTAAATGGTTATGTTTTCCAAACCAACATAATTCTTGGATAAGTAAAAATGAAATATTATAAGAAAACAAATAAAAAAAAAAGTTTTTCTAATAAAAGTATAAATTTAATACAACAAAAATCTCAAGCATTTTCATTTCATTTACAATTTACCATTCAGGATGTCAATAACTTTCATCAATTCTAACGGCAAATTATTTCCCACCAATAGATCTAAAAGATGACTACGAATGTTCTCTAGTTGATTTTCATTCATATAACTCTATTCCTAATGTAGATTATGATAATAATTTATTTCATATAGGAGATAAAATAATTGAAATTCCTATTAGATCATACGAGTTATAAGATATTGTTGATTATATAGTTGGTCAGTATAAAGCAGAAAATTATAATAAATCTATTCTCATTAAAGCTAATAATAATAATACTTTACAAATTGAAATAACTTTCTCCCACGATGCAATTTTATTTAATCGAAAACGATCCATTGGTAAACTGTTAGGTTTTAGTGAAAAAATTTTAAAGGCTGGTTTGAAACATATATCAAATCAACCTGTAAATATATTAAAAGTGAACGCTATACAAATTCAGTGTAACATCATAACAGGAGCATATATGAATAATTCTCCCGCACATATACTTCACGAGTTCGCATTAGACGTACCACCAGGCTATAAATTAGATGTTATTGCTAATAACCTAATTTATTTACCCGTAAACGTCAAAGAAATAACATATCTCAAAATTTGGATTGTTGACCAAGAAAATCGTGCAGTTAATTTCAGAGGTGAAGAAATAACACTTAGATTACATCTAAGACCCAGGAAAAAATGATAATTTACAATAAAACGAAGCACATTAAAGTTAATAGGGACATTCCTACTAATCATATTAAAGCTATAAGACCATCATTATCGAAAGAAAACACCACCTTTTTAAAATTGCTTAAGTTAAAAATAAAGAAAAATGTCTGATATACTCAATGTCATTGAAAAACCATATTCTGATGAAAATATAATAAAAAAAGATTATCACAGCTATGTGCCCTATATTCAATCATTTAAAAACAATGATGAAATTCGAATTACACTACAAAATAAAGACTTATATGTTCTTCCGTCTGAAAGCTACTTATATATAGAAGGAAACATTAAAAACACTAAAGGTGAAGAAGCGTCAGAAAATACTAGATTAAGGAATAATTGTGTTGCATACTTATTTGATGAAATACGGTATGAGATTAATGGTGTTGAAATTGATCGTACTCGATACTTGGGAATATCCAGTACAATTAAAAATTATGTATCACTAAATAAATTTGAAAGCAATATGATGAGAAATGCAGGGTGGAATATTTCTGAAGACCTGTCAATGCGAAAATTTAATTTTTATATTCCCCTTAAACTACTATTGGGATTTGCTGAGGATTTCAATAAAATAATTTTAAATAGTAAACATGAACTTATTCTTTTACGAAGTTCAAATGATGATAAGGCGATGAGGAGAATCGATACGCTATTTTGTATGATATGTATGCTAAGTTTCAACAAAATTACTATATGAGAGAAGCACCACCTCTTCTTTCATGTGAGAAATTTAAAAATATTCCAATTGCAGTAGTTGATGTTAGTTATCAAAATGAAATTGTTAAAAATGGGCCTCCAGTACCAAAAAATACAAATGCTTATTGTTTAATACTACACGATCGTATGATGGAGTACACACCTTTAACTGGAATTGTTCGAAAAGTTATATAATCTATTTTAAAATACATTCTAATACTTACTTTTTTTCATTTAATTTCTATTAAATAAAGAATAAAACTGTTGGTTTTTTTTTTAAATAAATTTTGGTTTTTTTTATTTTATGTATATATTGTATATGTATATATTTACATGTATTATTATATTTACATGTCTTATATATAATGTAATGTATATATATTTATATATATATATATTCTATACTAATTATTTAGTGACTCAGTATCACTAATTAACCTACTTAATTCTAAATCACCATTATCAGTATCTAACTGATAATGGTGCCATGCAAGTGTATTAATCTCATCATTTCTTATTTTACGTTTACTATCAATAAAATTTAAAGCTATTTTATTAACTCTATTTGTTAGTATTGTGTGTAACTTAGATGTGAATGTGTACCTACATGCCCCTACTGATTTCTTATTAAATAAGACATGTTTATAATGATCTATAGCAGTGATAACCAAGACCCGAACGCACGCACACAAAGATATTATGTGCTTGTGTGCAGTCGCAAACAGAAGCTGCGGTCGCTGCCGAATTGTACACTGTGTAACAATCTATATATGTATATAAAATTTAATGTATATATCTTTGTTCCGTAAAAGCGATCTTCATGAAATTTTCACAGTATATTAAATTAAATTTGTCGCATTTTGCTAATTGCCTCAAACAAATATAACATTGCGGCTTCCTTTCACGATTTTCAAAAACAAAAAAAAAACATCAGTTCCCAAGAATAATTAAACATTGTTGCTCTGTGTGCTTTTGTGTTGATTCCGAAAAAAAACAAAAACAATTCCAAACAAGCGTGCGTGATGTTGCTTTCACAAATCTTGAGCAGAGACTGATGATAGACTGATGTTTTGAAACGAACAAAGTTGTTGTTTACATGTGAATGGCCGACCGTGTCTGTGAGAAAAATACGATTATTGACTGCCTCGCGAGGCTATGGAGTGGCTATGACTGATCTATAGTATAATTGTATACCACGCATTTTTTAACCCCCTTAGCTTTTTTAACATCTTTATCATCTTCAACTGTGAAAGAATAAACTTTGGGTCCTAAGCCTACATATTCAGTGATGAATTTACCTTCAGTTTCATCTTTCATCATTCCAAGTACTTTTTTATTTAATTGAGGAAAGTTAAATGGATTATTTTGTGAATATGCTGATGTGTCAAAGAGTGTTTTTAAATCTCCTCTTATATCATCATAGAAATCATCAGTTCTAATTGAGTAAATGAAAGAGTCAGTGTCCATATAATTGAGATTTATATTATCTCCAAATTTAGGTTTCATATACTCATGATGGAAATCATACATTTTCCATTTTGATAGATCAAGTACACAAAAGCTTAAATAAATGGGTTTATTGTAATATGTCAAAGTTTTGTTCATTTGTACAGCCCATAATTTATCAGTAAACTGTGAAATACTGTGAAAATTTGGTTTTGCTATAAAATCACCTACACCCAATCGGTTACGGCTGGTACGTTCCCACTCACTAACCAACCGAACGTCTTTTCTCTTATCGACATTTTCCATGGTTCAATTGGTGGGAGTTTCTTTTCATTTAATTTTTCAAATGAATTTAAATATTCATAAGGAAAAACACCATTTCGCTTCATAAGAGAAAACTTCTCAGCATCTGGAAAATATTTTCTAACTGCATTTAAATCTTGATCATTGAGGTTACTAGCTAATGTTTCCAAACCAGATTCCATAAACCTTAAAGAGTCTAAAAATCTAAGCTCAGTGTTTTTTCCAGTTTTATAATCTCGCACCTTTTCAAGTTGTTTTGAAATAATATGCTGAGGAATATTTTGCTTCACTTTTCTTATATACAACTCATTTATATAATCATCAATTTCTTTATCAGTATATACCCGAACAGTATGCGACAAAGAAATGTATAATTCTTTATTTATTGGAATTTCATTTGTCACCCCTTTAATACTAAGTAATTCTTTAATAAATAAGTGACAGTCATATTTCGAAAAATTGTGGAAAAATATAGGAATAAAATTTGGAATTTTAAAATTTAAATTACACGAATTATGTGCAGCCCCTCTATAGTTTCCTGATAAGTGGCAGTGATCTCTCACAGCTAGTTCATCGCCTAGTGCTAAGCCGCAAATATGACAGTTAATAGAGTTTAAAAATTGTTCTTCTTCTTAGGGGGTTAATGAATGCATGGGGACAATTTTTTCACAATACTTCTTATAAATTTGTCTACATTCATTTATTAAATTATTTACAAAATGTTGCCCTACATTAACACTACTACTACTACTACTACTACTAAACATTTTAAACTTATCTAAATTTTCATTAAAATTACACTTAAAAAAATATATAGAAAAAAGTATAAAGAATACAAAAATTAAATTTATGAAAAATTTATTGTGGAAAATAAAATTTTAAATTGAAAATAAAATAAACTTAGAAGGAATTCCTTGTGAAATATTAAAATATAAAATATATTGTGGAAAGTAAAATTTAAAATTAAAAAAAGTAAGGAAAAAATACTTGTGAAATATTAAATATAATATTTATTGTGGAAAGTAAAAATTCAAATTTAAAATTTAATAAGAGTAAGGAAAAAATCCTTGTAAGATATTAAGAGATAAAGTAAAAATTTAAATTTAAAATTAAATAATAGTAAAGAAAAAATCCTTGTGAAATGTGAAAATATAAAGTAAAAATTAAAATTTAAATTTAAATAAAAGTAAAGAAAAAATGCTTGTGAAATATTAAAATATGAAATTTGTTGTAGAGAATAAAAATTAATATTTAAATTAAATAAATTAAGAAATATTAAAATAAAAAATTTATTTAAAAAAAAAAATTGTGAATTTTAAATTAAATGAAAAAGCTTGCATGAAATCGAATATAAATATAAACTGTATTAAAAATATTGTGAAATGTTGGAATATGAAGAATAATAAAGAATATAAAGAAAATTTTAATAAAAAATAAAGGTGTTAAAATTAATATTTGCAAAAAATAAAAAAATTATTGTAACAAGAAATAAGATTTATATTGAGAGAAATATACGTAAAATTTTAAGAAATTCTGTGACTAGAAAAAGGAATAAAGCAAATTTAACTAAAGAAAATAAAAATAAAAATTGAAATTTTTAATTAAGAAAATATGTTATTTAATAATTGTTTGTGAAATTCTGATACTGTTCATAAAAGGATATTTCAAAGATGACTGGATGGTTTTGGTAAGTGACATTTGTTAATTGTTCAATCAAAAAAGTAAACATATTAAATTATTAGCTTAATCCGAAAAACGCTTTAAAAAAATATCCTACTTTCCTTAAATGTTCCGTGTAAATAGTGAGAAAAAAAGAACAAGATGCCAGACGAAACAGCAAAACAATTTTTTTTTTTTTTTATTATCCCTACACTAAATCCCGCGAAGCTTTTCGCTTGTCTGCAGGAAACCAGAGTTTCTCGCGGGAGTCGAACCCGCAACCCCGGTACTGATAGACTAGCTCACTACCAGCTAGCCTACCGGGGCACTTCAAGACTGCAACAGTCACTTACAATAAATAGTAGTGCAGATTCAAGAAACACGACAGGATTTACAGAAGTTCAAAAATTACAGATTAGGGAAGTAATAAACGAAGTGCTCAGAGCTTCTGCTGAGAGTGTACCGGATGAGGGCCACGATGCACCAGTAGGAACGATAACGTTTAGATTGGACGAACTTGACAAGGTACCGGATCTCGCCAAGTCCTTAAGAGAGTTTTCGGGGACACCCGGAGAATTCAATTCTTGGCGAAAATCAGTAGTTAGGATGCTGGAGTTATACAGTCCTTTAATAGGTACGGGAAGATACTATGCGATCCTCCATACTATTCGCACTTAAATTATAGGTGAAGCAGATACCGCATTAGAGTCTTACATAACACCCTTCGACTGGGGAAGAATAAAGAGATGATAAATGCTCCATTACTCTGACAGGAGGGACATGGGTACTTTAGAGTACCAAATGACGGTTCTGTCAGAGGGGTAGAAGCATCACCGAATTTTACCATATTGTTTACCAGCATCTATCTATCCTGCTGGATAAAGTAGCCTGCTTGGACTTGGACGAGTCTAGTTTGCGAGCATTGACCAACACCTATAGAGTAGAGGCCCTGGACACGTTTGTAAGGGGCCTCAATGGGGATCATCCACGATTATTAAGCGTGAGAGAGCATCCTTCGCTTCCACAAGCTAACATATTTGCCTTAAATTGGACAATATGTCATTCCGCTTGAATAATGCTCATGCTCGACTCCCTGGTAATAACGAAAGAACGGTATTAAGTTCTCCTAAAAAGTTCTATCCTGAACTTGCACATTGGCTTGTGCCATGCTTCCTACCTTTTCGAATTTTAATCCTTCATACAGCAATACCGAGAATCAGTTTCCGAGCCGATCATTCCCAAGTCAAACACAGGAACAAAATTTTAATCCTCATACAACCCCAATTTTCGTCCAAACTTCCAAATGAACAGAAATACCCAGAATCAGTTTTCGAGCCGACCATTCCCAACTCAAACACAGGAACAAAATTTTAATCCTGCATACAACCCCAATTTTCGTCCAAACTTCCAAATGAACAGAAATACCCAGAATCAGTTTTCGAGCCGACCATTCCCAACTCAAACACAGGAACAAAATTTTAATAACCCATATGCACAAAACAGTTCACAGGTCCGAGGAAGGTACCAATGGAAGTTGATAGATCCATACAAACTGGACAGGTAAATTATGCGAATAGAATGCCATTTAACTTGACTTACAAAAGGCCACATGGATCCTTCCAAGGTCCTGCAAACAAGGTTCAGAGGAATTTTCACTTAGCAACCGGAGGCAGGGAAATCCAGGATGAACCAGTATACCTAGCTTCACAATATGAGGATACAGCAAATGGATACTCGAAATTTGCAACTTACGATGAGGTATCCAGGCATGCAAATGTTGAAGATTTGTCCTGTCGATTTAAATGCAGACCTAAATTTTTTTGGCTAAGCAGTTCCTATTTACCTTATTTAAAGGTAAATCTGAGGAACGAGGAAACACTTAAATTTCTTTTAGACACTGGTAGCAACAAAAATTACATAAAATCCGGGTTAATAAAAAATCCTCATCAAAATACAGTCAATTTCTTCGCAAAAACAATATCCACGGTCGTCCAAATTACCCAACATACACTATTAAATCCGTTTGGTCCTTTAAACAAACAAATCAAGTTTTTCTTTCTTCCGGGATTACACACTTTCGATGCAATCCTAGGAAATGACACTTTAAAAGCTCTTTCTGCTGTAATTTATACGTCAAAAGGCTTCTTCACTGTTGAAGGTAATATTCAGATACCAATTTACCAATATTATTCCAATGATGTTAATAACCTTAATATTAGACTAGGACATCTTTCAGATTTTCAATCAGGCTCATTGACTAATGTGATAAACAGACATAAGACCCTTTTCGCAGACCCCGATGATAGATTGACTTACACTACACGTGTTGTAGGAGAGATAAGAAGAACTACAGATAAACCTGCCTACACCAGATCTTACCCTTACCCCTTGTCATTTAAGGATGTTGTAGACAAAGAGATTAAAAACGATGGGATCATAAGACCATCCCGATCTCCTTACAATTCTACTATTTGGGTGGTACCCAAAAAACAGGACGCATCAGGAGAAAAGAAATACAGAATAGTGGTAGATTTCAGGAAACTGAATGAAATCACTATCGCTGACAAATATCCAATCCCAGAAATTAGCGAAGTCTAAGGACGTTTATGAGGAAACAAGTTTTTCACGGTAATCGATTTTAAAAGCGGGTTTCATCAAATCTCGCTCAAGGAGGCAGATATCGAAAAAACGGTATTTTCCATTAACAATGGAAAATATGAGTTTACAAGACTCCCATTCGGGCTGAAAAATGCGCTGATGATATTCTTCACGATTTTTCTTATTTCGTCTACATAGACGATATTATTATTTTCAGTAAGGACGAAAAATCTCACCTGCAGAATTTAGATGAAATATTTAGAACATTAAACGCCGCCCACATGAAAGTTCAGTTAAATAAATGCGAATTCTTCAAGACCGAAGTCGAATTCTTGGGGCTTGTGGTGTCTGAAAATGGTTTAAAGCCTAATCCAACTAAAGTCGAAGCCATAACTAAATTTCCATATCCCGACACACTCAAAGATTTGCGTTCTCTGCTTGGTCTTTTTAGCAATTATCGCCGATTTATCAAAGTATTTGCTGACTTAGCAAAACCACTTACACAAATGCTGAGAGGGTCACATGGCAGAGTTTCTAGAACTGAATCAAGTTGAATTTTTATTATTTATCAGTGGGAGACTTAGAGAAGGAAGCCATTGACAAGCTCAAAAATGCTCTTATATCACAAGAAGTTATACTGTCTTATCCTAATTTTGAAAAGGAATTTCACCTTACAACCGATGCGTCAAATATTGCTATCGGAGCGGTATTGAGTCAGGAAGATCGACCAATAACCTTTATTTCCAGGACTTTGTCAGAGGAAGAGAAAGGTTAGGTTAGAAAGGCTGGTGTGAAGCAAACTTCACACCTTCACCCAGAGACCAATATGGTCCATTGAGCACCTTATTTAGTGAAAGAAAGGAGGAAAGAAGAGAAAGAAATATAGTGTGACAGAGTAGGAGAAGTAAATGGTGAAAGTACAGGAAAGGAAGATAGTGGAAGATAAGAAATCGGACAGAACAAGCAAAAAAAAACAACCCTACCAAACAGGAAATACTGCCCTACATGCTTCCAGTCCCCAGCCTCCTGCCGCGCAGCCAGGTCATTCCCATTACGAATCCCGTCAGATTCTCGAGCCCGCAGCCCGAGACATCTCCCAATTCGTGCAGGAATCTGCTACCTAGCCACCTCAGCCTGCTGTTCTGTAGCCTGGGACAGTGGCACAGAAAGTTCTCAACTGCCTCCAACTCCTCTGGGTCCTCACACAGCCTACATATATCCGATAAGCCAGACCCCAATCTCACCGCCATTCTGCCTATCATACAGTGGCCCGTGATAATACCTATCATGGTCCTGACGCAGGCTCTACTCTTACCCAGCAGCGCGTCCGAATTTGACCTACTAAGCATCGGCCACAGCGTGCGCGATACTCGGCAGTTCGTTCGGCTCCGCCAAGCCTGATTAGTCCCACTGAGAATCCATTCCCCAATTCTCCCAAAGTAGAAGCCCATTGGAGGCCTGACCACCTGCAAATTGTCAGGATCCTACATTTCCGAGCCCAGTCTTGCAATTCATCAGCTATCTCGTTGCCGATGATGTTGCAGTGACCCGGTACCCAGCAGAGCCTCACAACATAATTCCCTAAGATTTTTCCTAGAGCCCTCCTGCAATCGTCCACTAGCCTGGAGTTCACATAACAGCCCATCAAGGCCCTAAGAGGCGCCTCGTTGTCCACATATATAGTTACCTCCGAGCCCTTGGCAAAGTTAGCCCCTACCAATTCCACGGCTCTGAGAACCCCAAGAACCTCCGCCTGAAATACATTGCAGTCGTCGGGAAGTCTATATGACCTTCTGATGTCCTGATCCTCAATGTAGACCCCCGCACCCGTGCCCTTCATCTTCGAGCCATCAGTGAAAATAGCAAATCCCCTATACAATCAGCTCTGCCCTGACCAGCTCTCCCTAGAAGGCAATATCACCTCTGTAACCTTATCCAAGGTGATGATGTATCTCACCTCCCGAGCCCGATCCAGGAAAGGAGTTACCACACCCCACCTGTCCCCCCGTCCCAGAGTCCACACAACCCGGGAAGTCAGTCTCCATAAGCAAACAGAGAGATTTGGAGCTAGATTCCGTCCATGAGTGGTCCGGTCTCTGAATAAATCCCGGGACCACAGGGTCCTTGGATAAAATCCTTCTGAACCTGGACATCTCATTTACAGATTCCACTGACTCGCTAAATTTGATCCACGAGTCCCTTTAAGCCTTTCTAATATCTCCCTTTTACCTATTATAACTTATCCTAAAGTTACTCCAATCCTCATCCCTACGCGTATGCTTCGCTCTGATGAATAACCTTCTGACAGTAGTCCTTTGAGTCCTCAACCCACCTGTCCACCATCTCGGTTGCTTGCGTCTACCCGGAAAATTCAGCGGACAAGATCGCTCATAGCTACTGGTCAACACCTCCGTAAAGGTACCCACCAGGTGCTCCACACCGGCCGAAGTCGACCCCCAATCGTGTGTAACTCTAAGGTTACTATTCACCAATCCCGAAAAGTTACATCTATTACTGCCTCCCTATCTCTAGTTCTGAATGTTGGCGTATTCCCCCTATTACAGATGTAAAGATTGCTATCAATAATAAAACCAAACATAGACTCACCTCTTTTGTTGATGTCGGTACTTACCCATTGGATATGCTGTGTATTATCGTCACAACCCAGTACCAGTCTCGAGCCCCTTCTGCTCCAGTGCTCCACCAACTCACGTACTTTCACACCAGGTGGATCGATAGCCTCATATGGTAAGTATACCGATGCTAGTGCAAGGACCGTTTTGTCCCTAGCTTCACCTGTCACAACCGTGAGGTCTCCAATGCTGAAAGAATGAGACAACATAAATTTGAGCTCATTTATTGCCATTATACAAGTTCGAACTTTCTCATCCGTGTGGGGTACGAACAGTGTATATCCCGTAGCCTTTAATCCAACTATCCGATTGTTGTTGATCCAGGGCTCTTGGATCAAGGCCACGTCCACGTTGTTATCGATGAGGCGGGTTACTAATTCGGTTGAGGCTGCTTCACAGTTTTTTTTTTTTTTTTTTTTTTTTTTTCATTATTTATTTATTGAATCTTCATATATTAGATATGAACTAACAATAATTAATCAAATCTTATACTAATACTTTATTTTTGTCCTGCCAATGCTAGACGAAAATTTTTCTCCTCACGGTTTCTGTTCACATATATAGATGTTTAGCGGTCTTCCCTTCGGATGAGTCCTGCGGTATCTCTTCTCCTTAATCTAGAGTGTCCACTGTCATTTAAAATATTTCGAGCAAGTGGATTTGGGTGCGACTCAAGCCTTTTTAAATATTTTGCTGCGTACTTCGTAATAATAGTTTTTACTAATGGCACATTGAGATCCTTGTGAATATTAGAGTTTTTAACATACCAGGGAGCGGCTGTGATTATTCGAAGAAGTTTATTTTGGCGCCTTTGAATTTTTTCGATATTTGAGGCCGAGGCAGTGCCCCATAGCTGAATACCTTAGCACCAGATTGGCTTCAATATAGAGTTATAAAGTAGAAATTTGCAGTCGAGGCTAAGAACAGAATTTCTTCCAATAAGCCAATATATTTGAATTGCTTTTAGTTTCAATTGTGTTAGTTTTGCTTCTATATGGCATTTCCATGTCAAACGCCGATCTAGCTGAATACCGATATATTTTACATGCGATTGCTGGGGCACTAATTGATTATTGATTTTAATAGGGGGACATGACTCCCGATGCAAGGTGAATGTTATATGTACGCATTTTTGCTCATTGACCTTTATCCTCCATTGTTTTAACCACTTTTCCAGTTCAAATATATGATCCTGCAAGTAACGGGATGCTTCATGACAGTTTTCGTGTACGCTTAGAAAAGCTGTATCATCAGCAAATGTTGAAGTAAGGATGTGGTTGGTTGTTGGCATGTCTGAGGTATATATAAGGTATAAGAGTGGGCCCATGATGCTTTTCTTATGGCGTTTACTATACGATGGGTTTGTTCAATTGTGCTATGTTCTCTTCTAAAGCCGAATTGATGGTTAGGAATACATTTATTTACATTTAAAATTGGGGCTAATTTTGACACTAACAGCTTCAGATTAACTAACAGATTAACAAAAAGATTTCCTTTTTCTTCATCATTTCGCGCCCAACTTCCATTTAAGTTTCTTAATGTTGGTTTAGTGATAACTGGTCTATTAAGATTTCTAGCTGCACGCCATAATGAGTAGTCTGATTGAGAAGTTGCATCAAGTTCCTTAAGATATTTTTCCAGGGAAGCCGTTTTCTGAGACTGCAGTAACTTTCTTAGCCTTTTTATGCACTCTTTTAGTAAATTCTTAAGTTGAGGGGATCTATGCAATTGCCATTCTCTTCAAGCTCTCTTTTTTCAGTCAAGACGCTCAACATCTGCAGAATATATTTTACTATTTTTGGTTTTTTTGAGGGTTATACTAGAATGTTGAACAGCTAGTTTCAGATAACTGTCAAAATTTACAATAGAAATATCCACATTCTCCGGTGTACTAAGCGGAATATTTTCAGTGCAGTGGGTACTGAGATATTTTTTATATTTTAACCAATTTATTTGAGTGGCTGACGTCACTAAGTTACAATTCTATTAGGATTTGCTATTGTAAGAATTGTAGGTGTGTGATCAGAAGATAGTTCTAAGGAAGCTTCAACATAAATCGTTTCTGCGGGGATGTTTTTAACCACTCCAAAATCGATAACATCTGGAATTTTTGCTGATCAGTAGGCCAATATGTTGGTTGTCCGCTCGCGACCACATTTAGATCCATTTTACAAATTGTGTTAAACAAAACACGACCCTTAGGTGTAACAAGTCGTGACCCCCAGAAAGTGTGTTTAGCGTTATAATCGCTAGCAGCCAGGAAGCAAGGTCCTAATGATTTGAAATATTTATTATATTGGCTTTCTGATATAGAAAATCTAGGTGGGGAGTATAATGATGAAATTACTATGTTTCGATTTAATTCCTCAACGCAAATGTTCGTTGCTTGGAGATAGTCTTCACGATGATCACTCATTAAGTAGTGTTTTACTCGGTTCTTTATCAAAATGGCAGAACCGCCACAAGCTCTGTCTCGAGGGTCCTTGGTATCATAAAATATATAACCATTGATTTTAAACGTATTTCTTGAGGTCAGATGAGTTTCAGAAACCATCATAACATCAATTTGTTTATTTTTAAGGAAGTATTCGAGTTCATTTTTGTGTTGGCGGATGCCGTTTGCGTTCCAAAAGCAAATTTTTAAACAGTTCATGGCTTGTTTAGTACAGCTTGCAATAACATCGATTGCATTCTTAACATTTCTTGCATCATGTTACCCATTGTGTTAGTAAAATTGCTAACTGTTTGCACTAATGTTTCCATAGTTTTTTCTAGCCGAGTTAAATTAGAAATGGGAATTTCGACGTTATTTGGTACATCACCTTGCAGTTGCATAGGATAAGATTTTAATACATGCGTACGAGGTTCTGTTATTATTTCGCTGAGGCATCTGGACGCCGTACGTGTTTCCTTGATTAGTTGCCTGCGCTTGAGAGGGATTAAGTTTCTGTCCAACAGAACGCTTGACAATCAAATATACCGGGCATCCTCTATAGTTGGCAGTGTGGTTACCACCACAGTTGCTACATTTTTTTACATTAGGGTCATTTTTGGACTTATCTTAATGTTGGTTTAGTGATAACTGGTCTATTAAGATTTCTAGCTGCACGCCATAATGAGTAGTCTGATTGAGAAGTTGCATCAAGTTCCTTAAGATATTTTTCCAGGGAAGCCGTTTTCTGAGACTGCAGTAACTTTCTTAGCCTTTTTATGCACTCTTTTAGTAAATTCTTAAGTTGAGGGGATCTATGCAATTGCCATTCTCTTCAAGCTCTCTTTTTTTCAGTCAAGACGCTCAACATCTGCAGAATATATTTTACTATTTTTGGTTTTTTTGAGGGTTATACTAGAATGTTGAACAGCTAGTTTCAGATAACTGTCAAAATTTACAATAGAAATATCCACATTCTCCGGTGTACTAAGCGGAATATTTTCAGTGCAGTGGGTACTGAGATATTTTTTATATTTTAACCAATTTATTTGAGTGGCTGACGTCACTAAGTTACAATTCTATTAGGATTTGCTATTGTAAGAATTGTAGGTGTGTGATCAGAAGATAGTTCTAAGGAAGCTTCAACATAAATCGTTTCTGCGGGGATGTTTTTAACCACTCCAAAATCGATAACATCTGGAATTTTTGCTGATCAGTAGGCCAATATGTTGGTTGTCCGCTCGCGACCACATTTAGATCCATTTTACAAATTGTGTTAAACAAAACACGACCCTTAGGTGTAACAAGTCGTGACCCCTAGAAAGTGTGTTTAGCGTTATAATCGCTAGCAGCCAGGAAGCAAGGTCCTAATGATTTGAAATATTTATTATATTGGCTTTCTGATATAGAAAATCTAGGTGGGGAGTATAATGATGAAATTACTATGTTTCGATTTAATTCCTCAACGCAAATGTTCGTTGCTTGGAGATAGTCTTCACGATGATCACTCATTAAGTAGTGTTTTACTCGGTTCTTTATCAAAATGGCAGAACCGCCACAAGCTCTGTCTCGAGGGTCCTTGGTATCATAAAATATATAACCATTGATTTTAAACGTATTTCTTGAGGTCAGATGAGTTTCAGAAACCATCATAACATCAATTTGTTTATTTTTAAGGAAGTATTCGAGTTCATTTTTGTGTTGGCGGATGCCGTTTGCGTTCCAAAAGCAAATTTTTAAACAGTTCATGGCTTGTTTAGTACAGCTTGCAATAACATCGATTGCATTCTTAACATTTCTTGCATCATGTTACCCATTGTGTTAGTAAAATTGTTAACTGTTTGCACTAATGTTTCCATAGTTTTTTCTAGCCGAGTTAAATTAGAAATGGGAATTTCGACGTTATTTGGTACATCACCTTGCAGTTGCATAGGATAAGATTTTAATACATGCGTACGAGGTTCTGTTATTATTTGGCTGAGGCATCTGGACGCCGTACGTGTTTCCTTGATTAGTTGCCTGCGCTTGAGAAGGATTAAGTTTCTGTCCAACAGAACGCTTGACAATCAAATATACCGGGCATCCTCTATAGTTGGCAGTGTGGTTACCACCACAGCTGCTACATTTTTTTACATTAGGGTCATTTTTGGACTTATCGCAGCGCACGGTACCATGTAATTCTCCACATACGACGCAAGCAGGGGGTAAATGGCAGTATGCCCTAGTATGACCAAATTCTTGGCAGTTTAAACACTGAACGGGCCCATTTCTTTTGTGCGGCTCCTCTATCGTGATTTTTCTGTACAGAATGTATTTTAAACTGTAAATGGGATACGTTTCATTTTTTTTAGCTTAACATCGTCGGGCTCTAACTCCACTCGAAATAGTGGTTGGGGATTTTTTTCTCTATTTTTAATATTTGTAACATTTTTTATTTTGAAGCCCTTTTCTTCTAAAAATGTTTTTATTTCGTCTGGGTCCACGCAGTAGTCTATGCCCATTATCACAACCTGAAGACCTTTGCTGCTTTTCAGTTGGTATGTATAGAAGCTTTTTTTAAGTGCTTCAAACTTATTAATTATTTTACGAAAATCATTCTCGTGATTAACCTGTATTTTTGTTTCGTTAATATTACCACGCTTGATTGCAGCTACGTAAAACGAATGTCCACCTATCACCGAGATTAAACTTTTTATTAGCTCACTTGAGTTTTGCTCTCTAATATATATCGGGGGTGGCTTTGACGTTTTTATGACGTTAGGTGCTTCAGAAGATTCATCCTCCAGAATTGCAAAACGATTTTGTGAATTTATTCTATCAAAAGATGGAACTTTCGAGGCCGAGGCTACAGCTGAAGAGGCAGGGCTGCGACCACGTTTAAGCACTGTTACATACCTGTCCATACCAACTTGCACTTGTGGCTTTTGACAAATTTGTTCTTGTTTGTTTTCCATTGCGTCTTTGTTCGAGTTTATGTTGTCAATGGTAACGCTTGTATTGTTTTCTGTTGTTGTATTTATTTCCACATTGCTTTCACTAGCATGAGTATCATTTATTTTTGTTGTTGTTTCATTGTTATTACTCATATAGAGTTGTTTTTGTTTTTTTCACCGTTTTTTTATTTTTGTTGACTGTGCTCTTTTTATTATGTATAATGTTGTTACACCGAGATAATAAAAGAAAAAAGAATAAATATTTTTTTGCACAGATTATTTGCAAGTATGTATGTGCGTACATACATACATATGTAGGTATATTTTTTTACTTGTATTTTTTTTTTTCATAATATTTTTTTATAGTTATTCTATTGTTCACTTTTATATTGACCGTCCAAATTCGCTTGTTAAACTGATATTATTAACTAATTTATGTTAAAAAAAAAGAGCCGTATGCAGAGTTAAAAGAAACACGTCTTTTCTCACCGAGCACGACCGACTGAATTCACAGTGATGCAGGTTTATCTGCACCACATTCAGCCTCTTAGGGTCCATCATTTTTGGGAAACCTAAATCTGATAGACCCCAACCCAAATATCGCAACCCCACTCATAGACTTAAATTTCCTGAGAGACTTCTGGTCTACTGGGGGTAATTCGTCCCCAGGCCTAGCTCTCTTAACCGTGACAAAACTGTCACCATTAAGAGGGATGGGTAGTGAACTCTTACCCTCCATCCTTCTACGTTCCTTGTAAGAGGATACGCCAGCAGAGTCTGGTGAGGATCCTTTGTCTTTACTGACAACATTTGATTCCTTAGCATCCTCTGCTGTATACCCCGCAGGATAGGGAAGCTGTAGGATGACACCGACCGTGGATTCTTTCCAATCTAGCAGCGTTCTTCCGGTACATCCTCAGCAAATGCCTATCCCGCCCATCGTGCAGTGAAGTCTTTCTTAGCTATCTTTTCTAGAAAGGCTAAGGAGACTCCCCCACAACTCTTGGCTTTTTCGAGATTCGATCGGCTCTCCGATGTGACTTGTTCTGTCGCATCCTGCCGAACAATGGATTTCGGTGTATTCTGTCTCGAATGTGACCACAAAAGTCGATGGTTCAACCCTCTGGTCCTGATCATGAGCCGAAATCATAGCTATTTCGTGCTCATCATCAGAGTCCAAAGTCAGATCACCAAGTCTTTCCGAGGCTCCAGAACGTGTCAGTGAGTCCATTGGCGAGCCCATCCAGTCGGTCTCTGTCAGTTCTGTCATAAGCTGACTTTCGAGCAGCAGAATATCCCTGTGAACACCCAGCAGATCCGAGTCTGAATCTGACATTGGGCCACTGATTTGTCAGTGATATTCCCTGCACCAACTTCTGTCACTATGTCCGTTTCTTTTTATTTCGAAATTGTCCAGTATCCAATCCCACGAGTATGCACGTATACAAAGGACCATCTCGCGCAGTGTCGGCTTGCACGGACTAGGCTAGAATTACAACTGACCTTTGCCATCAGCGTCAGAGGGAAGCTGTTCGCGACTAGTTTCTTGAACCACTAACTAGCTATCCAGGTCCTCGGCACTGCTATCAACCACCTTGACCTTAAAAGTGGGGGAAGTGGGATTAAAAGGGGGGAGGGGAAGGATTGTAGGTGAAGGGAATAGGATGAGGAATGGATAACCCTTGGTCATGCTGGCCTTATAGTGTCTGCCTTTAAACTTGTTCCGACTCATCTGTCCGGATTCAAGTTCCAACACAGACACTACAGCCGACACTTAAGCCACCACATCGCGGCAAGATAGTTATCCAGGTGGTGGAAGGAAGAGGAAAGTAATGCTACAAATGAGAGGGAACTGCTGGCCATAGTTTGGGCTTTGCAGAACCTCAGAAAATACTTATATGGCATTGCAAAAGTGGTGATCTTAACGGATTATCAGCCTCTAACCTATGCACTAAGTAATAAGAACAGTAATGCGAAAATGAAGATATGGAAGGCCATATTGGAGGAATACAATCTTGAAATCCGATATAAGCCTAATACCTAGTGTTGAAGTTCCGGTAAACGCATTTAGAAATCAATTGTTCCTTTTTCTAGACGATGTTCCTTCTTACCACTTTCAGATAATATTTCCGGGTTATCTTAGACACACAATCAAAGAAAGGGTTTATGGCCCAGAAAATTTAGTCAACATACTAAGGAGGTTTCCTAATCCTTCTGTCATTAGCTGTATTAAAGCACCCGAACCCATTATGGGAAAAATACAGGAAGTGTACCCCGATCATTTTTCAAATTATAAAACGCGCTTCTCACAACAAGTTGTACACGACGTAACCTCTGAATCTGACCAAGAAAACATAATTATTGACACCCATAAACGCGCCCACCGTAATGCACTTAAAAATAAAAGCCACATATTGGAAAAATATTATTTCCCAGGAATGCTTGCCAAGATTAAGAGAATAGTAAAGTTATGCAGCATTTGCAAAAGGAATAAATATGAGCGACACCGCAGTTAAACCAAACACCAATTCCAACTTATACCGGACAGATTATTCATATTGACATTTTTTCTACGGATAAAAAATTAATCATGACTTGTTTGGATAAATTTTCAAAATTCGCTCAGGCAAGAATCCTTAACGGAAAATCAATTGAGGATGTCCGGAAGCCCCTAAGAGAACTAATTTTTTATTTTGGTGTTCCGAAAACTATTGTAATTGATAATGAAAAGTCCCATAACTCTGCTTGCCTTATGTTCATGATGAAGGACGAATTGGGCATAGAAGTTTTTACGACACCTCAACACTACGCTTTCACTCAACACTAGCAGAACTCTTGAGGTGCTTAAAGGATGAAGCAATTAGCAGAAATTTCGAGGAACTTCTCGAAAGAGCCGTTAATGAATACAATCATTCAGTGCATTCCACGATTGGAAGGAAACCCGTTGACATGTTTTTTGGGCGAACCATAGACTTTTCACCAGGACATTATGAGCGTACTCGACACACCAACGTTGAAAGACTGCAATAGAAACATGAAAAAGATTTAAGATATCATAATAGGAAACAAACAAAAGCGAAAGATTATATTCCAGGACAGACAATCTTTTTTAGGATTAATAAAGGCCTCGTTACTAAATTAACCGAAAAATATAAAGAGGAAGTAGTGAAAGAAAATAGCAATTCTACCGTTGTAACGGAAAGCGGAAGAATTGTTCATAAGAAACATATTAGGATTAATTCCCTTTTTCGAATTTTACAGGTTTTTACTGTTCACACGACTATGCGTAGCCGACATTAAGATAATGGATTATTCCTATTCTAAAATGGTTGCGATTAACATAGAACCGGCTAAAGTCCAGGCTGGAACATTTAAGGTGGTTCACGTGATAGATTTGCAAAATTATGAAGACGTCGTAGGCAAATTGGAAACCGCACTCTTACTTGGAAATACCTCAAACCATCCTCTCTTTCCTTACCTAAATCACTCCATTATCCAAATCAAATCCTACATCTCCCGACTAAAGCCAAACCTAAGGAATATACGTTCTTTAAATTTTCTTGGATCGGCGTGGAAATGGCTATCTGGAACGCCAGATCGGCATGACTTTGAAATAATCCAAGAGAAAATGAATAACGTTTTATCCAATAGCAACAACCAAGTGATAATTAATCAACTTTCTATTGACAGATTGAACAATATTGCAATTTAAATAGAAAATTGAAATAATTAAAGAGGAAATATCATATATATCTCTTATTTGTTGGGCAAAAGCTAAAATTGTTAATTCCTTTATTTCCTCCAACATAAAAATAGACACCTTACATGATGTTTTCGAAAAAAATAATATTCCTTTTTCTAGCATTGATGAGCTGCTCACTTTTGCGAGTATAAAAGTGGAAGTTGATAACAAAAACCTAATCTATATCATTAGTATTCCAACTACTTTAAAACAAAATTGAAAAAAATTATTCATAAAGCCTGTTAAATTTAAGAATTTAATTTAAAAATTTGATTTCGAAAAAATAATAAAATGTGGCAATGATATTTTTGGCCTAAATAAGCATTTTCAAACTTATAATAGGTTAAGTATTTGTCGATTAAGTGAAATTAAAAATATTACTGTCGGTGCATGCATTCCAAAACTTTAAATGAGTCAGCCATCAACATGTGCAACTACAAACAACTACCATATTCCAACCGTTGAAGAATTAAAAGATGACATCTTATTTTTGAACCAATTCACGGGAGAAATTGAAGTTGACGGATCATCAATGCATCTAAACGTTACTTTTATCATTCACCACCTTAACTCTTCAATTAAAATAGATGGGAAAATGGAAACACTTTCACCCGAGATGATGAAGGCTGTAAGCTTTAACAATTCAAAAGTAATTCAGGAGCTAAAAACCAACAGCAACCTAAATTTTTATTTCAACATCATTCTAACGGTAACAACTATATCAACGTGTTGCGGAAGCAACACTCTTTTTTAAAAATTAGTTTAAACTCATCTTGTTTTAACTGGTCTATTGAGACTTCTAGCTGCACGAGTTAACTATATGAGACCTCGAAAAGAGGCAATTAATCACAGGAGTTAACTATATGAGTTATTCCGTTTCAAGAAATAAATACACTTGTCACTTCTGTTATCAAAATACTTCTGTTTTATTATTGATTTTCTTTTTTAAATGAAACTTATTACCTAAATACAAAAGTGCTTACATTAAAGTTTAATAATTTTTAATTTAAATGATTCTGCAATTACCTAAATACAAAAGTGTTTACATACATTAAAGTTTAATAACTTTTATTTTAAATGATTCTGCAATTACCTAAATACAAAAGTGTTTACATACATTAAAGTTTAATAACTTTTATTTTAAATGATTCTGCAATTACCTAAATACAAAAGTGTTTACGTAAATTAAAGTTCAATAAACGGTTTCGCAATTTTGTTTATAAAGAAAAGGTTTAAGTTATTTTATTTGTAATGACAAATATGTATATGCCGATATGGCTATTTTATTTATGTGGCTACTTAATCTAGTGCATCTGTTGTTGTTGTTGTTTTGGTTACAGTTGTCTTTATGCTTAGTTTTGGGTTTCTTCTTTATTGTGTTTTATATGCTGATATAGTTGTTCAATCTAGGTGGTTTCTTTGGTGTATCTGTTGTTGTTGTTGTTGTGTTTGCAGTTGTGTTTGCAGTTGTTACTATAACTCCTCCCCCTTTAGTATGGAGCGATGGCCAAAAGTATTGATGGTCAGGAGCGATTATATTAGTGGTGGGAAGTTCGTTTACAGCAATTTTAGTTTTCCGCTTGGTTATGACAATGATAATTATTGTACCAATTACTGCAAGTAGGAAGCCGTAGTTTATGTATCTGTGTAGTTCTGTATTATCCGATAAGACTTCAATGGCCAGTTTATTTTTTAAATGGTACTCTTTAAGTTTGGGTATACTCAAGCTTTCTATTGTGGACAGAGGTTTTATGTTTATTTGTGTAGATGGGTTTAGAATAAATTCGTCCCAATATATGTTTGGGTTATCTTTGTAGGTAATTCCGTTAATGATAAGATCACAGGTTTTAAAATGTATTAATAAGTTTCCCTTAATAACGTGTGTTTTCGCTTCGCATGATGTCTTCATTTCTGTTGGTGGCAGATTTCTTATTAACACAAGTCCTTGTTCTGGTTGTGAGACTTTCGTTAAGTGGCCGACATCGTTGAGGTTACAGTTGGCTTCTTGATTATTTATGATTTTTCCAAAGCATGAGGATTTTTCTATTGTTTCCTGTTGTGAACTTTCTTTGCAGTAATACAGGTTTTCGATTTTTTTTGCATAAATTGTCGAAATATTGAATTTTTTCATTGTTATAGATTATATATGGTTTTATTATTATTTCTTTTGTTTTATTAATAGGTATGGGGATTGTGTGGGAAATTATGTATTGATCATGAGGGATATGAGGAATAAGAATATTGAAAATGATATTTGTGTTATTGTAGTAGGCTTGTAACTCTAGGAGTTCGTACAAATGTTCTATGGTATCGATTTCAATAGATTGATTTTTCAAATTGTTTTCGATTTCATTTAGTTCTTCTATATTTAAAATCATTTTTGGTATGATGTTAAGTCTAGATAAGATCATTGCTTCGGAAATACTTGCAATATGATTTGACAATAAATCGATATGATAATTGATCTGATCCAAGTACTGAACGTCGTTGATAAGTTTGGAATTAGAGATAATGTTGTTTTGTGAGTGTTGTAATGACCGAACTATAATATCTTGTTCTCTATTTATATGATTTGTAATGTTCTCCATTCTTTCAATAATCTTAGTGTTGAGCACACTTTGTCTATTCGTTTCGGTTTGTACACTTGATGTTAAGTTGGATTATTATTTTGTTAATATGAGAAGCGTCGTTGCTGTCCATATTTCCCGTGATGAATTTTATTGCTGAACCTATACCATTAAATAGTCCTCTTTTGTTTCGATATCTAGGTATTATTGAATTCAACTTATTCTTGAGATCTGTCAGCTTATATTTTGTCACTTCGAGGGAACCCTTGTTATAGTGTGAAAGTGTGAAATGTTTTAACGATTCTTCGAGTTTCACAACATTGTTACTATATGAATCAAGTTTTATGATGTGTATAAGGTTGGTGTAGTCTGTTATTGTTTTGGCTGTTCCTAATTTTATTTGTAGTAACCCTTGTGTGTCGCTTAAGTTTTATATGTTTAGTGTTTGTGCATATATTGTGGTTATTAATCTGAAATGGACATTGGATAATTAATTTGGATTCAATATCGTTTTTTCCTTATTTTAGATTTGTGTAGTTTTTTGTTTTGTGTAGTTAATAATGTTGATCTGTTGTTCTGTTTTACTTTGTGCTTAGAAAATCTTGGTGTAAGTTTGTTCCTTCTACATTCTCTTCTGTAAATATAGTCGTTCTCTTCGTAACTTATTGGTTCCTGTCTGTCTGTGTTAAGTTTCTCAATGCGTTTATCCGTGTCGGTCTCCAATTTATCCCTAATAGATTTGTAAAGTTGGGTTTGAAATTGATTAATTTTGGAAAGGTATTCGTGTTCATCGTTGAATGTAATCTGTCGGTCAAATTTGTAGGTTCTTCCGTAGAAAAGCTCAAAAGGTGTTAATTTCGTGGAAGAGTGTATTGCATTATTGTACGTTATGATCGTTTCTGTTAAAATATCATCGTGATCCATTTCTAACTTTTTATCTTTAGCTTTTTCCATTATTAATCTGTATGTTTCAGTTAACGTTGAATGAAGTCTCTCTACAGGTGCATTGCTGCTTGATTGTTGGAAAGACGTAAAATGCAAGTTAATTTGATATTGTTTGCAAAAAGCTTTAAATAGGTTTGAATTGAATTCTGTACCCTGGTCACAAACGATTTCATTAGGGATGCCGTGCAGGCTTAGAAAGTGTTTTAAGGCTTTAATTACGCAAAGGCTTTTTCTCGCTGTTAAAGTGTAGGCGGCAGCAAATTTGGAAAATTTATCTATAATCGTTAAAATATTTCTTCCGCTAATTGTATAAATGTCTATATGTACTATGTCTAATGGTTTAGTAGGTGTTGGGGGTTTCTCGAATTGAGTTTTTGGAGGATGTCTGTCATATTTTAATCTTTGACATGAATCGCAATTGTTTATCGTTTGAATTATCTTTGATTTCATATACGGAAAGTAGTATTCGCGTTTAAGGTGGTCATGTGTTTCCTGAATGCCTCTGTGGTTATTGTTCTCGTGATAATCTTGAATGATCTTATCTTGACTATCGTTTCCTTTATGTCTTCCACCATTGTAGTACATCTAACTAAACGAAAAATTTTGCTTTGTGCGAAGTGTTTTGCGTACACATTCTGAATTACGCGAAAAGATTCGTCATCTGTGAAAATTGCTGTGGTCTTATTGGGGGCAAGATGTTTTTTCAAAATGTCCGTTATAATTTCTTCTGTATAATCGGGGTATGTAAATGTTTTTCTGTGTTTGTTCTTGAAAATTACTTCGAATTTTATGCGAGGACTAGAGTTCCCTTTAAAAAATAAGGTTTGCAAATTAAAGTCGTTTATTGGTTTCTCCGAAATGGGTATACCATCATCGCAATTTTCTTCCGCAGAGTGAATGGTGCTACCCGAAGTGGCCTGGACAGAAAGTGTGTCAAATGTATTCATATTCAGAGTTTCCAGAGGGTCAATTCTTATTCGACTAAGGGCATCTGCGTTTGTATTTAGCTTCCCTTTTTTGTAAATAATTTCGTAGTCATACTCCTCTAATTTCAATCTCCATCTAATCAGTTTTGAATTTGGCTCTTTAAGGCTCATAATCCACGTGAGGGGTCTATGGTCTGTTATAATTCTGAAACGGTGCCCAAATAAGTATGGCCGAAAGTATTTGGTAGCCCAAACTATGGCTAAGAGTTCTTTTTCTATTGTGGAGTAATTTATTTCTGATGTCGTGAGTGTTCGACTTGCGTAGCAAATCGGTTTATCATTCCCTATGGGCCCCTGTGACAGGATGGCTCCTATCGCAAAATTACTTGCGTCTGTCGTAAGGTTAAATGGCTTTGAGAAATCTGGGTATTGTAGGATTGGGTCGTTAGTTAGGAGGCTTTTACAAATTTCAAAAGTTTTCCTGTATTTGTCGTCTATTATAACAGTTTTATCCTTCTTCAGACATGTTGTAAATGGTTTCGTTATCTTGGCAAAGTCCTTTATAAATTTACGGTAATAGCCTAATAGGCCCAGAAATTACTTTATTTCCTTCTGGTTTGTAGGAATTGGGAAGTTTTGAATGGCCGATATTTTATCAGGGTTTGGTTTTACACCCTCAGTTGTCACTAAATGACCTAAAAATGCACACTCTTTGTGCAAGAATTCCGATTTATCTAGTTGTATTTTGAAGTTGGCCTCTCTAAGGGCTCCAAAGACTTTCCCTAGATTTTCTGCATGTTCTTGGAGTGAGGTGGAATACACAATAATGTCATCCAAGTAGACTAAACATACAGTTCCTATCAAATCCTTAAGGACGCAATCCATTACTCTCTGAAATGTCGATGGGGCGTTTTTAAGCCCGAAAGGCATTCTTACAAACTCGTAGTGTCCATTCTCTACTGTGAATGCGGTTTTAGAAACGTCCTTTGGATTCATCTCTATTTGATGGAATCCGCTGGCCAAGTCCAGTGTGGTGAAATACATGCATTTACCGAGTTTGTCTAGTATTTCATTTATATTCGGTATAGGGTACCTGTCCGAGATTGTTTTCTCGTTTAGTTTCCTATAATCGATAACCAGACGCCACTTTCTTTTCCCGCTAGCATCTGCCTTTTTCGGGACTATCCATACTGGTGCACTCCAGGGTGAGTAGCTTTCCCGTATGATGCCCTGGCTTAGCATATCCGAAATTTGCCTCTGTACCTCCGTCTTATGAACATAAGGGTACCTATATGATTTCGTATATATTGGAATGTCATCCCTTGTAATGATGTCGTGTTTAATCTTATTAGTGAAGGTAAGAGATTGGTTCTCTTGAAGGAAAACATCCTCGAATTCTCTACATAATTTTGTGATAACCTTCCGTTCCTCTGAATTTAAGTGGTCAATTCTAAGATTTTCTAATAATCCAGGGTTTTGGTATTCAGGAGGACTTTCGAGGTTAATATTGTTAATTTCCTTGTAGTATGAATCTGTGATTGGATCTACTTTAATTGGACTTTCAATTATAATAATTTTATCCGTAACTGATTTATTATTCACCTCCGCAAAGCTGTACCAGTTCTTTGCCTTGTACATGCCAGGGGAAATAGTTACTTCGGGGTTAATTGTGATAGTAGGGATTATGAAATCGCCATTTTCCAAATCCACAGGGATTTTAATGACAGCTTTCGTTTTTGGTGCTATTAGAAATTTACCCGAAGTTAAGTTTGGTTTAAAGGACAAGGGGATACAGGATTTACCTGAGTTATAGTAACAACTGCAAACACAACTGCAAACACGACAACAACAACAACAGATACACCAAAGAAACCACCTAGATTGAACAACTATATCAGCATATAAAACACAATAAAGAAGAAACCCAAAACTAAGCATAAAGACAACTGTAACCAAAACAACAACAACAACAGATGCACTAGATTAAGTAGCCACATAAATAAAATAGCCATATCGGCATATACATATTTGTCATTACAAATAAAATAACTTAAACCTTTTCTTTATAAACAAAATTGCGAAACCGTTTATTGAACTTTAATTTACGTAAACACTTTTGTATTTAGGTAATAGCAGAATCATTTAAAATAAAAGTTATTAAACTTTAATATATGTTAACACTTTTGTATTTAGGTAATTGCAGAATCATTTAAATTAAAAATTATTAAACTTTAATGTAAGCACTTTTGTATTTAGGTAATAAGTTTCATTTAAAAAAGAAAATCAATAATAAAACAGAAGTATTTTGATAACAGAAGTGACAAGTGTATTTATTTCTTGAAACGGAATAACTCATATAGTTAACTGGCGCAGTCGGGTAGTTCCTGTAGTTCCTGTATAAATTAAAAAGAATAAAGGCGACGGATTATTGCCATATATTCAAGTGACGGATTATCACTACACACATTGTACAAGGAACATCATTACGAAGGATCATCGTAGAAGATTGGAACAAGAACCACAAACAACAATGCAGGTTACGATTATTATTGTGTAAGTTGAATATTGAATAATAAATAAACTAAAAAGAATCAAGAAAAAAAAAAATATATATAAGTGAAAACCTAACTAAATTTGAAAACAAATATAAACAAAAAAAAAATAATAAATAAAAAGTAATCAATCAAAAATCGATAAAAACTAGTTTCAATAGTACATACACTTAGATGAATATAAAATAATTTACTTTTCCGAAGATTAATTATTTTATATACTAAATAAACAAATTCATATATTTTTAAAGACCAGCGATTCTCAAGGGACCCTCCTGTAAATCTCTTTAAATATATGTTTTGTTTAAACACAAGTAAAACACTATATGCCTAAATTTCGTCCCTACTTTATTCCAAAAAGAACACTTACTCCTATCCCAGAATCTGAAATTGAAATGAGTGTAAATCAAGATAACCAAAGTAACACTATGAATTCTACAAATAATTCACCTTCGACAGTAAGAAATATTGTGGAATCTTTAAGAATCACTGATGCTGTCAAGGATCTTCCGAAATTCGACGGAAATGCTAGATTGTTATATGATTTCATTAACAATGTAGAGGAAATTCTTTCGATATTGTCACCCATCGATGGCACTCCGTTTGCCAAAATGATCTTAAGATCCATACGTAACAAAGTCGAAGGAGAGGCAAATGAAATATTGAACATGTACAGCACAGATTTGAGCTGGCAGAGCATTAAGAATAATCTTATATTACATTACTCTGATAAGAGGAATGAGACCTCATTAATTCGAGATTTACATCTCCTAAAACAGAATAATAAGACATTAGAAGAATTTTATAGCTCAGTGGTGGAAATTCAAGCCACAATAAATAATCATCTAATGATTCACGAAGTAGACCCCAATATTATCTCAGCTAAGAGGGAATTGTTTGCCAAAATGTGCCTCAACACATTTTTGTCCGGTCTTAAAGAACCACTTGGTTCCTCCATTAGGGCTATGAAACCAGAAACATTACCAACGGCTTTTTCATACTGTATTACTGAGCAAAACATGTTTTATATTCGATAAGAGAGTAGAAACCTAGTAAGAAGGCAGGAAACCCATAGAACTTATAATCCACAACAATCATATCCTCATTATCAAAGACCATTTACCCCAAGATTACAACCAATAAACAATTACAGACCACAACAAAACATGAATTATAGTCCTCCCATTTATCAAAACAGAACACAATTACCACCCAATCAGTCATTTGCTAGACCCCAATTAGCACACAATTTTAATTCACCAACACCTAGACAATCATACTATCACACAGCCACAAATAACCAAAACCAATTTAACAATTTCAAACAACCACAAATAAACACTAACACAAACTATCAGACACCGGAACCCATGGACACTAGCTCAGGTTACACTCACCTTAAGAACAATAGTGGACAAACACGAAGACTTCGAAGGGAAGTTCATCATTTTGACCACAATTTTGGAAATCCTTATGATACTGACCAGAACCCCGGGAATTTTCAGGATATTTATCATAACTTTGGAAATTTTGACAATTATTCTAACCCAGAGGACCATGATGTCCCAAACTATGTGCCTGATATGGACAATTACAACGAAATTGAGGACGTAGAAAATTTTCAATTAGATGCCTCCAAAACCCAACGGGATACTTAGATATCAACAAACATGGTACTAACCTCCTTTACATAAACATTTCATCCCCATTTGGACATCCACTCCGCTTTCTAATAGATACAGGTGCATCGGCATCTTTTATTAATCCAGAATACACCAAACAATTAGATATAATAGAATGTACACCGATAATAATAAATACCGTGTTAAACAAACACCGATTAAATACAAAAGTTAATATTCCAACGTTCATAGAATTTCAAGAAAACGGAAACATGGAATTTTATATTTTCAAATTCCACAACTATTTTGACGGTCTTATTGGATTCGATATACTTACCGAATTAAAGGCGAAAATAGACCTCGAAAAGAGGCAATTAATCACAGGAGTTAACTATATGAGTTATTCCGTTTCAAGAAATAAATACACTTGTCACTTCTGTTATCAAAATACTTCTGTTTTATTATTGATTTTCTTTTTTAAATGAAACTTATTACCTAAATACAAAAGTGCTTACATTAAAGTTTAATAATTTTTAATTTAAATGATTCTGCAATTACCTAAATACAAAAGTGTTTACATACATTAAAGTTTAATAACTTTTATTTTAAATGATTCTGCAATTACCTAAATACAAAAGTGTTTACGTAAATTAAAGTTCAATAAACGGTTTCGCAATTTTGTTTATAAAGAAAAGGTTTAAGTTATTTTATTTGTAATGACAAATATGTATATGCCGATATGGCTATTTTATTTATGTGGCTACTTAATCTAGTGCATCTGTTGTTGTTGTTGTTTTGGTTACAGTTGTCTTTATGCTTAGTTTTGGGTTTCTTCTTTATTGTGTTTTATATGCTGATATAGTTGTTCAATCTAGGTGGTTTCTTTGGTGTATCTGTTGTTGTTGTTGTTGTGTTTGCAGTTGTGTTTGCAGTTGTTACTATAACTTCTCCCCCTTTAGTATGGAGCGATGGCCAAAAGTATTGATGGTCAGGAGCGATTATATTAGTGGTGGGAAGTTCGTTTACAGCAATTTTAGTTTTCCGCTTGGTTATGACAATGATAATTATTGTACCAATTACTGCAAGTAGGAAGCCGTAGTTTATGTATCTGTGTAGTTCTGTATTATCCGATAAGACTTCAATGGCCAGTTTATTTTTTAAATGGTACTCTTTAAGTTTGGGTATAGTCAAGCTTTCTATTGTGGACAGAGGTTTTATGTTTATTTGTGTAGATGGGTTTAGAATAAATTCGTCCCAATATATGTTTGGGTTATCTTTGTAGGTAATTCCGTTGATGATAAGATCACAGGTTTTAAAATGTATTAATAAGTTTCCCTTAATAACGTGTGTTTTCGCTTCGCATGATGTCTTCATTTCTGTTGGTGGCAGATTTCTTATTAACACAAGTCCTTGTTCTGGTTGTGAGACTTTCGTTAAGTGGCCGACATCGTTGAGGTTACAGTTGGCTTCTTGATTATTTATGATTTTTCCAAAGCATGAGGATTTTTCTATTGTTTCCTGTTGTGAACTTTCTTTGCAGTAATACAGGTTTTCGATTTTTTTTGCATAAATTGTCGAAATATTGAATTTTTTCATTGTTATAGATTATATATGGTTTTATTATTATTTCTTTTGTTTTATTAATAGGTATGGGGATTTTGTGGGAAATTATGTATTGATCATGAGGGATATGAGGAATAAGAATATTGAAAATGATATTTGTGTTATTGTAGTAGGCTTGTAACTCTAGGAGTTCGTACAAATGTTCTATGGTATCGATTTCAATAGATTGATTTTTCAAATTGTTTTCGATTTCATTTAGTTCTTCTATATTTAAAATCATTTTTGGTATGATGTTAAGTCTAGATAAGATCATTGCTTCGGAAATACTTGCAATATGATTTGACAATAAATCGATATGATAATTGATCTGATCCAAGTACTGAACGTCGTTGATAAGTTTGGAATTAGAGATAATGTTGTTTTGTGAGTGTTGTAATGACCGAACTATAATATCTTGTTCTCTATTTATATGATTTGTAATGTTCTCCATTCTTTCAATAATCTTAGTGTTGAGCACACTTTGTCTATTCGTTTCGGTTTGTACACTTGATGTTAAGTTGGATATTATTTCGTTAATATGAGAAGCGTCGTTGCTGTCCATATTTCCCGTGATGAATTTTATTGCTGAACCTATACCATTAAATAGTCCTCTTTTGTTTCGATATCTAGGTATTATTGAATTCAACTTATTCTTGTGATCTGTCAGCTTATATTTTGTCACTTCGAGGGAACCCTTGTTATAGTGTGAAAGTGTGAAATGTTTTAACGATTCTTCGAGTTTCACAACATTGTTACTATATGAATCAAGTTTTATGATGTGTATAAGGTTGGTGTAGTCTGTTATTGTTTTGGCTGTTCCTAATTTTATTTGTAGTAACCCTTGTGTGTCGCTTAAGTTTTGTATGTTTAGTGTTTGTGCATATATTGTGGTTATTAATCTGAAATGGACATTGGATAATTAATTTGGATTCAATATCGTTTTTTCCTTATTTTAGATTTGTGTAGTTTTTTGTTTTGTGTAGTTAATAATGTTGATCTGTTGTTCTGTTTTACTTTGTGCTTAGAAAATCTTGGTGTAAGTTTGTTCCTTCTACATTCTCTTCTGTAAATATAGTCGTTCTCTTCGTAACTTATTGGTTCCTGTCTGTCTGTGTTAAGTTTCTCAATGCGTTTATCCGTGTCGGTCTCCAATTTATCCCTAATAGATTTGTAAAGTTGGGTTTGAAATTGATTAATTTTGGAAAGGTATTCGTGTTCATCGTTGAATGTAATCTGTCGGTCAAATTTGTAGGTTCTTCCGTAGAAAAGCTCAAAAGGTGTTAATTTCGTGGAAGAGTGTATTGCATTATTGTACGTTATGATCGTTTCTGTTAAAATATCATCGTGATCCATTTCTAACTTTTTATCTTTAGCTTTTTCCATTATTAATCTGTATGTTTCAGTTAACGTTGAATGAAGTCTCTCTACAGGTGCATTGCTGCTTGATTGTTGGAAAGACGTAAAATGCAAGTTAATTTGATATTGTTTGCAAAAAGCTTTAAATAGGTTTGAATTGAATTCTGTACCCTGGTCACAAACGATTTCATTAGGGATGCCGTGCAGGCTTAGAAAGTGTTTTAAGGCTTTAATTACGCAAAGGCTGTTTCTCGCTGTTAAAGTGTAGGCGGCAGCAAATTTGGAAAATTTATCTATAATCGTTAAAATATTTCTTCCGCTAATTGTATAAATGTCTATATGTACTATGTCTAATGGTTTAGTAGGTGTTGGGGGTTTCTCGAATTGAGTTTTTGGAGGATGTCTGTCATATTTTAATCTTTGACATGAATCGCAATTGTTTATCGTTTGAATTATCTTTGATTTCATATACGGAAAGTAGTATTCGCGTTTAAGGTGGTCATGTGTTTCCTGAATGCCTCTGTGGTTATTGTTCTCGTGATAATCTTGAATGATCTTATCTTGACTATCGTTTCCTTTATGTCTTCCACCATTGCAGTACATCTAACTAAACGAAAAATTTTGCTTTGTGCGAAGTGTTTTGCGTACACATTCTGAATTACGCGAAAAGATTCGTCATCTGTGAAAATTGCTGTGGTCTTATTGGGGGCAAGATGTTTTTTCAAAATGTCCGTTATAATTTCTTCTGTATAATCGGGGTATGTAAATGTTTTTCTGTGTTTGTTCTTGAAAATTACTTCGAATTTTATGCGAGGACTAGAGTTCCCTTTAAAAAATAAGGTTTGCAAATTAAAGTCGTTTATTGGTTTCTCCGAAATGGGTATACCATCATCGCAATTTTCTTCCGCAGAGTGAATGGTGCTACCCGAAGTGGCCTGGACAGAAAGTGTGTCAAATGTATTCATATTCAGAGTTTCCAGAGGGTCAATTCTTATTCGACTAAGGGCATCTGCGTTTGTATTTAGCTTCCCTTTTTTGTAAATAATTTCGTAGTCATACTCCTCTAATTTCAATCTCCATCTAATCAGTTTTGAATTTGGCTCTTTAAGGCTCATAATCCACGTGAGGGGTCTATGGTCTGTTATAATTCTGAAACGGTGCCCAAATAAGTATGGCCGAAAGTATTTGGTAGCCCAAACTATGGCTAAGAGTTCTTTTTCTATTGTGGAGTAATTTATTTCTGATGTCGTGAGTGTTCGACTTGCGTAGCAAATCGGTTTATCATTCCCTATGGGCCCCTGTGACAGGATGGCTCCTATCGCAAAATTACTTGCGTCTGTCGTAAGGTTAAATGGCTTTGAGAAATCTGGGTATTGTAGGATTGGGTCGTTAGTTAGGAGGCTTTTACAAATTTCAAAAGTTTTCCTGTATTTGTCGTCTATTATAACAGTTTTATCCTTCTTCAGACATGTTGTAAATGGTTTCGTTATCTTGGCAAAGTCCTTTATAAATTTACGGTAATAGCCTAATAGGCCCAGAAATGACTTTATTTCCTTCTGGTTTGTAGGAATTGGGAAGTTTTGAATGGCCGATATTTTATCAGGGTTTGGTTTTACACCCTCAGTTGTCACTAAATGACCTAAAAATGCACACTCTTTGTGCAAGAATTCCGATTTATCTAGTTGTATTTTGAAGTTGGCCTCTCTAAGGGCTCCAAAGACTTTCCCTAGATTTTCTGCATGTTCTTGGAGTGAGGTGGAATACACAATAATGTCATCCAAGTAGACTAAACATACAGTTCCTATCAAATCCTTAAGGACGCAATCCATTACTCTCTGAAATGTCGATGGGGCGTTTTTAAGCCCGAAAGGCATTCTTACAAACTCGTAGTGTCCATTCTCTACTGTGAATGCGGTTTTAGAAACGTCCTTTGGATTCATCTCTATTTGATGGAATCCGCTGGCCAAGTCCAGTGTGGTGAAATACATGCATTTACCGAGTTTGTCTAGTATTTCATTTATATTCGGTATAGGGTACCTGTCCGAGATTGTTTTCTCGTTTAGTTTCCTATAATCGATAACCAGACGCCACTTTCTTTTCCCGCTAGCATCTGCCTTTTTCGGGACTATCCATACTGGTGCACTCCAGGGTGAGTAGCTTTCCCGTATGATGCCCTGGCTTAGCATATCCGAAATTTGCCTCTGTACCTCCGCCTTATGAACATAAGGGTACCTATATGATTTCGTATATATTGGAATGTCATCCCTTGTAATGATGTTGTGTTTAATCTTATTAGTGAAGGTAAGAGATTGGTTCTCTTGAAGGAAAACATCCTCGAATTCTCTACATAATTTTGTGATAACCTTCCGTTCCTCTGAATTTAAGTGGTCAATTCTAAGATTTTCTAATAATCCAGGGTTTTGGTATTCAGGAGGACTTTCGAGGTTAATATTGTTAATTTCCTTGTAGTATGAATCTGTGATTGGATCTACTTTAATTGGACTTTCAATTATAATAATTTTATCCGTAACTGATTTATTATTCACCTCCGCAAAGCTGTACCAGTTCTTTGCCTTGTACATGCCAGGGGAAATAGTTACTTCGGGGTTAATTGTGATAGTAGGGATTATGAAATCGCCATTTTCCAAATCCACAGGGATTTTAATGACAGCTTTCGTTTTTGGTGCTATTAGAAATTTACCCGAAGTTAAGTTTGGTTTAAAGGACAAGGGGATACAGGATTTACCTGTGATTAATTGCCTCTTTTCGAGGTCTATTTTCGCCTTTAATTCGGTAAGTATATCGAATCCAATAAGACCGTCAAAATAGTTGTGGAATTTGAAAATATAAAATTCCATGTTTCCGTTTTCTTGAAATTCTATGAACGTTGGAATATTAACTTTTGTATTTAATCGGTGTTTGTTTAACACGGTATTTATTATTATCGGTGTACATTCTATTATATCTAATTGTTTGGTGTATTCTGGATTAATAAAAGATGCCGATGCACCTGTATCTATTAGAAAGCGGAGTGGATGTCCAAATGGGGATGAAATGTTTATGTAAGGGAGGTTAGTACCATGTTTGTTGATATCTAAGTATCCCGTTGGGTTTTGGAGGCATCTAATTGAAAATTTTCTACGTCCTCAATTTCGTTGTAATTGTCCATATCAGGCACATAGTTTGGTACATCATGGTCCTCTGGGTTAGAATAATTGTCAAAATTTCCAAAGTTATGATAAATATCCTGAAAATTCCCGGGGTTCTGGTCAGTATCATAAGGATTTCCAAAATTGTGGTCAAAATGATGAACTTCCCTTGGAAGTCTTCGTGTTTGTCCACTATTGTTCCTAAGGTGAGTGTAACCTGAGCTAGTGTCCATGGGTTCCGGTGTCTGATAGTTTGTGTTAGTGTTTATTTGTGGTTGTTTGAAATTGTTAAATTGGTTTTGGTTATTTGTGGCTGTGTGATAGTATGATTGTCTAGGTGTTGGTGAATTAAAATTGTGTGCTAATTGTGGTCTAGCAAATGACTGATTGGGTGGTAATTATGTTCTGTTTTGATAAATGGGAGGACTATAATTCATGTTTTGTTGTGGTCTGTAATTGTTTATTGGTTGTAATCTTGGGGTAAATGGTCTTTGATAATGAGGATATGATTGTTGTGGATTATAAGTTCTATGGGTTTCCTGCCTTCTTACTAGGTTTCTACTCTCTTGTCGAATATAAAACATGTTTTGCTCAGTAATACAGTATGAAAAAGCCGTTGGTAATGTTTCTGGTTTCATAGCCCTAATGGAGGAACCAAGTGGTTCTTTAAGACCGGACAAAAATGTGTTGAGGCACATTTTGGCAAACAATTCCCTCTTAGCTGAGATAATATTGGGGTCTACTTCGTGAATCATTAGATGATTATTTATTGTGGCTTGAATTTCCACCACTGAGCTATAAAATTCTTCTAATGTCTTATTATTCTGTTTTAGGAGATGTAAATCTCGAATTAATGAGGTATCATTCCTCTTATCAGAGTAATGTAATATAAGATTATTCTTAATGCTCTGCCAGCTCAAATCTGTGCTGTACATGTTCAATATTTCATTTGCCTCTCCTTCGACTTTGTTACGTATGGATCTTAAGATCATTTTGGCAAACGGAGTGCCATCGATGGGTGACAATATCGAAAGAATTTCCTCTACAATGTTAATAAAATCATATAACAATCTAGCATTTCCGTCGAATTTC
Source organism: Pollenia amentaria (assembly GCA_943735925.1). Lineage (NCBI taxonomy): Eukaryota > Metazoa > Arthropoda > Insecta > Diptera > Polleniidae > Pollenia > Pollenia amentaria. Next base: position 124,030,755 of record OX031006.1, on the reverse strand, counting down.
GGAAGATCCTTGACAGCATCAGGGATTCTTAAAGATTCCACAATATTTCTTACTGTCGAAGGTGAATTATTTGTAGAATTCATAGTGTTACTTTGGTTATCTTGATTTACACTCATTTCAATTTCAGATTCTGGGATAGGAGTAAGTGTTCGTTTTGGAATAAAGTAGGGACGAAATTTAGGCATATAGTGTTTTACTTGTGTTTAAACAAAACATATATTTAAAGAGATTTACAGGAGGGTCCCTTGAGAATCGCTGGTCTTTAAAAATATATGAATTTGTTTATTTAGTATATAAAATAATTAATCTTCGGAAAGGTAAATTATTTTATATTCATCTAAGTGTATGTACTATTGAAACTAGTTTTTATCGATTTTTGGTTGATTACTTTTTATTTATTATTTTTTTTTTTTGTTTATATTTGTTTTCAAATTTAGTTAGGTTTTCACTTATATATATTTTTTTTCTTGATTCTTTTTAGTTTATTTATTATTCAATATTCAACTTACACAATAATAATCGTAACCTGCATTGTTGTTTGTGGTTCTTGTTCCAATCTTCTACGATGATCCTTCGTAATGATGTTCCTTGTACAATGTGTGTAGTGATAATCCGTCCTTGAATATATGGCAATAATCCGTCGCCTTTATTCTTTTTAATTTATACAGGAACTACAGGAACTACCCGACTGCGCCAGTTAACTATATGAGTTATTCCGTTTCAAGAAATAAATACACTTGTCACTTCTGTTATCAAAATACTTCTGTTTTATTATTGATTTTCTTTTTTAAAATGAAACTTATTACCTAAAAACAAAAGTGCTTACATTAAAGTTTAATAATTTTTAATTTAAATGATTCTGCAATTACCTAAATACAAAAGTGTTTACATACATTAAAGTTTAATAACTTTTATTTTAAATGATTCTGCAATTACCTAAATACAAAAGTGTTTACGTAAATTAAAGTTCAATAAACGGTTTCGCAATTTTGTTTATAAAGAAAAGGTTTAAGTTATTTTATTTGTAATGACAAATATGTATATGCCGATATGGCTATTTTATTTATGTGGCTACTTAATCTAGTGCATCTGTTGTTGTTGTTGTTTTGGTTACAGTTGTCTTTATGCTTAGTTTTGAGTTTCTTCTTTATTGTGTTTTATATGCTGATATAGTTGTTCAATCTAGGTGGTTTCTTTGGTGTATCTGTTGTTGTTGTTGTTGTGTTTGCAGTTGTTACTATAACTCCTCCCCCTTTAGTATGGAGCGATGGCCAAAAGTATTGATGGTCAGGAGCGATTATATTAGTGGTGGGAAGTTCGTTTACAGCAATTTTAGTTTTCCGCTTGGTTATGACAATGATAATTATTGTACCAATTACTGCAAGTAGGAAGCCGTAGTTTATGTATCTGTGTAGTTCTGTATTATCCGATAAGACTTCAATGGCCAGTTTATTTTTTAAATGGTACTCTTTAAGTTTGGGTATACTCAAGCTTTCTATTGTGGACAGAGGTTTTATGTTTATTTGTGTAGATGGGTTTAGAATAAATTCGTCCCAATATATGTTTGGGTTATCTTTGTAGGTAATTCCGTTGATGATAAGATCACAGGTTTTAAAATGTATTAATAAGTTTCCCTTAATAACGTGTGTTTTCGCTTCGCATGATGTCTTCATTTCTGTTGGTGGCAGATTTCTTATTAACACAAGTCCTTGTTCTGGTTGTGAGACTTTCGTTAAGTGGCCGACATCGTTGAGGTTACAGTTGGCTTCTTGATTATTTATGATTTTTCCAAAGCATGAGGATTTTTCTATTGTTTCCTGTTGTGAACTTTCTTTGCAGTAATACAGGTTTTCGATTTTTTTGCATAAATTGTCGAAATATTGAATTTTTTCATTGTTATAGATTATATATGGTTTTATTATTATTTCTTTTGTTTTATTAATAGGTATGGGGATTGTGTGGGAAATTATGTATTGATCATGAGGGATATGAGGAATAAGAATATTGAAAATGATATTTGTGTTATTGTAGTAGGCTTGTAACTCTAGGAGTTCGTACAAATGTTCTATGGTATCGATTTCAATAGATTGATTTTTCAAATTGTTTTCGATTTTATTTAGTTCTTCTATATTTAAAATCATTTTTGGTATGATGTTAAGTCTAGATAAGATCATTGCTTCGGAAATACTTGCAATATGATTTGACAATAAATCGATATGATAATTGATCTGATCCAAGTACTGAACGTCGTTGATAAGTTTGGAATTAGAGATAATGTTGTTTTGTGAGTGTTGTAATGACCGAACTATAATATCTTGTTCTCTATTTATATGATTTGTAATGTTCTCCATTCTTTCAATAATCTTAGTGTTGAGCACACTTTGTCTATTCGTTTCGGTTTGTACACTTGATGTTAAGTTGGATATTATTTCGTTAATATGAGAAGCGTCGTTGCTGTCCATATTTCCCGTGATGAATTTTATTGCTGAACCTATACCATTAAATAGTCCTCTTTTGTTTCGATATCTAGGTATTATTGAATTCAACTTATTCTTGAGATCTGTCAGCTTATATTTTGTCACTTCGAGGGAACCCTTGTTATAGTGTGAAAGTGTGAAATGTTTTAACGATTCTTCGAGTTTCACAACATTGTTGCTATATGAATCAAGTTTTATGATGTGTATAAGGTTGGTGTAGTCTGTTATTGTTTTGGCTGTTCCTAATTTTATTTGTAGTAACAGTTGTGTGTCGCTTAAGTTTTGTATGTTTAGTGTTTGTGCATATATTGTGGTTATTAATCTGAAATGGACATTGGATAATTAATTTGGATTCAATATCGTTTTTTCCTTATTTTAGATTTGTGTAGTTTTTTGTTTTGTGTAGTTAATAATGTTGATCTGTTGTTCTGTTTTACTTTGTGCTTAGAAAATCTTGGTGTAAGTTTGTTCCTTCTACATTCTCTTCTGTAAATATAGTCGTTCTCTTCGTAACTTATTGGTTCCTGTCTGTCTGTGTTAAGTTTCTCAATGCGTTTATCCGTGTCGGTCTCCAATTTATCCCTAATAGATTTGTAAAGTTGGGTTTGAAATTGATTAATTTTGGAAAGGTATTCGTGTTCATCGTTGAATGTAATCTGTCGGTCAAATTTGTAGGTTCTTCCGTAGAAAAGCTCAAAAGGTGTTAATTTCGTGGAAGAGTGTATTGCATTATTGTACGTTATGATCGTTTCTGTTAAAATATCATCGTGATCCATTTCTAACTTTTTATCTTTAGCTTTTTCCATTATTAATCTGTATGTTTCAGTTAACGTTGAATGAAGTCTCTCTACAGGTGCATTGCTGCTTGATTGTTGGAAAGACGTAAAATGCAAGTTAATTTGATATTGTTTGCAAAAAGCCTTAAATAGGTTTGAATTGAATTCTGTACCCTGGTCACAAACGATTTCATTAGGGATGCCGTGCAGGCTTAGAAAGTGTTTTAAGGCTTTAATTACGCAAAGGCTGTTTCCGCTGTTAAAGTGTAGGCGGCAGCAAATTTGGAAAATTTATCTATAATCGTTAAAATATTTCTTCCGCTAATTGTATAAATGTCTATATGTACTATGTCTAATGGTTTAGTAGGTGTTGGGGGTTTCTCGAATTGAGTTTTTGGAGGATGTCTATCATATTTTAATCTTTGACATGAATCGCAATTGTTTGTCGTTTGAATTATCTTTGATTTCATATACGGAAAGTAGTATTCGCGTTTAAGGTGGTCATGTGTTTCCTGAATGCCTCTGTGGTTATTGTTCTCGTGATAATCTTGAATGATCTTATCTTGACTATCGTTTTCCTTTATGTCTTCCACCATTGTAGTACATCTAACTAAACGAAAAATTTTGCTTTGTGCGAAGTGTTTTGCGTACACATTCTGAATTACGCGAAAAGATTCGTCATCTGTGAAAATTGCTGTGGTCTTATTGGGGGCAAGATGTTTTTTCAAAATGTCCGTTATAATTTCTTCTGTATAATCGGGGTATGTAAATGTTTTTCTGTGTTTGTTCTTGAAAATTACTTCGAATTTTATGCGAGGACTAGAGTTCCCTTTAAAAAATAAGGTTTGCAAATTAAAGTCGTTTATTGGTTTCTCCGAAATGGGTATACCATCATCGCAATTTTCTTCCGCAGAGTGAATGGTGCTACCCGAAGTGGCCTGGACAGAAAGTGTGTCAAATGTATTCATATTCAGAGTTTCCAGAGGGTCAATTCTTATTCGACTAAGGGCATCTGCGTTTGTATTTAGCTTCCCTTTTTTGTAAATAATTTCGTAGTCATACTCCTCTAATTTCAATCTCCATCTAATCAGTTTTGAATTTGGCTCTTTAAGGCTCATAATCCACGTGAGGGGTCTATGGTCTGTTATAATTCTGAAACGGTGCCCAAATAAGTATGGCCGAAAGTATTTGGTAGCCCAAACTATGGCTAAGAGTTCTTTTTCTATTGTGGAGTAATTTATTTCTGATGTCGTGAGTGTTCGACTTGCGTAGCAAATCGGTTTATCATTCCCTATGGGCCCCTGTGACAGGATGGCTCCTATCGCAAAATTACTTGCGTCTGTCGTAAGGTTAAATGGCTTTGAGAAATCTGGGTATTGTAGGATTGGGTCTTTAGTTAGGAGGCTTTTACAAATTTCAAAAGTTTTCCTGTATTTGTCGTCTATTATAACAGTTTTATCCTTCTTCAGACATGTTGTAAATGGTTTCGTTATCTTGGCAAAGTCCTTTATAAATTTACGGTAATAGCCTAATAGGCCCAGAAATGACTTTATTTCCTTCTGGTTTGTAGGAATTGGGAAGTTTTGAATGGCCGATATTTTATCAGGGTTTGGTTTTACACCCTCAGTTGTCACTAAATGACCTAAAAATGCACACTCTTTGTGCAAGAATTCCGATTTATCTAGTTGTATTTTGAAGTTGGCCTCTCTAAGGGCTCCAAAGACTTTCCCTAGATTTTCTGCATGTTCTTGGAGTGAGGTGGAATACACAATAATGTCATCCAAGTAGACTAAACATACAGTTCCTATCTGAAATGTCGATGGGGCGTTTTTAAGCCCGAAAGGCATTCTTACAAACTCGTAGTGTCCATTCTCTACTGTGAATGCGGTTTTAGAAACGTCCTTTGGATTCATCTCTATTTGATGGAATCCGCTGGCCAAGTCCAGTGTGGTGAAATACATGCATTTACCGAGTTTGTCTAGTATTTCATTTATATTCGGTATAGGGTACCTGTCCGAGATTGTTTTCTCGTTTAGTTTCCTATAATCGATAACCAGACGCCACTTTCTTTTCCCGCTAGCATCTGCCTTTTTCGGGACTATCCATACTGGTGCACTCCAGGGTGAGTAGCTTTCCCGTATGATGCCCTGGCTTAGCATATCCGAAATTTGCCTCTGTACCTCCGTCTTATGAACATAAGGGTACCTATATGATTTCGTATATATTGGAATGTCATCCCTTGTAATGATGTCGTGTTTAATCTTATTAGTGAAGGTAAGAGATTGGTTCTCTTGAAGGAAAACATCCTCGAATTCTCTACATAATTTTGTGATAACCTTCCGTTCCTCTGAATTTAAGTGGTCAATTCTAAGATTTTCTAATAATCCAGGGTTTTGGTATTCAGGAGGACTTTCGAGGTTAATATTGTTAATTTCCTTGTAGTATGAATCTGTGATTGGATCTACTTTAATTGGACTTTCAATTATAATAATTTTATCCGTAACTGATTTATTATTCACCTCCGCAAAGCTGTACCAGTTCTTTGCCTTGTACATGCCAGGGGAAATAGTTACTTCGGGGTTAATTGTGATAGTAGGGATTATGAAATCGCCATTTTCCAAATCCACAGGGATTTTAATGACAGCTTTCGTTTTTGGTGCTATTAGAAATTTACCCGAAGTTAAGTTTGGTTTAAAGGACAAGGGGATACAGGATTTACCTGTGATTAATTGCCTCTTTTCGAGGTCTATTTTCGCCTTTAATTCGGTAAGTATATCGAATCCAATAAGACCGTCAAAATAGTTGTGGAATTTTAAAATATAAAATTCCATGTTTCCGTTTTCTTGAAATTCTATGAACGTTGGAATATTAACTTTTGTATTTAATCGGTGTTTGTTTAACACGGTATTTATTATTATCGGTGTACATTCTATTATATCTAATTGTTTGGTGTATTCTGGATTAATAAAAGATGCCGATGCACCTGTATCTATTAGAAAGCGGAGTGGATGTCCAAATGGGGATGAAATGTTTATGTAAGGGAGGTTAGTACCATGTTTGTTGATATCTAAGTATCCCGTTGGGTTTTGGAGGCATCTAATTGAAAATTTTCTACGTCCTCAATTTCGTTGTAATTGTCCATATCAGGCACATAGTTTGGGACATCATGGTCCTCTGGGTTAGAATAATTGTCAAAATTTCCAAAGTTATGATAAATATCCTGAAAATTCCCGGGGTTCTGGTCAGTATCATAAGGATTTCCAAAATTGTGGTCAAAATGATGAACTTCCCTTCGAAGTCTTCGTGTTTGTCCACTATTGTTCTTAAGGTGAGTGTAACCTGAGCTAGTGTCCATGGGTTCCGGTGTCTGATAGTTTGTGTTAGTGTTTATTTGTGGTTGTTTGAAATTGTTAAATTGGTTTTGGTTATTTGTGGCTGTGTGATAGTATGATTGTCTAGGTGTTGGTGAATTAAAATTGTGTGCTAATTGGGGTCTAGCAAATGACTGATTGGGTGGTAATTGTGTTCTGTTTTGATAAATGGGAGGACTATAATTCATGTTTTGTTGTGGTCTGTAATTGTTTATTGGTTGTAATCTTGGGGTAAATGGTCTTTGATAATGAGGATATGATTGTTGTGGATTATAAGTTCTATGGGTTTCCTGCCTTCTTACTAGGTTTCTACTCTCTTATCGAATATAAAACATGTTTTGCTCAGTAATACAGTATGAAAAAGCCGTTGGTAATGTTTCTGGTTTCATAGCCCTAATGGAGGAACCAAGTGGTTCTTTAAGACCGGACAAAAATGTGTTGAGGCACATTTTGGCAAACAATTCCCTCTTAGCTGAGATAATATTGGGGTCTACTTCGTGAATCATTAGATGATTATTTATTGTGGCTTGAATTTCCACCACTGAGCTATAAAATTCTTCTAATGTCTTATTATTCTGTTTTAGGAGATGTAAATCTCGAATTAATGAGGTCTCATTCCTCTTATCAGAGTAATGTAATATAAGATTATTCTTAATGCTCTGCCAGCTCAAATCTGTGCTGTACATGTTCAATATTTCATTTGCCTCTCCTTCGACTTTGTTACGTATGGATCTTAAGATCATTTTGGCAAACGGAGTGCCATCGATGGGTGACAATATCGAAAGAATTTCCTCTACATTGTTAATGAAATCATATAACAATCTAGCATTTCCGTCGAATTTCGGAAGATCCTTGACAGCATCAGGGATTCTTAAAGATTCCACAATATTTCTTACTGTCGAAGGTGAATTATTTGTAGAATTCATAGTGTTACTTTGGTTATCTTGATTTACACTCATTTCAATTTCAGATTCTGGGATAGGAGTAAGTGTTCTTTTTGGAATAAAGTAGGGACGAAATTTAGGCATATAGTGTTTTACTTGTGTTTAAACAAAACATATATTTAAAGAGATTTACAGGAGGGTCCCTTGAGAATCGCTGGTCTTTAAAAATATATGAATTTGTTTATTTAGTATATAAAATAATTAATCTTCGGAAAAGTAAATTATTTTATATTCATCTAAGTGTATGTACTATTGAAACTAGTTTTTATCGATTTTTGATTGATTACTTTTTATTTATTATTTTTTTTTTGTTTATATTTGTTTTCAAATTTAGTTAGGTTTTCACTTATATATATTTTTTTTTTTCTTGATTCTTTTTAGTTTATTTATTATTCAATATTCAACTTACACAATAATAATCGTAACCTGCATTGTTGTTTGTGGTTCTTGTTCCAATCTTCTACGATGATCCTTCGTAATGATGTTCCTTGTACAATGTGTGTAGTGATAATCCGTCACTTGAATATATGGCAATAATCCGTCGCCTTTATTCTTTTTAATTTATACAGGAACTACAGGAACTACCCGACTGCGCCAGTTAACTATATGAGTTATTCCGTTTCAAGAAATAAATACACTTGTCACTTCTGTTATCAAAATACTTCTGTGTTATTATTGATTTTCTTTTTTAAATGAAACTTATTACCTAAATACAAAAGTGCTTACATTAAAGTTTAATAATTTTTAATTTAAATGATTCTGCAATTACCTAAATACAAAAGTGTTTACATACATTAAAGTTTAATAACTTTTATTTTAAATGATTCTGCAATTACCTAAATACAAAAGTGTTTACGTAAATTAAAGTTCAATAAACGGTTTCGCAATTTTGTTTATAAAGAAAAGGTTTAAGTTATTTTATTGTGTTTTATATGCTGATATAGTTGTTCAATCTAGGTGGTTTCTTTGGTGTATCTGTTGTTGTTGTTGTTGTGTTTGCAGTTGTGTTTGCAGTTGTTACTATAACTCACGCCATAATGAGTAGTCTGAATGTGGAGTTGCATCAAGTCCCTTTAGATATTTTGCCAGGGAAGCCGTTTTCTGAGACTGCAGTAACTTTCTTAGCCTTTTTGTGCACTCTTTTAATAAAGTTTTAAGTTGGGGGGATCTGTGCAATTGCCGCTCTTTTCGAACTCTCATTTTTTCAGTCAATAGACGCTCGACATCTGTAGAATAAATGTTATTGTTTTTGGTTTTTTTGAGGGTTATGCTAGAATGTTGAACAGCTAGTTAAAAACAACTGTCAAAATTAACAATAGCGAGATTCACGTTCTCCGGTGTTCTAGGCGGAATATTTTCTGTGCAATGGGCACTAAGATATTTTCAATATTTTAACCAATTTATTTGTGAGGCTGATGTTGATAAGTAACCAGACGGAGATACGATTCTATTTGGATTAATTATAGTAACAATTGTAGGTGTGTGATCGGAAGATAATTCTAGGGACGACTCCACATGAATCGGGTCTATGGGGATGTTATTAACCACGCCAAAATCTATGCCACCTGGAATTTTTTGATGATTAGTAGGCCAATAAATTGGCTGTCCGCTCACTGCCACATTTAAATTAATTTTAGATATTGTATTTAACAAAACACGACCCTTTGATGTTATAAGTCGTGACCCCCAGAAAGTGTGTTAAGCATTATAATCGCCAGCGGCCAGGAAACAGTGTCCTAATGATTTGTAGTATTTATAATATGATATTAAAAATCTAGGGGGAGAGTATAGAGATGAAAGCACTATGTTTGGATTTAGTTCTTCAACACAAACGTTCGTTGCTTGCAGATAATCTTCATGGTGATCACACATTCAGAAGTGTTTGATTCGGGATTTTATCAGAATAGCAGAACCTTCGCAAGCTCTATCTCGAGGGTTCTTGGTATCATATAACCATTGATTTTTAACGTATTTCTTGAGGTCAAATGAGTTTCAGAAACCATCATTACATCAATTTGTTTGCTTTTAAGAAAGTATTCTAGTTCATTTTTATGTTGGCGAATGCTGTTTGCGTTCCAAAAACATATTTTTAAACAATTCATTGCTTGTTTAGTACAGCTTGCAATAACATCGATTGCATTAATGATTCCATAGTTTTTTCTAGACTACTTAAATTAGAAACAGGAGTTTCATCATTATTTGGCAACTCACCTTGCATTGGCATATGGTTTGGACGTTAGCGTAGGATGATCTGTTATTACTAGGCTGAGGTACCTGAATGTCATTAGTGTTAACTAGATTTGTTGCATGCATTTGAGGGGGATAAGGTTTAGGTCCAATCGAGCGCTTGACGATATATTATACAGGGCATCCTCTATAGTTGGCAGTGTGATTACCACCACAGTTGCTATATGTTTTAACATTGTGGTAATTTTTAGACTTTTCGCAGAGAGCTGTACCATGTAATTCTCCACATACGACGCAAACAGGGGTTAAATGGCAGTATGCCTTAGTGTGACCAAATTCTTGGCAGTTTAAACATTGCACGGGACCATTTCTTTTGTACGGCTCCTCTATCGATATTTTCCTATACAGGATATATTTCAGACTGTAAATGGGATGCGTTTCGTTTTTTTTAAGATTAACGTCGCCAGGTTCTGGCTCCACTCGAAATATTGGTTGGGGATTTTTTCGCTATTTTTAATATTTATTACATTTTTTATTTTGAAGATCTTCGCTTCTAAAAACGTTGTTATCTCACCTGGGTCAACGCATGAGTCAATGCCCTTTATCACTACCTGAAGGCCTTTACTGCTCTTCAGTTGGTAGGTTTAAAAACTTTTTTTAAGTACTTAAAAAGTATAAATAATTTTACGAAAATCATTTTCATGATTAACCTGTATTTTTGTTTCGTTTATACTGCCACGCTTAATTGCAGTCACATAAAACGAATTTTCACCTATAACCGAGATCAAACTATTTATTAGCTCATTTGAGTTTTGCTCCCTAAGATATATCGGGGGTGGCTTAGAAGATTTGATAACGTTTGATTCTTCCGAGGTTTCCTCATCCAGAATTGTAAAACGATTATGTGAACTAATTCTATCAGCTGTACCATCTTTTAAGACTTTTGGGACCGAAGCAACTGCTGAGGAGGTTGGGCTGCGACCCCGTTTAAACACTGTTATGTACCTATCAATACCTACTTGTACAGGAGGCTTTTGACCACTTTTTACTTGTGACGCTGAGTTTTCCATTGTGCCTGATTTGTGGTTAATATTTTCATCACTTTTTAAAATTAATTTTGCCGCTGATACAACGCTTGCAGGGTTTAAGTTGTTAGTGTATCAACCGTATTATTAAATACAAAGTGTGAGAGAGATCGCGTACGAGTAATAGGTTTAGCCGGTAAGAATTTGCTATCATCGATTCTTTTTTTATTTCTGCACTTGTTTCGTTAACACTCACTGTGATATATGCGTTTATTTCATTCTGTTTTATTGTTTTGCATTATTTGCACTCATAAGAGTTGTTTTTACTTTTCTGTTTACAGTTGTGCTCTTCTTATTATTTATTGTTTATCAACACCGAGAATAAAAAAGATAAAAACAAAAAATATTTTTGCTCAAAATGTATTTGTTTATGTATGTACAAATATTTTTTTCTCTTCCTTGTGTTTTGTTTTTTTTTTTTTAATATTTTATTTGTTCACGTTTTTGTAAAAAAATAAACCGTATGCCGAGCTTAGAAAACACGTCTATCTTCAACGAGCGCGACAGACAGAACCCTTCTTCTGTTATGTGTTGACATTTTGTTGCTTACACGTACACGAGCTTTTCTATGTACTAGTAACACTTTCTAACGCCTATTACTTCTAAAATACTGAACCGATTTCAATAAAATATACTTTCTGCACTTCTGCCAAAAAATACACTGTGCTAGAAATGGACACTTTTTTCAGACATGCTGGGCACTTGGCGTTTTAACCTAATTCCGGTGCGCTGAATCCAGTGGTGCTAGTCGTTTTTTAGGTTAGCTGTGGTTTTCGAGATATACCGTTATTTCTTAAATGGAGGAGGTTGCACAACATATGTTCGCGTAACTCAAAAAGGCTTATGGTAATGAAAAAACTAAAAAAACCTAATAGCGCAGTCGTTTTAAAAACATAATTTTTTTTTGGAAAAAAAAATTATTTTTTTTATCAAAATTTCGAAATTATTGTTTTTTAAAATTCATAAAAATTGGAAAATGCAGCTAGGCTTCTAATTTTAGATTTTATTCACGAAAAATGTTAATTAAATCTAAGAATTTCATAAAACGCAATATTTGTATGGGAGCCCCCCTAAGGGGTAGAGATAAAGGGAAAGTATGACAACATTACCACACTTTCACTTTGCGGGAGGAATTTTGGAAAAGCCACAGTTACCGATTAAAAAATTCTTAGAGTTAAGAAATGAAGTTATAAATTTGTACATCTTTGTATTTTATTGTGCGGGCAAATCCGCACCAATGGGTCTTGTAAAAAACTAAAGTAACATATTCTATTGTTATACCTGTTTAAGGTAGAAACATAAATCGTAAAAAAAAATATGTTTCTAAAACGACTGCGCATATTAGAAAAACGTTTTACCTTTCTTTAAGGAAAATTTCGGAATTACGGATTTTTTAGTTTTTTTATTAATCTAAACCGTTTTAAAGTTACGCGAACATAAGTTGTGCAACCTCCTCCATTTTCGAAATAACGGTATATGTCGAGAACCATAGCTAACCTAAAAAACAGCGAGCACAACAGGATTCAACGTACGCGAATTAGGTTAAAACACCAAGTGCCCAGCTTGTCTGAAAAAAGTGTAAATTTCTAGCACAGTGTATTTTTTTGGCAGAAGTGCATAAAGCACATTTTTTCATTAAGCTAAAGCGTTTTTGAGTTACGCGAACATAAGTTGTGCAACCTCCTCCATTTTCGAAATAATGAATATCTCGAAAACCAGAGCTAACCTTAAAAACTGCAGGCACCACTGCATTCAGTGTACCCGAATTAGGTTAAAACGCCAGGACCCCGGCTTGTCTGTTTTGTAAACTAGCACATTGATATCTTTCGAACGATGTCAAATGATTGTTAAAATCCAATGTATAAAGTTGTAACATTTTTTATTTTTCGAATTTATTCTATGAAATAAATTTCAGTTATGTATTTTATAAACCTTTTTTGTAATAGTTCTATTCCTTAAATTTTTAGGAATGACTTTATACACTACCAGACTATTATCTTGTATCTTCTTGTTACATTTTACCCTAGCTTTCCGTTGGATAGCAATGATGTATATTGTATGAACAGAAAAGTTTACAATTATTAGATACCAGCAGAGTGTAATGCATTTCCTGGCCCGCTACGGCCTTCGTTAGCCTTCTTTGTGTCACACTGGATAGTGATACTTTATAAATTGAATGTATTTAACTCAACTATTTTAACAAATAGATATTGGGAATTACTTCTTTTTATAAGCAACTTTATTATATTCAACATTTTTTTTTTTCGAATTTATTCTATGAGTTAAATTTCAGCTATGTATTTTATAAAGCTTTTTTGTAATAGTTCTATTCCTTAAATTTTTAGGAATGACTTTATACACTACCAGACTATTATCTTGTATCTTCTTGTTACATTTTACCCTAGCTTTCCGTTGGATAGCAATGAAGTATATTGTATGTACAAAAAAATGTACAATTATTAGACACCAGCAGAATGTTATGTATTTTCTGGCCCGCTACGGCCTTCATCAGCATTCTTTGTGTCACACTGGATAGTGATACTTTATAAATTGAATGTATTTAACTCAACTATTTTAACAAATAGATATTGGGAATTATTTCTTTTTATAAGCAACTTGATTATATTCAACATTTTTTATTTTACGAATTTATTCTATGAGTTAAATTTCAGTTATGTATTTTATAAATCTTTTTTGTAATAGTTTTATTCCTTAAATTTTTAGGAATGACTTTATACACTACCATCTTATCTTGTATCTTCTTGTTACATTTTACCCTAGCTTTCCGTTAGATAGCAATGAAGTATATTGTATGTACAGAAAAATTTACAATTATTAGACACCAGCAGAATGTAATGCATTTTCTGGCCCGCTACGGCCTTCGTCAGCATTCTTTGTGTCACACTGGATAGTGATACTTTATAAATTGAATGCATTTAACTCAACTATTTTAACAAATATATATGGGGAATTATTTCTTTCTATAAGCAACTTTATTATATTCAAAATTTTTTATTTTTCGAATTTATTCTATGAGTTAAATTTCAGTTATGTATTTTATAAAACTTTTTTGTAATAGTTCTATTCCTTAAATTTTTAGGAATGACTTTATAAGCTACCAGACTATTATATTGTATCTTCTTGTTACATTTTACCCTAGCTTTCCGTTGAATAGCAATGAAGTATATTAGGTGTGTTCCACAAGATCTCGGGCAAGTTCGGACTAATGAGAGTAAAATGAAAATTACTCTCTGAATTTGCCAAAACTACCCAAAATTGCTGGAACGCAAAAAACCATTTTTGCACTTCTTCAAATACTAATGATGCTTACTTTTCAAATTAAGATCTATTTTAATGATTTAAGACGCTTAAAAGTCATAACATTATATAACCAAAACATTTGCATCATTGTAATTTTTTATATATTTGGGGTATTCACAAGGTGTACTATCATGGTTTATTGTCATAACGTTCTAACATTTTACAATGGTTTAAAAATATTGTTGTTGGTTTGTAAACAAAAAGTGTCTTAAATAAATAGAACGTTGCTTGCTATGTTTATTGTGCTGTCGTAATTAATAGCACATTAAATTATGAGGGGTTGCTCACAACAGTCGTATTCTTTCATGTTATTATTTTAAGACATATGACTTTATGACACCTTGTGAATCCCCCAATTGTTTTCTTTCATGTTAAAGATAAAGGGAAATATGTATGCAATAATGTATTTACCACTTTCATTTTTTCATTAAAATTTTACATTTAGCTTTCTAATATATTTTTTAATAAAAACTAAACTTTTTCTTTTGTTTGTAAAGTTTCTGATTAATTTTTTAGTTTCAAATTAAAAAAAACAGCTGATTGTTTATTCTTGTCCGAACTTACCCAAATAAAATGTTCGTGCAAATTTGTACAGGAAATTAAAAAAAATACTCTCTCAATTACTCTCTTACTTGCACAAAAATTGTTATGTGGAACACTTTTGGGTAACTTTGTGCAAGTTCGGACTGTTTCGTTATGCATCTGGAACAGAGCTATTGTATGTACAGAAAAATTTACAATTATTAGACACTAGCAGAATGTAATGCATTTTCTGGCCCGCTACGGTCTTCGTCAGCATTCCTTGTGTCACACTAGATAGTGATACTTTATAAATTGAATGTATTTAACTCAACTATTTAAACAAATAGATATTGGGAATTATTTCTTTTTATAAGCAACTTTATTATATTCAACATTTTTAATTTTTCCAATTTATTCTATGAGTTAAATTTCAGTTATGTATTTTATAAAGCTTAGTTGTAGTAGTAATTGTATTCCTTAAAATTTTAGGAAAGACTTTATACACTACCATTCATTGCTATCCAACGGAAAGCTAGGGTAAAATGTAACAAGAAGATAATATATAGAAGATAATATATATATAACCGTTATGTGATTCTCAGTAAGTTTTTATTTTCAACTCAGTTTTTAAAACGTATTACAGTTTAGATGAAAGTGTCCGGAGAGCTTCGAATTAAATTTGCGTTGAATAAAATTTGCGTAATAATATTATTAAACAAATTTTGTTGCATAACTTATTCTTATTTCCTTCATATATCAATATTAACTAAATGTATCAATGTTGATACACCATGCAGTGGTACAACAATTTTTGTTCAGTAAGTTCATAGTAGAAATATTAAAATATGCAGGACTATTACAATATTTTAATTATATTTTTTAGATTTAATACTTATATAAAATAATGTTTATAAATAAAATAATTTAAATAAAGTTTTACAGTAAAAATTAATAAAGGTTCACTAATGAAAATGAAATTCAGGCCATTATGGAAGCATAGGATGACAGTGAAGATGCATTTGATGATATGGAATCTGGATGTGAATTTGATATCAATCGCTAAATTTTGCCAACTATTGAATATGATGCCGATTTATTTGACATTGAAAATTTACCTGTAATAATGAGTGATGAAGTCGAACAAATTTTTGAAAACACATCAAATACACCTAGTTCAAGTAGTAGATTTGTTGATCCAAAAATAGCGGCGATAGATATAAAGAATAAATATTCAAAAATTTCAACTCTTCCAACAAGTATCTTAAATTTAGAAACCCAATATGAATTTTTTAAATATCTTTGGAGTGATGAACTATTGTAAAGTATTGAAGAAAAAACTATATAAAATTCATCACAAATAGATCCTGCACATACATCCATTTAAGATAAATAAAACAGAAATCAGTCATTATAATTGAATTTGTGTTTTGACTTCTGTGGTTCATATCTGTAATACAAGAAAATAATGTTCACCAGTCATAGGTAACATGCTAATTCAAGAGACAATGAATGTAAATCAATTCGAAAAGATAAGAAAATATATTCATTTCAATGACAACACTAAAATGTTCCAAAATATGAAAATTATCGTGTATATTATACACGATTGGATCAGTTCGCCATAATCGCATCCCAAATTGTGAGCTACTTACAGAAATAGAGTTGAAAACGGAAAAACGTGGCACTATTGTAGAATATGTTGGATGTATTGATGAAATTGAAATTGCAGCTGTAGTTTAGAAAGATAATAAGCTTGTAAGTTTGATTTCAGCGTTCACAGAAAAGGAGCCAACACAAGCAGCGGAACATTTTGACAAAAATCGAAGAAAAATTATTACTTTAGAATGCCCCAATATAATCAACGAATACAATATGTTTATGGGTGGAGCTGATAAAACTGATACCTGGAGATGGAGATACAAAATTAAAATAAGATCCAAAAAATGGTATATAAGAATTTTTTATCACTTGCTAGATGTATCATTAGTTAATTTATGGTTATTATACAAACGCGCTTTATTGCGTGTTTTGTGAATGTACTACTCAAAAGCAAAAAAAAGTTTTTATTTATTTTGTTTTTATACCTTTACCTGTCCCATAAATTTGGAAAAACTTTATATTCAATTATAATTTTTTTTTCCAATTCTTACAATTTGCAATTGTTGCCATTTTCCGAATTCTTTCTTCATATTTTTTTTCCGAGAGTTGCAAAAGCACCTCACACAACAACTGCTCTCAACAAAATGAGAAAGAAAAAATAGTCAACATCGCCACACACGGTGAAACATTGTGTTTGGAAACGTAAAATATCAAAAATTTTTGATATTTGAGAAACCAAAAAGGTAACAAGAATTTCAACCAGAAACATCCCCACACACGTAGCAACATTTAGTGAAACATGCCCATGTTTCGACAAATGTTGCCTCGTGTGAGGGTAACTTAAGAGATATGGATAAAGTATTTTGAAACTTTTACGACAAATAGCTCTTAAACTAGGAGCATTGGCGTGACAAACATCTTCCTATATAACTTCTTTTAAGGATACTAAAAGTAATAATAACATACATTTGGTAGTGAGCCGAGCTTATATTTTTGTTACAATAAAAAAAATTATTTTCTTAGGCACAAATTCTTCTAATTTTTGATTATATTACCAACACTTTTTCTGTTTTGTAGCGGACAAAAATATAAATTAATGACGAAATAGAACTGGGGCAGTTTAAAATTATGCCAGAGAATGCGGTCGAGAAATAAAATCAATTTTATTTTGAAAACGTTTTTTCTATGCTATCACATAGAGATAATTATTCTGCCAACAATGCTACCATAGTTTCGTTCAATTTTATACATTTTGTAAACAAAGATAAATAAGAACGAAAGAAATGAGAGAGGATTTGTAGTTACTGTCGACGTTTTAATTATAGTTTTTGCCTGAAGTTGAAGACTCAATTCTGTTTCATCATTTAGTTTAATTTGACTACAACAATAAAATCAGCATGGACAACATCATGCAGCCATGTAGCCGTTTCGCCGTTAAAATAATTATTTCCATATACACACAGTATTCCATTTTTTGACAAATTGAAGTAGGTAGCTTGCTATCTCGAATGTGTTTAAAGCATTATTATGTAATTCATTTATTAAAGTGCAATAGAGATGAGCGATATTTCTGTACCTGTGATTTAATCAAACGCATGAGTCAATGCCCTTTACCACTACCTGAAGGCCTTTACTGCTTTTCAGTTGGTAGGTTGAAAAACTTTTTTTAAGTACTTAAAAATTATTAATAATTTTACGAAAATCATTTTCATGATTAACCTGTATTTTTGTTTCGTTTATACTGCCACGCTTAATTGCAGTCACATAAAACGAATTTTCACCTATAACCGAGATCAAACTATTTATTAGCTCATTTGAGTTTTGGTCCCTAAGATATATCGGGGGTGGCTTAGAAGATTTGATAACGTTTGATTCTTCCGAGGTTTCCTCATCCAGAATTGCAAAACGATTATGTGAACTAATTCTATCAGCTGTACCATCTTTTAAGACTTTTTGGACCGAAGCAACTGCTGAGGAGGTTGGGCTGCGACCCCGTTTAAACACTGTTATGTACCTATCAATACCTACTTGTACAGGAGGCTTTTGACCACTTTTTACTTGTGACGCTGAGTTTTCCATTGTGCCTGGTTTTTAGTTAATATTTTCATCACTTTTTAAAATTAATTTTGCCGCTGATACAACGCTTGCAGGGTTTAAGTTGTTAGTGTATCAACCGTATTATTAAATACAAAGTGTGAGAGAGATCGCGTACGAGTAATAGGTTTAGCCGGTAAGAATTTGCTATCATCGATTCTTTTTTTATTTCTGCACTTGTTTCGTTAACACTCACTGTGATATATGCGTTTATTTCATTCTGTTTTATTGTTTTGCATTATTTGCACTCATAAGAGTTGTTTTTACTTTTCTGTTTACAGTTGTGCTCTTCTTATTATTTATTGTTTATCAACACCGAGAATAAAAAAGATAAAAACAAAAAATATTTTTGCTCAAAATGTATTTGTTTATGTATGTACAAATATTTTTTTCTCTTCCTTGTGTTTTGTTTTTTTTTTTTAAATATTTTATTTGTTCACGTTTTTGTAAAAAAATAAACCGTATGCCGAGCTTAGAAAACACGTCTATCTTCAACGAGCGCGACAGACAGAACCCTTCTTCTGTTATGTGTTGACATTTTGTTGCTTACACGTACACGAGCTTTTCTATGTACTAGTAACACTTTCTAACGCCTATTACTTCTAAAATACTGAACCGATTTCAATAAAATATACTTTCTGCACTTCTGCCAAAAAATACACTGTGCTAGAAATGGACACTTTTTTCAGACATGCTGGGCACTTGGCGTTTTAACCTAATTCCGGTACGCTGAATCCAGTGGTGCTAGTCGTTTTTTAGGTTAGCTGTGGTTTTCGAGATATACCGTTATTTCTTAAATGGAGGAGGTTGCACAACATATGTTCGCGTAACTCAAAAAGGCTTATGGTAATGAAAAAACTAAAAAAAACCTAATAGCGCAGTCGTTTTAAAAACATAATTTTTTTTTGGAAAAAAAAATAATTTTTTTTATCAAAATTTCGAAATTATTGTTTTTTAAAATTCATAAAAATTGGAAAATGCAGCTAGGCTTCTAATTTTAGATTTTATTCACGAAAAATGTTAATTAAATCTAAGAATTTCATAAAACGCAATATTTGTATGGGAGCCCCCCTAAGGGGTAGAGATAAAGGGAAAGTATGACAACATTACCACACTTTCACTTTGCGGGTGGAATTTTGGAAAAGCCACAGTTACCGATTAAAAAATTCTTAGAGTTAAGAAATGAAGTTATAAATTTGTACATCTTTGTATTTTATTGTGCGGGCAAATCCGCACCAATGGGTCTTGTAAAAAACTAAAGTAACATATTCTATTGTTATACCTGAATAAGGTAGAAACATAAATCGTAAAAAAAAATATGTTTCTAAAACGACTGCGCATATTAGAAAAACGTTTTACCTTTCTTTAAGGAAAATTTCGGAATTACGGATTTTTTAGTTTTTTTATTAATCTAAACCGTTTTAAAGTTACGCAAACATAAGTTGTGCAACCTCCTCCATTTTCGAAATAACGGTATATGTCGAGAACCATAGCTAACCTAAAAAACAGCGAGCACAACAGGATTCAACGTACGCGAATTAGGTTAAAACGCCAAGTGCCCAGCTTGTCTGATAAAAGTGTAAATTTCTAGCACAGTGTATTTTTTTGGCAGAAGTGCATAAAGCACATTTTTTCATTAAGCTAAAGCGTTTTTGAGTTACGCGAACATATGTTGTGCAACCTCCTCCATTTTCGAAATAATGAATATCTCGAAAACCAGAGCTAACCTTAAAAACTGCAGGCACCACTGCATTCAGTGTACCCGAATTAGGTTAAAACGCCAGGACCCCGGCTTGTCTGTTTTGTAAACTAGCACATTGATATCTTTCGAATGATGTCAAATGATTGTTAAAATCCAATGTATAAAGTTGTAACATTTTTTATTTTTCGAATTTATTCTATGAAATAAATTTCAGTTATGTATTTTATAAACCTTTTTTGTAATAGTTCTATTCCTTAAATTTTTAGGAATGACTTTATACACTACCAGACTATTATCTTGTATCTTCTTGTTACATTTTACCCTAGCTTTCCGTTGGATAGCAATGATGTATATTGTATGAACAGAAAAGTTTACAATTATTAGATACCAGCAGAGTGTAATGCATTTCCTGGCCCACTACGGCCTTCGTTAGCATTCTTTGTGTCACACTGGATAGTGATACTTTATAAATTGAATGTATTTAACTCAACTATTTTAACAAATAGATATTGGGAATTACTTCTTTTTATAAGCAACTTTATTATATTCAACATTTTTTTTTTTTTTCCAATTTATTCTATGAGTTAAATTTCAGCTATGTATTTTATAAAGCTTTTTTGTAATAGTTCTATTCCTTAAATTTTTAGGAATGACTTTATACACTACCAGACTATTATCTTGTATCTTCTTGTTACATTTTACCCTAGCTTTCCGTTGGATAGCAATGAAGTATATTGTATGTACAAAAAAATGTACAATTATTAGACACCAGCAGAATGTAATGTATTTTCTGGCCCGCTACGGCCTTCATCAGCATTCTTTGTGTCACACTGGATAGTGATACTTTATAAATTGAATGTATTTAACTCAACTATTTTAACAAATAGATATTGGGAATTATTTCTTTTTATAAGCAACTTGATTATATTCAACATTTTTTATTTATCGAATTTATTCTATGAGTTAAATTTCAGTTATGTATTTTATAAAGCTTTTTTGTAATAGTTCTATTTTTTAAATTTTTAGGAATGACTTTATACACTACCATCTTATCTTGTATCTTCTTATTACATTTTACCCTAGCTTTCCGTTGGATAGCAATGAAGTATATTGTATGTACAGAAAAATTTACAATTATTAGACACCAGCAGAATGTAATGCATTTTCTGGCCCGCTACGGCCTTCGTCCGCATTCTTTGTGTCACACTGGATAGTGATACTTTATAAATTGAATGTATTTAACTCAACTATTTTAATAAATATATATTGGGAATTATTTCTTTTTAAAAGCAACTTTATTATATTCAACATTTTTGATTTTTCGAATTTATTCTATGAGTTAAGTTTCAGTTATGTATTTTATAAAGCTTTTTTGTAATAGTTCTATTCCTTAAATTTTTAGGAATGACTGTATACTCTACCAGACTATTATCTTGTATCTTCTTGTTACATTTTACCCTAGCTTTCCATTGGATAGCAATGCAGTATATTGTATGTACAGAACAATTTACAATTATTAGACACCAGCAGAATGTAATGTATTTTCTGGCCCGCTACGGCCTGCATCAGCATTCTTTGTGTCACACTGGATAGTGATACTTTATGAATTGAATGTATTTAACTCAACTATTTTAACAAATAGATATTGGGAATTATTTCTTTTTGTAAGCAACTTTATTATATTCAACATTTTTTATTTTACGAATTTATTCTATGAGTTAAATTTCAGTTATGCATTTTATAAAGCTTTTTTGTAATAGTTTTATTCCTTAAATTTTTAGGAATGACTTTATACACTACCATCTTATCTTGTATCTTCTTGTTACATTTTACCCTAGCTTTCCGTTAGATAGCAATGAAGTATATTGTATGTACAGAAAAATTTACAATTATTAGACACCAGCAGAATGTAATGCATTTTCTGGCCCGCTACGGCCTTCGTCAGCATTCTTTGTGTCACACTGGATAGTGATACTTTATAAATTGAATGCATTTAACTCAACTATTTTAACAAATATATATGGGGAATTATTTCTTTCTATAAGCAACTTTATTATATTCAAAATTTTTTATTTTTCGAATTTATTCTATGAGTTAAATTTCAGTTATGTATTTTATAAAACTTTTTTGTAATAGTTCTATTCCTTAAATTTTTAGGAATGACTTTATAAGCTACCAGACTATTATCTTGTATCTTCTTGTTACATTTTACCCTAGCTTTCCGTTGAATAGCAATGAAGTATATTAGGTGTGTTCCACAAGATCTCGGGCAAGTTCGGACTAATGAGAGTAAAATGAAAATTACTCTCTGAATTTGCCAAAACTACCCAAAATTGCTGGAACGCAAAAAACCATTTTTGCACTTCTTCAAATACTAATGATGCTTACTTTTCAAATTAAGATCTATTTTAATGATTTAAGACGCTTAAAAGTCATAACATTATATAACCAAAACATTTGCATCATTGTAATTTTTTATATATTGTTTTCTTTCATGTTAAAGATAAAGGGAAATATGTATGCAATAATGTATTTACCACTTTCATTTTTTCATTAAAATTTTACATTTAGCTTTCTAATATATTTTTTAATAAAAACTAAACTTTTTCTTTTGTTTGTAAAGTTTCTGATTAATTTTTTAGTTTCAAATTAAAAAAAACAGCTGATTGTTTATTCTTGTCCGAACTTACCCAAATAAAATGTTCGTGCAAATTTGTACAGGAAATTAAAAAAAATACTCTCTCAATTACTCTCTTACTTGCACAAAAATTGTTATGTGGAACACTTTTGGGTAACTTTGTGCAAGTTCGGACTGTTTCGTTATGCATCTGGAACAGAGCTATTGTATGTACAGAAAAATTTACAATTATTAGACACCAGCAGAATGTAATGCATTTTCTGGCCCGCTACGGTCTTCGTCAGCATTCCTTGTGTCACACTAGATAGTGATACTTTATAAATTGAATGTATTTAACTCAACTATTTAAACAAATAGATATTGGGAATTATTTCTTTTTATAAGCAACTTTATTATATTCAACATTTTTAATTTTTCCAATTTATTCTATGAGTTAAATTTCAGTTATGTATTTTATAAAGCTTAGTTGTAGTAGTAATTGTATTCCTTAAAATTTTAGGAAAGACTTTATACACTACCATTCATTGCTATCCAACGGAAAGCTAGGGTAAAATGTAACAAGAAGATAATATATAGAAGATAATATATATATAACCGTTATGTGATTCTCAGTAAGTTTTTATTTTCAACTCAGTTTTTAAAACGTATTACAGTTTAGATGAAAGTGTCCGGAGAGCTTCGAATTAAATTTGCGTTGAATAAAATTTGCGTAATAATATTATTAAACAAATTTTGTTGCATAACTTATTCTTATTTCCTTCATATATCAATATTAACTAAATGTATCAATGTTGATACACCATGCAGTGGTACAACAATTTTTGTTCAGTAAGTAAATAATGTTTATAAATAAAATAATTTAAATAAAGTTTTACAGTAAAAATTAATAAAGGTTCACTAATGAAAATGAAATTCAGGCCATTATGGAAGCATAGGATGACAGTGAAGATGCATTTGATGATATGGAATCTGGATGTGAATTTGATATCAATCGCTAAATTTTGCCAACTATTGAATATGATGCCGATTTATTTGACATTGAAAATTTACCTGTAATAATGAGTGATGAAGTCGAACAAATTTTTGAAAACACATCAAATACACCTAGTTCAAGTAGTAGATTTGTTGATCCAAAAATAGCGGCGATAGATATAAAGAATAAATATTCAAAAATTTCAACTCTTCCAACAAGTATCTTAAATTTAGAAACCCAATATGAATTTTTTAAATATCTTTGGAGTGATGAACTATTGTAAAGTATTGAAGAAAAAACTATATAAAATTCATCACAAATAGATCCTGCACATACATCCATTTAAGATAAATAAAACAGAAATCAGTCATTATAATTGAATTTGTGTTTTGACTTCTGTGGTTCATATCTGTAATACAAGAAAATAATGTTCACAGAAAAGGAGCCAACACAAGCAGCGGAACATTTTGACAAAAATCGAAGAAAAATTATTACTTTAGAATGCCCCAATATAATCAACGAATACAATATGTTTATGGGTGGAGCTGATAAAACTGATACCTGGAGATGGAGATACAAAATTAAAATAAGATCCAAAAAATGGTATATAAGAATTTTTTATCACTTGCTAGATGTATCATTAGTTAATTTATGGTTATTATACAAACGCGCTTTATTGCGTGTTTTGTGAATGTACTACTCAAAAGCAAAAAAAAGTTTTTATTTATTTTGTTTTTATACCTTTACCTGTCCCATAAATTTGGAAAAACTTTATATTCAATTATAATTTTTTTTTTCCAATTCTTACAATTTGCAATTGTTGCCATTTTCCGAATTCTTTCTTCATATTTTTTTTCCGAGAGTTGCAAAAGCACCTCACACAACAACTGCTCTCAACAAAATGAGAAAGAAAAAATAGTCAACATCGCCACACACGGTGAAACATTGTGTTTGGAAACGTAAAATATCAAAAATTTTTGATATTTGAGAAACCAAAAAGGTAACAAGAATTTCAACCAGAAACATCCCCACACACGTAGCAACATTTAGTGAAACATGCCCATGTTTCGACAAATGTTGCCTCGTGTGAGGGTTACTTAAGAGATATGGATAAAGTATTTTGAAACTTTTACGACAAATAGCTCTTAAACTAAGGATACTAAAAGTAATAATAACACAGTACAACACATGATTTGCCAACTCAATTCTGTGAACTGTATGTGAAATTAGACCCAAAAAGAAGAATATCTGCATCATTCGTTTTGTCTTCTTACCTGCGATTTGAAGTAAGTATCGATTTGAAGTTAGTACTATCGTATAGGGGAATTTATCACGTTTTAGGCCCTGTTGTTTGACATAGCTCGACAACCCCTAGCCCAATTTAGTTGAAATAAATTTTAAAAAATTAAGAATTACAATTCCCTTAATCTGTTCATATATTGTTTTCCTATACAAGTAACACTTTCGAAGTTAAAAATGAATGTATGAAGGGAAAAAATTATTTTTTGCCTAAAAATTTAAATTTTTTTTTTTAAAAATACATAAAAAATCCAAAATGGAAAAAAGTTTCAAGTCTAGTTATTTTTTCGCAAAGTCACATAACCTATGAGCAAAATGAGACAAAGATCATAAAAATCGATGCACGCGTTTCGCTTTTATTCGCAATTGAGTAAAGGTATGAATTTCAAAAATCAGTTATAGCCACCACCCTTAAAATAAAAATATAAATTAAAAAATTATCATGCAAAAAAAAACTTTATTTATAAAAACTTAATGAAAATAAAATAATATGCAATTAATACGCAATTATAATATGCATAAAAACAAAATTTAGAACATTTTTTCAATTATTGGCAATATCCATCCTTGTAGAAGTTGACGCTTGTGGTTCTGATGATCTTGTTTTCTTCGTAGGTTGTTCATATTCATGGTCTGAGTCTGTATCGTCATCCGAGATACACATACTATTCAAGGCCGTGTTTCTTTCACTGTGTCCACCAATTTCAATGTCTTCATCTTCGGTGCTTTCTTCAAACTGCATAATTGCGGAACTCCACCAACAAACCTCCGCAAGCAATGCATCCAATTTTTTGCTTTTGAACCGCTTTTCAAATGGCATGGTCACCTGGTGGAACCTCTCTCCTTGTTCGTCTGATTCCTGAGGTGATTGTGCCAAAAAAGTATCGAGGTGGTGGTGCAAGAAATGCAATTTCAGCGTCATGGATGCACCGATTTTTTCGAAATAAAACAGCAACCTGTCCACTCGTTGCTGTATCTCTTCTCGCTGGACACGGTTCTTTCCTAGAACGCCTTCTATTACTTCTTTCAATGCGTTCCATGCATGTTGGTGGTCGTGATGCTCTGAAAGCAAATGTGTGAAAGAATCACTTTTGATCAATTTCCGAATATCAGGTCCATTGAGAATACCTGTTTTAAATACATTAGAAAAACGAAAAAATTATTGGTAATGCGAATGTATAGAAATTAACAAATTTAGATATGACAATATTGAAAACAGAGTACGATACGTACCGTTTTTAATTTTCTCATCACTGAGTTTCGGAAAGATGGATTTCAAACAGTCAAAGGCGCCGTTAACTTTTTTGACCACCACTTCAACGAATTTCCCAGCTATTCCCAGTTTCATGTGGAGCGGTGGCAACAAAATATCATCCAGGTCCTTTATCATAGGTTCATTGCGTAATTTTAATTGTTTGTTGAGCTCGGGAGTTCTTCCTTTCCAATCTTTACATTGATATTGATTTCCTTTGTATCGTGAATCCCAATTACAAAGGAAGCAGAAGTATTTTGGTTATCCGCCCTTTTCTATAATCCCTTGTAGTATGTTGACCACCTTCAGATCGCAACAAATGTTCCATTTGTGTTCATCGTATTTGATTTTCTTCAAAATTTCGCCCAATGCTTCATACGTTTCCTTCATAGTTGTGCTGAATCCCAATGGAATGCATGGTTTTTTATTTTTTTTGTGCAGCAGCACAGCCTTCAAACTAGTAACTGAACCATCGATGAATAAACGCCAGTCGCCAGCGATATAATCCATTCCCAATTTTTTCACTAAACCTGGGATATCATGGCAGTACGTGAACGTATTTGCTTCGTCAACGGAATAAAATTTCTGAAAATCAGCTTGGCGTTGTCGGTATGATGTTGCGCCGACATTTTGCTGTGTGAGTTTTCTTCTCTTCAAAAATGATGTCAGCCATTCGGAGTCGTGTTGTGATAGTCCCAGCTTGGCCACAATGTAATCCATTTCGATTTGTGGTAGCGGTTGTGGTGCACTATTTTCAATATCGGGTATCCAATCAGCATCATCCAAATCGGTCGGATTGGTGAAAACGGTTTCGGCTAGCAGGGACACAGTATCCGCACTCGGAGGTTTAGGTTCATCGGTATCAGCAGGGCGTTGCACTGGAAGTGTGGCAGTAAATGCAGCAGTGTATACTTTTGTTTTCAATTGTTGTCTGTTTAATCCAGGACGAAAATTTATGCATGCATAGCACCTGGATTCATCATGTCCAGTTGTGTCTTCCACCCAAATTACTGGCTTCATAAAAGATAACTTTCTACTTTTTCCGTGAATCCATTTTAGAAGGGTAGTATAACAACTGTTGCACACTGTGTTCGGCGTAAAATTTGCACCACTTAAATCTGCTTCATCGAAATAATTACAATACGCGGTTTTGAATTGCTCAGTAAACAAATTTTTTCGATCTTTTTTCTGTATTTTTCGGACGATATGACCACAAACGTAACAATATTCATCCAAATATGGGCACTTGTTGTTTTCCATATTGATATATTTTATGTTTTGTTGTTATTCACTTTTAAAAAACTGGAGAAAAATCACTTTTACTGTTCGCGTTCGTCGGCACTGGCTGAATGCCAAAAATCGATCAATGCACACCTATAAATACTACGTATTTTTGAATATTTTACTGCCAGGTACTTATAAATGGGCGCATATTTTAAGGGCGGCTGGCTTTATACCTGATTCAGCACCTGTACGTTTCAAACTGTGCAAAACTTTCCAAATAATGACCACCCTTAAATGTGGGTGCAATTTCTGTAAAAAAATCATATAGGTAGCCACCGGAAAAACCCAAATAATAAAAAGGTCCACTTTCCGTTTAATTGTCCACGTACATTTATTACCGCAATCATAAAAATCAAATAACCTTTTGTTTATTCCTTTTTTTTTAATTCTCAGAATCATGAAAAAGGTGTCAATGTTTTCTCCAAATAATGTTGTGCATATCTCGAGCAAATTTTTGATATTCATACATTTACTCAATTGCGAATAAAAGCGAAACGCGTGCATCGATTTGTATGATCTTTGTCTCATTTTGCTCATAGGTTATGTGACTTTGCGAAAAAATAACTAGACTTGAAACTTTTTTCCATTTTGGATTTTTTATGTATTTTAAAAAAAAAAATTTAAATTTTTAGGCAAAAAATAATTTTTTCCCTTCATACATTCATTTTTAACTTCGAAAGTGTTACTTGTATAGGAAAACAATATATGAACAGATTAAGGGAATTAAGGTAATTCTTAATTTTTTAAAATTTATTTCAACTAAATTGGGCTAGGGGTTGTCGAGCTATGTCAAACAACAGGGCCTAAAACGTGATAAATTCCCCTATACGATAGTACTAACTTCAAATCGATACTAACTTCAAATCGCAGGTAAGAAGACAAAACGAATGATGCAGAAATTCTTCTTTTTGGGTCTAATTTCACATACAGTTCACAGAATTGAGTTGGCGATCAATTAACTGAAAAATGTTGTACTGTGTAATATACATTTGGTAGTGAGCCGAGCTTATATTTTTGTTACAATAAAAAAAATTATTTTCTTAGGCACAAATTCTTCTAATTTTTGATTATATTACCAACACTTTTTCTGTTTTGTAGCGGACAAAAATATAAATTAATGACGAAATAGAACTGGGGCAGTTTAAAATTATGCCAGAGAATGCGGTCGAGAAATAAAATCAATTTTATTTTGAAAACGTTTTTTCTATGCTATCACATAGAGATAATTATTCTGCCAACAATGCTACCATAGTTTCGTTCAATTTTATACATTTTGTAAACAAAGATAAATAAGAACGAAAGAAATGAGAGAGGATTTGTAGTTACTGTCGACGTTTTAATTATAGTTTTTGCCTGAAGTTGAAGACTCAATTCTGTTTCATCATTTAGTTTAATTTGACTACAACAATAAAAATCAGCATGGACAACATCATGCAGCCATGTAGCCGTTTCGCCGTTAAAATAATTATTTCCATATACACACAGTATTCCATTTTTTGACAAATTGAAATAGGTAGCTTGCTATCTCGAATGTGTTTAAAGCATTATTATGTAATTCATTTATTAAAGTGCAATAGAGATGAGCGATATTTCTGTACCTGTGATTTAATCAAACGCATGAGTCAATGCCCTTTACCACTACCTGAAGGCCTTTACTGCTCTTCAGTTGGTAGGTTTAAAAACTTTTTTTAAGTACTTAAAAATTATTAATAATTTTACGAAAATCATTTTCATGATTAACCTGTATTTTTGTTTCGTTTATACTGCCACGCTTAATTGCAGTCACATAAAACGAATTTTCACCTATAACCGAGATCAAACTATTTATTAGCTCATTTGAGTTTTGGTCCCTAAGATATATCGGGGGTGGCTTAGAAGATTTGATAACGTTTGATTCTTCCGAGGTTTCCTCATCCAGAATTGCAAAACGATTATGTGAACTAATTCTATCAGCTGTACCATCTTTTAAGACTTTTTGGACCGAAGCAACTGCTGAGGAGGTTGGGCTGCGACCCCGTTTAAACACTGTTATGTACCTATCAATACCTACTTGTACAGGAGGCTTTTGACCACTTTTTACTTGTGACGCTGAGTTTTCCATTGTGCCTGGTTTTTAGTTAATATTTTCATCACTTTTTAAAATTAATTTTGCCGCTGATACAACGCTTGCAGGGTTTAAGTTGTTAGTGTATCAACCGTATTATTAAATACAAAGTGTGAGAGAGATCGCGTACGAGTAATAGGTTTAGCCGGTAAGAATTTGCTATCATCGATTCTTTTTTTATTTCTGCACTTGTTTCGTTAACACTCACTGTGATATATGCGATTATTTCATTCTGTTTTATTGTTTTGCATTATTTGCACTCATAAGAGTTGTTTTTACTTTTCTGTTTACAGTTGTGCTCTTCTTATTATTTATTGTTTATCAACACCGAGAATAAAAAAGATAAAAACAAAAAATATTTTTGCTCAAAATGTATTTGTTTATGTATGTACAAATATTTTTTTCTCTTCCTTGTGTTTTGTTTTTTTTTTTAAATATTTTATTTGTTCACGTTTTTGTAAAAAAATAAACCGTATGCCGAGCTTAGAAAACACGTCTATCTTCAACGAGCGCGACAGACAGAACCCTTCTTCTGTTATGTGTTGACATTTTGTTGCTTACACGTACACGAGCTTTTCTATGTACTAGTAACACTTTCTAACGCCTATTACTTCTAAAATACTGAACCGATTTCAATAAAATATACTTTCTGCACTTCTGCCAAAAAATACACTGTGCTAGAAATGGACACTTTTTTCAGACATGCTGGGCACTTGGCGTTTTAACCTAATTCCGGTACGCTGAATCCAGTGGTGCTAGTCGTTTTTTAGGTTAGCTGTGGTTTTCGAGATATACCGTTATTTCTTAAATGGAGGAGGTTGCACAACATATGTTCGCGTAACTCAAAAAGGCTTATGGTAATGAAAAAACTAAAAAAAACCTAATAGCGCAGTCGTTTTAAAAACATAATTTTTTTTTGGAAAAAAAAATAATTTTTTTTATCAAAATTTCGAAATTATTGTTTTTTAAAATTCATAAAAATTGGAAAATGCAGCTAGGCTTCTAATTTTAGATTTTATTCACGAAAAATGTTAATTAAATCTAAGAATTTCATAAAACGCAATATTTGTATGGGAGCCCCCCTAAGGGGTAGAGATAAAGGGAAAGTATGACAACATTACCACACTTTCACTTTGCGGGAGGAATTTTGGAAAAGCCACAGTTACCGATTAAAAAATTCTTAGAGTTAAGAAATGAAGTTATAAATTTGTACATCTTTGTATTTTATTGTGCGGGCAAATCCGCACCAATGGGTCTTGTAAAAAACTAAAGTAACATATTCTATTGTTATACCTGAATAAGGTAGAAACATAAATCGTAAAAAAAAATATGTTTCTAAAACGACTGCGCATATTAGAAAAACGTTTTACCTTTCTTTAAGGAAAATTTCGGAATTACGGATTTTTTAGTTTTTTTATTAATCTAAACCGTTTTAAAGTTACGCAAACATAAGTTGTGCAACCTCCTCCATTTTCGAAATAACGGTATATGTCGAGAACCATAGCTAACCTAAAAAACAGCGAGCACAACAGGATTCAACGTACGCGAATTAGGTTAAAACGCCAAGTGCCCAGCTTGTCTGATAAAAGTGTAAATTTCTAGCACAGTGTATTTTTTTGGCAGAAGTGCATAAAGCACATTTTTTCATTAAGCTAAAGCGTTTTTGAGTTACGCGAACATATGTTGTGCAACCTCCTCCATTTTCGAAATAATGAATATCCCGAAAACCAGAGCTAACCTTAAAAACTGCAGGCACCACTGCATTCAGTGTACCCGAATTAGGTTAAAACGCCAGGACCCCGGCTTGTCTGTTTTGTAAACTAGCACATTGATATCTTTCGAATGATGTCAAATGATTGTTAAAATCCAATGTATAAAGTTGTAACATTTTTTATTTTTCGAATTTATTCTATGAAATAAATTTCAGTTATGTATTTTATAAACCTTTTTTGTAATAGTTCTATTCCTTAAATTTTTAGGAATGACTTTATACACTACCAGACTATTATCTTGTATCTTCTTGTTACATTTTACCCTAGCTTTCCGTTGGATAGCAATGATGTATATTGTATGAACAGAAAAGTTTACAATTATTAGATACCAGCAGAGTGTAATGCATTTCCTGGCCCACTACGGCCTTCGTTAGCATTCTTTGTGTCACACTGGATAGTGATACTTTATAAATTGAATGTATTTAACTCAACTATTTTAACAAATAGATATTGGGAATTACTTCTTTTTATAAGCAACTTTATTATATTCAACATTTTTTTTTTTTTTCCAATTTATTCTATGAGTTAAATTTCAGCTATGTATTTTATAAAGCTTTTTTGTAATAGTTCTATTCCTTAAATTTTTAGGAATGACTTTATACACTACCAGACTATTATCTTGTATCTTCTTGTTACATTTTACCCTAGCTTTCCGTTGGATAGCAATGAAGTATATTGTATTTACAAAAAAATGTACAATTATTAGACACCAGCAGAATGTAATGTATTTTCTGGCCCGCTACGGCCTTCATCAGCATTCTTTGTGTCACACTGGATAGTGATACTTTATAAATTGAATGTATTTAACTCAACTATTTTAACAAATAGATATTGGGAATTATTTCTTTTTATAAGCAACTTGATTATATTCAACATTTTTTATTTATCGAATTTATTCTATGAGTTAAATTTCAGTTATGTATTTTATAAAGCTTTTTTGTAATAGTTCTATTTTTTAAATTTTTAGGAATGACTTTATACACTACCATCTTATCTTGTATCTTCTTATTACATTTTACCCTAGCTTTCCGTTGGATAGCAATGAAGTATATTGTATGTACAGAAAAATTTACAATTATTAGACACCAGCAGAATGTAATGCATTTTCTGGCCCGCTACGGCCTTCGTCCGCATTCTTTGTGTCACACTGGATAGTGATACTTTATAAATTGAATGTATTTAACTCAACTATTTTAATAAATATATATTGGGAATTATTTCTTTTTAAAAGCAACTTTATTATATTCAACATTTTTGATTTTTCGAATTTATTCTATGAGTTAAGTTTCAGTTATGTATTTTATAAAGCTTTTTTGTAATAGTTCTATTCCTTAAATTTTTAGGAATGACTGTATACTCTACCAGACTATTATCTTGTATCTTCTTGTTACATTTTACCCTAGCTTTCCATTGGATAGCAATGCAGTATATTGTATGTACAGAAAAATTTACAATTATTAGACACCAGCAGAATGTAATGTATTTTCTGGCCCGCTACGGCCTGCATCAGCATTCTTTGTGTCACACTGGATAGTGATACTTTATGAATTGAATGTATTTAACTCAACTATTTTAACAAATAGATATTGGGAATTATTTCTTTTTATAAGCAACTTTATTATATTCAACATTTTTTATTTTACGAATTTATTCTATGAGTTAAATTTCAGTTATGCATTTTATAAAGCTTTTTTGTAATAGTTTTATTCCTTAAATTTTTAGGAATGACTTTATACACTACCATCTTATCTTGTATCTTCTTGTTACATTTTACCCTAGCTTTCCGTTAGATAGCAATGAAGTATATTGTATGTACAGAAAAATTTACAATTATTAGACACCAGCAGAATGTAATGCATTTTCTGGCCCGCTACGGCTTCGTCAGCATTCTTTGTGTCACACTGGATAGTGATACTTTATAAATTGAATGCATTTAACTCAACTATTTTAACAAATATATATGGGGAATTATTTCTTTCTATAAGCAACTTTATTATATTCAAAATTTTTTATTTTTCGAATTTATTCTATGAGTTAAATTTCAGTTATGTATTTTATAAAACTTTTTTGTAATAGTTCTATTCCTTAAATTTTTAGGAATGACTTTATAAGCTACCAGACTATTATCTTGTATCTTCTTGTTACATTTTACCCTAGCTTTCCGTTGAATAGCAATGAAGTATATTAGGTGTGTTCCACAAGATCTCGGGCAAGTTCGGACTAATGAGAGTAAAATGAAAATTACTCTCTGAATTTGCCAAAACTACCCAAAATTGCTGGAACGCAAAAAACCATTTTTGCACTTCTTCAAATACTAATGATGCTTACTTTTCAAATTAAGATCTATTTTAATTATTTAAGACGCTTAAAAGTCATAACATTATATAACCAAAACATTTGCATCATTGTTATTTTTTATATATTGTTTTCTTTCATGTTAAAGATAAAGGGAAATATGTATGCAATAATGTATTTACCACTTTCATTTTTTCATTAAAATTTTACATTTAGCTTTCTAATATATTTTTTAATAAAAACTAAACTTTTTCTTTTGTTTGTAAAGTTTCTGATTAATTTTTTAGTTTCAAATTAAAAAAAACAGCTGATTGTTTATTCTTGTCCGAACTTACCCAAATAAAATGTTCGTGCAAATTTGTACAGGAAATTAAAAAAAATACTCTCTCAATTACTCTCTTACTTGCACAAAAATTGTTATGTGGAACACTTTTGGGTAACTTTGTGCAAGTTCGGACTGTTTCGTTATGCATCTGGAACAGAGCTATTGTATGTACAGAAAAATTTACAATTATTAGACACCAGCAGAATGTAATGCATTTTCTGGCCCGCTACGGTCTTCGTCAGCATTCCTTGTGTCACACTAGATAGTGATACTTTATAAATTGAATGTATTTAACTCAACTATTTAAACAAATAGATATTGGGAATTATTTCTTTTTATAAGCAACTTTATTATATTCAACATTTTTAATTTTTCCAATTTATTCTATGAGTTAAATTTCAGTTATGTATTTTATAAAGCTTAGTTGTAGTAGTAATTGTATTCCTTAAAATTTTAGGAAAGACTTTATACACTACCATTCATTGCTATCCAACGGAAAGCTAGGGTAAAATGTAACAAGAAGATAATATATAGAAGATAATATATATATAACCGTTATGTGATTCTCAGTAAGTTTTTATTTTCAACTCAGTTTTTAAAACGTATTACAGTTTAGTTGAAAGTGTCCGGAGAGCTTCGAATTAAATTTGCGTTGAATAAAATTTGCGTAATAATATTATTAAACAAATTTTGTTGCATAACTTATTCTTATTTCCTTCATAAATCAATATTAACTAAATGTATCAATGTTGATACACCATGCAGTGGTACAACAATTTTTGTTCAGTAAGTTCATAGTAGAAATATTAAAATATGCAGGACTATTACAATATTTTAATTATATTTTTTAGATTTAATACTTATATAAAATAATGTTTATAAATAAAATAATTTAAATAAAGTTTTACAGTAAAAATTAATAAAGGTTCACTAATGAAAATGAAATTCAGGCCATTGTGGAAGCATAGGATGACAGTGAAGATGCATTTGATGATATGGAATCTGGATGTGAATTTGATATCAATCGCTAAATTTTGCCAACTATTGAATATGATGCCGATTTATTTGACATTGAAAATTTACCTGTAATAATGAGTGATGAAGTCGAACAAATTTTTGAAAACACATCAAATACACCTAGTTCAAGTAATAGATTTGTTGATCCAAAAATAGCGGCGATAGATATAAAGAATAAATATTCAAAAATTTCAACTCTTCCAACAAGTATCTTAAATTTAGAAACCCAATATGAATTTTTTAAATATCTTTGGAGTGATGAACTATTGTAAAGTATTGAAGAAAAAACTATATAAAATTCATCACAAATAGATCCTGCACATACATCCATTTAAGATAAATAAAACAGAAATCAGTCATTATAATTGAATTTGTGTTTTGACTTCTGTGGTTCATATCTGTAATACAAGAAAATAATGTTCACCAGTCATAGGTAACAAGCTAATTCAAGAGACAATGAATGTAAATCAATTCGAAAAGATAAGAAAATATATTCATTTCAATGACAACACTAAAATGTTCCAAAATATGAAAA
The DNA here is from genome assembly GCA_943735925.1 of Pollenia amentaria. Lineage (NCBI taxonomy): Eukaryota > Metazoa > Arthropoda > Insecta > Diptera > Polleniidae > Pollenia > Pollenia amentaria. The sequence goes on along the minus strand of OX031006.1, from coordinate 123,995,183 downwards.
TTATCGTGTATATTATACACGATTGGATCAGTTCGCCATAATCGCATCCCAAATTGTGAGCTACTTACAGAAATAGAGTTGAAAACGGAAAAACGTGGCACTATTGTAGAATATGTTGGATGTATTGATGAAATTGAAATTGCAGCTGTAGTTTAGAAAGATAATAAGCTTGTAAGTTTGATTTCAGCGTTCACAGAAAAGGAGCCAACACAAGCAGCGGAACATTTTGACAAAAATCGAAGAAAAATTATTACTTTAGAATGCCCCAATATAATCAACGAATACAATATGTTTATGGGTGGAGCTGATAAAACTGATACCTGGAGATGGAGATACAAAATTAAAATAAGATCCAAAAAATGGTATATAAGAATTTTTTATCACTTGCTAGATGTATCATTAGTTAATTTATGGTTATTATACAAACGCGCTTTATTGCGTGTTTTGTGAATGTACTACTCAAAAGCAAAAAAAAAGTTTTTATTTATTTTGTTTTTATACCTTTACCTGTCCCATAAATTTGGAAAAACTTTATATTCAATTATAATTTTTTTTTTTCCAATTCTTACAATTTGCAATTGTTGCCATTTTCCGAATTCTTTCTTCATATTTTTTTTCCGAGAGTTGCAAAAGCACCTCACACAACAACTGCTCTCAACAAAATGAGAAAGAAAAAATAGTCAACATCGCCACACACGGTGAAACATTGTGTTTGGAAACGTAAAATATCAAAAATTTTTGATATTTGAGAAACCAAAAAGGTAACAAGAATTTCAACCAGAAACATCCCCACACACGTAGCAACATTTAGTGAAACATGCCCATGTTTCGACAAATGTTGCCTCGTGTGACTAGGAGCATTGGCGTGACAAACATCTTCCTATATAACTTCTTTTAAGGATACTAAAAGTAATAATAATATACATTTGGTAGTGAGCCGAGCTTATATTTTTGTTACAATAAAAAAAATTATTTTCTTAGGCACAAATTTTTCTAATTTTTGATTATATTACCAACACTTTTTCTGTTTTGTAGCGGACAAAAATATAAATTAATGACGAAATAGAACTGGGGCAGTTTAAAATTATGCCAGGGAATGCGGTCGAGAAATAAAATCAATTTTATTTTGAAAACGTTTTTTCTATGCTATCACATAGAGATAATTATTCTGCCAACAATGCTACCATAGTTTCGTTCAATTTTATACATTTTGTAAACAAAGATAAATAAGAACGAAAGAAATGAGAGAGGATTTGTAGTTACTGTCGACGTTTTAATTATAGTTTTTGCCTGAAGTTGAAGACTCAATTCTGTTTCATCATTTAGTTTAATTTGACTACAACAATAAAATCAGCATGGACAACATCATGCAGCCATGTAGCCGTTTCGCCGTTAAAATAATTATTTCCATATACACACAGTATTCCATTTTTGACAAATTGAAGTAGGTAGCTTGCTATCTCGAATGTGTTTAAAGCATTATTATGTAATTCTTTTATTAAAGTGCAATAGAGATGAGCGATATTTCTGTACCTGTGATTTAATCAGGAATCACAGTTGTGACCAAATTTGCTAAGTAACAGGTACTTGCTAAGTCGTTCTTTTCGTTTTTGTCCATCCACAAATTTTTGATATTTCACTGTTTGGTAGGTAATTTCATTTCACTGTTTGTGTGGGTAATAGCGTTTTTTCAATGCAATAACAAATAATGTTGCTCTTCCTTTTATTCTCTCGCCTACTTTATTAGTATTTCTTTTTCATGTGTATACATAGAGTTCAGGGCTGTCAGTAGAGATGTGCTATAATTCTGTACCTGTGATTTAATCAAAGTTGCTAAAAAATCACGACTCACAGTTTGACCAAATTTGTCAAGTAACAGCTACTTGGTAAGTCGTTATTTTCTCATTTTGTTCCATACACAAATTTATGATATTTTACTGTTTGTGTGGGTAATAGCGTTATTTGCATGCAGTAACGAATAATGTTGCTATTTTTTTTTATTGACAGCAAGAAAACCACAATGTTTTTGTACATGATAAAAATACCTTCCTTAAAGAACTTTATTTGTAAAAATACATGTGTAAGCGCATATCTTGTTGTTTTTTAGGTTTTTAATCTATTCACTTGGTTCGTGCAATAAAACATTTAACATATACTAGAAAATATAGTATACTGGTTTTATTTTATGATAACTATAAAAGAACTGCAAACTAACAAACCGTGATCACAATCACAGTTTTAAAGAACAGTGATTTTTAAATCACATTCACTTATCACGATGTTCCTTAAAAATCACGGGATCGCTCATCTCTAAAGTGCAATACCAGCGTACATATAAAAAAAAAATAGAAAAAATACAATTAATTACATAAGATACTCAAACGGAGTTGCCGTAGTGCATTTTACTTAGATCCCGGAAAATTTATTGGTAACCCCAAGGAATCAATTAATTCGTTTGCATAATACATCTCACTAATGGTTGCAACTAACAAAAACTAAATTCCAAATTATATATGCTATTTACAGAAAATTTGTGAACACGCCTAACACGTTTTTCTTGGAGAAATATACTTTTATTTACATTTTGGTATTTCTACATGTGCAATATTACAATTAATAAAAATTATTGAAGTTTAAATTATTAAAGTTACATAAACCATTTATTTTTGGATATTTTGTTAATGCAATATATAATTTAACGGTCAAGTAAATAAAAATTCATTCAAGTCAAGTAAATAAAAGTTCATTGGAAATGTTTAAGACCATAGAAAGGAAATCAAATTAATATTTTGAATAGCGGAAAAAATTCTTTGTGGTAATTGGGTATTTGACTTCGTTTGTGATTTAAGCATACATTTCTATTTATTCTCTTTTCCAACACTTTTATTGAAATATTAAAATAATTTTCGTACGTTTTATTGAAACACCCATTAAAAAAATGACTTCTACCTCTTTTACTTCTACATATTCCATTAAGGAAAGATATGTACTCGACTGTGAGCATTTGCTTCAGATTTGTCAAAAATTCAACAGTGCTTTTAAGACTTATCTACAACGTGCTAAATTCCCAATTTTTATTTTTGATAAGAACATTGAAATTTATTGTTGCGAGAAAGCTTATTTCTATACGCATTTCGCTGGTTGCTTAGGCCAGCTCCTATTGAAAGTCATAGTGAGATAATTTTTGAGGTGAAAATGAAAGATTTAAACTCAAAATGGCACAGGAAATCCTCTTCCGAAAAAAGTCATGTTGGCTCAACACGAGATAGTGCCAAACGAATTTAAAGAGGAATAAAATTTAATTTTGATGCGTGTTCAGCTGCATTCTATCACTGCACTTCCCAAGGTCTTAAACTTATAAAAGCTTCTGAGTTAGATCGAACCCAAGCCCAAGACTACGAAGCTTCCCCTCGATTCTCTATGAGCCGACAATATACTGCTCATAAATTAGTGTAAGATACCTCTTTTACTTTTCATAAACTCCCGGACTGTGACAGAAGTTTTTAAATGTAGTTATGAGCAAGGACCATATTTCCGCGACATGTTTCCGCGGTATACATAAATCACCCAAGCTCACACTGGTCATGAAATTATACCTCCTCAGAAATAAGACAAGATGTGAACCGAGTGCCATAGTTCAAAGATATCCTCTTTCTCATGACAATTTTAAGCTCGCACGGAGGGCACTAGAAACTCAATATGAAAACAAACCGGTGTTGAAGCTAGTAGCTGGAACCCTTTCTTGATTAGCGTCTTAGGAAAGTTTAAGCTCCTCATCCTGCAAATTAATGTCATTCATTAAGATCGTGCCCAAAGTTTCGATCTTTTACGATACAACAAAGGTCTGATTATATATTTAAGAACAAGTTTTGCAATAACTGCTTTGCCACATCCCACCTTAGAGCACAGTGCGGTACTAAACATACTTGTTTTCACTGTAAGAAACCCCACCACACGTTATTGCAGCAAAAACTCATAACCCAACTCAAATATCAGAAAATACTCAGTATAACGAAATCCCTAATGTTCAAAACAAAGCTTCTAGAAATTTATCCACAAATACTCGTACCACTCAAACAGTTAAAAATGACACAGCAGAAGAACTTCCTCAAAGCTCAAAAGAAGTTAAATCGCATTGCTCTAGTAGTAATGAGAACGTTTTGGTGCGCACTGATTTGATTGAAATAGACCACAGAGGTGACCTATTTACAATCAGGACATTAATTGATCCTGGCTCTCAGCGTACATTTTTTATTGAAAGAGGGAGTAATAGACTTTAACTTTCATACATAAAATCGCACTTTGACGTCATTGACATTGGTGGTTAAAGACAGTCAGAAAAAAAAGAATGCGACTTTGTGTTATATACCAAAAAGCAAAACCTGAGGAGATTCCCCTTAAAGCGATAGTCCTGCCAAAAGTCAAAAAAGACTTCCAGCGCGTACTTTTGCCAAACCCCATTCCACTCAACTCGCAGACTTAGATCTAGCAGACCCTACCTTTAATAAAGCATCTCAAATAGATCGAATTCTGGGGTATGATTACGAGCACTCGGTAAACATGAATGGCATAAAGAAAAACATCTGTGGTCAAACTCAGAAGTCCAATTGAAACTCAAACAGTGCAAACCTTTACAACGACAGTTATTCCCTCGGGAACTATGGAACTAAATTGCCTGTTAAAAAGATTTTGGGAGCAAGAAGAAGTCCCAATATGCCGCACAAATTCAGCAGAAGATGTCTTCTGCGAAGAATTCTATATCTATATTCTTTTGGAGATATTCGGATCAAACTGATTTTTTGGCTTGATTTTTATTATGTTTTATGTAAAACTGTTATCAATAGTGGGTTCAACATTTTTTATATTGGTAGTAAAGCAGTCTTTAAACAATGTTATGTTGTATTACTGTACCGATTATACCTGCTGTGTTATTAAATATTTTTTCAGGTTCTATATTTTAGTCAAATTGAAGTTCAGAAGAATAGAATTTATGAGGTCAAAAGGGGTTAAAGAAATTTTACTAGCTGTAGGTAGGTGAAAGTATCCACTTTAAACCCAAATGCATTTTTGTACCTGTTTGGACCAGCCTATAGAACACTTTTTTAGTTTGTGTAAAATTATTCGCAACATTTCTTTTGCTCTTTTAATTTTACCTATTCATATGACTGAAATATAAGTGTACCAAGCCAAGTATTTTATATTATATAATTACCAATACCTGTGGGATTTTAACCGTATACTACTTAAGCCCATTTTAGTTCTTTATTCTACCTTATTTTGCTATCTAGGAACACAGTATAACGCAAGCTATGTATAAAAGCCAGTGGTATTCGAATAAAATCTCAGGTGTTAAAATATATCTAAGCAATAACAATCTAATTTTTTTAATGTCTATAAAAATGCTATAAAGAATTATCCGAAGAGTATTTTAAAAATAAAAAGGAGGAAGAAGTTTTAAGTTACATTGAAGGAAAACTCAATATATATTCCTGCAGCACTGAAATACGATCGGAACTGCAAAATAAAATAACCGATTTCGTCAAAAACTTAAAAAAGCGCTTCAAACAAATTGGATGGAGTAAACCTAGATTTTACAACAGTTTTGCAAACTGGTTAGATGTCGAACTCAGTGTCCAGATATCTTCAGAAGGTACAAATGAAAAGAACCTTGCGAGAAAGAAATCACTTGAGAATTGTAGCGATAGATCTAAAAGGCGGAAGCTTAAGGATATCAACGAAGAAATCGGGGATAAAAATATTCAAGAAGCTTTGCTATATCAACTACGATCACAAAAACAACTCACAAAAGTCGATATTATTGAAAAAGTGTTTATCGCTAGTCCCAAGAGAACAAAACGGATTCTTAAGAGTGTTCCAACGCCAAGCGATGAAAAACAGTTTTCAAATGAAGAGGCATTAGCATTATTTTTAGATTTGAAGTTAAAAAAAGAGCAATATATTCAGCTCAGAGTACGTGCCTTCGACCAGTACGATGCAAACAAAGGATATTTGGAAAAATCTCAAACCATCTTCTACAAAATACTGCAGACCAATTAAATTTTAATTTAAAAAGGAAACTGCTGTTACCATTAAAAATGAAACCAGTTATATAAGAGCCTAAATTGCAACACTACGGCCATTAGAATTAGAAATAGATGGCCATATAATTGAAGTTAACTATCAATTAGTGCTAACGATGATAGATGGAAAAGTAGGCCAGGCTTTGACTGACACAAAGGCTTCATCCAGCTGCATTATATGCCAAACCACATCAAGCAAATTAAACCAAGTCCCGGAAAAATCATTAGATAATACTAATGCATATGAATTTGGATTATCTCCGCTACATACAAGAATACGAATTATGGAGCACATACTAAAAATCAGTTATGATTTGGGTTTTGGACCTACAGGATCAATAAGAAACAATGACACCAACAAGGATTTAAGAAGTATAAAAAAGAAGCATGTTCAGGATGAATTTCGCAAATGTGGGTTGATTATAGACCAACCAAAACAAGGATCAGGCAAGATCCCAAAAAAGCATCTGAAATAACAGGTGTTGATATAAGTCTTATATCAAGATTTAAAACAATCATTGATGTACTTGCATGCAATGAACAAATTGATTATAGAAAATTTGCGGATTATGCCAAAGAAACAGCACGAATATGTACTTCCAAATATCCATGGAGAAATATGTCTGCAACAGTTCATAAAATCCTTTATCATGGAGAGGACGTCATTAGGCATCTTTTAGTACCACTAGGAGATCTGTCAGAGGAAGCCCAGGAAAAAAGGAATAAAGATTACAGATTTTACAGGGAGCACAATACCAGAAAAATGTCACGAGACTTTACAAACGAAGATCTGTTTAATATATTGTTGGCAACGTCAGATCCGCTCATCTCTAGCATTCGAAGTCAATGGAAAGTAGAACATCGGGACTTAGATGAAGAAGCAAAAGGGCTGCTACAAGACAGACGTAATACAAAACTAAATATGGAATATTTGGAGGCAATTTTCCAACCGAATGAATAGTAGATATAATTAACTTTTATTGTTATTAAAGCAAAAAATATGTTTTTTGTCCTTATTGTTATTTAAATAAAAAAGAAAATAAACATTTAATAATTTATTTTTTAATCTAAAAAGTATTCCAGTGGCACTGGTTCCAGTTGAACCTGCTGTAGAGTTGATAATGTAGAAACCTACTCACAAAATGATCATAGGTATTATTACATGCCTATGCATTTTTTTTAAAGGTATAATGTTATATACGAGGCGAATGTATATGCATATAAAGGTAATACGAATACTCATTTGTTCTTTCGCTGATAAAAAAATATTTTCTCCAGAAATAAATAAAAATGTTTATATTTTTCGAAAGAAAACATTATGAGTATGCTTGTAGAAGCAATTTTTAGTCAGTTTAACATCTTTACTCCCATATGCCCTATTCCAAATCAAATTTTTCAAACAAAAAAAAAAAAATAATTTGAGTAAAAAATTCTAATAATTCAACACACCGATTTTTATACAATTAGAACAGTAATGTTTTCTAATATGTCCATTATTTTCTAGAAAACTCTGATCAATATCGAGTGGTAAATTGTATTGCCTTTTTTGAACAAAAAAAAAATTTAAAGCCGTTTTCCGGGATTGGGAATTTGGGTATTTCTTAATAAAAAATGAGGATGTTTTTCAGTCCACTGTTTTAAGAGCTTTTTAATCTACATAACTCCCAAAATTCATTATGATACCTTTATTCATGTTAGATTCATAGAATGTCAAACATTAAAATTATTATTTATATAGTGCAAATGAATAAAAGGGCTTTCAACATGAGTAAAAAATAATAATTTTAAGGTTTGACATTCTATAAATCTGACATGAACAAAGATATATTAATGAAATTTGGCAGTTATGTAGATTAAAAAGTTCTTAAAACAGTGGGCAGAAAAACATCCCACTTTTTGAATAAAAAATACCATAATTCTCAATCTCAATCATTAGCATTTTTATACTAAATGCTAAAAAACATCAAAAGTTCAACTTTGACCTTAAATTTCTCAACAACTACTGAACCGAACAAAATTAACACTGCAAAAAAGTTCAAGAAGTCTTCTCTGCTGCAAAAAAAAAATTGCAAAATTATCTCTATCGGTTCAAAAGTTACAGATTTTTGGCCGATGAAAAACGATTTTCAGCCACTGTGCGGCGGCATGTACAAATTCCATTTGTACATGTTAAATATGATCTTTCTAAAATTGTATTAATGAATTAAAGCCTGAAGTATGTTAATTAACGAATTATACGTTAGTATTTAAACCTTTCTATGAATTTTACTCCACAATGTTTACACACGTCGCAAAATTTCCAATTGTCAATTGTTGCGAATTTTCGTTTCTATGTAACTAGAGTCTTTGTATCTTTCTTCAACAGGGAAGCGAACAACATATCAACTACGCGGCAGTGCGAACAACTTACCTTAAGTCTACGATTATACGAAATTTGGAGATTTGTACACTCAATAAATATATATTCTTTTAAGTGAACTCTGAATTGTAATAAAACCCAACATAAGTAATTGAAAAAAATTACTAAAATTTTCTTTTCACTCTATTTCCCAATAACCCACTCTTTTATAATTACTCCTTTGGAGCAATTATAATAATAATCTTCACCTTGATAGTCCACCGTTTACAGCTCAACGACCATCCCCTTTCTTCTATGCAGACGAAGATTATTTTACACTGGTGTCCAACCCACATACCAGTACAAAACCTAAATTTCAATCAATTAAAGCGATAGAAATATTTTTTATTTGTATTCTTAAAGTTTGAATAGAAATACAGTAGAATCACGAAAAAGTTAACCGAAATGTCCCAAGGGTTGTTAACTTTTTTGAACTATTAACTTTTCTAATTATATTTATTTCAATGACTTAGTTTTCATCATTTGAAGAAAGAAATGGACCTAATTTGTACTGGCTTGTTTGAAGTTTATAATTGCTTTTGAACTACAATTTAAAATTAATAATTATACAATCAGTCATGTATTATAAACTAAAGGTGCGAAATCTGACGTTTGTAATGAAAGAAGTTCTTCACAAATTTGCAGATAGCTAATTCTGTGTATTTTCTAAGAATTTCCCACCCAGCCATTACTGATATTATTGTGTTTTTAGGTTGCAGTAACACAAACTCGTGCTTAGCTATTGATATTGGAATAGTCATTGCGCAATTATGTTTTCGTTGCTTCACGATCACAGTCACACGATTGTTCTTACTTGTGTCAACTGCGAAAATAACTGTTGTGGTAGCATTTTTATTTGTTTGGAAGTTCTAGTGGGCTTGTTCACTAAAAATAAGAAAATTGTACCATATATACAAACAATTTTTGTTGAATAGTTTTATTAAAAATTTTTGAAGAAAAATATATGAAATTACAAAAATTAAAAAAAGGAAAATTCTATTTTAAAATATATAAAAATAAATAGAGAATATTTCTATTCATATTTTAAGAATACAAATAAAAAATATTTGTATCGCTTTAGTTGACTGAAATTTAGGTTTAAAATAATATTATTATATCAGAATCTCAATTCTGTAACTTTTTGAATTTAACTACCTATATCGCTAATGGGTACTTTACACTATCACACAAGTCTTACGTATTTTGAGAAAAATACAACCCTTTAATGATAAGTTGTTATTGTTATTTACAAATTTTTAAACAATAATTAGATCAGAGATGTATTTTCGTCAAAATACGCAATACTTGTGTGATAGTCTAAAGCAGCCTTAAGTAACGAGAAATTTCGGTTGCTTTAACGAATTTGTTATTCTCTTTTTAAAGTAAGCGACTATTTTCTTTAAGAAATATTAACGACAAATATCGGTAAAAGTGAATAAACGTCAAAGTTAAAATATTATTAGAAATATAAATAATTTTTAAATTGTATTTGTTAAAAAAAATGTACAATAAATTAGCTGTAAAGAATTTCCATACATTTTCCTCCGTTTTCCTGTATATATTCTTTTAAACTGTTTATTATATATATTATTTGAACTGTGTTTTGAACAAACATTAACACTCTTATTCATATCAAATAAACAGATTTATAAAAGGCTTATCAAACAAATTTTAATAGAAAATTCGTTTCAGAAACCTCTTATAAACCTGTTTTATTTTTTTATGAATTAGGCCGGAAGACTATATTAGATAATTGAGAAATTGTTACTAAAATCGCTCGAAGGTGATGAATTTCTATCGGTTTGAAATCGATCGATTTTGATACCTGAATAATCCTTAAAAAAATAAGTAATTCTCAGTATTTTTAAGGAGTGTGTTAAATGGTAGCAAAATACTCATGAAAATAAAATTTTGATACTCTTGAGGTGAATAAAATTTCCCTAGCCTAGGGGGTAGTATACATTTTGACAGTAGCGGAGAAATTTTTGACAACCACACAATTATCATAGACCCACTCTCAGGTCGTGCAGCTCAAAATAGTCTCTAAGCCGCCGCCGAATTTAAATTTTGAGTTGAAGTAGCCGGCGCACACTGGTTCATATTTTGAGAAGGCGGCCAAAACTATTTTTTTATGTTCTCCGATTTTTAAATGTTTTTATTCATGTGAAAGTAAATACTAGTGAACCTCGGGAGCCAAAAAATGGCAACCCTATTTCAACTATTTCATTGAGAACAGGGTGGTCCCATATGGACTTTCTCAATATTTGGTTATAGTTTTGAATCTCTGAGTAAATTTTTTAAGTTGAAATACTCATAACTTTTTTCATTTTCCAGATTTTTGACAGAATAAGTTTTGTGTATTAGTTTATCCTATTAACTATACGTTATTTATAGCATTAAACTCTGCGATTTGTAGATCTATTTAATTTTTTTATACACCACCACCACTAGTGGAAAATGAGGGTATACTAAGTTTGTCATTTCGTGTAAGTTTGTCATTCCTAAGCAGTTTGGGATTGAAATCCAGAGGGAAGATTTAAGATAAAACCCACAAAAAATAGCTATGGAGATCGAACGTTAGATGTCATCTTACCCACAATCCTCAATGAACTGCTAACCAACCTGATAAATATCACAAATGAGGCGAAAAGAGAATTTATAAATATTATCTGTTAAACTCGCAATGAAGTGTATTTATTAAAACACTTTTTTATTAACATCAATTCTTAAACCAACTCTCGTTGTTATCAGACGTTTGCTCGATTGCGTAAAAATAAGCAAATTATTGTTTTTGTTCTTACAAGTTTGAACTATATTAAGAAAAAAAAAAGCAATTTTATGTAAATAATTCAAAAAAGAAGTATACATAAAGAAAGTACAACTGAGAAAAAACACCAATAAATAAATTTAAAAAAAAATAAAAAAAAAAATACAATAAATTAAGAAGTAATAAGTGATGATGAGCGAATTAGCAGAACAGTTTACTTTTATGAAAACACCAATAATGTTAGACAAAAATAAAAAAACTAAGTATAATATCTCCGGGAGAAAAATACTTAATAATGTCCCCAGCAAAAACTTGACTTACAATGCTACTTTTAATGACTTCCAGAATTCATTAATTTGCAGCTTTATTCGCCACTTTTTGCATTATTAGTTATTTATAAAATAATAACTTTATTATTACATCTTAAAAAAAGTCATAATTTACATTACAAAAAATACTTTGGTATAATGACATAAATAAGTTATTATTATATAATTTCAAATAATGTTTTAAATCAATTTTAATATATTAATATCAATCAATTGTAGATAAATATATACATAAATATGTTTACAATTTTGTATTAATGAATTAAAGCCTGAAGTATGTTAATTAACGAATTATACGTTAGTATTTAAACCTTTCTATGAATTTTACTCCACAATGTTTACACACGTCGCAAAATTTCCAATTGTCAATTGTTGCGAATTTTCGTTTCTATGTAACTAGAGTCTTTGTATCTTTCTTCAACAGGGAAGCGAACAACATATCAACTACGCGGCAGTGCGAACAACTTACCTTAAGTCTACGATTATACGAAATTTGGAGATTTGTACACTCAATAAATATATATTCTTTTAAGTGAACTCTGAATTGTAATAAAACCCAACATAAGTAATTGAAAAAAATTACTAAAATTTTCTTTTCACTCTATTTCCCAATAACCCACTCTTTTATAATTACTCCTTTGGAGCAATTATAATAATAATCTTCACCTTGATAGTCCACCGTTTACAGCTCAACGACCATCCCCTTTCTTCTATGCAGACGAAGATTATTTTACACTGGTGTCCAACCCACATACCAGTACAAAACCTAAATTTCAATCAATTAAAGCGATAGAAATATTTTTTATTTGTATTCTTAAAGTTTGAATAGAAATACAGTAGAATCACGAAAAAGTTAACCGAAATGTCCCAAGGGTTGTTAACTTTTTTGAACTATTAACTTTTCTAATTATATTTATTTCAATGACTTAGTTTTCATCATTTGAAGAAAGAAATGGACCTAATTTGTACTGGCTTGTTTGAAGTTTATAATTGCTTTTGAACTACAATTTAAAATTAATAATTATACAATCAGTCATGTATTATAAACTAAAGGTGCGAAATCTGACGTTTGTAATGAAAGAAGTTCTTCACAAATTTGCAGATAGCTAATTCTGTGTATTTTCTAAGAATTTCCCACCCAGCCATTACTGATATTATTGTGTTTTTAGGTTGCAGTAACACAAACTCGTGCTTAGCTATTGATATTGGAATAGTCATTGCGCAATTATGTTTTCGTTGCTTCACGATCACAGTCACACGATTGTTCTTACTTGTGTCAACTGCGAAAATAACTGTTGTGGTAGCATTTTTATTTGTTTGGAAGTTCTAGTGGGCTTGTTCACTAAAAATAAGAAAATTGTACCATATATACAAACAATTTTTGTTGAATAGTTTTATTAAAAATTTTTGAAGAAAAATATATGAAATTACAAAAATTAAAAAAAGGAAAATTCTATTTTAAAATATATAAAAATAAATAGAGAATATTTCTATTCATATTTTAAGAATACAAATAAAAAATATTTGTATCGCTTTAGTTGACTGAAATTTAGGTTTAAAATAATATTATTATATCAGAATCTCAATTCTGTAACTTTTTGAATTTAACTACCTATATCGCTAATGGGTACTTTACACTATCACACAAGTCTTACGTATTTTGAGAAAAATACAACCCTTTAATGATAAGTTGTTATTGTTATTTACAAATTTTTAAACAATAATTAGATCAGAGATGTATTTTCGTCAAAATACGCAATACTTGTGTGATAGTCTAAAGCAGCCTTAAGTAACGAGAAATTTCGGTTGCTTTAACGAATTTGTTATTCTCTTTTTAAAGTAAGCGACTATTTTCTTTAAGAAATATTAACGACAAATATCGGTAAAAGTGAATAAACGTCAAAGTTAAAATATTATTAGAAATATAAATAATTTTTAAATTGTATTTGTTAAAAAAAATGTACAATAAATTAGCTGTAAAGAATTTCCATACATTTTCCTCCGTTTTCCTGTATATATTCTTTTAAACTGTTTATTATATATATTATTTGAACTGTGTTTTGAACAAACATTAACACTCTTATTCATATCAAATAAACAGATTTATAAAAGGCTTATCAAACAAATTTTAATAGAAAATTCGTTTCAGAAACCTCTTATAAACCTGTTTTATTTTTTTATGAATTAGGCCGGAAGACTATATTAGATAATTGAGAAATTGTTACTAAAATCGCTCGAAGGTGATGAATTTCTATCGGTTTGAAATCGATCGATTTTGATACCTGAATAATCCTTAAAAAAATAAGTAATTCTCAGTATTTTTAAGGAGTGTGTTAAATGGTAGCAAAATACTCATGAAAATAAAATTTTGATACTCTTGAGGTGAATAAAATTTCCCTAGCCTAGGGGGTAGTATACATTTTGACAGTAGCGGAGAAATTTTTGACAACCACACAATTATCATAGACCCACTCTCAGGTCGTGCAGCTCAAAATAGTCTCTAAGCCGCCGCCGAATTTAAATTTTGAGTTGAAGTAGCCGGCGCACACTGGTTCATATTTTGAGAAGGCGGCCAAAACTATTTTTTTATGTTCTCCGATTTTTAAATGTTTTTATTCATGTGAAAGTAAATACTAGTGAACCTCGGGAGCCAAAAAATGGCAACCCTATTTCAACTATTTCATTGAGAACAGGGTGGTCCCATATGGACTTTCTCAATATTTGGTTATAGTTTTGAATCTCTGAGTAAATTTTTTAAGTTGAAATACTCATAACTTTTTTCATTTTCCAGATTTTTGACAGAATAAGTTTTGTGTATTAGTTTATCCTATTAACTATACGTTATTTATAGCATTAAACTCTGCGATTTGTAGATCTATTTAATTTTTTTATACACCACCACCACTAGTGGAAAATGAGGGTATACTAAGTTTGTCATTTCGTGTAAGTTTGTCATTCCTAAGCAGTTTGGGATTGAAATCCAGAGGGAAGATTTAAGATAAAACCCACAAAAAATAGCTATGGAGATCGAACGTTAGATGTCATCTTACCCACAATCCTCAATGAACTGCTAACCAACCTGATAAATATCACAAATGAGGCGAAAAGAGAATTTATAAATATTATCTGTTAAACTCGCAATGAAGTGTATTTATTAAAACACTTTTTTATTAACATCAATTCTTAAACCAACTCTCGTTGTTATCAGACGTTTGCTCGATTGCGTAAAAATAAGCAAATTATTGTTTTTGTTCTTACAAGTTTGAACTATATTAAGAAAAAAAAAAGCAATTTTATGTAAATAATTCAAAAAAGAAGTATACATAAAGAAAGTACAACTGAGAAAAAACACCAATAAATAAATTTAAAAAAAAATAAAAAAAAAAATACAATAAATTAAGAAGTAATAAGTGATGATGAGCGAATTAGCAGAACAGTTTACTTTTATGAAAACACCAATAATGTTAGACAAAAATAAAAAAACTAAGTATAATATCTCCGGGAGAAAAATACTTAATAATGTCCCCAGCAAAAACTTGACTTACAATGCTACTTTTAATGACTTCCAGAATTCATTAATTTGCAGCTTTATTCGCCACTTTTTGCATTATTAGTTATTTATAAAATAATAACTTTATTATTACATCTTAAAAAAAGTCATAATTTACATTACAAAAAATACTTTGGTATAATGACATAAATAAGTTATTATTATATAATTTCAAATAATGTTTTAAATCAATTTTAATATATTAATATCAATCAATTGTAGATAAATATATACATAAATATGTTTACAATTTTCAACACAATATATTTTTGTTATTAGAATACTATTACACAGAAAAAACAAAATAAGCAGAACGCAACATTTAGAAATGGCCAGACTGAACGCATATAGGCAAATTGATTTTGCTTATTTAAAATTGCGTTCAAAACTTTAAAGCCTGAATGAATATTTTGTTTTTTACTGCGTAGCGTTTAGTTTTTTAAGGGTTATAAAATTGTAACTAAACGAAAAAATATGTTTTACTATACGCGTGACAAACGTTTTGTTCAGCTTTTTTGCAACAGTTGATTTTATTTTGGTTAAACTGTGGTTTAGGAAAACAAAACGCAATATTTAGTTCCTATTTTCATAGAAAATATAAAATGCGACGTTCAAAGTAACGACTCCCAGAAAAAAACTTAAACAAAAAAACTAAACGCATCGTTTAAAAAACCTGAACGCAACATCGTAAAAATATTATTGGTAAATTTTAGCATTTTACATATTTAGTAATGCAATAATAAAATGCGCATAGTTAATTTTTGAGCAAACGTTCAGTTTAGATCGAACTAAACACCTCATAATTGAAGGCTAAACGAACGTTTGTAAGGAAGCTGAACGATTTATTTAATTTTTTACATCAAACGTTTACGGTGCAAAAAACGTAATAAATGTTTGGAAAAACTACACATTTGTTCTATTTTTTACTACGTAATTTTTTCTGTGTAGTGATATCATTCTAATGTTAACGATTTTTTTAACCAGGGCTTTCACAAAAATTGTTCGGAATGGCTTTGAATCCGTATTTTGATTTCGATCGATTTTCGTTATTCCGACAAATTTAAATTTTGCTTTTTTGAAGATACATGTGGCAATATTGTGCAAACCAAAACAAACTCTTTTTTCGATCAAAAAATTAAAAGTGATTTCATTCCGAGAAAATTTATCGGTTTTCGTTTTCTGAAGAAGATTTCTCGGAATTAAAAAAACTTTCGATCGCAATTGATTTCTGTAACAGGCCCGTATAATTTACATATTTTAATCCACACATTGTTATTATAGTGTTAGAGCTATAAATGATTTTGTGCAGCAAAAGCACTCTTTATTAAAACTTATTTATGTCATTATAGTATTATTATGTACACTTTTTCTACAACAATTACATAAGATTTCAGAGCAATTTTAATTTGTTAACCTTTTTAAAAGTTAATTTGAAAGTACTTATTTCATGTCTCTTTTGGTAACTACACATTTTTATACAACTTTAAAGTATAAAATAGAGGTATTATTTTTTAGGTTGTAATTGGCCAAATTATAAAGGATTACTTTTGGGACATCGCGAACTAAAATAAGTACTTTTTCAAGTAGAAAAGTAAGAACTCCCTTCCTCAAGTTCTCATTATTTTTCAGCTTATTTTGTAATCAAAGTTTTTGCTGGGTCGCGCATTAAAAGTGATGATTCTCTTAAAAACGTGTCGCCCTTTCTTATCAAAAAAGTTGTGGACAATATAGCTTGCGGAGAAGTTACTCTTTGCAAAAAGCTACAAAACGGTACCATTTTAATACAAACTAAGAAATATACACAAGCAAGTAAGTTGATACAATTAACTTCTTTATCAACTAACATACAAGTCGAAGTTAAAGAGCACCCTTCACTAAATTATGCAAAAGGAGTCATCTACTCAAATGATTTACGTAATATACCAGAAGAAGAAATACTATCGGAATTAAAAAAAGCAAAACATTTGTATGGTTAAAAAAATTTTGAAAAAAGTCAACGAAGCACTACAAGAAACTGGCCTTATCATTATTAGTTTTGCATCAACTTCACTGCCATCAAATTTATTGGTTGGTTATGAGAACCTTAGAATCAGACCCTACATTTCACTACCACTCAAATGTAACAAATGTTTTCAATATGGTCATGTCTCTAAGATATGCAAAAATGAGCACATATGTTATAATTGCTCCCAAGCCTACCATTTAAATGCTGAATTGAAAGAGAAATGCAATGAAGGCCCTCAATGTACCAATTGCAAAAATTTGAGTTATGAAAATTGCAACCACGCTCCTATTAACAGAACATGCCCTGTCTTTCTCAAAGAGAAAGATATACAGACAATAGTTACCGTTGAAAGAGTCAGCAGAAAACAAGCAACAACAATATACCAACAACGTCATAACAACTCAGCTACAACTTACTCTTCCGTCCTTACTAATAGCAATAACGTACCAATACCAGAAACAGCATCATCAACCAATAACAACATGCATATTTCTCCTATGAATATACAACCAACTATACAAACAAATCCTCGTACCATAAAGGGTTACGAGGATTTAGCAAGTGAAGACACTGACCAATCTGATATGAATAAGCAAGGTTCACCGATAAAAAAATCTCCCAGAAAAAAATCTTTTTTAATACCCAAATCAACACCAAAGAGAACAAGATCCCAAGTAAAAAAGCAACTCGAAGAGTTGCTCGACTCGAAACGTACAAAGAATTAAGAATTTACATAAAAACTCGCTCTCTTAATTCTCTTTCTTTTATTTATATCTGTTATACACATTTATCATCACTCTTGCTGTTACACATAATGTCATTTGAACGGATGCTAATGTATTTCTATATTTTTAAATCTACCTACCTCAGTTTATCATTCATATCTATATCAAAAACTTTTAATGCTCATTTACTTAGATTAAATATTTTGATGATCCCCTTTTTTTCTTTGCATTTATATCTGTTATACACATTTATCATCTCTCTCACTATTACATATTATGTTAATTGTACGCACGCAAATCTATTTTTACTTATTAACATCTACTTATCTCTATTCAATATTCCTATCTATATTAAAAACCTATATTGTTTATTTACTTAACTTTAACATTTTGGTGATCTTTCACCCTAATGTGCAACCTTATTGGCAGAAAATTAGAATTACAGTTCATTACAACCCAAAAATGATTAATGGAATAATATGCGACACTTTTGATGCATTGTATATTACTAAATGACATTAAACATTTTACAGTGGAATATTAACGGCTATAGGAATAATTATAATGAACTCCAGATCCTCTTGAGAACCTACTCACCAAGGATCTTATGTATTCAGGAGACACATGTACACGATTTGACTAACTTGTGTGTTCCGATTAACTATACGATATACGCTAGGAATACATCAAATACAAGATATGGAGGTGTGGCCATACTGGTACATAACTCCCTGCAACACAGACAAATAAATTTAGGGCGTGATCAAGACATAGACACTATTTGTGTAGAAATAACTTTCAGAATTAAATTTAACATATTCTCTTCATATATTAAACCGGATTAAAACTTTACTAAAAATAATCTTAATGACACCTTTAGGGGATCTATATATCCCGACATTATCACGGGTGATTTTAACAGCTGGCATTTTCATTGGGGGTCCCCTACTATTAACAGTAGAGGACGTATACTGGCGGAGTTTATAAATGACTCAGAATATGTTATTCTAAACAATAACTCTCCAACACACTTCAGCACACATGGATCCTTTCCCATGTAGATTTAACCTTTTCTAGCCCTTCCGTTGCCCTTCATTCAAACCTTAGATAGCTTGCATGGAAGTGATCACTATCCGATTTTAATTTCGCTCTTCACAAACGCAAATGCAAACACTCCCAATACAAATTTCATACCCAAATTTATGACTGAATTAGCTAATTGGAATTTATTCAAAAGTAAATGTTTGGATTTCGAATCCAATCGACAAATAAGCGATAATATCAATCAAGAAGCTGCTAACATTTCCAAAATCATTCTTCAAGCTGCTAACATTGCATTTCCTCAGTCCAGAAAAATTATTAATAAAAAGGTTCCTTGGTGGAATAACAAATTACAAATTCTCAAAATACAGAAGAATAGATATTGGAATACTTACAAACGCGAGATGAGCATTGCCAACCTGGTCAACTTTAGGAAAATTAGGGCCCAGTACAAAATGGAAATTAAACTAACTAAACTAAAATCGATCCATGATCTCGGATCTACTATCAACCCATCAATACCTATTGCCAAAATTTGGTCAAACATTAGAAACTTCACAGGCTTTTAGGCAACAAATTCGATTCATTGCGTTTCAAAGCTAAACAATCCGGATATTAGATAGATTAGATATTGCCCAGGAATTTGCATTCTTCTGGTCAAAAAACTCTTCTGACGCAAACTTTACTCAAAATTTTGTAACACATAAAAGAAGAAGTTTGGGTGACCTTACAATGACTAACCCTACTACCAGTGCATTGAAAATCGAAAATCCCATCAATATGTTAGAATTTACATCAGTATTGTCAAACCTAAGGGGTAAAACACCTGGAATGGGCAGAGTATCGTACCCTATGCTTAAATCTACCGCTTATTATGCAACATAGACTGTTAAAACTATATAATAAAATATTCTCCTCCTATATCGCTCAAAAGTTTAAGAACAGCATTGTAGTGCCAATTCTAAAGACCGGATCAGATAAAACCCTTGTTAAATCCTATAGGCCAATTTCTCTTAATTCCTGTCTCGCAAAAATTCTAGATAGAATAGTAGCCAATAGATTGTGGTGGTTGGTGCAAACAAATAAACTTATCGATAGTCGTCGATTCGGCTTCAGAAGAGGAAAGTCCAATATTGATCCACTTTTGTATATCGATTACCAAACTTCAACAACCCTTTCATTACGTAAGCATATTTCAATAATATCACTAGATTTTGAGAGGGCCTTTGATAGAATTGGCATACATGCAATTATCAATCAGCTTATCACCGGGAAGATGGGCCCAAATATCATTAATTATATAAAAAACTTTATATAGAAAAATCACCGTGAGACTGGTAACGTCTACTCTTCTTCAAAGCCAATTTACAATGGAATTCCACAGGGCTCCCCCCTACCCGTTGTTCTATTGCTAATCGCTTATAATAAACTTTGTACTATTATTTCCATTTACAAAGAAATAGATTTTATTGCCTACGCAGACGTTTTTCATCTCATTATTAGGTCCGGAAAAACCAGAAACCCTACAATCGACCGCAGTCAACTGTTTGGCAATATTGACGAGTGGTCTTCCTTCTCAGGAGCAATTCTTTCTACAACTAAGTGTAAATATATACATATATGTCGCAAGAAAAATTGCAATTGTATTATTGACTCCTGTCCCACAAATCTATCCCAAGTTGATAATATGAAAATACTTGGCCTACATATCGAGCCCTTAGCGCCAAATTATCGTAAGCGACAAAACACAAATTTTACAGGAGAAGGTTTTTTAGTTCTTTTTTGATATGTATACATAAACTTAAAAATTTTTTGATGGGACATATTATAATTTCGTCCAAGCAATCTATCGACTACAACAAAATAAAGTTTGCTTACATTGTGCATTGGTCCTTAAATTTTTAATTTTAGCAATAAAAAAAATATTGAGAAAATGTCGCTTACGATAATTTGGCGCTAAGGGCTCGATATAACCTCCAATTACCGCTGGAACAACCACATCAATTATGTTACCAACTCCTTGTCCAACCGCCTCAAGGTCATAAAATGTTTATCTAATCCAAAATTTAATTGCAACACGTATACTATCACTTCTGTTATAAAAGCTATCATGCTATCAAAAATAAATTACGCATTATCAATCTACGGTCATTCGCCAAACTCTGCGCTGCGGATAATTAAAACTGTAGTTAATTCTGTTATGAGATGTTCGCTAGGAGCATTTCGGTCCACTTCTATAAATAACATGCTCTTTGAGGCAAATATTTTACCGTTGGAGACACAAACAGAATTATTAACAACAAAACTTTTAAAATCAATTTCCTTCAGTTCAGATACACCCATTTTACAACTGGTTAAAAAATGCAAAAATTCAAAAAAATACCTAAAATACAATCCGTTCAATACAAAATTGTAAAAAATAAGATCTTCCAATCAATATAGTGAAACCTTGCACAAAGCTCCATCCACCATGGCACCTGAATAAGGAAACTATCGACACCTCTTTACACTACTACACCAAATCTATATGTGACCCAGATCAATACCAACTCTTATTCAGCGAACTCAGGAACGCACTCTCTGATTATATATTCCTATTTACTGACGGCTCAAAATATAATTCCTCAATTTCTTTTAGTGTCACAACTGAAGATTCAGTAATTAAATCGGCCATTATTCCAGATTTTAGTACAATATATTCTGCGGAAATGATAGCTATCTACGAGACTATCAAACATATATTCCACAATAGGGGAAGGTTTGCAATATGTTTCGATTCTCTTTCTAATTGCAATCTATAATTAGCATAGGTAATTTAAACTATTATATATCCGAAATTAGGAACTTATTAATTCATAGACAACCAGATATTAAATTAATATGGGTACCGGGCCATTGCGGCATAAAGGGAAATGAGCTCGCGGATTAATCTGCGAGGCTAGCAAATATGTCTCCCTTGATCACGATACCTAATTACAATCCCACTGACTGGAATAATTATATTGTGCATAAACTGACCGAACAATGCAGGAGAAGACTTTTCAATGCCACTTCAATCTGGTATAGGGATTTGAATCACAAAATGACTGATATACGTGACTTTCCAAGAAACCTCTCAACTAGCCATAACAGAACCGATATAAGGAAATTCGAACGACTTCGACTCGGACACACTAGATTAACACACGGACATTGAACCTGCCGACTAACAACATCTGCAACTGTGCATCTCCCATCCGGGAGCCCTCACATATTCTTATTCACTGCCCCAGTTTCGCTACTGAAAGACTTAACATCTTTGACGGCACTGACCCAATCGAAATTCTGTCTATTCCCTCCCACGAAAATATAGGAAAAATTATCAATTTTCTGAAATCATCTAACACATACACTTATATTTAAAGAATCAACATCTAAAAAAATTTTTTCTTTTTTCTTCTACTTTATTCCCTTGTTTCTGCCATTAATTAATTTAATTATTAATTATTTATACAAATTGTTTTCTTTTATATTATATTGAGCTGAAGGCCAAAGTTGCTATTGCTCTTATCTTTATATTATCTTGTGATTTGTAATTATAAAATAATAAATAAATAAATAATATTAACAGCAGACAAGCAGGACTTAGCAGGTTTTTAGCATTAAGAATGAAGTATATTTTTAAAATAAAGCTTCCAAAATGGGATTTATATGGGGCCTATGGTAAATTATGAACCGACCATCACAAAATTTAATAGTGTGTATTAAATGTTATTATGATAGTATTATTTAAGGCGTTCTTAACTGCTTTTCACGAGTAGGGTAAATATGGTACCTAGGGTAAATTATGGACCGATCTGTACGCAGTTTCACAGTGTGATAGTCCTTTAAAACTGTGATGTACCAAATTTTACTATTTCGGCGTTATTTATTAAGGTTTTAGGCATTTTAAACTGTTTTCCTCCATTTATGCTAGTTTTTGTAACAAAATTATAAATTTTTTTGGGTGGTGGTTCCACATTTTGATTCATAGCTCAGATCCTACTGAACCGATGTTGCTGGATATCATAAGGATAACTACAAGCAATTTGAGACCAAGTGTGTTTGTTTATTTTTTTTTTTTCATTTTTCGAAAGTTAGCGTATTTCAACAGACGGTTAGACGGACAGACAGATGAACATGGCAAAATCGGCTTGGAATTTCTCTAGAAGCCAAAATATATATACTTTATGCGGTTGTTGGGACTCCCAACTACAATTTTTAAATCACATTTTAAATTTAACCTTTTTTTCATTCAATACGTTGTGTTACACCAATGTAAATTATAATGCAACAATAGGTCCGTTTGTTAACTTTTCCAGAAAAATCCAGTAGGTGAGTAAATTTTGGCAATTACAAAATTTTACTCCCCAAAATGTCTCTTGCACAAAAAAGTAAGCGAATGGAAAAATTGCAAATTGTAGGCTTTTAGTTTGCATACTTTTGTTTGTTTACTAAATTGAATCCAGGGATGCAAAAGAGGATACAATTGTAACATTTTTGGTACGATCGAGTTTTAAAAAGTACAATGGTACACCAATTGCATATATGCAGTTTATAAAATTTACCAGTTCATTACTTTTGTTTTACTTATTATTATAAATGATTATTATATATGATTATCTCAATTGTAAGACGTTTTATAACTTTTAAATATTTACAAATATATAAACTAGATAAAAATATTTATATTTTTTTAGTTTTTTATGTCCTTTTAACGTACAAGTGAATTCTTTTGTACGTTGTTTTGTAAATTTAATTTAAATATGTAAAAAGTATTAGCTTTTATTAAAAATATTAATAAATGTATTAGTTAATTGTTATGCACGAAGTTTTGTAACGCAGTTTACTTTCCCAGCTGAGGTATGACTCAGTCTGTCCAGGGTCAATTCGAAGGTCTGCTTCCTTTGAAATGAAACATGGGATGTTTTCGTGTATGTTCGCTTACAATAATTTAACAAAGCTTTTATTTACGAAATCTTAATCTATGCTAGATACTTATAACTACGACGGTCCTCTGGGTATTGGACGCAGCTGCCGGCGGGAACGACTGGTCGGGTGACGTTTACGGGCTGGACGGCGGATGCGGCTAACGTGCGGGGTTGAGTAGTACGACTAACTACGGATACCAGCGAAATGCGGGAGCGGTGGCGTTCGGCAAGAATACGTTAAATACTTCGGACACCAATAGAATTCGGGAGCCTTGGCGTTCGGCTAACTACTTCGGACACCACGAGAATTCGGAGGACGTGGCGTTCGGCTAACTACTTCGGACACCAAGAGAATTCGGGAGCCTTGGCGTTCGGCTAACTACTTTGGACACCACGAGAATTCGGAGTTCCAGGCGTTCAATTAACTACGGTTTATAAATAAATGCTTCGGACACTAGAAGAATTCGGAGGCTCTAGTATTCGGCTAGATACGGCAAGGTTAGGTTAAATGGGTAGCCGTCACGAAGACGACTTACTTGGGTCCTTATAGCGGTCCCTTTGTGATACCCCCAGCCAGTGACAAGGGTCAGCCAGTATCCACCAGACTATTCCCCAGAGGTCACCGCAGTCTCGAACCACCCCGATTCCCTGCAGAACAGGTAGATCGATTTCAGTCCCGCATTGGACAAATCGTCCAGACATGGCAATTCCGGTCTCCCTGCGGGGCATTGGCAGAGGAAGTGAAACACCGTCTCCTCCTCCTCCACATCATGACAACTCCTGCAGTAGTCATTGTACGCAAGACCCATCCTCCTAGCATGAGTCCCTATCACCCAGTGACCCGTGATGACCGACATCACTGTCCTTATCCGATCCCTGCCGAGACCGAGTAGTACGCGCGTTCTCGCCGCGTCATAGCCAGGCCATAGAGTCCTGGCCATCAAACAGGTATGCTCGCCCTGCCACCTCTCCTGAGCCCTTCTGTACGATTCCCGTCTGATGAGAGTCCTGCAGCGGGCCATTGAAGTGCCAATCAGGCCGTCGACGAACATGTCGTCCAAGAGACAGCCTTGTTTGGCTAGACTGTCCGCAGTATGGTTGCCCAGGAGCCCACTGTGTCCTGGTACCCATGCCAGCGTTACACTGGAATGTTTCGCGATCTCATTTAGAGACATCCGGCATTCCACTGTTAACATAGATGTCGTAAAGACACCAGCCAGAGCTGCAATGGCAGCCTTGCTGTCCGTAAATATACATATATCCTTCGATATACGATAGTACCTCAGCCAGTTTGCCGCCCGCCTTATGGCAGAAATTTCCGCCTGCAGCACACTACTGCCATCTGGCAGCCTAAAAGAGACCCTGATGTCCAATTCCTCGATGAAGAAACCTCCACCCACTCTGTCGCCCATCCTGGAACCATCGGTGTAGACCCGCAGGGTCGGCTCCAAAGATCGCGTGTTATCGAGCAGCTCATCATAGTTACCATGATGAACCGTGAACAAAGCACCGAAAAAGGGTTCCGGAGTGCAATAGTCCAGCCCCGCCAGGTCTTGAGACGCGCGAAGCGTGACCCTGGCATGACCATAGTTCCGCGAAGACCATAGGCCCACCGCCCCCAGTCTCATAGCGGAAGTCAAGGCCTGTTGTTCGGCCATGATATCAATCGGCAACCAGTCTAACATAGTAAACAGTGCCTTTGTCGGTGTCGAGCGGAGTGATCCCGTGATCATCAGCGCAGCCAACCTATATACTTTCCCAAGCATCCTGCAGTACCGTCCCCTTTCCATGGCAGGCCACCACACTATGACCCCATAGAAGAGAATCGGTTTTACCACCGCTTCAAAGATCCATTCGACACCCTTGGGGCCCAGGCCCCAGCTCCTGCCCAAGGATCTCTTGCAGGTGTATAAGGCCACAATAGCCCTATCAACCCTCGTCTGAACGTTGAGTTCCCATGATAGTTTGCTATCGAGAATTACGCCCAAATATTTGGCACTGTTCGAGAGCCTCAGCTCCGTGCCGTTCAGCCTAGGAAGCCTAAAGTTGCCAACCTTGTACTTCCTGGTAAAGAGTACCAACTCAGTTTTCCGTGGATTGACACCAAGTCCACAGGAAATGCTCCAAGAGCTTAGAATCCGCAATGCAGATTCCATACAATGGGACAGTGTGTCCAGGTGTTTACCCGCGACCGCCACCGCCACGTCATCCGCATACGCGACGGTTCTTATCCCCAATCTGTCGAACCGGCACAGCAAAGTGTTCACCGTCAGGTTCCACAGTAGAGGGGACAGAACCCCACCTTGCGGGGTGCCCCTGTGCACAAATCTGCAAACATCGGTAGCACCCATCGTGGATTCAATGATCCTATTATCAAGTAAATTACCAATAAATCCACAAATTGCATCGTCAACCCCAACCTCTCTCATCGACTCCAAGATGGAGTTGGGTTTGACATTATTGAAAGCTCCCTCAATGTCCAGAAAGGCCACAAGTGAGTATTCCCGAAATTCAAGGGATTTCTCAATGTAGCCGACCAGTGAGTGGAGCGCCGTCTCCACAGACTTGCCCTTGGTGTAGGCATGCTGCGATGAAGAGAGCAAATGTCTAGGAATAGACATCCTCAGATGAATATCAATGACCCTTTCCAGGGTCTTGAGAAGAAATGACGACAGGCTGATTGGCCTGTAGTCCTTAGGTCCGGTGTGGGATGTTTTACCCCCCTTTGGAATGAAAACAACCCTACATCTAGTCCATCGGATGGGAACGTACGAGAATCTAATACATTCCGTAAAGATAGCGGACAGCCAAGGAATCAGAAGCCCCGCGTTCTTTTGAAGGTCGGCCGGAATAATACCGTCCGGACCAGGAGCCTTAAAGGAGTCGAAGCTCCTTATCGCCCAATTGAGCCTATCATAGCACAGAGAAATGGACACTGGTCCAGGCTCTGATAAGCAGTTGATCTTCCGTGGTGTTGGAAGGGAATTGCCAGGAAAGTGCGTGTCAATTAACACCTCCAGCGTCTCCTGACTATTCGTAGTCCAGCTACCATCAGCTTTCTGAATGTAGCTAGGGACAGCCGGGCAAGAAGCCATTATTTTGCGCAACCGGTTTGTCTCAGAGGATCCTTCCACGCCACTGCAGAAGTTCCTCCAGGCATTCCGTTTCGCCGATCTAACCAAATTCTTGAACCTATTCAATGCCGACTTATAATCCGCCCAGTTTCCCAGACGTTTAGCCATATTGAATAACCTACGACAGTCTCTGCGAGACTGTGCAATCTCAGAGCTCCACCATGGTGGCTTGCCCCCCTTCTTCCTAACCACTGGCCTACAGGCCAGTGCCGTTGCCTGTCGCAGTGCCCCCGATAGGAATTCCACTGCCATTTCAGTCTCCGTAACGCCACTAATGACAGGGACTGAGCCCAGAGAATCAGCGAGTAGACTAGCCTGATAGTCCCACCTCGTTCTCCTCCTATTCACAAAAGTACACACCCCCAAGGGGGGTGGACCCAATTGAAACTCAACATACCTGTGGTCCGAAAAAGAACAGTCATCTGAGACCGCCCAGTTACTTATCAAGTCGGAGTGTTCCGAGCTGACCAATGTCACATCAAGAACCTCCTGCCTATTAGCTACAATGAACGTAGGTTCCGCGCCTATGTTTGCTATTTCTAGATTACTGCTACAGATAAAAGAAAATAGCGACTCACCTCTAGTGTTGGTGTTGGAGCTGCCCCACGTGATGTGGTGCGCATTAGCGTCAGCACAGATAACCACCGGGGTACCCATGGAGCCGGCTTTGGCTACCAAGCCACGAACAAGCCTATTAGGTGGCTCATTGTCCTGGTCATGCGCCATATAGCCCGATACGATCCAGGTCGATATGTCGCCCATCTCTAGGGCCGCTGAAGTTGTGTCTCCATCACTGAAATCAGAAAGAATGAAGATATCCAGCGTGTTTTTAGCCAAAATACAAGATCTAATTTTACCTGTTGCTTTGGCATATAGGCCCTTGAGGTTTAATCCGCAAACCCGATCCTTGTGGATCCATGGC
Organism: Pollenia amentaria; assembly: GCA_943735925.1. Taxonomy (NCBI): domain Eukaryota; kingdom Metazoa; phylum Arthropoda; class Insecta; order Diptera; family Polleniidae; genus Pollenia; species Pollenia amentaria. The sequence continues at coordinate 123,967,283 of OX031006.1, read as the reverse complement.
TCTTGGATCATTATTAGCTCCTCCTCTCTCTCTACCACCTGGAGGAGCAGTGCAGCGGATGCTGCCTTAGAGTGGTGAAGGTTTATCTGTGTCACCTTCACCATGTCCAGTATTAACGACCGTGACATTGGCGTCCTCCTGATCTGATTCCAGGAGGGCGTCCTCATCAGCCAATTCACCCATGCGTTCAAAGAGGTCACCCAGCATGTCAGAGACGGACGGGGTGTCTTCATTGTCACATGAATGAACGGAAGCGTCATTCGTGCAGTCCGCAGGCTGCGTAGGCTCCACAACCTTCGGAGCGGGATCGCCCTTGTCATCACCTCGGTAGACACGGAGCAAGATGGTACTAAAACCGTAGTAAATCTTGCCCTGTTTCTCCCTCAGTGGCTTCAAGGAGTCCTGAGTGGGAAGTTGGGGGTTGCAGCACTGAATAATCTTCAAGATTTCCTCCGGTGCAGAAGGTTCCGCTGGGATGGTGACGATGGATCTAGGTCTCCGTGGTATGTCACTCACCAAAACCACGTCGAGCCTAGCACCTTCCCATATTTCGCCAATCGCTCCAATGGCAAGCTTTAGCAGAAGTGCAGAGCGCTCATCCACACATGCCATCAGCTTAACGTGACCCTGGTACCAGCCAGCATCGTCGCATTGCGGGGGTGCTCCTGGATTCTCACTAAGGATCTTCCAAAAGACACCCATCATTTGCTGCTTCACCAAGTCCCACCTAGAGTGGGAGATGGATCCATCAGCAGCACTTCTGTCTATAATAGCCCTAACAAGATGGTCTTTCGCCACCTCGCTGTAGGACCTATTAGTCGACTTTGGTGCGTACTTGGGACGTTTTGTCCCTGGTTGCTGTCTAACGGCTGTCGCTTCTTCCTCCGAACGTTGCCGTTTAGGCATTGCCTTTGCAGGGGCAGGAGGTGAAACGCTTTGAAGCCCAGCAGTAAGGGCCTTAGCCCATGCCAATGAAGCTTCCTGTTCTGCAGAAAGCTCATTGGCATCTTTGGAGCCGAATAGCTCGATAACACGCAAGGCAGCACGCCTTGAGTTAGATGCCCTCTTTGAAGGATTTTTATGCCGAGGTGTCTTCTTAGTGACGCCGGAGTTGGCGGGGGGAGGTACAGAAGTGGGACAGGATGTAATCATCTCCGTCCCTCTTTGCACAATAGGCATATGGGAAGCTGCTTTGTTGGACGACTTTGTCATTTCCAACTTTGCAGTACCCGAAGCATGGACTTTATCCGCTCTGACGGAAAGGGCTGATGCGGCTTTTGATGTACTTGGCGCGAAAGACAGAGGTACATCGCCGCTGTTAGGTGTCGAGGCTGATACAGCCACCGACGGGATCGTCTTCGTCTTATTGTCCTTATCATTTGTCCTTTTCATGTCTTGTTCCGTGCCATTGTTAGTTTGTTGTTTGTTTCGTTTTTGATTTTTGTTGTTTTTCAAAGGAGAGTTCATTTTGCTGTTTGGTCCCACGAGTGTAGGGGATCTGGAGGTCCGCCACGTCATAGCCCCCAATAACGCGGTAAGGGCGTAGTCTATTTGCTGAGGTGCCCAGGTATCAGCAAAGCTCCGTGATAATACAGTCGGTAACCCCTGACTGCAAACCAACCGATAGGCACGGGTCGCATAACACCTCGGTTTAGGGGATGGATAACCTTTCGTTGCCAAGGCCTTTAAGTTCACTGCCCTCATCTCGGGAATCACCAGATGCTGGCCAAAATGCGCGGATCAAGACACGGACCACAGCCAAGACGTAAGCCACCACATCGCTTCAAGATTGTTATCCATAATAGTGGTGGTAGATACGGCAAACTACTTATTTATACTAACTACCAAGAGTTAATACTGGGGTTAAGGGCAATATCTACTCTCCTTGTTCTGAACAAAACTCGACTACTTATTTAAAAATAAAATTAACTCAATGAGAATTATTAGGCATTAGCAAGAAATAAGAAAACAGTAGGGATTCAAAATGGTACGTAAAATAGTAAGGGTGTTCACAGTGTAAGGGCAGCCTATACTATTAAGGTTATATATATACGTGGGTTAGGTTTATAACGTCACGTTACAGTTTTTGTTTTTAAAATAAAAATTAGAAAAAAAAAAATTGCACCACAATTTTTTTGGTAGAATTGGGGTCCAAAAAGTACAATTTTATAAACATGTTGGTACAATTAGAAAATTCTCATTTTGCATCACCGATTGAATCATATTCATACCGCTCATTTACTTCAACAGCGTAATAACTCAAAAAAATTAATTTCGAGATAAACGCCTTCAAAGTTTTTAATTTGCTCTAACCTTTAATTATTTATAAGTAAATTTCAAAAGATTTTGTTATTTGTGCTTTATATGTTATTTTTTTACTTTACATATATAAATATGTATGTGTGTATAAAATATGTAAAAAAAACCTTGAAGTCAAATAAATATTTTCTTTATGTCCTTTTTTTATTTTCAAAATCTGGTCGTCTTAAGAAAGTGCTTTAGTACTTTAAAAAATTGTAGTTGTATGTATTACAATTGTGATAAGAAATAGTTGAATGGTAATTGGAAAATAAAATTGTAAACTAATTCTATGAAAATAAAACTGAAGTATTTTTAATGAATACGGGGGTAAATTGTACACATATTTATCATTCAGTCGGTCGTGCTCGATGAGAAAAGACGTGTTTCTTTTAACTCCGCATACGGTTCTTTTTTTTAACATATATTAGTTAATAATATCAGTTTAACAAGCGAATTTGGACGCTCAATATAAAAGTGAACAATAGAACAACTATAAAAATAAAAAAAAAATAAAAATTAAGAAAAAAAAATACAAGTAAAAAAATATACCTACATATGTATGTATGTACGCACATACATACTTGCAAATAATCTGTGCAAAAAAAAATATTTATTCTTGTTTCTTTTATTATCTCGGTGTAACAACATTATACATAATAAAAAGAGCACAGTCAACAAAAATAAAAAAATAAAAAAACGGTGAAAAAAAACAACTCTATATGAGTAATAACAATGAAACAACAACAAAAATAAATGATACTCATGCTAGTGAAAGCAATGTGGAAATAAATACAACAACAGAAAACAATACAAGCGTTACCATTGACAACATAAACTCGAACATAGACGCAATGGAAAACAAACAAGAAAAAATTTGTCAAAAACCACAAGTGCAAGTTGGTATGGACAGGTATGTAACAGTGCTTAAACGTGGTCGCAGCCCTGCCTCTTCAGCTGTAGCCTCGGCCTCGAAAGTTCCATCTTTTGATAGAATAAATTCACAAAATCGTTTTGCAATTCTGGAGGATGAATCTTCTGAAGCACCTAACGTCATAAAAACGTCAAAGCCACCCCCGATATACATATCTTAGAGAGCAAAACTCAAGTGAGCTAATAAAAAGTTTAATCTCAGTGATAGGTGAAAATTCGTTTTACGTAGCTGCAATCAAGCGTGGTAATATAAACGAAACAAAAATACAGGTTAATCACGAGAATGATTTTCGTAAAATAATTAATAATTTTGAAGCACTTAAAAAAAGCTTCTATACATACCAACTGAAAAGCAGCAAAGGTCTTCAGGTTGTGATAAGGGGCATTGACTCATGCGTGGACCCAGACGAAATAAAAACATTTTTAGAAGAAAAGGGCTTCAAAATAAAAAATGTTACAAATATTAAAAATAGGGAAAAAAATCCCCAACCACTATTTCGGGTGGAGTTAGAGCCCGGCGATGTTAAGCTAAAAAAAATGAAACGCATCCCATTTACAGTTTAAAATACATTCTGTACAGAAAAATCACGATAGAGGAGCCGCACAAGAGAAATGGGCCCGTTCAGTGTTTAAACTGCCAAGAATTTGGTCATACTAGGGCATACTGCCATTTACCCCAGTCGTATGTGGAGAATTACATGGTACCGTCCGGTGCGATAAGTCCAAAAATTACCCTAATGTAAAAAAATGTAGCAACTGTGGTGGTAACCACACTGCCAACTATAGAGGATGCCCGGTTTATTCGATTGTCAAGCGTTCTGTTGGACAGAAACTTAATCCCCCTCAAACGCAGGCAACTAATCAAGGAAACACGTACGGCGTCCAGATGCCTCAGCCAAATAATAACAGAACCTCGTACGCTAATGTATTAAAATCTAATCCTATGCAACTGCAAGGTGATGTACCAAATAACGACGAAATTCCCATTTCTAATTTAACTCGGCTAGAAAAAACTATGGAAACATTAGTGCAAACAGTTAACAATTTTACTAACACAATGGGTAACATGATGCAAGAAATGTTAAGAATGCAATCGATGTTATTGCAAGCTGTACTAAACAAGCCATGAACTGTTTAAAAATTTGCTTTTGGAACGCAAACGGCATCCGCCAACACAAAAATGAACTAGAATACTTCCTTAAAAATAAACAAATTGATGTTATGATGGTTTCTGAAACTCATCTGACCTCAAGAAATACGTTTGAAATCAATGGTTATATATTATATGATACCAAGGACCCTCGAGACAGAGCTTGTGGCGGTTCTGCCATTTTGATAAAGAACCGGGTAATACACTACTTAATGCGTGATCATCGTGAAGACTATCTCCAAGCAACGAACATTTGCGTTGAGGAATTAAATCGAAACATAGTAATTTCATCATTTTACTCCCCACCTAGATTTTCTATATCAGAAAGCCAATATAATAAATATTTCAAATCATTAGAACCTTGCTTCCTGGCTGCTGGCGATTATAACGCTAAACACACTTTCTGGGGGTCACGACTTATTACACCTAAGGGTCGTGTTTTGTTTAACACAATTTGTAAAATGGATCTAAATGTGGTCGCGAGCGGACAACCAACATATTGGCCTCCTGATCAGCAAAAATTCCAGATGTTATCGATTTTGGAGTGGTTAAAAACATCCCCGCAGAAACGATTTATGTTGAAGCTTCCTTAGAACTATCTTCTGATCACACACCTACAATTCTTACAATAGCAAATCCTAATAGAATTGTATCTCCGTCTGATAACTTAGTGACGTCAGCCACTCAAATAAATTGGTTAAAATATAAAAAATATCTCAGTACCCACTGCACTAAAAATATTCCGCTTAGTACACCGGAGAATGTGGATATTTCTATTGTAAATTTTGACAGTTATCTGAAACTAGCTGTTCAACACTCTAGTATAACTCTCAAAAAACCCAAAAATAGTAAAATGTATTCTGCAGATGTTGAGCGTCTCTTGACTGAAAAAAGGAGAGCTCGAAGAGAATGGCAATTGCATAGATCCCCTCAACTTAAGAATTTACTAAAAGAGTGCACAAAAAGGCTAAGAAAGTTACTGCAGTCTCAGAAAACGGCTTCCCTGGAAAAATATCTTAAGGAACTTGATGCAACTTCTCAATCAGACTACTCATTATGGCGTGCAGCTAGAGGTCTTAATAGACCAGTTATCACTAAGCCACCATTAAGAAACTTAAATGGAAGTTGGTCACGAAATGATGAAAAAAAAGGAAATCTTTTTGTTAATCATTTGAAAAACTTATTTACCCCGCATACATTTCCCGATATTGTAGTCGAGTTGCCATCAGTTGCTGTTAGAGCTGCTATTCCACTTAGATTTGAGATAAAAGAAATCGAAAAGGCTATTCATAATTTAAACCCCAAGAAAGCCCCTGGTTTTGATAAGATCAGCAACAAAATGCTTTTAGAGCTACCCAGCATAGCAAAGAAAATTATTTTTTTAATTTTTAATGCTATTTTACGCCTTGAATACTACCCACAAGAATGGAAAGTATCCTTAGTTACAATGATACCTAAGCCAGGAAAGGATCCTACAAAAGTTGAGTCATATAGACCTATAAGCTAATTGTCTAATATATCAAAGCTGTTTGAGAAGCTGTTAGTGTCAAAATTAGCCCCAATTTTAAATGTAAATAGATGTATTCCTAACCATCAATTCGGCTTTAGAAGAGAACATAGCACAATCGAACAAACCCATCGTATAGTAAACGGCATAAGAAAAGCCTTTGAAAAAAAATATTGTTCCGCCCTCTTCATCGATGTTTCTCCAGCTTTTGATAAAGTCTGGCATGAAGGGTTATTACATAAATTGAAGCTAAACTTACCAGTAAACACACACAATCTGTTAGAAAGCTACTTAGTCGGTCGAAGGTTTATTATTAAAGAAGGTGATTTTATAAGTTCTCCTCAGCCAATTGACGCTGGAGTCCCTCAGGGAAGCATCATGGGCCCACTCTTAAACCTTATATATACCTCAGACATGCCAACAAACAACCACACCATTACTTCAACATTTGCTGATGATACAGCTTTTCTAAAGCCTATAGTACACGGCATGTAAAAAGACACATGCGCATGTGGTTCTGACGTAATTTTGACGTCATCACACAACACGCAATGTTTATTGTGGCTTTGCATTGACGTCAAAATTACGTCAGAACCACATGCGCATGTGTCTTTTTACATGCCGTGTACTATAGGCTTAAGCGTACACGAAAACTGTCATGAAGCATCCTGTTACTTGCAGGATCATATATTTGAACTGGAAAAGTGGTTAAAACAATGGAGGATAAAGGTCAATGAGCAAAAATGCGTACATATAACATTCACCTTGCGTCGGGAGTCATGTCCCCCTATTAAAATCAATAATCAATTAGTGCCCCAGCAATCGCATGTAAAATATCTCGGTATTCATCTAGATCGGCGTTTGACATGGAAATGCCATATAGAAGCAAAACTAACACAAATGAAACTAAAAGCAATTCAAATATATTGGCTTATTGGAAGAAATTCTGTTCTTAGCCTCGACTGCAAACTTCTACTTTATAACTCTATATTGAAGCCAATCTGGTGCTACGGTATTCAGCTATGGGGCACTGCCTCGGCCTCAAATATCGAAAAAATTCAAAGGCGCCAAAATAAACTTCTTCGAATAATCACAGCCGCTCCCTGGTATGTTAAAAATTCTAATATTCACAAGGATCTCAATGTGCCATTAGTAAAAACTATTATTACGAAGCACGCAGCAAAATATTTAAAAAGGCTTGAGTCGCACCCAAATCCACTTGCTCGAAATATTTTAAATGACAGTGGACACTCTAGATTAAGGAGAAGAGATACCGCAGGACTCATCCGAAGGGAAGACCGCTAAACATCTACATATGTGAACAGAAACCGTGAGGAGAAAAATTTTCGTCTAGCATTGTCAGGACAAAAATAAAGTATTAGTATAAGATTTGATTAATTATTGTTAGTTCATATTTAATATATGTATGAAGATTCAATAAATAAATAATGAAAAAAAAAATATTTATTTTAGTTATACACATTACATATACATATCAGTTAATAAACGTTTACAGATAAAAAATATGTTCAACAAACATATGTAAATAAACTCAGTTGTTTAATAACGAAGTTGCAATGGCATTTCTTATTTCATCGGCTTTTGGATTTGAATCATACGTAAAAGGTTCAATATCAGGGGGGTTACCGCGTATTTCGATTCGAAAGAAATAATTTACGAGTTCGAACAATTTGTACTGTGTATTACGATTTTCGTACAATTTGTTTCGAATGAACGGAAATTTTTTATACACTATCGAAAACCAAAAATCCCTTTCGAAACGGCAACTCTCTATTACGAACAATAAAAATCCCTTTCGAAAGTGCAACTCTGTATTACGAAAACACGAGTCTGTTAAGCAAAAAGTGTTAGGAAATTGTTCGAAAGCTATTTTGTTGGTGACAAAGTGAACGAAAAACAAAAAATGTAAATATTTAAATCTTTCAAGATAAATAAAAGCGTAAAACAAACAAATTAAACCAAATAATGTTATATTTGATATAAACTAAATAATTACTAATGTTATTATTGTAAATGTTTTAATATTTGTGGTCTTGAAATTTGCAAAAAAAAAAATATATTAAAAAAAATATGTACATATGTATGTACATGTACAAAAAGCAGTATAAAGAAGTGATTGACTTTTTCTTTGGAATCTTCAAACCACAGGGAAATGCAATCAGTTTTAATTAAAAAAAATCACAATTATAACATTTTTACACATTGAATAGTATTTAATATGTCTTTTGTTTTGGGATATTTTCGTCCATTTTTGTATTTTAGTAACAGTGCTACCAACTTTTTATCAAATTTCCCATTTGTTTATAAATACAACTCTGTCATCGTTTCGAACGAGTTACGCAGTACGGTTCAACTTTCGAATCGGAAATTGCTTTCGAAAAATGTTTCGTTTCGAATCGAAATACGCGGTAACCCCCAGGCTGTTCTCTAAAACTTATATTTTCAAAACTATTATTTTGCCATTTCTCATTGATTTTTTCATTATTTTCATTTAAAAAGTTGTGCAGAACACAGCAACTCTTTATTATCATGTTGACGTTATCAACCCGGTTATCTAATCCCTTTCCAAGGCGCCTAAATCAAATTTTTAAATGACCAAATGTATTTTCTACGACTCTGCGGCATTTGGACAGCGTATAATTAAAGACCTTTTGTTTATCGGGTGCATTTACTTGGAAAGGGTACGGTTTCATCATAAAGTCTGACAGTCTAAATGCAGAATCGCCATTTAACATAACAGGAACTTTAATGCCGTTTAAAAATACAGATTTTTCTTGAAGTATAGGCATGTCCATTTTCTTTCTTAAGAGGGATTGTTCAAATATTAATGAATCATTACACCGACCTGGACATTCTATATTCGTGTATAAAAAACGGTACCTGGCATCAACTACGGCCAATAATATGGTTGAGTACCAACCCTTATAATTGTAGTAGTCAGTAGTTTCTGAAGAAGGTGGTCGGACTTCGAAATGACACCCATCTAAAATGAAAATAAAAATAAATGTAGACAAGACAGATATTTTAAATACATTTGTATAAACATATGAATGTATTTACCTATTGCTCCAAGGCATTGTGGAAAGCCAAGTTCCTTAAAACCATTAACACACTTTTCAATTTTAGCTTCGTTTAAAAAATTTGGAGACAAATATTCTCCAGAAAGTGCGTGCCAGACCTCAGTACAAAAACTTTTTAAAATCAAACACACTCTTTCCTTTGATATTCCGAACATATGACCAATAATAGTAAAAACTATTATTACGAAGCACGCAGCAAAATATTTAAAAAGGCTTGAGTCGCACCCAAATCCACTTGCTCGAAATATTTTAAATGACAGTGGACACTCTAGATTAAGGAGAAGAGATACCGCAGGACTCATCCGAAGGGAAGACCGCTAAACATCTACATATGTGAACAGAAACCGTGAGGAGAAAAATTTTCGTCTAGCATTGTCAGGACAAAAATAAAGTATTAGTATGAGATTTGATTAATTATTGTTAGTTCATATTTAATATATGAAGATTCAATAAATAAATAATGAAAAAAAAAAAAAAAAAAAATATTTATTTTAGTTATACACATTACATATACATATCAGTTAATAAACGTTTACAGATAAAAAATATGTTCAACAAACATATGTAAATAAACTCAGTTGTTTAATAACGAAGTTGCAATGGCATTTCTTATTTCATCGGCTTTCGGATTTGAATCATACGTAAAAGGTTCAATATCAGGCTGTTCTCTAAAACTTATATTTTCAAAACTATTATTTTGCCATTTCTCATTGATTTTTTCATTATTTTCATTTAAAAAGTTGTGGAGAACACAGCAACTCTTTATTATCATGTTGACGTTATCAACCCGGTTATCTAATCCCTTTCCAAGGCGCCTAAATCAAATTTTTAAATGACCAAATGTATTTTCTACGACTCTGCGGCATTTGGACAGCGTATAATTAAAGACCTTTTGTTTATCGGGTGCATTTACTTGGAAAGGGTACGGTTTCATCATAAAGTCTGACAGTCTAACATAACAGGAACTTTAATGCCGTTTAAAAATACAGATTTTTCTTGAAGTATAGGCATGTCCATTTTCTTTCTTAAGAGGGATTGTTCAAATATTAATGAATCATTACACCGACCTGGACATTCTATATTCGTGTATAAAAAACGGTACCTGGCATCAACTACGGCCAATAATATGGTTGAGTACCAACCCTTATAATTGTAGTAGTCAGTAGTTTCTGAAGAAGGTGGTCGGACTTCGAAATGACACCCATCTAAAATGAAAATAAAAATAAATGTAGACAAGACAGATATTTTAAATACATTTGTATAAACATATGAATGTATTTACCTATTGCTCCAAGGCATTGTGGAAAGCCAAGTTTCTTAAAACCATTAACACACTTTTCAATTTTAGCTTCGTTTAAAAAATTTCGAGACAAATATTCTCCAGAAAGTGCGTTCCAGACCTCAGTACAAAAACTTTTTAAAATCAAACACACTCTTGCCTTTGATATTCCGAACATATGACCAATGGATGCGTATTCATATGATGATTTTAATGTGTACAAAGCGACAGCTACACGTTTTTCTAGAGAAATGCATTTTCTGAATCTTGTATCCTGCTTAGCGATGTTAACCATTTTGGAACAAAGCAAATAAAATATTTCACGACACATTCTAAAATTTTCAGTAAATATTAGAATGTGTCACACCAATTTTGGACAACTTTCCCGAGCCGTTCCAAAGTTGGAAAGTTGTCCAAAATTGGTGTCATTTAATCTTTAGGTGGTATTCTACCATAATCCGTTGAGTTTATGCCCTGACACTTCCTAGTTTGGCTGGCATAAATCAGCAACGATTTTTACTGACCATTTTGGATGAACCCACTTTTCTCTGGAACGGCTCGGGAAAGTTGTCCAAAATTGGTGTCATTTAATCTTTAGGTGGTATTCTACCATAATCCGTTGAGTTTATGCCCTGACACTTCCTAGTTTGGCTGGCATAAATCAGCAACGATTTTTACTGACCATTTTGGATGAACCCACTTTTCTCTGGAACGGCTCGGGAAAGTTGTCCAAAATTGGTGTCATTTAATCTTTAGGTGGTATTCTACCATAATCCGTTGAGTTTATGCCCTGACACTTCCTAGTTTGGCTGGCATAAATCAGCAACGATTTTTACTGACCATTTGGATGAACCCACTTTTCTCTGGAACGGCTCGGGAAAGTTGTCCAAAATTGGTATCATTTAATCTTTAGGTGGTATTCTACCATAATCCGTTGAGTTTATGCCCTGACACTTCCTAGTTTGGCTGGCATAAATCAGCAACGATTTTTACTGACCATTTTGGATGAACCCACTTTTCTCTGGAACGGCTCGGGAAAGTTGTCCAAAATTGGTATCATTTAATCTTTAGGTGGTATTCTACCATAATCCGTTGAGTTTATGCCCTGACACTTCCTAGTTTGGCTGGCATAAATCAGCAACGATTTTTACTGACCATTTTGGATGAACCCACTTTTCTCTGGAACGGCTCAAGAAAGTTGTCCAAAATTGGTGTCATTTAATCTTTAGGTGGTATTCTACCATAATCCGTTGAGTTTATGCCCTGACACTTCCTAGTTTGGCTGGCATAAATCAGCAACGATTTTTACTGACCATTTTGGATGAACCCACTTTTCTCTGGAACGGCTCGGGAAAGTTGTCCAAAATTGGTGTCATTTAATCTTTAGGTGGTATTCTACCATAATCCGTTGAGTTTATGCCCTGACACTTTCTAGTTTGGCTGGCATAAATCAGCAACGATTTTTACTGACCATTTTGGATGAACCCACTTTTCTCTGGAACGGCTCGGGAAAGTTGTCCAAAATTGGTGTCATTTAATCTTTAGGTGGTATTCTACCATAATCCCTTGAGTTTATGCCCTGACACTTCCTAGTTTGGCTGGCATAAATCAGCAACGATTTTTACTGACCATTTTGGATGAACCCACTTTTCTCTGGAACGGCTCGGGAAAGTTGTCCAAATTTGGTGTCATTTAATCTTTAGGTGGTATTCTACCATAATCCGTTGAGTTTATGCCCTGACACTTCCTAGTTTGGCTGGCATAAATCAGCAACGATTTTTACTGACCATTTTGGATGAACCCACTTTTCTCTGGAACGGCTCGGGAAAGTTGTCCAAAATTGGTGTCATTTAATCTTTAGGTGGTATTCTACCATAATCCGTTGAGTTTATGCCCTGACACTTCCTAGTTTGGCTGGCATAAATCAGCAACGATTTTTACTGACCATTTTGGATGAACCCACTTTTCTCTGGAACGGCTCGGGAAAGTTGTCCAAAATTGGTGTCATTTAATCTTTAGGTGGTATTCTACCATAATCCGTTGAGTTTATGCCCTGACACTTCCTAGTTTGGCTGGCATAAATCAGCAACGATTTTTACTGACCATTTTGGATGAACCCACTTTTCTCTGGAACGGCTCGGGAAAGTTGTCCAAAATTGGTGTCATTTAATCTTTAGGTGGTATTCTACCATAATCCGTTGAGTTTATGCCCTGACACTTCCTAGTTTGGCTGGCATAAATCAGCAACGATTTTTAATGACCATTTTGGGTGAACCCACTTTTCTCTGGAACGGAAGGTTGGAAAGTTGATGTTTTTTAATCCTTTTCCACTAAATTTCAAAACATTAAATCCAGAAAATGCATTCATTTTCAATTCCGATGTTGCCACTAGATCCCCTGATTTTTTATTTCCGCCGTTGCTAACTTTCGTTGCTATCTTGGCGGACGTTTAAACTGTTAACTGTCAAAACTGCTGATGTAAACGATATAGTTTATGAAAGTAGTTTACGATCATAAACTAGTTTGAAAATTACAAGTGTAAATGCACTATAAGTGTGCGAAAATTTTTCTATGATGTTTAGTTTCGAGTTACGGTGAAGTGTTGCAAAACCGGAAATGACCAATTTAAATCAAAATTTTTCAAAATTTTTTTTTTACGAAATTAGCCTAAAGTGTCCTTATTATATTGTAAAAGTATTATTGTGGGACATCTATTAGCTTGAAAGTTATGCAAATTTCTTTACACTCGTACATGTAGTTATTGCAATGTTGTACCGTAAAAGACTGGAGGACGAGTTTAAATTTGAATTTTTCTCAAACTTGTTTTTAGGAATACAAAATTTATTATTAATAAGATTTTTGACGTGCTAAATTCCAAATTTTTATTTTTGATAAATGCTGAGGGAAAGCTAGTTTCTATGCGCATTTTACTGGTTGCTTAGGCCAGATCATCAGGAAACCTTCGACCTAATTTTTTGTGAAATCCAATAAGAATTAAGAGTCTCATATCTGGTATTTAAGATTTTTTATATTTCGCACACTTATTCATATCTACTATAACTATAGTTATGCCAAATATAAAGGAATTCAAACAAAATTTTTTTATTGGGTTGTGCGATTCACAAATAATGCCCCATATATATATTTTTTATTTAATAATATGGCGTATTCGATTTAATACACAACATAAAGACACACGTTTTTCAACCTCTACAATTGGTCACCCCGATAACGAGTAACATTATGAAAGAAGGAAAGAAAAAGCGAAATCTGGATTAGACATCAACATCGGAACAAGTAACGACACCAGCTAACACTTCTGTTGTCAACTATGATAATGATACGATTGTTAGTAGAGTGGCCGTTGGAGTACCGCCATTTTGGCTGGAGCCCGAAATATGGTTTGCCCAAGTTGAGGCCCAGTTAATCATATCAGGCATAAACAACGATATTTCCAGAGTCAAAACGCAGGCAAAACTAACGGACAAGATACTAGAGGTATCGTATACAACGCATTGAAAAACAATTGAATCAATAAGTAAGTATCGGAGGAAGGCGAGTTCCGTGGAAGAAGCGCCCGCCGCAACTCTACCAGTTAAGATTGCCGATCTACCACACCTGTTTCTACGTCTACTGGTCAGTGCTGGTATCATGAAAGCTTTGGCACCAAGGCACAAAGTGTCGACCTCCATACAATTATTCTTCGAGAAGCGCAAAAATCTAACAATATTGCCAGACTCTACGGGCGGTGCTGGTGATCCATTTTTAAAGATTGCTCGTCTTCTTATTTGGGACATGATTTTTTGAAAACTTATGACTTTCTTATTGATATTAAAAGATGTAAACTTGTGGACAGAAAAACAATGTTAGAGTCAAAATGTAATTTTACTAAAATAAAAGGAGAGTACGTCAACTATATTTGATAAGCCTGTACACCACCGGCATGCGTCATATTCAGGGCAATGAAAACATTACGGCTGATTGGCTACCACTTATTAATAGGCTTCGGAGCAAGAAAACGACAGCGAACTGAAATCTGTACTTGAGTCAAGTAGGAAATCCCCACTCAAACTCTTGCCCATTCCAGATTCCAAACATTTTTTATATTGTAATATTTATGGTTCCAATTTAAGACCATATGTTCCATTGCAACACCTGAAATTGTAATGAAAAAGCTTCGAATTTAGCACATAACAGCATTAGAGCTGCGCGAAAACTTGTAAGGGAGCGATACGTGTGGCCCGGTTTATCAAAACAGTACCAGAGAGAAAAAGGTATCCGACAAAGTTCCGCTCTACTAAGCACCTATTCCACGACTGATAAACGTTTTCATCATGCTTATATTGATCTCATTGGGCTACTTGGCCGATTTTCAAGATGACCGACAGCAATTCCTATTCCCGACATTTCGGCCTATACAGTGACAGGTGTCTTCATAACAGGGTGAAGAGCTGTCGAAGACACTTGGTATATATCACTTGCGAACCACAGTATACCACCCGCAGGCGAATGAAATGGTTGAAAGATGGCACCGAACGCCTAAAAATTTCATTACATGCTATGCTACCAAGGATTGGAGTTTTGTGTGAGGTGAGTTCTGGATACAAAACAAGCGTGGAGACAGCCAAACAGAATTCGCACAAAAATTGTGTCGTGCAAGGAGTGATCTTCGAAGTCCTTACCAATCGTAGCATTCTAGTGGAAATTTTTTTGTAGATCCCAACTTAACCAACCGCAACTTTGTATTTAATCGAGTTTGAAGGACCATTTGAAGTCGTTAAACTTTTTAAATTACATTATCAATTTAAACTATTTTTTCACTCAATACTTTGTGTTACACCAATGTAAATTATAATGTAACAATGTAACATACTACTTTTGATCTGCATTTATTTAAGTACTTATTAGTGATGTAATGTAGATGTTATTTGTAAGGCATTTTCATTTTTGTATATATATATTTTTTTTAATCCAAATTGCGATATTTTAATAATTTCATTGAATTTTATTTTCATAAAATTATACTTATGATGAAAGGAATTTTGCAACATGAAATGAATCAACATTTATTGATAATATTTCATTCTTGACTGAGCCGAGAATTGAACCCATTAGATGGGTTGCTCTGACTAGTTTCAATTGTAACCACACAATCTCTTCAGAGGGGTTTGCTCTTTACCACTCACCGCCATTGATGATGGATGACGTTAATAGTCAAACATCAATCTTTAAACCAAAAATAACCAAAATACTAATTATATTTTTTTAATATTCAACATTTTTTATTTTTCGAATTTATTCTATGAGCTAAATTTCAGTTATGTATTTTATAAAGCTTTTTGTTGAATATAATAAACAGAGAAGACAAAAAAAAGCAAAAAAAAAAGTTACAATACCCAATCATGTGGGCTTTTATATTTGTAAACGTCATTTTTCTTCGTCTTTCTGTTAAAAGTGAATTGTATAAGTAAAAACTTCTTTCCACGTCAACGGATGTTGTTGGAGCAAATTTATATTTCAAAATTTCATTTCGTCATCAGGTTTAGCACCAGTTTGAAGAATGTTGTTTATTTGTAAAATTTGTTTGAACCTCGGATTTCTTTGAAATACATACTGCATTAAATTTCCTCATATATATTTTTTCATGTAGATTCTCAAGAGCTTCTCGTACATTTGACACAAGATTTACTCTTTCGTGAATAGCTAACCCAACTGTTTGTCTCTTTTTTTTAGAAGACACAATAATTGAAAAATGGTTTTCAATAAACGCAAGTTGGGAACTTAATCCGGGCAAGTTATATATTTCCTTGGCGTGCGCGATCGAATCTGAGTCTTCACTTTTCAGTTAAGAAAAAACAGCCTTTACTTTATCAAGGTATTCTGCATAATGCATTGTGCGATCTATCCAAGTACCCCAACGTGTAGGGCATGAGAACGGTGGAAGAGCCAAATTGGGATCATTTGTAAAAATAACTGCTTTCTACGAGGAGCCTATGGAAATTAAAATTTTAGTTTGTATGTGTGTAAATACGAGTTATTGAAAAATTAACTTAACAAAAACGGATTTGGTACAAGATATTAATTTATTTACATGCTGAAACTCTAAGCGCTGCATCAGTTACCATTAGCAATATTTTGTGGTATTGAATGCCTAGATTAAATTAAAAAAAAAACATAAAAAAAAAAATTATGAATCAAATATTCACTTACCATCAGGCCATAAAATTTGTAATGAATCGTTGAAGAAAGATGCAATAGAAGCCCCATTTGCATTTTCGAGAACACCCATGTTCAATAAAAAAGGTTTATTTCCAACATCGTCATTTAAAATTCCAAATATAAAGTTGGCCACATATATTTGTTCACTGTCTGTTGTTTCATCAACAGAAATCCATATATATGTATTTACCTTTAGCCTTTTCACGTATTTTTCCCAAAGCTTACGTATACATTTGAGGTATGTATTTACCTCGAATAGAACTTTCGCTTGGAACTGACAAATTTGCGTACTTTTGAAAGATGTTTTTGAAACTGGGATGGCTTACTTTTTTTACTGGAATATTGGTCTCCAACAAAAATTTACATATATCTTCGTGAAATGTATTAGCAGTAATAGTAACAAGAAATTCCGTTATAAGTTTTTGTGGACGATTTTCTTGGCAAGCAGCTAATTTGTGTTTTTTGTACTAAAATGTTGCTCCACATTGCACTTCTTTTCGCTATTAATTTTACTCGAACACACATTACAAAAAAGCCAATCTTTTTCAACTTTAAAAACTTCAGGATACAATTTAACCATTTTTAGCAAAAATAACATATTTGACTTTTCTTTCGGCATTTTTTTTTATTATTTTTCGTTCACAACGGCCGGTTTACTTATTTTGTTTTAAACTCAAATAAGTAACATGGCTGTTTTATTTGGGATGGTAAGTAAATTAATATTAGTTGTAACAATTTTGAGTCCACAACTAACATATTTTTGTTTTAACCCAGAAAAATGTTGTCAATTATTTTTTTTTCTCATGTTTTCTCAAAAAAATATTTTTTACGTAAAAATTATGTTAAAAAAGCTATTTTAGAGCAAAAACATAGGAAAAAAGCCAAATAAGCACCATAATAACAAAAACAGCAAAAATGGGCAAAAACAGCAAAAAAGAAGCAAAACAGCAAAAAAAGCAAATTTGTCTTCTCTGATAATAAAGTAGCTTATGAAAAGAAATAATTCGCAGATTATATTTGTTAAAGTTAATAAAATGGGGTATTAGATAGTGAAATACTACATAAAGACACAAGTTTTTATAGTAGAGTGGCCGTTGGAGTACCGCCATTTTGGCTGGAGCCCGAAATATGGTTTGCCCAAGTTGAGGCCCAGTTAATCATATCAGGCATAAACAACGATATTTCCAGAGTCAAAACGCAGGCAAAACTAACGGACAAGGTACTAGAGGTATCGTATACAACGCATTGAAAAACAATTGAATCAATAAGTAAGTATCGGAGGAAGGCGAGTTCCGTGGAAGAAGCGCCCGCCGCAACTCTACCAGTTAAGATTGCCGATCTACCACACCTGTTTCTACGTCTACTGGTCAGTGCTGGTATCATGAAAGCTTTGGCACCAAGGCACAAAGTGTCGACCTCCATACAATTATTCTTCGAGAAGCGCAAAAATCTAACAATATTGCCAGACTCTACGGGCGGTGCTGGTGATCCATTTTTAAAGATTGCTCGTCTTCTTATTTGGGACATGATTTTTTGAAAACTTATGACTTTCTTATTGATATTAAAAGATGTAAACTTGTGGACAGAAAAACAATGTTAGAGTCAAAATGTAATTTTACTAAAATAAAAGGAGAGTACGTCAACTATATTTGATAAGCCTGTACACCACCGGCATGCGTCATATTCAGGGCAATGAAAACATTACGGCTGATTGGCTACCACTTATTAATAGGCTTCGGAGCAAGAAAACGACAGCGAACTGAAATCTGTACTTGAGTCAAGTAGGAAATCCCCACTCAAACTCTTGCCCATTCCAGATTCCAAACATTTTTTATATTGTAATATTTATGGTTCCAATTTAAGACCATATGTTCCATTGCAACACCTGAAATTGTAATGAAAAAGCTTCGAATTTAGCACATAACAGCATTAGAGCTGCGCGAAAACTTGTAAGGGAGCGATACGTGTGGCCCGGTTTATCAAAACAGTACCAGAGAGAAAAAGGTATCCGACAAAGTTCCGCTCTACTAAGCACCTATTCCACGACTGATAAACGTTTTCATCATGCTTATATTGATCTCATTGGGCTACTTGGCCGATTTTCAAGATGACCGACAGCAATTCCTATTACCGACATTTCGGCCTATACAGTGACAGGTGTCTTCATAACAGGGTGAAGAGCTGTCGAAGACACTTGGTATATATCACTTGCGAACCACAGTATACCACCCGCAGGCGAATGAAATGGTTGAAAGATGGCACCGAACGCCTAAAAATTTCATTACATGCTATGCTACCAAGGATTGGAGTTTTGTGTGAGGTGAGTTCTGGATACAAAACAAGCGTGGAGACAGCCAAACAGAATTCGCACAAAAATTGTGTCGTGCAAGGAGTGATCTTCGAAGTCCTTACCAATCGTAGCATTCTAGTGGAAATTTTTTTGTAGATCCCAACTTAACCAACCGCAACTTTGTATTTAATCGAGTTTGAAGGGCCATTTGAAGTCGTTAAACTTTTCAAATTACATTATCAATTTAAACTATTTTTTCACTCAATACTTTGTGTTACACCAATGTAAATTATAATGTAACAATGTAACATACTACTTTTGATCTGCATTTATTTAAGTACTTATTAGTGATGTAATGTAGATGTTATTTGTAAGGCATTTTCATTTTTGTATATATATATTTTTTTTAATCCAAATTGCGATATTTTAATAATTTCATTGAATTTTATTTTCATAAAATTATACTTATGATGAAAGGAATTTTGCAACATGAAATGAATCAACATTTATTGATAATATTTCATTCTTGACTGAGCCGAGAATTGAACCCATTAGATGGGTTGCTCTGACTAGTTTCAATTGTAACCACACAATCTCTTCAGAGGGGTTTGCTCTTTACCACTCACCGCCATTGATGATGGATGACGTTAATAGTCAAACATCAATCTTTAAACCAAAAATAACCAAAATACTAATTATATTTTTTTAATATTCAACATTTTTTATTTTTCGAATTTATTCTATGAGCTAAATTTCAGTTATGTATTTTATAAAGCTTTTTGTTGAATATAATAAACAGAGAAGACAAAAAAAAGCAAAAAAAAAAGTTACAATACCCAATCATGTGGGCTTTTATATTTGTAAACGTCATTTTTCTTCGTCTTTCTGTTAAAAGTGAATTGTATAAGTAAAAACTTCTTTCCACGTCAACGGATGTTGTTGGAGCAAATTTATATTTCAAAATTTCATTTCGTCATCAGGTTTAGCACCAGTTTGAAGAATGTTGTTTATTTGTAAAATTTGTTTGAACCTCGGATTTCTTTGAAATACATACTGCATTAAATTTCCTCATATATATTTTTTCATGTAGATTCTCAAGAGCTTCTCGTACATTTGACACAAGATTTACTCTTTCGTGAATAGCTAACCCAACTGTTTGTCTCTTTTTTTTAGAAGACACAATAATTGAAAAATGGTTTTCAATAAACGCAAGTTGGGAACTTAATCCGGGCAAGTTATATATTTCCTTGGCGTGCGCGATCGAATCTGAGTCTTCACTTTTCAGTTAAGAAAAAACAGCCTTTACTTTATCAAGGTATTCTGCATAATGCATTGTGGGATCTATCCAAGTACCCCAACGTGTAGGGCATGAGAACGGTGGAAGAGCCAAATTGGGATCATTTGTAAAAATAACTGCTTTCTACGAGGAGCCTATGGAAATTAAAATTTTAGTTTGTATGTGTGTAAATACGAGTTATTGAAAAATTAACTTAACAAAAACGGATTTGGTACAAGATATTAATTTATTTACATGCTGAAACTCTAAGCGCTGCATCAGTTACCATTAGCAATATTTTGTGGTATTGAATGCCTAGATTAAATTAAAAAAAAAACATAAAAAAAAAAATTATGAATCAAATATTCACTTACCATCAGGCCATAAAATTTGTAATGAATCGTTGAAGAAAGATGCAATAGAAGCCCCATTTGCATTTTCGAGAACACCCATGTTCAATAAAAAAGGTTTATTTCCAACATCGTCATTTAAAATTCCAAATATAAAGTTGGCCACATATATTTGTTCACTGTCTGTTGTTTCATCAACAGAAATCCATATATATGTATTTACCTTTAGCCTTTTCACGTATTTTTCCCAAAGCTTCCGTATACATTTGAGGTATGTATTTACCTCGAATAGAACTTTCGCTTGGAACTGACAAATTTGCGTACTTTTGAAAGATGTTTTTGAAACTGGGATGGCTTACTTTTTTTACTGGTATATTGGTCTCCAACAAAAATTTACATATATCTTCGTGAAATGTATTAGCAGTAATAGTAACAAGAAATTCCGTTATAAGTTTTTGTGGACGATTTTCTTGGCAAGCAGCTAATTTGTGTTTTTTGTACTAAAATGTTGCTCCACATTGCACTTCTTTTCGCTATTAATTTTACTCGAACACACATTACAAAAAAGCCAATCTTTTTCAACTTTAAAAACTTCAGGATACAATTTAACCATTTTTAGCAAAAATAACATATTTGACTTTTCTTTCGGCATTTTTTTTTTATTATTTTTCGTTCACAACGGCCGGTTTACTTATTTTGTTTTAAACTCAAATAAGTAACATGGCTGTTTTATTTGGGATGGTAAGTAAATTAATATTAGTTGTAACAATTTTGAGTCCACAACTAACATATTTTTGTTTTAACCCAGAAAAATGTTGTCAATTATTTTTTTTTCTCATGTTTTCTCAAAAAAATATTTTTTACGTAAAAATTATGTTAAAAAAGCTATTTTAGAGCAAAAACATAGGAAAAAAGCCAAATAAGCACCATAATAACAAAAACAGCAAAAATGGGCAAAAACAGCAAAAAAGAAGCAAAAAAAGCAAATTTGTCTTCTCTGATAATAAAGTAGCTTATGAAAAGAAATAATTCGCAGATTATATTTGTTTAAGTTAATAAAATGGGGTATTAGATAGTGAAATACTACATAAAGACACAAGTTTTTAACATCAACAGGGTCTAAGATGTATAATAAAAAAAAGTTTCACATAGAATTACAATCTTAGTATACCCTCATTAACCACCAGTGGTGGTGGAGCGTATAAAAACAATACAAATACTTTTACACAAGAACAAATAAAGCATTTTCTTTTTCTATTTTTAAACACGAGTTAACCATACACACAGAGATTAAAAATTTTTGTTCATGATCATGAGCGAACAGTGAGTAAATATTTAGAATTCTGTCTTTAGCTTACTTTTATATAAAAAAGGAACTTGTGATTAGTAAAAACTCACTATCTTTTCGATAGCATCCTATATTGCGCTAAAGCTAAGTTATGAAAACGGCCCTAAGCGGATAACTAACGTGAACTTTAAAGTAAAAGTCAGTATTTTTTTGCATAATACAGAATATGGCTGAGATCCAAAATGCGGTTGCTTTTTTAAATGCATTCTACAATTCAAGTAATCGATGTGTACATAAAAAGCAAACTGCGGACCGATTAACTTAATGATTAATTTTAAACTGTGACTGCAAAGTACTATGATCTTTTGTAACTCAGCCTATGTTTAAATTTTAAGCATACAAAGCAGGGAAAAATTAATATGTTTTTGGTATTTTGATCTAATGGTAATTCTTACGTTAAAAATATTTTTAGTTGCTTTTTTAAATTCTTATTTTTATAACTAAACAATTATGTATTTATATAATTTATTTAAAGGTCGTATTGGAACAGCTGTTGGTTGGGGAAGAACTGCAGAGGGAGGAGAGTTGCCTTCCATTGTAAATCAAGTTAAAGTACCTATAATGTCCATTATAGAATGCAGGAACCAAAAATACAAGAGCTCTAGAATAACTTCAACTATGGTCTGTGCGGGAAGACCAAACATGGATTCTTGTCAAGGGGACAGTGGGGGTCCATTACTACTTTCTAATGGATTGAAATATTTCATAGTTGGAATTGTTTCGTGGGGAGTAGGTTGTGGAAGAGAAGGGTATCCAGGTGTTTATACAAGAGTCAGCAAATTTATTCCTTGGATCAAGTCTAACCTGGAAAATTCTTGTTTGTGCTCTTAGATGTAATATTATCAGATACATTTAAAAAACATACTGTTAATGAATGAAAAACACCATATTTTGGTAATGCATTTTTCAGTTAGGAAATTTTATGGCCTCCAAAGCTTGTAAAGATGAAAAAGTTTAACCCCGATAACTTGAAAAATATATTTTTAATAATTATTATTATGCTATTATAATAAATTGTACATTAAATTATTACATTATATCACAGTCAAAATCCAAAAAATATTTACATATTTCAAGTTTTAATTTTTTTATCAAATAAAAAAATATTAATTCAAACAACGAAACGGTTTACTACAATTATTTTCCATATTCATCTGACACACCCAATGATACATTGAGATATCATAATTCAATACTAGAAACTGATTGTTCACTCTGCACATGTAGTCAAAACTTTATTGCGCAAGTGAGAAGATAACCATCTACTGGCCAACTGATCAGCAAAAATATTAGATCTCATCGATTTGGATAACGATCTTGCAGCGATGTGGCTGAAACCAGGCTGTGGTTTGTATTTCAAGTACAGGTAACGTCACAAGCGGCGCCTGGGATTGAGATACGGAACCTTAAATCCTTGACGACGAAAGGTTATCCACCCCTATACCGAGGTGTCATGCGATCCGTGCCTATCGGTCTGGTTTGCAGTCAGGGGTTACCGACTGTATTATCACGGAGCTTTGCTGATACCTGGACACCTCAGCAAATAGACCACGCCCTTACCACGTTATTGGGGGCTATGACGTGGCGGACCTTTCAACTCCCCTACACTCGTGGGATCAACATTTACAATGAACAATCCAAAAGACAAAAACAATCAACGGAAACTGATGACGGACAGGCGAGAACAAGGACGACGGCAAAGCCAGGGACTGTAACAGTCCCGGCGACCAACGAAGATCGGCCTAGGCTGATCGGAAGTGGTAAGGCAGCTCGACCAGAGGGCGGCTGCTCTAAAAACTGCGGCGGGGTGCATCTGTGCGTCAATCCTAGCACCTCCAAAGCCGCTTCAGCCCTTTCCGTCATTGGAACGAATAAAACCCCTGCTTCGGGTGCTGCTAAGTTGGGAATGACAAAGTCGTCCAACATTGCAGCTTCCCATGTGCCCATTGTGCAAGGAGGGATGGCGATGAAAACATCATATCCCAAGGTTGCACCACCCCACGCCAAATTCGGCGACCGTAAAAAGTCTCCAAGGCACAAAAACCCTACAAAGAGGGTATCCAACACAATTCGTGCCGCCTTGCGTTTCATTGAGCTTCTAGGCTCCAAAAAAGTTGAAGAGCTTTCCAGTGAACAAAAAGCTTCACTGGCATGGGCAAGAGCTCACATAGCTTAGCTGCCAAGTGCTACTCCTTCAGTCTCTGCGAAGGTGACAATGCCTAAACGGCAACGTTCGGAGAAGGAAGCTGCAGCCGCGAAACAGCAACCAGGGACGAAACGTCCCAATATTGCGCCGAAAGCGATAAATAAGTCCTTCAGCGAGGTGGCCAATGGTCACCTTGTACGGGCTGTAATCGATAGAGGTGTGGATAATGGTGCCATCTCCCATACCAAGTGGGAACTGGTAAAACAAAAATTAATGGGAGTGTTCTAGACGATCCTCAGGGAGAATCCAGGGCCACCTCTTCAATGCGATGATGCTGGCTGGTTCCAGGGTCACGTGAAGTTGATGGCTTGCGCAGATGAGCGCTCAGCGCTGCTTCTGAAGCGGGCCATCCAAATGCTAGGAAAAGTCTGGGAAGGTTGTAGGCTCGCTGTGGTATTAGTTGGTGAGATACCACGGAGACCTAGATCGATTGTCATCATCCCTGCCGAACCAGCGGAACCTGAGGAGATCTTGAAGATCATTCAGTGCTGTAACCCTCAGCTGCCCACACAGGACTGGAAAGTTGTGAAGGTTTCGGCTGCTGAAGGGTCCTTAAGGACAGCGGTTGTGGTGTTAAACCAGCAATCCTTGGAACCACTGAGGGCGAGGCAGGGCAAGATCTAGTAAGGTTTTAGTATGGTCTTGCTCCGTGTCTACCGAAGTGATGACAAGGGCAAACCGGCTCCTTCGGTTAGTGAGGCCAAGCAGCCTGAAGAAGGCATGGCTGGTGACGATGCCGTAAGCTCAGGTGATAAAGAGGACACCCAGTCTGTCTCCGGATTGGTGTCTGTCTTTGAGCACCTGGGGGATATGGTTGATGAGGACGTACTTCTGGAATCAGACCAGGAGGACGTCAACATCAAAGTGGTCGCCAATATGGAGCATGGTGAAGGTTCTTCAAATTAACCTTCACCACTCTAAAGCAGCATCTGCTGCATTGCTTCTCCGTGTGGTAGAAAGAGGGGAGGAGCTCGTAATGGTGCAAGAACCCTGGATTCATAAGGATCGGGTTTGCGGTAGGCTTGGGCTTAAAAGTTCATTTTGGTGACCGGTCATTTTTGTTCATTTAAAAAAAAGAACTAGTTCGTTCTTTTAGTTCATAGTTTATTTCCGGTCACTTTGACTTTTGTCGCTTTCGTTCAGTATAGTTCACTTGTCTTGTCAGTTTGGTCTTTACAATCGATGAAAAATGTGTTTGAAGAAATAAATATAGCATACTCGTGTGATAATACACTCAAAATATTATGTAGGTAAATTCAAAATAATATTAAGTTTAAAAAACTGAAAATGTAATTAGAAAACGGATCATTTCATTTTAATTAAAGGAATTTCACTGTTATATTTTTAATGTTCATTTTATAACGTAGAAATTAATTAACTTTTCTCTTTATTTTATATTAAAAAAATTCAAACTACAAAAAACATATTCAAAGCCTTTGAATCAAAGGTGTTTTCAGTTAATTTTAACTAAATTTAAATTACGTACTAAGTAGAGGTCTGCATTTGTGCGATTAAACGACACATGAATTCACATACCAGACTAGCCAGTAGTGTGTTGTGTGTGATTTTAGAATCATACACAATTTATTGTGTGTTAGAAATAGCCTATGTGTGCAAAGCCTTCAATTATTTATGTGAGTGTTGTAAGAGAAATATTTGATACAGGTATAAATAACAAATATGCTCTTTTACACGAGTAAATACACTTGCGTGGCGATGTACATATTGTGTTTTATCAACACAACATGTGTTTTGTGTTTTCGAAATTTTTTTATCGTATCGAAAACAAAATATTAGTAAAAAGATATTGCATTAAAAGTGATACCAACTTTTTAGAAGCAAAAAGTAGTTTTAAATATACTTTTAAACAAATTAAATTTTTGTTAATTTTTTTGTTTTAATTATGTCACACAGTTTAAAATATATTTGAATATATATGTATATATATATATATATATATATATATATAGTGATTATAATCACTATATCTACTGCATTTAATCGTAACCAAGTTAAACAATTTTGCAACTGGCTACTTTTGTATACTTTGGCAGATCATTCATTACTAAAATACACACATAAAAACAGATTTATACTTTTTAAATAAAAAAATATTTATTTAAACAAATTAAATGGATTTTCAATAAATAAAATATAATATCTAAATAAACCAACCAATTTAATAAACGCCCGTACAAAAACAAAGAACGATAGGGAAAATTATCAAATAGGGGAAATACCAATTTTACCAAAACAAGAAAGACAACAAACACACGAATGATTAGTGTGATTTTTAACTTAACTCAGGTTTTTTTATTGTAAGATATATGAATTTGAGTTCATCAAACAATAAACAATAATAGGGACACACACACAATTAGTGTTAGTGTATGTGGCTCACTTTTTCATGAACTGTGTTGTGTTGATCTCTCATTTAAAATGATTGAGCGTGAATGACTAGCTGTCATTTTTTTACACATTTGATATGAATATCAAATACACACACAACAATCATTTGGCTAGCAAATACATTTGTGCAGACCTCTAGTACTAAGACAGCTAAATCAGTATTTTAACCTGTCATTATTACCTACCAATATTTTTCTTTTATTTATGTACACATGTTTGTACACATGTGTTTAAGTTTTATTTTATGCATGAAACTGAACATATTAACAGAAATAAAATTCAATTAGGGTTTTCATGATATCTCTTAAAAGTCTCGCAATCTGTGCATTTTTAAACCTTCCAACATGAACTATCAAAAATTGTATGAGAATTCATTTACACAAGCTTCGTAAATTTGCCCAACACTTCTGACCCGCAATTGTGCATTTATACAAAAAGAATTTGTTTTTATTATTCATTTTGCTTTCTTTATGCATGTTTACAAAACAAATTTCACATTTTATTCACAAATTTTAACTTTTATTTTTATATTCAACATTTTTTTTTTTTTCGAATTTATTCTATGAGTTAAATTTCAGTTATGTATTTTATAAAGCTTTTTTGTAATAGTTCTACGGCCATATTCATAAAAAATTCTTATTTTAGGTATATAGTATGAAATAGTTATTAAAGACTTTTTGTCTTATAGACCACTTATAAAAAATTGTATTCAATAACGAACAATGACAGCCTTATAACTATTAAATGATTACAGCACATTTAGAATTTGTGTATGGCAACTCCTTTATATCTAATTATTGAAGGCGAATTAAATTCGCCTTGTAATTGCCATTGCATTGCTAGTGATGCATAAAATAACAATACGATTGATTTGATAATCTATAAAAAAAAATGTTTTATAATATAAAATTAAAACATTGTACTATAGAAGTAAATTTACGTATTATTTTAGTTTCTGAAAATGGTTTTGTAAAAAAGTTTTATTAAAATCGTCGTATAAACCAATATTTTAAATAAAATTAAAAAAGTATTCGATTTAAAAGTTTGTTTACATTTTATTTACATCTCTATAATGTTTTGTAAGATTTGTTAAATTATCGTTAGATATTTTTTGTGAAAAGCGGATATCAACTTAAATATATTTAAAATTAAATACACTTTTGCAATAAAAATGGATCAAGGTGATGAAAAACGTTTAGGAGCAGATAACGAATTGGAAAATATGGTAAGTAAATAGGAACATACATACATACATAATTTGTACATATACATATATGCATGTATGGTAAATACTTTTGACTTTATGCTTTTAAAAACTTTGTTAATGTTATAACTTATTTATATTTAAGGATGTAAAATTAAATCAGCATCAATCTAAAAGAATTAGATCCGAAAATTGGAATAATGCAGACAAGGTATTAAGAGTTGTATACATACAATTAATTTAAATAACAAAAATTATGGTTAACTTAGTTTTTTCTATAGGAATTACTAAAAGAGTTAATAAAGAAGAGGGTCAAAGAAATTGAAAACAAAAACACCGATACAAACACCAACCAAACAAAGAAAAGAGCCTGGAATGACATTGAAAAAAACTAAGTTTAGTGTCATTAAGAGTAGACATGTACGACTGGCTTATGTATGTATAATGAAATCAACTTTTTTGTTTGCAGTTTCAACAGTTTATGTTCATGTAAGAAACGTTCAATAGGACAAATGAAATCACAGTGGACAACAATTAAAATGAACGCAAAAAAAGAGGTGGCCGACTTTCGAGCTAAGTCAAAACAAACTGGAGGAGGACAGGCGCCTCCAGAAGTAGCAATGTCAGGTAACGATATTGCAGTATGGCTTCCAAATGAATTTGTGATTGACACAAATGAATTTGATTCAGATGTTCTTCATTCCTAAGTAAGTAAATTGTTTGCCTTTTGTTATTTTTTATAAAATTTGTATTTTTAGGGCGAAGAAGTAAGTTTTGGTAATTCTACTACAATTGATGTTACTATTTTGGATGGTGAAGAAAATTTTATTAACGCTTCCACTAAAAAGCAAGAAGATGCAACAATTCAGTTGCCCAAAAATCTTTAGACCTCGGAATCTGTGTATGAGATGTCCAGGTATAGGAGAATTTTATCCAAGGACCTTGTAGTCCCGGGATTTATTCAGAGACCGGACAACTCATGAACGGAATCTAGCTCTGAATCTCTTTGTCTGCTAATGGAGACTCACTTTCCGGGATGTGTGGATCATGGTTTGGGGGAACAGATTCAATGTGGTAACCCCTTCTCAGGGTCAGGGTCGGGCGGTGAGGAGAGAGAGATTTCTGCTGTTGGTTTAACTGTTTAGGGTCTGTGTGCTGAACGGGGACATTCCTAAAGGGTGGAGGGAGGTCAGGGTGGTTTTCATACCCAAGGCGGGAAGAACCCGTCACTCTAAACCCAAGGATTTTAGACCAATCAGCTTATGGTCTTTTCTTTTGAAGACGTTGGAAAGACTGATTGATCTACATCTGAGGACGAAGATTGACGCCGGCATCATCAGCGGTGCTCAACACGCCTATCTTAAGGGTAGATCTGTTGAGAGTGCGCTTCATGATGTGGTTGGTTGTAGAGCGGGGATTGCGATACAAGGAATGTACCTTGGCGGCATTCCTGGATATAGAGGGCGTGTTTAACAATTTGAATATAGAGGCTATTAGACAGGCATTGGTGGATCTAGGCGGTCCACTGTTCCTGGTCGAATGGATAACTCTGATGCTGAGCAGCAGAGTTATTCACTTGGACTGGGGAAACGAGCGCTTAAAGAAACTGGTGACTAGGGGAACCCCACAGGGGGAGTTCTCTCTCCCTTATTATGGCTCTTAGGTGTCAATGTCGTTCTGGGACTTTTTGACAGAATACGTCAGAAAGTTGTGGCCTACGCGGATGATGTAGTGATATTGGTATCGGGCACGTTCCTGCCGACAATTAGCGAAGTCATGCAAGGGGCGCTGGGCGAACTGTCAGCATGGGCAAGTGATAAGGGATTGGGAGTTAATCCGGAGAAGACCGAGTTGGTCCTTTTTACAAGGCGGTACAGGGTAGAGAATTTTAGGCTGCCGGTACTAGGAGGAGTAGAGCTTAGACTATCTGATAGTGCTAAGTATCTAGGAGTTTTTCTGGACAGCAAGCTTTCGTGGGAAAGGAATACTCTGGAGAGACTTAAGAGAGGTATCAATGCCTACTATGCTTGCAGAACATCGATAGGTAGGAGCTGGGGACTCCGGCCGTCAGTAGTGGGATGGTTGTACACTTCGGTGGTTGGACCCATTCTTACGTATGGATGCTGTGTTTGGTGGGAGTCATTGAGAGTGGCTATTCGAAGGAACCTTCTGTCTAAGGCTCAGAGGTGTGATTCAATGGGCATGACATGTGCCAAGAGAAGTACTCCTCAAGCGGCCCTGGATGTCATTCTACATCTTCTGCCATTGAGCAGTATGTGATGGGAATGGCAGCCAGAAGCATGCTTAGACTGAGGGAGCTAGGATTGATTAGGAATTTCACGCAGGTTCACTCACGGATACTGGGTGAGATTGAAGCTGGTGGTTACTGCCTGGAATCACCCGGCTCCACGGATTTTGTGGGCACCAAGGTAGAGTTGGTCATGTAGGAGCAGATTATTAGGAAGAGTTGGTCAGGTAGGAGCAGATTATTTAGTGGATTTGCTATTTTCACTGATGGCTCGATGATGAGAGGCACGGGTGCGGGGGACTACATTGAGGATCTGGACATCAGAATGTCATTCTGGCGAAGGTTCTGGGGGGTCTTGGGGGCCGTGGCACTGATGAGGGACAACATTGATAGGGGCTCGGAGGTCACAATATACGTCGGCAGCCTGGCGGCCCTTATGGCCATAAGGGGCTGTTATGTGAACTCCAAGCTAGTTGATGGTTGTAGGAGGGCTCTGGAGGGAGCCTTAGGAGAATATATGATGAGATTGTGCTGGGTGTCTGGTCACTGCAACATAAACGGCAATGAGATTGCTGATGAGTTGGCGAGACAGGGCTCAGAGATGGAGGATCCTAATTATATGGCGGCGGTTAGGCTTCCAATAGGCTTCTACTTTGGAAAGATTAGAGAATGGATTCTGGGCGCGACCAATAGGGCCTGCGGGAACCGTACGGACTGCCGGGTATCACGGACACTGTGCCCGGTGCTAAGGTAGTAGGGTCTGCGTGAGGACCATAATAGGAATCATCACGGATCATTGCATGACAGGCCGGATGGCGATGAGGTTGGGATCCGACGTGTCGGATATGTGCGGGCTGCGGAGGAGTTGGAGACGGAGGAGCACAATTTGTGCCGCTGTCCCAGTCTACAGTGCAGCAGGCTGAGGTGGCTGGGCAGCAGATTCCTAGGCGAATTAGGGGATGTCCCGGGCTGTGGGCTCGAGAGTCTGATAGAATTCGTTATGGGGATGGCCTGGCTGCGCAGCAGGAGACTGGGAGCTTACCGCACATTGAGCGGATGCGTGTTGTGTTGAATGAGGCTTTTCTCTCGGGTTTGGTCAGATCTTCCTTTTCTTATCTATCCTATTCTTTTCTAATGCATTCGCTGTTTACTTCACTTACTTTTCAGCTATTTATTTCTAAACAAGGCATCACAATGGACCATATTGGTCTCTGGGTGAAGGTGTGAAGGAGACTTCACACCAGCCTTTCTACCTACCTACCTATAAAAAATACCGGCTTCGCTAACTAAAGATTCTCTACATAGCCGCCCTTCGGCCGGGCGCACAAAAATTTTCTCCTCCATGGAATAACAAACACTAGCTTCGCTGACTTAAGCTGCTCTGCATTGCCGGTATTAGTATAACATGATCCTAAAGGTTTTACTTTTATTTTACTTAAAATTCTTAAATAAATTAGTATGACCATAAATTAAACAATTAGAAAATATGAATATATTTATCTTTATGCTTACTAAAAACTTTTGTATTTTTTCAAACTCATCCCGCTTCTTAACAAATTAAAAATATTTAAATAAATTCTGTATGTCCAGAAAGATCTAATGAAAAACTTTGAAATGATACCAATATTAGCCATATATGTTTGAAATGTAGGGGAAAATCGCATATTTATATGAAAACTTTAAACGTACTTAACTCGAAAACTAAGCATTTGGGCAAATTATTTTATTTAATTTTTTCTTATCTTTCAATTTTCTATCACGTTCGGATGTTTTTTATAAAGCCATAGATTTAAGCCATTTGTTTATATTTTCAACTGTTTCCGTGTTATTTAATAATTATTGGCAAACTTTTTTTGTTGCAAAATTAGTACTATTTTTGTTTTTAAAAACTTATAAAAGGCGAATTCGCCTTGAACTTGCGTTGCCTTTACACATGCAACAAGTAGTGGCATGCCACTGTTCTATACATATTATCAACGAAAAAGTGTTCGAAATAGTCGAATCTCATGCCATTTTCTAGGTGGGGTGTCACAAAGCCATAGGACATAAAGCCATATGGCGTTAAGTCCCATTCAATTGAGACATAAGGGCATATGCCATTAAGTCTCATTATAATGGGACTTAACGCCATAATTTTTTTTCCGAAAATGAGACATAAAGCCATATTTTTAATAATGATTGCATGTCACCCAATTTCATGTAAAAAATACATTGTTGTTTCATGTCGCCCTGTTTTATGTCAAAAATGCATTTGTCTATCAAAATGTTGTTGGCAATCAATCAAATTCCCAAAATTTCTAGGCTCCGACCCCACCGATGAGATTGTGTGGTTACAATCGAAACTAGTCTGGGCAACCTGTCCGTGAACGCCTGGGTTCAAATCTCAGCGCAGTCAAGAATGAGAAATTATCAATAAAAAAAATATTAATTAAGTTCATGTTGTAAAATTCCTGTCTTCATAAAAATAATTTAATGAAAAATTAAATTCAATGAACTTAAGCCTAATTAAAAATATCTAAATTTGGATTAAAAACCATTAACAGTTCATTAAAATAACCACAATACTAATTATTGTAAACAGCTAAGGCACGAGCTATTTTTACATTTGTCCTTCAAGTTGTGCTGAAAAAGGTCAACAAGAAAAAAGAAAGACAAAAACATCAAAAATAAAAAAATGTACTTTGGACTTCAAGAAGAATTCTTGACAAAAAGTACGAAGAAACAGAAGTTAGGAAGAACATGTAAATCAATTAAAATAGATAATCATTCATTCAAAAAGCAAATTTCGATCTACCAAAGTGAAATACCATTTGGTTTAAGGATTGATGTTTGACTATTGACGTCGCCCGGCTTCAATAGCCGAGTGAGTAAAACGGCAAATCCCACCGACGAGATTGTGTGGTTACAATCGAAACTAGTCTGGGCAACCTGTCCGTGAACGCCTGGGTTCAAATCTCAGCGCAGTCAAGAATGAAAAATTATCAATAAAAAAATTTTAATTAATTTCATGTTGTAAAATTCCTGTCTTCATAAAAATAATTTAATGAAAAATTAAATTCAATGAACTTAAGCCTAATTAAAAATATCTAAATTTGGATTAAAAACCATTAACAGTTCAATAAAATAACCACAATACTAATTATTGTTTTTAGAAAATTGTTGCATAGCTATTGCTCTGGCATATGCAGGAAAAAAGAAAGAAGAAAAAAAATATGGCGTAAAGCGACTTTGGATGAAAAACTGGCACTAGAAAAGAAATGAATTTACTCACGAAAATTTACTTAATGAGCTTAAATTGAGTTCTCCAAGAGACGTATGAAGAACTTTTAACTTTGGTTGGCCCGAAAATTAAAAAACATGATACTGCAATGCGTGAATCAATTTATCCGAATCAACGCCTTTCCACAATCTTTCTGGTTACGGGTCATTCATTCGCTGATTTAAAATTTATCAGCGCTATTTCGGAACGATCAATTGGTCGCATTGTTATGGAAACTTGAATACAAATAAATAAGGCATTTAAAAATTACATAAAGGTGAAAAAATGCAATTTTTGATTTATTTATTAATTATTTATTTAAATACTAAAAAAGAAAAAAGTATAACTCAAGTAACTCATTGAAAATACGAAAAATATCGTGTCAGTGACGTCTCACCTTGTGAGGTATAGTTAATTTCCGGGTTTATTTGTGGCGATACGAGTGGTACTGGAACTTTCATAATAGGTGGGCTACTTCGAGTTAAAGTTATATTGCTGTAATTGGAAGCTGGAGTTTGGGACGAACTGCATCCACTGAAATAAGCGGGTGGTGAAGGGGTTGCAATGTTTATATGCATAGCATTTCTATGCAATGTGCCCATTTGGCCTTCAAAAAGAATTTCGTTAATAAATTTTCAGCGTATGCTCTTTGTGTGGCAGTCATTTTATTAGCTTCAATGCCCAACCCTCGGCAACTTTGTCGCATTCGTCCGGAGCCTGGTTGAGGCGTTTATCAGCCAAAATCATTAATTCTTCCGCCACATCTGACTTTTTACGCTTCTTTTCGCAATTCTGCAAACAAAAATTAAAATATTGATTGATATATGTATATATGTATGTATGTATTTCTATTTACAGATTCCTTCAAACGAAGATGAGTGGAAAAAAACGCAACAGACTTCTATCGCCGTTGAAATTTCCTTAACTGCTTAGGAGCCATCGATGGCAAACACATTGCAAACTACGAGTTTATTATGGTGGATGTTGGCACAAACGGAAGAGTATCGGATGGCGGAGTACTAAGCAACACCAAATTTGGAGAAGCATTTTGTGAATGTGCATTGAATCGGCCGAAACCATGCACATTGCCATCAACAAATACTAAATTGACTTTGGTTTTTGTGGGAGATGATGCGTTTCAGCTGTCACCTAATTTAATGAAACCGTATTTCCAAACAGGGCTTACCGAGGAGCAACGCATTTTTAATTATCGCTTGAGCCGCGCCCGTCGCATCGTAGAAAATGCTTTTGGTATATTAATATCCCGATTTAGGGTATTGAAAGGAGCAATTGGGCTTTCGCCAGAAAAAGTAGAAACAATTGTATTGACGTAATTTTTTGAGGAAAAATACATATGTATCTGAAGGCTCAGTTGATAGTGAGAATTTGCTGGTTGGAAGAATAGTTGATGGTTTATGGAGGGAAGATTCCCATTCTACACCATTACATTACACCATTACTCAAGAAATTCGTCAAACACTGCTAAATTAATTAGGGTCCAATTTTGTAGTTATTTTAATAACGAAGGTCAAGTTTCTTGGCAAAAAAAATTTGTAAGCACCAAACTAAATAAAAAAAAATAAATTATATTTAAAAAGCACTTACCATTGTATCATTTTCATCTATCATGGACGTTTGCGATGCACACGGCTTCTCATTGCCTCTGAGAAAATCTATAGCTTCAAAACAGTACAAGCTAAGTTCGCACTCATCTTCTACTCCGGCGCCACTTTTCTCGAACTTCTCAATTCTTCTTAGTTCTTTTCTATAAGCGGTTCTTAATATATTAATTTCGGGTACGTTCGGATACTTTTCTTTGTATTTTTGAAGAAGAACTTCATACTGAGAATTTTTCTCATCTCTGTTGCTGTATTCCTTGGATTTAACCTGCCATAAAGTAGGCAAACCACGGTATACTTCAATAAACTCAAGTATAAAATTTTTTTCCTCCATTTTTTATCTAACCACATAATTTTTACCGTACGGTGTTGTCGCTGCGAAAACTTGATTAAAATGCCATTTGACGTTTTTCGCAGCAACACATCAAATTCGCTTCAAATCATAGTAACGGCGGCAGTGAAAATCTAAATTGTTTTGATTTTCGTCAAACTCACATCAACATATACGTGTGAGATTTTTTTCACTAACACAATCAAAAAAAACTGAGTTTGACAAATCAATTTGATACGTGGCCATCGTGCTTAATGCACGTAAACTTTTCCAACTGTCTTGTCTACTGTCTTGCTAATTTTGCAGACAGTAAAATGGACAGTGATTTGACATTTGCTGACAGTAATTTGCAGTTTTGTTCGCAAAATTAAAAAAATAATCAACAATTAAAAGAAAATTAATAAATTATGCTTTGGTTTTGTATGTTTTACTTAAGGGTTATCTATGTTCACAAAAAAATAGTTGTTAAATGCTATTTTTAATTTGTTAAGTCCATATAAAACACGTTTAGCTAGAACATGCACTGCGACATTCACGTTAGACATATTTTTTAAAGTGAACTGTCTTAACTACTGTCTGGACGCCTACGTCACGAAGACAGCAAGTAGTGTTTTTGGCAACTAATATGTATTTGCTTACTGTCTTGCCAGTACTGTCAAATGTAAACGTAGTGTTATACAAATACAAAACCAAAGCGAATTCAATAAAGGTAAGTGCAACTCTTCAGCCGTTCAACAGCTGCCTCCACGGCGAATTGAAAATATAATTCCCAAAGGTCAAAAAAAGAACGTGAGCCAAGAGAGCATCGACGAAGAAGTGTCGAATTTGGTAATTTAAGAACTGTGAAACCAAAATCGCCTAATTATGGTGATTTACAGAATTACCCTGCGGCCACACGATCAAGCTTTTCTTAATAGTCTTTTACATATAATGTTTGTCATAATTTAAATAAATTTAAAGCTGCGACGTAGGCTGCACGCAATTTGTAAGCAATTTACTTTCAAGATATCACCAAGAATACATTTTATAAAAACCAACGAAAAATTTGTTGTAAATCGATCACAAAATTGCCAAACAAATGGAAAGGTAAAATTGAGAGCAATCTCGTAGTCAATATAAAAAGTAAAAATTGAGAGAGGGTGATTTCGTAAATGCATTACTGCGCTGCATCAGAAAAACAAACTTTTTTTTATTGCAGATAAAAAAGTAATTATAATTTTTTTTTATTGTGTGACTATTATTTTTGTGGCTAGAAAATCATGTATTTTTTTAATTCCTTTTGAAAGTTGCTTCCAAAATCACAACAGATTCAAACGAAAATTCCCCATGATTTTAGGGTTGATTTTTTCCCTATTATCGGTAATTCTTCTTTACTTGCTTATTTAAAAAACAAACAATTTAAATGCGCTCCATGTTTTGTATTGTAAAGAGATGTTGCCACATTGAAATCAAAAATAAAATGAAGCAGCATAACAAAAATACGAATATGTGCAAAGAAAAATACAAAAGAAGACACAGATAACAGAAACGTGGTTATTTTTCTCTACCCCTCTTGCTCCTCTACACCGTTCGCCTACAAACATAAAAAATCATGTCTTAAAAAACATGAAAAAAATCAACGTCTGAACCGCGTGTTTGACAACTTTTTGGTCCACATCTACTTCATTGAAATATATATAAACATTTAAAATCAATTTGGCCACACTCTTTTCCCGTGTCGAGCCAGATGGAGGGATGTTGTTGTTGTTTTGCTTGTTGTAATGACCGAGTGCGTACGAAAAAAAAGTATTTGTTGTGGGTAGATAGATAGACAGACAGACAGACAGACATGGAGAGCCAGATGCAGGGGATTTTGTTGTTTTGCTTGTTGTAATGATCGAGTGTATACGAAAAAAAAAACAAAAACAAATTTTGTTGTGGGTAGATAGATAGACAGACAGACATACAGACCTTGTAGAAGCAATTGGAGAATATTGTTGAAAGCCTTTCTTTTTTTGTTTTGAATTAGGTGATGAAAAAAAAATTATTGGATGGACAGACAAAAAGGGGAAAAAATAACTAATTTAATTGTGAATTTATTAAGTTATTAAGAATTTTGTAGATGTAATTGATGTTTAAGATTCGGTTACTTAATAATAAAAAATTAATGACATACATATACCTAAATATTTTCGGAGAAGAAAATGTATGTTATAGAAAGTTAGTCAGACAGACAGACAGACAGACAGACCGGCTTTGTAAAAGCAATTGTTTTATCAATTTTATTTGGGTGGAAGAAAAAATTAAATTCAAAGTATTTGGTTTGATTGATAAAAGAAAAAAAAATATATGTCTGCAGTAGAAAATGAAAATATTTTTAATAAGCCTTTCTTTTGTTTATTGTTCTAAATTAGGTGTTGAACAAATTAGTTGAGCGATTGGCATGTATTAACAACGTTAGTAAATGTAGGTCAACATCTATAAATTATGAATTTATTTAGTTATTAAAAATTTTATAGATGCAATTAGTGATTTCAATTTTATTTGTAGTGG
Source organism: Pollenia amentaria (assembly GCA_943735925.1). Taxonomy (NCBI): domain Eukaryota; kingdom Metazoa; phylum Arthropoda; class Insecta; order Diptera; family Polleniidae; genus Pollenia; species Pollenia amentaria. Next base: position 123,929,724 of record OX031006.1, on the reverse strand, counting down.
ATAGGGAAATATGAAACCATTCTTGATAATTCTATTTTTTATTTTGAATTATGTGAAGAAAAAATTTATTAGGTGAACAATCAGACAGGCAGATAGTATTTATACTAGTTTGCATGGATTTTCGTATATAAAAAGTATAAAAAGTAAAAAAGGCTTAGTGGAGTATACTTCTGAAAACTAGGTTTATTTACATTTGAACACTGAAGATTTGAACAATGAATTCGAGCCAGTTGGAAATTGAATTTGTGGACGAAAATTCCGTGGAAGCAGCAGAAGAAGATAATACACAGACGCGTATAAATGCGTTTATCGACGAAGCTATAGCGAAAATGTAAAAAAAAACCCAGGAATTGAAATCCCCAACAACCAGCTGGCATACTATGATTTTTTGTGGGAAGTTGAGGATTTTCTGGACGATGAAGAGGGAGATACCATCATTTTGAAGGCAAATTATGGTTTTTATTTGGATGAAGATGGAGATCGTTGTATTAGGGAAATAGATTTAAGTTTATAGATGTAGTGATTTTAATTCAAGTACATTTAAGAAATTAATAAATAAAATATAAATAATAAAAACTAATAAAAGTGAAATTCCAAATTTTATTCCTATATTTTTCCACAATTTTTCGAAATATGATTGTCACTTATTTATTAAAGAATTACTTAGTATTAAAGGGGAGACAAATCTAATTCCAATAAATAAAGAACTATACAGTTCTTTGTCGCATACTGTTCGGGTATATACTAATGAAGAAATTAATGATTATATAAATGAGTTGTATATAAGAAAAGGGAAGCAAAATATTCCTCAGCATATTATTTCAAAACAACTTGAAAAGGTGCGAAATTATAAAATTGAAAAAAAATTGAGCTTAGATTTTTAGACTCTTTAAGATTTATGGCATCTGGTTTAGAATCATTAGCTAGTAACCTCAATGATCAAGATTATAATGCAGCTAGAAAATATTTTTAAGATGCTGAGAAGTTTTCTCTTATGAAGCGAAAGGGTGTTTTTTCTTATGAATATTCAATCAAAAGCCGTGGTTAGACATACATAGATTTAAATACGACACATAGAACAGAAGCTAAGAATCAATTTGAAAAAGATTTCTATAAATTGCTCAATAATGCTGTGTATGGTAAAACCATGGAAAATGTCGATAAGAGAAAAGACGTTCGGTTGGTTAGTGAGTGGGGACGTACCAGCCGTAACCGATTGTGTGTAGGTGAACTTATAGCAAAAGCAAATTTTCACAGTATATCACAGCCTACTGATAAATTATGGGTTGTACAAATGAACAAAACTTTGACATATTACAATAAACCCATTTATTTAGGCTTTTGTGTACTTGATCTATCAAAATGGAAAATGTATGATTTCTATTATGAGTATATGAAACCTAAATTCGGAGATAATATAAATCTCAATTATATGGACACTGATTCTTTCATTTACTCAATTAGAACTGATGATTTCTATGATGATATAAGAGGAGATTTAAAAACACTCTTTGACACATTAGCATATTCGCAAGATAATCCGTTTAACTTTCCTCAACTAAATAAAAAAGTACTTAGAATGATGAAAGATGAAACTGAAGGTAAATTCATCACTGAATATGTAGGCTTAGGACCCAAAGTTTATTCTTTCACAGTTGAAGATGATAAAGATGTTAAAAAAAGCTAAGGGGGTTAAAAAATGTGTGGTAGACAATTATACTATAGATCAGGGGTTTCCATTTCTTTGCACAATTGTGTACACCACTACTAACACATATTTTTATACTCTTCAATTCAGTCGTCGATGTGACTTCGACAAGTGTACATGTCCAGCGGATGCTATATTATTTTGTTTCATAGCCGTTTCATGTGCATATTCCCGAAACTTATGTACATTTACTTCATGACCACAAGAAAAAACAATCAGTATATTATGCATTCTGACTATTAAATTAACGTTAATTTTCGTAATTTCCGCTGATAGTTCCGCATTCTGAAAAAAACGCCTGGCCGTATTTCCGTCATTGGAGTTACCGAATCCGGGTTTTGGACGATCAACAATTAAACCAGTTTTCTCTTTAAATTGTTTTTGAATTTCTGCTTTAGTTTTTTCGACAATTTGCTTTTCGGAGTCTGATCTAGCTTGCCATTTTTTGATTGGCAGTTTATATGACAAATGAAGAAGGCATTCAAAAAATCGTATCCATCCATGCAAAATCGATAACCCAAATTGTAAATTATCAGTGTTAATTTCCTTTTTTATCATTTTATCAATTTGGTTAAAATCTTTGCTGGTGGATCCGCAGAAGTAACACTTTTGTGTAGATGTAGTTTCAGTGAGAGCGTTACAAACTTTTCCATCTATCATCGATAATATTAAACTATGTCTCACTACTACAACTTTCTCACGAAGTGCCACAGTTGAATTAGTTAGATGTTTAATTTCTTCATTGACTATCATGCTCTAGCTTTGAAACAACAGATGTTTCTTTGATGAACTCCATTTTCAATGGTCTGCAGAATCTGGTAGAAGAAGGGCGGGGATTCTGCCATATAATTTTTTCCCCGCATACCAACCTTAATGGCACAATTAATGTTATTAACACAGAGGAATCAGTAGCGTCTGTACCACGAAATGCTTGTTTATATGAGCTATGGCCAGAACTCCCATCAAAGCCCCATTTTGTGTATAAACAAAATTCAGACAGTTCTTTTTTATTAATAGAATTAATCACACAGTTTTGCAGTAGTACTAGGCGTTTAACAGTGTGATTAAGAAGTGCCTGTAAATCAACTTCGACTGAGGTTTCACATACTCTCGTACTATCGCTTTTTGGATAACATTGTTGTTTTGCTAACTGGACAGCAGTGTACGAGGGAAACCGTTCTGGAGCAGATGATTTCACAATATTATATTGATGCCGCGATAGTTTAGCTTCAACCAAAACAGATAAAGCTTCTTCACTACTCATTTTGTTGGACGCCGCCGACTGAATTAAACTTTTCCTGTATTTGTCCGCTCTCGTTGGTGACAAAGAAGCTACATCATTTACTAACTTAGACGCCCCAATATTACCAGACTCCCGTAACTTCACTTGAGTTGCAAAAGCTAGCATTGACAACGATGTGTTGTCTCTCAAAACCTTGGTTTTTTTGTACTTTGTGTTTGGGCCGCATTCTTCAAAAGCAATTTCTTTGCGAACTCGTTTTAGCTGTTTAGTACAAAAAGAAATAGAAGAGTCTAACCAATTCCGATGGGTTTTAAAGAAACGTTCTTCTTTTCTATGACATCTTGTCCATCGGGTTTTAAATTCGGAGATGAAACGATTCATTGTGGCATTGAAAATAGGAATATCTTCCTCTGATGGTTCAGTACGCTTCTTCATTTCTTCCTTTAAATAATTGAACTTATCTTCAAAATGCTGGAATCCTGAGTTTTGCATTAACACAAAACAAATAATAAATCATCACAACAGCATCACCAGAGCTCTCAGTTTTGGGGATTTTTGGGGATGAAAAATCGCAAATTTGGGATAAGGTATAAAATAAAACTGGGAGCCCTGAGCATCACAAATCAGTAATACAACAACAACACAAAACAAATAATAAATATCAATAACAAAACAAAACAGATACACAAAACGCCAGCAACAAAAAACATGCGTGGAAATTGATCATTTTTGACCACTGACATAATGAACAAAAAGTAGAATTAATCAAAAATGCCACAAAAGTGCAGCTCAACTTTTTGCAGAAACATCGTCTACAATCCGCAAAATTAAAAAAAAAAATCAGAGCCCGATCTAGTCCGATAATTAACTATATGTCCAAATATATACCCCAAATATGCACATTTTGGGGACTTTGAACAAAAAAAATAATTTAAAATATTAAATCACTTTTTTTGCTGTAATACTTGTATCTGAAAAATAGTTCAATACCTGAAGTTGAAGGCTCCATACTCAGATTTAAATTTCATTTGAAGTTTTTTTATCGAAGAAACACTTTTTTAAACTTAAAATATCAATTTTACAGCGAGCGCAAGCGAACAAAGAATAAAAGTGTAAATTCAAAAACATAATGCAGCTTCACTATACAACTTAGAGCCGTTATTTTTTCGGTTAGTGACGCAGAATTATGTGTAGTTTCTATGGTTATTAAGTATTCCAGTGTTATTTCAAAATTAATTTTTTAATTAATCCACAGTTTTGATACCCAATAACCCAGTGTGCGATGTAAGCAACTACGAATTTGATATTCAATCAGAACTAATCATACTACGAAGCGAAGTAAATGCTCCAGACGGAAATAATATTGTAAAGTTCTGGAAAGATTTGGATGGCGAGTTCTATCCTGAACTAAAAAAAAATTATTTTAAGTGCCTCTCTTTATTCGGCACAGTTGTATAACACAAGGGAACAAAATTAAACATTTTTTGTGTTGATAGAAAATTTGTAGCAGTTCTTTACCAATTTAATGTCGTTGATTTTAAAATTGCACTTTTTTTCTATCAGCTGTGATTTGCGTGCAATATTTATATTTTATGAATTCTTAAAACTTAAAAATCTTTAATTTTTTTACAATTGTTTGATAAGATATTTGAAACTGATTTAGAGTCAAAAAGCTTCCGAATAAAAAAAGGGCAGTTTTAAAATCAGCGACATTGAATTGGTAAAGAATTGCTACAAATTTTGTATCAACACAAAAAATTTTTAATTTTGTACCTTTGTGTTATACAACTTATAAAATATATTACTTACATTTTATTTCGGCTGTAAATGAATGCATTCTCTCAACTTTTTTAATCTCTGGTACTCACTACTATACAACCAAAAAATTTTTGGACATCCCTGCTATAGATCATTATAAACATGTCTTATTTAATAAGCAATCAGTAGGGGCATATATGTACACATTCACATCTAAGTTACACACAATACTAACATATAGAGTAAATAAAATAGCTTTAAATTGTATTGATAGTAAGCGTAAAATAAGAAATGATGAGATTAATACACTTGCATGGCACCATTATCAGTTAGATACTGATAATGGTGATTTAGAATTAAATAGGCTAATTAGTGATATTGAGTCACTAAATAATTAGTATATAATATATATATATATATATATTACCTTGTAGTATTAAAATTATATATAATACAGGTAAATATAATAATACATGTAAATATATACATACATACATAAATAAAACTCAAAAGTTTATTTAACAAAAAAAAGTAAACAGTTTTTATTCTTTATTTTACATAAATTAAATAAGAAGAAGAAGAAAAGTAAGTACTATAATGTATTAAAAAAAAAGATCATATAACTTTTCGAACAATTCCATTAGGGCACATAACTGTGATAATCTTTTTTTATTATATTTTCATCAGAATATGGGTTTTCAATGACATTGAGTATATCAGACATTTTTCTTTATTTTTAACTTAAGCAATTTTAAAAAGGCTGTATTTTCTTTCGTTAATGATGCTCTTGTAGCTTTAATATGATTAGAAGGAATGTCTCTATTAACTTTAATGTGCTTAGTTTTATTGTAAATGATCATTTTACCCTGGGTCTTAAATGTAATCTAAGTGTTATTTCTTCGCCTCTGAAATTTACTGCACGATTTTTTTGGTCAACAATCCAAATTTTGAGATATGTTATTTCTTTGACGTTTACTGGTAAATAAATTAGGTTATTAGCAATAACATCTAATTTATACCCTGGAGGTACGTCTAATGCAAACTCGTGTAGTATATGTGCGGGAGAGTTATTCATATATGCTCCTGTTATTATGTTACACTGAATTTGTATAGCATTCACTTTTAATATATTTTCAGGTTGATTTGATATAGGTTTCATACCAGCCTTTAAAATTTCTTCACTAAAACCTAACAGTTTACCAATGGATCGTTTTCGATTAAATAAAATTGCATCGTGGGAGGAAGTTATTTCAATTTGTAAAGTATTATTATTAGCTTTAATAGATTTATTGAAATTTTCTGCTTTATACTGCCCAACTATATAATCAACAATATATTGTAACTCGTATGATCCAATAGGAATTTCAATTATTGTATCTCCTATATGAAATAAATTCTTATCATAATCTACATTAGGAATAGAGTTATATGAATGAAAATCAACTAGAGAACATTCATAGTCATCTTTTAGATCTATTGGTGGGAAATAATTTCCCGTTAGGATTGATGAATTTCCATTTAAAGCTAAAGTAATTGACATCCTGAATGGTAAATTGTAAATGAAATGAAAATGCTTGAGTTTTTTTGTTTTATTAAATTTATACATTTATTAGAAAAAAACTTTTTTTTTATTTATTTTCTTTTAATATTTCGTTTTTACTTATCCAAGAATTATGTTGGTTTGGAAAACCTAACCATTGAACATACGCTTTATCACCTTTTTCTTTTAAAATTTTTTCCACCAGAAATTTATTAGGATAACGTGTACGACGTATTTCTTCCTTGTAAAATGCGCCTTTTATAGGATATCCTAGATAGTCTTCAAGTAAAAATGTGATTGGGTAGGTGTTCTGTATGGCTTTTATTTTAAATATTTCTGCAGTCCAGTTCGGTGTATAACCTTTTTCAAATATATGTTTATATTTACTTATGCGATCATAGTCCCCAACCTTAAACCGTGATGATTTACACATTTTTAAATTATTATATACAGTATTTAGTAAATATTGTTCATGTTCAGGTTTTACATCCATAGGTGCCATTTTTATTGAACTGTGAGTTTTTCTATTATATTGTTTAACTAGGTTTTTATAATTACACTGTGCAAGAAATTGACACTTTTCGTGACAAGCTGCGTTTTAACATAATTCGGGTACGCTGAATCCAGTGGTGCCCGCGGTTTTTTAAGATTGGCTCTGGTTTTCGAGATATACCGTTATTTCGAAAATGGAGGAGGTTGCACAACATATGCTCGCGTAACTCAAAAACCGCAATTCCGCAATAAAATTTCCTTTAAGAAAAATAAAACTTCTTTCTAATATCCGCAGTCGTTTTAGAAACATAATTTTTTTTTTGGAAAAAAAATAATTTTTTTAACAAAATTTAGCATATTTTTGATTAAAATTCGCCAGTTTTCGGACCGATGATTTCCTAATACATTTTCTATTACTGATTTCACACAATTCCAGGCCAATAGCTCGATATCATTCAATGCAACCTCAAATTGATGGTCCTTCATAAGACGACGAATGTCCGGTCCATTAAGAGTTCCTGTAAAATAAAAACATTATGATATAAAATATAAATCCAATTTAATAAAGTAGTTAGAGTTCACACCTTCTTTTACTTTCATGCCGCTTAATCGTGGAAAAATTCGGCGCAATTCGGTAAAAGCAACACCATCTGGGCTCAATGCTTTTATAAAAATTTTTACAATACCCAGTTTGATGTAAATCATTTATGACTTTATTTCTTAATTCTAAGAATTTTTTAATCGGTTACTATGGATTTTCCAAAATTCCTACCGCAAAGTGAAAGTGTGGTAATAATGCATGCATATTTCTTTGGAATAGCATAAATTTGAATATTTTTTCTTTTGTTTTGTATTGTAAATGGCACAAAAACCGCATTTAAAAACTTTTACGTCAAAATTTCATTGAAAATAAATTTTCTGCATTGGTACATTCTACATATCGGCCCTTTGCTGCAATAGAGTCATAACTCAAATTTGAATTTCTAGCATCTAAATATTTAATTCTTCTCTCTAAAGTTGAATATAGAAGATATTTGTATGAAATTTTTACACAATATGAAGAAGGGATATGGTAATTAACCTCACACTATTAGCTAGTAGGCGGCCCTATGTTCCACTGTGAAATAAAGCATTAAATACATTAGCTCAAAAATCAGCGTTTTTGAGTTATGATTATATTGCAACAAAGGCTCGATATATACATTATGTTTAATAAAGAATTTAATAATTAAAAAAAATCCTATGAAACGCTCCATATAAATTATATTCTTCATATATATTGAAGAAAAAGTCCCACAAATTCCCAGAAGTCGCCCCTAGTGGTATATAATGTAATACCGACCTCAATTAATTTTTTATCCTTAACATTTTCTCAAGACATACTTGCCCCTTATCGCCACTTCTTAGGAGGGCTCCCATACAAATATTGCGTTTTATGAAATTCTTAAATTAATTTAAATTTGTCGACTTTTGTGAACAAAATCAAAAGTTGCTAACAGATTATTTATGGCTTGTTTTGTTTGCAGCTTCGTTTTTGATATGTCTGCAAAAAATTAGAAGCCTAGCTGCATTTTTTATGCATTTTTAAAAAACAAAAATTTCGAAATTTTGATAAAAAAATTAATTTTTCAAATAGATATTGGGAATTATTTCTTTTTCATAAGCAATTTTATTATATTCAACATTTTTAATTTTTCGAATTTATTCTATGAGTTAAATTTCAGTTATGTATTTTATAAAGGTTTTTGTAATAGCTCTATTCCTTAAATTTATTTAGAAATGACTTTATACACTACCAGACTATTATATTGTATTTTCTTGTTACATTTTACCTTAGCTTTCCGTTGGATAGCAATGAAGTATATTTATGTACAGAAAAATTTACAATTATAAGACACCAGCAGAATGTAATGCATTTTCTGGCCCGCTACGGCCTTCGTCAGCATTCTTTGTGTCACACTGGATAGTGATACTTTATAAATTGAATGTATTTAACTCAACTATTTTAACAAATAGATATTGGGAATTATTTCTTTTTCATAAGCAATTTTATTATATTCAACATTTTTAATTTTTCGAATTTATTCTATGAGTTAAATTTCAGTTATGTATTTTATAAAGGTTTTTGTAATAGCTCTATTCCTTAAATTTATTTAGAAATGACTTTATACACTACCAGACTATTATATTGTATTTTCTTGTTACATTTTACCTTAGCTTTCCGTTGGATAGCAATGAAGTATATTTATGTACAGAAAAATTTACAATTATAAGACACCAGCAGAATGTAATGCATTTTCTGGCCCGCTACGGCCTTCGTCAGCATTCTTTGTGTCACACTGGATAGTGATACTTTATAAATTGACTGTATTTAACTCAACTATTTTAACAAATAGATATTGGGAATTATTTCTTTTTCATAAGCAATTTTATTATATTCAACATTTTTAATTTTTCGAATTTATTCTATGAGTTAAATTTCAGTTATGTATTTTATAAAGCTTTTTGTAATAGCTCTATTCCTTAAATTTATTTAGAAATGACTTTATACACTACAAGAAAATACAATATAATAGTCTGGTAGTGTATAAAGTCATTTCTAAATAAATTTAAGGAATAGAGCTATTACAAAAAGCTTTATAAAATACATAACTGAAATTTAACTCATAGAATAAATTCGAAAAATTAAAAATGTTGAATATAATAAAATTGCTTATGAAAAAGAAATAATTCCCAATATCTATTTGTTAAAATAGTTGAGTTAAATACAGTCAATTTATAAAGTATCACTATCCAGTGTGACACAAAGAATGCTGACGAAGGCCGTAGCGGGCCAGAAAATGCATTACATTCTGCTGGTGTCTTATAATTGTAAATTTTTCTGTACATAAATATACTTCATTGCTATCCAACGGAAAGCTAAGGTAAAATGTAACAAGAAAACACAATATAATAGTCTGGTAGTGTATAAAGTCATTTCTAAATAAATTTAAGGAATAGAGCTATTACAAAAAGCTTTATAAAATGCATAACTGAAATTAAACTCATAGAATAAATTCGAAAAATTAAAAATGTTGAATATAATAAAATTGCTTATGAAAAAGAAATAATTCCCAATATCTATTTGTTAAAATAGTTGAGTTAAATACATTCAATTTATAAAGTATCACTATCCAGTGTGACACAAAGAATGCTGACGAAGGCCGTAGCGGGCCAGAAAATGCATTACATTCTGCTGGTGTCTTATAATTGTAAATTTTTCTGTACATAAATATACTTCATTGCTATCCAACGGAAAGCTAAGGTAAAATGTAACAAGAAAATACAATATAATAGTCTGGTAGTGTATAGTCATTTCTAAATAAATTTAAGGAATAGAGCTATTACAAAAAGCTTTATAAAATACATAACTGAAATTTAACTCATAGAATAAATTCGAAAAATTAAAAATGTTGAAATTAATTTTTCTTTCAAAAAAAAAAAAAAATTATGTTTCAATAACGACTACTCATATTAGAAAAAAGGTTTTATTTTTCTTAAATGAAATTTTATTGCGGAATTTCGGTTTTTTTAGTAATTTCAATAAACTAAGCCGTTTTTGAGTTACGCGAATATATGTTGTGCAACCTCCTCCATTTTCGAAATAACGGTATATATCGAAAACCAGAGCCAATCTTAAAAAACCGTGGGCACCACTGGATTCAGCGTACCCGAATTATGTTAAGACGCCATGTGCCCGGCTTGTCTGCTTTTTCAACTAGCATAGTGTTATCAATCCAGTGAAATGTTCTCCACATCATACCTTTTAGTGTTCGATTAAAGCGTTCAACAATTGAAGCTTTCATTACACTATAAGTGGGGTAATGCATAATTGAATATTTTCGCATTAGTAAAAAAAAATCAAACTCCTTATTAAAAAATTCTTTTCCGTCATCTGTTTGTAAATTTTTAGGTATTCGCCCCTTACTTAGTATTTCCTGAAAAGCTTTGGAAACCTCATATGCGGTTTTTGCTTTAATTGCTGCAGCCCAAGCATATTTTGAAAATGTATCAATGACTGTTATCATATATTTGTATCCGTTGTTTATAATGTTACCCATTTCTACTAAATCTGCTTGCCAAAGATAATCAATTCCCTTTGTTATTACTTTCCGTCTTAAGAAATTCTTACGCGCTTGGGAATGTAGTTCATTTATTATCGTTCTTTTTTCCATTATGTTGTTGTTGTTGTTGTGATAAAAGCGTAATCATTACACTATATATGTCAGAAATTTTCTTATTTAAATCTTTTATTTCATTTCTAACAATTAAAACTTCTTTGTTTATACCCCTTTTTAAATGTTCTTGCATATGGGTCATTTGTGTATTAACATAATTTTTGTTAACAGCATCTGTCCCATTCATTGGAGGTGACAAATTTAAAATTCTTTTATTCTCTATATCAATATTATTTAAGTTGAGTGTGATACATAATTTTTTTGAAATTTTGTTTATTGTTATATCTCCTATATATTTTTGATTATAATAATGACCAAATTTGTCAACAATCATAATTTTTTTTTTTATTTATTTAAAAAGCTATTCAATTATATTTGCTTCCCTTAGTTCTTCGATTATAGATATTATTTCATTAGAATGATTATTGTTACCAGCATGTTGTGATGCTATTAACAGCCTCAATCGGTCTACAATTTCATTAGGATTATCCCAGTATATATAGTTTGGTTTATTAAGATTAACCTCCATTAAACCCTTACCAACGTGAGTAGTTGTAGTATACAATTTATTTATTATTGTTTTATATTTATAACCTCTGTTTCCATTAGTTTGTATTAAGTAAAATATGTTTATATATTGCTAACTCTGACGAATCGATTTGTTTTGGATTTTTATGAAAAAGCAATGAGTATAACCCTGGGGTTAGTGCCCAAGATTTTTGACCTATTATTATTTTATCATCAGTAAGCTTTAAAATAGAATATCCAAATTTCCAGTCTCCATTTTCCATTTTATGAGGTCCAAATATAGTGTCAAGCTTTTTATTTCCATTTAGGGTTGATAAGTTAAACTCCAAATCGGATGATTGAGAATAAAATTGTTCATTTTTCGATTTATCATTTACTTCATCTTCACTGTTACTATTATAGTCTTCTGTTTCTTCTTCTTCTTCTTTATTCCTTTTTATTTTATTAGGTGCTGAATTGATGTTTTTCTCTTTCAATAATTTTTTCTTAGGAGTGCTGGTGAATATAGTATTATTTTCCGTTTTTATTTTAGTATTGTGCTTACATTTATGTTTTTCGTCTGTGGGTATTGTTAGATTTGACGAATCTGACAATTTGACTAGTTTCTTTAGAGGTTCTATTAAGGGTTTAAATGTTCTTTCTAAATTATTAAATTTTTCCAATTCTCCAAGTATTATGCTTTGAAATTTTTTTGGATTTCACCAACTCTTTTAAAATATTTTCTTCCATGATTATTACCTTAAGCTAGTGGCGTCACTAACTTTAGATTCTAGAATAACTCGTAGTATACTTTTAACAAAACAGCTTCTTAAAGCAGCTAAACAGCTGCTTAAATCAGCTAAACAGCTAAACAGCTTCTTAAAACAGCTAAACAGCTTCTTAAAACAGCTTCTTAATACAGCGAAACAGCTTCTTAAAACAGCTAAACAGCTTTTTAAAAACAGCTAAACAGCTTCGTTGAATAATTTTAACAGCTTTCCAAGTAGAAAAAAAAACGTATTTAATATTAATAGGTATACGTCTGATGTAGTTAGTAGTATATATATGACTAAATCTGAATGAATAGATCAAAGCCTTTTCTATAACGCCGTTGCTTCATTTCATCATCTTTGCTTATTATAAGAAATTCATATCTATCCTTCCAACATTCTCCGCAAATGTAACGAAACATATTTAAACTCATGTCACTGCCAACATGATCATTGTAGTTGTGCTTTAAATTTAATTAATCTTGCTTGAATAAAATAATCATATTTGCATTATCACGTACTTAATGTTTTGGAATATGTGTATAAGTCTGACATAAATAAAAAGAATCAATATTCTTATGTCTCCCCATACAGAAATATGATCTTATATTATATTGTTTTTCACAAGCAACATCGTCAAATATAATAATAGAATTTACTTTAGCTTTTTCGGGTGGTATGACATGTTCATTATCTGAAAATGTATAAAGTCCCATATCCTCTACTGATGAAATTAATTTTGACAGATATTTCTATTTCGGTTGATTTAATAATTTTGAGTATATATAAATATTTTAAAATTTTAAACCATTCGGACTTTAAATTAAACTAAGCATTATATTTGTTTTGCCACAGTTGGAGGGGCCAACTATTAGTACTCTGATAGAATTAGGTAAAAGGCAGCTATGTTTAAAAACATTTCTGTTTTCCGTTAAATCCAAGTTTCTCACTGAAATATTCGATTGTTGTTTTACCAAACGCATCTTTATAACTGAAAGCATAATTGTTTGCTTAATATTGCGTTTTATTTATTTTCGAATTTTTTTTTATTTTCGAATATTTTTTTATATTTTCAGAAAACTAATTTATATAAATGATTGTGTATAAAGATAAAAAATTTAGTAGAAAACATTTTGTTCTTGGAAATGGACTTGTAAATAGTTTAATTAATTCACTACCACTTGAACTTCATTTACCGGGTTATCAATTCTGTGGACCAGGAACTAAATTGGAGAAACGATTACAAAGGGGTGATAAAGGTATCAATCCTTTGGATGCAGCTTGCAAAATTCATGATATTGCTTATTCCCGAACACTGATATTCATAAACGACATTACGCAGATAAAGAACTAGCAGAAAAAGCTTGGAGTAGAGTTAAAGCTAAAGATAGTACATTTGGAGAAAAACTCAACGCATACCTTATCACTAACACAATGAAGTCAAAAGTTCAATTGGGCTTGGAAGTAAAAATTTAACTAGTTAAGATATCAAAAATTTAATACTTTTATTTGTGGTCATTTATGTTTAAAATTTTTAATAAATTTCAAAATAAAGAATTAATAAAAAAACTCAAATATTTGTTTTGTTTTTATGTTTTATTATTTTTGTTTGTTTTATTTATTATCCATTCTTAATAATAATCTATAGATTTTCACATCTGTTTTAATCTTATTTTGCATTTTTTTTCCAAACTCATAACAAAGTCTGGTTAAATCAATTTCTATATCTCTTTCATTTATACCTTTAATTTTATAATATTGTACGTTTGTTTTATTTAAAATAGAGCAATTTGGAATATAATGTTCATAATCTATATATATAAAAATAAGTCCGTATATGTACGTCGCCGAACTAATCATAAACGCGTCGTGCGATTTCAACCAAACTTATACACTACGTAGGCAGTGGCCCATATATGGTTTATATGAAGTTTGGTTGAAATCCGATAACGCATGTGTGTGCGGTGCGTATGTGAAGTGAGTGTGTTTTTGCCGCACGCATTTTTTGTACCGCATACAGCATTCATTAGTATTGAATGCATTTTGGTCGTTTGTGTATTGGAGAGCATTGCACGGAGTGATGCAAATAGCAATTTGTTATCATTTCTCTTTGGACGTCATTGGTGATTGATCTTATCATAATCGATTTTTGAAAATATTAATTTCTTCGCATTTTTTTTTGAGTATTTTGATAAAAATAAATTAATTTTCGTTCTAATCATCGTTTTAATTTGAATATTTTGTTAAAAAAAATTAAAAAAAAAACAATGATTAATGAGATAAAAATCGATTATTTTGCTAAACAAGTGTTCTGATTGTTACATACAGGTGCATCATATGATTTTGTAACATAATCTCAAATTGGATATTTTGTGAAAAAAATTAAAAAATTGAGTGAATTTTTTTTGTTTAATGTCCGATCAGTGAGCTTAAAATTACTTGGATTTTTTGGCCAATTTTTAATTAAACAAGTGTGTTTCTTTTCTTATTTTGTTTTGCCGTGCGAAGCAGGCAACGGGCCCGCTAGTAAAAATATAAAATTTGCTTGCGAAGAATTGTATTCCAGCTTAAAAATGTCGTCAAGAATATTCCGATTTGGGTTAGCGATTTTCAAGTCTCAGGATCAATTTTAATTTTATGGTTTGCCTGCTGTAGGATGAGATAACATTTTTAAATTATTATATACAGTATTTAGTAAATATTGTTCATGTTCAGGTTTTACATCCATAGGTGCCATTTTTTTGTACTGTGAGTTTTTCTATTATATTGTTTAACTAGGTTTTTATAATTACACTGTGCAAGAAATTGACACTTTTTTTCGTGACAAGCTGGGCACCACAAGCTGGGAGGAGGTTGCACAACATATGCTCGCGTAATTTAAAAACCGCAATTCCGCAATAAAATTTCCTTTAAGAAAAATAAAACTTCTTTCATCCGCAGTCGTTTTAGAAACATAATTTTTTTTTTTTTTGAAAAAAAAATAATTTTTTTAACAAAATTTAGTATATTTTTGATTAAAATTCGCCAGTTTTCGGAAAAATTCGGCGCAATTCGGTAAAAACAACACCATATGGGCTCAATGCTTTTATAAAATTTTTTACAATACCCAGCTTGATGTAAAGCATTTATGACTTTATATCTTAATTCTAAGAATTTTTTAATCGGTTACTGTGGATTTTCCAAAATTCCTACCGCAAAGTGAAAGTGTGGTAATAATGCATGCATATTTCTTTGGAGTAGCATAAATTTGAATATTTTTTCTTTTGTTTTGTATTGTAAATGGCACAAAAACCGCATTTAAAAACTTTTACGTCAAAATTTCATTGAAAATAAATTTTCTGCATTGGCACATTCTCCATATCGGCCCTTTGCTGCAATAGAGTCATAACTCAAATTTGAATTTCTAGCATCTAAATATTTTATTCTTCTCTCTAGAGTTGAATATAGAAGATATTTTTATGAAATTTTTACACAATATGAAGAAGGGATATGGTAATTAACCTCACACTATTAGCTAGTAGGCGGCCCTATGTTCCACTGTGAGCTAAAGCATTAAATACATTAGCTCAAAAATCAGCGTTTTTGAGTTATGATTCTATTGCAACAAAGGCTCGATATATACATTATGTTTAATAAAGAATTTAATAATTAAAAAAAATCCTATGAAACGCTCCATATAAATTATATTCTTCATATATATTGAAGAAAAAGTCCCACAAATTCCCAGAAGTCGCCCCTAGTGGTATATAATGTATTACCGACCTCAATTAATTTTTTATCCTTAACATTTTCTCAAGACATACTTGCCCCTTATCGCCACTTCTTAGGAGGGCTCCCATACAAATATTGCGTTTTATGAAATTCTTAAATTAATTAAAATTTGTCGACTTTTGTGAACAAAATCAAAAGTTGCTAACAGATTATTTATGGCTTGTTTTGTTTGCAGCTTCGTTTTTGATATGTCTGCAAAAAAAATTAGAAGCCTAGCTGCATTTTTTATGAATTTTTAAATAACAAAAATTTCGAAATTTTGATAAAAAAATTAATTTTTCTTTCAAAAAAAAAAAAAAAATTATGTTTCAATAACGACTACTCATATTAGAAAAAAGGTTTTATTTTTCTTAAATGAAATTTTATTGCGGAATTTCGGTTTTTTTTAGTAATTTCAATAAACTAAGCCGTTTTTGAGTTACGCGAATATATGTTGTGCAACCTCCTCCATTCTCGAAATAACGGTATATCTCGAAAACCAGAGCCAATCTTAAAAAACCGTGGGCACCACTGGATTCAGCGTACCCGAATTATGTTAAGACGCCATGTGCCCGGCTTGTCTGTTTTTCAACTAGCATAGTGTTATCAATCCAGTGAAATGTTCCATTATAACTAAATTCTCTCCACATCATACCTTTTAGTGTTCGATTAAAGCGTTCAACAATTGAAGCTTTCATTACACTATAAGTGGGGTAATGAATAATTGAATATTTTCGCATTAGTAAAAAAAAATCAAACTCCTTATTAAAAAATTCTTTTCCGTCATCTGTTTGTAAATTTTTAGGTATTCGCCCCTTACTTAGTATTTCCTGAAAAGCTTTGGAAACTTCATATGCGGTTTTTGCTTTAATTGCTGCAGCCCAAGCATATTTTGAAAATGTATCAATGACTGTTATCATATATTTGTATCCGTTGTTTATAATGTTACCCATTTCTACTAAATCTGCTTGCCAAAGATCATCAATTCCCTTTGTTATTACTTTCCGTCTTAAGAAATTCTTACGCGCTTGGGGATGTAGTTCATTTATTATCGTTCTTTTTTCCATTATGTTGTTGTTGTTGTGATGAAAGCGTAATCATTACACTATATATGTCAGAAATTTTATTATTTAAATCTTTTATTTAATTTCTAACAATTAAAACTTCTTTGTTTATACCCCTTTTTAAATGTTCTTGCATATGGGTCATTTGTGTATTCACATAATTTTTGTTAACAGCATCTGTCCCATTCATTGGAGGTGACAAATTTAAAATTCTTTTATTCTCTATATCAATATTATTATGTTGAGTGTGATACCGAATTTTTTTGATCGGATGATTGAGAATAAAATTGTTTATTTTTCGATGTATCATTTACTTCATCTTCACTATTACTATTATAGTCTTCTGTTTCTTCTTCTTCTTCTTTATTCCTTTTTATTTTATTAGGTGCTGAATTAATGTTTTTCTCTTTCAATAATTTTTTCTTAGGAGTGCTGGTGAATATATGTAGTATTATTTTCCGTTTTATTTTAGTATTGTGCTTACATTTATGTTTTTCGTCTGTGGGTATTGTTAGATTTGACGAATCTGACAATTTGACTAGTTTCTTTAGAGGTTCTATTCAAGGTTTAAATGTTCTTTCTAAATTATTAAATTTTTCCAATTCTCCAAGTAGTATGCTTTGAAATTTTTTTGGATTTCACTTTTTTAAAATATTTTCTTCCATGATTATTACTTTAAGCTAGTGGCGTCACTAACTTTAGATCCTAGAATAACTCGTAGTATACTTTTAACAAAATAGCTTCTTAAAGCAGCTAAACAGTTTTTTAAAACAGCTTTTTAAAAACAGCTAAACAGCTTCGTTGAATAATTTTAACAGCTTTCCAAGTAGAAAAAAAAACGTATTTAATATTAATAGGTATACGTCTGATGTAGTTAGTAGTATATATATGACTAAATCTGAATGAATAGATCAAAGCCTTTTCTATAACGCCGTTGCTTCATTTTTATCATCTTTGCTTATTATAAGAAATGCATTTCTATCCTTCCAACATTCTCCGCAAATGTAACGAAACATATTTAAACTCATGTCACTACCAACATGATCATTGTAGATGTGCTTTAAATTCATTCATTTAATTCATCTTGCTTGAATAAAATAATCATATTTGCATTATCACGTACTTAAAGTTTTGGAATATGTGTATAAGTCTGACATAAATAAAAAGAATCAATATTCTTATGTCTCCCCATACAGAAATATGATCTTATATTATTTTGTTTTTCACAAGCAACATCGTCAAATATAATAATATAATTTTCTTTAGCTTTTTCGGATGGTATGACATATTCATTATCTGAAAATGTATAAAGTCCCATACCCTTCACTGATGAAATGTTTTGCCACAGTTGGAGGGGCCAACTATTAGTACTCTGATAAAATTAGTTAAAAGGCAGCTATGTTTAAAAACATTTCTGTTTTCCGTTAAATCCAAGTTTCTCACTGAAATATCGATTGTTGTTTTACCAAACGCATCTTTATAACTGAAAGCATACGTTTGCTTAATATTGCGTTTTATTTATTTTCGAATTTTTTTTTATTTTCGAATATTTTTTTATATTTTCAGAAAACTAATTTATATAAATGATTGTGTATTAAGATAAAAAATTTAGTAGAAAACATTTCGTTCTTGGAAATGGACTTGTAAATAGTTTAATTAATTCACTACCACTTGAACTTCATTTACCGGGTTATAAATTTTGTGGACCCGGAACTAAATTGGAGAAACGATTACAAAGGGGTGATAAAGGTATCAATCCTTTGGATGCAGCTTGCAAAATTCATGATATTGCCCGAACACTGATATTCATAAACGACATTACGCAGATAAATAACTAGCAGAAAAAGCTTGGAGTAGAGTTAAAGCTAAAGGTAGTACATTTGGAGAAAAACTCAACTCATACCTTATCACTAACACAATGAAGTCAAAAGTTAAATTGGGCTTGGGAGTAAAAATATAACTTTTTAAGATATCAAAAATTTAATACTTTTTTTGTGGTCATTTATGTTTAAAATTTTTAATAAATTTCAAAATAAAGAATTAATACAAAAAACTCAAATATTTGTTTTGTTTTTATGTTTCATTATTTTTGTTTGTTTTATTTATTATCCATTCTTAATAATAATCTATAGATTTTCACATCTGTTTTAATCTTATTTTGCATTTTTTTTCCAAACTCATAACAAAGTCTGGTTAAATCAATTTCTATATCTCTTTCATTTATACCTTTAATTTTATAATATTGTACGTTTGTTTTATTTAAAATAGAGCAATTTGGAATATAATGTTCATAATCTATATATATAAAAATAAGTCCGTATATGTACGTCGCCGAACTAATCATAAACGCGTCGTGCGATTTCAACCAAACTTATACACTACGTAGGCAGTGGCCCATATATGGTTTATATGAAGTTTGGTTGAAATCCGATAACGCGTGTGTGCGGTGCGTATGTGAAGTGAGCGTGTTTTTGCCGCACGCATTTTTTGTACCGCATACAGCATTCATTAGTATTGAATACATTTTGATCGTTTGTGTATTGGAGAGCATTGCACGGAGTGATGCAAATAACAATTTGTTATCATTTCTCTTTGGACGTCATTGGTGATTGATCTTATCATAATCGATTTTTGAAAATATTAATTTCTTCGCATTTTTTTTTGAGTATTTTGATAAAAATAAATTAATTTTCGTTCTAATCATCGTTTTAATTTGAATATTTTGTTAAAAAAAATTAAAAAAAAAACAATGATTAATGAGATAAAAATCGATTGTTTTGCTAAACAAGTGTTCTGATTGTTACAGGTGCATCATATGATTTTGTAACATAATCTCAAATTTGATATTTTGTGAAAAAAATTAAAAAATTGAGTGAATTTTTTTTGTTTAATGCCCGATCAGTGAGCTAAAAATTACTTGGATTTTTTGGCCAATTTTTAATTAAACAAGTGTGTTTCTTTTCTTATTTTGTTTTGCCGTGCGAAGCAGGCAACGGGCCCGCTAGTAAAAATATAAAATTTGCTTGCGAAGAATTGTATTCCAGCTTAAAAATGTCGTCAAGAATATTCCGATTTGGGTTAGCTATTTCCAAGTATCAGGATCAATTTTAATTTTATGGTTTGCCTGCTGTAGGATGAGATAACATTTTTAAATTATTATATACAGTATTTAGTAAATATTGTTCATGTTCAGGTTTTACATCCATAGGTGCCATTTTTTTGTACTGTGAGTTTTTCTATTATATTGTTTAACTAGGTTTTTATGTGCAAGAAATTGACACTTTTTTTCGTGAAAAGCTGGGCACCACAAGCTGGGAGGAGGTTGCACAACATATGCTCGCGTAACTCAAAAACCGCAATTCCGCAATAAAATTTCCTTTAAGAAAATTAAAACTTTCCAATATCCGCAGTCGTGTTAGAAACATAATATTTTTTTTTTGGAAAAAAAAATAATTTTTTTAACAAAATTTAGTATATTTTTGATTAAAATTCGCCAGTTTTCGGAAAAATTCGGCGCAATTCGGTAAAAACAACACCATATGGGCTCAATGCTTTTATAAAATTTTTTACAATACCCAGTTTGATGTAAAGCATTTATGACTTTATTTCTTAATTCTAAGAATTTTTTAATCGGTTACTGTGGATTTTCCAAAATTCCTACCGCAAAGTGAAAGTGTGGTAATAATGCATGCATATTTCTTTGGAATAGCATAAATTTGAATATTTGTTCTTTTGTTTTGTATTGTAAATGGCACAAAAACCGCATTTAAAAACTTTTACGTCAAAATTTCATTGAAAATAAATTTTCTGCATTGGCACATTCTCCATATCGGCCCTTTGCTGCAATAGAGTCATAACTCAAATTTGAATTTCTAGCATCTAAATATTTTATTCTTCTCTCTAGAGTTGAATATAGAAGATATTTTTATGAAATTTTTACACAATATGAAGAAGGGATATGGTAATTAACCTCACACTATTAGCTAGTAGGCGGCCCTATGTTCCAATGTGAGCTAAAGCATTAAATACATTAGCTCAAAAATCAGCGTTTTTGAGTTATGATTCTATTGCAACAAAGGCTCGATATATACATTATGTTTAATAAAGAATTTAATAATTAAAAAAAATCCTATGAAACGCTCCATATAAATTATATTCTTCATATATATTGAAGAAAAAGTCCCACAAATTCCCAGAAGTCGCCCCTAGTGGTATATAATGTATTACCGACCTCAATTAATTTTTTATCCTTAACATTTTCTCAAGACATACTTGCCCCTTATCGCCACTTCTTAGGAGGGCTCCCATACAAATATTGCGTTTTATGAAATTCTTAAATTAATTAAGATTTGTCGACTTTTGTGAACAAAATCAAAAGTTGCTAACAGATTATTTATGGCTTGTTTTGTTTGCAGCTTCGTTTTTGATATGTCTGCAAAAAATTAGAAGCCTAGCTGCATTTTTTAATTTTTTATGAATATTTAAAAAACAAAAATTTCGAAATTTTGATAAAAAATTAATTTTTCTTTCAAAAAGAAAAAAATTATGTTTCAATAACGACTACTCATATTAAAGGTTTTATTTTTCTTAAATGAAATTTTATTGCGGAATTTCGTTTTTTTTAGTAGTTTCAATAAACTAAACAGTTTTTGAGTTACGCGAATATATGTTGTGCAACCTCCTCCATTTTCGAAATAACGGTATATCTCGAAAACCAGAGCCAATCTTAAAAAACCGTGGGCACCACTGGATTCAGCGTACCCGAATTATGTTAAAACGCCATGTGCCCGGCTTGTCTGTTTTTCAACTAGCATAGTGTTATCAATCCAGTGAAATGTTCCATTATAACTAAATTCTCTCCACATCATACCTTTTAGTGTTCGATTAAAGCGTTCAACAATTGAAGCTTTCATTACACTATAAGTGGGGTAATGAATAATTGAATATTTTCGCATTAGTAAAAAAAAATCAAACTCCTTATTAAAAAATTCTTTTCCGTCATCTGTTTGTAAATTTTTAGGTATTCGCCCCTTACTTAGTATTTCCTGAAAAGCTTTGGAAACTTCATATGCGGTTTTTGCTTTAATTGCTGCAGCCCAAGCATAT
Organism: Pollenia amentaria; assembly: GCA_943735925.1. Taxonomy (NCBI): domain Eukaryota; kingdom Metazoa; phylum Arthropoda; class Insecta; order Diptera; family Polleniidae; genus Pollenia; species Pollenia amentaria. The sequence goes on along the minus strand of OX031006.1, from coordinate 123,907,569 downwards.
TTTGAAAATGTATCAATGACTGTTATCATATATTTGTATCCGTTGTTTATAATGTTACCCATTTCTACTAAATCTGCTTGCCAAAGATCATCAATTCCCTTTGTTATTACTTTCCGTCTTAAGAAATTCTTACGCGCTTGGGGATGTAGTTCATTTATTATCGTTCTTTTTTCCATTATGTTGTTGTTGTTGTGATGAAAGCGTAATCATTACACTATATATGTCAGAAATTTTATTATTTAAATCTTTTATTTAATTTCTAACAATTAAAACTTCTTTGTTTATACCCCTTTTTAAATGTTCTTGCATATGGGTCATTTGTGTATTCACATAATTTTTGTTAACAGCATCTGTCCCATTCATTGGAGGTGACAAATTTAAAATTATTTTATTCTCTATATCAATATTATTATGTTGAGTGTGATACCGAATTTTTTTGATCGGATGATTGAGAATAAAATTGTTTATTTTTCGATGTATCATTTACTTCATCTTCACTATTACTATTATAGTCTTCTGTTTCTTCTTCTTCTTCTTTATTCCTTTTTATTTTATTAGGTGCTGAATTAATGTTTTTCTCTTTCAATAATTTTTTCTTAGGAGTGCTGATGAATATATGTAGTATTATTTTCCGTTTTATTTTAGTATTGTGCTTACATTTATGTTTTTCGTCTGTGGGTATTGTTAGATTTGACGAATCTGACAATTTGACTAGTTTCTTTAGAGGTTCTATTCAAGGTTTAAATGTTCTTTCTAAATTATTAAATTTTTCCAATTCTCCAAGTAGTATGCTTTGAAATTTTTTTGGATTTCACTTTTTTAAAATATTTTCTTCCATGATTATTACTTTAAGCTAGTGGCGTCACTAACTTTAGATCCTAGAATAACTCGTAGTATACTTTTAACTAAATAGCTTCTTAAAGCAGCTAAACAGTTTTTTAAAACAGCTTTTTAAAAACAGCTAAACAGCTTCGTTGTATAATTTTAACAGCTTTCCAAGTAGAAAAAAAACGTATTTAATATTAATAGGTATACTTCTGATGTAGTTAGTAGTATATATATGACTAAATCTGAATGAATAGATCAAAGCCTTTTCTATAACGCCGTTGCTTCATTTTTATCATCTTTGCTTATTATAAGAAATGCATTTCTATCCTTCCAACATTCTCCGCAAATGTAACGAAACATATTTAAACTCATGTCACTGCCAACATGATCATTGTAGATGTGCTTTAAATTCATTCATTTAATTCATCTTGCTTGAATAAAATAATCATATTTGCATTATCACGTACTTAATGTTTTGGAATATGTGTATAAGTCTGACATAAATAAAAAGAATCAATATTCTTATGTCTCCCCATACAGAAATATGATCTTATATTATTTTGTTTTTCACAAGCAACATCGTCAAATATAATAATATAATTTTCTTTAGCTTTTTCGGATGGTATGACATATTCATTATCTGAAAATGTATAAAGTCCCATACCCTTCACTGATGAAATGTTTTGAAATGGGGCCAACTATTAGTACATACTCTGATAAAATTAGTTAAAAGGCAGCTATGTTTAAAAACATTTCTGTTTTCCGTTAAATCCAAGTTTCTCACTGAAATATTCGATTGATGTTTTACCAAACGCATCTTTATAACTGAAAGCATACGTTTGCTTAATATTGCGTTTTATTTATTTTCGAATTTTTTTTTATTTTCCAATATTTTTTTATATTTTCAGAAAACTAATTTATATAAATGATTGTGTATTAAGATAAAAAATTTAGTAGAAAACATTTCGTTCTTGGAAATGGACTTGTAAATAGTTTAATTAATTCACTACCACTTGAACTTCATTTACCGGGTTATAAATTTTGTGGACCCGGAACTAAATTGGAGAAACGATTACAAAGGGGTGATAAAGGTATCAATCCTTTGGATGCAGCTTGCAAAATTCATGATATTGCTAATTCCCGAACACTGATATTCATAAACGACATTACGCAGATGAATAACTAGCAGAAAAAGCTTGGAGTAGAGTTAAAGCTAAAGGTAGTACATTTGGAGAAAAACTCAACTCATACCTTATCACTAACACAATGAAGTCAAAAGTTAAATTGGGCTTGGGAGTAAAAATATAACTTTTTAAGATATCAAAAATTTAATACTTTTTTTGTGGTCATTTATGTTTAAAATTTTTAATAAATTTCAAAATAAAGAATTAATAAAAAAACTCAAATATTTGTTTTGTTTTTATGTTTTATTATTTTTGTTTGTTTTATTTATTATCCATTCTTAATAATAATCTATAGATTTTCACATCTGTTTTAATCTTATTTTGCATTTTTTTTCCAAACTCATAACAAAGTCTGGTTAAATCAATTTCTGTATCTCTTTCATGTATACTTTTAATTTTATAATATTGTACGTTTGTTTTATTTAAAATAGAGCAATTTAGAATATAATGTTCATAATAAAAATATAAAATTTGCTTGCGAAGAATTGAATTCCAGCTTAAAAATGTCGTCAAGAATATTCCGATTTGGGTTAGCGGTTTCCAAGTCTCAGGATCAATTTTAATTTTATGGTTTGCCTGTTGTAGGATGAAATGGCAAATACTATTCTTATGCTGAAATGTATATTGAATTTCCCTCTTAGCATCCATATAAATTAGATTCATACAATCTAGGAATTCACATTGATTTAGTGTTGCCTTAATATATTCCTTATAGCTCATAAGGTATATCCATTCATCCCGGTCTAATCCAATGAAGTTCCTCTCATTATAATGTAACCAAACAATAGGCTTAAAACCAAGGTATGTTGAAAACCCGCATGCAATTTTTAATTTTTAAAGTTAGAAAATACTCCAGTTCAAATACTACATCGTGTATTTGCGGTTTTCTCTTAAGATGAAACATTCTCGATGAATTTTAAATGTAAACTAATAATACTTTTGCTTTGAAAATCTCTATTTAAAGAAAAAAAAATGCTTTCTTCTTTTTTTTTTTTTTTTTTTTGAAAACTATATATTAACTGTAATTATTTTTGTTTTCTTGTACATAAGTTTAGACTTCTAAAATATTTTAATATCTTTTTACAATTTTCTATAATTCTCCTCCTAATTCTCCAAACCTCCTTTTTTCTCTTATAGAAAAAGTAGCATCCACACAAACTCACGACATCTCCACTTGTACTTTCGTGACAGCATGGCATATTATATACATTAAAACTTGTATATTCTCTTTTGAATGCACATAATAATTCCAAATGTTTTTCAAAGATTACACTTCCAAATTCTTGTAGAAATCTTTCCACATTATTTCATTTACAACTTATAAAAAATATTAATAATTCTATTTTATATATATATATATTTATATACTGTTATGACATCATCCACATCTAGATTGCGTTTTGCTTAAACAAAAAACCTTAACACTGCATTTTCTTACAGTATAATTATAAGCATAAACTTTTTATGTATCAGACAGCACAATACAAGTGAATATGTTTATTCATTGTGTGTGAGTCTGATTTCAAATACAATGTCCATAAAACAACTTTTAAGTTAAATTGAACTAAAAACCCTTACACTGCATTTTCCCACTCACTTATTTCAATATTTTTTTTGTTATTTATTTATCAGACGACACAATACAAGTGAATATGTTTATTCATTGTGTGTGAGTCTGATTTCAAATACAATGTACATTAAACAATTTTAAAGTAAAATAAAAATTCATTACTATTTTAACCGTCAAACTTTATTGTTGATTTAGTTATCAAAACTCCCAAGCCCAATTTAACTTTTGACTTCAAATAAGAACTTACGGTACACCAAAATTCTTGAACGAATATCAAGGATATCAAGTGCTAACTGTGAATAAAATTCTATTAGTGAAAATAATAGTAACAAAATACTTGTTAAGTGAAAATTAACAAAAGTATAAAATTCGTAAAAAAGATTTATTGAAAATAAAATCTATAACGAATAATGTCAATCAGCCCAGGAAATGCAGCCCTAGCAGCAGCGGTAGCGGCGGCAAATGAAGCAACAATAGCAGCAGCAAACGCAACAGCAACTGCAGCTAGAGGACGAGGACAAGTGCTTGACATCAACCCACTAACGTATTTAGAAAAAATACAGGGTTTCGATGGCCGAAAGGAGGATTTATCAGTGTTCTATACCAACTTTGACGATATTTTACAAACACTCTCGGACTATAACGAGCAAGCTCAAAAAATGTGCATAAACATTGTGAAATCAAAACTAACAGGAAAGACAAGAAGAGCCATGGAGATACATCCACACCTAAACAACTGGACGGACATAAGAAAAATGCTGGAAACTAATTTTGGAGGTTTTCAAACGTCCGATCAGTTATACGAAGACCTGAAGGCAGCACAATATCGAGGTGATACCCTAGATTATTATAACTTTGTTCTACACAAATTGGCAATGCTGAACCAAAAATCCAGGCAAGAAGGAAACCTTCACGATATTGAAAGAAATATTCAAACAGCACTGAACATTTTTGTGACAAGATTACCCGTTCACATGAGAACAGTATTATGCGCTTTAAAACTACAAACAATGGAAGAAGCCATCCACGAATTGTCCCAATCAGGCTTTTTAGCAGAGGAAAAAAGAAAAACCAGTAAGAATCAACAGCATCAACAACAAAAAGGACAAAATTGGCAGCCTAAGACCAATCGAAATTGGGCACCAAAGATGTACAACCCACCACAACAACAGCAACACCATCATGTGCAGCAACCAAAAGCCCAAACTAGAAGACAAAATCATCATCAAACCCCAATCACGGAATGTAGTTGTAAGTGTACTAATTATATTAAGCAAAATAAAGACCAATCCGTAGAAACTTACGAATCAGGAAATTTTCATGTACCGGCCTCTCTGGAGGACAATCCAAACAACTCGGACTTCCCTATATTCTACTCAGAGGACGGACAAGAAATCTTAGACTTTTAATTGACACAGGATCTACTGAAAATTTTCTCAATTTGAACCAATGTCCACCTAAATTCATTATGAAACTGAAAACCCCTATCCAAATTAAAAGTGCAGCTGGAAATATTACGGTTACACATGACGGAGTTATGCCACCAAAAAATTTAAGTATACCTTTGAACTCAGAAACAACTTTTAGACTTCTTAAATTTCATAAATTTTTTGACGGCCTCTTGGGCCACAGCACTTTAAGAGAAAACAAAGCAATTATCCACTATGAAAATGACACATTAATCCTTAACGGAAGACAAAAAAAATTTACGAGCTAAAAAATTTACCAGAACTTTATAATGCTGAGACCTTGGGAACGGAGTGCTTCTTAAGGACAGAACATTTAAATTCAGAGGAGAAACAATCAATAGAAATTTTAATTCAAAACAATAGTGACGTTTTTTATAAAAAAGGAGACGATTTGACTTTCACTAACGAAGTTAAACACAGAATAGACACCGGACTGTCAGGACCAATTTACACGAGAACATACAGATACCCCGCTATACATATCCCCGAAGTAGAAAAACAAATTACAGAAATGTTAGGCCAAGGCATTATCAAGCCTAGTAGTTCACCATATAACGCACCTATCTGGGTCGTGCCCAAGAAAGAGGACAAACAGGGCAATAAAGAATGGAGAATAGTCGTGGACTACAGAAAATTGAACATGGCGACCAAAGAAGATAAATACCCTATCCCTCGTATTGTCGACGTCTTGGATAAGTTGGGACGGGCGAATTATTTTTCTACCTTGGATCTTACCAAGGGCTTCTATCAGATAGAAGTAGAACCTAGAGATCGCGAAAAGACCGCATTTTTTACTCATAATGGACATTACGAATTTATTCGTATGCCATTTGGGTTAAAAAATGCACCTTCGACATTTCAGAGAATGATGGACAATGTGCTTAGGGAACATGTTAACAAAATCTGTGTAATATACATGGATGACATTCTCGTTTTCTCGACATCCTTGCAAAAGCATCTCGGAAATTTGGAAAAAATATTCCGAACTCTGAGAGAAGCAAGTCTAAAAGTTTCACAGAACAAGAGTGACTTCTTGAAAAAAGAAACGGAATTCTGGGGACACGTTGTCACCAAGGAGGGTATAAGCCCTAATCCAAACAAAATAGACGCTATAAAACGTCAAACCATTCCAAAAACTATTAAGGAAATACAAAGTTTCCTCGGACTTAGTGGTTATTATCGAAAATTTATACCTGATTATGCGAAAATAGCCAAACCCTTAACAGTCCGCCTTAAAAAGGATTCAATTATCAATGTAAATGATAAGGACTATAAAGAAGCTTTCTTAAAATTGAAAAGTATATTAATGTCGGACATAGGTTAGGTTAGGTTAAATGGGTAGCCGTCACGAAGACGACTCACTTGGGTCCTTATAGTGGTCCCTTTGTGATACCCCCAGCCAGTGACAAGGGTCAGCCAGTATCCACCAGACTATTCCCCAGAGGTCACCGCAGTCTCGAACCACCCCGATTCCCTGCAGAACAGGTAGATCGATTTCAGTCCCGCATTGGACAAATCGTCCAGACATGGCAATTCCGGTCTCCCAAAATGCCTCAACCTAGCGCCCGCCAGTCCGGGGCATTGGCAGAGGAAGTGAAACACCGTCTCCTCCTCCTCCGCATCATGACAACTCCTGCAGTAGTCATTGTACGCAAGACCCATCCTCCTAGCATGAGTCCCTATCGCCCAGTGACCCGTGATGACCGACATCACTGTCCTTATCCGATCCCTGCCGAGACCGAGTAGTACGCGCGTTCTCGCCGCGTCATAGCCAGGCCATAGAGTCCTGGCCATCAAACAGGTATGCTCGCCCTGCCATCTCTCCTGAGCCCTTCTGTACGATTCCCGTCTGATGAGAGTCCTGCAGCGGGCCATTGAAGTGCCAATCAGGCCGTCGACGAACATGTCGTCCAAGAGACAGCCTTGTTTGGCTAGACTGTCCGCAGTATGGTTGCCCAGGAGCCCACTGTGTCCTGGTACCCATGCCAGCGTTACACTGGAATGTTTCGCGATCTCATTTAGAGACATCCGGCATTCCACTGTTAACATAGATGTCGTAAAGACACCAGCCAGAGCTGCAATGGCAGCCTTGCTGTCAGTAAATATACATATATCCCTCGATATACGATAGTACCTCAGCCAGTTTGCCGCCCGCCTTATGGCAGAAATTTCCGCCTGCAGCACACTGCTGCCATCTGGCAGCCTAAAAGAGACCCTGATGTCCAATTCCTCGATGAAGAAACCTCCACCCACTCTGTCGCCCATCCTGGAACCATCGGTGTAGACCCGCAGGGTCGGCTCCAAAGATCGCGTGTTATCGAGCAGCTCATCATAGTTGCCATGATGAACCGCGAACAAAGCACCGAAAAAGGGTTCCGGAGTGCAATAGTCCAGCCCCGCCAGGTCCTGAGACGCGCGAAGCGTGACCCTGGCATGACCATAGTTCCGCGAAGACCATAGGCCCACCGCCCCCAGTCTCATAGCGGAGGTCAAGGCCTTTTGTTCGGCCATGATATCAATCGGCAACCAGTCTAACATAGTAAACAGTGCCTTTGTCGGTGTCGAGCGGAGTGATCCCGTGATCATCAGCGCAGCCAACCTATATACTTTCCCAAGCATCCTGCAGTACCGTCCCCTTTCCATGGCAGGCCACCACACTATGACCCCATAGAAGAGAATCGGTTTTACCACCGCTTCAAAGATCCATTCGACACCCTTGGGGCCCAGGCCCCAGCTCCTGCCCAAGGATCTCTTGCAGGTGTATAAGGCCACCATAGCCCTATCAACCCTCGTCTGAACGTTGAGTTCCCATGATAGTTTGCTATCGAGAATTACGCCCAAATATTTGGCACTGTTCGAGAGCTTCAGCTCCGTGCCGTTCAGCCTAGGAAGCCTAAAGTTGCCAACCTTGTACTTCCTGGTAAAGAGTACCAACTCAGTTTTCCGTGGATTGACACCAAGTCCACAGGAAATGCTCCAAGAGCTTAGAATCCGCAATGCAGATTCCATACAATGGGACAGTGTGTCCAGGTGTTTACCCGCGACCGCCACCGCCACGTCATCCGCATACGCGACGGTTCTTATCCCCAATCTGTCGAACCGGCACAGCAAAGTGTTCACCGTCAGGTTCCACAGTAGAGGGGACAGAACCCCACCTTGCGGGGTGCCCCTGTGCACAAATCTGCAAACATCGGTAGCACCCATCGTGGATTCAATGATCCTATTATCGAGTAGATTACCAATAAATCCACAAATTGCATCGTCAACCCCAACCTCTCTCATCGACTCCAAGATGGAGTTGGGTTTGACATTATTGAAAGCTCCCTCAATGTCCAGAAAGGCCACAAGTGAGTATTCCCGAAATTCAAGGGATTTCTCAATGTAGCCGACCAGTGAGTGGAGCGCCGTCTCCACAGACTTGCCCTTGGTGTAGGCATGCTGCGATGAAGAGAGCAAATGTCTAGGAATAGACATCCTCAGATGAATATCAATGACCCTTTCCAGGGTCTTGAGAAGAAATGACGACAGGCTGATTGGCCTGTAGTCCTTAGGTCCGGTGTGGGATGTTTTACCCCCCTTTGGAATGAAAACAACCCTACATCTAGTCCATCGGATGGGAACGTACGAGAATCTAATACATTCCGTATAGATAGCGGACAGCCAAGGAATCAGAAGCCCCGCGTTCTTTTGAAGGTCGGCCGGAATAATACCGTCCGGACCAGGAGCCTTAAAGGAGTCGAAGCTCCTTATCGCCCAATTGAGCCTATCATAGCCCAGAGAAATGGACACTGGTCCAGGCTCTGATAAGCAGTTGATCTTCCGTGGTGTTGGAAGGGAATTGCCAGGAAAGTGCGTGTCAATTAACACCTCCAGCGTCTCCTGACTATTCGTAGTCCAGCTACCATCAGCTTTCTGAATGTAGCTAGGGACAGCCGGGCAAGAAGCCATTATTTTGCGCAACCGGTTTGTCTCAGAGGATCCTTCCACGCCACTGCAGAAGTTCCTCCAGGCATTCCGTTTCGCCGATCTAACCAAATTCTTGAACCTATTCAATGCCGACTTATAATCCGCCCAGTTTCCCAGACGTTTAGCCATATTGAATAACCTACGACAGTCTCTGCGAGACTGTGCAATCTCAGGGCTCCACCATGGTGGCTTGCCCCCCTTCTTCCTAACCACTGGCCTACAGGCCAGTGCCGTTGCCTGTCGCAGTGCCCCCGATAGGAATTCCACTGCCATTTCAGTCTCCGTAACGCCACTAATGACAGGGACTGAGCCCAGAGAATCAGCGAGTAGACTAGCCTGATAGTCCCACCTCGTTCTCCTCCTATTCACAAAAGTACACACCCCCAAGGGGGGTGGACCCAATTGAAACTCAACATACCTGTGGTCCGAAAAAGAACAGTCATCTGAGACCGCCCAGTTACTTATCAAGTCGGAGTGTTCCGAGCTGACCAATGTCACATCAAGAACCTCCTGCCTATTAGCTACAATGAACGTGGGTTCCGCGCCTATGTTTGCTATTTCTAGATTACTGCTACAGATAAAAGAAAATAGCGACTCACCTCTAGTGTTGGTGTTGGAGCTGCCCCACGTGATGTGGTGCGCATTAGCGTCAGCACAGATAACCACCGGGGTACCCATGGAGCCGGCTTTGGCTACCAAGCCACGAACAAGCCTATTAGGTGGCTCATTGTCCTGGTCGTGCGCCATATAGCCCGATACGATCCAGGTCGATATGTCGCCCATCTCTAGGGCCGCTGAAGTTGTGTCTCCATCACTGAAATCAGAAAGAATGAAGATATCCAGCGTGTTTTTAGCCAAAATACAAGATCTAATTTTACCTGTTGCTTTGGCATATAGGAGCTTATAGCCCTTGAGGTTTAATCCGCAAACCCGATCCTTGTGGATCCATGGCTCTTGGATCATTATTAGCTCCTCCTCTCTCTCTACCACCCGGAGGAGCAGTGCAGCGGATGCTGCCTTAGAGTGGTGAAGGTTTATCTGTGTCACCTTCACCATGTCCAGTATTAACGACCGTGACATTGGCGTCCTCCTGATCTGATTCCAGGAGGGCGTCCTCATCAGCCAATTCACCCATGCGTTCAAAGAGGTCACCCAGCATGTCAGAGACGGACGGGGTGTCTTCATTGTCACATGAATGAACGGAAGCGTCATTCGTGCAGTCCGCAGGCTGCGTAGGCTCCACAACCTTCGGAGCGGGATCGCCCTTGTCATCACCTCGGTAGACACGGAGCAAGATGGTACTAAAACCGTAGTAAATCTTGCCCTGTTTCTCCCTCAGTGGCTTCAAGGAGTCCTGATTCAGGACAACGATCGCCGTTCTTGAGGATCCTTCAGCTGCTGAAACCTTGACAACTTTCCAGTTATGAGTGGGAAGTTGGGGGTTGCAGCACTGAATAATCTTCAAGATTTCCTCCGGTGCAGAAGGTTCCGCTGGGATGGTGACGATGGATCTAGGTCTCCGTGGTATCTCACTCACCAAAACCACGTCGAGCCTAGCACCTTCCCATATTTCGCCAATCGCTCCAATGGCAAGCTTTAGCAGAAGTGCAGAGCGCTCATCCACACACGCCATCAGCTTAACGCGACCCTGGTACCAGCCAGCATCGTCGCATTGCGGGGGTGCTCCTGGATTCTCACTAAGGATCTTCCAAAAGACACCCATCATTTGCTGTTTCACCAAGTCCCACCTAGAGTGGGAGATGGATCCATCAGCAGCACTTCTGTCTATAATAGCCCTAACAAGATGGTCTTTCGCCACCTCGCTGTAGGACCTATTAGTCGACTTTGGTGCGTGCTTGGGACGTTTTGTCCCTGGTTGCTGTCTAACGGCTGTCGCTTCTTCCTCCGAACGTTGCCGTTTAGGCATTGCCTTTGCAGGGGCAGGAGGTGAAACGCTTTGAAGCCCAGCAGTAAGGGCCTTAGCCCATGCCAATGAAGCTTCCTGTTCTGCAGAAAGCTCATTGGCATCTTTGGAGCCGAATAGCTCAATAATACGCAAGGCAGCACGCCTTGAGTTAGATGCCCTCTTTGAAGGATTTTTATGCCGAGGTGTCTTCCTAATGACGCCGGAGTTGGCGGGGGGAGGTGCAGAAGTGGGACAGGATGTAATCATCTCCGTCCCTCTTTGCACAATAGGCATATGGGAAGCTGCTTTGTTGGACGACTTTGTCATTTCCAACTTTGCAGTACCCGAAGCATGGACTTTATCCGCTCTGACGGAAAGGGCTGATGCGGCTTTTGATGTACTTGGCGCGAAAGACAGAGGTACATCGCCGCTGTTGGGTGTCGAGGCTGATACAGCCACCGACGGGATCGTCTTCGTCTTGTTGTCCTTATCATTTGTCCTTTTCATGTCCCGTTCCGTGCCATTGTCAGTTTGTTGTTTGTTCCGTTTTTGATTTTTGTTTATAAAAGTAGAGTTCATTTTGGTCCCACGAGTGTAGGGGATCTGGAGGTCCGCCGCGTCATAGCCCCCAATAACGCGGTAAGGGCGTAGTCTATTTGCTGAGGTGCCCAGGTATCAGCAAAGCTCCGTGATAATACAGTCGGTAACCCCTGACTGCAAACCAACCGATAGGCACGGGTCGCATAACACCTCGGTTTAGGGGATGGATAACCTTTCGTTGCCAAGGCCTTTAAGTCCACTGCCCTCATCTCGGGAATCACCAGATGCTGGCAAAATGCCCGGATCAAGACACGGACCACAGCCAAGACGTAAGCCACCACATCGCTTCAAGATTGTTATCCAATCTTGACATGGTTTCGGACATGGTTTTAAAATATCCCGACTTTAACGAATAATTCATATTAACAACTGATGCAAGTAATTATGCATTGGGTGCTGTTCTATCTCATAAGAACGGACCTGTAGCATTTGCATCGAGAACCTTGAATAAACATGAATGTCATTATTCGACCACCGAAAAAAACTGTTGGCCATTGTATGGGCAGTTAAACAGCTTAGACATTATTTGTACGGACGAAAATTTCAATTACGTACAGACCATAAGCCTTTGGTCTGGTTAGCGAACCTCAAGGAACCTAATTCCAAACTTATCCGATGGAAGATCAAGCTCAATGAATATGAGTTTGACATACAACACCTGTAAGGCAAGGAGAACAAAGTGGCCGATGCATTGTCAAGAATTAGGGAAACAAACGTATTCGAAGGAAAGAATACTGGATTTTATTGCAGTATTTGTGGGAAATTTTATAACCATAAACAAAGTCTAACTTTGCATATGAAAACGCATACTGACAAAAACTTGCAATATAAAATTTGTAATAAAACGTTGTCAAGACCACGATGTCTCCAAGACCACCTTAGGAAAATACATAATTATGTAGAGAAAAAAGAAACTTTTGAAAATATTGAAAGACGCAGCGAATCACCTGTACCTACCGTACATTCAGCTGATGAAGACAGCAGTGATCACTTTTCAATATCTCAAAGACCTTTACACTCATTCAACTATCAAATTGTGATAAAACACAACAATGATGATAGAACTGAGAAAACTTTAATCTTTGGGAAACCTAGAGTAACATATTCCTATGCAAATTATACGGAACAAATGATAGCGCAAATATTATCTGATTCTAGTGATCAACAAGACGTTGGACTGTATTGCGAAGATACCGACGATTTAATTAAAATTCAAAATGAATATAAAAAGCTAAGGGAAAATACCAATAATCTGCTTAACCTAAAAATAGTGTTAACAAACCAATAAAGAGAAACCATAAAATATGAAAACCTTTTAGAACTTATAGCAAAGCACCATAGATTTGAAAATAATCACCCAGGAATAGAGAAAACTTACATGGAACTTAAAAATAGAATTTATTATCCTAATTTGAAAAAGGAAATTACTAAATTTATCAATAACTGCTTAATATGTAATTTTAAGTTGGAAAGGAATCCAATTAAATTTCCTTTTGAGAAAACCGAAACACCTAAAAATCCACACGAACACTATCATACGGATATATGGTATTTAGACAGATCTACTACTTATGTTACAATGATAGACAAATTCTCCAAATACGCAATGATTGAAGAAGTTCAAGACAGAACATAATTGCAACTTATCAAAAGTTACACAAAATTATTTATGTACATAAAAACTCCAAAAATTCTCACCTTAGATAATGAAACATCCTTCAAATCAGCTCTCTTTACTGACTTTTTGGACAAAAAGGGGATAAATTACCACTTTGTTACACCCAACCGACATACAGGGAACTCCGATATAGAACGCTTTCATGCAACCCTAAACGAAAATATACGCATATTTAAGAAGCGCGAGGAAAATTTGGACATAGCTTACAATGTTGACTTACCTTATCAAGCTCTAGAAGCATATAATAATAGCATACATATGACAACAGGGGAAAACCAATTAATCTACACTTTATGAATAATATTAAGACAAAAGAGATTTTTGACAGAATGGAAGAAAGAAAAACTAAGACTTTAGAATACCGCAATAAGGATAGAAAAGACGAACATATAAACAAGGCAGTAATGAAAACCAACCAACCGGACAAATTTACATCGAAAATGAAACAAGTGACTGTAGAGAAACTTAAAGACAAAAAATATAAAAAAAGAAACAAATAATATACAAAGATCAGTTCATCAAAAAGAAAAAACTTTTTAGGTCTCTGGAAGTGCTTGTTGACAATCCTAACAGTGATAACGCCAGTGATGTCACAGAAATTGATGATAACTGATTTGAACCAAGGAAATGGCTACACAATATTGCAATTGGGAGAAATATCGTTAATACGAAATTATTCGAAAATATTGCATATATTCAAAATTGAAGAGTATTTAACTTACATCAACAAATTAGAATCCGAAATAATGACATTGAACGACGCATATCTACAACATCAGATTGAACACTCTAAATTACAGTTACTTAGTATAATACCTAGGCACCGTGTTAAACGTGGACTTATAAACCTTGTTGGAACAGGGTTAAAATACTTGTACGGAACTATGGACGACGATGACAGGAAGGAAATTGAAGAAAAACTAAAAGTTAATACTATCAATAATCATAACATAATTGAACAATCAAATAAACAAATCAAAATCAACACTCACTTTGACGAACAATTAAAAACATTAACTGATCTACAAAACCAACAGACTAAGTTACTTACACAAAATATGGACTTAATCAATCAAACCAGAACTGACTCGCGTAAAACTTACCTCAGATACGAAATTGAACATTTGGGAAAATTAGTTGAACAAGCTCGAGAACTGCTACTAGCCTCAAAATTACGAACATTAAATAGAGATATTTTAACAGATCAGGAAATTATAGATTATGACATAACATTGTTCAAGTTGGAGAACATTGAACTTGACGTTGCAACTAAAGAATCAGACATTATCTTCATAATTAAAGTCCCTAATTTAACTACCGAAACTTATAAAGCGATTTTCATACAACCAATCCCTAATAAAAATGGACAAGAAATAATGATCAACGCAAACAACTATTTGACAGACGGAAAAAACATGTTCGAAAATACTAACAAATTATCTAAATTAAGAAAAATAAATGATAAATGTATTCAAAACATATTTAGAAAAGAGAAAATGATATGTAATTACCATCCTAACAATAGTGACAGTATTATTGAAATTGGAACAAATGTAATAGTAACCACTAATGTGGACATTGAAATTAAGCAAACATGTAACCAATTCCCGTTCACATTAAAGGGAAATTATCTGTTTTATATTGAAAATTGTAAAATACTACTTGACAAATGGTACAGTAAGCAATTATATCAAAACACTGTAATCAAACCAAATCCCTTCCGGACTATTGAAATATCTAACGACACTAACCTTTCCTTAAGACAATTAGAATATAAGCATATAAATAACACAAATATTATAACCGAACTTAAGATTAACCAAAAGATTCACAATTACACAACTTATACCATTTTGACAATTATAATCATTACCATATGTATCTGCCTATATATTAAAAATAAGAAAACTGTTGAGCAAACGGCCATCTCAGTAAATTTACCCTCACTTCCCTTGGAACCCGGGATAAGCTCTTTGTCTGGGGGTGTTATGACATCATCCACATCTAGATTGCCTTTTGCTTAAACAAAAAACCTTAACACTGCATTTTCTTACAGTATACTTATAAGCATAAACTTTTTATGTATCAGACAGCACAAGTGAATATGTTTATTAATTGTGTGTGAGTCTGATTTAAAATACAATGTACATTAAACAATTTTAAAGAAAATAAAAATTCATTACTATTTTAACCGTCAAACTTTATTGCTGATTTAGTTATCAAAACTATACATATATATATCTATATATATAAAAATAAGTCCGTATATGTACGTCGCCGAACTAATCATAAACGCGTCGTGCGATTTCAACCAAACTTATACACTACGTAGGCAGTGGCCCATATATGGTTTATATGAAGTTTGGTTGAAATCCGATAACGCATGTGTGTGCGGTGCGTATGTGAAGTGAGTGTGTTTTTGCCGCAGGCATTTTTGTACCGCATACATCATTCATTAGTATTGAATACATTTTGGTCGTTTGTGTATTGGAGAGCATTGCACGGGCGTTCGACAGGACATTGCAAGACTTGCGTAGTAATGATCAACAGATATTTGGTGCCGCTTTGATTCTGTTGGCTGGTGATTTTCGTCAGACATTGCCTGTGATTCCCCGTTCAACACCAGCAGATGAATTAAAAGCATGTTTAAAGTCATCTTATTTATGGAGACATGTACATATACTCAATTTGACTACAAATGTACGAGTACAAATTCAAAACGATCCATCGGCCGACACATTTTCAAGGCAACTGTTGGCAATAGGCAATGGTCAACTTGCTGCTGATCGTGAAACTGGCTTAATCACTTTACCAGATAACTTTTGTAATATTGCACCGACAAAAGAAGAATTGGTGTCAAGTGTTTTTCCAAATATTGCACAAAATTATCGCAACCATAATTGGTTAGCTGAAAGAGCTATACTGGCCGCTAAAAATAAAGACGTTGGTCAAATGAATGCAGTCATTTTAACCCATGTTCCTGGCGAGGTTGTAACATATAAATCAGTTGACACGGTTACGAATCAAGACGACGCTGTTAATTATCCGACAGAATTTTTGAATTCAGTGGATTTACCCGGATTTCCACGTCATCGTTTACAATTGAAAGTGGGTGCTCCCATTATTATGCTTCGAAATATAAATCAACCACGATTATGCAATGGGATAAGATTAGCGGTTAAAAAGGTCATGAACAATTTGATCGAAGCAACAATTTTAAAGGGGAAGTTTAAAGGTGAAGATGTATTGATTCCACGAATTCCAATTATTCCATCAGATTTACCTTTTGAATTCAAAAGACTACAGTTTCCAATACGTCTTGCATTTGCTATTGCAATAAATAAAGCGCAAGGGCAATCGTTGGAATTGTGCGGAATTGATTTAGAATATCCTTGCTTTTCACACGGCCAGTTATATGTTTCGTGCTCACGTGTTGGCAAGCCTTCAGTTCTCTTTATCTACACAACAACTCATGGCAAAACCAAAAATGTTGTCTACGAAAGAGCTCTAAGATAGTTTAAGTGATACATAGTCTAAGATTGTAAGAAACTAGAATTAAAAGTTGAATAATAGGGAACAAAACCAACTTTATTAAAAACAAGTGTGTTTCTTTTCTTATTTTGTTTTGCCGTGCGAAGCAGGCAACGGGCCCGCTAGTATATACATATATATATATATATAAAAGAAAAACACTAGAATTTATAATAATTTATTTTTATTGTTTAATCATTTTATTGAAAAATTATTTTATTTAAAAGTATTAAATTGAGTATAAGGGTAATATCCTTTCATAGGAGCAGCCGTCTTTATTTCTAGCTTATAATTAATGCTATCCTCTTCATCATCTAAACGAATCTTGGCAATGACATATGCGCCAGTTGATAGGTTCCGAACATCATTTTCAGTTAAGGCATTAAACCTTTTAGGAAGATAAAGCATAGATCCATCCAATTCCAAGACAATGGCATCTCCATATTTTGTAGTTACCCGTTCAGCTCCTGTAATAGGATAGTCCTTTCCACCTATCATATTTTTAACTCTTAAAATATGTTTCATATTTAATTTATTGAATGAAGCAATTAATTCCGCGTTAATATTCATCGTTTGATAATTTATAATGAAATGTGATAAATAAATAAATAAATTCACAATTTATAGAAAAATTTTTGGTTGCACTTAGTTTAAGCATAAGTTATTTGCTCTTATTATACCCTACCCATTGTAAAACAAAAAAAGTAATTCTAATTTAAATTTTATTAGTTTTTATTATTTATATTTTATTTATTAATTTTTTAAATGTATTTGAATTAAAATCACTACATCTATAAACTTAAATCTATTTCCCTAATACAACGATCTCCATCTTCGTTCAAATAAAAACTCCCTCTTCATCGTCCTGAAATCCTCAACTTCCCACAAAAAATCATAGTATGCCAGCTGGTTGTTGGGGATTTCAATTCCTGGGTTTTTTTTTAGCATATTCGCTATAGTTTCGTTGATAAACGAATTTATACGCTTCTGTGTATTATCTTCTTCTGCTGCTTCCACGGAATTTTCGTCCACAAATTCAATTTCCAACTGGCTCAAATTCATTGTTCAAATCTTCAGTGTTCAAATGTTAATAAACCTAGTTTTCAGAAGTATACTCCACTAAGCCTTTTTTTACTTTTTATCCTTTTTATATAGGAAAATCCATGCAAACTAGTATAAATACTATCTGTCTGTCTGATTGTTCACCTAATAAATTTTTTCTTCACATAATTCAAAATAAAAGATAGAATTATCAAGAATGGTTTCATATTTCCCTATCCAAAACAAATACTTTGAATTTAATTTTTTCTTCCACCCAAATAAAATTGAAAAAACAATTGCTTTTACAAAGCCGGTCTGTCTGTTTGTCTGACTAATTTTCTCTAACATACACTTTCTTATCCGTATGTCATAAATTTTTTATTATTAAGTAACCGAATTTTAAACATCAATTACATTACAAAATTTTTAATAACTTAAAACATTCACAATTTAATTAGTCATTTTTTCCTTCTTTTCTGTCCAATAATTTTTATTTTTTTTCATCACCTAATTCAAAACAAAAAAAGAAAGGCTTTCAACAATATTTTCCAATTGCTTCTACAGGGTGTGTATGTATATCTATCTATCTCTATGTCTGTCTGTCTATCTATCTACCCACAACAAAATTTTGTTTTTTTCGTATACACTCGATCATTACAACAAGCAAAACAACAAAATCTCCTGCATCTGGCTCTCCATGTCTGTCTGTCTATCTATCTACCCACAACAAATACTTTTTTTCGTATACACTCGATCATTACAACAAGCAAAACAACAAAATCCCCTGCATCTGGCTCTCCATGTCTGTCTGTCTATCTATCTACCCACAACAAATACTTTTTTTTCGTATGCTCTCGGTCATTACAACAAGCAAAACAACAACAACATCCCTTTATTTGGCTCTCCATAAACACACACAAAAAAAAAATAAGCGCTTATGAGTAGCGTATCTTTCGATTTACTTAAATGCCGACTGTAGCGTAGGTATGATCCAAAATTTGTATGGAAAAAGTGGCGCCGGACCTGCATAAGCATACTACTCGTGTGGCCGCAGGGTAATTCTGTTAATCACCATAATTAGGCGATTTTGGTTTCACGGTTCTTAAATGACCAAATTCGACACTATTTCGTCGATGCTATCTTGGCTCACGTACTTTTTTTGTCCTTTGGGAATTATATTTCCAATTCGCAGTGGAGGCAGCTGTTGAATGGCTGAAGAGTTGCACTTACCTTTATTGAATTCGCTTTGGTTTTGTCTTTGTATAACAGTACGTTTACATTTGACAGTACTGGCAAGACAGTAAGCCAATACATATTAGTTGCCAAAAACACTACTTGCTGTATTCATGACGTAGGCGTCCAGACAGTAGTTAATACAGTTCACTTTAAAAAAAATGTCTAACGTGAATGTCGCAGTGCATGTTCTAGCTAAACGTGTTTTATATGAACTTAACAAATTCAAAATAGTATTTAACAACTATTTTTGTGAACATAGATAACTCTTAAGTGAAACATACAAAACCAAAGCATAATTTATTAATTTTCTTTTAATTGTTGTTTTTTTTTTTTACTTTTGCGAACAAAACTTCAAATTACTGTCAGCAAATGTCAAATCACTGTCCATTTTACTGTCTGCAAAATTTGCAAGACAGTAGACAAGACAGTGGGAAAAGAGTAAATGTATTAAGCACGATGGCCCCGTATCAAATTGATTTGTCAAACTCAGTTTTTTTTGATTGTGTTAGTGAAAAAAATCTCACACGTATATGTTGATGTGAGTTGGACGAAAATCAAAACAATTTAGATTTTCACTGCCGCCGCTACTATGATTTGAAGCGAATTTGATGTGTTGCTGCGAAAAACGTCAAATGGCATTTTTATTCAGTTTTCGCAGCGACAACATTGTACGTTAAAAATTATGTGGTTAGATAAAAAATGAAGGAAAACAATTTTATACTTGAATTTATTGAAGTATACCGTGGTTTGCCTGCTTTATGGCTTTATAAAAAACATCCTAACGTGATAGAAAATTGAAAGAAAAGAAAAAATTAAATTAAATAATTTACCCAAATGCTTAGTTTTCGAGTTACGTACGTTTAAAGTTTTCATATAAATATGCGATTTTCCCCTACATTTTCAAACATATATGGCCTATATTGGTATCATTTCAAGGTTTTTCATTAGATCTTTCTGGACATACAGAATTTATTTAAATAGTTTTAATTTGTTAAGAAGCGGGATGAGTTTGCAAATATACAAAAGTTTTTAGTAAGCATAAAGACAAATATATTCATATTTTCTAATTGTTTAATATATGGTCATACTAATTTATTTAAGAATTTTAAGTAAAATAAAAGTAAAACCTTTAGGATCATGTTATACTAATACCGGCAATGCAGAGCAGCTTAAGTCAGCGAAGCTAGTGTTTGTTATTCCATGGAGGAGAAAATGTTTGTGCGCCCGGCCGAAGGCCGGCTATGTAGAGAATCTTTAGTTAGCGAAGCCGGTATTTTTTATAGGTAGATAGGTAGAAAGGCTGGTGTGAAGTCTCCTTCACACCTTCACCCAGAGACCAATATGGTCCATTGTGATGCCTTGTTTAGAAATAAATAGCTAAAAAAGTAAGTGAAGTAAACAGCGAAAGCATTAGAAAAGGATAGGATAGATAAGAAAAGGAAGATCTGAACAAGCCCGAGAGAAAAGCCTCATTCAACACAACACAAAATCGATCCGCCCAATGTGCGGTTAGCTCCCAGTCTCCTGCTGCGCAGCCAGGCCATCCCCGTAACGAATCCTATCAGACTCTCAAGCCCACAGCCCGGGACATCCCCTAATTCGCCTAGGAATCTGCTGCCCAGCCACCTCAGCCTGCTGCACTGTAGACTGGGACAGCGGCACAAAATGTGCTCAACCGTCTCCAACTCCTCCGGGTCCTCACACAGCCCGCACATATCCGACACGTCGGATCCCAACCTCATCGCCATCCGGCCTGTCATGCAATGACCCGTGATGATTCCTATTATGGTCCTCACTCAGACCCTACTACCTAAGCACCGGGCACAGCGTCCGTGATACCCGGCAGTCCGTACGGTTCCCGCAGGCTCTATTGGTCGCGCCCAGAACCCATTCTCTAATCTTTCCAAAGTAGAAGCCTATTGGAAGCCTAACCGCCGCCATATAATTAGGATCCTCTACTCTGAGCCCTGTCTCGCCAACTCATCAGCATTCTTATTGCCGTTTATGTTGCAGTGACCAGGCACCCAGCAAAATCTCATCATATATTCTCCCTCCAGAGCCCTCCTACAACTATCAACTAGCTTGGAGTTCACATAACAGCCCCTTATGGCCATAAGGGTCGCCTGGCTGTCGACGTATGTAGTGACTTCCGAGCCCCTATCAATGTTGTCCCTCATCAGTTCCACGGCCCTCAGGACCTCCAGAACCTCCTCCTGAAAAACACTGCAGTCGTCAGGAAGCCTATATGACATTCTGATGTTTAGATCCTCAATGTAGACCCCCGCACCCGTGCCTCTCATCTTCAAGCCATCAGTGAAAATAGCAAATCCACTAAATAATCTGCTCCTACCTGACCAACTCTCCCTAATAATCTGCTCCTACATGACCAACTCTACCTTGGTGCCCACAAAATCCGTGGAGCCGGGTGATCCCAGGTAATAACCACCAGCTTCAATCTCACCCAGAATCCGTGAGTGAACCTGCGTGAAATTCCTAATCAATCCTAGCTCCCTCAGTCTAAGAATGCTTCTGGCTGCTGTTGGGGTTGTAAAAAATAGAAGACAGTTGCTGTTGTTATTATTACTATTTTTATTTTCCTCAACCTGGAGTGCTCCGTGGAGATCGCAGGTATTTTGATATTGCCTTACTAATTACAACTTTTCTTAAAAACTATTCTTATCCACTATTTATACCTAGTTCTTAAAATTAATATGCTGACTGCACTAAAGTCAGTATGTTCCTAAAGTTTTGATTGTTTAATTCTAAATAAAATTAAAGTCAGTGAGTTGATCTAAAGTGCTGACTCGCATAATTGAGTCAGCACTATTTTTGATTGTTTAATTCTAAATAAAATAAATCTTATAATATACGAGGGTCACTCTCAACACTGCCATTCCCATCACATACTGCTCAATGGGCAGAAGATGTAGAATGACATCCACGGCCGCTTGAGGAGTACTTCTCTTGGCACCTGTCATGCCTATTGAAGCACACCTCTGAGCCTTAGACAGAAGGTTCCTTCGACTAGCCACTCTCAATAACTCCCACCAAACACAGCATCCATACGTAAGAATGGGTCTAACCACCGAAGTGTACAGCCATGCCACTACTGACGGCCGGAGTCCCCAGCTCCTATCTATCGATAATCTGCAATCATAGTAGGTATTGAGACCTCTCTTAAGTCTCTCCTGAGTATTCCTTCCCCACTACAGCTTGCTGTCCAGAAAAACTCCTAGATACTTAGCGCTATCAGATAGTCTAAGCTCTACTCCTCCTAGTACCGGCAGCCTAAAATTCTCTACCCTGTTGCTCCTAGTAAAAAGTACCAACTCGGACTTCTCCGGATTAACACCTAATCCCTTATCACTCGCCCATTCTGACAGTTCGCCCAGCTCCCCTCAGAGTTATCCATTCGATCAGGAACAGTGGACCGCCTAGATCCACCAATGCCTGCCTAATAGCCTCTATCTTCAAATTGTTAAAGGCGCCCTCTATATCCAGGAATGCCGCCAAGGTGTATTCCTTGTTTCGCAATCCCCGCTTTACATAACCAACCACATCATGAAGCGCACTCTCACCAAATCTACCCTTAAGAGCGTCAATATTCGTCCTCAGATGTAGATCAATCAGTCTTCAAAAGAAAAGACGATAAGCTGATTGGTCTAAAATCCTTGGGTTAAGAGTGACCGGTCCTTCCCGCCTTGGGTATGAAAACAACCCTGACCTCCCTCCACCCTTTAGGAATGTGCCCGTTCAGCACACAGACCCTAAACAGTTCCACCAACAGCAGGAATGATGATCTCCCGATATTCTGTAACATCGCCGTAAAGATACCATCTGGTCCTGCCGATTTGTAAAACCCAAAGGTATTAACCGCCCATGTTACTTTATCCAAGCTGATCATGGCCCCCACCGTCTCTCTCTCCTCACCGCCCGAGCCTGACCCAGAGAAGGGCTTACCACATTCAATCTGTTCCCCCACCCCAGGATCCACACATCCCGGAGAATGAGTCTCTATTAGCTAGATTCCGTCCATGTGTTGTCCGGTCTCTGAATAAATCCCGGGACTACAGGGTCCTTGGATAAAATTCTCCTGAACTTGGACATATCATTTACAGATCCCACTGACTCGCTAAACTTGACCCACGAGTCCCTTTTCGCTCTCCTAATATCTCCCTTATATCTATTGTAACTCAATCTGCAGTTACTCCAATCTTCTTCCCTACGCGTATACTTCGCTCTATTGAACAACCTTCGGACAGTAGACCTTTGAGTCCTCAACTCGTCTGTCCACCATCTTGGTTGTGTGCGCTTGCCCGGAAAGTTCATTGGAAAGGATCGCTCATAACTACTAGTCAGTACCTCCGTGAAGGTGCTCACCAGTTGCTCTACACCGGTCGAAGTCGATCACCAGTCGTGTCTAAGTCTAAGGTTACCTTGCACCAATCTCGAAAAGTAATCGCAATCCGTCCTCGGATTCCTATACGGACACCTTCTCGACTTCTCACACATTAGATTAAAGGACAGGCGACTATGGTCAGAGAAGGAAAAACCCTGGTCCATCCTCCAATCCTCCACTTACTTCCTACAGTTCGTCAATGTCATATCTATCACTACCTCCCTATCCCTAGTTCTGAACGTAGGTGTATTCCCCCTGTTACAGATAAGAAGATTGCTGGCAATAATAAAATCAAACATAGACTCACCTCTTTTGTTGATGTCGGCACTTCCCCATTCGGTATGGTGTGCATTGGCGTCACACCCTAGTACCAGCCTCGAGCCAATTCTGCCTGAGTACTCCACCAACTCTCGCACTTTTTCACCAGGTGGATCGGTAACCTCGTATGGCAAGTAGTAGTAGTAGTAAGAATTCTTTATTCGATAATGTTTTTTTTTTTTCAAATTACATTATAAATCTTAAAAGAATGTACGGCGTTGACTATGTCGTTAGCCGAAAAAGAGAGTTTATAAGCATAAACATATATGTGTTTGTGTTTGTAAAAATTAATTGTTGTATTCAATAATTAAGGGTTTTCTATAAGCCAAAGCATTGATTAAATATTTCACTAGTTTTTCCCAATTATCTTTACCATTTAAAATTCTAATTAGCTCATTTTCTGTAATTGATATTTTATGGAAACAATATTGCCGAATATTATTAAATATAGGATACCTTCCAATGAAATGTTGTATATCTTCGATCTCCTTTTAATTACACAATGAACAATATTTTACAGCTTTCCTTGAGAAATAGGAACCATTGAGTTCTATTAGATCACATCGAGCCTTGAATACCCACATGATATTCGTCTGATAATTGTTGCAGCGGAAATATAGGTGTGCCACTGTAGTATCAATTCTACAGTAAAGCGGTTGTATTTGACTTGCTCGAGCCAATCGACTTTGGTGATATTTATTTTCTAAACAATTTAAAAAAAGTGTTTGTTTTTTACTCCATTCCCTTACAGTAGTATTTGTTGTCCATGATATGTTGAACTCTAAACCGATCGTATTTAAACATTTCACCCAGGATATAATTTGTTCCAATGCCAGTCTACTTAATTGATACGGTAGACGAGAGTCTTGATATTCAAAGAGGGTGCGTTTTATGTATCGCATATGAAGAATGAAGATTAAGCATAAATAAATGGCTATCGTTGATTCTATATTCGAGAAGGAGGGCGTAGTTGGGAGTAAAATTTGGTAAATTAAGAATGCGTTTTATGAAATATTTTTTTTTTATTTAAATATATATAATCAATGGACATTATCCTTACGGACTAATAACAAGATTGACTTAAAATTAAAGAATTGCATGAGGGATTTAAAAATGTACATAAAAAATTACTAGTTAAGATAAACAATTATTTTATGCTTTATAACATTTAAATTTAAAGAAAAATCAACAAATTGAGACAAAGAATTAAATTGTCGACATAACATTGAAAAAGGATCAGCAATAGCGTAATTTACTCTACAAAACTTTACAAAAAGCAGATTATAATGACGAGTATTGCGACAAGGTATATTAAATTTAACAGAATTTAACAGAAATTCACAACAAATATTACCATTAATAAGATTAACCATAAAAGATACATTTAACATTGTACGACGACTTTTGAGCGATGGTAGTTTTATTAAAGCCAGTCTACTAGAATAGGAAGGAAATCTTGTCGAGTGACTCCATTGAAGACCACGTAAACAGAACAACAAAAATTGTTTTTGGACATATTCAATATGAGAATTATGAATGTTGTAATATGGATCCCAAATGATTGACCCGTATTCTAAGATAGGTCTAACGAGTGACACGTAAAGTTGCTTCGTTATGTATGGATATCTTTGCAGTTTATCCACCTCCTCAAAGTGAGAATGTCCCCATACTTGGGCACCGTATGATTGGATTGGAATTGGACTGGATCGGAATTTTTGTTCCAAATGCAAGATCTCTTTTACCTAGAAGGCTACTCCATGTTGAATTGAGGCAGGATTTCGCAACATTGTTCCTTTTTTCTACATGCCTTGTAAAAACCAAGGTAACAATATTCCGAAACTATTTCAATTTCTCTTCCTAAGTATACCCATTTCTTATTGTTGGCTAAACGTCCACCATTTTTAAATGTCATAATTTTTGATTTTTCCAAATTAACTTCTAGATTCCAATAACTACAGTTAGTTTCTAAGTTGTTTATCATTTTCTGCAGTACTTTAACATCATCTGCAATTAACACTATATCGTCCGCATATAAAAGCAATCTCACATTTATATTTCCAATGAGGAGCCCCCTCCTAGTTCTTCATGCAGGTCATTCACATACAGGGAGAAAAGCAAAGGGGATAATAGACACCCTTGCTTAACTCCCGATACAGTTTCAAATTTATCAGATAATTCTGTTCCATTCCAAACCGTGGAACAAGTGTTCAGGTATAAATTTTCAATAAAACGAACCATTTTCGTTGACACCCCTATGGCATGTAGTTTAAACATTAGTGACTTTCTTACAACTTTATCAAAAGCAGCAGTGAAGTCGACAAATAACGCGTAGACTTTTTTCTTCTGTGCAAACTTTAAATGAACTATTTTCGTAAGGTTCTAAATAATTTCTACTGTAGAATAGTCTTTTCTAAATCCGGCTTGGTATTCGGTGATAATATTATGTTGATATACCCAGCTATACATCCTTTCTGTTATTACACCCATTAAAATTTTTGCAATACAATTCATAAAGGAAATGCCTCTATAATTGCTTGGCTGGTTTATATCACCCTTTTTAAAAATTGGAAATATTACGCTGGTTGTAAACGATTCATCTACCATCATGTTGTGAAATAGTTTATTGTATGCGTTTGTCATTTCTACAATAAGTTCATGTGGGGCATTCTTAAAAATTCATATGGGATCCTATCTTCCCCTAGGGCTTTGTTGAGTTTGGCTTTTGAGAGTACTTGAAGAACTTCAGTTGGTTCTATATTTCGATCCAAAAAGTAATCTGCTTGATACAAGGCTGCATAATGTATATCATTTGCTGTTTGAAAGTCATGAAATAGTTTTGAAATTCGGATGTCGATATATTGGGTAGTTCATAAAAATCTTTATTTCTTATTTCATTCGCTAATTTCCACCATGATTTACTGTCTTTTACTTCATTAAGTTTAATTTCCAGCTCTCTGTAGTTCTCCTTTTTTTTCTTTACTTATACTTTTAAACATTTTATTTGCCTTCAGATACTTGTTTTTAGTTTCGGGATCCATATTTTCTTTATAATCTTTTAGTAGTTTAAATGAAAGATTTCTCGCTTTTAAACATTTCCAGTCGAACCATTTGTTTGTTGCCGTGAAGACTTTATTTTTTTTTGCAGATTGGTATATAACGTCAATAACGTCATTCAGTTCAAGCACATCCTTTTGTTCTTTCATTATCATTAAATTATTTAGAACTTTTGGGTTGTATTGTGCACCCATATCATCTTTCCATTGTAGTTTAGGCAGAAGTTGTTGCGGTTTAGTGGGACTATTTTGGATTGGTACTTTTAGGTCTAAAATTACTGGCATATGATCGGACCATATTTGGTCACAGACAGTAAAACTATTTACCATTCCGATAATGTCTTGAGAAACAGCGCATATTTACAGAATTTGCACACGTACCTATAAACGTTAAGTTACCTTCTTCATCGCCCTTAATCGCACCATTTAACACTATTAGACCATAATCTCCACAAAACTTCATCAATTTCTCTCCCTGGTTATTATGCAGCAGATCTTTTGATTTTCTTGTGCCAAGGAATGAAGAGCACGTATTAACGCACCATTCATCCACATCCTGCTGTAGTTTTGCAATACGCACATTAAGATCTCCAAGAATTACAGTATTTCTTGGATTGTTTTCGCTGAAATGTCTCTCTAATACGTAAAACTCATTTTTCCAATCAGCTCCTCTAATGTATAGAGGAAGTATTAAAATTTCTAAACCATTCGCATTAATTATTATTGTATCTACACTAATTTGGACTGTAAATGAACCACTTATTACTGATTGATTTATAATTTTGTTTATGCCATACATTCATACCCCTATTGCTCTACCGAATTTACTATTTCGGACAGCTGGTTTCCAAAACGTATTTATGTTTGTAAAATATTTTTTAAATTGTTCAATTTTCTCTTCAACAATATGAGTTTCCAATAAAATTACAATATCAAAAGAATTAATGAAGTTAAAAAAAGGGTTTGTACTTGCTTATTCTCTAATCCGTTAATATTATATGAAAGTATTTTGATTTGTTTAAATTTAAGATAGCTTTCTGTTTTATCAATGCTTGACCTATATTTGAATAATTATTATTAGTTTTGTTAATAAATTTTAGTTTTTTGAATTTATTTTTGTTAGTAGGCTGTTATAGTTAATATCAATTTCAGATGCAGCATCACCATAAACTACCTTGAGTACGCCTTCAGCTCCCTCTTTGTCGCATACTAGCATTTTGTTGACGTCCCAGCGAAGCCTACTTTAATTCTGTCATTACGCACCAGTATTCGCTTATTTTTTTTATCGTGTTTTAATATTTCTTTTTTGAGTTCCAGCATAACCTTTTTCGTTTGTAATCGGTCGCTATTCAAGTCTTGTTCGATGTAAATGGGAACACCTGTCAAGTTCTTGGTGTACTTCAATACCTCGTACACCATTCTTTCGGATTTCAACTCAACCTTTACCGTCATCTTATTTTTGCCACTTTCGAATAGTTTTTTTGTTGATTCAATTTCTATTTTTGTTTTAATTTTCAAGTTGTTTTTAAAAACATTTTCGACAGCTTTATAAAGCGACCTTTGAGAATCAATACATTTTATTATAATGTTCTTTTTCTTAATGGAATCTTCAAGAAATAGCATTCGACGGTTAGTATTCGCCTTATCATCTTCTAACATTTGTATTCTTTCACGTAGATTTTAATTTTCTACTGAAAGTTCATTCTGTTTATCCGATACAGCATCAATTGTTTTGTTAATTTTTCCAATATCTTCTTTAGTGGGTAAAGATTTTAGTTTTTCATCGATAGTTTTTGCAACAGATCCCTGAATTAATGCCATTAGATCATCAACTGCCATTTTCCCCACAGTTTCCCATCCTCTTGAAACTTCTGGCGACGTCTCTGAGTGAAATCGTTTCGGTGTATTAAGCATATTCCACAAAAAAGCTTTTATCCACAAAAGTTTAAACTAGGTTGTTGTCTATGCTAACCAATTATGTTCCACAACTTAAATACTAACATTACAATTACAAGAAAAGCTCCTACCAGTGCTAACAATTTTAATTAATTGTGTGTTTATTTTATTGTCGTTTGTTATTATTTTTTTTTTTTTTTTTTTTTTTTTGTTTGTTATTTTAACACACCACATAGCCCAGCTGATGTAAAAAAGCAAATTATTGCAGTTTTATTTTGTTTTATTATAATTTTCTTTATATTTTAACTTAAATATACAAAATTTTTTAAGCTTTATTTAATTGTTCTTTTTAAAACGTTCCACTTTTCACAAATAGTTTTTTTTGTTTAATTTAAGCTTTTACTATTTAAAAAATTGCTTTTTATTTACTTCTTTTGAAATTTACTTTAAAATCAGAGCTTATTGAAAACACGTCCGTTCACACCAATGATTTTCTCTTCTTTTGGCAAGTATACCGATGCTAGTGCCAGGACCGTTTTGTCCTTGGCTTCTCCTGTCACAACCGTGAGGTCTCCATTACTGTAAGAATGAGAAAACATAAATTTATACTCAGTTCTCGCCAGAATACAAATTCGTACCTTCTCCTCTGTGTGGAGTACGAATAATGTATACCCCGTGACCCTTAATCCAACTACCCGGTTTTTGTTAATCCAGGGCTCTTGAATTAAGGCCACGTCCACGTTGTTATCGATGAGGTGGGTTACTAATTCGGTTGAGACTGCTTCACAGTGGTGCAGGTTTATCTGCACCACTTTCAACCTCTTAGGGTCTATCATTTTTAGGAAACCTAAATTTGATAGACCCCAACCCGAATACCGCAACCCTTCCCATCAATTCCAGCTTTTTAAGAGACTCCAGGTCCACTGCGAACCTGAAGTATCTTCCCTGGTTCTCTTTACAACCCAGTGAAGCTACCAACTTCCACTGGCTTGTACTGAGTCCCATGTTCTGGTTGGCCAGTACCCCCAGTATGACCTCCACCGGTTTTATAGGTGGATGTATCCATACCGTGACTACCGGCCTTAATGGCAACTCAGACGCAAGTATAACGTCCAGCCTAGCTTCAGGACAGGAGCTGCCACACTTACCAATTGCAGCCTTTAAAAACTCAAAGGTTTTTTGATTGCCGCAACTGACAGTTTTGACACCTCTTGCCCAGTCAGCCCCTTTGAACGATACTTCGTCCGGCCTTCCTTTGGCACTAAAGATTTCGTCGAGTAGTTTGTTCTCTAGCACCTGCCATCTTTTGACACTGATCCTTCCATCGGGATTGATTGATGGATTCTTGATTAGATAAGACAGTACAACAAGAACGGTGTATTATATTAAAGTACTGTAGAATAAATGTTATATGGCACAATAAAATAAAATAAAATGAAAATTAAACATATAAATAAATAATATTAATACAAATAAGTAAACAAATATAGAAGGACTAAAAAGTTATTAGAATAATTTAAAAAAAAAAATTTAACAAAAATGTTTAAAATGGCAGATTTGAAACGGTTTGCATTGCTAATGAATTGAATATGGGGAGGTAGTCGGTTCCAAAGACGAATTGTAGATACGTAAAAATGTCTAACTGATAAAAGGCTAAGGTAGCGAATGGAGTTTATATTTTTTTCTCGGTTAGATCTTAAAAAAGTTAATCTTCTGTATAAATATTTAGGTTGTTTAGTAAAAATAAGCTTTTGTAGAAACAATAATGAACGAACTTTCAACAGGTTTTCGAGTGTTAAATTGTAGATTCCCTTTGAGTTATCAGAGATACTATCAAAACGTCTACGGGCAAAAACAAATCTAGCAATATTGTTAAATGTCAAATTAAGTTTATGTTCGCATACTGAGTCAAAGTTTGAAAAGAGTTCGCAGGCATATAAGAGTTTTGGCAGAAGGTACGTTTTAGCGATTAGCATTCTAACGTTGAGAGGCGTGAAATATTGCGTCCCCAAAAGATTCCTTAACATTGCGAGTGTAACACCACATATATAATTGAGAAGATTAGACCAATTGAGCTCAGAGTTCAAAATTACACCTAGATTTTTTGCTGTCTTGACTATTTCAAGTTTTTCATTGTTTATTTGGATCGGTGGGATAAACGAGGGGATATAAAGTGGTTTACCAATGATCATGGCTTTTGATTTTTTTGCATTTAAACAAAGACCGTTATTAGAGGCCCAATTGTAGATATTATTCTGATTATGGTTTAATTTGTTGACACGATCAATTATATTACTTGGCTCGCAACTTATGTAATTTTGATGCTAGGTCATTCAAATATATCAAGTAAAGAAGAGGACCAAGTATTGATCCTTGTGGTACGCCCCTCATTAGTATGCAGGTGTTTGATACATCTGAGCCGTGGTATGTCGTTTGGGACCTACCACTAACATAGGAAGACATCAATTTTACTGCAGTTTCTGAAAATTTACACAAATATTTTAGTTTAAAACACAAAATAGAGTGATCGACTGAGTCGAAAGCTTTTGAGTGATCAAATAACACGAGAAGAGAAATCATTTTGGAATCTATATGTTTTCTTATCTCTTCCGAGACATCAATCAACGCAGAGACGCAGCCATGCCCTGGTCTAAAGCCAGACTGTCTTTCAGTTAGAATTGAATTGCTGTACAAATATTTTGTTATCTGATTATGAATAAGGCGTTTGAAAACCTTTGAAAGGTACGGAAGAATTCCACCACCTGGATAACTATCTTGCCGCGATGTGGTGGCTTAAATGCCGGCGGTAGTGTATGTCTTGGAACTTGATTCGGTACAGTCTAACCGGAACAAGTTCGAAGGCATAAGCTTTAAAGCCAGCATGACCAAGGGTTATCCATCCCATATCCCATCCTCTTTACCTATAATCCTACCTACTTCTCCCTTTGATTCCCTACATCCCCCACTTTTAAGGTCAAGGTGGTTGATAGCAGTGCCGAGGACCTGAATGGCTAGTTAGTGGTAAAAGAAACTGGTCGTGAACAGCTTCCCTCTGACGCCGATGGCAAGGGTCAGTTGCAATTCTAGCCTAGTCCGCGTAAGCCGTCACTGCGCGCGATGTTTACGTGCATACTCGTGGGACCAAAAACTGGATAAATTAAACTTTAAAAAACGAAATGAAGAAGTTGGCGCAGGGAATGTCTCTGTCAGCTCAGCAGGTTCGGGGTCAGATTTGGACTCCGACTTGCTGGGTATTCACAAAGATATTCTGCTGCAAGAGAGTCAGTTAATGACAGAACAGACAGTAATGACAGAGACGGAAAGGATAGACTCGCCAATCGGCTCTCCGTCTCGTACAGGGGCATCGGAAAGACTCGGTGACCTAACTCTGGGCTCTGATGATGAGCACGAAATAACACTGATTTCGGCTCATGATGAGGGCCATAGGGTTGGGCCATCGACTTCCGGAGTCACACTCGGGTTGGAGAGAGGATTGGCGAGTGTATCAAAACTCGTTGTTCGGCAAGATGCGACAGAACAGGTCACGTCAGATAGCCGAACGAGCTACGATAAAGCCAAGAGTGGTGTGAGAGCCTCCTTAGCCTTTCTGGAAAAGATAGCTAAGAAAGACTCCTCACTGCACGATGGGCGGGATAGGCATCTGCTGAGGAAGCACCGAAAGAACGTTGCTAGATTCGAACGAATCCACGGCTCTGTCGGTGCCATCCTAGGGCTTCCCTATCCTGCGGGATACACAGCAAGGGCTGCTGTGGATACAAATGTTGTCAGTAAAGACAGCAAATCCCCAGCACCCCCTGTTGATGAATCCTCAAATAAAGCAGAAGATAAGAAACAGGAGGGTAAAGGTTCAACGACTGGCCCTCTTAATCGTGACAGTATGGTCACAGTTAAGGGAGCTAGGCCTGAGAACGTTTTACCCACTACTAGTCGCGCGATGAGGGCTGGAAATGTCTCGGTAATTTCCGATAGTCACTCCCAAAAAGGAGTCACTAAAGGAAGGGTTGCTGGGACAGACCAGTCAACATCTGCAGGGAAATCGGGTGATCATCGACAGAGCTCTGCTAAGGGCCCCAAAAAGGGGGTAGTTAAGCGAGTGAGGTCTGGTGATGACCAGAAATCCCCTGCGGCTAAGAGGACTGGTCAGACTGTGGTCAGTTCTCTTAAAGATCCCCATAAGGAGATCAATTAGAGGACTGGCTCCAGAAAGGACCAACCATCCACGTCAAAAAAACTAAAGGAGTCGTCGAGTAAGGACGGTATTCTAGCGGCTGTCATTGATCGTAAGGATCCCGATGGAAAGATCAGTGTCGAGAGATGGCAGGTGCTAGAGAACAAACTACTCGACGAAATCTTTAGTGCCAAAGGAAGGCCGGACGAAGTATCGTTCAAAGGGGCTGACTGGGCAAGAGGTGTCAAAACTGTCAGTTGCGGCAATCAGAAAACCTTTGAGTTTTTAAAGGCTGCAATTGGTAAGTGTGGCAGCTCCTGTCCTGAAGCTAGTCTGGACGTTATACTAGCGTCTGAGTTGCCATTAAGGCCGGTAGTCACGGTATGGATACCTCCACCTATAAAACCGGTGGAGGTCATACTGGGGGTACTGGCCAACCAGAACAAGGGACTCAATACAAGCCAGTGGAAGTTGGTAGCTTCACTGGGTTGTAAAGAGAACCAGGGAAGAGACTTCAGGTTCGCACTGGACCGGGAGTCTCTTAAAATGCTGGAATCGATAGGAGGGGTTGCAATATTCGGGTTGGGGTCAATCAAATTTAGGTTTCCTAAAAATGATAGACCCTAAGAGGTTGAAAGTGGTGCAGATAAACCTGCACCACTGTGAAGCAGCCTCAACCGAATTAGTAACCCACCTCATCGACAACAACGTGGACGTGGCCTTAATCCAAGAGCCCTGGATTAATAAAAACCGGGTAGTTGGATTAAGGGTCACGGGGTATACATTGTTCGTACCCCACACAGATGAGAAGGTACGAACTTGTATTTTGGCGAGAACTGAGTTTAAATTTATGTTTTCTCATTCTTACAGTAATGGAGACCTCACGGTTGTGACAGGAGAAGCCAAGGACAGAACGGTCCTGGCATTAGCATCGGTATACTTGCCGTACGAGGCTACCGAACCACCTGGTGAAAAAGTGCGAGAGTTGGTGGAGTACTCAGGCAGAATTGGCTCGAGGCTGGTACTAGGGTGTGACGCCAATGCACACCATACCCAATGGGGAAGTGCCGACATCAACAAAAGAGGTGAGTCTATGTTTGATTTTATTATTGCCAGCAATCTTTATATCTGTAACAGGGGGAATACACCTACGTTCAGAACTAGGGATAGAGAGGCAGTGATAGACATGACATTGACGAACTGTAGGGAATTAGTGGAGGATTGGAGGGTGGACCTGGGGTTTTCCTTCTCTGACCATAGTCGCCTGTCCTTTAATCTAATGTTTGAGAGGTCGAAAAGGTGTCCGTATAGGAATCCGAGAAGGACGGATTGGGATCACTTTTCGAGATTGGTGCAAAGTAACCTTAGAGTTACACACGACTGGAGGTCGACTTCGACCGGTGTAGAGCAACTGGTGAGCACCTTCACGGGGGTACTGACTAGTAGTTATGAGCGATCCTGTCCTTTGAACTTTCCGGGCAGGCGCACACAACCAAGATGGTGGACAGACGAGTTGAGGACTCAAAGGTCCACTGTCAGAAGGTTGTTTAATAGAGCGAAGTATACGCGTAGGGAAGAAGATTGGAGTAACTTCAGATTGAGTTACAATAGATATAAAGCAGACATTCGGAGGGCGAAAAGGGACTCGTGGGTCAAGTTTAGCGAGTCAGTGGAATCTGTAAATGAGATGTCCAGGTTCAGGAGAATTTTATTCAAGGACCCTGTAGTCCCGGGATTTATTCAGAGACCGGACAACTCATGGACAGAATCTAGCTCTGAATCTCTTTGTCTGCTAATGGAGACTCACTTTCCGGAATGTGTGGATCCTGAGATGGGGGAACAGATTGAATGTGGTAACCCCTTCTGTGGGTCAGACTCGAGCGGTGAGGAGAGGGAGACGGTGGGGGACATGATCACCTTGGATAAAGTAACATGGGCGGTTAATACCTTTGGGTCTTACAAATCGGCAGGACCAGACGGTATCTTTCCGGCGATGTTACAGAATATCGGGAGATCATCACTCCTGCTGTTGGTGGAACTGTTTAGGGTCTGTGTGCTGAACGGGTACATTCCTAAAGGGTGGA
The DNA here is from genome assembly GCA_943735925.1 of Pollenia amentaria. Lineage (NCBI taxonomy): Eukaryota > Metazoa > Arthropoda > Insecta > Diptera > Polleniidae > Pollenia > Pollenia amentaria. The sequence goes on along the minus strand of OX031006.1, from coordinate 123,872,621 downwards.
GGGAGGTCAGGGTGGTTTTCATACCCAAGGCGGGAAGAACCGGTCACTCTAAACCCAAGGATTTTAGACCAATCAGCTTATCGTCTTTTCTTTTGAAGACGGTGGAAAGACTGATTGATCTACATCTGAGGACGAAGATTGACGCCGGCATCATCAGCGGCGCTCAACACGCCTATCTTAAGGGTAGATCTGTTGAGAGTGCGCTTCATGATGTGGTGGGTTATGTAGAGCGGGGATTGCGAAACAAGGAATACACCTTGGCGGCATTCCTGGATATAGAGGGCGCCTTTAACAATTTGAAGATAGAGGCTATCAGGCGGGCATTGGTGGATCTAGGCGTTCCACTGTTCCTGGTCGAATGGATAACTCTGATGCTCAGCAGCAGAGTTATTCACTCGGACTGGGGAAACGAGCGCTTAAAGAAACTGGTGACTAGGGGAACCCCACAGGGGGGAGTTCTCTCTCCCTTATTATGGCTCTTAGCTGTCAACGTCGTTCTGGGACTTTTTGACAGAATGGGTCGGAAAGTTGTGGCCTACGCGGATGATGAAGTGATATTTTTATCGGGCAAGTTTCTGCCGACAATAAGCGAAGTCATGCAAGGGGCGCTGGGCGAACTGTCAGCATGGGCGAGTGATAAGGGATTGGGAGTTAATCCGGAGAAGACCGAGTTGGTTCTTTTTACTAGGAGGTACAGGGTAGAGAATTTTAGGCTGCCGGTACTAGGAGGAGTAGAGCTTAGACTATCTGATAGCGCTAAGTATCTAGGAGTTTTTCTGGACAGCAAGCTGTCGTGGGGAAGGAATACTCAGGAGAGACTTAAGAGAGGCCTCAATGCCTACTATGCTTGCAGATCATCGATAGGTAGGAGCTGGGGACTCCGGCCGTCAGTAGTGGGATGGCTGTACACTTCGGTGGTTAGACCCATTCTTACGTATGGATGCTGTGTTTGGTGGGAGTCATTGAGAGTGGCTTATCGAAGGAACCTTCTGTCTAAGGCTCAGAGGTGTGCTTCAATCGGCATGACAGGTGCCATGAGAAGTACACCTCAAGCGGCACTGGATGTCATTCTACATCTTCTGCCCATTGAGCAGTATGTTATGGGAATGGCAGCCAGAAGCATTCTTAGACTGAGGGAACTAGGATTGATTAGGAATTTCACGCAGGGTCACTCACGGATCTTGGGTGAAATCGAAGCTGGAGGTTACTGCCTGGGATCACCCGGCTTCACGGATTTCGTGGGCACCAGGGTGGATTTCGGACAGTTGCCGGAGGTGGTAACGCCTTCTAGGGAGAGTTGGTCAGGTAGGAGCAGATTATTTAGTGGATTTGCTATTTTCACTGACGGCTCGAAGATAAGAGGCAGGGGTGCGGGGGGTCTACATTGAGGATCTGGACATCAGAATGTCATATAGGCTTCCGGACGACTGCAGTGTTTTTCAGGCGGAGGTTCTGGGGGTCTTGAGGGCCGTGGAACTGATGAGGGACAACATTGATAGGGGCTCGGAGGTCACTATATATGTCGACAGCCAGGCGGCCCTTATGGCCGTAAGGGGCTGTTACGTGAACTCCAAGCTAGTTGATGGTTGCAGGAGGGCTCTGGAGGGAGCCTTAGGAGAGTATATGTTGAGATTGTGCTGGGTGCCTGGTCACTGCAACATAAACGGCAACGAGATTGCTGATGAGTTGGCGAGACAGGGCTCAGAGATGGAGGATCCTAATCACATAGAGGCGGTTAGGCCTCCAATAGGATTCTACTTTGGGAAGATTAAGGAATGGATTCTGGACGTGACCAATAGGGCCTGGGGGAACCGAACGGACTGCCGGGTATCACGGACGATGTGGCCGGTGCTTAGGAAGTCCGACTCGGAGTTGTTGCTGGGCAGAAGCAGGGTCTGCGTGAGGACCATAATAGGAATCATCACGGGTCATTGCATGATAGGCAGGATGGCGATGAGGTTGGGATCCGACGTGTCGGATATGTGCGGGTTGTGTGAGGACCCGGAGGAGCTGGAGACGGTTGAACACATTTTGTGCCGCTGTCCCAGGCTACAGTGCAGCAGGCTTAGGTGGCTGGGCAGCAGATTCCTAGGCGAATTAGGGGACGTCCCGGGCTGTGGGCTCGAGAGTCTGATAGGATTCGTAATTAGGATGGCCTGGCTGCGCAGCAGGAGACTGGGAGCTAACCGCACATAGGGCGGATTGGTGTTGTGTTGAGTGAGGCTTTTCTCTCGGGTTTGGTCAGAACTTCCTTTTCCTCATCTATTCTTATCTATTCTTATCTTTTCTAATGCTTTTGCTGTTTCTCTTCACCTTCTTTTTCAGCTTAACTATAAACAAGGCATCACAATGGACCGTATTGGTCTCTGGGTGAGGGTGTGAAGGAGACTTCACACCAGCCTTTCTACCTACCTACCTACGGAAGAATTGCTATCGGTCGGTATGTCTTATCCGTTTTTGGTATGGGGATAATCTTATCGAATTTCCATGTAGATGGGTAAGAAGACGTGGTTGTTTTGTTGTTAAAAATATGTGCTATACAAGGTAAAATATGAGGAAGAAGAAGCTTAATGAATTTGGGGTGGATACCATCATGTCCTACAGAATCTGATTTGATGCTAAGAAAGGACTCAACAATATCTTCCTGTGTAAATTGTATAAAATCAAACAAACGTGGCGGATGATTATTATCTGTTACAATATTGTCAGCTGGAATAATATTGCTTGGCGAATGATTGTTGCTGATATTGTTGTGTTGTGCCGTGAAAAAATCTCTATATACATCAGTCTTAGCATTGGGCATTGGTATATTAGCAAAGTTGAAGTTTAGTTTATTGACATCAACTGAATCTGCAGCATTGGCCTTGCCATTAACAATTCCCATGTTATGGATTTCCTTCCATTTCTTTTTTGAGTTCAAAGCTGATATAAATTTTTCCTCAAAAAAAGAAGTTTTTGCAATCCTAAATTGTGTATTAAAATGTTTTCTAGAGGCTTTAAAAATTTCGTGAAGTGTATTAGTTTTAAATCGTTTCCATCTGGTATATGCCTCATTTTTCGTTGCAATAAGTGTTTTAATTTCTGAAGAAAACCAAGGTTGTTCATTACGTTTGCTAAATGTTTTTATTGGCAAATAAGGATCCCTACGATCAATGACAGCCGCCAGAATACCGTCCTTACTCGACGACTCCTTTAGTTTCTTTGACGTGGAGGGGTGGTCCTCTCTGGAGCCAGTCCTCTTATTGATCTCCTTATGGGTATCTTTAAGAGAACTGACCACAGTCTGACCAGTCCTCTTAGCCGCATGGGATTTCTGGTCATCACCAGACCTCACTCGCTTAACTACCCTCTTTTGGGGCCCTTAGCAGAGCTCTGTCGATGATCACCCTATTTACTGGTTTGTCCCGGTAACCCTTCCTTTAGTGACTCCTTTTTGGGAGTGACTTGACTATCGGATATTATCAAGACATTTCCAGTCCTCATCGCACGACTAGTAGTGGGTTAATCGTTCCCAGGCCTAGCTCCCTTAACTGTGACCATACTGTCACGATTAAGAGGGCCAGGTGTTGAACCTTTACCCTCCTTTTTTTTATCCTCTGTTTTATTAAAGGATTCATCAACAGGGGGTGCTGGGGGTTTGCTGTCTTTACTGACAACATTTGTATTCCCAGCAGCCCTTGCTGTGAATCTCGCAGGATAGAGAAGCCCTAGGATGAAACCGACAGAGCCGTGGATTCGTTCGAATCTGGCAACGTTCTTTCGATGCTCCCTCAGCAGATGCCTATCCCGCCCATCGTGCAGTGAGGAGGGTTTCTTAGCTATCTTTTCTAGAAAGGCTAAGGAGGCTCTCACACCACTCTTGGCTTTTTCGTAGCTCGTTCGGGTATCTGACGTGATCTGTTCTGTCGCATCTTGCCGAACAACGAGTTTTATTACACTCGCCAATCCGCTCTCCATCCCGAGTGTGACTCCGGAAGTCGATGGCTTATCCCTATGGTCCTCATCATGAGCCAAAATCAGTGTTATTTCGTGCTCATCATCAGAGCCCAGAGTTAGGTCACCGAGTCTTTCCGATGGCCACGTACGAGACGGAGAGTCGATTGTGTGGTCTATCTTGTCCGTCTCTGTCATAACTGTCAGTTCTGCCATTAACTGACTCTCTTGTAGCAGAATATCTCTGTGAATACCCAGCAAGTCGGAGTCCGAATCTGACCCCGAACCAGCTGAGCTGACAGCGACATTCCCTGCGCCAGCTACTTCATTTCGTCTTTTAACTAAATTAGCCAGTTTTTGGTCCCACGAGTGCGCACGTATACAAAAGGACCATCTCGCGCAGTGACGGCTTGCGCGGACTAGGCTAAAATTACAACTGAACCTTGCCATCGGCGTCAGAGGGAAGCTGTTCACGACCAGTTTCTTTAACCACTAACTAGCCATTCAGGTCCTCGGCACTGCTATCAACCACCTTGACCTTAAAAGTGGGGGATGTAGGGAAGCAAAGGGGGAGTAGGTAGGATTATAGGTAATGAGGATGGGATATGGGATAGATAACCTTTGGTCATGCTGGCCTTTAAGCTTATGCCTTCAAACTTGTTCCGGTTAGACTGCACCGAATCAAGTTCCAAGACATACACTACCGCCGGCATTTAAGCCACCACATCGCAGCAAGATAGTTATCTATAGGGGAGAATATAGTTATACCGTAGGGGAGAAAACCCTTGCGCCCGGCCAAAGGCCGGCTATGCGGAAAAGCTTTAGTAAGCGAAGCCGGTATTTGTTATACTACAGAGAACAAGATCCTTGCGTTGGTTGGCTATGCGGGGAAGTTTTTTTGGCGACGCTGGCGTTTGTTATTTTATAAAATTTGAATTACTCTTTTATTTACATAAACTGCATGCTTTCCTAGTGCACTTCCGTTACATTTTGACGTAAAATGAAAAAAAAACTAATGTGAGCTAAGGAGTTAAACATTTTAAAATAAATTTTGTACATTTTGAAAAATATATTCAAGAGCTTTAAAATGATACCAATATTGGCCATATAGGCTTAGAATCGTAGTGGAAAGGCACATATTTATATGATAACTTTAAGCGTACGTAACTATTTCATTCTTTCTTCTTATTTTTCCATTTTTTATCATATTAGGTACCTTGTTTTTATTTGGAGCTGCGTCGGTAAACTAGATTTGTTCCAAAAAATATTTGGATGACAAAGATAATTTCATTGCTAGTCATCGATCTCAAATTATAATAAAATGTATTAGCATAAATATTTTTCTAGCCCATAAAAAACAAGACGTGATAGAACCAATCTGTGATTCAGCACGCTAAAGTCAATTATAATCACGTATGAAAGTGTTATTACGTATGTTTTCTGTTATGTTCATTTATCATTTATAAAATGTTATTTAAAATTTTAAGTAAATTGATCAAAATACGTGGAAAAAACATAAGTTGGTGTACTTATTCTGAATTTAAAATAGGTGCCCCCTGTTTTTCCTTAAATCACCTATTTGGTACAACTTTTTTTATAAATATCCCCTTTGTTGGTACTTTTGGAAAATATCCAACGGTAGCCCTGTTTATTTCTACTTAATAATCAAGGCGATTTCGCCTTGGTTATTTAGTTATTAATCATTACACCCAGTCTACAACTGACATCAAATGCTTAACATTAACACTAATATGATGTTAGTGTTAAGTATAGACTCATCATGTTAGAGGTTTTCTCATGTTATAACACGGTTGTTAATGCAAATGTTTTAACAACGCTTTTATAACATCATGTTATAACAGCAAATCATGTCTGTTGTAGACGTGGAGTTATAATATATACCATGGTGGAATAAGTAGGTGGCAGCGCTAGGGCAACAAATACAACATTACAACAAAAAACGGAAATAAGTCTCCGTATACGTCAAAAATTATATTAAACTAAAATCAAATTTTGCTGCCTAACGCAAAGAAATAAATTAATTTTTAGCCAATTTGTATTTCACTATGGTTACTATGTTATTTAATTTTAATTTAAATAATCAAAAACTTTAATACAATACAATAATCACAGCACAAAACGTGGACTTTTTGTAAACATAAACAAAACTTTGACATAAGACTAGACAAACAATACAAGAGCAAAAAATCGTCATCAGGCGTAGTAATGCCACCTGTTTATTTCATCATGATTTATACTGAAGAATCTATTGTCCATAAAGGCTAGTTTACATGGTAATACAATGTATTACGACTTTGTGGAATAAAAATATTCAGCCCAATTATGAATAAAAATTCCCTCGGAGTTTTTTCCCTTTTCCCATTTCTATAATTGAATTAACATAGGAAAAATGGGAGAAGGGAGAAAACTCCCGGGGAGTTTTTCTTTCATAATTGGGCTGATTATGAAATTCTCTCCGTGTTTAAAATAAAAAAATAAAAATCGGTTGGTAAGTATTTTTCATGTTTACACGGATGGTTTAAGTAAAATAAAAGCAAAGTGAGTTAATAACAAAAAAGCAGATGGTTGCAGTTTTACAATATTTACAAAAACAACATGAACATTTCCTGAGTTGATTCTGCTTGTTTTTGTAATTTTATAAAAATTTTAACACCTTCAATATACTCTGTTAAAATGCGACTCTGGTGTGATGAGAATACATAAGTTTCTAAAATGGTTTAGAAAATAAACATTTACCGACCGTTTGTCAAATTTTGTATCCGTATTCTCTCTTACTCAATACATTTTGTTTTTACATGGTAAGATTTTTCTCATTCTTCATCATTTTTTGACATGTCGTAATACATTGTATTACCGTGTAAACTAGCCTTAACCATTGTTTTAATTTTTAGTTCGACAAACTATTTAGATCCAATTTTTATTATTAATAAATATTAGCCTCGCGAGTTAAGGTCAGTCTTAAGGACATCATCAACACAAAAATTTTTCTTTAACAAATAGTAAAACCAGAACATTAAGTTAGTGAAAATACTAATCCCTTGTTTATTTGTTACAACAAGTAATTATATTATCTATTAAGAGACCAACTTATTTAGGACACAAACATGTTTACTTATAATATAGAGATTAAGATATTTATTAAGAAAATATAGCTTAAGACATTTATGAAAATAAAGATTCACGAAAGCATGTAAACAACCATAAATCATAAACATGGTATCCGTGTTTACTGGGGTGTTCGTTATTTGTATGTGCAATTTTTTTTATGCAAATGCTTAAGTCTTAAAAAGTTGAGGCTTGATGCAAAAATTAATCTACAATAATTTCACGCCCCTGGGACCATGCCTTCCTGTGCCGACTGAAGGTTGACATTTTATTCCATTACACTCATACGGCAGATGACCCTTAAGTCGAAATATATGATAACATCATGGAAAATAATTCTGTGCAAACAAAAATACAATTTACAAAGTGTTTAAATTTCATAATTTTTATTTAACTTAATTTTTGTACTATTAGGGTAAAGTTTCCGATGCCCCAATGCCTCCGAAGCGTCAATGATCTAAATTTTTTACAAGCTCTTTTATTGTATTAAGACAACGATCCAGTTATGTCAAAGGCAGCAATTAAAAAACTGTGTAATCACTTATTGTATCTTGTTAAAGAAACTTTGGCTCTAGCTTTTATTGATGTGAGATTGAATGTCACTACAAGATCAAATATGGTGAAGGCGTTAAAAACAGAGACAAAACTTAGCGCGAAGAAAAAGCTGCTGATCGATTATTAAGATATAAAAGCATTATCAGTATAAATATTTAATGTTATTCTATAAATACTTTTGTAAGGTTTGACATTACTACTGTGGTTTTTTCAGGAAAATCAATCGACTTTTTTATTTTAAGTAGGAGAATGCATTTTTTCCACGGTTCAATATAGACTCCTCTTTTTTAAAAGAAGACCCTGAGAAATTCACTTGAGAACTTTAAGGTTGTGAATGATACTGCCGAAAGAGCTGTGGAAGACTATCACGGCGCAATAACAAAGGAGCAAAGTCAGATGGCACATGTAATGCAATGTGTTCATGAGCATTAAAATATTTACCCTAATTGTATAAATATTACGTTAAATACAAATTATGATATTTTAACACTTTATTGTTGTGTTAGTTTGCGAATGAATCTTTATTTCTTAATTTAATCATTTAGGAATTGATACATGAAATACCAATTACCTGTAATTTATACTAATTACAGTTATTGATGATTTACGCGTAACATACATATTACATCTCCCTCTTTACGTATATATATTTTTTTTCCACATTTTACGTTAAATGAGTTCCTGACCGATAATTATCATGAGATCATACTGTTCTAAGTTTTTATTCTCTGGTGTTTTCGTAATATGGTCTTGATTTCATCTATAAAGATTGCCGTTATCATCTTTTACCATGAATGATCTGAGTTCTTTACATATGTCAACAAAATGCAGTGTTATAAAGCCATAGGCAATAAAGCCATATATCAATATTTCTCAATGGCCCTTCACACACTAGAACAATTATGCCAGCACAAAATGACTGCTTGTGGGCAAGCGAGGTGAAGAGAATAGTTTTTCGTTGGCGTAAAGTTTCAACCGGCTTCAACCCCGCACAAGCAGCATAAAACCAATACATGCACATTTTCGTAAACAAATATATTTATATATTTATATATATAAATATATATTTATAAATGCAAAAAACACTAATACATACAAATCTGTGTACACGTATACATTTTATGCCAGATGAAATAATCCCGTGTGTGACGGAAATAACAAAAATTGTGCGGCTTAAAAAATAGTCTAGTGTGTGAAGGATCAATGGAATGAAAAATGAAATCATATGGCTTTATTGCCAACATCCAAGTGCAATATCACCATAATCGTCAAGTTACCAAAGTGGAAAAAACGCCATAGCAGTGTAATAAAGTAATAGAGCTGCAAAACTATCGATAGTAGGCCCAATCGATAGTTTCGATAGTTAGCTTAAAAACTATCGATAGTATCGAAACGTTTTTATGTGCCACTTCCGTGGACAAGGTAGTGAATGAACGTGGGAAACAATGAAAACGTTTTAACACTCATTTACAGAAAGCGTTTTAAGTTATGAAAGACCAGCATATTCACTTCAAATTTCTGTGTTATCAATAGATCATATATACAGAAACGGTTATATGACATCATGGCTGTCAGTTTTTTTACCTTCGACGTCAAAATATTAACCTTAAATCAAGAAATTTAGAAAGGTATTTTGTAAAACGATTCACCTTGAGTTGAAAATTTTTTCATATACAATTTTTTGAATTTTCAAAAATGTTTATAAATGTATTTTTCAGGGAGCTGAAGTGCTTTACAAAATAACCCCAATATTTTTTTTTAGATTTTTCGTTAAAACAATGACGAAGAGGTTCAAAAAATATTTCGCCAGAAAAATCCACATCTAAGAACCCTGTCTGGCAATCATTGCTTAGCCACCGAATTCAGGTAGCTACAATTTTTTTAACTTGTTAATAATTATTATTATTTTTAAAACTTAATTATTAGCTGGATAATTAAGGTAATACTCTTAGAATTAGTTTAGTTTAAATAACGTTGGTACGATTAACATTATTTTAATATATAGTATATATTTGCACATAATTCTATGGCAATTAGGAAAAAGTGCTTAAGTATACATATTTTATTTTAGTTTTAAAGGTGATTTTTGAAAATGCACTCCTATTATAATATAATCATTACTTATCTGCGGTTGCATTTTTTTCAAGTTAATGTTTCTAATCATTCCTAATGCCACAGATCGGAAGTAAACTTAAGATTTTATTCTAAATATTATTACATTGGAAAAAGAAACGCAAAGAATCATTTTGCTATAACTTCTTGAAAAATTGCACAATATAATTAAAACTAAGCCCAGGTGTACTTTTAAACGTGAAGATCTCAATGGTGCAGTAAATCAAATTTAGATAAGGACAACTCAAGTTCTTTTTCCTTTTTGCCACAGAATTAAAAAAGCTTGTTAAGAACGCTTCTAATCAATTTTTTAGTTACTTTGAAAATTTTCCGATAGTATTGATAGTGATAAAACCTATCGATAGTCCTCCAAAAATAAGACTATCGATACTATCGATAGTACTATCGATTGTTTTGCAGCTCTATAAAGTAACAATTTGCTTAAAATTACAAACTGCATCACGTGCAGCACTACAATTTCATTTTTGTTACAAGTAATTTTCGGGAATATTGCATAAACAAAATTAAGTGACTATTAAATTAGTGAAGTTTGTAAAATGGAAGGAAAACACCCAAAGAAAATTGTGTCGCCATTAGCAAAATATCCTTTTTTAAAAATTTGTTTAATTTTTCACTGTTGGAACAAATCTTGTTTACCGACACACCTTCAAATATTGTAAGTTAAGCGCACGAAGTCTTCGTTCGAAATCGAGGAACAAATCTGGTTTACCGACGCAGCTCCAAATAAAAAAATGTACCCAGGGTGATAGAAAATGGAAAAATAAGAAAGAAAAAAATTAAATTAAACAATTTTAAAGTTTTCACATAAATATGCGATTTTCCACTAGAATTCTAAGCGTATATGGCCAATATTGGTATAATTTTAAAGCTCTTGAATATATTTTTCTGAATATATGTATATACAAAATTTATTTCAAGATTTTTAATTCTAGTTCACATTACTACTATGAAAGTATGTACATAGTTTGTTTAAATAAAAGTGTAATACAAATTGTATAAAAACAAACACCAGCGCAAAAAAAATCCCTGCATAACAGGCCTTCGGCCGGACGCAAGATCATTTTTTTGTGGTAGGTATAACAAATACAGGCTTCGCATGCTAAGCTTCTCGTATAACCAACACTGGCTTCGTTAACTAAAGCTTTTCTGCATAACCGGCCTTTGACCGGGCGCAAGGATCCTCTCCTATATAGTATAACATAAACGTAGAGAAGGCTTTTCAATCAATCAATACTTCCATACATAAAAAACAATATCTTCCGTCTCGTGTTACCTCTATGCTAAGTGCGTGTGACAGCGACAAGTGCAAAGAAATCATTTATTTTTGCATGTAAAAAACCTTTACTCATCCGCATAATTTTTTTACACTTGTCGCTGTCACACGCACATATCATAGAGAGGTGACACGAGACGGAAGATATAGTTTTTTATGTATGTTAAGCTGGGATCACACGATTGCCGTAATGCACCAATTTTCACACTTTTTAATACCCCAATCGTGTGACTGCACAATCAAATGCCTCATGTACGTCCCAATTTACACTAGGGACATTTCTTGCCGGACATTTTTTGAATTCTCTTTTAATCTTACCTGTAGCGTTTACATATGAAACATTAGAAGTCAGACAGAAATTTTATACTTGTTTCTTTCTTTTCTTCATTCGTAAAGTTTGGCGGCTTTTTCTTGTAGTGTTTATTATAATAGTCTGTGGTGTTATTTTGCAAATTTAAATTGCCAAACATTTTTGTAAAATTAAAACCCGAGTATTATATTCATTTACCACAAAAATGTATTTTTATTAATTAATTTTTTGTTTTTACTTTAATTTATTAGTTTATTTATTTAGAAAGCACAAGGCAAGTTAACAACACCACAAACATAACACAATACAAGCCAAACTGACGACAAATTGAGAAAAATAATATAAAGCAACAAGATGTAAACTACGAAAAGTAAGAAAGAGAAATGAAAAAATGTCCAGTACAGATAGTCATGTACTACACACTACCTTTTCGACCCCTCGCCATCAAACTTCGTCTGTCCGGCAAGAAATGTCCCTAGTGTAAATTGGGACTACCAATCGAGACCAATATTGTGCTTACTTTTACCAATAAAATGCAACCCTGGTGCGGCAATCGTGTGACTACTTAATATGCAAATTCGCATCAATAAAAATTACAAAAATTTACCAATATTTATTGGCTTCTTGTGCGGAAATTAAACAACACAATACGCGCCAATATTTGCCTTTTTTAATAAATTTACTTTTGTGTGTTTCTTTTAGCAGGAATATATTAAAAATAAAAATTTAATATATCAAAAATAAAAATTGGGAAATTAGCAAGTCATTAATGAATAAATTAATAATAAATTTTGTATTCCCGAAATTTTTTTTTTTAAATTAGTGCAATAGCTGTTCAGGACAATATAAAAGAATATATACAGGAAAACGGATCAACATGTATTGAAACTCTTTAAAGCGAATTTATTTTTGAATATAAATATTCTCTATTTCTTTATATATTTAAAGTAGAATTTTACTTTGTTTAATTTTTGGAATTTTATATATTTTACTTAAAAAATTTCAAATAAAACTATTCAACAAAACTTTGTTTGAATATATGATACAATTTTCTTTTTTTAATGAACAAGCCAACTAGAACTTTCAAACAAATAAAAAAGCTACCACAACAGCTGTTTTCGTAGTTGATACAAGTAAGAACAATCGTGTGACTGTGCTGCGGCAATTATTGTACTTATTTCGCTTTGTACCAACTAGCGGCAATTAAATTTGTATAAAACAGGCCAATCGTGTGATTTATGAATATTTTATTGGGACAATTTCATTATTGTGCGTCAATAAAGCACAATCAAAATTGTGTAATATTGGTGCATTTGCGGCAATCGTGTGATCCCAGCTTAAGTATTGATTTGTATGTTGTGCTAATGGCCCAACTAGTATTTCTGCGCAAAACTACAACAATGCAACAATAGAAAAAACAACACACATTTTGTTTGTGTAAATTATGTTAAAGATGTCAAAACTTAATGCATTTGTTTGTGTAACAAATGGAAAAGATGTCAAAAGCAATTGCTACAATAACAATTGCACGACAAAAACGCAACTCTACAAAATATCAGCAGGCGTTACGAGCAGACCTACATGGTTGTGCTAATAAGAAAGAGTGTAACCGCCACTCAATACATTTAGACGCCGTTCTGTAACGATTTATAATTCAAACGTTTCATTTTATGTTTATTTTCGCATAGTTTTTGCAGAAACCAAAGTAGTTCTCGGTTTAAAAATAGCGTACTGCCGCCTCAAAAATTTTTATTTGTGCCGTAAGAGTTAACCCATCTTCAATTTTTTTTTTTTTTTTCTTTAATTTCGAAGATACCAATTTAGGATATAAAAATTAAACTTTTTATATATAATAGCGTTTGCCAAATGGTCAAAATTCGACCATAAATTTTTATGTAAATATGAAGAAAACATAGTACATCTAAGTATATATGTATGAATTTACATGTTTTGAGCATTTATGTATTTGTTCCGTCTTAGTTGATCGATTTGGCGATGGATCAACCTCCGGCTCATATTTTATCTTCCACGTGAGTTAATTTTGTAAGTTCAATATAAAAAATATCAGAAAATATCAATTGAAAAACAAAGTAGTATCAAAAAGTCTTCTCTTATAGATTCTAATCCGCTCAGGACATTGCATGTTTATAATTTTATTTTTATGTATGTAGACATACATTGGCACTGCTGATGTTACAAAAAAATGTATTTTATCAAAAAAAATATGTACATAGTCCCATACCTGGCTAATGATCAAAGCACATTTTACTTACTTAGCATTTACACATGCCACTGCCAGTTCGAAAAACTGAATACACTCACTATTTTTTACTAATACTACATTTACACCTACACAAAATCTAGTAGATTTCAGTTAAAATCTTAAAGAAAGTTTTTGGCGTTTACACCAGTGCTTTTTGACATATTGTCGGATTTCATTTTGATAATAAAAACAGCTGATTGGAAAAGGAAAGAAATTGTATTGTAAACTCTTATTAGCAAAAATGGAAAGCCAAAAACTAATTTTATTATATTAAAAAAAATAGAATAGGAATTAAGATTGTTGCGTAAAAAAATACCAGCATTTGTTAAATATAAGGTTCCACAAACTGCTGCAAATGTACTACCCGTAATAAATGATACCTGGGAAAAGACGACTGATACGGAAAAAGAGCAGCCAAATGTCGAGGAGTTTACTTACGACTATAACCCAAAAGGTGAACAAATAAGAGACAGAATTGCAAATTTTTAAATGTAACAATTTTATTGCAAAACAAACAAAAACAACTAAAAACTTAAAAAACAATATTAAAAGTAATAAAAGCGCCTCTTCATTGGAATTGCACTGCTTTTCCTTTTTGTAGGTACGTTTTCTGTAAATTAAGGCCTTTGTAATGCTACACAGTTTATATTAATATAATTTTCATACCGTTTATTTATTATTGGCTTATCCATTTTCACAAATGTTTATTTTTGTTAATTACTAATTTACCGCAAATTTATTTTCCCCGCTCTTTTAATATATTTTTTTTATTTTTTTTTTGTCTGTCAGATTTTTCTTGTTCAGAGCTGTATTTTTGAGTACATTAGTATGAAATTCATAGTTGTATCGTTGAGTATTGCAAGATTTCGTGAGATTTTGCCAAAATCTAGTGGCGAACTAGATTTTGTTTTGTATGGGAAATCTAGTAGAAATTAACAAGATTTCGCTCAAAATCCCTTAAGTGCTAGAATTTGTGTAGGTGTAAATTTAGTATAATACACTCACATTTTTCGCAATGGCAGCTCCAGTGGCAGCAAAAATTGCATGCGAGTGGAAATTTGGCACTTGCATGCCACTAAATGTCAAAACGATTAGCAATGTTACCCTGTTCAATATTTAATGCAAATCGACTGGATTGTTGTCGAACTGTAATTAAAGTCTAAGGGCACTGGTACACGTTCAATATATATTGTGATATTTGGATCGCGATCCATATTGATGGATCACATCAAATTAGGCTATTATGCGATATGGATCGCGATCCATCAATATTGCATGCTACACGTTCAATATATATCGTGATACTAGAAATATCACGATATTTATTGAACGTGTAGCAGTGCCCTTAACTGTTAAATGCATTTTTATGATTAATTTGTAGTAACGGGCAATAAAATAAGTAAGTTTCCTAATTATAGAGCATTAATTTTGCTAAAATAATGCTAATATAAATAAATGTAAACTATTTCCCCAAAACTAAAACTATGTGATGAAGTCGGCAACTCTTTTTTGTTTTGTGGTACTTTTTTTTTAATTTGAGATGTAAACAAATTATCTCAAGTTGACGCTTCGACGACATTTTGAAAATGAACTGGCAGTGGCATGTGTAAACAGAAACGCAAATGGCATGAGATTCGACTATTTCGAACACTTTTTCGTTTATAATATGTATAGAACAGTGGCATGCCACTACTTGCATGTGTAAAGGCAACGTTTGCTAAAACATTTCATACACAAATTTTTTTTTTATATTTACGCAGTAGTGCTGAAGGTACCCATGCATATTTTCTTACACATAGATATTTTATTAGTCAATTCACAAGGTATCCTAACGTGTCATATTGTCCTAATATTTCACAATGGTTTAAAAATATTGTTGTACGGCTCAGCCGCTCAGCGCTGGAATTTTCTGATTAATTACGACAGCACCATAAACACAGCAAGCAACGTTCTATTTATTTAAGACACTTTTTGTTAACAAACCAACAACAATATTTTTAAACCATTGTGAAATATTAGGACATTTTGACAATATGACATGTAAGGATACCTTGTGAATTGATTATATATGTATGGCAGATAACCAAATGCATTCATAGGTGTTGAATAATATCTGCATATTGCCGTGCATAAGTATAAGTAATACACATATTTTTTGCAACGCACAACCATAGCTGTTGTTATTATTTGTGTTATATGTAAGTATGGATATACACAATAACGTAAAGCGCATAATAAACCACACAAATAGCTTGGCAAACATGTCAAAATGTTACGTTTGTACAAATATTTCGTGTTATATATGTCAAACTTTTTGAGGTGTCTAGTGCTAAAAGTAATAATTTCAGTGAAAACTTTGCAGAGTAAAGACGTAGAGGAAGAAGCAATAAAAACATTTTCAACCGCAAATTTTTATTTTTTTAGCAGCATAGTTTGCCCCAAAACAGATTTTTGTTTAGAGCACTCTTTACTACAAATTATTTGCCTTTATTTTATATTTCTTTTATATTTTAAACAAATAGCGAGCAAAATTGCAGCGGAACAATCGTCGTCAGCATTCATTGAAAACAAAACAAAAATGAAAAATTAATGTTTCTACAAAATATGATTGTGCTGTTTATTGGCAAACAGAAGCAAAAACAAAGTGCATGTTTGCCATGTTTGGTTTATTATGCCCTTAAAGCGTGAGTAAATACCTCTGTATATTATTCTTATGGGTACTTGTTGTCATTCTCTGTTTCCGACCTAACAACATTTTTAATTTTTTGCAGTATTATAAAGTTACCCACACTCGAGGCAACATGGTAATGTTTTGAGAAATGTTCCTACGTGTGTGGGGATGTTTCTGGTTGAAATTCTTGTTACCTCTTCGGTTTCTCAAATATCAAACATTTTTAATATTTTGTGTTTCCAAACGAAATGTTTCATCGTGTGTGGCGATGTTGACTGTTTTTTTTCTTTTTCATTTTGTTGAGAGCAGTTGTTGAGTGAGGTGATCTTGTAACTCTCGGAGAAAAAATATGAATAAATAAACCGGAAAATGGCAACAACTGCACACTGTGAGTGTTGGAAAGCAATTATAATTGAATAGGTATAAAATTTTTCCAAATTTTTGGGGCCTAAAATATGTTAGGCAAGGAGAATTCATTTTCCAGGTGGCGTTGAAAGCACAGCTGTGCTACTTTTTTTTCTTACTTGGAGAGAGAAATGTCAAAAGTTACTTGTATTTTTGACATATCGACCAACGAAAGCAACAAAGAAATACATTGTTGTGTTTTTGGTGTTGTTACTTGTTGTAGTATCGACACCACCTGTAGTTGAATTCGCCTTGATGTTAGGTATACAAAGAAAATAAATAAATTTTTTTTATTGTGTTTTGTAGTTGTATATTCAAAAAACATGCAATACTGATGTTTCGTTTTTTTTTTTTTTTTTTTTTTTTTTTTTTTTTCCGTTTATTTCTTTATTCAAAAAATTAAATTTAAACTATTATAAACACTAGTTAACAGTAACAAGTTAATTTATACAATGTCTCTAGAACGAGCTCTCTAGTATTATGATATGACAAGACAATAATTTGCTTTTTACAAAAATAATAATATACATACTTACAGGAATTTTATTATAATTTTTAGTGTAGAATATAATGAAAAAATACAAAAAAACATTATTTACATATCATTGATTTTCAAAGGTTATAGTCAAAAGGGTAAAATAAGAAATAGAAAAACTTTATTTTGATAACCACTAAAATTTTTTGGAATAAAATTTTTGTGCTAATTTAAGGTCTTTTTCTGAAATGCTTGTATTGTATCTCATATCCAGTTGATTTAAATTACATTGAATTGTTTTTATATTGGCCCGTCGATAGTTGTGGTATAATATGGGGGTTCCATTATCATTTTGGACAACTCCTTTACTATCTAGGTATACAAAAGCTTCTGGCGAACAAATCCATTCTCTAAAGAATTAGTTATATATTCATAGTTTGTGTAATATGGTGCCATTATATACATAATTATTATCAGTACATCTACAACACCGTAAAATATGATTCCTTACAAGGCTAATAATAAAATTATCTATACGAATTATATTTGCGTTATTGTATAGAATTTTATTAGAAACATACTTAGTGTAATTACTTTTTGCAGATCTATAAAGAGAAGTGCACGCTCTTATGCACTTTCTCTCGAATATTCTAATTTTTTCCATATATGATGGCCCAATATTGAACCAAATGGGACATGCATATGTAAGAATAGGTCTAATTAGAGCTTGATATACTAGTATTTTAACTTTGTTATTAATATATTTGGAGTGAAATAATGGTCTATACGAGAAATACGCTTTTCTTGATTTGGCTAAGATTTCATTAACATGAAAGTTGAATTATAAAAATTTATCAAGGTAAACACCCAAATATTTTACTACTTCCTTGACAGGTATATTACAATTATGTAAATTAGACTTTATATGAAAGTCTTTCCAATTTTTTCTTATATCATAATTGCATTTGTTTACTGGTGGTCTAAAAAGTATAATTTCACATTTTTGCGCGTTTATTTTCATATTCCAGTCGATTGCATATTGTTCGACTTTATTGTATGCGATTTGTAAATTTGTATTGATTTTTTCGATTTTATCGTCATGGTGGTAAATAATAATATCATCTGCAAATGAAATGATGTTATCTACTTGGTTAAGAAGATCTAAAATGTATAAGTTAAAAAGAATAGGAGAATTCACTGTTCCCTGTTGTAAACCATTAGTAATACTGAATGATTTGTCAGTTTCAATATTCTGATACGATACTTTGAAGGTCTTATTACTGATCATATTATATATTAGTATTATTTGGTTTAAGGGAAATCTGTACTGAAATAATTTATGTATTAGGGCATCGATCCAAACACTGTCAAATGCTTTTTCCATGTCTATCAAACATGCTCCCGTACACAACTTTTTATGCAAATTCCAATTAATATCGGAGGTTATTTTATGTATTGCGTTAATGGTAGAGTGTTTGAATTTGAACCCAAATTGTTTCTCGCTATATATCTTATTATTAGCACAAAATTTATAGAGGGCATTATTGATGCATATTTCAAAAATTTTACTGATGTTGGGAAGTAAACTTATGGGTCGGAAATTTTTTGGACTATTTGGTTCTTTATCTTTTTTAGATAGGATAACTACTTTAGCTATTTTCCATTTGATAGGAAAATATGAATTATTTAACATATTATTGAATAAAATGCAAAATTCGAATATCATTTTTTGTGGAATATTTTTTAATACTATATTCGGTATATTATCAATTCCAGAAGATAACTTATTTGTTAATTTAGAAAAAATATAAAGAATACTATTTCTTGTTATGAAAAAGTTGATAGAACTATCTTCTTCAATATCATCTGATAGTGTTGTTTCATTGAAATTTATAAGTGTGGTTTTGTTGTTCTCATATTCCACTTTTATTTCTAAAAACCTGCTGAATGTCAACTGAACTTGTTGGGAATAGTTTCCTTGCTTGCATGTATTGACTCGAAGTAAGATCCTATAGTATTTATCATTTGAACTTCTTCATTGACAATGTAGTTGTTTTTTTTAAACATTGAGGATTTATTCCAGCGTTATTTAGAATAAGTTTTTCGTTTGCTGGGATTTTAATTTCTTGTAAATTTAAAGGTTTAAATATTTTAAAGTTTTTTTTAATTTGATTATACATATTTCTTGAGTCTTTGGGGTCTATATTCGTTAATTTTTCCCTTACCACTTTATTGATATTAATGGCGAAGTTATCTTTGATAAGTTTTCTAATTAGTTTTAATTTTGCTTTTGCTAATTTCAGTGTCTCTTCTGGCAATATTCGTTCTAATCTGTTATGTTTTTTGACTAATGTAAGTATTTTACTTTTCTCAGAATATAACATTTTAATAGTTGAATTGCTTATTTTCGAGAAAGTTTTGTCCCTTTTATATTTCGGCACTGTTTCTTCTATTGTTTTAATTATAATATCGTTTAGTCTGTCTAAGTGCTGATCTATTTCTTCATTTAAGAGGTTTCTGTTATTAGGAATTTGTATATCTTGATTGAGTTTTTGGATAATATTTTTTTGAAATTTTTTCCAATTGGTACCTTTATAGTTGTTAATAAGCTCTATGTTTTCTTTAAAAAATGTGAAATTTTCGCAATCCTTATTCAAATAGGCAATTATCTGTACTGCGTCGTGGTCGCTGTCGTAATCTAAAGTTTTAAGGGAGTTGATTGTGTCATTTTCAGTGCTAATATGAAGTCTATAGTCTGCCAGGCAAATATCTAAGTATGAACCGGATCGCGGGTATGAAGGGCGACATGTAGCATAAAGTTTACATCTGAAACGCATTTCATTATCTAATAGCCAAGAATAAAGTATGTTTCCCTTTTGATTATTTGTAGGATTTCCCCATTCTGTATGTTTACAGTTTAGATCTCCTGCTAAAATATAATAATTATGTGTACTCTCTAAATTCATAGATTCAAAAAGACTATGGATCTCATTTTTTAAATGGATGTCATTATTACCCGATGGGTAATATGCGGATATAATATATAACATTTCATTTGTAGAAAGCGGGAGGCGAATGATACAGGTTTCTAAAGTGTTAAAGGAATTGATTATGCTATTTGTATAAGAAAAGAATTTTAAGTTATTCCTAATTAATGTCATTGTTCCACCTGCCTGTGTTGCACCTTTTCTATCTCTTCTTATAATATTAAAGTTATCAAACTGAAATTTGTGTTTATGATTTAGTTTAGTCTCGTTAATAAGTACAATATCAGGTGTATTTTTCTTTATGAATTGGTGGAGTTCGTATCTTCTGCTACTTAATATAAGAGAATTAACGTTAATTTGTATTATTTTAAGTTTTTTTGAAATGAGTGTTTGGTTGTTTTGATCCATTATACCTCGAGCATTGAAAATAAAGTATCTATTCTGGATACTTGTAGCTCTAATTGTTTTTGAAAGTTTATAATTTGGTTACTTATATTTATCATAAAGTTTTTCATTTCTTCAATAAAGGAGTTATTTAATGTGTTAGTTGGATGTTTTAAATCAATGTTAGTTGTATTATTACCCTTGACTATATTTGCAAAAGACGATGCTGTATTAGTATATATATTAGTATTATTAGTTTTATTTATATGTAAATCTTTTCTTTTTAAATTAATTTTTTGTTTCAGCTGCTTATATTTTTCGCAGCCTTTATAAGATGCTGGGTGCCCGTATTTATTGCATAGAACACAAAACAATTTGTCTTTTTCATTAGCTGGCACATTTTCTACAGAACATTTTCCTCTTTCGTGGTCCATGTTGCATTTTACACATCTCCTGGGAAGGTAACAATTGGCAGCACTGTGGAAGAAGCCTTGACAGTTGCGGCATTGGGGTATTTCGGGTCGTCTAACATGCTCCCATTTAATTACACGGTGTAGAATTGTTTTAATATTTTTAAGTTTATTAACATTGCTTTCTGGCGCTATTTGCACCAAATACATTGGGAGCTTAATTCCTTTTTCAACAGATAATTTAGTAGAAAAAGGAGTAACTTTTATGATTTTTAGATCTTCACTTTCTAGTTTGAGTAGTTCACAAAGAATATCATCAGTCTCAACATTAGCGTCGAGACCTTTAAGTAAATAGGTTTTGATTTTTAAATCTCTAGGGGTGAAAGTAAAAAATTTCGTTTTAGTTTTTTCAAGGTATGCTTTAACTCTTTGATAATCTTGAATTGAGTTCATAAATAATGACTTTTTATTTCTAAATTCTTTGATATTAAATTCATTGATTTTTAGTCCATTTTTAATAAATTCAATAAGGTTTTTACTGTCTATATCTATGATATTGATTGGTGGAATTTTTTTGTTTTTAATTTTTTCGATATAAACCACTGTGTTATCGGGGTTTTCTATGGGGGCATTAATGTTAGTCACTGCTGAGACTGAATGATTGTTTTTGTCATTAATATTACGAGAGCTCACTGGCTTTTTGTTTTTTTTCATTAACATAATTTTCGTACTTTTTTAATAAGTTTTGGTCACAATCTTTATCATTCTCACAGTCAAGAACTGAGTAATAATTCTTTTTGAAATGTTTAGCTACACTCTCGTTATTTATATTTTCTTTTTTTCTTTTCCTTTCATTATCAATATTTTTTTCGTTGTAATTTAACTTTACATTGTCTTTCAAGTTCGATTTCACATTGTTATTGTTACATGAGTTTGGAGCATTAAGCTCACTCATTTCAGGTTTTTGATTTTTTTCTTAAATGTTTTTGTTTTTGTTATTTACACAAACAAAAGAAAGTAAGTACGAATTTTTAAAAAAACAAATTCTTTTAAAGGCGCAAAAATAATAATTGATCTCCGCAACACGTCTATCGCACATCACGTAAAACTGAAACATAAATAGTAACATGTGTTATCAAAAATTATTTTCGGGAATGAAAGCGATTGATAATCTGCACACAGATGTTGCTTATAACCGTAATTTAATAAAGCAGGTGGACACACCGGTATGTAACCGTATACGTGCCTTGGACATGCAGAATAGTATATTGGAAAGAAGAATGAATAGGTCAAATATAGTTATTGAGGGGATGCCTGCTGGTATTAAAGACCTTAAAAACATATTTTTGCGAATTGCATCGCGATGCAATACGGTTCTAGCGCTAACGATATACAACACATATGTAACATACTTTAGTGTAGGTAGAGCTGTTTTGGTCAAACTTAATTCAGTTCAGACTCGTGATGAAATCATGATTGAATTTTCGAAAATGAAATTTCTTCTTTTAAAGGACATAGTTGATGGTAACCCAGAATCGAAAATATATCTTCGTGACCATTTTACACCTGCAGGAGCTAAGCTTGTATCTATTTGTTGGAAGTTGCGCAATAAAAATAAAATTTTGAGTTACAACTTCGTTAATACTGATGTTCCCAGAGTTAAGATTTTTTTTTGCCGAATAATTTCCAGGAGGTTTTTGATACGCACCAGCGTTTACGGTTGCTGGATGAAGATATTGCCTTGAGTATTAATCATGTAAATTATTTACATTGTAGGCGTTCTCTTGATGTTGTAGATTTAGAGAGAAGTTAAATTATATTTGTTTTTGCTTTTTATTTTTGCGCTTAGTTTTTCTTTTACTGGTAAAATATTTACTCATCTGTCAGATTTTTATTTTGTGCTTACTTCGAATTGTTTGTTATTGATTATTTTATTTATCTATTTTTGATAAACAAACGCATACTGTATATATTTTATATATATATATATATATATATATATATATATATTTTTTTTAACAACAACATTAATAACACTGGGCAAGAAATTGACACTTGTTTTTCGTGACAAGCTGGGCACCTAGCATTTTAACATAATTCGGGTACGCTGAATCCAGTGGTTATTTCGAAATTTTTGTTTTTTAAAAATCATAAAAAATTGGAAAATGCAGCTATGCTTCTTTGCAGACGTATATAAAACGAAATTCCAAACAAAACATGCCATAAATGATTAAAATCTGTTTGCAACTTTTGATTTTATTCACAAAAGTCGACAAAATTTAATTAATTTAAGAATTTCATAAAACGCAATATTTGTATAGGAGCTCCCTAAGGGATGGTGATAAAGGGAAAGTATAATTTGAGAAAAAGTTAAGAACAAAAAACTAATGGATGTCAGTCATTCATTTTATCCCCCTAGGGGCAACTCCTGGGCATTTATGGGACTTTTTCTTCAATATATTTCTAGTCTGCATTGAACATTTTGTATGGAAGACCCCTTAAGGAATGGAGATAGCGGGTGGGTATGTTAGAAATAAATGATTGAGATGAAAAATAAAGTGGGGTTGGTCATACATTTGACCCATCTAGGGGCATCATAGGCGCTGCAGGGGCCAAATTTAAGAATTCCATTAAACGGCCATATTTGTATGGGAGCGCCCCTAAGGGGTGGAGATATATGGCAACTATGTTTTATGAAAATTTTAAGAACAAAAAACATTGGAGGTCGATCATTCATTTTATCCCCCTAGGAGTGAATCCTAGGCCTTAGAAACAAATGATGGGAATGAAAAATAAAGTTGCGCTGGTCACACATTTGGCCCGTCTAGGGGTATCTCATGTGCTGCAGGTGCAAAATTTAAGGCAAGGGTTCTACGCGTATAAAAAACAAAGTTCCAAACAAAATAAGCTATAAGTGATTAAAGTCTGTCTACAACTTTTGATTTTTTCAGAAAAGATGAAATTTTTTTATGTTTTATAAGAACCAAACTTAAAAATTTCAAAACATTTATTTTTGTTGTTAATTAGTTAAAGTTTTTATTTAGAAATTTATTCTTCTTCCTCCTGCAGATTCCAACAAATATCCCCAAATAGCGAATCAAGTTGTTTGCCGCTATACCAGTGTTCGAGCCTGGCTGTTACTTGGTGAAATCTCGCCATGTTCATCAGACTCGGCTGGTGATTGTTCATTAAATTTTTCGGCCTTGTAATGCAAAAAATGTATTTTCAATGACATTCTAACGTTTAAGTTTCTAAATGCGGTTAGCATATTTTTGATTAAAATTCGCCAGTTTTCAGACCGATGATTTCCTAATACATTTTCTATTACTGATTTCACACAATTCCAGGCCAATAGCTCGATATCATTCAATGCAACCTAAAATTTATGGTCCTTCATAAGACGACGAATGTCCGATCCATTAAGAGTTCCTGTAAAATAAAAACATTATGATATGAAATATAAATCTAATTTAATAAAGTCGTTAGAGTTCATACCATCTTTTACTTTCATGCCGCTTAATCGTGGAAAAATTCGGCGCAATTCGGTAAAAGCAACACCATCTGGGCTCAATGCTTTTATAAAATTTTTTACAATACCCAGTTTGATGTGGGGCATTTATGACTTTATTTCTTAATTCTAAGAATTTTTTAATCGGTAACTGGATTTTCCAAAATTCCTACCGCAAAGTGAAAGTGTGGTAAAAATGCATGCATATTTCTTTGGAATAGCATAAATTTGAATATTTTTTCTTTTGTTTTGTATTGTAAATGGCACAAAAACCGCATTTAAAAACTTTTACGTCAAAATTTCATTGAAAATAAATTTTCTGCATTGGTACATTCTACATATCGGCCCTTTGCTGCAATAGAGTCATAACTCAAATTTGAATTTCTAGCATCTAAATATTTAATTCTTCTCTCTAAAGTTGAATATAGAAGATATTTGTATGAAATTTTTACACAATATGAAGAAGGGATATGGTAATTAACCTCACGCTATTAGCTAGTAGGCGGCCCTATGTTCCACTGTGAGCTAAAGCATTAAATACATTAGCTCAAAATCAGCGTTTTTGAGTTATGATTCTATTGCAACAAAGGCTCGATATATACATTATGTTTAATAAAGAATTTAATAATTAAAAAAAATCCTATGAAACGCTCCATATAAATTATATTCTTCATATATATTGAAGAAAAAGTCCCACAAATTCCCAGAAGTCGCCCCTAGTGGTATATAATGTATTACCGACCTCAATTAATTTTTTATCCTTAACATTTTCTCAAGACATACTTTCCCCTTATCGCCACTTCTTAGGAGGGCTAGCATACAAATATTGCGGTTTATGAAATTCTTAAATTAATTAAAATTTGTCGACTTTTGTGAATAAAATCAAAAGTTGCTAACAGATTATTTATGGCTTGTTTTGTTTGCAGCTTCGTTTTTGATATGTCTGCAAAAAATTAGAAGCCTAGCTGCATTTTTTAATTTTTTATGAATTTTTAAAGAACAAAAATTTCGAAATTTTGATAAAAAAATTAATTTTTCTTTCAAAAAAAAAAAAATTATGTTTCAATAACGACTACTCATATTAGAAAAAAGGTTTTATTTTTCTTAAATGAAATTTTCGTTTTTTTTTTTACTAATTTCAATAAACTAAACCTTTTTTGAGTTACGCGAATATATGTTGTGCAACCTCCTCCATTTTCGAAATAACGGTATATCTCGAAAACCAGAGCCAATCTTAAAAAACCCCTGGATTCAGCGTACCCGAATTATGTTAAAACGCCATGTGCCCGGCTTGTCTGTTTTTTCAACTAGCATAGCACAGTACAACATTTTTCAGTTAATTGATTGCCAACTCAATTCTGTGAACTGTATGTGAAATTAGACCCAAAAAGAAGAATTTCTGCATCATTCGTTTTGTCTTCTTACCTGCGATTTGAAGTTAGTATCGATTTGAAGTTAGTACTATCGTATAGGGGAATTTATCACGTTTTAGGCCCTGTTGTTTGACATAGCTCGACAACCACTAGCCCAATTTAGTTGAAATAAATTTTAAAAAATTAAGAATTACAATTCCCTTAATCTGTTCATATATTGTTTTCCTATACAAGTAACACTTTCGAAGTTAAAAATGAATGTATGAAGGGAAAAAATTATTTTTTGCCTAAAAATTTAAATTTTTTTTTTTAAAAATACATAAAAAATCCAAAATGGAAAAAAGTTTCAAGTCTAGTTATTTTTTCGCAAAGTCACATAACCTATGAGCAAAATGAGACAAAGATCATAAAAATCGATGCACGCGTTTCGCTTTTATTCGCAATTGAGTAAATGTATGAATTTCAAAAATTTGCTCGAGATATGCACAACATTATTTGGAGAAAACATTGACACCTTTTTCATGATTCTGAGAATTAAAAAAAAAGGAATAAACAAAAGGTTATTTGATTTTTATGATTGCGGTAATAAATGTACGTGGACAATTAAACGGAAAGTGGACCTTTTTATTATTTGGGTTTATCCGGTGGCTACCTATATGATTTTTTTACAGAAATTGCACCCACATTTAAGGGTGGTCATTATTTGGAAAGTTTTGCACAGTTTGAAACGTACAAGTGCTGAATCTCAGGTATATAGCCAGCCGCCCTTAAAATATGCGCCCATTTATAAGTACCTGGCAGTAAAATATTCAAAAATACGTAGGTGTGCATTGATCGATTTTTGGCATTCAGCCAGTGCCGACGAACGCGAACGGTAAAAGTGATTTTTCTCCAGTTTTTTAAAAGTGAATAACAACAAAACATAAAATATATCAATATGGAAAACAACAAGTGCCCATATTTGGATGAATATTGTTACGTTTGTGGTCATATCGTCCGAAAAATACAGAAAAAAGATCGAAAAAACTTGTTTACTGAGCAATTCAAAACCGCGTATTGTAATTATTTCGATGAAGCAGATTTAAGTGGTGCAAATTTTACGCCGAACACAGTGTGCAACAGTTGTTATACTACCCTTCTAAAATGGATTCACGGAAAAAGTAGAAAGTTATCTTTTATGAAGCCAGTAATTTGGGTGGAAGACACAACTGGACATGATGAATCCAGGTGCTATGCATGCATAAATTTTCGTCCTGGATTAAACAGACAACAATTGAAAACAAAAGTATACACTGCTGCATTTACTGCCACACTTCCAGTGCAACGCCCTGCTGGTACCGATGCACCTAAACCTCCGAGTGCGGATACTGTGTCCCTGCTAGCCGAAACCGTTTTCACCAATCCGACCGATTTGGATGATGCTGATTGGATACCCGATATTGAAAATAGTGCACCACAACCGCTACCACAAATCGAAATGGATTACATTGTGGCCAAGCTGGGACTATCACAACACGACTCCGAATGGCTGACATCATTTTTGAAGAGAAGAAAACTCACACAGCAAAATGTCAGCGCAACATCATACCGACAACGCCAAGCTGATTTTCAGAAATTTTATTCCGTTGACGAAGCAAATACGTTCACGTACTGCCATGATATCCCAGGTTTAGTGAAAAAATTGGGAATGGATTATATCGCTGGCGACTGGCGTTTATTCATCGATGATTCAGTTACTAGTTTGAAGGCTGTGCTGCTGCACAAAAAAAATAAAAAACCATGCATTCCATTGGGATTCAGCACAACTATGAAGGAAACGTATGAAGCATTGGGCGAAATTTTGAAGAAAATCAAATACGATGAACACAAATGGAACATTTGTTGCGATCTGAAGGTCAACAAACAATTAAAATTACGCAATGAACCTATGATAAAGGACCTGGATGATATTTTGTTGCCACCGCTCCACATGAAACTGGGAATAGCTGGGAAATTCGTTGAAGTGGTGGTCAAAAAAGTTAACGGCGCCTTTGACTGTTTGAAATCCATCTTTCCGAAACTCAGTGATGAGAAAATTAAAAACTGTACGTATCGTACTCTGTATTTCAATATTGTCATATCTAAATTTGTTAATTTCTATACATTCGCATTACCAATAATTTTTTCGTTTTTCTTATGTATTTAAAACAGGTATTCTCAATGGACCTGATATTCGGAAATTGATCAAAAGTGATTCTTTCACACATTTGCTTTCAGAGCATCACGACCACCAACATGCATGGAACGCATTGAAAGAAGTAATAGAAGGCGTTCTAGGAAAGAACCGTGTCCAGCGAGAAGAGATACAGCAACGAGTGGACAGGTTGCTGTTTTATTTCGAAAAAATCGGTGCATCCATGACGCTGAAATTGCATTTCTTGCACCACCACCTCGATACTTTTTTGGCACAATCACCTCAGGAATCAGACGAACAAGGAGAGAGGTTTCACCAGGTGACCATGCCATTTGAAAAGCGGTTCAAAAGCAAAAAATTGGATGCATTGCTTGCGGAGGTTTGTTGGTGGAGTTCCACAATTATGCAGTTTGAAGAAAGCACCGAAGATGAAGACATTGAAATTGGTGGACACAGTGAAAGAAACACGCCCTTGAATAGTATGTGTATCTCGGTTGACGATACAGACTCAGACCATGAATATGAACAACCTACGAAGAAAACAAGATCATCAGAACCACAAGCGTCAAAATGTTCTAAATTTTGTTTTTATGCATATTATAATTGCGTATTAATTGCATATTATTTTATTTTCATTAAGTTTTTATAAATAAAGTTTTTTTTTTGCATGATAATTTTTTAATTTATATTTTTATTTTTATTTTAAGGGTGGTGGCTATAACTGATTTTTGAAATTCATACCTTTACTCAATTGCGAATAAAAGCGAAACGCGTGCATCGATTTTTATGATCTTTGTCTCATTTTGCTCATAGGTTATGTGACTTTGCGAAAAAATAACTAGACTTGAAACTTTTTTCCATTTTGGATTTTTTATGTATTTTTAAAAAAAAAATTTAAATTTTTAGGCAAAAAATAATTTTTTCCCTTCATACATTCATTTTTAACTTCGAAAGTGTTACTTGTATAGGAAAACAATATTAATATAATATATTAAGGGAATTGTAATTCTTAATTTTTTAAAATTTATTTCAACTAAATTGGGATAGGGGTTGTCGAGCTATGTCAAACAACAGGGCCTAAAACGTGATAAATTCCCCTATACGATAGTACTAACTTCAAATCGATACTAACTTCAAATCGCAGGTAAGAAGACAAAACGAATGATGCAGAAATTCTTTTTGGGTCTAATTTCACATACAGCTCACAGAATTGAGTTGGCAAATCATGTGTTGTACTGTGTAGTGTAATAATTAAGGATCAGTTTCTACTGATAATTGAATATTGCGATCCCAATTCAGTCGTAACAAGAATGCCAAGGGCAATTTAAGTTTTGCTCATCTTAATTGTGGCAGTTTTAATATAAAACCAAATTCAACAAAATTGGAGGAAATTAAAAACATTTTTGAAGGCAGTGTACTGGAAGTGATTGGTATATCTGAGACCTGGTTGCAACCAGGTATATTGACTAATGTTGTTAATTTTGGTGGCTATAATTGTTGTCGTAATGATCGTCCTAAGGGTGTGCGAGGGGGAGGTGTTGCATTATATATTTCCAAGGAGATAGATTTTAAAGTTGTATTTTCCAGCAAACTGTATAATATTGCAGAATCATTGTTTGTTGAACTTAATTGTGGTAACAGTCCGTTTTTGGTTGGAGTTGTATATCTTCCTCGAGGAGATAAAAAGAATTTGTTGGCATTTGAAAAATCAATAAGTTACGTACTTGTAAAATACTCAAATGTTGCACTAATGGGTGACATGAATTACAATATGTTTGATATTAACAAATCTTTCGTGGTCCGAGATGTTTGTAAAAGAATGAGTTTTGTGTTTTCATAATTCGCTACCTACTCACTTTGATATAAAAAGTAAAACGACGTCATTAATAGATTACTTTATGCTATCGCATAAAGAAATGGTAATTACTTCTGGTCAAGTTCAGTGCCCTGGAGTATCATCGCTCGCTTATTTATATTTCTATTAATTTTTCATTGAAAAGAGGAGAGAATTTATTCAATATTATGATTACAAAGCGGTTAGCGTTTCCATGTTGGAAAGTGTCGTTTTGCCTTCAGATTTTACTGGGTTATATGCGACAACAAATGTGGACGAGCAGCTTATGCTTCTTAATGGAAATCTTAATGCTGCTTTATCTATCGTCCCTTATGTCACTCGGAAAGTTAGAAATATAGGAGACACTTGGTTTAACTGTAGGGAAATTAAAGACTCAATCTTAAGGCGTGATGCTGCTTATAATGATTTGCGTGCCAGAAGAACAGATGAGAATTGGAAAAGGTATTGTAGATTACGAAACAAAACAAAATCAATAATTAGAAAAAAAAACGTGTGGCACATGCCAAAGTTTTTGATGGTTTGAACGGCAAGCAATTATGGAATGTATTGCGAGATAATGGTGTGGCAAATAGTAATTTATATGCTGATAGTATGGATGTTAATCAATTAAATAACACCTTTCTAGCCAACCAATGTGATGATGGATTTGTTAATTTTTCTCAAATTAGTTTTAAATGTGATGGGTTTTCGTTTAGATGTGTGGAGTTATTTGAACTTTTGGAACAGTTTTACGCTATAAAATCAAATACTATAGGTTGCGATGGATATTGTTTGAAATTTTAAAGGCTTATTATGCCATATTACGGTACTCACTTTTTACGTCTTGTAAACACGTTATTAACAACATCCAATTTTCCGAATTTGTGGAAGGTGGCCCGTATTGTTCCTATAAAAAAGAAGGGGGAATCTAGTGATCCAAAGAACTTGAGACCCATATCAGTGTTACCAGTTATGTCTAAGGTCTTTGAAAGAATTATGAAGAATCAAATTATTTAATTCAGAAATCTTTTTTGGATAATGGTCAATATGGGTTTGGGGATGGTCACAGTACCTCCTCTCTTCTTGTTGGTCTTACGGACACTATAAGATCTAACTTAGGCAGTGGTAACATATGTTAACTTCCTTCCCTTGATTTGACTAAAGCATTTGATAAATTAAGTCATAACTTATTACTAAAAAAGTTAATTGAATTTTTTTTCGTTTTCTAAGCCTGCAAATCCCTAATTAGTGCATATCTTTCGAATCGTAACCAATTTGTATCTTCTAATAATGAATCTTCTAGTTTACTTCCCATTAAAAGTGGTGTTCCGCAGGGATCAGTACTTGGTCCTTTATTATTCACTATGTTTCTTAATGATTTATTTGGCAACTATAATATTGGTAAATGCTTTTTTTCGCATATGCTGACGATATTCAGGTTCTTTTTTGTGGGGAAAAAAACAAAAAATAAGTGTTTTTCAGTCTGTTGTAGATTATGGGGTAAAGTGTTTATCTAAATGGATGAATGGAAATAAATTTGCCATAAATGAGATGAAAACTAAAGCCATCGTATTTTCTCCCACTCAATACTTTGTACATGGTATAACCCTTTCCATTAATAAAGTAATGGTTGAATTCGTTGATCGGCTAGAAATTTTGGGAGTAATAGTTGATGATAAATTAAGTTTTGAATCGCATATTTCACACCTGGTATCTACAGTCAATTTTTCTTTAAGGAGGCTGTATAATAATAATTTGTATCTGCCATTACATGTTAAGCAGAAGGTTGTGAATAGTTTATTGATGCCCTCATTCCTTTACTGTATAGAAGTATACGCGGGGACGAGTGTCAACAATATGAAAAGGCTTTACATGTTGTTTAAGCGAGTGATACGGTACCTATATTCTTTGCGGTTGCATTGTCATGTGTCGCAGTATGTGGAACGCTTTTAAGGGACGTCTTTTCATAACTTTGTAAAAATTCGTCTGCTACTGCATTTTTACAAAGTTTTTAAAAATGGGAGTCCCACGTGTTTATTAAACCTTTTTACATTTACTAGATCTAACCAATTAATTGTACCTCGTAATTCATCCTGGGCTGGAACGCTCATATCAGATGCGAATTATACGCTCTTTTAATTCTTTGTCCGAAACTTTAAGACACTTCACTGAAAGTGATCAAGTTTATCGGGATAAACTCATAAAACATATGTAGTTGTTTTGAACACAATTTATGAAAATACGTGAATTGGGATAGCAATGAGGAAAAGATTTTTATTGTTTTATACAGTTAAAATTTTATAATTGTTAATTTTTATAAATATGTTTTAGTCGAGCCTTATTTTTATTTGTGATTATTTAATTATTAATTATGCATATATATTAACTAGCGGGCCCGTTGCCTGCTTCGCACGGCAAAACAAAATAAGAAAAGAAACACACTTGTTTAATTAAAAATTGGCCAAAAAATCCAAGTAATTTTTAGCTCACTGATCGGACATTAAACAAAAAAAATTCACTAAATTTTTTAATTTTTTTCACAAAATTTCAAATTTGAGATTATGTTACAAAATCAAATGATGCACTTGTAACAATCAGAACACTTGTTTAGCAAACCAATCGATTTTTATCTCATTAATCATTATTTTTTTTTAATTTTTTTTAACAAAATATTCAAATTAAAACGATGATTAGAACGAAAATTAATTTATTTTTATCAAAATACTCACCAAAAAATGCGAAGAAATTAATATTTTCAAAAATCGATTATGATAAGATCAATCACCAATGACGGTCCAAAGAAAAATGATAACAAATTGCTATTTGCATCACTCCGTGCAATGCTCTCCAATACACAAACGACCAAAATGTATTCAATACTAATGAATGCTGTATGCGGTACAAAAAATGCCTGCGGCAAAAACACACTCACTTCACATACGCACCGCACACACATGCGTTATCGGATTTCAACCAAACTTCATATAAACCATATATGGGCCACTGCCTACGTATGTATAAGTTTGTTTGAAATCGCACGACGCGTTTATGATTAGTTCGGCGACGAACATATACGGACTTATTTTTATATATATAGATTTTCTTCTTTTTTTATTTATTATTTTCTGTAAAACTAAGTTTAGTATAACGTTTGTAATTTATTTATTGGCCAATAAGGCTTTCAAATTACAAGTGAGAAATAAATTGAATTGAATTAAAAGAATTAGAAATTCATTTCCAATTCAAAAAAAAAAAAAAAAATATTTTATTAATTAATTTATTTATTAATGATGTGCTAATAATCCCAATTTTTGAATTAAATCACTGAAATTGATTGTTGTGGGAAAGCTAGTTTCTATGTGCATTTCGCTGGTTGCTTAGGCCAGCTCTAGCTAGCATTGGTGGATCTAGGCGTTCCACTGTTCCTGGTCGAATGGATAACTGATGCTCAGCAGCAGAGTTATTCACTCGGACTGGGGAAACGAGCGCTTAAAGAAACTGGTGACTAGGGGAACCCCACAGGGGGGAGTTCTCTCTCCCTTATTATGGCTCTTAGCTGTCAACGTCGTTCTGGGACTTTTTGACAGAATGGGTCGGAAAGTTGTGGCCTACGCGGATGATGTAGTCATATTGGTATCGGGCAAGTTTCTGCCGACAATAAGCGAAGTCATGCAAGGGGCGCTGGGCGAACTGTCAGCATGGGCGAGTGATAAGGGATTGGGAGTTAATCCGGAGAAGACCGAGTTGGTTATTTTTACTAGGAGGTACAGGGTAGAGAATTTTAGGCTGCCGGTACTAGGAGGAGTAGAGCTTAGACTATCTGATAGCGCTAAGTATCTAGGAGTTTTTCTGGACAGCAAGCTGTCGTGGGGAAGGAATACTCAGGAGAGACTTAAGAGAGGCCTCAATGCCTACTATGCTTGCAGATCATCGATAGGTAGGAGCTGGGGACTCCGGCCGTCAGTAGTGGGATGGCTGTACACTTCGGTGGTTAGACCCATTCTTACGTATGGATGCTGTGTTTGGTGGGAGTCATTGAGAGTGGCTTGTCGAAGGAACCTTCTGTCTAAGGCTCAGAGGTGTGCTTCAATCGGCATGACAGGTGCCATGAGAAGTACACCTCAAGCGGAACTGGATGTCATTCTACATCTTCTGCCCATTGAGCAGTATGTTATGGGAATGGCAGCCAGAAGCATTCTTAGACTGAGGGAACTAGGATTGATTAGGAATTTCACGCAGGGTCGCTCACGGATCTTGGGTGAAATCGAAGCTGGAGGTTACTGCCTGGGATCACCCGGCTCCACGGATTTCGTGGGCACCAGGGTGGATTTCGGACAGTTGCCGGAGGTGGTAACGCCTTCTAGGGAGAGTTGGTCAGGTAGGAGCAGATTATTTAGTGGATTTGCTATTTTCACTGACGGCTCGAAGATGAGAGGCACGGGTGCGGGGGTCTACATTGAGGATCTGGACATCAGAATGTCATATAGGCTTCCGGACGACTGCAGTGTTTTTCAGGCGGAGGTTCTGGGGGTCTTGAGGGCCGTGGAACTATATATGTCGACAGCCAGGCGGCCCTTATGGCCGTAAGGGGCTGTTACGTGAACTCCAAGCTAGTTGACGGTTGCAGGAGGGCTCTGGAGGGAGCCTTAGAAGAGTATATGTTGAGATTGTGCTGGGTGCCTGGTCACTGCAACATAAACGGCAACGAGATTGCTGATGAGTTGGCGAGACAGGGCTCAGAGATGGAGGATCCTAATCACATAGAGGCGGTTAGGCCTCCAATAGGATTCTACTTTGGGAAGATTAGGGAATGGATTCTGGACGCGACCAATAGGGCCTGGGGGAACCGAACGGACTGCCGGGTATCACGGACGATGTGGCCGGTGCTTAGGAAGTCCGACTCGGAGTTGTTGCTGGGCAGAAGCAGGGTCTGCGTGAGGACCATAATAGGAATCATCACGGGTCATTGCATGATAGGCAGGATGGCTATGAGGTTGGGATCCGACGTGTCGGATATGTGCGGGTTGTGTGAGGACCCGGAGGAGCTGGAGACGGTTGAACACATTTTGTGCCGCTGTCCAAGGCTACAGTGCAGCAGGCTTAGGTGGCTGAGCAGCAGATTCCTAGGCGAATTAGGGGACGTCCCGGGCTGTGGGCTCGAGAGTCCGATAGGATTCGTAATGGTGATGGCCTGGCTGCGCAGCAGGAGACTGGGAGCTAACCGCACATAGGGCGGATTGGTGTTGTGTTGAGTGAGGCTTTTCTCTCGGGTTTGGTCAGAACTTCCTTTTCCTCATCTATTCTTATCTATTCTTATCTTTTCTAATGCTTTTGCTGTTTCTCTTCACCTTCTTTTTGAGCTTCTTAACTATAAACAAGGCATCACAATGGACCGTATTGGTCTCTGGGTGAGGGTGTGAAGGAGACTTCACACCAGCCTTTCTACCTACCTACCTACCTAGGCCAGCTCGTCAGGAGGCTTTTTCCAAATAGTTTAGAAAAGTTAAAAATATTATACAAGTAAGACCATAAAGTGAATAAGAATTTTAAAACACTCAGGTCTTACATGTAACAATAGCAAAGCTTCAACAAAGACACAACAATAAACCGTTGGCTGGTTTTTTTTTTCCAACACGAATTGTAGTTGTAAGAGGATAGAAAGAAAAAAAGCTACGTGTTTTGACAAATGTTGCATCGTCTGTGGGTACCATAACATATATAGCCCAATTATGAATAAAAATTCCCCGGGAGTTTTTTCCCTTTTCCCATTTTTAAATTGAATTTACATAGGAAAAATGGGAGAAGGGAAAAAACTCCCAGGGAATAGTTATTCATAATTGGGCTAATATTTTTGAGTTTTATTATTTCTTTCATGGCCGATAGCCTAAGATGCTAGTGCTTAAATTGCATAATTTATTGTTATTTAAATAATAATAAATATTAAAATAAATAAATAAATTATTTCTTTGGTCTCATATACAAAAGGTACATATGTGTTTAGAAAATATTTTTTCATACAACGAAAGAAGGTGTTCAGTGATCTTTATTTTAAATACATAAGTGTTTGCAAGGCGAATTCAACTACAGGTGGTGTCGAAACGCCATCTGATTTTGACAGTTCGAGCCAATTTGTTTTGATTTGGTAGTGTTTTGTTAGGAATGGTTGACATTTTGGACCGTAAACACTAACAATGCAATGCAAAAAACCCTATGTTGTTTCTGTTGTTTTTGGATTGTTGTAGTTTCGACACCACCTGTAGTTGAATTCGCCTTGAGTGTTTGCTGGCAACAGCTTTTTGTTGTGTGTTCAGTTATCTGTTTCTTCTCATATCTTCTCATATCAATCTTTTAACAGAATTCTCCGAAACAATTAGTGTTAAAAATTTAAAAAATTAAAATCGGGCTCAAATGCCATAATGGAAGATATTATACGTTTAAGAAATCTAGGAAAAGGACAGATTTAGAGAATAAGATATTCTGTATTATGGGTTGCTTTCGATTTCTCCAACATCTACGATAAGTGAAAGAAAGTTTTATCAAAACTAAAGAAATCGCTTAAATCCTAAACATTTAGGCCCAAATCATATAAAACGCAGCGCACGGCAAAGAATAACATTGAAAGCACAAACAATGTCAAAAATATTTTGTAATTTTGTTGATGCTTCCTACAGAAATTCACATTGCGTTTTAAAATTTCAAACGCTCCATTGATTGTGTCGTTGAAAATTTGAAAACGGTACATGAATTTCTGTTGAAAGCAACAACAAAATTACAAAATATTTTTGGCATTGTTTGTGCTTTCAATATTATTCTTTGGCGTGGCGCTGCGTTTTACATGATTAGGGCCTTAAACCTAATTTTTTCTAAAACCATAAGATCTCCTAATAAAATGAGGTAATTTTTTAATTACAGTCGAACTTCCCTATATTGAGTATGAATGGGACCATAAAATCAGTTCATTGTATAGAAATTTCATTATGAAGAAATTATTATTATTATTTTTATTTATTGTTTGCAATGCACTAATATACAAAGAATACTTAAATTTAAGATAGATGGCTGAAATACCTTACATCTATAATATATTACAAAATGATCCAAAGGAGCATACTTAAATAAAACATAGAAACACGGGGAAGAAAATTTTACACAAAAACCTTCAATAAATTTACCGAAGAAATTATATTTTTTCCATTTTTATTTAAAATAATCAGGTGTTTTAGTTCGGATTAAACTCTTTAACGTGCGCCGGTTATGCATTTTAACATTGCTTCTCAAAATCCTCAAAAACTTACGATCGGAGCCTTATGTGTTTAGTGCTGAACAGCTTGCCCTCTACATTTTTTGAATAACTTATTTTTTTTTGGTTAAGTGCTGGGAAGAACTTTTTTTTTTTATTATTCCTACACTAAATCCCGCGAAGCTTTTTGCTTGTCTGCAGGAGACCAGAGTCTCTGGCGGGAATCGAACCCGCAACCCCGGTACTTTATCAAATACCCCTGCAGATATCGAGACTAGTCCATACATGAATGTAAAGAGTAGTCCATAAAGGAGTAGGAGTACTCCAAAACTACTCCAATTATATGGTAAAAAGGTGGTCTATTTAATATTACGATGTCCTAGGAGTGGACCATATAACCCACCGAAGTAGTCCCTAAACTACTCCATGGATTACTCAAGTGGGTTAGTTTCAAAAGTACTCCATGTTACTACTTTTTCACTAATCGCCTTTTATGGCATGCACTGTAATCCATTATTGCTATTATTATATATATTTACTTGGTATTTTTAATTTTTTTTATATTTTTTTTTTTCACAAATATTAAAAAACTTTCCTGTTTCACTTTTAAATAAACAATTAATAATGGACAACATCAGGGCTACCAATGTGTAACACTGTAAACTATAGCAGTTGTTGGCAGCACTGCATGTTAATTTGTCTAATATGGTCCATACTACAGTACATTGGACCATGTTGTAAATAGTCCATTTAAGCCACAATGGACCACGTAGTCCAATATTATCTGCAGGGACTATTAACTTTTTTTTAAGAGATATGCTACTTTTGTGCGAAACTTTATTTCACTAAGCGCAGCGAATTGCTGTCAAAATTGTTTGAACTAATTCATTATATGGAGACAAAAATGCACGAAAGTCGAATTTATATTTGAAAAATTTTTTCATTGTAAAGAAAAATTTACTGTATGGGAATTCATTATAAAGGGATCAATTTACACTAAAATGGAATGAGAAGCTGTGATAAAAAGGATAGCTTTATTGTATAGAAGTTCACTTTAGAGAAGTTAGACTGTTATACATTAATGTATTAATTTAAAAAAATATATCTTATGTTTATTATTTTTCGTTTGCTCGTTTTAATCAATAATTGTTGCTATGGGTTTTTTTTACTAATAAACTCCAAATAAATTATAAATTTTTAGTTATTGAAATTGCTTAATTTATAAAAAAATTATTAACCGGTTAACCGATCAATAACAAAACTAACCGATTATTAACTGATTAAACCAAAACCTCGGTTAATTAATCGAGCTATTAACCGATTAAATGAATACCCTAGTATGTACTATATGTAATTAGAAAAAATAAATAAATTTGTTTGTATACATACTAAAAACTTTTGTTATCCAAAGTTATTTTCGGGAATACAAAACTTATTATTAATTAATTAATTTATTTGAATAAAATTAGCCTTTGGGTTAGCCTAAATTTTTAAACGTTTTACAGACTTTCCTCTCTTAGGGGATAAGAGAAGGAGAAGCCTGTAAATGCAACGAATCTTTAATTACTCCGTAGAGTAATTTGAAGTAGTTGTAGGTTAGGAAACAAAATAGACGATAGGGATAAGTATCGCTTTAAGGGATAGTGGAATGCACTTGACTATGCTTACCTTTTGGGGATTGTTGCCTTTTGTGAGGAAAGAGTAATTTGAAGTAGTTGTAGGTTAGGAAACAAAATAGACGATAGGGATAAGTATCGCTTTAAGGGATAGTGGGATACACTTGACTATGCTTACCTTTTGGGGATTGTTGCCTTTTGTGAGGAAAAATTCACAATTATTGTTTATTCAATTGGGGGTTATAATAAATTAACTATTTCAAATTCAATTAAATAAAAATTTAAAATTTAACATTTAAAAAATGTAATTAAACAATAGAGTGATCAACGGGTGTGAACTACTCTAGTTGAAAGGTGAATGTGAAGTAAAGTTTCTTTTTTGACGCGACTTAAGCTTCGTACATCTTGTTTCTTACTCTCCAAAGCCGTGACCTAGACATAATCTCAGAATGGGGTCGTGCGAATAGGGTCGAATTTAATGCCCGAAAGACCCAATGTTGCGTACTAACGCATAAACGCGCGACGGATCAAGGTGCCTCATCTGTATGTATGGGTGGTATAAATATTGAGGAAACAGAATCTCTTGATGTTCTGGGCATGAGGATACAATGTGATGTCCGATGGACAGAACATATATTCAAGGTGTCGAAAGAAGCATTCAAGTGCCTCGGTTTTTTGAAACGGTGTAAGATATACTTCACTCCATCTGATCTCCTTACTATTTATACCACCTATATCCGACCGCGAATGGAATACAACTCTCATGTGTGGGCCGGTGCTTCAAAGTCTATTTTGGAGCTTTTCGACCGCGTGCAGGAGAGGGCGAAGGTTCTCATTGGCGACAGTAGGGTATCCAATTCTATTGACTCCCTTGAGCACCGGCGCAATGTGGGTTGTACTTGCCTATTTTATCGTTACTACAACGGGATGTGTTCTGATGAAATTAGGGATTTGGTTCCCGAAACCCATAGCTTTGTTCGTAATACACGTTTTTCATCAAGAGCACATCCTTTTGTGGTCGATTGGCCGGTGACTCATACAACGCATTACAGGGAAAATTCGTTTTTTGGCCGGACTGTTCGTATGTGGAATAACCTTCCTGCTGAAGTCTTCCCTCTCACTTACAACATGAATAAGTTCAAGTCGAATGTTCACAAGCACTACTCCCTCTCTCC
The DNA here is from genome assembly GCA_943735925.1 of Pollenia amentaria. Classification (NCBI taxonomy): domain Eukaryota; kingdom Metazoa; phylum Arthropoda; class Insecta; order Diptera; family Polleniidae; genus Pollenia; species Pollenia amentaria. The sequence goes on along the minus strand of OX031006.1, from coordinate 123,832,777 downwards.
TCCTTCCCATAACCTATTTTCCTAGTTCCAACACAATGCATTGCATTAGTAGGGGTCATCCCCTGAGTGCTGGTCCTAACAAAAAAAAAAAAAAAAAAAAAAAAAAACAAAAAAAAAAAAAAAAAAAAAGCCAGGCTTGGCAGTCTGGCTTGGAGAGTACTAAAGAGCGCATACAACTTTCATTCACGGTAGTCATTTCAATCAGATTACAATTCACAATAATTCAAGATCTCCATAGTTCAAATGACTGACCGTTAAACAATTCATAAGTGAAATTTCAAGTTTATATAAATGTAAAAATGTAAGGTAACGTAAATACTAAAAAATTTCAAATATATTTATAAGGCGATATTTTCAGGAGTGTACAATGTAGATTGTACATTAGAGTGTCCCTTAACAATATGGGTTTTTTTTAATAGCATAAAAGTTCAGGGGTACCTGCTTATTTTTTTTATTGGACTTAAATATAACTCATTTGAAATTTTACGCCCGTACGACCACGCCTTCCCTAAGCGACGGGGCCTTTAAGAGCGTTTTTTTTTCATTATCGGGATGTTTTTGGATTAACAAATTTCTTTGTTGTTTATTTTTGTAATAAATAAGATAATAAGTAAGAAAGAGCTCAACTTCTTTTCAATCAGAGAAAAAATGAAATTATTATTACGATTTATTGAAATGATAAGAAGGTCACCAATGCCAACCAAAGCTACTATCCAATTTGTTGATTTGTGTTTATCTTTGGTTTGCAAGAAATTATTAAAAGAGTCAAACACAAGATCAACAAAAACTAAGAAAGGGGTTTCCCCGAAAACCAGAAAACAAAATTTAAAAATTACCATCACATAAAAATCAGTGCGACAGAATAACATAGAGCAAACAATTAAGAAGCAAGGTTCAGAGTTTTTTTATTTGTATTTTAAGCGCGTAAAAAATTTAAATCTGTTAAAAAGTTTGTGGTAAAAAATTAAAAAAAATTATTAATGTCGCACGATTTCCGTGGCAGTAAAAAATATAAGTATATTTAATTGTAAATGTTAACTTTCGAATACCGGGCATGAAACTTCCTTCAAACCGACAAGTTCTTGCTGTTTTATTTTATAATATTCGCCAAGGAAAATTAACTATGCAAGAAAGTGCTAATCTAGCTATAAAGGAATGTATGATTTTCTGGGAAAAGCTCGAATACCCATTAAAATATTAAGAAATAGTGTGGAAAAATTAGTTAAATTACATCGAGCTTGGCAAAATTTGCAAAAAAAATTCAAAGATGAGCACCCAAGTGCTCAAAGATAAAGAAAATTTGTTTGTACATACCTTGGACGATATGTTTGACATAGCGCACGCTGATGCCTTAAAGATAATAAAAATCAATGAAGACAAACTTTTTTTTGCAAAAACAGCGGGAACCTGGTAGACCGGGCTCTTTGACAGGAGTGGATTTTAATATAGGGTGAAGAAAAAAGGACGAAATCGCGGTTATTAGCAGGAAGGAACAGGCAGCTAAATGAAACTAAAACACCAGTCATATCACCAAATTCAAGTTTCGCATCGATTTTTCATCCATCAATTTCGTTGAAAATCACCTAGATCATAGTCAACAGATTTCGGAAGAAAATGTATTGCATTTGCAAAAAAAGGACACAAAGATTTTCTTTCTCGAAACTTGTAGCTGCTATTGATAGATGCCAGTTGAGCATTCGTGACTCCGTGTATATTCTAGAATCAACACGTGAAGCACTTGGGAAGAATAAATAAATCTACCATGCAAAGAAAAAGCGCACAGATGAGAAAAAAACGTGCCGAGAAAATAAAAGCAGATTTTTAAAATAATGTTCCTGAAATGGTCACTATTCATTGGGATGGGAAATTATTGCATGCAAAAAATGTTAAAGAAGAGAGATTTCCAATTGTAATCGCGTATGAAAATAAAGAGAAACTTATTGCAGTACCTAAATTAGATCATGCAAGTGGAAAAGAGCAGACTGCAGCTATATTGAATGCAATAAATGACTGGCATCTCTCCTATAAAGTTCAAATTATGTGCTGTGACACCACAGCCTCTTATACGGGTCGCTTTAATGGTAAATGTGCGCTTCTGGAGCAATCACTAGAAAGAGAACTTATTTGATTTGGGTGCAGACATCATGTGATCGAGTTAGTGCTGAAAACTGTATTTGAAACTAAAATACCTCAAGTCACGGTTAGCGCTGATGTACAGCTCTTTAAAAAGTTGAAAAACAATTGGAACAATATTAATCATAACAATTTTCAAAGCAGCATTTACAACCATCGCAGATTGAGAAATTGATTAGCTTTTATCTCCTGGAACTCGAAATACCAATTGTGAGAGGTGATTACCGTGAATTTATCGAGCTTTCGATATTATTTTTGAATGGAAACTATAATAAAAAATTTAAAATAAAACCCCCTGGCGCTATGCATCAAGCCCGGTGGATGGCGAGGGCTATTTATGCGATAAAAATGTTTTTGTATTGCGATCACCTTAATTTGATCAAAAAAGAAAACGAAGGGTTACAAGAAGTTTCTATATTCATTGTCACAACTTACGTTAAACCATGAATGCAATGCAACTTAGCCATAAAGGCTCCCTACCAAGATTTGTGTTTTATCAAAGCTGTTGTTAAGAGCTACGAATGTGTTGACTAATCAATTATATATGCTGTTTTAAAAAAATTTTGCCAGCATCTTTATTATTTAAGTGAGGAAGTCGTTATTTTGTCCCTCTTTGATGAAATGGTTGATATTGAGACAAAAAAGAATATTGTGGCCAGTTTAACAAAATAAATAAAAATTGAAAATTCTAAGCTATATGTTCCATCGAAAGAAGAAATGCGTTCTTCATTGTTTGGTAAGTATTTTCTGATTATTATGTGTTTGTCATGATGTTCCTTTCCTTTTTCATTTCGTACATATAAAACACTACCTAACTTTGTTTCAATAAAAAGCAATGACATGTTTTGCCGATTGAAAATAAATTTTCTCACCGAAGACCCATCAACTTGGGAAGACAGTGCATCCATTTTAGAAGCAAAATCAAAAGTGATTCACTTGAAAGCAATAAATGACAACGCTGAAAGAGCAGTTCAGCTCACGCAACAATTCCACGGACTTCCTACAGTTCAAGAAGAACAGAAGCAATATTTATGCAATGTGTACAGGAGCACAGACAAATACATATATCCAAATTGTTCAAAAACTACTTTAAAAAAGAAATTTGCTGCACCTAACACACCGGCTTGCAACACTTCGATTTGCGACGACCAAAAATGCGATAAGATTGCGAAACACACCAATTTTGGATAGAGACTTTTAATTTATACGGTGAATTCCTTATTTTCAGTTTTTATATGAATCTTTAGTTCTTATTATTAATTTTTTTTAATATTATTTTAATGTAAACTTGTTTTCCTGAAAAAAATTAAAAACATGTTTAGGTATATAAAAAAAAAAATTGTTTATCTAAAAATAAAAATCAATACAATTTGAATAGCAAATCTTAATTCGGTTTGCGTCGCATTTATCCGGATCCAATCATCGACACAATGCGGGATGGCGTTTGCTAAAATCAAACTAAGTTTTTAAATGCAAAAACAATACGACCACAGAAAAATCGCATATTCCGCTTTTTAAGGCCCCGTCGCTTAGGGAAGGCGTGGTCGTAGGGGCGTAAAATTACACATGATTTATATTCAAGTCTATTAGAAAAAAATTTGCGGGTACCGTCTCAACATTTCCAACATTTAAAAATAAGGGACACTCTATTGTACATGCTCCGGCCTCCGGACTTGGATACTGGCTGAAGTCCTCTAGTCGATGCACAGCACCTCTGCTATTGATTTTATTGCAGCAATCAGGACCCTTGAGCTTGGAGCGGCTGCTGTGGTTGGTCGTAGGTCTGCTGCTGATTGTGTTGCTGGTGGTTGTTCTTGACGCTGTTGTGGCCGCTGCCGACTTGGTGGTTGCCGGCGCTGTTGTGGCCGCTGCCGACGTGTTGGTTGCTGGCGCTGTTGTGGCCGCTGCCGACGTGGTGGTTGCTGGCGCTGTTGTGGCCGAGTCCTCCGCTGTTGTTGCGGGCGTTGCGGTGCTGGTTGCCGGTTTTGTCGTGGCTGTAGGCGTGCTCGGGTTGGTTGTTGACGCTGGGGTGGTGACGGCCGGCGAGTGTGCGACTGTTGCCGCTGGCTTCTAGATGTGGCCCTGACCACCGCTAACTCCTCTAGCCGCTCCTGCCGAGATGGGATGTGTAGTAGGGTGTGTTGAAGTTGATCACACCGCCTACAGACTTCCTCGGACGTACAATAATTTTGGGAGTGGCTTGCTGCTAGGCAATTGAAGCAATAGCCTAGGCCCGACACCACATCACGCCTCCTTTCTACCGGAATCCGTTTGAATCGTCGACAGAATCTTAGGCCGTGATACCCACGACACAACACGCAATATAGGACTTCTAGGTCCCTTAGTTGATTTTCATCTCCAGCCGACCCACGGCTTAGACCCTGGCTTGTGGTATGGCTTAGATTTTGGCTTGGGCTTGGGGTCGAACTCCGGCCTGGATTCCGACTTGGACTGCGGCGTCGTACCACTCTGGTAGAAGTAAGACGTCGATTTGACCTATGACTATAGAAAATGGAAGACAGTAATAAGAGATAAATACTTAGATTAGTACTGATACAAATTGTAATGGGAAGTGGCAAGTGATACTTGGTTAGGTTGACTGGGATTTTAGAAGTTGATTAGAGGGGGGGGGGATTAAATATATGAATTTAATAACATGGGATGCGTATAGATTAATAGTAAGTATAATAATTGATATGAGTAAATTATGTATGTTATACGTGTAAGTGTCACGAGCGTAAATCATGTAAGTGCAAATTTTGTAAAATGTGTAGTTCAACATAATTTTAATTCGCGTCCTCTTTTTAAAACAAAGGAAGATAGCATAGTTTCACGATGGGCCTTGTAATGACTCCGGTGGCAATCCGTACGCAGGTTTTTATCAGCACCGCTATACACATTTTCTACCCTTCCCAGCCGCCATTCAGCGGGTGGTAGTAAATTATCCATTACCACCACCAGATCTCCGACTTGTACATTAGGACCCGAGTCTTTCCACTTATATCGTTTTTGTAGTGCTCGTAAATACTCTTCCTTCCATCTTAAGGAGAATTGGTGGTGCATAGCCTTCAGTTTTTCCCATCTATTTGTTACTGACATGCTCTAAAAGTCTTGCTCTGGTAGAGCCATCAGAGGAGCTCCACGCAAAAAATTACCCGGTGTCTGTGCCGTCAGGTCAGCCGGATCTTCGGAAAGCGCGGAGATAGGGCGGGAATTAAGTACCCCTTCGATTCGGGTGAGGATGGTGGCAAATTCTTCAAAATCGAATTTCCTTGCCCTGCTACTCGCTTCAAATGAAATTTGAAGCTTTTTACCGCGGCTTCCCATAAACCGCCCATATGCGGCGCGTACGGCGGAATGAATCTCCATTCAAACCCCTGGGCGATATATTTCTGGGCTATATCCTGTGCTATCGTCTTCACAAATATGCCAAAGTCATTTTCTAGCTCTCTGCTTGCCCCCAGGAAGTTTTTCCCATTTTCTGTTACTACCGGTTGGGGATGTCCTCGCCTCCCAACGAAACGAGCAAAGGCAGCACGGAAGGCTGCTGTAGTCAAGTCCGAGCATGGTTCTAAATGGAATGCCTTCGTGCTGAAACAGACAAAAACTGATACATATCCCTTTGTTAAAGCCGCAGTGCGTAATGCCGATGACTTGAGGTCAAACGGGCCGGCAAAGTCTATACCGGTAACCTGAAAAGGTAAAGAGAAATTGCACCATTCTAGAGGTAAAGGTGCCATGAGTTGAATACATGCTTGCTGTTTATAGACAATGCAAGTTTTGCAATATCGTATTACCTTTTTCACTCGGGGCTTGAGTCGAGAAAGGTAATACTCAGTTTGTACCATTCGACACATCTGAAATTCATGCAGATGCTTTAAATAAAGCTGGCAAAATCTGGAGTTTCCTGGTAATATCATGGGATATTTTTCGTTATAACGTAGCGACGAGTGAGCCAATCTACCGTCAACTATCAGCACAGAATTAGTGTCGAGGAATGGATTTAGGGGTTTTAAAGAACTTTTGTTAGATACCTCCTGTGAGTTGAGTAAACATTTATACTCATCATAATAGAATGTCTTCTGCGCCAACGTCAGTAGTCTTACCTTGACCTGCTTTAACTCTTGTAGAGTTATTTCGTTCTGGGCACTTGCTACAATCTCCGGCCTGAGTTTGGCCGCGATTTTATTAAAAAATCTAAACACGTAAACCAGCACGCGAAGTGCAAGTTTTGTGCCAGCTCCTGAGCCTTAAGGTACGGTCACATATGGCAAATATTAGCCCCAAATATGTTTGCCTTTATTTGGCAAATTTTTTTTCAAAACAATGTAGGTTTCATTTTGTGGTCACACTGCGCACATTTATTTGCTCATATTTGTTTGCTCGAACAGATGTCAAATAGCGGCAAACACACATATTAGCAAACTTGTTTTCCATATGGTCACACTTAAAAAAATATTTGCCGAAGCAAAATATTTGACCAAACTGTCAAAATATATAAATTTATTTGCCAAAACACTATTATACAAATTGTGATGGAAAATATAGAGGAATTTCTTTCAATTAGAGCGTGTTCTATTTTGATCTGGCAAACCATCTGACATCAGCTGTTTTGCAAGTCGTCTGTTTGTGGAGGCAAATATATATTAAAATCTATTTACTTACACATATTCTTAAAAAAAAAACAAAATTTTTAATTAACTAAAATACAATAAAAAGTGAATATAAATATAAATCAGTAAATAGTTTGCTAATATGAATGTTTTTATGTTATGTCAGGTGAAACCAAAAAGGAACGTCTTAAAGCAAAAATGATTAACCTTCTGTAATTGTCAATTTTGACAGACATGTGAAATTACATATGGACTTTACATCTGACAAACCCACCGCAAAATAAATATCGTGTAAAATTGCTTAAACATTTTTGAAAGGTTGAGTTTAAAATCGATTATACATATATGATTTCAGTGTTCTTTTTATATTTCGTAATCCATTTTTGAAATCTTAAAATGGTAATTACTCAAAAAATGGTTTTATACAATAACTAGCATTTAACCCGCTACTTCGTTAGCATCTCCTTTTCTTTCGTGGACATATTACGCCAAAGTTTATGTTTCTAGGTTTTAACCAGCTACTTTGTAATAGGTACGATTTTCACCTCTTAAACGTTCGAAATTCGAAAATGTACCAAATTTTTATTTGTATTTTTTAGATACGTTATAAATGTGATGTAGTTTTTATTTTAATGTTTATTGGTTTAAAAGATAGATGGCATAGCAAAAAAGTTTAAAAATACAAGTTTTACCCGTTTACTCATGTGTTTTTTTTTAATAAATAAATTAGATAAATGTTAAATTTTACAAAAATATTATTACAATACTTTGTGTTTTTTTATTTGATTTTAGTGGTATTTTTTTTTTTAAGTTGTTGCCAACAGCAGTTATTTGCTACTGTTTGCTCCTACAAAATAATTGTAAGAACAAATATTTGTTTGCTTAAAATACAGGCAAATATTTGTTTTTGAGTGGCCACATTAAAAGCATTTTTGTTTGACACCAAACAAATTTATTAGCCCAAAATCAGCTGTTTTCCTGTTTGTCACAAATAAATATTTTGTGGTCACATTACGGCAAACAAATATTTGACGTTTTTCGGCAAATGTTTGCCATATCTGACCGTACCTTTACAACCACGCGTCCCCAGATCTGCCGGGTTGTGGTGTGTTGGCACATGTCTCCATGTGGCGTTGGATATCAGCCCATGAATTTGCGCAATTCTATTTGCTACATATGTTTCCCACGTAGATGGGGGTTTTGCCAGCCATCCTAGTACTATGGCTGAGTCTGTCCATAGATAAGTTTCATTAATTTTCAATTTCAGAGCAGTATTAATATAATTTACCAGTTTCGCTAATAACACTGCCCCATTCAATTCTAGCCGCGGTAGGCAAACCGTTTGTATAGGCGCAACCTTGGTCTTTGCCACCAATAAATTTGTAAAAACAACATTTCTCTCCGTTTGACACCTGATATACACAGCGGCACAATAGGCTGATTTCGAGGCATCTGCGAAGCCATGCAGTTGTACAGTGTCCGCTGGATTATATTGAATCCATCGCGGGATCGATATAGCCTCTACCTTTGAGAAGTCGTCGACGAGGTTGGTCCAACTTTGAAGGGTCTCTGGGGATATTTCATCATCCCATTTTACTCCCTCCAACCACAATTGTTGCATTAGAATTTAAGCTCTTAGGACTATGGGCGCTAGCTAGCCCGCGGGGTCAAACAATTTTGCAACGGATGATAATATCTTACGTTTCGTAACCCTTGAGTCTTGGTCAATTGGAGCAAAAGTGTAGCTAAGCGAATCATTAAGCGCGTTCCATTTTATACCAAGAGTTTTGGTAGAGCTAGTTTCATGGAATCGCAGAAAATCTAAGTCATAAAGGTCTTCCTTTGGCAAGGTGGCGAGCAGTGCAGGATTGTTTGCAGTAATTTTTTTTCAAAGGAAACCCGGCTGCGGCTAATATCCTCCTAAGCTGATCTTGGGCCAATAATGTGTCTTCGATTGTAAATCCGCCAGAAGGATATCGTCCACATAAGTTTCCGAGCGTAGTATTGAGGCTGCTAAGGGTGCTTCCGACTCAGTATCCGCTGCAAGCTGTAAAAGAGTTCTAATCGCAAGATATGGCGCACAATTTACCCCAAAGGTTACAGTCTTTAACTGATAGTTCTTTATAGGGGAATCAGGTAGGGGTTGATACAAAATCCTTTGATATGGCCTGTCAGCTGGATTCACAAGAATTTGCCGGTACATCTTTTATATATCGCCACTAAATACAAATTGATACTTCCTCCAATTGAGCACTGTTGTTATTAACTCATTTTGAAGAGTCGGCCCAGTATAAAGCACATCATTAAGTGCAAATTGAGATTTTGTCTTTCTTGAGGCATTGAAAACAACTCGAACTTTCGTTGTTTTATGCTCCGGCCGTACAACTGCGTGATGTGGAAAATAAAATGAATTATATTTACCTTTGTCCACAATTTCGTGTGCAGATGTTTCCTCCATGTGGTCTAATGATAAGTACTCCACAAGGACTTGCCTGTATTGAGCTTGCGTTTTTTCCATTCTCAGCTTCCACTTTGCTCGGCCTAGATGCTGGTACACTCTCGTCCTCCCAAAATAATTTTAAGAGAGCAGTTAGATCTTCAGTCTCAGGTTTGTTTACCGCTGTGGTGAAGGTCTGAATGGGTTCCACCTTCATAGGACCACTGAGCACCCAACCAAAAATTGTATTATAAGCAGAAGTTTTGTCACAAATATTTTTCCTTATTCCGCTCAGATTTATACAATTCTCATAATCGTTACCTAAAAAAAGATCTATTTGAAAGGTTTTATTAAATGTTGGATCCAACTTATTTCGCTCAGGTGAATTTGGCTTTTCAAAAGACATCGATGGTAGCTGTTTTGTTACCCTAGGCAATACGATATCTTTAATTGGTATTCTTGTATCGGTTATTTTGGCATACAGGACGAGTTCACATTCTTTGCTTGCCGACTGTGATTGACCACCGATTCCCACGATCTCATAATGAGACCTTTGATATGGCAGCTGAAGACGATTTCTAATTCGCTCAGATAGAAAAGTTCGTTGAGACCCCGGGTCGATCAATGCCCTTACTGTGAACTGCTCACCTCTGTGCTCTATTTGCATTAAGGCAGTTCTTAGCAGAATATTTTCATTGCTGCTGGAACAATTCGCCTGAACTTGTTTCGAAGTACTTGGCCTTTCTGAATGGGTCTCACTGTGATACACACCTGCCTGGCTGCGTTGTGTTTTGGGAAATTGTATTTTTAGTGGCACTACTACTACTCCCTGGGTTTTCCCCAATTACTCTTACTCTTAAGGTGAGATGTTCCTAAGCAATTGTTAAAAATGTTATTCTGGTAAACATAATCGACCCTTTGTTGTACTGTGAATGTACGGAATTTTCTACAATTCCTCAGAGCATGATCTTCTTGACACAACTTACAATTTGTATTTATATTTTCTTGAGCGACATATGTTTGTACGCTGGGTACAGACGTACGGTTCAGCTTAAATGATTCTTTTGAGGTTCCTATACTTTTAAATCGCTCCACAGTTTCGTATCTATCTACCAAAAACTTCGACATTAGGGACCATTTTGGGAGTTCCCGAGGAGTGGTCAGCGATTGTTCCCACAAAGCTAAAGTGGTATCAGGGAGTTTGGTGGAGACTAAGCGTGTGAGGAATGGATCCCAGCTCTCTACGTCAATTCCTAAAGTGTTTAATGTTGCCAGGGAATCATTCACGGACGATTGTATTCTTCTTATGGCGTCACTATCTTCTTGAGTAGCGGAGGGGATACAAAACAGTATTTTTATTTCATGGTCCACTAGCACGCGCTTATTTTCGTAGCGGGTTTTAAGCGCGTCCCACGCAAGCTCGAAGTTCTCATGGGACAAAGTATATCTTTCATGTCTCGAAATGAGGGCCACTGTTCATAACTGCCCTTGAAAATTTCCGTGTCGTATAGAGGCAATTTTATAAAACTATCTGTAGTATTGGCCAATAGGTAAGGTTCTGGGTGAGCATATCTCGACGTTGACTGAAAGGCTGGGTTTTGAGACGACTCTATTCGGCTAATCTTTAAAACTTCACTAATTTGTGAATAACATTGCTCATATATCTGTGAACAAGTGGCATAATCGTCTGTGGCTTGCGTTTTGAATTCAACTCCTACTAAGGCATCTTGAGTTACCATGACCTTTCTGTAAGAGTCGTTTAAGTTCGCCCACTCTGCGTCCAACACCCTTAACTTTACCTCCAGTGTCGACTCATTATGATCCTCTATAGTACTAATATCAAAACTTTCCCCGAACTGTCGCAGCTTCCCACAATCGAACAGGAACTGCTCCTTGTACAGGGTGTTAAAAGCTGAATCAGAGCTTCCGGTTGCGTTCGGCATAATTGCGATAGAGAAACTAAATTTATACAACCAATCTATAAATGTTCTAAGTGCTTAAGTATTAGCTCTCAGATTATATGTATGTTAAACTTTGAAACTTTTCTAAGGCGTAGCGATCTGAAAACCGTTCCGATAAAAGTTATTTTCGATTCTTAACGTTTTAAACAAGACTGTTTGGTAATTAAGGGGTTATAGCTGCTTCAATAGATGCAATAGTAAATAGAATAATGGCAACTTTGGGTATAGGGCCTAGTTTGCCGCACTAATCGAGTGTACAGATTGCAAGTTAGGGATTATTAGTGGACAAACTAAGAAACAACAAAAAAAACCACCTTTCCGTATATATTAGGGGGTTGGGTAACTACAAAATAGTTTAAAAAAAAACAAATCAGAAAAGTGGATAAAGTTAGTTAAGGGTTACAATTGCATCTATCTTTTAAGTGGTTTCAAATTTTACCAAATTCTTGTTTCTTCAGATATCGACTGACTTAATCATATTGCGATCAATAACTTTATTCCAATTTTAGTCAACCGATAGATTACCTAATTTTTTCAATTTCGGACAGCTTAATTTTCAATTGATGTAGAAAATTCAGTTAAGTTCAGTTTCAGTTTTCATTGACCCTAAGAATTTTCAAAATTTAGTTCGGGCTTGGACTAATTATCTTTTATAGAAATTTTTAACTTTTTATCAATTTTAGAATCTTAATCTGGGAAATGTAAATTTTATTTAAAATTTTTTTCTCAATTTTTATTTAAATTAAACATACTACTAATCTTAGATTTCATTTAAAATTTCAAGAATTGTATTCATTAATTTATTTCTATTTATTTAGGAATTTAAATTTTATTTAAATTTTTAAGAATTGAATTCAATTTAAGAATATTAATTTTTTATTTATGTGGGAATTTAAATTTTTACGAATTGTATGCAATTTAATAATATTAATTTTCATTTATGTGGGAAATTAAATTTGAATTTTTGTGAATTAAGAAAATTTTATTTATTCCGGGGAAAATCTAAAGTTAATTAACTAATCCATTGAACTCTACAATCTTTAATTCAATTTCGCCTATTAATTCAAAAGAAAATTAAATCTTAACATATTTTTTTTGATTTATGAATAATTTTATTTTTATTAATTTTTGCTATAATAGATACATATGTAATTTTAAACAAAAGTGAAATCTTTAAGTCTACCGTGGAAATAATTGGATTTTTGAACCCAATTCAACTTTCCACTAATTCGGGCAACATTGCAATTCCACCCTGGGTACTCTTAACTATTTAACTTAATTTAATCATTCTTATCTGCTATTTTCAATTTTTCATTCCAATTATTCCGATATTATTTGCACTTTTCTAAATTTACTAAGCTCGCAATTGGAGGAATTGGCCTTAGGTAAATTTATTTAATTTTTTTTTTTTTAACTAAAGCCGAAAACGCACTTGAAAATTTACTAACTCTGCAATTAGGGAAATTGCTTTTAGTAAATTTATTAAATTTTTTACTAATGCCGAAACGCACTTGAAAATTTACTAACTCTGCAATTAGGAAAAATTGTTGTTAGTAAATTTATTAAAATTTTTTTTTACAATCGCACTAGAAATTTTACTAAAATTGCAATTGGGGAAATTGCTTTTAGTAAATTTATTAAATTTTTTCCGAAATCCGACCGTTTTTAACGCACTTATTAATGGGGTTATTTTAATTTTCAGACATTGGGAAAATTTGTTCCAATTTACCAAAGACAAATTTTCCCAAAAAAAATTTCTTTCCTCCCCTATATATATGTGAGGGGTTTGACTCCCTCTAATCAACTCTAGTTTCTCACGAAAAAATGGGTATTCAATATAATATAATATAAATAAATTTATGAATTTTGATTCTTCAAAAAAATGTTTTTCCTTTTACTTTTACGAAGTGTTTGTAAATTTGTGTAGTGGACTGTATTTTTTTTTTCTTTACTTATTTCACAGTGTTACGACTATCAGTAATTTTCGTCAACAAACATTAATTTCTTGTTTTTTAAACGCCTAACATCTCTTTTGAGTTAAAAGAATTCAAGTAAAACGTTGTGAGTGCGGATGTGTATGTGAATCTGCAAACTAACAAATAAAAGTATATTTTTTCTTTTTACTCCACTTGTCAGTTCACGAGAACGCAATATGAAAACCATCAACAGTACTATTAAAAGCTTTCAATTTAACCAAAGAGCGTAAATGGAATTTGATAATTTTTGTGTGTGTGTATGTCTGTATATGGTTTTCTAAGAGTTAAACAATAACATATTTTGTCTCAAGAGCGCACTAATTTTGTTGACTTGTGTGTGAATTTTAAATTGTTACCAAATCAAATTAAGAGCACTTTATTAAATTTTGTATGTTTTTTATGTATTGTGGTTTTATATGTAGGGAGATGGTGGATGATTCTGAAGAAAAAAGGGAGAGAACCAAAGCAAATAGTGTTTTTTAAATGAAATTAAATTATTACCTTCCGGTGATGATGTTGTTTTTTTTTCTTGTAGAAGCGTATGGGAGATGATTGTCTTTTCGCCCAATTTCCCTTTAGCTTATTCCTCTCCTGACGTCTTTATATAGCCAGGCTATTTTTTCCTTTGCACTCTTCACTTTTCACAATTCTTTTCTTTGCTATTTCTTTTCGTATACTTTTTTTGGTTTTTCTTCTTCTTTCTCTTCTCACAATATTGCGGCACTTTTAATTTTACCTATCTTTTTTTTTACATACTTATGTACATAACAATATGGCGATTTTATTTTACTTATATGTACATAGCTACCGTTTTTGTGGCATTCTTTGCCATATTTATTTTTTGCTTTATTTCTTATTTTTTTTGCGCACTTTTTCTTTAATTTTTATTTGAATTTATTTTTTAATTCAATATGGCGATTTGCCTCCTTTTTTCTCAATTCTTAACCAATTTTTCTTCTGGCTTTTTCTTTATATGCCGTATTGTAGTATGGCGATTTTTCGCGCCTTTTTTCCAATTTTAACAAATTTTTCTTTCTGGACTTTTCTTTATATGTACGCCCTTTTTCTTTTTCCAAATTTTTTTTTCTTCTGGCTTTGTATTTTCAACAAAAAGAAATTTTCCTTTTTGTATTTTAATGCCTTTTTTACGCACACTTTTCCACTTTTTTATATTTTCTTCATGAATTTTTCTTAACACACACTTATTACACTAACACACACACTTTCTTCACTTTTTCTTTATTTAACAAATTTTTCTTTATTTTCACTTACCCCGTTTGCTGCTCTTTAATTACTAAACCTGTTGAATTGCTGTTTTTTTTTCAATTACCTGATGTTTAGTTTGGTGTTTTCTTCCTTCTGAGAGTTGTGTAATGTTTTTCAGAATATTGGCAGGATCGCTGTGTACTGTTTTTTTTTTCGTTAAAATTGTCAGGAAAACGATAATAAAAAAAAATAGGTAAGTATTATCTTAGCACTTCTGCCGCATTAGCCGAGCATTAATATGCCCTTTTGATAGAGAATTAAAATGAAAACAATAATTGATATATTCTTGAATTCTTAGATTAATTCTGCTTTATTTTAACAAAATTCAAGTCTTATATACTAAAATTATTCTAAGTCAGCATAATAGCAAAATTAGAGCAATTTGTGTTTATGCTGACACATTGTTTGTATGCAGTTCATTCAACTTGCAGGCAGCATTGAATTATTGAACATATTCAAATTTCACCAATACAATGTTTACGTTCAATAACCCAATTCAACAAACATAAATGCAACGCATGCAAACTGGTCACATCGACTTATTAAAAACTTTAATTTAATAATGATAATTGCATAAAGTAACTTAATTATGATGTTTATTTATAGAATACTTAATTATAATGTTTTACTTATAAAATAACTTAATTATGATGTTTTATTTATAAAATAACTTAATGATAAAAACGAATGAGTGAATACACTACACCCTCACCCTTCAGAAAAATTTTACAATTTTTGAAATTGGATAATTTTTTTTTGAAATTGGTTAATATTTTGATATTCTTAAAATATAGAATTTGTTTATACAAGTTTTCAAGTTACATTGTTTAATTGTTGTTTTAGAACTTGAGTGATACTTATTGCTAATTTAATAATGTATTTTTGGTGTAGGTCTGTTTATTTTATTTTTGGTTTTACTTAGCAAAACAATTTGTGTTATTTATTCTGTGTTGTATTTCTTTAATAGATTCTTATGATAAGTTTTAGTAGTGTTTTTTTGTTTTACAGTTATATTTAAATTATTTATTTCAACTATTTCATATGGACCTTTATGGGGTTGTTCATTTTTTTTTCTCTACTTTTACTAATACTAAATCTCCTATTTCTAACTCTATACTGTTTATATTCCTATAGGAATCTATTTGTCTTTCCTTTTTTATTTTTTCTATTATCTTCTTTGCGTTTTCTAACGAATACTTCAGTCTGGCCTTAAGTTCATTAGCATAGTTTTCAAAATTGTATACCTTTGGATGATTCATGACTTCATCTCCCGGTAGACTTGGTAATTTTCCGAAAATAAGTTCAAATGGAGAGTATTCAGTATCTACATGAGGAGTTATATTATACGCAAATGTATAATAAGGAATCCATTGTTCCCAATTATCGTCCTCTACAAAAGTTAAAAAATATTCATTAAGTACCCTGTGATTTCTTTCAACAGTTCCTAATGTCTCATGGTGATATGGAGTCGAGAATCTTTGTTTTATCTTTAACAACTTACCTGAAGTTATTTGTTGGTCGTAATGGGCCAACAGTGTCAATCACTATAGTATTAAAACTGTCCGATGGCGTTTCCGTCACTTTCAATGGTTCTTTTGTATGTCTTATTTGTTTATTCCTTTGACAAAGGACACACGTTGATACATATTTCTTGACCATTTTTGACATATTTTTCCATATATATTTTTGTTTTAATTTTAGTATTGTTTTTCTAACTCCAAAATGTCCTCCTTGGGGAGTATTATGATATAACTCTATTAGTTCTATTTTCCTTTCTTCGCTTAGTATCCTCTGAGGTTTTCTATATAATAGTATTACTATGTCATCTTCATTCGATTTATTTAATTCATTATACCTGGCCTTAAATTCATCTGCAGGAATTCTATTAAATATTTCATCATTTCTATCCATTGCAAATCTTTTATTCTTTGTATTTTTTAAAAAGGATGAAAGCTTCTCCAAAAGAGTACCTAAATACTTTGGATTATTACTACATCTAACATGTGTTTCATTCTTTACTTTATCATTTTCTATTACATATTCATGCATGTTTTTCGTAATTTCATTATTCTTTCTGGCACGAGATTTCTTCAAATTCGAAACTGATTTCGATGAATTATTATCACGTCCAATGTGCACATAACTATTCTTCATCATATTTTTATTTTTTCTATAGGCCTTTCTTCAAATATAAATTTCAACTTTGTTGCTCTTTTTATATCATTGATCGATGTGCAGTCCCACATATGGAGTTGATCAGACTCTTTGTGAGATCCGCTTATGATATTATTATTTTCAGATGACTTTTTCCTCATACTTCTTGTTACTACTAGCGTTTTTCTTGTTTTCTCATCATTCTCTAATGGTATCATATTTCTTAGAGTTGTGGAGTCCATCTTTATTCTTGATAATGCATCTGCATTTGTATTGTAAGTTCCTTTCTTGTACATAATTTCAAAGTCATAATCTGCCAGTTCTAATCTATTCCGTGTCAACTTTGAACTAGGGTTCTTATGAGAGAATAACGCAATTAATGGTCTATGGTCTGTTACAACCGTAAATTTCCTTCCATACAAATAAAGTCTGAAAAACTGTATACCCCAATATATACCTAATAACTTTTTTTCAATCACAGGTTTATTTTTTTCATGCTTAATAAGAGCTCTACTGGCATAAGATATGGGTAAATCTTCTCCTATTTGACCTTGTGATAAAACTGCACCTAATGCAAAGTCTGATGCATCCGTTGTCAAGATGAATGTTTTGTCAAAGTCTGGATATTGTAAAATAGGTGGGCTAATTAATTTTTCTTTTAAATTATCAAATGATGACTGACATTCTTCTGACCATTCAAATTTTGTGCCTTTTTTTAATAATTTGTTTAAGCAATTTGCAATATTTGCAAAATTTTTGATAAATCTCCTATAATAGTTACAAAATGCTACAAATCTTCTAACGTCACACAGTGGC
This sequence comes from Pollenia amentaria, assembly GCA_943735925.1. NCBI lineage: Eukaryota > Metazoa > Arthropoda > Insecta > Diptera > Polleniidae > Pollenia > Pollenia amentaria. The sequence continues at coordinate 123,815,421 of OX031006.1, read as the reverse complement.
GCCATTTGAGTTTTTTCGTTGCAAAAATCATATCTTTTGAACCGAATAAGATAATTGAACAGTTTAAACAGCATATGATAGATAACTGTTCAGCCTATGAAATGAGCGTTTGGAAAGGGTGCTACGCTTTGTAGGGGCCTACTTATGGGTTATCAAAGTTAAAATTAGTAGAAAAATCATTTTTATGTTAACTAAAAAAAATTGTTTTTACATTTTTAGATTGTTTTTATTTTTTTTCTTTAGGGTTTTATGTTTTAAAATATTACCCAACAAATTTAAAAAAAAATAATTTTTTTTTTTAATTTATTTTTTCAATTTTCTGTAAAATATTCATCACAATTCGTAAGAGAAGGTATATCTAAAAGACTAACCATTTCTAAACTATAATTATTTTGTAACTCTATTCGTGACTTCCTCTTGTGGTAGGGTATACGCCAGCTTTAGCAAGAATTCCATTCACCTTATCCTTGCGTGCAATGGTGACATTCCATATTCGTAATTCTCCTCATTTGTGAGTCGTTTAAATTATCAAAGTTCTTCTGACTCTTTTTGCAAATCGGGCATGACATTGTTGAGGTTGTTCCTGTCAGTTCGTTTACGACTTTTCCGTCAGGTGGTCAGGTGGAACTCGTTATTGCATTCAATATATTTTCCTTCTCCAATTTGCAGCTTTGTAGGCTTAATCTTGCTTATTTGTTCTTCAATGTCCTTCACCGTGGTCCTTATGAGTTCTGCCGATTCCCTTGCAAACTGAAACATTATTGGTCGGCAATAATGCACTGATGACGGACGTGGATTTTTCCAGTGTAGGGAAACATCAGATTTTAGCTGCCATAACCATATACATATACATAAACATATTTCCGTCCGATATTGTAGCGTCATCGGAAGATATCCTTTGCTTATAAACGCTTTGTCCGGATGATCCATCGCAGCCACATTTGCTGATCAATGTCAACTTCTCAGGAAGAATTTTCACCTCATTTTCAGGAAGACTCTCCAACAACCGTTTTGCTGTATGGCCCATGAGATCCTGCAGATTGGCTTTCGCAGAGACTTCCGTAAACTCCGTATGCAGTGGTCGTGAATTTACTTTGGCTTGCGGAATATGCTTGTATCCGGGTCAAACGTCAGCGCCGTGTCGCGTTAAAGATTCCCGCAATTTCTCATATTTCTCTTTGGAAAGTTCTAAGTCCATAAACAAGGCCAAGGCTTCTTCGGAACCATAATTTTTAATGTGTGCGTTTGTGGGCGTGGGAATGCTTTCCTTAATCGTTTTGAGTTGCACTGGGCTTGCATCAGCAACAGATTTGGTTATCTGCGACCTAACTCTTTCACTATCCTTTGTATATTTAATAGACAGCGCGTCCGATAAATGCTTCGTGGTCAAGTCATTGGTGGCATCGGCAAGTTTCCTCTTTCTTGTGAAAATTGAACACTCCTCAATACTTTTTTTGGCCTTCCTTTTGCTCCTCTGGTTGATGTGGTGGGTTTATCTACTGCCAATATATCCAGGATGGTGTCTTCATTAAGCCAGTCCTCGTATTTGGAGTTGAAGTTCTGAATGGTTCGATTATATTTCACCCATTTTGCCTTAATATTTGCATATATCAGATAAAATTTTTTTTATAATTTCGCTTCTCTCAATATTTCCGTATAAGCTATCAAGTTCTTACTTAAATTGTTTAATGGTTTCAGTAATTGTTGCGCCAACTTTCAGTCGTAGACTAATCCAGGCATTATGCTTATTTTGCAATATATAGGCTTATGCTACCATGCCTAAAAATTTACCTGTTCCCTGCATACATATGGATTTAGGCTGAATAATGCAATTTTGATATTATGCACGTGTCCAAATAAGATTTGTGCCTACCTGTAGGGACCATAAGTCAATATTGTTCTTGACCATTTGTACGCCAAAGTATTGTTTAAGTGAGGTACGTACCTGCTAATTTCAATGAGTAGTTTTTTTCAAACTATTAGATCAAACTACTGTCAGTCAAAACATATAAGGGATGGACGCAATAATTTCTGCAACCATGTCTTTTTAACCTTTTTTACCTCTAGAAGCCAAACGGGCACGTACGGGCAGATAAAAATTTTGAATTATGTAAAGAACTAATCAAAGAACAGGTTTTGCAAATATGGCAAATATAGAAAAATATAGTTTTTTTTTTATTTTCCGTCAAAGTTGAAAAATAGTGAAAAAACGGATAGTTTTTAAATAGTGATTTACCAGGAGAAACACAAAGCAAACAGTTAATTTTTTTTTTATCATTATACATTTAATAAATACATCAATCAATACAAACAAAAAATAAGGCGATTCGTTACCTATTTTTCGTGATATTACACCTGAAATCGCAACAAATTTACTAAAAATTGTGTGTTTTTTTGAAAACCGAAAGTCGGTCAACTTTGAACGGTTATATCTTCTAAACTAAAAATGTGATATTATTAAGAGTGGCATATTTGAAATCGTTGAAAAGTTTCCTATAACATGGGTTTATTCAAAACTTCGTCGGCACTCATGAAAATTTTGATTTTTGCAACCTCGCTTGCTCTACGGGCGCCACTGTGCGTCATCAGCATTTTTAGGGATTTGATATTTAGAAATTGTTTCATGTTTACTTGGGTCTGGTTTGATACCACTAGATGTTATTAAATGTCCCAAATATACAACTTCTGGTTTTAAGAAACAACACTTGCTTGCATTCAATTTCAGATTGTATCTAGACAATCTGTCGAAAACATTTATTAAGTTGTTGTTGTGATGTTTTAGACTACATCCAAAAACTATTATGTCATCCACATATAAAAATGCTTCGGATTCCAATCCAGCTAATGCTACTGTTAACATTCTCTGAAAACTATTCGAAGATATTTTTAATTCAAATGGTAGCCTTGTATATTGATAATGACCGTTACACAGGGTCTCCACCTGAGATAATATCTTATATAATATGTGAGAAAACGTCGGCAGAATGAGAGAGCACATTTCTTCATGTTAATCTTAATATTAAACAAGGGGAACACGTATCTTATAAGATTTCATAATCGACTGATTCTCGTACAGTAAACTTGTATCGTTTTTATTATTTTTTATTCTTTTTATGTTGTTATTTGATTTTTTAGTTTAAAATATTGATTTTTTAAGCACTTTTTACAAGATTGGCACTATTTGCATTAATAAATTACAGATTTTAATAATGGTAGCTTATTATTGTTTAATATGTGTGTATGCATGTGTATTTTTGACAGCTCATCTTATAAGATAATTGTTATAAGATTTCTCATAACAACTGTCTCATAACATTTATTATAATATTAATACTAACACTATTTGAGAGTCCACACGTAAGATAATACTCTCTGCGATTGAATTTGACGTTTGCTGATATAAAAATCGTATATCTTATCTCAGGTGGACCCCCTGTGTTAGGAGTTGAAAAAGCTGTAAAAGGTCTAGATTTTTGGTCAAGTTCAATTTGATGGAATGAACTTGTCATGTCTTGTGTAGAAAAATATTTTGCTCTACCTAATCTATCCAAAATGTCGTCCAGTCTTGTTAAAGGGAACTTGTCATTCACTATCTTATCATTCAATTTTCTGAAATCGACGACTAGTCTCCATTTTTTTAAGTCATCTTGTCCCTTTTTAGGAACCAATAAGAGTGGCGCGTTATATGGACTTATTGATGGTTCTATTATCTTTTGTTCCAGTAAAGCTTTAACCTGGTTATTTATTTCCTCTGTGTGTGTATGTGGTAATCTGTAATTTTTTGTGTAAACGGGATTTGCATCATTTAGATGTATAGTCTGATTATAGAAATTGTTCGTTGTCAGGTTTTCGCCCTCTAAATGAAATATAGATTGGTATTTCCGTATCATCTTTACTAATTCATCCTTTGCAATATTATCATGGTTATGTAACTTTAGTTCACCTAATAACCTATTGAATCTTTCCTCTCCGTTTGTAGTTTGTATGTTATTGTTATTAATTATGTGTATGTGATAGTTTTTTAACGGAATTGTTTCCACTTTTAAATTTTCTACTATTGTTGTCTTATCTGAAGTGTTTAATAATCTGATGTGTTTATTGCTATTTTTTGGAATTATGGCATTCGCTAAGAATACACCTTGTCCGATCTCGCGGTTGCATATTACTTCGTCTTCTGCGATGTCTAAATCGAATGGTAAAATTACCTCACTCCTTGGTGGAATTTTTATCATAGTTATATTAAATTTGTCATTATGTATGGGAAGTGTCAAAATTTCTTGGTTAGCATTAATAGTCAATATGAATTTGTCATAATCTATATTACAATTGTATTTTAGGAGAAAATCTCTTCCAAGTATGCCGTCTGTATAAATTGGAAAATTATAATTTACTAATTGTATCTTTTGACTAAACACTGTTTCTCCTACTTGTATCAATATTTCTGTGCAACCTATAGATCTAATCTCTTCTTTCGTGGTTCCTGTAAGACAGCAGAAATCGTCTGGATCTTCATGTCTATGTAATAAGTCTTCTTTGCATAGAGAGACAGCAGCCCCGTGTCTATCAAAAATGTCAACGCACGATCTGTATCTTTTACATCTAATTTCACATAATTCTTAAGATTTTATGAAATGCTAAATATTCTATTAGTGTTTATTGTTCTTCCTCCAAAGATCCCTGATGTCTTAAGATCTCCGGACTCTGCGAGTTTCCCTGATCATGTATTTGGTTTATTCTTCGGTTTCTATTACGATTTGTGTTGTTGTAGTTATTATTATTACGATGATTATTGTTATTGTTATTGTTATTGTTATTGTTATTGTTATTGTTATTGTTATTGTTATTGTTATTGTTATTGTTATTGTTATTGTTATTGTTATTGTTATTGTTATTGTTATTGTTATTGTTATTGTTATTGTTATTGTTATTGTTATTGTTATTGTTATTGTTATTGTTATTGTTATTGTTATTGTTATTGTTATTGTTATTGTTATTGTTATTGTAATGATTATTATTGTTACGATAATTGTTGTTGTTGTTGTTATAATTGTTATTATTTCTGTAATTGTCTCTATTATGATTGTTTCCTCCACGATAGTTATTTCCATTATTATTACTATTGTTAAATCTGTTGTTGTGACTGATATTTCTATTGCCATTACCATTACAATTATAAGTGTTATTGTTGCGACCATTTGAATAATGGTTGTATCTTCTATTATCTCTGTTATTCCATGTTTGAGCAGATTGGAGCAATACCTGACTCTGTCTCATATCGGATGAAGTTTCCATTGCTATTTCTATAGCCTCACTGAGTTTCTTTACTCTACTTGCTTAAATAGTCCTAGTGATCTCTTTATTCTTTAAGCCGTTCTTAAAAGAATTAAATGCTATCATAGCATTCGTCTGGCTAATTATGTCCCTACTTTCTTCTCCTAGCGTACTTATTTGGATTTCATTAAGTTCCATTGTTAGTGATTCTATTTTGTCAGCAAATTTTCTAATTGTGTCTGTCTGTGTTATCATTGTTAATTCATTTATAATAATGTTTGGGGATTTTTTTAATTTATATGCATCTTTTAAAGCCTTGACCAATGTTTCAATATTTGTTGGCACCTGTGTCTGTCGAATTCTATTCTGTACCTTGGTTGTTATTTTTGTTTTATATACAAAATTAAAAAAAGAATTATGTTTACAATCAGGAAATGTGTCACGAAGTATTTCTAAATTTGTTAAGAACGGATTAAGTTCTTCCTTTATTCCATTGAAGATAGGTAACAATTTTGAAACTGATGCTAGTTCCGTAGTATTTAGATTTTCATTCGCCATTTTAACTAATTTGTCTTTCTTTGATTGTAATGCAACACAACTATTGCCTTGTTCTAATTTGTCTTCGTGAACTTTCAGTACCGTTAATGCTTCTCTTCCTAATTTATCAAAAATGTTAGTGTTTAATTGTACGTCTTCTTCTGATAATTCAGTGTCCCATAATATTTTTACAGTCTTTTCCGTTAATTCTTCTAATTCTAGTCTCTTTAATTGTATAGTTTCAGCTGTGTATCCCTTACCTAATGATTTTTTTGCGTTAGATACTAAATTATTTACTCTCTCATATATTTTGTCCATCTAATTATCAAGATTTTTTTTCTTTTGTCTAAATGATTTTATCTACATCGATAAAGTTATTTATAATAAAGGAATTAATTAAATGTAATTTTTCTATATTTAAAAACATATTGGTTTATTTTATCTAGTCTTTACTACATCCTATGTCACAATATTTCCTCATCATTAACACTATCTCTTTTTCTATGCTTCTATTTTCTAACAAGTCTTCAAGTGTTGGTCTCCTGTTCATCCCTATTTGATCCCAAAATTCTGTTAACCATTGTAAACTTTCTTCTAAACTTAATTTTCTTCTCTCTCTAATTGTAAATTCTATAGGGTTTTTAGGTTTTATAATTCTTCTCCCCTTGTCCATTTTGAAATAACTGATTAAACATATATCCTTGCAAAAAAAATTCCTTGTATTGTATTTAGTTTAATTTCTGCATTTTCTAGGTATACATATATATATTTTGTAATGGTACTATAAGTAATATTATATATTGATTAAAATATAAAATTATTTTTTTTTAGAAAAAAAAAATGTATTAATGTTCAGTTTTATGTCTCTATAACTTCGGATGTTGTTCTTTCCAGCCTTTCATCTTCAGCGCGTCTAGTTCTTCAATTAATTTTCGCTTCTGTTCTCCTTTGCTGATGTTTATTATGCGTTGTAGGTTGGCACACGTCTGTTCAAATTTTCTCTTCTTGCCCCCTCGCTTCTTTGGTTTATGGGCAGATTGGGTTGACGATTTGGTGTCCTTTTTGTTCTTCGCCTGTCTTCGCCTATATTCTTCCAATGTTATTGGCTTAGGGCCGGCTTCCTTCGGGGTTGGTATGTATCTTGGAGGTTGTTCTGTACTCTCGTTTATTGGAACTGGTACGTATTCTTCCCACTTTCTGAAGATGGTGTCTATTTCCTCCTAAGTTGTCATTGAGTAAATTTATTTTTAGGATAAATATTTTTTTTTTTTTTTTTTTTTTTTGTTTTGAAAAGAATATCCTTAGCCTCAAATTAATTTTATTTTTCCTTCGGTAAGGATAGACAGACTTTTTACAGGATTTTATTTGTTTGGCAGGATCGCCATGTAATGTTTTTCAGAATATTGGCAGGATCGCCGTGTACTGTTTTTTTTTTTTTTTTTGTTTGTTAAAATTGTCAGGAAAACGATAATAAAAAAAAATAGGTAAGTATTATCTTAGCACTTCTGCCGCATTAGCCGAGCATTAATATGCCCTTTTGATAGAGAATTAAAATGAAAACAATAATTGATATATTCTTGAATTCTTAGATTAATTCTGCTTTATTTTAACAAAATTCAAGTCTTATATACTAAAATTATTCTAAGTCAGCATAATAGCAAAATTAGAGCAATTTGTGTTTATGCTGACACATTGTTTGTATGCAGTTCATTCAACTTGCAGACAGCATTGAATTATTGAACATATTCAAATTTCACCAATACAATGTTTACGTTCAATAACCCAATTCAACAAACATAAATGCAACGCATGCAAACTGGTCACATTGACTTATTAAAAACTTTAATTTAATAATGATAATTGCATAAAGTAACTTAATTATGATGTTTATTTATAGAATACTTAATTATAATGTTTTACTTATAAAATAACTTAATTATGATGTTTTATTTATAAAATAACTTTATGATAAAAACGAATGAGTGAATACACTACAGTTGAGAGTTTTCTTATTTGATATTGAGCTTTTTGATTGAGGTGACCAGGTTAACGTTTCTTATTTGTTGTTTTCCAAGCTCGATTGGACAATGAATAAAATTAGCCTTGGTTAGCCTAAATTATTAAACGTTTTACAGACTTTCCTCTCTTAGGGGATAAGAGAAGGAGAAGGAGAAGAGTGTAATAAGCGTAAATGCATCGATTCTTTAATTACTTCGTAGAATAATTTGAAGTAGTTGCAGGTTAGGAAACAAAAGAGACGATACGGATAAGTATTGATTTAAGGGATTGTGGGACGCACTTGACTATGCTTACCTTTTGGGGATTGTTGCCTTTTGTGAGGAAAAAGACCAACGTTGATTTTTGTTTTTCACTAATTCACTATAATTGTTTATTCAATTGGGGGTTGGTATAATAAATTAACTATTTCAAATTCAATTAAATAAAAATTCAAAATTTAACATTTAAAAAATGTAATTAAAAATTAGAGTGATCAACGGGTGTGAACTACTCTAGTTGAAAGGTGAATGTGAAGTAAAGTTTCTTTTTTGACGCGACTTAAGCCTCGTCCATCTTGTTTCTTACTCTTCAAAGCCAGGCTTGACAGTCTGGTCTTGGAGAGTAGTCATTTCAATCAGATTACAATTCACAATAATTCAAGATCTCCATAATTCAAATGACTGACCGTTAAACAATTCATAAGTGAAATTTCAAATTTATATAAATGTAAAAAATGTAAGTTAACGTAAATACTAATAAATTTCAAATATATGTATAAGGCGATATTTTCAGGAGTGTACAATGTAGATTGTACATTATTAATGACGTGCTAAACTCCCAATTTTTATTTATGATAAAAACACTGAAATTTATTATGGTAAAGCAAGTTTCTATGCGCATTTCGCTGGTTGCTTAGGCCAGCTCGTCAGGAAACTTTTTCAAAAGACCAGAAAAGCTAAAAATATTATACAAATAATGCCATAAAGGGAATAAAAATAACACTGTGCTACACTCGAAAAGCACTTCTGAAATGACCTAGTGTGCGTTAAAGGTGTTGGTGAGCATGTTACGAATCCGGGATTAAAAGTTTCAATATACCTCAAAATTCCCGAGTTATGGGCCAAAGAAATTTTTTTGAGGCTGCTGCTTTTAAACATTTATAATTTTTTTTTATTTATTAACCGGTTTTTGAAATTCAAACGGGTTTGAAAAGCAAAATAATTGTTATTTTTAAATATATATACTTTTCATACAATATTAGCAGAAATATGAATAGATTTTTTCAATTATATGGAAAATTTTAAATTTTTTTTTAACTTTTAAAATTTCTACGAGAATTTTCCGAATTTAGTTTAAACACTACAAATATATTAAAGACAGTATTTTTCTGAGTAAAATGAGACGTCATTTGTTGAAATCAGTTAAGAAATGAGGAAGTTATAGTACTTTTTATGAGGAGCTATTATAACAAAAAACAATTAAAATTCCTTAAAAAATACTATTTTGTTCTTTTGTTAAACAATACAAATCGCTTATTTTAAACAAGTAAATTTTAATATATAGGTACAAAAAAACTAAAATAATAAGAATTCGAATTTTTGCTAATGATAAACGAAATTTAAGAGAATCAAGTCAATTGTACTTGTAAATAGCTAAATTTTTGTTCTGTTTTATATGAGTGTAGTATGCTGAGTGTAGGAGTTCACTAAAGTATAGAGAGTATGAGAGAAAGAGCATGAAAGTGTAAGAAAGCAATAAAAAAGATCGTTGAACCAGAGATGAGTACGTGAGCCGATTTTGCGTGATTCACTTGAAAAACACTGACGCAGAGTGTTTAAACATTATTCACGTGAATCACGCGATATTTTGAGTTTAATCACGAGATTGTGAATGTGTATAGAACTAAAATGAGCCACGATGTCAGTGCGTGATTAGAAAATTTTTCTCTTGTATGAGTGAGCGTGAGTCAATATTCCCTCACGGACCCATCACTAAAATAAACATTGTTGAAAGTACTTTTTAAAAATACTGTTATTTTTTTGATAATTGCAAAACTTCTGTTTTTTAATTAGTGTTTTTAAAGTCGAATTAGAAAAAAATTGTTTTTTGTGCTTAAGTGAAGTGTATTTTTAATATTTTATTACAATCCAATACGAAGTTGGCCCACCTTTACAATGTGTAATAAGCGTAATGTTTTTTGTTACATTTGTGGCTTATTTGTTGACAAACAACATCGCATCGAATTGGTAAAAAATAAATCTGTGGTAGAAGCTTATAACCTATATTTTGATCGGTCGTACGTAAGGAGTGCTTGGAATGAACCCCAATATGTTTGTTCAAAATGCTCATGTATAAATTGGTGATACAAATATAAAATTCGTTAAGTTTTATTAGATTAAAGTTATTTTATTAAATCATGCTAATCTAATCGAAACAGGTTTCCACTCTTTTGTTCGCAAAAAGTATTATAACTTCCTCATTTCTCAACCGATTTCAACAAATGATGTCTCCTTTTACTCAGAAAAATACTGTCTTAAATAAATTTGTTGTCTTTAAACTAAATTCGGAAAAAAGTCTCGTAGAAATTATAAAAGTTTAAAAAAAATTAAAAATTTTTCATATAATTGAAAAAATCTATTCATATTTGTGCTAATATTGTATGTAAAGTATATATATTTAAAAATAACAATTATTTTGCATCTAGACCTATAACATTCACTAGGTCACTTTGAAAGTGCTTGCAAAAAAGGAAATTTTGTAGCACCGTGTAATTAGTCTTGTGGTTATTTTATTGAACTGTTAATGGTTTTTAATCCAAATTTCGATATTTTAATCAGGCTTAAGTTCTTTGAATTTAATTTTCATTAAATTATTCCTATGAAGAAAGGAATTTTACAACACAAAATGAATTAAAGTTTATTGATATTTATTATTCTTGACTGAGCTGGGAATTGAACCCAGGTTTTCACAGACAGGTTGCCCTGACTACACCATTTTTCATTAAAAATGAGAAAATTCCAGATGAAATTGAGAAAATTCCAAATGAAAATGAGAATTTCAATTTGAAATTGAGAAAATTCCAATTGAAATTGAGAAAATTCCATTTGAAATTGAGAATATCAATTAGAAATTGAGAAAATTCCAATTGAAATTGAGGATATCAATTTAAAATTAAGAAAATTTCAAATGAAATTTAGAATTTCAATTTGAAATTGAGAAAATTCCAAATGAAATTGAGAAATTTTAATTTGATTTTGAGAAAATTCCAAATAAAATTGAGAAATTTTAATTTATTAAATTGAATTCTATAATTTTTTAATATTCATACAACGAACGTACATAAACATAATGATGGAAAAAATGATAATAAATACAAATCGCCGTATTATTGACCAACAGGCTTATCGTCCAGATCCAGAGCAGATTGATAAAACGTTGTAGTATGTTGTATGGCGTAGTATATACTGAAATCTCCAGTAGTTATACATGTCTTAGAAGCCTTAATCACCTCTTCTAAAAAGTCAAGTCTGCTCTTCTACTAAATTGGGGGAATAACGTTGGGTACATTCATTTTTGTTTTCATCATACAGCGATTGAGCCCCTAATCACCGATGCTTAACCCCATTGAAATTATTTGGTCAAATATAAAAAGGATGGCGAAAACAAAGATGAATTCCCCCCAATGTAGGAGAGCAGAGGCTTGCCATTTTAGAAGAGGTGATTAAGGCTTCTAAGACATGTATAACTACTGGATATTACAGTAGAACCATAAAACATACTACAACGTTTTATCAATCTGCTCCGGATCTGGAAGATATGCCTGTTGGTCAATAATACTGCGATTTATATTTATTTAATTTCTTCATCTTTATGTTTGTTGTATGAATATAATAAAAATCATATCATTAATTTTCTCAATTTCAAATTGAAATTCTCATTTTCATTTGGAATTTTCTCAATTTCATTGAACAATGGTGTAGTTTCGATTGTAACCACACAATCTCTTCAGAGGGGTTTGCCGTTTTACTCTCACCGCCATTGACGACGGATGACGTCAATAGTCAAACATCAATCTTTAAACCAAATGGTATTTTACCTTGGTAGATCGAAATTTGCTTTGAATGAATGATTACCTATTTTAATTGACTAACATGTTCTTCCTTACTTATGTTTTTCGTACTTTTTTCAAGAATTCTTCTTGAAATCCAAAGTACATTTTTTGTTTTTCATGTTTTTTGTTTTTCTTTTTCTTGTTGACCTTTTAAAGCAAAACGTTTGTAACTACAATTTTTAATTTTTATTTAATTGATTTACATGATCTTCCTTACTTCTTTTTTTCGTACTTTTTGTCAAGAATTCTTCTTGAAATCCAAAGTACATTTTTTGTTTTTCATGTTTTTGTCTCTCTTTTTCTTGTTGACCTTTTTCAGCACAACTTGAAGGACTAATTTACACATATAGCTCGTGCCGTAGCTGTTAACAATAATTAGTATTGTGGTTATTTTATTGAAAGAGACTACTGTGCTTGCGGCATCAGCTATTTGAAAAATCCAGTCACTAAATGTTTTTATGATCGGTACACGATCATCTTTGGGATACATAGCCCAATTCAATTTGTATCTTTTTTTTTTTTTTTTTTTTTTTTTTTTTTCAGTATTTGTTTATTGAATCTTCATATATTAAATATGAACTAACAATAATTAATCAAATCTTATCCTAATATTTGCTTTATGTCCTGCCAGTGCCAAACAAAAAAGATTTCGTCATCACGGTATCATGTTCACATATGTAGGTGTTTATCGCTCATCTGATTGGGTGAGTGCTGCAGTGTCTCTTCTTCTTAAGCGAGTGTGGCCGCCATAATTTAAAATATTTCTAGCTAATGGATTTGGGTGCAGTTCCAGCCTTTTTAAATATTTTACTGCATATTTCGTTATCATTGTTTTTACTAATGGCACATTGAGATCCTTGTGGATATTTGAGTTTTTGACGTACCAGGGGGCGGCTGTAATTATTCGAAGAAGTTTATTTTGGCGCCTTTGAATTTGTTCGATGTTAGAAGCCGAGGCAGTGTCACATAACTGAATACCGTAACACCAAATTGGCTTTAAGATAGAGTTGTAAAGTAGAAGTTTGCAATCGAGACTAAGAACAGAATTTCTTCCAATAAGCCAATTAATTTGGATTGCTTTTAGTTTCATTTGAGTTAATTTAGCTTCTATATGCCATATCCACGTTAAACGCCGATCTAGATGTATACCGAGGTATTTTACATGCGAGTTTTGGGGTATTATTTGATTATTTATTTTAATAGGGGGGCATGTTGCCCGACGCAATGTAAATGTTATATGTGCGCATTTTTGCTCATTGATCTTTATCCTCCATTTTTTTAACCACCTTTCTAGTTCAAATATATGATCCTGTAGGTAACGAGATGCTTCTTGACAGTTTGCGTGTACGCTTAGAAAAGCTGTGTCGTCCGCAAATGTTGAGGTATGGGTGTAGCTGTTTGTTGGCAAGTCCGAAGTATAATAGAGGGCTCAGGATGCTGCCTTGTGGGACTCCAGCGTTAATTGGCTGTGGAGAACTAAAAAATTCGCCTGCTTTAATAATAAATTGACGACCGACTAAGTAGCTTTCTAACAGCTTGTGTATATTTGCTGGTAAGTTTTGCTGCAATTTCAGTAGTAAACCTTCATGCCAGACTTTATCAAAAGATTGAGACACATCGATGAAGAGTGCTGAGCAATATTTTTTTTCTTCAAAGGCCTTTCTTATGACATTTACTATTCGATGAATTTGTTCAATTGTGCTGTGTTTTCTTCTAAAACCGAATTGATGATTGGGAATACATCTGTTATCATTTAAAATCGGCGTTAATTTTGACACTAGAAATTTCTCAAAAAGCTTTGATATATTAGACAATAAGCTTATAGGTCTATATGACTCAACTTTTGTGGGATCCTTTCCTGGTTTAGGTATCATGGTAACTAAGGATACTTTCCACTCTTGTGGGTAGTATTCAAGGCGTAAAATAGCATTAAAAATTAGTAGAATAATTTTCTTTGCTGTGCTGGGTAGCTCCAAAAGCATTTTGTTACTGATATTATCAAAACCAGGGGCTTTCTTGGGGTTTAAATCATGAATAGCCTTCTCGATTTCTCTTACTTCAAATCTTAGTGGAACAGCTGATCTAACAGTAACAAGTAGTAACTCGACCGCAGTATCGAAAGATGTATGAGGAGTAAATACGGTTTTCAAATGACTAACAAAAATATTTCCATTTTCTATGTCATTTCGTGCCCAACTTATTTTAGTTTCTTAATGGCGGTTTAGTGATAACTGGTCTTTTAAGATTTCTAGCTGCACGCCATAATGAGTAATCAGATTAAGGAGTTGCATCAAGTTCCTTAAGATATTTTTCCAGAGAAGCCGTTTTTTGAGACTGCAGTAAGTTTCTTTTTGTGCACTCTTTTAGTAAATTTTTAAGTTGAGGGGATCTGTGCAATTGCCACTCTCTTCGAACTCTCCTTTTTTCAGTCAAGAGACGCTCGACATCAGTTGAATATATATTACTATTTTTTATATTTTTGCGGGCTATGCTAGAATTTTGAACAGCTAGTTTGAGATAATTGTCAAAATTTACAATAGATAGATTCACATTCTCCGGTGTTCTAAGCGGAATATTTTCAGTGCAGTGGGTACTGAGATATTTTTTATATTTTAACCAATTTATTTGTGTGACTGACGTCACTAAGTAACCAGACGGAGGTACAATTCTATAAGGGTTTGATATGGTAAAAATTGTAGGTGTGTGATCAGAAGATAATTCTAAAGAAGCTTCAACGTGAATCGTTTCTGCGGGGATGTTTTTAACCACGCCAAAATCGATGACATCTGGAATTTTTTGCTGATCAGTAGGCCAATAAGTTGGTTGTCCACTCGCGACCACATTTAAATCCATTTTAGATATTGTATTATACAAAACACGACTCTTTGGTGTAATGAGCCGTGACCCCCAAAAGGTATGTTTAGCGTTGTAATCGCCAGCGGCTAGGAAACAGGATCCTAATGATTTAAAATATTTATAATATTGGCTTTCTGATATTGAAAATCTAGGTGGAGAGTATAAAGATGAAAGTACAAAGTTTCGATTTAGCTCTTCAACACAAATGTTCGTTGCTTGCAGATAATCTTCACGATGATCACACATTAAGTAGTGTTTGATTCGGGTTTTTATCAAAATAGCAGAACCTCTACAAGCTCTATCTCGAGGGTCCTTGGTATCATATAATATATAACCATTAATTTTAAACGTATTTCTTGAGGTCAAATGAGTATCAGAAACCATCATTACATCAATTTGTTTACTTTTAAGAAAGTATTCTAGTTCATTTTTATGTTGGCGAATGCCGTTTGCGTTCCAAAAACAAATTTTTAAACAATTCATGGCTTGTTAAGTACAGCTTGCAATAACATCGATTGCATTCTTAACATTTCCTGCATCATATTACCCATTGTATTCGTAAAGTTTGTTACTGTTTGTACTAGTGTTTCCATGGTTTTTTCTAGACGACTTAAATTAGAAACTGGGGTGTCATCATTATTTGGCAAATCACCTTGCATTGCCATATGGTTTGATTTTAGGACGTTAGCGTAGGATGTTCTGTTATTACTTGATGTGTTTCCTGAATTTGAGGTGGATTAGGTTTCGGTCCAACCGAGCGCTTGACGATAGAGTATACAGGGCATCCTCTATAGTTGGCAGTGTGATTACCACCACAGTTGCTGCATTTTTTTACATTAGGGTCGTTTTTAGACTTATCGCAGAGAGCTGTACCATGCAATTCTCCACATACAACGCAAACAGGGGTTAAATGGCAGTATGCCTTAGTGTGACCAAATTCTTGGCAGTTTAAACATTGCACGGGACCGTTCCTTTTGTGCGGCTCCTCTATCGTTATTTTTCTATACAGGATATATTTCAGACTGTAAATGGGATGAGTTTCGTTTTTTTTAAGCTTAACGTCGCCGGGTTCTAACTCCACTCGAAATAGTGGCTGGGGATTTTTTTCTTTATTTTTAATATTAACTACATTTTTAATTTTAAAGCCCTTCTCTTCTAAAAACGTTTTTATCTCACCTGGGTCTACGCATGAATCAATGCCCTTTATCACTACCTGAAGACCTTTACTGCTCTTCAGTTGGTATGTATAAAAGTTTTTCTTTAGTGCTTCTAATTTAGTTATTACTTTCATCTTCACGATTAACTTGTATTTTTGTTTCATTTATACTACCACGTTTTATTGCAGCTACATAAAAAGAATTTTCACCTATTACCGAGATCAAATTCTTTATTAAATCACTTGAGTTTTGCTCTCTAAGATATATCGGGGGTGGCTTAGAAGATTTTGAAACGTTTTGTGCTTCCGAGGATTCCTCTTCCAAAATTGCAAACCGATTTTGAGAACTTATTCTATCAGCTGTACCCTCTTTTAAAACTTTTGGGAGAGAAGCAACTGCAGAAGAGGTTGGGCTGCGACCCCGTTTTAGCACTGTTATGTACCTATCCATTCCAACTTGTACTTGAGGCTTTTGACCGCTTTTCACCTGTGATACTGAGTTTTCCATAATGCCTGATTTAGGGGTAATCTTTTCATCACTTGTTAAAATCGTTTCTGCCACTGAGGCACCGCTTGCAGGTTTTATATTTTTTATTGTATTAAAATCAACCGTATTATTAGACACCGAAGGTGATACAGAGGTTTATATTGTGCCTGATTGGGGGTTAATATTTTTATCACTTATTAAAATTGTTTTTGCCGCTGAGGCATCGCTTGCAGTTTTTATATTTTTTATTGTAGTAAAATCAACCGTATTATTAGACACCGAAGGTGATACAGAGTTTTCTATTGTGCCTGATTGAGGGTTAATATTTTTATCACTTATTAAAATTGTTTTTGCCGTTGAGGCAATGCTTGTAGGTTTTATATTTGTTAGTGTATCAACCGTATTAAATACAGAAGGTGAGAGGGATCGCGTACGAGTAATAGGTTTAGCCGTTAGGTATTTGCTATCATCGACTCTTTTTTTTTATTTCTGCATTTGTTTCGTTAACACTCACTGTGATATATGCATTTATATTATTATGTTTAATTGTTTTTGCACTGTTTGCACTCATAAGAGTTTATTTTTTTTTTACTGTTTACAGTTGTGCTCTTCTTATTTGTTATTGTTTATCAACACCGAGAATAAAAAATGTGTATGTTTATGTATGTATGTATGTACATACATGTATTTTTTTCTTTTCTTTTATTTACTTTTTTTTGTATACTTTATTTTTTCACGTTTTTATAAAAAAAAAAAAATAAACCGTATGCCGAGCTTAGAAAACACGTCTATCTTCAACGAGAGCGACAGACAGACAACTTATCGAGTAATTTATAATCCAACAAGGGATTATTCATATGAGCTTCCATTTTGCAAGTCTCCATAGTGGAATAAATATTTGTTACACAAAGTGCAAATTCAATCATGGATTCTAATTTATCTTTAGGTTGAGGTAATTTTCTTGCCTTCTCAATAACTCGTTCCAAAATGTGTTCCGGGCGTCCAAAGCACATTCTTAAAGTATGAATTATTTCTGGCACCATCGTAGGTTACATCAGCTTAATCTCCACAAGTTCCTTTGCTCTCCCCTTTAGGCATGATTGCAGACGTATCAAATTTTCTGCGTGAGAATAGCCAGCCACTGAAGTACTGGTCTCAAAGGAACTAATGAACATCGGCCAGTCGTCTGGATCACCATTAAAATTAGGCAAATCTCGGGGAATTGCTTGACGTGCTGCCAGTTGAGATGATGTAAACCCTGACATAAAATTCATATTATTGGACACATTGAAGGGGTTTTGTTGAAATTGTAGACTTTCATCCATTTGGGATAAAATTTTATATTTTCTTTCTAAAAATTCTTGTTGTAAACGTTGTTGTTCCTCTAAGAATTTTAACTGCAAGTCCACATGAGGTGAAAAGGAAACATTTTGTTGGTTTGCCTTTGGTTTGCCTTTGGTTTTTGTTGGTTTTTATTAAATGGAAATGAAAGCGAGGTTAGGTGCAGTAGACATCGTTATTTTATTTCGTTCTTCTGTAGAGTAACTAACCCGCAAATTGCTATTATTTTGTTGGACTTGAAATGGCATATAAACATTTGTGTTTGGTGGGGGTGGGTTCCTATTGTCAGTCTCTGTGGTTGTCTAACTCGCCATTTGCTGCTTCTCTCCTGTTATTGTCGGTGATGATGCTGCTTGCGGCTGCCTTATTAGACCCATAGAATTGCCAATAGATGGATTATTTTCTGCAAAAGTTTTATTTCCTCCGGAGGCTTCATCACTGCGTAAGTGACAACCTTCACAAATCCAACTTTCATCAGCTACTCCACTATTACCAGCAACACAATCGTAATGGTACCACTTATCACACTGTACCATTCGATCATTATCCACTGCTTTACATTTTTTGCAGTTAAATTATTTTACAAAATTTTAATTTTCACTCATTTTTTTTATTATTATCACTATGCTAGTTGAAAAAACAAGCCGGGCACATATCGTTTTAACATAATTCGGGTACGCTGAATCCAGTGGTGCCCGCGGTTTTTAAAGATTGGCTCTGGTTTTCGAGATATACCGTTATGGATAGAGATACCCCTAGACGACCAAATGTATGTCCAGCGCAACTTTATTTTCCATTCCCATTATTTGTTTCTAAGGCCTAGGATTAGGGAGGCTCCCATATAAATATTGCGTTTTATGAAATTCTTAAATTAATTAAAATTTGTCGACTTTTGTGAATAAAATCAAAAGTTGCAAACAGATTTTAATCATTTATGGCTTGTTTTGTTTGGAATTTTTTATACGTCTGCAAAAAATTAGAAGCATAGCTGCATTTTCCAATTTTGTATGAATTTTTAAAAAACAAAAATTTCGAAATTTTGTTAAAAAAATTATTTTTTTTTTCAAAAAAAAAAATTATGTTTCTAAAACGACTGCGGATATAAGAAAGAGGTTTTACTTTTCTTAATTTTATTGCGGAATTTCGGTTTTTTAAGTTTTTTCAATAAGCTAAAGCGTTTTTGAGTTATGCGAACATATGTTGTGCAACCTCGTCCATTTTCGAAATAACGGTATATCTCGAAAACCAGAGCCAATCTTAAAAAACCGCGGGCACCACTGGATTCAGCGTACCCGAATAATGTTAAAACGCCAGGTGCCCAGCTTGTCACGAAAAAAAGTGTCAATTTCTTGCACAGTGTATTTTTTATTCACAGTGTGATAATTGTTCTTGAATAAGCAATATTTTTTTTTCCTACCGTGGCACAGTGTTTGTTTGTTTTATGTAAAATTATTAAAATTGTTTTAAAGAATGTTGAGTTTGTCTTTAGTTTTTGTATACAAGTTATTTTTGAACAAACTACAAAAGGAGAAATGACCATCAATATGTACATACACACAAACAAACATGTAGATGTTGGTACATATGTACATATGTAAAAGAAAAAGAAATGATAAAATTTAAGAAAACAAAGGGAAGTACCACAACAATAATTAATACAATTATAAATAAAATATTAATGTCAATGAAAATAAAGAATAAGAAATAGAATAATGTATACTCATGTAGATTTCGGCGGCAACAACATTAATATATTAATTAAAAAATATATATTTTATGTTTATTTTGTTTTTTTTTTTCGTTTTAATCAATAATTGTTGCTATGGGCTTTTTTTTACTAATAAACTCCAAATAAATTATGAATTTTTAGTTATTGAAATTGCTTAATTAATAAAAAAATTATTAACCGGTTAACCGATCAATAACAAAACTAACCGATTATTAACCGATTAAACCAAAACCTCGGTTAATTAATCGAGCGATTAACCGATTAAATGAATACCCTAGTATGTACTATATACAATTAGAAAAAATAAATAAATTTGTTTGTATACATACTAAAAACTTGTGTTATCCAAAGTTATTTTCGGGAATACAAAACTTATTATTAATTAATTAATTTATTAATGACGTGCTAAACTCCCAATTTTTATTTATGATAAAAACACTGAAATTTATTGTGGTAAAGCTAGTTTCTATGCGCATTTCGCTGGTTGCTTAGGCCATCTCGTCAGGAAACTTTTTCAAAAGACTTATTCACTTTATGGTCTTATTTGTATATTTTTAGCTTTTCTATAAAAGTATACAAATAAGACCATAAAGTGAATAAGAATAATTAGTATTGTGGTTATTTTATTGAACTGTTAATGGTTTTTAATAACAATTTCAATATTTTAATCAGGCTTAAGTTCTTTGAATTTAATTTTCATTAAATTATTCTTATGAAGAAAGGAATTTTACAACACAAAATGAATTAAAGTTAATTGAAAATTTTTATTCTTGACTGAACTGGGAATTGAACCCAGGTTTTCACGGACAGGTTGCCCTGACTAGTTTCGATTGTAACCACACAATCTCTTCAGAGGGGTTTGCCGATTTACTCTCACCGCCATCAATCTTTAAATCAATTGGTATTTTACCTTGGTATATCGAAATTTGCTTTGAATGAATGATAACCTATTTTAATTGATTTACATCCTCCTTACTTCTGTTTTTCGTACTTTTTGTCAATAATTCTTCTTGAAATCCAAAGTAAATTTTTTTGTTTTTCATGTTTTTTGTCTTTCTTTTTCTTGTTGACCTTTATCAGCACAACTTGACAGCGTTTTTACAACACGAAATGAATTAAAACTTATTGATAATTTTTCATTCTTGTCTGAGCTGGGAATTGACCCCAAGTTTGCCCTGACTAGTTTCGATTGTAACCCCACAAGCTCTTCAGAGGGGTTAGGTTAGGTGAGAAAGGCTGCAAACTTCACACCCTCACCCTGAGACCAATATGGTCCATTGTGACGCCTTAATAAGTGAAAGAAAGAAGGAAATAAGTGAAAGAAGTCTAGTGTGAAAGAGTAAGGGAAGTAAATGGTGAAAGCATAGGAAAGGCAGATAGTGGAAGATAAGAAGTCGGACAGAACAAGTAAAAACAACCCTACAAAACAGAAAATCTGCCCAACATGTTTCCAGTCCCCAGCATCCTGCCGCGCAGCCAGGTCTTTCCCATTACGAATCCCGTCAGATTTTCGAGGCCGCCGCCCGAGACGTCTCCCAATTCGTGCCGGAATCTGCTACCCAGCCGCCTCAGCCTGCTGTTCTGTAGCCTGGGACAGTGGCACAGAAAGTGCTCAACTGTTTCCAATTCCTTTGGATTCTCACACAGCCTACATATATCCGATAAGCTAAACCACATTCTCACCGCCATTCTGCCTATCATACAGTGGCCCGTGATAATACCTATCATGGTCCAGAATGCATTTCCTAATTCTCCCATAGTAGAAGCCCATTGGAGGCCTGATCACCTGCAAACTGTCGAGCCCAGTCTTGCCAACTTATCAGCTATCTCGTTGCCGATGATGTTGCAGTGACCCGGTACCCAGCAGAGCCTCACAGCATAATTCCCTAAGATTCCTCCTAGAGCCCTCCTGCAATCGTCCACTAGCCTGTAGTTCACATAACAGCCCATAAAGGCCCTAAGAGCCACCTGGCTGTCCACATATGGCTGACAACTCCTACCTATCGACGATTTGCAAGCATAGAAGGCATTGAGACCCCTCTTCAGTCTCCTGAGTATTCCTTCTCCAGGACAGCTTGCTGTCCAGAAAAACTCCTAGATACTTAGTACTATCAGATAGCCTAAGCTCTACTCCCCCTAGTACCGCAAGCCTAAAATTCTCCACCTTGTAACTCCTAGTGAAAAGAACTATTCTGTCAAAACGTCCCAGAACGACATTGACAACCAAGAGCCACAATAAGGGAGAGAGAACTCCCCCCTGTGGGGTCCCCCTAGTCACGAGCTCGTGACTTAAGCGCTCGTTTCCCCAGTGCGAGTGAATAACTGCTGCTAAGCATCAGAGTTATCCATTCGACCAAGAATAACGAAACCCCTAAATCAGTCAGTGCCTGCCTTATGGCCTCTATTCTCATATTGTTAAAGGCCCCTCTATATCCAGGAATGCCGCCAAGGTGTATTCCTTGTCTCGCAATCCCGGTTCTATATAACCCACCACATAATGAAGCGCACTCTCAACAGACCTACCCTTAAGATAGGCATGCTGAGCGCCGCTGATGCCGGCGTCAATCTTCGTCCTCAGATGTAGATCAATCAGTCTTTCTAATGTCTTCAAAAGAAAAGACGATAGGCTGATAGGTTTAAAATCTTTGGGTTTAGAGTGACCGGTTCTACCTGCCTTAGGTATGAAAATAGCCCTGACCTCTCTCCACCCTCTACGAATGTAGCCATTTAGCAGACCTACCCTAAATAGTTCCACCAGCAGTAGGAGTGAAGATCTATGGATATTCTGTAGCATAGCTGGAAATATACCATCTGGTCCTGCCGATTTGTAAGACCCAAAAGTATTAACCGCCCATGTAACCTTATCCAAGGTGATGATGTCCCCCATCGCCTCCCTTATCTCACCTCCCGAGCCCGATCCAGAAAAGGGGTTACCACACCCCACCTGTTCCCCCGTCCCAGAGTCCACACAACCCGGGTAGTCAGTTTCCATAAGCAAACGGAGAGATTCGGTGCTAGATTCCGTCCATGAGTTGTCTGGTCTCTGAATAAATCCCGGCACCACAGGGTCCTTGGATAAAATCCTTCTGAACCTGGACATCTCATTTACAGATTCCACTGACTCGCTAAATTTGATCCACGAGTCCCTTTTAGCCCTTATAATATCTCCATTATACCTATTATAACTTATCCTAAAGTTACTCCAATCCTCAACGCCTTTTTGACTTTTCGAAATTTAGATTAAAGGATATACGACCATGGTCAGAGAAGGAAAATTCCAAAGCCAACCTCCAATCATCTACTAAGTCTCTATAGTTCGTCAATGTTACATATATTACTGTCCTCCCTATCTCTAGTTCTGAATGTTGGCTTATTCCCCCTATTACAGATGTAAAGATTGCTAGCAATAATCAAATCAAACATAGACTCACCCCTTTTGTTGATATCGGTACATCCCCATTGGATATGGTGTGCATTAGCGTCACAACCCAGTACCAGTCTCGAGCCCCTTCTGCTCGAGTGCTCCACCTACTCACGTACTTTTACACCAGGTGGATCGGCAGCCTCATATGGTAAGTTACCGATGCTAGTGCTAGGACCATTTTGTCCCTGGCTTCACCTGTCACAACCCTGAGGTCTCCATTGTTGAAAGAATGAGACAACATAAATTTGAGCTCATTTCTTGCCAATATACAAGTCCGAACCTTCTCATCCGTGTGGGGCACGAACAGTGTATATCCCGTGAGCTTAAATCCAACTACCAGATTGTTGTTGATCCAGGGCTCTTGGATTAAGGCCACGTCCACGTCGTTATCGATGAGGTGGGTTACTTAATCGGTTGCCTCTTAGGATCCATCATTTTTGGGAAACCTAAATCTGATAGACCCCAACCCAAATATCGCAACCCCATTCATCGACTTCAACTTCCTGAGAGACTCCTGGCCTACTGCGAACCTGTAGTCTCCCCCTTGGTTCTATTTACAACCCAGTGAAACAATCAGCTTCCACTGGCTTGTATCGATTCCCCCGTTCTGATTAGCTGGTAGCCCCAGTATGACCTGCACCAGAGGTGAAGGTATCCAGGTGGAGGTACACTACCGGCCTCAGTGGCAACTCAGACGCAAGTATAACGTCCATTCTCTTAGCCGCCGGGGATTTCTGGTCATCACCGAAACTTACTCTCTTATTTCCCCCTTTTTTAGGGTTCATACTAGAATAATTCCGGTGATTACCCGATTTCATTGCAGATGTGGACTCGTTTGCCACGGTAGCAATTCTTTAGTGATTCCCTCTAGGGAGTCACTGCCGGAAATTATTAATACATTTCCAGTCATAGTTCCCTTAACCGTGACCAAACTGTCACCATTAAGAGGGTTGGGTGGTGAACTCTTACCCTCCTTCCTTCTACCTTCCTTGCAAGAGGATACGCCAACAGAGTCTGATAAGGATGCTTTGTCTTTACTGACAACATTGAATTCCTCAGCAGACTGCTGTATACCCCGCAGGATAGGGAAGCCCTAGGATGACACCGAGAGAACCGTGAATTCTTTCGAATCTAGCAGCGTTCTTCCGGTGCTTCCTCAGCAAATGCCTATCCCGCCCATCGTGCAGTGAAGAGTCCTTCTTAGCTATCTTTTCTAGAAAGGCTAAAGAGACTCTCACACCACTCTTGGCTTTTTCGAGATTCGATCGGCTCTCCGATGAGACCAGTTCTATCGCATCCTGCCGAACAATGGTTTTCGATGTACTCAAAACACACGCATTTTCAAGAAAATATTTTATTTCCAGAACCCCCAGCGTCTCATTTTTGCGATCATCACAACATCAAACTCATTTTTTGTAATTTCAACCCCCATTTTTTTAAACTTTGAAAAAAAGTTAAGTTGTGTGATTTTTTATTTGTAAGAAGTGCAAAATAATAAGTGATAATATAAAAAACAGCCCTTTTAAAACAAAACCAACAAGTGCGCGATTAAATTTGTCGTCGGCAAAACACCACAGTGGAATTTGCATATGTGCTTTATTTCAACCCCAGTTTTTTATCCCTAAATTTGCGTGTGTTTTGAGTCCGAATAAATATCATTTGTTAAATAAGTAATTTACTCGATTTTAAATAAAAGAAATTCTAATAATTTCTTCTTCATCCATTTTTACTCCATTTATTTAAAAGTGATATTTATTACAAATAAAGTGTTTGTGTTATTGTTAACCCGCGGTTTTATTCTCTGTTAACAAAAGCTTTTATTTTTTTCCCCCGATCGTGCTCTAAAGAGAATAAATACTCGCTACTTTTACTCGTTAATTTTGCCAACGAGAAAGGACGGACATTCGTGAATTTTTTAATAATTTATTTTAAATAAATGATTGTTTAAATTTACCCCTTCAATTATTTACAAATTAAATTAAATAATTAAAAATAAAATAACCCTGTGCGCAATAAGTGAGTGAAATATTTTTATTTTTGTTAAAAGCACAACACTGTATATTTACTGTGTGTTTGTTGGTTTGTTTTGTTTTCTTTTATATTCACCCCTATCGTGAATAATTTTTCTCTCGTAATTTGTTCCCTTTTCACGTATTTGCGATCATGAAAAACTCCCATGAAAAATATTAATTCATAGAACAATTTTTTCCCTCGAAATTTGTTCAGTTTTCACTTTGAATTTCTCACTTTATTTTTGCTGGGGAACAAAACATTTATGCAAGTAATTCTTCTCATAATTCGAATATTGAAGTTTACAAAATTAATTTTAAGCTCAATTTTCGTTAGAGGCACAAACTTATATGTATATTGTTCAAAATGCAAAAAACATGTCGATTGCCTGAGAAGTTATGAAGCTTTTCAAAGACGTGGTGGCAGAATTTTAGAAATTTTTTTTACTACATAAAAGCGCAATAAGATAATGTTGCAATCAAACTATCACTCCAATACAATATATTTTATTTTTATTTTTTTTAACTTTCTTTAAAATATACGTGTATATTTTTGAACAAAATTTTTTTTTAAAATGCTTATTTTTATTTAAGTTCAAGGTTTTTTTTTAATATTTATTTATTTATTTTCAATATTTCGCTAACGTTTGGTTAGCATCTTCAGGAAATACAACCAAACCAAAGGTTAGCGAAATATTGAAAATATATAAATAAATATTAAAAAGACCCTAGAGCTTAAATAAAAATAAACATTTATTAAATTAAATAAGGTCAAATAAGAACTAAATATAAATTTTTTTTTAATATTTCTTCTTTTTTACATTCACTGAGAACCGTTAGCGCGAAAAATTGTTCACGGGAGTTTCACGATAGCATTTTTCCTTTCGAGGGGAATAAAAATTTCATGGGAACAAAAATTCCACTTGTTTTTCACGATAGGGGTGATTATCACACACACAACATACACTAGTGCTGCAACTTTTTTATTCGTGCGGAAACCCGGTTACTATTAAATTGGTTGTGAAAAGTGAATATTTTGACTCTTTTTTTATGGAATTTGCCCTGAAAAATTAATTTATTAATGAAATTAATTGATAATCGCAATTGACAGCTAATTTTTTAGTAAATATAAAATACTCGAATAACCCAAAGTGGGTACCCGTTATTATTTCGCAGCGGCACAAGTGTTTTTTTAAACTATTTTTTACCTTTTTAATTTCACGCTGGGGGTTCTGGAAATAAAATATTTTCTTGAAAATATTTCAAGGACTCGGGGTTTCAAATCCGGGTTGAAGGACCAAACTGTTTTCCTTGAAATATTTTCTCGAAAATATGGGAAAAAATGAGAAAAACACGGGATTAATTTTGTGGGTTTACAAATAATTGGGGTTTTATTTATTTTAATATTATTTGAGTTTTATTTTGAAGAACGTACCGTACGCTTTGGGTTTACAAGAGTAAGTAAAGTAGTATACATAAATAATAATAATAACAAAGACACAAATAACAACAACTTCAACTTAACGAAAAACAGTGAACAATAATTAGGGCCCGTTTACACTATGCGTAAATACAAGGTGATGATGCCCCCACCGCCTCCCTTATCTCACCTCCCGAGCCCGATCCAGAAAAGGGGTTCCCCCGTCCCAGAGTCCACACAACCCGGGAAGTGAGTCTCCATAAGCAGACGGAGAGATTCGGAGCTAGATTCCGTCCATGAGTTGTCCGGTCTCTGAATAAATCCCGGCACCACAGGGTCCTTGGATAAAATCCTTCTGAACCTGGACATCTTATTTACAGATTCCACTGACTCTAAATTTGATCCACGAGTCCCTTTTAGCCCTTATAATATCTCCCTTATACCTGTTATAACTTATCCTAGAGTTACTCCAATCATCAACGCCTTTTTGACTTTTCGAAATTTAGATTAAAGGATATACGACCATGGTCAGAGAAGGAAAATTGCAAAGCCACCCTCCAATCATCTACTAAGTCTCTATAGTTCGTCAATGTTACATATATTACTGTCCTCCCTATCTCTAGTTCTGAATGTTGGCTTATTCCCCCTATTACAGATGTAAAGATTGCTAGCAATAATAAAATCAAACATAGACTCGCCCCTTTTGTTGCTCTCGGTACTTCCCCATTGGGTATGGTGTGCTTAAGCGTCACAACCCAGTACCAGTCTCGAGCCCCTTCTGCTCGAGTGCTCGACCAACTCACGTACTTTCACACTAAGTGGATTGGTAGCCTCATATGGTAAGTATACCGATGCTAGTGCTAGGACCGTTTTGTCCCTAGCTTCACCTGTCACAACCGTGAGGTCTCCATTGCTGAAAGAATGAGACAACATAAATTTGAGCTCATTTCTTGCCATTATACAAGTTTGAACCTTCTCATTCGTGTGGGTTACGAACAGTGTATATCCCGTGGTCTTTAATCCAACTACCCGATTGTTGTTGATCCAGGGCTCTTGGATCAAGGCCACGTCCAAGTTGTTATCGATGAGGTGGGTTACTAATTCGGTTGAGGCTGCTCCACAGTGATGCAGGTTTATCTGCACCACATTCAGCCTCTTACGGTCCATCATTTTTGGGAAACCTAAATCTTATAGACCCCAACCAATCCCGAAAAGGAATCCCAGTTTGTCCTCCTTGGATTCCTATAAGGACGCCTTTTTGACTTTTCGAAGTTAAGATTAAATGATATACGACCATGGTCAGAGAAGGAAAATTCCAAAGCCACCCTCCAATCATCTACTAAGTCTCTTTAGTTCGTCAATGTTACATCTATTATTGCCTGCCTATCTCTAGTTCTGAACGTTGGCGTAGATGTAAAGATTGCTAGCAATAATAAAATCAAACATAGACTCACCCCTTTTGCTGATGTCGGTACTTCCCATTGGATATGGTATGCATTAGCGTCACAACCCAGTACCAGTCTCGAGCCCCTTCTGCTCGAGTGCTCCACCTACTTACATACTTTTACACCAGGTGGATCGGCAGCCGCATATGGTAAGTTACCGATGCTAGTGCTAGGACCGTTTTGTCCCTGGCTTCACCTGTCACAACCGTGAGGTCTCCATTGTTGAAAGAATGAGACAACATAAATTTGAGCTCATTTCTTGCCAATATACAAGTCCGAACCTTCGCATCCGTGTGGGGTACGAACAGTGTATATCCCGTGAGCTTTAATCCAACTACCAGATTGTTGTTGATCCAGGGCTCTTGGATTTAGGCCACGTCCACGTTGTTATCGATGAGGTGGGTTACTTAATCGGTTGAGGCTGCTTCACAGGGATGCAGGTTTATCTGCACATCATTCAGCCTCTTAGGATCCATCATTTTTGGGAAACCTAAATCTGATAGACCCCAACCCAAATATCGCAACCCCACTCATCGACTTCAACTTCCTGAGAGACTCCTGGCTTACTGCGAACCTGAAGTCTCCCCCTTGGTTCTCTTTACAACCCAGTGAAACAATCAGCTTCCACTGGCTTGTATTGAGTCCCCCGTTCTGATTAGCTGGTAGCCCCAGTATGACCTGCACCGGAGGTGAAGGTATCCAGGTGGAGGTACACTACCGGCCTCAGTGGCAACTCAGACGCAAGTATAACGTCCATTCTCTTAGCCGCCGGGGATTTCTGGTCAACACCGAAACTTACTCTCTTATTTCCCCCTTTTTTAGGGTTCATACTAGGATAATTCCGGTGATTACCCGATTTCATTGCAGATGTGGACTGGTTTGCCCCGGTAGCAATTCTTTAGTGATTCCCTCTAGGGAGTCACTGCCGGAAATTATTAATACATTTCCAGTCCTCATCGCGCGGCTAGTAGTGGGTTATTCGTCTCCAGGCCTAGTTCCCTTAACCGTGACCAAACTGTCACCATTAAGAGGGTAGGGTGGTGAACTCTTACCCTCCTTCCTTCTACCTTCCTTGCAAGAGGATACGGCAACAGAGTCTGATAAGGATGCTTTGTCTTTACTGGCAACATTTGATTCCTCAGCAGACTGCTGTATACCCCGCAGGATAGGGAAGCCCTAGGATGACACCGAGAGAACCGTGAATTCTTTCGAATCTAGCAGCGTTCTTCCGGTGCTTCCTCAGCAAATGCCTATCCCGCCCATCGTGCAGTGAAGAGTCCTTCTTAGCTATCTTTTCTAGAAAGGCTAAAGAGACTCTCACACCACTCTTGGCTTTTTCGAGATTCGATCGGCTCTCCGATGAGACCTGTTCTATCGCATCCTGCCGAACAATGGATTTCGAGGTACTCGCCAATTTGCTCTCCGTCTCGAATGTAACCACAAAAGTCGATGGTTCAACCCTCTGGTCCTGACCATGAGCCGAAATCATAGGTATTTGGTGCTCATCATCAGAGTCCAAGGTCAGATCACCGAGTCTCCGAGGCCTCAGAACTTGTCAGTGATTCCATTGGCCAGCCCATCCAGTTGGTCCCTGTCAATTCTGTCATTAACTGACTTTCTTGCAGCAGAATATCCCTGTGAACACCCAGCAGATCCGAGTCTGAATCTGACATCGGGCCTGTTGAGTTGATACTGCCTGCACCAACTTTTGTCAGTATGTCCGTTTTTTGTTTTATTTTGAAATTGTCCAGTAGCTCGTTTCTGTATTTCTCGCATTGCAAAATTTCTCACATTAAGTGTGAAACAAAAAATTCCATATAATAAAAATAGGGCTGCCAGATTTGACGAGTTTTTCTTCCAAAATTGGCAAAGTTGCTGATTTTTTCTAGTGACGATATTATTCAGTCTTCGAAATAAAATAATTTTAAATAGTTTTATATGTTTGTGTAGGCACCACAGAAAAACGATATCTTTCAAAAAAGGCAACTTAAAAAATTTATCGGCAAAATCAAAACTTCGAAGGAAAACTGTTTAATTTTTATTTCCTTAGATTATTTAATACATTTGTTTATGTGATCAAAACATTAAACTATTACCTCATTTTTCAATCAATGCACTATAGGAAATTTTTGCCTTTTTTTGGCAAGTTCAATATGATATTTTGTCACGCCTTTAAGTGATCTTTTCAGGAAAAAAACAATCTATATTTTTAATTGTTATCGGATTAAAGAGAAAAATAAAATAAATAATTTTATTTAAATAGACCTCAAGCACTATGTATACTATGTATGTATATATGTATAAAATATGTACTTTACCCATGAACTTTAACTGTTTTAAAAAGCTGTTTTGCTGTTTTTAAAAGCTGTTTAGCTGTTTTAAAAAGCTGCTTAGCTGTTTTAGGAATCTGCTTCGTTAGAAGTATACAACGAGATATTCGAAGATCTAAAGTTGGTGATGGCATTAGTTTACAATACTAATCATGAATCTGATATGAATTCTTAATCATAAGCAAAAACATGTAAAACACCAATTGCTCTAAAACCGTCTGTACTTATGCCTGTCTGTATATCTATCCATACAATAATTTTTCATCACCTAATTAAAAACCAAAAGAAAAGCTTATCATAAAATATGTTTTTTATTCCAATGAACATTTTTAAAAGAAAACGATAACTTTTTCCACCCTCTTGCACAACCAAGGCATAATTAATGGGTACAGCCGAGGAAAATGAGCTCCTTTCCATACAAAAATAATTGTTGTGGGTAGATAAGACAGAGAAAGCTATCCATACAGACCTTGTAGAAGCAATTGGAAAATATTGTTGATAAGACTTCCTTTTTTTTTTGTTTTGAATTAGGGGATGAAAAAAAATTATTGGAATTATGGGAATATGATTTTATAAAAAAATTAGTATAAATAGATTAGCTAGAATAAACATTTTTCATTACAAATTCTTAAATTAACAAAATAAAATGTCAATCCAAGAAGTCAACTTATTCGTTATTGATGATGATGAGGAAACACAGTTGTTTCCAGCTAATGGACAACAACTACCATCATCACCAACACCACCACCACCATCACTATCCCAACACCTTCCTTCACTAGCATCATCACCAACACCAGCGCCACCATCAATCACACCGGCGACTACAATAGGGGATAGGGTTTCCACTCTGTTTACCGAACGTTTGAACAATATCCAGAGGATACACAGCAAAAGAAGGAGAAGATAGAGGAAATAATGCTGCAGTATGTAAAAAAGCAGGAGGAAAAGAATCGAACTCCCGATTCTCCGTTGGAGGTTCTTTACGAAAGTCGATACAAATGTGAAATTTGTTTCCACTATTTGTATGGAAAGGAGCTCATATTCCTCGGCTGTACCCATTATTTATGCCTTGGTTGTGCAAGAGGGTGGAAAAAGTTATCGTGTCCTCACTGCCGACAAGAAATTACCAGTGTACATATGATAAAAAAGGTGGGGGAATGTTATATCATAGATAAAGTTCCCCCGCCTAATATAATGTGTTCTATGCAAATTGATCACACTTCCAATAGTGAAATGGGAAGTGATAATGATGATGATTTATAAAAATAAAAAAGAGATAAAAAAAATAATAAAAAAATTGTTTTTTATTTTTGAAAATATTATTAGATATTTCTTTTTTTTCAGTTTTTTACAGATTTGAATAAAAAATACGTTTATAAAGATTAAAAAGCTTAATGCTAACAAATGTTGTGCATAAAGTGTTTGACATCGACAAATGTTAAAGGATTGTGAATAAACATTTTCACAATAATATGTATGTATGATATTATTTAAATATATAAATGGACTATTTATATAATTACAACTTCTTAATTCATCTATAACTTTTATAAATAAATCTACATGTTCCTCGTCAATCTGGTTACTATGTTTTATCAATAATTGTTCCAATTCAGCTGATGTTACCATTTTGAAAATAGTTAAAATAGTAGAAGTGATGTACTCTGTATAAAGATTAAGGATCAACTAAAAATAAAATTATCAACTTCAAATGTTTTATTGATTAATAAGGTTTTCTTTATTTAAATATAAATTTAGAAAATTTCTAAGTAAAATTACATTCTTTTCAGCACATATTTGATTGATATTATTATGATTTTTACAAATATTTATATTAGGATTATTTTTATATAAAGTTTTTATATTCGGACAGTTCCAATAATCTAAATTAATTATATATATTTCTATTTCTCCTCCAAGTAGTTCTTTTAACCATCTAACTTTTTCAAATCCTTTAACATATACAACAGAATATTCTTCTTCTTCTTTTCTTTTTTCATAACTAATATTAAGTATTCTATTAACTCTTTTAGTGTAGACTCTTCAGTATCCCAATGTAATCCATGCAAGTGATTATATAACCATTTATTTGTTATCCTATCCTTATTAATTAAATCTGAATATTTTAATGGTGATTCAAAGAGAAAAGTTTGGATTTCGAAATCAGAGACTGAAATGCAGACTTCTTTTTGCAAATAATTTATTTGCAATACAAAATCCTTGCAGATCAACGACTATAAAACTATCTTGCTGCTGCATTGTCTCCAACAAAACTGATATAAAATAAATAAAAACGTGCTATCTTTATAATTTTGATTGTATTTTATTTAAAAATTACATTTCAAAATTAAAGCTGTAATATAATTTTTTCTCTCAACCAATATTTTTAACCATGGAAAATGTCGATAAGAGAAAAGACGTTCGGTTGGTTAGTGAGTGGGGACGTACCAGCCGTAACCAATTTGGGTGTAAGTGAACTTATAGCAAAACCAAATTTTCACAGTATTTCACAGTTTACTGATAATTAAAAAACTTAAAATTAATTAAAAATCTATATTTACGTTGAGAAGATTGGCATTATCCTCTTCCATAAGTTCAGGATAGTTATTTATTCTATAATGATGCAAAAGTATCAACGCCATTATCTCTAATAAATCTCTTATAATCTAAATAACTTAATGTTAGTTTTTTGATGTATCTTAGATCTAAATATATACATTGAATCATAATATAATTTTTTTCTTATAGACATTTTCTAAAGTCATTTATACTTAATTTACTAGTTACACAATGCTTAACCCCCTTAATTTTTTTTAATTTCCTGACGTACCCTGTCAATTTTCACTGAATACATTTTCGCGCTTAATCCAATTAATTCCTTAATAATTTTTCCATTACACTCATCCTTCATCATCCCTAAAACTTTTTTATTAAGAAGTGGGATATTGTAGACATTATCTACCGGATATGCAGATGTATCAAAATGAGTATTTATATCATTTTTAATATCTCTGTATAGATCATCTGTGTTAATGTCATAAATAAAGGAATCAGTATCCATATAATTGAGTTTAATGTTTTCACGATATTTAGGCTTTATGTAATCATAATGAAAACTATACATTTTCCATTTGAATATTTCTAAAACTGAAAATCCAATATAAATAGGTTTATTGTATTCAGTTTTAATTCTATTCATTTGGATAGCATGCATATTGTCATGAATTTGAAGTGAACTATGGAAATTTGGCTTAGCTATAAGAGCTCGAGCTCCTAAGCGTTTACCTCTATTCTCCCATTGACATACTATTTTAATGTCTTTCTTCTTGTCAACATTTTCCATAGTTTTCCCGTATACTGCATTATTAAACAATTTGAAAAAATTTTGTTCAAATGAATTTTTAGCTAGTGTTCTGTGATGGTTATTTAAATCGATATATTTTTGTAACCAATTTGATTGATCAAATTGAAGAATTCTATGTATTTTCTTTAAAATTATACCATGTTGAATACATTATAGTTTTACTATTTAAATCAGTTATTAGTTTCTTTTGTTTCATGGTTTCAATTTTCTTATTCTCAGCACAAAATGGTAAATCATTATGAAAGTCATGTAATGTAGATGGATATTCTAGATCTACTTCTAATATATATCCTAATGGAGAATCTGCTTTATTAATAACGTTGAAATGTTTACAATTTTCAACCCATTTAAAATTTTTATAAGGGAGGTATTGTGACATTGCATAACCATACAAGTTATTAACATCTAAATATATTAAGTAATTTGATTTTTTGTTAGAATCGTAATCACTAATATTTTTATTATTAGCAATTGAATGTCGATTAGAACATTGAACAATACCTCTCTTAATACCTCGAAGAACAAAATTATATATATTAATATCAGTCAACAAATCCAATTCTATTTCAGTTGTTTTCAACATTGCATCCCAGGATAAACCTGGGGTAGTATAATACTGACATGGATCGAAATTATAAATTCTTGCACAAACTTTTCGGAAATTTTCAAATATATCACACAGTAAAAGAATATCAACTTTTTAATATAAAAGTAAATAATCCTTTAATGTTGTACATTTAAATGTTTTCCATACTTTTTGTGCATGTTCATAATCCTCTACACTACACGACTCATTATTTAATTTATTGAAAAATACTGAACGAGGTGGTAATTGAATTTCTTCAAGACGATTCATTGAATCTAAATAGTCATACGGAAAGACACCTTAACGTTTCATCAAATTGAATTCTTCATCATTTGGATAGCTTGATTTTACTACCGTTAAACCACTGACGGACAAATAACCTGCTAATTTTGCTATAATCGTTGGCATAAACCTAAATGAATCGAGAAAACGTAACTCAATTGTATCTTTTTCATTTACAGAAACTCGTTTTGATATAGACACATAAAGCTCCTTATTTAAAGATATAATATTTATATCGCCGTCAATTTTTGAAAGCTCTCTTACAAACAGATGACAATCATATGCCGGAAGATTATGAAAAAATATAGGGATGAAATTTGCAATTTGATATTCTAAATTACACTGATTATGAGCAGCACCCCTATATTGACCAAATATGGCAACTCTTGCTTTCATAATGATGTATCTGTTGAAGGGGTGTTAAGGAATTCATTGGTTTAATTACTCTTAGATGACAAGTGTAAATAGTCAAAATGTCGTCAACTAAACTTTTAAAAAAATGTGGCGCATCAATACCATTGTAAATTCTAAAAATATCTAAATCTGAGTTATAGGAACATTTAATATAATAACTATAAGCAAAATGATACATGCAAACTTTCTCTGTAATTTGCGTGGTAATGGAATGTATTGAGAACCTTTGATGCACTTATATTGATTAATATTCATCTCCAAACGTGTTATTTCAATTAATGTCCAACCACTATCACGCTCCTGAAATTCGCTCATCTTTTTAATTATAACATTACATTGCTCGTTGAATATCATCTCTTGTTGAATACATACTAAGAATGTTCCTTTTAGTCTGATGGGATTTTTTATCAACCATACAAGAATCTTTATCTTCCTTTATCAGTACATATTCGCAAAACAGTTCCATGTTAAATTTAATGTTTTCATGTTTTTGTATGTTGTCTGTTAATAATTTAATTAATTTCTCTCTGATTTTCGTTAAAAATTTTCAAGTATTAAACTATTTTTATTATTGTTTTCAACTAAATATGTAATAATTATTTGATTAAATGATGATTTTATACATTAAACATCACCATCATTATCTGATTTCTCAGCACACTTAAGTTTATGTTCATTTGTTCTATTACACAGTACAACATTTTTCAGGTAATTGATTGCCAACTCAATTCTGTGAACTGTATGTGAAATTAGACCCAAAAAGAAGAATTTCTGCATCATTCGTTTTGTCTTCTTACCTGCGATTTGAAGTTAGTATCGATTTGAAGTTAGTACTATCGTATAGGGGAATTTATCACGTTTTAGGCCCTGTTGTTTGACATAGCTCGACAACCACTAGCCCAATTTAGTTGAAATAAATTTTAAAAAATTAAGAATTACAATTCCCTTAATCTGTTTATATATTGTTTTCCTATACAAGTAACACTTTCGAAGTTAAAAATGAATGTATGAAGGGAAAAAATTATTTTTTGCCTAAAAATTTAAATTTTTTTTTTTAAAATACATAAAAAATGCAAAATGGAAAAAAGTTTTAAGTCTAGTTATTTTTTCGCAAAGTCACATAACCTATGAGCAAAATGAGACAAAGATCATAAAAATCGATGCACGCGTTTCGCTTTTATTCGCAATTGAGTAAATGTATGAATTTCAAAAATTTGCTCGAGATATGCACAACATTATTTGGAGAAAACATTGACACCTTTTTCATGATTCTGAGAATTAAAAAAAAAGGAATAAACAAAAGGTTATTTGATTTTTATGATTGCGGTAATAAATGTACGTGGACAATTAAACGGAAAGTGGACCTTTTTATTATTTGGGTTTTTCCGGTGGCTACCTATATGATTTTTTTACAGAAATTGCACCCACATTTAAGGGTGGTCATTATTTGGAAAGTTTTGCACAGTTTGAAACGTACAAGTGCTGAATCAGGTATATAGCCAGCCGCCCTTAAAATATGCGCCCATTTATAAGTACATGGCAGTAAAATATTCAAAAATACGTAGTATTTATAGGTGTGCATTGATCGATTTTTGGCATTCAGCCAGTGCCGACGAACGCGAACAGTAAAAGTGATTTTTCTCCAGTTTTTTAAAAGTGAATAACAACAAAACATAAAATATATCAATATGGAAAACAACAAGTGCCCATATTTGGATGAATATTGTTACGTTTGTGGTCATATCGTCCGAAAAATACAGAAAAAAGATCGAAAAAATTTGTTTACTGAGCAATTCAAAACCGCGTATTGTAATTATTTCGATGAAGCAGATTTAAGTGGTGCAAATTTTACGCCGAACACAGTGTGCAACAGTTGTTATACTACCCTTCTAAAATGGATTCACGGAAAAAGTGGAAAGTTATCTTTTATGAAGCCAGTAATTTGGGTGGAAGACACAACTGGACATGATGAATCCAGGTGCTATGCATGCATAAATTTTCGTCCTGGATTAAACAGACAACAATTGAAAACAAAAGTATACACTGCTGCATTTACTGCCACACTTCCAGTGCAACGCCCTGCTGATACCGATGCACCTAAACCTCCGAGTGCGGATACTGTGTCCCTGCTAGCCGAAACCGTTTTCACCAATCCGACCGATTTGGATGATGCTGATTGGATACCCGATATTGAAAATAGTGCACCACAACCGCTACCACAAATCGAAATGGATTACATTGTGGCCAAGCTGGGACTATCACAACACGACTCCGAATGGCTGACATCATTTTTGAAGAGAAGAAAACTCACACAGCAAAATGTCAGCGCAACATCATACCGACAACGCCAAGCTGATTTTCAGAAATTTTATTCCGTTGACGAAGCAGACGATACAGACTCAGACCATGAATATGAACAACCTACGAAGAAAGCAAGATCATCAGAACCACAAGCGTCAACTTCTACAAGGATGGATATTGCCAATAATTGAAAAAATGTTCTAAATTTTGTTTTTATGCATATTATAATTGCGTATTAATTGCATATTATTTTATTTTCATTAAGTTTTTATAAATAAAGTTTTTTTTTGCATGATAATTTTTTAATTTATATTTTTATTTTAAGGGTGGTGGCTATAACTGATTTTTGAAATACATACCTTTACTCAATTGCGAATAAAAGCGAAACGCGTGCATCGATTTTTATGATCTTTGTCTCATTTTGCTCATAGGTTATGTGACTTTGCGAAAAAATAACTAGACTTGAAACTTTTTTCCATTTTGGATTTTTTATGTATTTTTAAAAAAAAAAATTTTAATTTTTAGGCAAAAAATAATTTTTTCCCTTCATACATTCATTTTTAACTTCGAAAGTGTTACTTGTATAGGAAAACAATATATGAACAGATTAAGGGAATTGTAATTCTTAATTTTTTAAAATTTATTTCAACTAAATTGGGCTAGGGGTTGTCGAGCTATGTCAAACAACAGGGCCTAAAACGTGATAAATTCCCCTATACGATAGTACTAACTTCAAATCGATACTAACTTCAAATCGCAGGTAAGAAGACAAAACGAATGATGCAGAAATTCTTCTTTTTGGGTCTAATTTCACATACAGTTCACAGAATTGAGTTGGCAAATCATGTGTTGTACTGTGTTATGGTAGTGCCAATTTGTGTTTGTTATATATTTTTTACAATATTTACAATTAATATTAGTTTCATCATAATTGATGTCATCTTTTGTATTAGAGTGTGAGTGTCGATGCCATTCCAAACGATCCGAAAAATGTATATTACATGTTTGACATTTAAACGATGAGGATGGTCCATCATGATGTAATCGAATATGTCTTCTTAAATTTGTATTAATAGTGAATACTTTTCCGCAAAATTCACAAATAAAACCGCCAGCCATTTTACTTTTTTTTTAGTAAGAACTCAATGATTTAACTATCAGAACAAGAATGGTTCTGTGTCCCCCAGAAGTAGTCGTATTTATATCATGAATTGTTGATGAGGGGAGTAAAAAGTTAGGGGGCAAGTTCCATATAAGTCTTATTCGAAAAATAAAAAGGTTTAATATTACAAAAAAAAAAAAAAAAATAATCAAAAATATTTTAATTTTCCACTCGATTCGCTACTGCGACATATATTTTTTTTTATCAATCAAAACAAATAGTTTGAAGTTATTCTTCAACCCAAATAAAATTCAAAACTAACTTTCCATAACATACACTTTCTTATCCGAAAATATTTAGGTATATGTATGTCATAAATTCTTTATTATTAAATTTATTACGTACAAAATTTTTGATAACTTAATAAATTCACAATTTAATTAGTTATTTTTCCTTTTTTTCTGTCCATCTAATAATTTTTTTTCATCACCTAATTCAAAACAAAAAAAAAGAAAGTCTTATCAACAATATTTTCCAATTGCTTTTACAAGGTCTGTATGGCTAGCTATCTCTATAGCTGTATGTCTGTCTGTCTATCTATCTATCTACCCACAACAAAATTTGTTTTTGTTTTTTTTTTCGTATACACTCGATCATTACAACAAGCAAAACAGCAACAACATCCCTTCATCTGGCTCTCCATGTATGTCTGTCTATCTATCTACCAACAACAAATACACTCGATCATTACAACAAGCAAAACAACAACAACATCCCTCCATCTGGCTTTCCATAAACACACACATTTATTTCACCTACTTTCCATCTATCTATATCTAAACAAGGCGTCACAATGGACCATTTTGGTCTCTGGGTAAAGGTGTGGAGGAGACTTTACACCCAGCCTTTCCACCTATTTATAAGCATTTAAGACTGGAAGCTAACGCTTAAGGTTTAAAAACCATATACATATATACTATATGAATGATACTTGAACTATCAAAATAAGCTGATAATGTTAATGTTGTGAGTAAAACTTTGTAAGGGTTTAAGAAATAAATGCAATATCTCTCCACTGTAGCGAACCTAATGAATATCTTATTAAGTAAACCAACCTACTGTAGCGAAACATATTCAAAATAAACAAAATGCTTTAAACAGAACATCCAGGGATGGGAGCACTGTTTTAACTGATTCTTGCTTTTTTGTGGTTTTATTTACATGCAAAAAGCCTTTTAATGATTACATACTCCTATCCAGGCATGATCCAAAATTTGTATGGGAAAAGTGGCGCCGGATTGGTACAAACATACTACTAAGAATCTTGGGGTACGTGCTTAGGTTCTTTAACAACTCAATGATGCCCAGCACAGAGCGGCCAAAGCATATCTCGCTAACCCCGAAGGAACTGGACGACTCTGTAGCTGTTATTGTTCGAGCAATACAAGTTTCTGAATTCCACATAGACATTAAACAACTCCGAGAGTGTAAGCAGGTTAACAACAAAAGCTCAATCATCAGTCTCTCCCCATTTTTAGATCAAAATGGTATTCTCAGAGTAGGAGGAAGATTAGAACATTCTAACCTACAAGCAGATGCAAAACATCCAATCATATTACCATATAACGACAGTTTGGTAAAATTATTATTTATTATGGTACATTAAGATAAGAAACATTGTGGATCACAGTCGCTGTTAAACACAGTAAGACATCGCTTCTGGCCAATAAAGGAGAAAATAACCGCTCGATCAGTGATTCAAAAATGCATAAGGTGCGTTAGAGCACGACCGAAGTTACATCAACAAATAATGGAAAATCTTCCACAAGCAAGAATTACACCTGCTAGGCCTTTCACCAATTCAGGTGTTGATTACTTTGGCCCAGTGTGGGTTCATTATAAACTAAGAGGAAAACGTCCAACAAAGGCATATGTCGCAATCTTTTACTGTTTTTCCACCATGGCAGTTCATTTCGAACTCGTGAGCGACCTATCGACTGAAGCATTAATTGGTGAACTGAAGCGCTTTATAGGTCGAAGAGGATGCTGCCAAAACATCTACAGTGACAATGCAACAAACTTTATTGGAGGCAAAAATAAATTATCCGAACTCATCAATATTCAATATTTTCGGAAAGTGGTAAAGAGGTAGTATTTCATTTTATTCCACCAGGGCTGCTCATTTAGGAGGACTATGGGAAAAACCCTCTCAAATCGGCGAAACACCTGCTAATTCGTAGCGTAGGTATAGCTTCATTAATATATGAAGAATTGGAAACGCCCGTTGACCGCCATGTCCAATGATCCTTGCGATTTGACTACACTTACTCAAGGACACCTCTTAATCGGTGAAGCTCTCACATCTCAGGTAGATATCGCAACTAGTTCTAAGAAGATACCGCTTCTGGCAATATAGGAGCATGTCTCTCAAATGAAAAACCATGAAACAAAGAAAACAAGATAGTGCACTAAAATTTAAAAAAACATTCTTTTTCTGCGCATGTACGTCATAGTAGCAAATGAACACAAACATGATCGCACAAACACGTGTATGTGCGATGCTGAATGTTTGTTTACATTTAATTCTTTTTACTACAGTTGCGTAAAAATGACGTCAAAATGATAGTAAAAAGTTAACGGACCTGCGCCATGCACTATCTTGTTTTCTTTGTTTCATGATGAAAAACGAATTCGGGAGAAGACAACACTCCTATTATGAAATGGCCGTTAGGACGAATAGTAAACACTTACCCCGGAGACGATGGAATTATCCGAGTTGTTGAGGTAAAGACTGCTTCTGGCATGTTTAAACGTCCAATACATCGTCTTGCACCACTTCCGATCAAGCACAATTTAGAAGAAAATAAAAATGATATTCAAAAAATTCCATCAGAGAATACAAATCAAAATATAGAACCTAGAAACAAAAGAATACGGTTGTCAGGGAGTAACTTAATGTTGACATTGCTGACAACGTTACTAGTACTTCCAATGATTATGGCCGCTGGAATTAATGAAAGGTTCGGATCCAAATCGGATATTCCTTTTGAAACGCTAGCTACAACATATATAGCCACAAACCAGTAAAATCTGGTTGTATATTACAATCTACAACGTATTGGACTGACACAGCAATTTTAGCAAACTGCACTCGCCAGTTAGAACAGCTTTGTAAACGAATGGAACCAACTACGTCATACCTCAATACGATAAAACACCTCCAACACATGGAAACTGATTTAATTTTGGACAAGAGTTTGCTTTACAAGTCAAGACTAAGAAGAGGTGCCATTCACATTGTCGGAAACATCGTGCACTCATTATTTGGTATACTAGATTCCGAATATGCTGAAAAGATGTCGTCAACGATCACAAACCTGCAGGAAAATTATACACTTATGCTAAAGCTACTGAAGGATCAAACGTCGGTTATAAACTCAACCATGAACATTGTAAAAGAGGAGCTGACAACCACCAAATACAACTTTGACAATCTCCATGCTAAAATGAACTTATCTCGTTCAAAAATAAAGAAACTATAAACGAAGAGTTATATCAAGTCACACGAGTCCAGTTGTTTAACTCAGGAATTATGCAGCTTTCACTCATTGCCAACAAGCTACAGAAAATGCAAACATATATCTTAGATGCTCTGACAGATACCTACCATGGGAGAATACATCCATTGTTGCTAACTCCAACCCAGTTAGAGGGTGAAATTAGGCAAATTAAAACACATATGCCTCAATCTTTAGAATCACATATACCCGATGATGATTTGATAGTATGTACAAATTAATGACGATAAAAGGAGGTATCACTAAGGAACATATGTTTAGCATTACCTTGCCACTAATAGACCACAAAAGCTTTGAGCTGTACCACTTAATGCCTATCCCAAACGTGATAAACGTAACGATGATAGCCATAGAAACATGCAGTTCCATGCTAGCAATAAACCCTATTCACGG
Source organism: Pollenia amentaria (assembly GCA_943735925.1). Classification (NCBI taxonomy): domain Eukaryota; kingdom Metazoa; phylum Arthropoda; class Insecta; order Diptera; family Polleniidae; genus Pollenia; species Pollenia amentaria. Next base: position 123,773,284 of record OX031006.1, on the reverse strand, counting down.
ACGTTACTTTCCCATATCATATGATCAACTCAAAACTTGTGATATCCTCATCCAGGACGTATTTATATGCCACAACCTACAACTGCAACACAGCCTTGGATCAGACAAGTGTTCATGCGAAATCAATTTGTTCAATAACATCACTATGCGAAATTGTCATTTGAAGAATCTCTCAGCAACTCAGCATAAGCTAGAACAAATATAGACTTCAGAATCGGAACATCATTCTAAGTATAAACATAATATAATAGTTTCGTACTCTGCATTCGTCATCAGCGCCGTAGCCATCATCGCCATATTATGGAAAGATATGTTGCGTAAACACACACAAATAACATACCCGGACGTGAATCGCCCAATCAACATATAGCAACATACGAAGACGAAACAGCACCTGTACCAACTCCACGCTTCACCATTCAAATATGATGACGAATACTTGGTCTGCTGAATTGGAAGATCGGCTCAAAATTCAACAAGCCTTCTCACTACACACCTAAACCAGCCTTGAGATCACAGTCATTATCAATATGTGTTTCAGAAATCTGAAAACCCCAGCTTCATTAAGTTTACTATTTTAACGGTGTTCAACGCGGTGGAGAATGCTAGAAACCTACATTCATACATATATAAATTTTATTATTTTTATGCTAACAACTAAGAACATACATTAGTACATGTATATTTATTGTAGTGACATAATTTAAGTGCATTAACTTTCTTGCACAATATTTTAGTTTAATTTTGTAAAATGCATACACCGCAATTTCAAGTTCATTAGCCATTGTTTATTAATTTTGCGTTACATATAACGTTTATCTACACCATTTATAATTAGGCCATTTGTTTTGTGTTAAGTTAAGCATTTTTATTTTCTCATTCATTTGTTATTATTTTAGGTTAAGCATTTTATTAGTAATTAATTTTATATAAAAGAAAGTAAATAATAAAGATTAATTTGTCGTGTTTTTAGTACCCATACTTGTGCTTACTTCCATACGGCTTCCTTCAAGTTCCAAGAGCTTGCAAGGAAAAATATTATAAAGTTAGCGTCAGTCTAAATTTATGTGTTAAGAATGAGTCATGTTAACGATTATTTACATTTGACAAAAACAGAGGGTATACTAAGTTTGTCATTCCGTGTGAAACCTTTTTATTATACATCTAAGACCGTGATGTAATTCTCAGTTGAATTAGCCATGTCCGTCTGTTGAAAACACGTTCACTTTCGCAAAACGCAAAAGATTGTCTCAAATTGTTTGTAGTTCTCTTAAGCAGTTTGGGATTGAAATCCAGCAACATCGGTTTAGTAGGACTAGAACTATGAATCAAAATGTGGAGCACCACCCTAAAAAAATTTAAAATTTTGATACAAAAACTAACATAAATGGTGAAATAATGCACGGAACGGAATAAAATCCACGAATTATACGACTAGCCCCATATAAACCTTACTTGCGGAAAACAGTTTAGTACGCCTAAAACCGTAATAAATAACGCAACCATACCGAGATTTTGTACGACACAGTTTCATAGGACCAGAAATCACAAAATTTTTGAAGATCGGTCCATAATTTACACACGGTCCCATATAAACCCTACTCCCAGAAAACAGCTTAGTACGCATAAAACCGTACTAAATAATGCTATCATAATTAATTTCTCTCTGTTTGCTGACTTTTTGGAACTACATATTCTGATGCCCAATACAACAAATATAACAATTACCTTTACGTGATTGATGAACACCAAGCAATATCATTTTCTCCCATTACAACCTCCCAAATAGTTGCCAGTTTGAAAAGCGTAAAATCATCCTTTTACAGTGGACCTGATGGTGTTCCAAGCTGTATTCTAACCAACTGCGCTAATGCTTTTGCCACACCCTTATCAATAATATTTAACTTATCAATTAGATATGGCTACTTTCCAACATTTTGGAAAGAATCTTATATAATTCCGTTATTTAAGGCTGGAAATAAATCAAATATAGCAAATTATAGAGGTATAGCCAAACTAAGTGCTATTCCTAAACTCTTTGAAAAGTGCATGACTGATAGCCTCTTTCATCAAGCATCGTCATTACTATCTCCTTTCCAACATGGCTTTAGAAAAGGACGCTCAGCAATGACAAATCTCCTACAACTCACCACTATTGTTAATAATGGATTTAATAATGGGCAACTAACGGACGTTATATACACAGACTTTAGTAAAGCTTTTGATAAAGTCAACCATAGTCTTCTTCTTAGTAAACTTTCCTTAATGGGCTTCACTAATAACAGTCTTCGGTGGCTTGAGTCATATCTTATTTCTAGGAAACAAAGTGTTCGCTTTAATAATACAACATCAAGGAGCATCATCGTCAATTCTAGAGTACCACAAGGTAGCCACCTTGGTCCAATCTTATTCTCACTTTTTATAAATGATCTGCCGAGTGCAATAAACAATTGTGATGTATTAATGTATGCCGACGATGTAAAAATCTTTTTAAGCTACAAAAAAACTTCTGAAATGCTCAACCTTCAACATTATTTGGATAATTTTTATAAGTGGTGTAACATCAACCTCATGAATCTTAATTTAACAAAATGCAAACATGCGTTTTTGTAGAAAATGGAATTCTTTGGGTAACTATACTTTGGGTGACAGCCAACTTGAATTAGTTAAAGATATTTTTGGAAATTGGTGTTTTACTTGACTCAAAATTAGACTTTATAAAACACATTACGACAATGATAAACAGAGCTCGTGGAGTACTTGCTTTTATAAAGCGTTGGGCTAAGGAGTTCACTGATCCCAAAATTACAAAGCAGTTATACATATCTTTGGTAAGACCAATCATCAAATATGGTTCTATTATCTGGGATCCTGATTATAATGTTCACATAAATCGAATAGAATCTGTCCAAAAACAATTTTTATTGTTCTGCTTAGGAAATTCAACTTGGAACCCTTCTGAAGTTCTTCCATCCTACTTCGAAAGACTTGAACAAGTTAAACTACCTTCACTGGTAAGCCGAAGAAAAATGCTTAACATTACGTTCTTAGTTAATTTGCTTAATGGTAATGTTTGTTCTGAATTCCTGCTTAATAATGTTAATGTCAACGTTCCTCAACGATCAACTCGCAATTTTATACCATTGTATCTTCAGACTTTCCGCACAAACTACGCTAATTCTGATCCTTTTCTGAGAATATGCAAAGATTTTAATGAAATGTATAATTTTATTGACTTTTCTTTGAATGTTAATGTCATTAAACGTAGTATTATTTTGTTTTTGAATACTTTACCTAATAGATAATATTATTTGTAATTAAATTCTAGTCTGTAAGGATTTACATATAACCATAGACTTAAATAAATAAATAAATAAAAAAATAAACAATCGGTCCAAATTAACCCTAGACCCCATATAAACCCTACTCCCCGAAAACATTTTAGTACACCTTAAACCGTAAAAAATAACGCAATCATTCTAACATTTGGTACATCACAGTTTTATAGGACCAGAAATCACGCTATAAAATTTTTTGAAGATCGGTCCATAATTTACACTTGGCTCCATTAAACCTTCCTCCCGACAAACAGTTTAGTACGGCTAAAACCGTAATGACTAATGCTATCATACTAAAATTTGGTACGCTACAGTTTTATAGGACCTGAAATCACACTAAATTTTTTTGGAAAATCGGTCCATAATTTACACTTTTTAGGCCCCTACACCCGGAAAAACTATCAGAATGAAATTCGGTACGCCAGAGTTTTATAGGACGAGAAATCACACTGCCAAATTTCGTGAAGATCGGTCTGTAATTTACTTTAGGCCCCATATGAACACTACTCCCGGAAAACAGCTTAGAACACCTAAAAACGTAATGCATAATGCTATCATAATAAAATTTGGCATATAAACCCAAAACAGTTTATTCCGCCTAAAACCAAATAAAGTCCACTTTGGGAAAATAATTAAATTCGCCTTAAACCATAAAAGATATAGATATTGCGGTAAAATTTCTTCCAACTTAGATTCATATGGCCATTTTTTTGTAATACCAGAAATCAGTCTTCAGAATTTTGGGATGATTGGTCCATAATTTGCTATAGGTCCAATAAAAAATTACCCTCCTAAATATCATTTTAGTTTGGCTAAAACTGTTACGAATCCTGATATTTTACTCTAGCCAGTTCAAAGTTCTAACAAGAAACGCATAAATCTTTCTTATTGTCGGTCAATAATTTAATATACAGTGATGGTCTAAAGCCTACATGCAACCTACTTTTTTACGATTTTTGGGAATTGGTAACGATAATGAAAAATGTTTTTATACAACCAATTAAGACACTATTAAACATTATTAAAAAAAAATAAAAAGAAAAGCTTAACATGGAAATTTCAAGCGTTTATCAAAATCTTAAGAAGGACTAAAGTCTACATACAACGTGACTACTTCTAGGAAAACCTGAAAAATACAAAACGAAACATGGGGAATCCCATTATTTTAACTGATATTGAATTTAACTTACCATAACAATTTTTTAAATTAATAACATTATATTTAAATATTGTGTTCAGAAAAATTATTGATCTTTTAAATGGGGAAAAGCCAAAAATTATCTATTTCAGTGAGAAATTTTATAAGAAATTTTCGTAAAGAGCAAAAATATTATGGAGAAATTGCAACAATTACTAGAAACTATATTAAAAAAATGGAAGTGCTGAAAATCATTCAAGATATGACCGTAAAAATATCTGCGACGCAATGTTAGCAGTTTTCTTAATGAAGTAAATGCGGATCGGAAAATAAGAACCCCAAAATTGGCGGAACATATTGACAAATGTTCCAGAAATAGTGTCTACCTAAAAACTATGCAACGACCTTTGCATGAGAGTCGCTTTACAAGCAGAGTTAAACGCGAAAAACCATTTATATCTGCCAAAAAGCAAAAACTATCTTGAATTTGCTAAAACACATTAATAAGATACGAAACGAATCTTAGTTACTGCCGAGATTAAATACAATATTTTTGAAAGAGATAGCCGTTCCAGAGTTTGGAAAAAAATCCAACACAGTCTAAGATCTAAAGAATATTATACCCACAGTCAAACATGGAGGTGGCAGTGTATGGTTTAGCGAGCCATTGCATCATCTGTATGTGGCAATTAGGTTTAAGTTGAAGGCACAATGGACCGGTATCTATATAAGAACATATTAGAACATAATTTGAAACCATCGGTTAAGAACGTATTGAAATTACAATGATCCCAAGCAAACGGCGCACATTGTTCGCCAATAGCTTCTATATTATGCTCCCAGACAACTAAATTCCCCACCACGACCACCGTATTTTAATCATAAAAAACCTATCTGGGATGTTTTAGAGAAAAAAAAGTCAGAAAATATAAAATAAGCAGCAGTGAATGGCTGAAAATTGCTTTAAGCCGAACTTGGGCAGAAATAACTGCTGAAATCACAGAAAATTAAGTAAACTCCATGCCTCGACCGTGAACGATGCTCAGGGCGAACCATCTAAATATTAAGTTTTAAAATATTTAAATTTTTTTAATGTAATTTTTAATTCTATTGTTCCTTTTTACTGTATGTACACTTTTGTCCTGTGAAATTTTTAATATTTTTGTTATTATTGCTTTTGTTATGTTTTAGAATTATATTTTTGTGTCATTAATAAAAGTATTTATTAATGCCTTAAATATTGGTATACAAGTTTTTCTCAATTTCGTTACCAATTCCCAAAAATCGTAAAAAAGTAGGTTGCATGTAGACTTTAGTCCTTCACTGTAGGTCTAAACCGCAACCAATTTTAATATAGATGTTCGTTTTTTTGAAGCTAAGTTAATAATATAAAGGTATTTACCCACTCCTGTCGGTGGAGGGTATCAAAGATTCGTCACAAGCGAATAAAGCTCTCTTACTTGTTTGATATAAATACTATATTCTAAACACAGTACAACAGCCAATCTGGGGGGTGAGAAATTTCAAGTCAGGGTGATGGTACTAGGTCAGTATAGTAAAACCCTCAAAGGGTTTGGCGTTCGTATGTGTCAGTTTTTTTTTTATGACATTTTAAAGTTTTTCCTTATCTTGATGTTTTTTCGCTTAGTTGTAACATTTTGGCAAAAACGTAGTTTAACATAACTCGAGAACCACTTGTCCGATTTTGATGAAACAAATTTAGAAAAATTAAGAATTACAATTTCTAATCTGTTTCTATACCGTTTTCCTATATGTGCAACACTTTCGAAGTTAAAAATGAATGTATGAAGGGAAAAAAGTATTTTTTGCCTAAAAATTTAAATATTTTTTTTTTTAAAATTCATAAAAAATCTAAAATGGAAAAAAGTGCCAAAACTAATTACTTTCGCGTAAAGTCACATAACTCATGAGCAAAAAAAGGCATAGATCATGAAAATCGATGCACGCGTTTCTCATTTATTCACAATTAGGTAAATGTATGAATTTCAAAAATTTGCTCCAGATATGCACAACATTATTTGGAGAAAACATTGACACTCACAAGCCGAACTCTCTCATATTTTTCTACTGTACTAAAAGAGAAATATTGATGTGGCAACACTGGTTCTGTAATGTTCACATAAAACATGCATTGTCATTATACTTCTTCTCTTTCTCACACTGGTTCTGTGATTTTTGTCATTCAACAAGTGCCGACGAACGCGAACAGTAATAGTGATTTTTCTCCAGTTTTTTAAAAGTGAACAAAAGAGAACAGTATATGGAACTGTGCAAGCCAGATATAAATAGCTTTTGCTACTGCTGTGGTCAATATGTCGCAACATATAAAAAAAGGGGGAAATTTCGGTATTGATTTTGTTCAAACATACGAGATGTACTTCAACCAAAATGTTATAATGAACGAAAATTGGGTACCAAATATAGTGTGTAAAAGCTGCTACAACCGTCTAATGGATTGGAAAAATAGAAAACGTGAAAGCATGTGCCAATAAAGGAGCCGCAAAAAGGATAAGAAAATCGTATAATTACGTTGGTGTTGCAAGTGCCGCAACACCATTGCCTCATTCGGACCACATTCCTGTGCCAAAAGCTTCTAGCCCAGATATTTTCTCTTCTACGACTGCTCCGACATATCATGCACGTGATGATCCCCCATATGAGTTATCAGTATCCAATGAGCCAATTTTAATAAATCAAAATAAGCTTGATTCAATTGTTGCCAAGTTGGAATTAACACAGCATAAATCGGAAGAGCTGGCTTCCATTTTGAAATCAAACTATTTGTTGGCACCCGGTGTGAAAGTCACAGCTTATCGAAGTCGTCAGGCAACACTCCAAAGTTTATTCCTTGTGAATGATGAAAAAACTTCTGCGTATTGCCCGGATGTAGGAAAATTGATGGACGCAATGGAAATAAAATATGAAGCAGATGACTGGAGATTATTTATTGACAGTTCAAAACTCAGCTTGAAGACGGTTTTACTGCATAAGACCAATAAAAAACCTTCAGTTCCAATCGCCTATAGTACAGAAACGAAAGAAACATATGATGCACTGGAAAATATTTTAAAAATGGTTAACTACGCCAAACATATGTGGCGCATATGCTGCGATTTAAAAGTTGTAGCAATGCTTTGCGGTCTTCAAAGCGGCTATATAAAATATATGTACTTTTTGTGCGATTGGGACACACGATTTTCCGGTGACCAATATGCATGCCACGGATGGAAACTCAGAGAGCACAGCAGGTTAGAAACGGCCAATATTATTCGTGAGCCTCTAGTGCCGAAGGAGAAGATATTGCTGCCTCCACTGCATATTAAACTTGGAATTGTTAAAAATTTTATCAAAATTGTCGCCAAAAGAGATGAAGTTTTCTTGTGTTTGAAACTAATTTACCCGAGACTCAGCGAAAGTAAAATTAAAGAAGGTAAGTTATAATATCACATTCATTTCCCATGATTTTCTATCTAAAAAATTAATTTTTTCCAATCAGGCGTACTAAATGGTCCAGATATAAGAAAGCTGATTAAAAGTGACGCATTCAACAATATTTTGATTGACGCTGAATTGAATGCATGGCAGGCAATCAAAGAAGTAATAGAAGGCTTGTTGGGAAAGCATCGTTCTAACAAATACGATGTTTCTGTCGCAAGGATGTTAAGAGCATTCTCGGAAATTGGTGTCCACATGTCCTTGAAAATCCATTATTTACATCATCATCTGGACTACTTCAGCAAACAATTGGCTACCGAATCTGATGAACAAGGTGAACGCTATCATCAAGTTGCTATGCCATTTGAAATGAGGTAATACTGATTTTTTATTTTTACAAACTCATTTTAATAAAACAAAAACTTACAGATATAGAGGCAAAAAGTCGCCGAGTGCAATAATTGCGGAAATTTGCTGGTGGAGTAAGTTTGTGTGGCAAGACAAGGATGATCTTGATGATAAAGAATTTTCAGGAGATGCAGAAGGGCCAACAGTGGAGTCACACATTGACATCATGTGTGGTTCAGAAACTGATGATAGCGATGAATGCGATGCCACTAGTCCCGAACAACCACCATCGAAAAAGTCTAGGCAATATTTATTAAAATAAATAAAAATAAATAAATAAAATAAAAATAAAAAATTATAAAAATGTTTACTTAATTTTTTTAGTAGTTTATGGCCAGAAGTCTGGAGTTATTGGGGAAAATTTATAAAAAAGGCGATAAATGGTACTTTTTTGAATAAAAACAAATATCAATATTCTTGTCAAAATGGGATACCTTCACTTAATTGTAAATAAAAGCAGAACGCGTTAATCGATTTCTATGATCTATGTCGCATTTTGTTTATAGGTTATGTGACTTTACATGAAATTAATAACACTTGATCCTTTTTTCCGTTTTGGATTTTTTATGAATTTAAAAAAAAAAAATTTAATTTTTAGGCAAAAAAATATTTTTTTTTTCTCCACAAATTTATTTTTACCGGCAAAACTGTTGATTATAAAGAAAAACGTTATATGAACGGATTAAAGAAATTGTAATTCTAAATTTTTTTGAGTTTGTTTTAGCAAAATCGGACAAGTGGTTCTCGAGTTATGTTAAACTACGTTTTTGCCAAAATGTTACAATTAAGCGAAAAAACATCAAGATAAGGAAAAAATTTTAAATGTCATAAAAAAAAAACTGACACATACGAACGCCAAACACTTTGAGGGTTTTACTATACTGACCTAGTACCATCACCCTGACTTGAAATTTCTCACCCCCCAGACAATAATCCCAAAAATGTTCCATAGTGAAATTAGTATACTTTTGCATGTTTCTTATATTTTTGCACTCCTGTTTTAAAACTCAACTTCAAATTATATTTTGGTTTTTTTTTTTTTTTTTTTTTTTAATAAATAAACCAAAAAATTAAAAAATTATATTTCTTATTTTCTTTCCCATACATACAGAGAATTTATAATTTTAAATATTTCCTTAAAAAAAAAGTAAGAACATTAAATGTTCACTACGCAGAAACTAAAAAAACATATCATGTTAGCTAACAGTTCACTACGTGTTCACTAAAAAAAAAAAATAAGTACCTCAAAAAAATTTTAACGTACTCTAAAATAAGTTCGGTAAATTATCTAAGTGTTTGTGTTCGACAGCTAACAATAGTTGTGTACCATGTTTTGTTTGCCATATTAAAAAAAACGTGTGGTACCACTAACTTCCTGTTCTTTACTCTTTATTTTCGAACTCTGATCTAAACATACTACGACGAGTGATTCTGAGCTGTAAAAATTCTGATAATAATGGTTAAATTATGATATATAAATAGGTAAAACCCTTATATTAAAAAAAGAAAGAAAAAAAATTTATCTTTTAAATTGTATTTCATTTTCTATTCGCTATTTTTTTTTCGACTTACTTGGGCTCCATATTTATTTTATATATTAAATTTATAAATCCATATTTTTTGATCCATACAATTTGAAATGTGATTCATTTGGACAGATCTTGTGAGTCACTTTTTGCAAAATATACCTAGTAATAGAAAATTTATTTCTCACATACTTCAATTAATTGCTGAAAAATTATTTAAATGAACTAAAATTCTCGCGAAATAAAAAAGCAAAAATACTTGTGTAAGAAAATCCATTTCTTGTCTTATTTTACACCGTTTTTGGGTCAATACATTCGTTTCAATTTTACGAGGCGAGAAATGCAAAACCGGCTAACGGGCCAATCGTTCAAAGAAATCACCCACCATGCCAGAGACGGACTCATATACTTTCGCCATCAACTAAGCCCTGGTACCAGGCAGCGTCATCACATTGCGGAGGAGCTACTAGATTCTCACTAAGTACCTTCCAGAAGACATCTATTATTCGTTTCTTCACAAAGTCGCTCTTAAAATATGAATGGACGCGTCAACTACCGCTCACAAGGTGGCCTTTAGCCACCTCGCTGTGACCTGTTTAATGTCCCTCTGCATGTTTGGGACATTTAGCCACTGGTAACTTTTTATCGGTACAATAAATTTTAATAATGTGTAATTTATATACGTTTTCTTTTTTAATGCTGTAAATTTCTAATTGTAATATTGGGCAACGTTAAACTTTTTATGAAGATTGTCAAAACAAAATGTAACAAATGTCAAAAAAGAGCGATGCAAATATAAATCGTTTATAAAAACGAGTGTTTTTGTAATAAAAAACTAAGGACAATTCAAAACACCACAAAAAAAGTGTTCAGTTAAAAAAGTAAATAGTAGGAATGTGTGTATTCTAAATATTAAATATATATTTTTATAGTTGTCCCTTGTAAAGTGTAGAGGTATTTTGAACCGGACTTAAAACACAAAGTAAGCTTTCTTAAGTACCCTTAAATGATAAGTTGCAAAGGTTATTCGACGTCACGACATATTATTCACTTTTACTAAGGCCACAAGCTTGACATAAATGCGCTCCAAATAAAACTAAGCTCCGATCCAATATACGCTAAAATTAAGCATTTGGTGATATATTAGCCCGTGGTGTTGCTGAGGAAAAGTCCGTTAAGGCACTAAAAACTCTTAAGTAGTTTTAGAATTTATTCATGCTAAAAACTACAACGTTTCGTCGGAATCAACGATATGGGAAAAATTAACCAGTTTTATTAAAACACCAAGAACAAAAAAACAAAATTGAATAAATCAAACAATGTTTTTTTGTGTGGTCGATGAATGGAAAGATATTTCATACAAAAAATATGTTCATATTACTTCTCGTTTCTATAATATTGAAAGAAAATCATTTGAGATATGTATATACAGCCATGTTCTGGAAATTGAATTCGATTAAAATTGAAATCGATCAAATTTTGAAAACGATGCTGTACTCAAAGTTTATATGTAATTATATATCCTTTAATTTAACTTATACTTTTAGGGCCACTAATCTTTATCAGAACTTTTAAAATCAAAGCTAAATACGAAAGTTACGTTTATTTTTAAAAATTTTATTGAAAACCTAAAGATTTTAATTTCACTCGATTTCGATTTTCAGAACATGTCCGATAAACTTGGCTAAGAGGTTTTGTTTGTTACTTTTTCAAAGTATTCATATATACTGTTGCAGACATACATGCTTATCCCTTTGACTGTCCCCAAACAAAAAAATTTTTTATAGCGTACGTCCACGTACATAATCTAGTAAAAATGACATGCATCACATATGATACACGGACCAATATTTCAAATATTTATTATTGAAGCGTTCTATGCATCACATACTATTCATGCCATTTTTATTCTTTAATATCTATCTATTTGATTTTCGGTATTGTTTTAGCACTGAAGTAAATACGAGTGTAGAGTAAACTACTGGGAATCCCATTTTATTCAATTGTCGTTGCCTTGCAGTACAACATAGAATCTTTTCTTTGTCAGTATCAATCTTTTAGTGAAGTATAGTGCCAAAAACCATATTCCTTACCTTGCTATAATAAAATTAATAAAAATTAACCTTCCTTAGTTCATTTATAGCTATATAATGAAATTATCTTCAGTTTTATATTTATTATTATTTTTTTTTGTTCTATTTTTAACGTTTTTCAACATGAATAAAGTTTATTTTCTTTGCAAAAAAAAAAAATATTTTTATCCTGGAAATTTGCAGTGTTCTCCCATACAAATATTCAGGTCTTATATAAAAAAAAAATTCCTACACGCCCATGCGGCAAATAACTTTACTTTTCATAAGTTCATACAAAACTTTGTTAAAGGATATAAGACAAATTGTGTATCACATATGATGCGCAAGCGTATCAATCATGACGCCTGTGTATCATATGTGATACATTGGACAGTCAAAGGGTTAAGCAACAACAAATTTAAACTTATTTAAAATAAAGTTTTTTTTAAACCAAAGTTATTTAATAATTATGTGTCAAATCTATGTTTTTGATAGGTTTTTTTTACCGCTGACTGCAAACCAGACCGATAGCTTTTAGGGGTGGTTAAATTTTCGTTGCCAAGGACTTTAAATTCACTGTATTCAACTCAAGCCACCACATCGCTTCAATACAAAAGTAAAAAATTTATAGTTTCATTGTCTTCATATTACTTTTAAAAGGAAATTGTGAAATACTTTTGCTGTTAAACGTGGAAAATCGCGTTAATGAAGCAATATGTTCGCAATTATGTCATCAGCAATGATAGTTTAGCCCTTACCATATTTAAAGCTTTTCCACTACTAAATGTCATACTAGCATCTTTAATAAAGGAATTGTAAAATTAACTACTTATATTCCGTATAATTTATCTGTATTTTAATTTACCTTATTACCTTAAGATAAGATTCGACACAGACGAAATAGCACTTACTTTTGTTATGAAAATATTAAAAAAATTCGCATTATGTTTTTTATTGGTTGGGTTTAAAATGGTTTATTTCTTAATATAATGAAAACAATTAGTCAATTCACAAGGTATCCTAACATGTCATATTGTCAAAATGTCCTAATATTTCACAATGGTTTAAAAATATTGTTGTTGGTTTGTTAACAAAAAGTGACTTAAATAAATAGAACGTTGCTTGCTGTGTTTATTGTGCTGTCATAATTATTCAGAAAAGTCCAGCGCTGAGCGGCTGAGCCGTACAACAATATTTTTAAACCATTATGAAATATTAGGACATTTTGACAATATGACATGTTAGGATACCTTGTGAATTGACTAAATGTGTTGTCGAAATTACAACTGAATGTTGTTATCAAAAATTAAAACAACTAATTGTACTAATTGTTGGAATGCTGTCAGAATGAGAACAAATGGTGACAAAATGGCAATGAGGTTGTACGAAAATATTGACACTTTTCGTTATCAAATTGAATGCAAACGTAATTGGGTCACTTTTGACAACGGATGGTATCAATTTTGGTATTTTTAATACAGGATTCACTATGTGTAGCCGTATGTATATACATTCGTTCAAAATTTGTTAACTATATACGTTATTTAAGTAATTCGCTATGTGTACATGTTAATAATTTTTTTTTATTTTAAAGAATTTTACATACATAATTTTAGTCATATGGTTTTATTAATATTTACTTTACGTACGATTCTAAAGGAAATATTTTTTGCGTTATATGCAAAGCCCACATAAAATCACTAAGCATTTGGAAGGTTCACGTAAACTCCAAGTTACATAAATGCAATGTCGAAGAAACGAAAAAATTTAAAAAACAAGCGTTGGAAAAATCTTTACAAAAGAGTCAGCGACTGGAAGCGACATTTCAAACAACATTTAATAAAAATAAACAAATACACACAAAAGAATTACAGAGAAATATATGTATTAATGAGGATCTTAATCTAAAACCGAATAGAAGCAGTTCTGTTTTGCAAGTATCTACCAATATTTTGCCAGAGAGGTTTTTTGACGATCATTTTGTTTACGCAAAAATGCGCAATGCAGAACATAGAAATTTACATAACGATGAATGGGAAAGATTTCAACGCGAAATCAAAGAAGAGTCTTTTACATCGAATAATCTTATATTTGGAGATCAGACTAACACAGCACTTGAAAGAGAAATAACTGAAATCAGTGAACAAATTCATCAATGGTCTAAAGTAATTAATTTAGAAAATAAATTACATAACTTAAAACAAGAAAAACAAAAACATGAGCTGAACGAAACTGATGATGATACATCTAATGATGACATAAATGAATATCTAGATTGGAGATCTAAAAAATTTCTTAAATAAAAATTAAAAATTTTTACTTAAGTCGTATATTGAGTTTAAAAATAGTTGGTTATTTCTATATGTAAGTATGGCCATTTTTTGTTGATTGTAAGATAAAGATGTTACAAACCGAACAATGCTTGAATGGATCTGAATATTTTGGACGAAACGATGCATTCATGCTATGCGGTATACGTTCTATATGTAAATTTTTTTATAAATCATTAAAAGTTTTAGTGGAACGGCATTCTGAAAAATAAGAAATGCACCTATAGATTGAAATATGGCAGTTGGTTATCCTGTATGATTATAACAAATTATTATCGTTGTGTAGATCAACAAGAGCTGGAGGTGTAATTCTTTTTTATAGACTTGAATGGAAAGTTACTTAGATACTTGAATAGGTTGAAAGTAGAAAACATTGGATTATACTCGTAGCTTGTGGGAACACACAAATTATAATAGTAGCAACATTCGGGGTCTGAATTCTGTGAAATTTTTCAAGAAATTTTTGAGGACTTGAGTGAGGATATATACTTCATTATAACTACTGGTGACTTTAATATAGACTGGGCCACTAATAATTTTTACAAAAATTGAATCAATAGCGTAGCAATAGGAATTTACACGGGTGACAAATACAACAAGAATTATAACTGACTATGCAATAACGAAAAACAGCTACATAATACTAGGGCGGATCAATAACTCCGTGACTTTTCGAACTTCCCATCATAGTTATATGAACAAATTTTATTTTTCAAGATATTCTCCTTTTAGCTCAATACACTTAGTCCAACGTTTCTCCAATTTGTGTTTCTTTAGTATCGGAAATAGGAAATAGTCCCTGGGGGCTAAATCCGGAGAATATGGCGGACGAGGTACCAATTCGTAGCCCAATTCATATAATTTTGGCATTGAGACTGCACCCGTGCATTATCTTGATAAAAAGTACTTTTTTCTTGGCCATATGGGGTCGTTTTTTTAAATTCTCGTTAAAACGGTCCAATAAGTTGGCATAATATTCTCCGTTTATTGTTTTTCCCTTTTGAAGGTAATCGATGTGGATTATCCCGCGTGCATCCCAAAAAGCTGTTGCCATTACCTTATTGGCCGACAAACTTACCTTGGCCTTCTTCGGAGCAGGTTCACCCGGAGAAATGCTGATTGGTCTCCGGAGTGTTGTAATGGATCGATGTTTCATCCACAGTTACAAAACGCCGCAAAAACTCATTCGAATTGCGGTAAAACAACTCCAAACAATCCTTTGAAGTTACCACACGATTACGTTTATGGTCAGTTGAGAGCAAACGCGGCCCCCATAGTGAAGACAACTTTCTTAAACCCAGCTGATCATTTTAAATCGAAACCACACTGTCATATGAAAATTCTATGGCATCAACAATCTCACGCAGTTTTACTCTTCGATCGGCCAACACCATATCGTGAATTTTTTCGGCATTTTCGGGTGTACTGACTTCAATTGGACGTCCAGAACGTTCAGCGTCATTTGTACTTGTGCGACCACAACGAAAGTCAGTAAACCTCTTTTTTACCATTGAAATCGATGGTGCATAGTCCCCATAGTATTTATCAATCTTTTCCTTGGTTTGATTGACGGTTTTTTCGCAAAAAAATAATGTTTAATGAGCACTCGAAATTCACTTTTTTCCATTTTTAAAAAAATCCACGAGGATGTATGTTTTGAACAGCTGTTAAACGCAAAGTAAATTACGGAACTTGTTCAAACTTGACAGTAGTTTATTAACAGGTGGTACTTGATGGGAGCAGTGTTGCATTTCATATAACTACGAGGGAAGTTTGAAAAGCCACGGACTTATTGATCCGCCCTCGTATCAGCACGAAATTGTAATAAAAACAAAATATCAGACCATGAAATAATAAAAATTTTAGTCAAAAATGAAAATTTTTTTATAAATAATAGAGAACAATACTAGCTAGTATTGTGGTTATTTTGTTGAACTGTTAATGGGTTTTAATCCAAATTTAGATATTTTTTTTAATTAGGCTTAAGTTCATTGAATATAATTTTGATTAAATTATTTTCATGAAGACAGGAATTTAACAACATGAAATCAATTAAAATTTTTATTGATAATTTTTCATTCTTGACTGCGCTGAGATTTGAACCCAGGCTTTCACGGACAGGTTGCCCATACTAGTTTCGATTGTAACCACACAATCTCGTCAGTGGGGTTTGCCGTTTTACTCACTCGGCTATTGAGGCCTGGCGACGTCAATAGTCAAACATCAAGGTGGTTTGCTAAAAGCAAATTTCGATCTACCAAGGTGAAATACCATTTGGTTTAAGGATTGGTGTTTGACTATTGACGTCGCCCGGCCTCAATAGCCGAGTGAGTAAAACGGCAAACACGGCGCTGCATCTATTCCGCAGCGCGTTCTTTAAAGCATTACTGCCAATGTCAGCTGTTCGAAAATACATAACAAATGCGGATGATGCGCAAACAAATCTAAAACACGCATCACAAAAATTGCTGATGCTTATTGTGTTCAATAATATAACTAAACTGGGCAGCAAACAAGCTGATGACAAGCTGATTTGAATAAGCATCGCAAACTAATCATAGATGCGCATCAGATGCAGCGCAATGATGCATTTCCGAAAATGCCCTGTATTGATGTTTGATTAATGCATGGAGGAAACAATAAAAAAGTTTACTACAAAACAAACAATAAAGAAACAAAATAATGTTAAGCCAGTGATTTCACAGATTAATTAAAAAAAAGTTCAAGTACAATGAAAACTAAAAGTACTCGGTGAAAGTGCAAAAAATTCTGCATCAGTAAGCAAAAAAATTTATGTCAAATATGTTACGGTGCTTTTGTACTGACGCGTTGAAATGAAACATTGTAACAAAATATTTAAAAAAAATTGGTATAAAAGTTAAAGTTTTATTTTCGTAAATAAATCCGATTTACCGAAAGTGAATTTAAAAAGTAATTAATATAACCACGCAACCATCAAGCTCAGGTATTTATTCAAATGTGTAGCTTAAATTTGTAAAAAAAAATTGTTTGTGGAAGTGCTTTTATTTTTTAAGTTTATATGGGAAATACAAAAAAAAAATTAATTTTCTCAATTTAAGTGGACATGAAGTTATTAATTAGGCTTAATTAAGTAGAGATATTGGTGACTATTATGAACTTAGTTCGATTTTCGACAGCAGTCGAATAAGTTGATCGAACGAATTTTCATTTGGTATTATGGCACACATTCGATAAAAAAAAGTACTATTGTGATTTAGTTTATTCACAGTAGTACATTTTCTATCAGCTGTCACTTTAAATACAAAATTTTTGTTAACAAATTTAAAAAATTAAAAAATAAAACTAATATAAATCATGACTACGACGGACCTGAAGATGAGCTTACTGGCACTGGCCTGTACCTGTAGCCTGAACTTTTGTAAAAATTCCTTTTGCCTACAAAGGATTTTGTTCCATAAGGGAAACAAGCTTTTGCAACTGCTGCTTACTACTGACGACTTTAGACTAGCATAAAATAACCAAAAATAGTTAAGAATGTGGAATTTGCACACCAAAACTAATAAATTAACAAAAACTTACATATTAAACAATTTTTTTTTTTAATCATTTACACCGTCGAAAGCAAATTTGTTTGCGTTGAAAAATTCGATGCACAACGAAATTTTCGACAGTGCTGCCAACTCATAATACCAAATTAACATTCGATAGTCGATGTTCGATAGCCAGCGAAAATCGTTTATCGAATGTAACTCATAATAGGGGCCATTAACTTTATTTTAAACGTTGGTTAAATCAGCGTTGTTTTAGAAAAAATTATGGTGCGAATCGTTGCACCTTAGAAGTTATGTACGAATTAGTAGCAACACGCGTCGTGTTACCAACAAAAAGCGCTTCACGACTTCTGCTATAATTTTTATTAGAAATGAACAAATGTCGTGATTTCTTACGCGTGAGTCACGCGTGACCGTGAATAAATTTATATATTATAATATACACTATTGGCAAAAACTAAAGCAACTCAGAAGTAAATATTTTTATCGTTGTTTTGAACTATTATACCTGAATTTTTTTTGTATAAAATGTATTTCATTTTAAAGCTTAATAGACTAAGTCAACATTTAAAAAAATATATAACGGGTTTCTTCCTCTTTTTTCCGGAAAAAAAATAGAAAGTATAAAAATAAGATTCGAATATAAATACTATATTCTATTTAAACATCAGTATACTTTTGCATTTTTCTTATATATTTGCACTCCTGTTATAAAACTCAACTTCAAATTATTTTTTAATAAATAAACCAAACCATTAAAAAACAAGTTAGAGTGCTATAATCGGCTGTGCCGAATCTTTGATACCCTCCACCGACAGGAGTGAGCTCTATATGATAAATACATATATATTATTAACTAAGCTTCACAAAAACGAGCGTCAGCATTAAAATTATGCGGTTTAGACATGAATTAAATTATTGACCGACAATAAGAAAATTTTATGCGTTTCTTGTTAGAACTTTGAACAGGCTTAAGTAAAATATCATGATTCGTAAAAGTTTTAGCCGAACTAAAATAATTTTTAGGAGGGTAATTTGTATTGGACCTATGGTAAATTATGGCCCAATCAACCCAAAATTTTGAAGACTGATTTCTGGTATTACAAAAAATAAATTAGAATAAATTTCAATACAGCAGTGTAATTAGTTTTAGCGTTAACAGAAAATTTCACAAATTTGCATGATATTTTTTCTGGCCATGATATTTTTTCAATATCTGTGATGGTTTAAGGCGAATTTTATTATTTTCCCAAAGTGAGCTTTATTTGGTTTTAGGCGCAATAAACTGTTTTCCGAGAGTAGAGTTTATATGTGGCCTATGGTAAATTATGGACCAATCTTCACGAAATTTGGCAATGTGATTTCTCGTCCTATAAAACTGTGACGTACCGAATTTAAGTATGCTTGCGTTATTTATTGCGGTTTTAGGCGTACTAAACTGTTTGCCGTTAGTAGGGTTTATATGGGGCCTAGTGTAAATTATGGACCGATCTTCAAAAAATTTTACCGTGTGATTTCTGGTCCTATAAAACTGTGACGTACCGAATTTAAGTATGCTTGCGTTATTTATTGCGGTTTTAGGCGTACTAAACTGTTTTCCGCTAGATGGGTTTATATGGGGCCTATGGTAAATTATGGACCCTCATTCACCACAGTGGTGGTGGAGGGTATAACAAATCAATTGCCTGCACCACAACAGCTTGGGGGCTTAGAAAATTAAATAATAAATAAAAAGATTTTAAGGAAACTACCAGCAAGCTAACTTGTTTTTTTTTTTTTTTTTTTAATTTTTTGTCTTTAAAAATAATCTCTCGATACAATTTCGAGATTTAGATAAAGCCATGAAACTCTTCTTAAAAGATCTTTACCTTTTAAGGAGCATAACTCAGGAGCCCCTCCCTTAAAGCAGGTCAATGACTATTTATAAGAGGAATTTGCGCAATTTCGTCCGTACCGCAATGAAGTTTTGCTTAAAAAGATGACCGCACAAAACTTTTTCAGCCCGGAGCTGGCTGAAAAAGAGTACATTTAATAAGGAATATGATATTGAGAAAATGAATAATGCTTTAATAAATAAACCTGTTTAAAAGAAAAGTCCCAGCAAAATAAAAATAATGCACAAAATGAGTCGCAGGAGGAAAATGTACGTAATCAAAATGTTTATGACGACAGTGATTTCTATCGTCAACAATCAGAATAAATTGAATATAAGGTCAAAACAACATGTTGACACCAAGTGAAAATGTTGCTTCCATTGTGAACAAAGCTTATAATGATTAATCAAAAATATAAATAATTTGATGTGTTTTAACGTGTAGTAAAATTTATATGAATAATACATACTTAAAAAACTACACGTTCAATCACTTGTGTTGTGGAAACAGCACATTTATTTTTAAAATTAAAAAAAAAAATGTTTGTTTTATATGTAAGTTTCTTTATATTCTGCACTTAGTTTGGATAATTATCATAGTGTACAAAATGGCAGGGCTTCAGATTTACATGGCTTTTCACGCACTTAAAATGATATATATAACGTTATCTTATAGTTTTATCTCGCTTAATTTCCACTTAAAATTTTTTTTAGAATTTGCTGGATCAGGTGAAGAAATAATCAAAAGAGTTTTTAAGCTTTTTTGTTCTTGCTGATGGGATGAATTAAATTTAAAAATAGTTTATAAATACGGGGGTTAAATTTCAAGTTGTCTTTAAATGGAAATAAATAGAAAGTATAGAATGTTGCATAATATCTATACCGCTGCCGTTTAACAAAACATTATTATAATAAAATTGTATTATCCGTTAGGTAATAACAATGAATTCTTAAGGAATGAGTTGCATCAACTCTTTCTTGCTCTCAACTTGCAAAGACTAGATAGCTTCTATATTATTGCTGGTGTCCTGAATAGTAAACACAGGGATTGGGGAAACGATATTGGTAACACAAAGGGTAGTATTTTGAAAGATTGGATTAATAACAACGTCATATACTTCAAATGTAAACTATATGCCTCAAGTTTCCCCTCTTTTCCAAGGGGTAATTCCTTTATTGTCTTATACATGGTTGACGCCCGATTAAAAGTGGTAAGAGAAACCCATTCACTCAATTGGTTTAAAACTATTGAATATGATAGTGATCGCAATGCAATGGAGCTTACTGTCACATTGGACAAACCTGAGCAGCTTATCACTCTGTCTCAAAATGTTGCAGAATATGTATACAATTTCAGACAGACTAACTGGAAAAAATTTAATAATAATCTTTTAAGGGAGTTAGAAAATGTTGGGTTAGCACCCAACAATCGGAATCTAACCAACTCAGAGATAGAAAGGTATATGAAAAATATGAGCGACTGCATCACACAAGCTAAAGACAGGGCCGTCCCAAAACTTATTAGGTCAAATACGATCAACAAATTTTTAAACCCAGTCATATGAAAATTACAACAGGAGAAAAGCAAAATACTTTCCCTAATAAAAAACATAACAGAATGGAAATTCAATTGCCATCTTCATCTCTGAATCTTCTTAAGGTAAAAATAAAACTAATTAAGAAAATTATAAATGATAACTTTACGCTGCAAATAAAAAAAAAATTATCTATAAAACTCTCAAAATTTACCGTTAAAAATACAGACTTCATGTTTAAAGAAATTAGGAAACAATTCAGGACAAAAGCTACGAACATACCCACTATAAAAATTTCACAAAATGAAGACCGTATTTTAGATAACTTGCAAATTGATCGGAATGACTTGGAGGTAGAAGATGATGGTTATATAATAAACTTAACTTACTTAACCCATTTTCGGCCACTGTTCGTACTTGCGAACAGTAAATTTACTGAATTTGATTGCCAAGTTACAAGGTTTTGTACATTTATTTGTTACAATTTAATGTTTCCATTATTTAATATAAAGTCTTAATTTTAATTAGCCGTTATAAAAAAATAAAAAATGTGTTATGTTTTACCTGCAGGGGTATTTTTGGGGACGCTTTTCAGGAAGATTTTTATATAACTGCAAAAAACATAAATTGTTAAAAAAAGCTCAAACTAAATAACGAGAATTTGTCTAAATAATTTAAATGACCGAACATAAACAAAAAACCTAAATAAAAAATAATATTTCTACTAATTTATAGCTGTTTGTTTCACTGTTCGCAAGCGCGAACATTGGCTGCTATTTGGAGAATACGCTTATTTGATACAATGTTGTTTTAAAGCTGTGCTGATCATAAACATAAACAGAATCCCCTGTCACGCAACTAACTAAAATTGTATATCCGGAAAAAACCAATTCGTTTTGGGTACAAGATTTGGTGTTTGTGTTCGATTAGGGGTTATTTGTTAAGTTGTATACCATATCCTGGTTCGAGTGACAACTACGATCGTCAATATGGCTTGGGTGCAGAGGTGGTTATAAGACTATTGGGATATGTAAAAGATCCCATTATCTATCAAATCTATTTTGACAACTTTTTCATATCATATTAGTTGATGTGCCTTTTAAGTGAAAAAAGGTTTTGCGCCACGGGAACCGTTCGACCCAATCGAATTGCAAAAGCCCCACTACGCATAGGAAAGCAGCTGAAGCCGGGTGAAAGTAACTATCAATATGATAGAACAAATTCTATATTGGTTTGTCGTTAGGCAGATAACAAAGAGGTAACGGTTCTCACGAACTTCGAACAAATTGAACCGATGCGCAGCGTAAAGCGATTGAAAAAGGATGTAAAAAATACGAGGATGTACCACAACCATTGCTTCCCAACTCCTACAATAATGAGATGGGTTCGTAGACCTTCACGACAATGCCGTCTCAAATTACAGAAAAAATATAGATTAGGTTAGGTTCCATGGACAGCCATCATGAGACAGCTCACTTGGGTCCTCCAACATTATTGCATTGAGGAGGTGGCCCTGGATTCTCCTTGAGGGCCGTCCAGAACACTCCCATTAATTTTTGTTTCGCCAGGTCCTACTTGGTATGAGAGATGGCACCATTATCAACACCTCTTTCGATGATAGCCCTTACAAGGTGACCTTTGGCCACTTCGCTGAAGGACTTATTCATCGATTTCGATGCAATTTTGGGACGTTTCGTCCCTGGTTGCTGTTTCACGGCTGCATGTTCCTCCTCCGAACGTTGCCGTTTAGGCATTGCCACCTTTGCAAGGACTGAAAGAATAGCACTTGGCAAAGAAGTGGTATTGGCCTTTATTTATTTCTTATCTAAGCTTCTCACTCGCTAATGCTTGGAAACTGCACTGCTTCTTGAAACAAGAAGACAAGAAAAATAGGCTATCTCAAAAACAATTCAGAGTAAGCGTAAGCAAAGCTTTGCTTCTTAGTTCTTAAACAGATGCAGATCCGCTCAGGAAAGATCCGACAAAAGCGTTGGATATCAATTGCCAAATATTGTAGGGGAGCATATTCCAATAGTTCAGCCACAAGAGAAACCTCGCAGGTGCCAACTTAAAGGATGAGGCAAACCAAGCAAATGGATGTGCCATAAATGCAACGTGCACTTGCATTCAAAATGTTTTGAAAAATTTCATATAAAATAAGACATTATTATTTTATTATCCTAATAAATATATTTTGAAACATTGCATATTTGTTATTATCTTACTTTTAACATTTTTATAAATGAACAAAAATTTGTTGATATTGCAAATTCAAATGAAATAGACTCATGGACAAGGCAGCGTTAAACCGACAACGGATTTGGATTCAGAAGACCCAAATTACTATAAAAAGAGTATACATTTTTAAAAATATCACGTTTGAATTGTCTTGGCCGAATATGGGTTAATGTAATCGGGTCATATCTTGAATTAGTTCATTCTAATACAGAAATTGATTCAAACGCTTTTCTGGATGCAAATGCCAAACACGAAGAGAATCATGCATCAAAAACAAATTTTGGCAATGATAAAAAGGAACTTAGTTTAGCTCAGACAGACGGTTATTTTGTAACAGCAACAAAGTGTCATTCGGAATAGTCAAAATCCCGAATATTGTACTAAAGCACATTCCAGCTGCACTAATTTGTCAATATTGCACTATATTTAATAATATGCTGAATAATTCATACTTCTCCCTAGCTTGGAAAAGTGCGAAAGTAGTTGTCATTCCTAAAAAGGACAAAGATTCGCGAATATTGAAAAACTTGAGGCCCATTAGTCTCGCATCGCGGTTGGCAAAAACGCCAGCGAAAACGACACTGAATATAATTCTACTACAAAAACGGTATCGCAGATGGCGTATTTGCCTGTCAAAAGCGCTAAAAACTGTCGTTAAGTTTTTTGCTCACGACAGAGCTTATTTTTTGATAAAAATTATTTAAAAATGGAGTCAACCAAATCGTAAGTTATATAAAAAGCAGCTTTAAAGCTTTTTGTTTCAATTTTTGTTTTTTTTTCTATTATTTTATATTTTAGCATAAAAATTACCACACCCGCACAATTTTCCAAGTTGGTGGAGATAATGGAAAAAAAGCCGTACTTGGCAAAAGGGTATAATAATGGATTAAATAAAATTAATACAAAAGATGAGTGATTTGTTGACATTTTCATAATAGGGTGTTTCATTAAAAAAAAAATTGAGTAATCTCTTACAAAAAATAGAGAGTCGTAGGCGTAGGCGAAAAGTTTCCACGATACCATTCAATTTTAAATACGACAACAAATGCAACATACGCCTAAATACGCCAACCGCGATAAGGGTGAATATGTTAAGTGATAAATCATTTAGAGTATGCAATATGGGAAAGTTAAGTACGGATTCTTTTACCATTTATAATGGACTGCAACAGGGTATGGTAAATTCACCTACACTTTTTAATTTATCAGGCCTGTTCTGAAAATCACTTTTATTCAAATCACGTGATTTTAAATCATATGTGCCTTTAAAAATCACACGTGTGATATTGTTATATTCCGTTTTTCGTGTGTTTCGGTGTGATTTTCTAATGTCGAAGACACACCGAGAAACAAAAACGAAATGATTTTCAGAACACCACAAAATCACACGTGTGATTTAAAAAAGCACGTGATTTTCAGAACAGGCCTGAATATCTTAACGATTTAGTACAGAACATGGACAACATTATAGCTTTCGCCGATGATTTAATAATCTACCATGCCGATGATAAAATCGGCCAAATAAATTAAAACAACGTTACTTCAGAAATGTAGAAAAACATGCTAGTGATTGGCAACTAAAAATAAACATAGAGAAGTGCGAAACAATATTGTTTCGACCTCCTGTCAACAAATGTAACAGCGACATTAAAATGAATTGGAAAAGATTTGGAATCAAATCTTTACGTAATGTGGGATACCAAATAGGGAGGTTGTAACTTGGACAAATTTTTGTATTTCGACAAACATATAAATATTCAACTGAGCAAGGTCAAAAATGCATTTTTTACTTATAAAAAGTTATTTTACTCGAGGGTCATACGACCAAATGTTAAACTAACCCTATACAAAATACTTATTAGGCCAATATTGACATTTGGATGCCCAATATGGTTCAATATTTCTCCATCTTATGCTATGTTTCCACGGTATGTGATTCGCTCTCTATTCATGCTTCACACCCTAATCATGAACGCAACAACTTGCTTCGCCATACAAAATATTGAGAGCGAATCAGGTAGTTTCATATTGAATCTACTAGCGAAGCAGGAAAAATTCCTCTCTTCTCTAATATTTATCGCAAGTTTATCTGAACTAGCTGAATAAATCGTTTGTGTTAGCGTTGTCAACTCGGTGCGTTTTGTACCAGTTTTGGTGCTTTTTTATACTTTTTATAATGATGAAAATATTACCTTTATTAATTTGGAATAATTATTATAAATTTGTGATCTCTTTTTAAAAAGATCTAAACAGAATTTATTAAATGAATGTACGAAAATGTATCACCTTTTTTATTAATTTTTTTTTTCTAAATATATTCAGGGGTGTTCTGGAAATCGAAAAAACGCAAGTATTTTGAAGTTCTTTTTAATCCCATTTTTTATAATTTTCTTATAGAATTCTGTATGATAAGAAAAATATTTGTATTGTATTGTATTGGAATTTCTTCTACTACAAAAATCTTTTAAAAAAACGACTTTTAAATTCTTGCGTTTTGCGGGTTCGATTTCCAGAACACCTCTGATTATCAAAGGCTGTTTTATTGTAATATTTTTAAATTTTGTATGTTTATAATAATGATGCTTATACTTATGTTTTATTGTTCTTTTAATTAAATTTAAGGAAACAATCCCTGATGATGATCTTCAACGAAGATCGAAATATCGGAATTAAATAAAAAGGAATATTTATTTACAAAAAAACACTGGCCTCGAGCTTGATTAATTTTTATTTATTTAAAATTGGAAAGGTCGAATAATAACATATTTTATTTTTAAATATTTTAATAAAAGGATAAATAGATAACTATTGTTAATTTTGAATCCGTACTATTAATCGTAGATCCCTTTTTAAAAAGTTTTGTATAGAATTTACGCAATTAAAAATAATTTGTTATCTAATACAAATGAATACAAGCAAATTTGTTTATTTTGTTTATGTTTTTTTTTTCTTTTTTCTAAAAAAAACCTGAACTGCAAAAGGCTGTTTTATTCTTATACAGTAGAATCGCGAAATGTTTCAGGGGTTGTATAGTTTTTCGAATTATTAACTTTTCTAAGCGGTATTTTATTATAAAAAATGCAATAATAAATAAAGATTTTTCTAAAATAACATACAAAATTTATTTAAATTACTTAATTTTCATTCCAATAAATTAGCTGAATTTAATTTTCACCGGCTGGTTTAATTTGGAAAACTCCTCTTGAACTAGAATGTATAATAAATAATTATATAAATACATACACTCATGACTTAAATTATAAGTGCTACAACCGACTTTCGTCCTTAAAGGAGTACTTCACAAATTTTTGGAGAGCGAAGCCCACTATTACCGACATTATTGCTTTTTCAGCTAACAGAAATTGGACCAGTCATTGCTTAATTACGTTTTCATAGCTTCAAGGAAAGCTTTTATATAAACTTGCTTTAATATCAAAAAATTTTAGTACATGTAATGTTTTCCTGTGTGCTTTTTCCTATGTGTTTTTAATAGCGTCGAGAATTTTTTGGCATTTCATTTTTATTTTTGAGATGGCTACTTCAAAAGTACCACTTTCTGCTTAAAATCTAATCTGATTTGTGATGTTTTCCCCTGATTTGTTGACATATTTTATTAATACGCTCAGAAAAGTGTTTGGAACTTAAAACAAAATTTCAAATTTTTTGTTTTTTTGTTTTAAATGTAAGTCAAACGAATGAGTTTTGGGCTCGTGTTCTGAAACAAGCAGTTACAGTTTAGGCCCAACCATAATATATATCAAGAATGATAGAAATAAAGATTACGCCTTGCGCATGTTTTTTTATATGAGAAATTCATCATTTCTTGGAAAAAATGTATGTATTGCGTGATAGGCTACCCTACAATTAATTTACTCAGAGAGTTATAATATATTCAGGGGTGTTCTGGAAATCGAAAAAACGCAAGTATTTTGAAGTTCTTTTTAATACACTCTTAATCCCATTTTTTTTTTGCTGATTTAACTTCTAAAAGTTCTGGCAACACTGCACAATTTGTATGCACTAGGAAAAACTATGCTGGCTGTCTCTTTTTTGTATGTAGTTTTATATATATTCTAAATTCCCAAGTACGTAGAAACTACATACAAAAATAAGGGACAGCTAGCATACATACAAAACAAAGTTATTTTCAACGTACATGTACACAAGGTAGCAGAACTCAGAATCTAGCTGTCCCTTATTTTTGTATGTAGCTACATGCAAAAAAAAGAGACAGTGTTATCTTTTTTTCAAATTACACTCTTACCGACACCTACATAATGTCGATAGCGCAGATTATACACTCAAATTAAATGTACAGATTTATTTATTATTATTATATACTAGTAATAAAAAAATTTAATATGAAACATATTAACTAATAGAAGGTGTAAAATTAAACGACGAAAGCAGATTGTGACAACAACAACAACATTATCCATACTATTTTTATTTGTTTGTTTAACGGCTTGAACACGTTTTCTGAAAAACTTGGAAAAATCGGTTCAGATACAAAAAAGTCATGACCAAGATATATATATATTTTTTTTAAAGATGTCCATTTATGAGCAAATACTCCAAAAATAGGCCTAATAAACATCAACATATTTATAAAAATTAAAATTTTAGGGCTGTAATGTGACCTATGGGATACGTCTTATATATTTTCTGAAAAAATCGGAAAAATTGGTTCAGACACAAAAAGTTTTGACCTAAATCTAATTTTTTTGGCGTCTAGTATATCAAAAGATCTTTAGTAGAGCATATTTTCTGAAAAACTCGGACAAATCGTTTCAGATACAAATAAGCTATGACCAAAATATAATTTTTTTTTGTAAAATCTCCCATGTAAATTTCTTCTTAAAGACTTCGGCATATAAATCTGTCAAATCGGTTAAAAAATGGTCATGTAATGAACAAAATACTCCAAGAATGCGCTTAAAACATCAAAATGTAATATGACCGATGGCTACGTCTTATAATATGTCAGTAATATTATTTTATTTTAATTTATATGTAATGAAAAATTTAAAAACATTACATTTAATAATGAAAAAAAAAAAGTTCATGGTCAATAGTTCAAAAAGGTAAGATAAAATTATGAAATGATTCAATCTGAGAGCCACCAAAATTTATTTCTTTCAAGGTTCACAAACCTCCTTATATCTATTACGGACATAACAGTACTGAACTTACTGTTGTCGGTTGTTAACCGATTTTCAAACACAGTTTTGTTATTTGCACTTCTGTAAATATGATAAAGAATGGGAATTCCATTGCTATCTTGAACAAAACCTCTCTTATCTAGATATGTGAAGCTTTCAGGTGGAACATATCCATTTATTAGGCACAGCATTATGTATCCTTCGTTGCAATAATATGGCACAGCTATTAAATTATTAGTGTCGCAAGTAGAACTTCTTAGTACGTGCTTCCTAATTAACTGAATAATAAAATGATCGATTCTTGTTATTCTTGCCGTAGCATACAGCTTTATGTTAGAAATATATTTCATATAATTGCTCTTGTGTGACCTATAAAGAGTGAGACACACGCTCTAATGCATTTTCTTTCAAGTACGCGATATTTTTCCATATAACGCCATGTTTCCACGACGACTTGAATCACCTGCTTCGCTCTCTGAATCATGCGAATGAATCATGGTGTTTACACGACTTGTCTACTTGCTTCGATTTGACAGTTGTCTTTAATAAAAAAATCAGCGTTGGTAACTGTGAATCTTTGAAACGCGCCAAAATGGAGAAAAAGCACTTAATTTAAAAAAAGCAGCAAGTTTAGACTTTCTTTTTTTATTTTAAAAGCTTATTGAATTAATTTTGCATAATAGTTGAATATTAAAAATACAGTATAATCGCGAAAAAGTTAATCTCACCAAATTTTAGCGCCCCTGTGCCGCTCTAAAAAGACCGAAATATAAGGTGCGTTTGTTTACTTTTCCAGTAAAATCCAGTAGTTGAGTAAATTTTGGGCAATATGAAAATTTTACTCTCAAAAATGGCTCTTGCACAAAAAAGTAAACGAACGGAAAAATTGCAAAAACTTGCAGGTTAATTCAAACAGCTGATCGCTAAAAAGCTTAGTGTTGTAAAATATGTGTTGTTTAGACTACCCAGTACATAATGTTTTTGGTACTTGATGAAATGCATTGTAATGATTATAAATTCGTAGCAAATTTATTTATTAAATGAGCTTCTGTGCAAGTTTTAAGACTTGTTTATTTTATACATGACTTTTAATTTTGTTTCTAGTTGAATTACATACGAAACTACATCAATATTTGATTTTTGATATTTGGTACCCTCAATAATATGCAATAAGAAGTAATAATATTACATCTCTAAAATATTAATGTAAACAAAAACAAAAATAAGTAATATTGAACAATTTTACCATGGATGCCAAAAAAAGAAAACTTAATATTTCATGCTCTCCCGGAACATTTGGGAAGGTACAAAGTGGTAAGTAAAATTGTTTATTAATATATACTATATTTTTAATATGTATCTTTTAACTTATAGATGAAGAATATAGAAATAACGTTGCCGTGGATTTTGCAGATGGGGAAGAATTTTTTTAAATTTGATTTACTTTTAAAAAGCACAGATGTTAGAAAACTGATAAATAACTATACTGACTACTTTAATTTTTTTCACGTTGAAAATAAATATTTTTGGTTTTTGTTGCACTTTTAATTCAGCTTTTGTTCTTTTAAATGTTTTATTACAAATTGAATGCTTTTTGTTTGTTTACTTAAATGAAACATATGTTTTTGTTTTCTACTGGTTTTTACTGGTAAAAATTTGTTCAGTAAAAATTTGCAGACTCTTTGCTTACAACTGTCACTTTACTCTCTCAGTAGATGCTCTATTTTGCAAATTTTTGTGTAAGCGAACGCATTTCAGTAAAAACTTGCACAAATTTGTGCAAATTTTGGGGTAAACGAACGCACCTATAATGTGCTTAAGTTGGCTTAATCAGCTGTTCGTTGAATACATGTAAATCATATGCGTAAAACCATATTGAACCATATTTTTGTTAAGTTTTTTGAAACTGCCATTTGCTTAAGCAAAGTGCGAAACTGATCGCACATTCCGTACGGAATCAAATGTTATTTTATTTTGTTTTATTTTTTTAAATGTATTTGAGAGACTTTTTGTTTATTAATTTTTGACAGAAGGTTAAGCAAGATTATATATATGTATCAAGAATGATAGAAATAAAGATTACGACATCAGGAAGGCATAAAATTATTTTACTGCGCATGTAGTAACTCTGACGTCACACAACCTGTGTTCTTATTGGCTAAAATTGTTTAGCTCTCAAAAATATATATTTATGTGTAAACATAACAGTGGGACAATTTATAATTTTTCTATTTAAAATAAAAGATTTTTTTAAGGTTATTTTTTCATAGTTTTATTTATTACATAAATATATACATACATAATGTACATTAGCTTTATCTTTACTTCATAAATTAAAGCAGACGAAAAAGGGAAAATACTTTTATATCCAGAATTTTAGTTTCTAATTTTATTTAGTTTCCTCTTTGGTTTGTTGAAATTTTATGCAATCTCGGCATTTAGTAACCTCATTCGAAAATACTTCCTACATCTAAAAAATTTTTTTCATGTCTTAACTTACTTTAAATTCCTTTCCTTCTAACAAATGCTTTTGCAAATATTTTGTTTTTAAGCAACAATTTTTCCCATTTCATTGCAAGAAGATAGCATCACATGATCTCAACGTTTCCATTAATGCACTTGATGGCTTACTTAACCCACCTTCAATTAGGTGGTTAACCCATTAATAATTTATGTTATCTATTATTTTGGTGCCACGACGATTGCTAAATCTTATTCAATATAATTTCAAATTTTAAGTTTCTTTCTAAATCTTCTTGTGTGATATGTATAGCACAAATTTTTTCTTTATTCAAAATTACTGATTTCACTCGTTGCAAAATATGAATCTTTTGGAAAACTGTAAAATGATACAGATGTAGCCAAAAATGTTAGCATATTATTAAAAACACGCTAAACTTTATTATTTACACAATTTCTCACTTTTTTTTTTGCTGTTACTTTATTTGCGTTTGCCCACTGCACACTTCATATTTTCACTCTTTTTTTACTCTATTCAATTTTGAAAATAAAAAATATTTATTAAAATTATTAGTTTGTTTGACAATTCATATAAAATTTTTTTTATAACTCTCTGAGTAAATGAATTGTACAATACAATACAAATATTTTTCTTATCATACAGAATTCTATAAGAAAATTATAAAAAATGGGATTAAGAGTGTATTAAAAAGAACTTCAAAATACTTGCGTTTTTTCGATTTCCAGAACACGCCTGAATATATTATAACTCTCTGAGTAAATTAATTGTAGGGTAGCCCACTATCACGCAATACATACATTTTTTCCAAGAAATGATGAATTTCTCATATAAAAAAACATGCGCAAGGCGTAATCTTTACAAAAAATTTGAAATTTTGTTTTAAATGTAAGTCAAACGAATGAGTTTTTCGCTCGTGTTCTGAAACAAGCAGTTACAGTTTAGGCCCAACCATAATATATATATTATATGAGAAATTCATCATTTCTTGGAAAAAATTTATGTATTGCGTGATAGTGGGCTACCCTACAATTAATTTACTCAGAGAGTTATAATATATTCAGGGGTGTTCTGGAAATCGAAAAAACGCAAGTATTTTGAAGTTCTTTTTAATACACTCTTAATCCCATTTTTTATAATTTTCTTATAGAATTCTGTATGATAAGAAAAATATTTGTATTGTATTGTATTGGAATTTCTTCTACTGCAAAAATCTTTTTAAAAAACGACTTTTAAATTCTTGCGTTTTGCGGTTTCGATTTCCAGAACACCTCTGATTATCAAAGGCTGTTTTATTGTTATATTTTTAAATATTTTAATAAAAGGATAAATAGATAACTATTGTTAATTTTGAATCCGTACTATTAATCGTAGATCCCTTTTTAAAAAGTTTTGTATAGAATTTACGCAATTAAAAATAATTTGTTATCTAATACAAATGAATACAAGCAAATTTGTTTATTTTGTTTATGTTTATTTTTCTTTTTTCTAAAAAAAACCTGAACTGCAAAAGGCTGTTTTATTCTTATACAGTAGAATCGCGAAATGTTTCAGGGGTTGTATAGTTTTTCGAATTATTAACTTTTCTAAGCGGTATTTTATTATAAAAAATGCAATAATAAATAAAGATTTTTCTAAAATAACATACAAAATTTATTTAAATTACTTAATTTTCATTCCAATAAATTAGCTGAATTTAATTTTCACCGGCTGGTTTAATTTGGAAAACTCCTCTTGAACTAGAATGTATAATAAATAATTATATAAATACATACACTCATGACTTAAATTATAAGTGCTACAACCGACTTTCGTCCTTAAAGGAGTACTTCACAAATTTTTGGAGAGCGAAGCCCACTATTACCGACATTATTGCTTTTTCAGCTAACATAAATTGGACCAGTCATTGCTTAATTACGTTTTCATAGCTTCAAGGAAAGCTTTTATATAAACTTGCTTTAATATCAAAAAATTTTAGTACATGTAATGTTTTCCTGTGTGCTTTTTCCTATGTGTTTTTAATAGCGTCGAGAATTTTTTGGCATTTCATTTTTATTTTTGAGATGGCTACTTCAAAAGTACCACTTTCTGCTTAAAATCTAATCTGATTTGTGATGTTTTCCCCTGATTTGTTGACATATTTTATTAATACGCTCAGAAAAGTGTTTGGAACTTAAAACAAAATTTAAAATTTTTTGTTTTTTTGTTTTAAATGTAAGTCAAACGAATGAGTTTTGGGCTCGTGTTCTGAAACAAGCAGTTACAGTTTAGGCCCAACCATAATATATATCAAGAATGATAGAAATAAAGATTACGCCTTGCGCATGTTTTTTTATATGAGAAATTCATCATTTCTTGGAAAAAATGTATGTATTGCGTGATAGGCTACCCTACAATTAATTTACTCAGAGAGTTATAATATATTCAGGGGTGTTCTGGAAATCGAAAAAACGCAAGTATTTTGAAGTTCTTTTTAATACACTCTTAATCCCATTTTTTTTTTGCTGATTTAACTTCTAAAAGTTCTGGCAACACTGCACAATTTGTATGCACTAGGAAAAACTATGCTAGCTGTCTCTTTTTTGTATGTAGTTTTATATATATTCTAAATTCCCAAGTACGTAGAAACTACATACAAAAGAAGAGACAGCTAGCATACATACAAAACAAAGTTATTTTCAACGTACATGTACACAAGGTAGCAGAACTCAGAATCTAGCTGTCCCTTATTTTTGTATGTAGCTACATGCAAAAAAAAGAGACAGTGTTATCTTTTTTTCAAATTACACTCTTACCGACACCTACATAATGTCGATAGCGCAGATTATACACTCAAATTAAATGTACAGATTTATTTATTATTATTATATACTAGTAATAAAAAAATTTAATATGAAACATATTAACTAATAGAAGGTGTAAAATTAAACGACGAAAGCAGATTGTGACAACAACAACAACATTATCCATACTATTTTTATTTGTTTGTTTAACGGCTTGAACACGTTTTCTGAAAAACTTGGAAAAATCGGTTCAGATACAAAAAAGTCATGACCAAGATATATATATATTTTTTTTAAAGATGTCCATTTATGAGCAAATACTCCAAAAATAGGCCTAATAAACATCAACATATTTATAAAAATTAAAATTTTAGGGCTGTAATGTGACCTATGGGATACGTCTTATATATTTTCTGAAAAAATCGGAAAAATTGGTTCAGACACAAAAAGTTTTGACCTAAATCTAATTTTTTTGGCGTCTAGTATATCAAAAGATCTTTAGTAGAGCATATTTTCTGAAAAACTCGGACAAATCGTTTCAGATACAAATAAGCTATGACCAAAATATAATTTTTTTTTGTAAAATCTCCCATGTAAATTTCTTCTTAAAGACTTCGGCATATAAATCTGTCAAATCGGTTAAAAAATGGTCATGTAATGAACAAAATACTCCAAGAATGCGCTTAAAACATCAAAATGTAATATGACCGATGGCTACGTCTTATAATATGTCAGTAATATTATTTTATTTTAATTTATATGTAATGAAAAATTTAAAAACATTACATTTAATAATGAAAAAAAGAAAGTTCATGGTCAATAGTTCAAAAAGGTAAGATAAAATTATGAAATGATTCAATCTGAGAGCCACCAAAATTTATTTCTTTCAAGGTTCACAAACCTCCTTATATCTATTACGGACATAACAGTACTGAACTTACTGTTGTCGGTTGTTAATCGATTTTCAAACACAGTTTTGTTATTTGCACTTCTGTAAATATGATAAAGAATGGGAATTCCATTGCTATCTTGAACAAAACCTCTCTTATCTAGATATGTGAAGCTTTCAGGTGGAACATATCCATTTATTAGGCACAGCATTATGTATCCTTCGTTGCAATAATATGGCACAGCTATTAAATTATTAGTGTCGCAAGTAGAACTTCTTAGTACGTGCTTCCTAATTAACTGAATAATAAAATGATCGATTCTTGTTATTCTTGCCGTAGCATACAGCTTTATGTTAGAAATATATTTCATATAATTGCTCTTGTGTGACCTATAAAGAGTGAGACACACGCTCTAATGCATTTTCTTTCAAGTACGCGATATTTTTCCATATAACGCCATGTTTCCACGACGACTTGAATCACCTGCTTCGCTCTCTGAATCATGCGAATGAATCATGGTGTTTACACGACTTGTCTACTTGCTTCGATTTGACAGTTGTCTTTAATAAAAAAATCAGCGTTGGTAACTGTGAATCTTTGAAACGCGTAAAAATGGAGAAAAAGCACTTAATTTAAAAAAAGCAGCAAGTTTAGACTTTCTTTTTTTATTTTAAAAGCTTATTGAATTAATTTTGCATAATAGTTGAATATTAAAAATACAGTATAATCGCGAAAAAGTTAATCTCACCAAATTTTAGCGCCCCTGTGCCGCTCTAAAAAGACCGAAATATAAGGTGCGTTTGTTTACTTTTCCAGTAAAATCCAGTAGTTGAGTAAATTTTGGGCAATATGAAAATTTTACTCTCAAAAATGGCTCTTGCACAAAAAAGTAAACGAACGGAAAAATTGCAAAAACTTGCAGGTTAATTCAAACAGCTGATCGCTAAAAAGCTTAGTGTTGTAAAATATGTGTTGTTTAGACTACCCAGTACATAATGTTTTTGGTACTTGATGAAATGCATTGTAATGATTATAAATTCGTAGCAAATTTATTTATTAAATGAGCTTCTGTGCAAGTTTTAAGACTTGTTTATTTTATACATGACTTTTAATTTTGTTTCTAGTTGAATTACATACGAAACTACATCAATATTTGATTTTTGATATTTGGTACCCTCAATAATATGCAATAAGAAGTAATAATATTACATCTCTAAAATATTAATGTAAACAAAAACAAAAATAAGTAATATTGAACAATTTTACCATGGATGCCAAAAAAAGAAAACTTAATATTTCATGCTCTCCCGGAACATTTGGGAAGGTACAAAGTGGTAAGTAAAATTGTTTATTAATATATACTATATTTTTAATATGTATCTTTTAACTTATAGATGAAGAATATAGAAATAACGTTGCGCGTGGATTTTGCAGATGGGGAAGAATTTTTTTAAATTTGATTTACTTTTAAAAAGCACAGATGTTAGAAAACTGATAAATAACTATACTGACTACTTTAATTTTTTTCACGTTGAAAATAAATATTTTTGGTTTTTGTTGCACTTTTAATTCAGCTTTTGTTCTTTTAAATGTTTTATTACAAATTGAATGCTTTTTGTTTGTTTACTTAAATGAAACATATGTTTTTGTTTTCTACTGGTTTTTACTGGTAAAAATTTGTTCAGTAAAAATTTGCAGACTCTTTGCTTACAACTGTCACTTTACTCTCTCAGTAGATGCTCTATTTTGCAAATTTTTGTGTAAGCGAACGCATTTCAGTAAAAACTTGCACAAATTTGTGCAAATTTTGGGGTAAACGAACGCACCTATAATGTGCTTAAGTTGGCTTAATCAGCTGTTCGTTGAATACATGTAAATCATATGCGTAAAACCATATTGAACCATATTTTTGTTAAGTTTTTTGAAACTGCCATTTGCTTAAGCAAAGTGCGAAACTGATCGCACATTCCGTACGGAATCAAATGTTATTTTATTTTGTTTTATTTTTTTAAATGTATTTGAGAGACTTTTTGTTTATTAATTTTTGACAGAAGGTTAAGCAAGATTATATATATGTATCAAGAATGATAGAAATAAAGATTACGACATCAGGAAGGCATAAAATTATTTTACTGCGCATGTAGTAACTCTGACGTCACACAACCTGTGTTCTTATTGGCTAAAATTGTTTAGCTCTCAAAAATATATATTTATGTGTAAACATAACAGTGGGACAATTTATAATTTTTCTATTTAAAATAAAAGATTTTTTTAAGGTTATTTTTTCATAGTTTTATTTATTACATAAATATATACATACATAATGTACATTAGCTTTATCTTTACTTCATAAATTAAAGCAGACGAAAAAGGGAAAATACTTTTATATCCAGAATTTTAGTTTC
The DNA here is from genome assembly GCA_943735925.1 of Pollenia amentaria. Classification (NCBI taxonomy): domain Eukaryota; kingdom Metazoa; phylum Arthropoda; class Insecta; order Diptera; family Polleniidae; genus Pollenia; species Pollenia amentaria. The sequence continues at coordinate 123,736,118 of OX031006.1, read as the reverse complement.
TAATTTTATTTAGTTTCCTCTTTGGTTTGTTGAAATTTTATGCAATCTCGGCATTTAGTAACCTCATTCGAAAATACTTCCTACATCTAAAAAATTTTTTTCATGTCTTAACTTACTTTAAATTCCTTTCCTTCTAACAAATGCTTTTGCAAATATTTTGTTTTTAGGCAACAATTTTTCCCATTTCATTGCAAGAAGATAGCATCACATGATCTCAACGTTTCCATTAATGCACTTGATGGCTTACTTAACCCACCTTCAATTAGGTGGTTAACCCATTAATAATTTATGTTATCTATTATTTTGGTGCCACGACGATTGCTAAATCTTATTCAATATAATTTCAAATTTTAAGTTTCTTTCTAAATCTTCTTGTGTGATATGTATAGCACAAATTTTTTCTTTATTCAAAATTACTGATTTCACTCGTTGCAAAATATGAATCTTTTGGAAAACTGTAAAATGATACAGATGTAGCCAAAAATGTTAGCATATTATTAAAAACACGCTAAACTTTATTATTTACACAATTTCTCACTTTTTTTTTTGCTGTTACTTTATTTGCGTTTGCCCACTGCACACTTCATATTTTCACTCTTTTTTTACTCTATTCAATTTTGAAAATAAAAAATATTTATTAAAATTATTAGTTTGTTTGACAATTCATATAAAATTTTTTTTATAACTCTCTGAGTAAATGAATTGTACAATACAATACAAATATTTTTCTTATCATACAGAATTCTATAAGAAAATTATAAAAAATGGGATTAAGAGTGTATTAAAAAGAACTTCAAAATACTTGCGTTTTTTCGATTTCCAGAACACGCCTGAATATATTATAACTCTCTGAGTAAATTAATTGTAGGGTAGCCCACTATCACGCAATACATACATTTTTTCCAAGAAATGATGAATTTCTCATATAAAAAAACATGCGCAAGGCGTAATCTTTATTTCTATCATTCTTGATATATATTATGGTTGGGCCTAAACTGTAACTGCTTGTTTCAGAACACGAGCCCAAAACTCATTCGTTTGACTTACATTTAAAACAAAAAAACAAAAAATTTTAAATTTTGTTTTAAGTTCCAAACACTTTTCTGAGCGTATTAATAAAATATGTCAACAAATCAGGGGAAAACATCACAAATCAGATTAGATTTTAAGCAGAAAGTGGTACTTTTGAAGTAGCCATCTCAAAAATAAAAATGAAATGCCCTTATTTTTGTATGTAGCAGATTATACACTCAAATTAAATGTACAGATTTATTTATTATTATTATATACTAGTAATAAAAAAATTTAATATGAAACATATTAACTAATAGAAGGTGTAAAATTAAACGACGAAAGCAGATTGTGACAACAACAACAACATTATCCATACTATTTTTATTTGTTTGTTTAACGGCTTGAACACGTTTTCTGAAAAACTTGGAAAAATCGGTTCAGATACAAAAAAGTCATGACCAAGATATATATATATTTTTTTTAAAGATGTCCATTTATGAGCAAATACTCCAAAAATAGGCCTAATAAACATCAACATATTTATAAAAATTAAAATTTTAGGGCTGTAATGTGACCTATGGGATACGTCTTATATATTTTCTGAAAAAATCGGAAAAATTGGTTCAGACACAAAAAGTTTTGACCTAAATCTAATTTTTTTGGCGTCTAGTATATCAAAAGATCTTTAGTAGAGCATATTTTCTGAAAAACTCGGACAAATCGTTTCAGATACAAATAAGCTATGACCAAAATATAATTTTTTTTTGTAAAATCTCCCATGTAAATTTCTTCTTAAAGACTTCGGCATATAAATCTGTCAAATCGGTTAAAAAATGGTCATGTAATGAACAAAATACTCCAAGAATGCGCTTAAAACATCAAAATGTAATATGACCGATGGCTACGTCTTATAATATGTCAGTAATATTATTTTATTTTAATTTATATGTAATGAAAAATTTAAAAACATTACATTTAATAATGAAAAAAAGAAAGTTCATGGTCAATAGTTCAAAAAGGTAAGATAAAATTATGAAATGATTCAATCTGAGAGCCACCAAAATTTATTTCTTTCAAGGTTCACAAACCTCCTTATATCTATTACGGACATAACAGTACTGAACTTACTGTTGTCGGTTGTTAACCGATTTTCAAACACAGTTTTGTTATTTGCACTTCTGTAAATATGATAAAGAATGGGAATTCCATTGCTATCTTGAACAAAACCTCTCTTATCTAGATATGTGAAGCTTTCAGGTGGAACATATCCATTTATTAGGCACAGCATTATGTATCCTTCGTTGCAATAATATGGCACAGCTATTAAATTATTAGTGTCGCAAGTAGAACTTCTTAGTACGTGCTTCCTAATTAACTGAATAATAAAATGATCGATTCTTGTTATTCTTGCCGTAGCATACAGCTTTATGTTAGAAATATATTTCATATAATTGCTCTTGTGTGACCTATAAAGAGTGAGACACACGCTCTAATGCATTTTCTTTCAAGTACGCGATATTTTTCCATATAACGCCATGTTTCCACGACGACTTGAATCACCTGCTTCGCTCTCTGAATCATGCGAATGAATCATGGTGTTTACACGACTTGTCTACTTGCTTCGATTTGACAGTTGTCTTTAATAAAAAAATCAGCGTTGGTAACTGTGAATCTTTGAAACGCGCCAAAATGGAGAAAAAGCACTTAATTTAAAAAAAGCAGCAAGTTTAGACTTTCTTTTTTTATTTTAAAAGCTTATTGAATTAATTTTGCATAATAGTTGAATATTAAAAATACAGTATAATCGCGAAAAAGTTAATCTCACCAAATTTTAGCGCCCCTGTGCCGCTCTAAAAAGACCGAAATATAAGGTGCGTTTGTTTACTTTTCCAGTAAAATCCAGTAGTTGAGTAAATTTTGGGCAATATGAAAATTTTACTCTCAAAAATGGCTCTTGCACAAAAAAGTAAACGAACGGAAAAATTGCAAAAACTTGCAGGTTAATTCAAACAGCTGATCGCTAAAAAGCTTAGTGTTGTAAAATATGTGTTGTTTAGACTACCCAGTACATAATGTTTTTGGTACTTGATGAAATGCATTGTAATGATTATAAATTCGTAGCAAATTTATTTATTAAATGAGCTTCTGTGCAAGTTTTAAGACTTGTTTATTTTATACATGACTTTTAATTTTGTTTCTAGTTGAATTACATACGAAACTACATCAATATTTGATTTTTGATATTTGGTACCCTCAATAATATGCAATAAGAAGTAATAATATATTCATTAGCTTTACATCTCTAAAATATTAATGTAAACAAAAACAAAAATAAGTAATATTGAACAATTTTACCATGGATGCCAAAAAAAGAAAACTTAATATTTCATGCTCTCCCGGAACATTTGGGAAGGTACAAAGTGGTAAGTAAAATTGTTTATTAATATATACTATATTTTTAATATGTATCTTTTAACTTATAGATGAAGAATATAGAAATAACGTTGCCGTGGATTTTGCAGATGGGGAAGAATTTTTTTAAATTTGATTTACTTTTAAAAAGAACAGATGTTAGAAAACTGATAAATAACTATACTGACTACTTTAATTTTTTTCACGTTGAAAATAAATATTTTTGGTTTTTGTTGCACTTTTAATTCAGCTTTTGTTCTTTTAAATGTTTTATTACAAATTGAATGCTTTTTGTTTGTTTACTTAAATGAAACATATGTTTCTGTTTTCTACTGGTTTTTACTGGTAAAAATTTGTTCAGTAAAAATTTGCAGACTCTTTGCTTACAACTGTCACTTTACTCTCTCAGTAGATGCTCTATTTTGCAAATTTTTGTGTAAGCGAACGCATTTCAGTAAAAACTTGCACAAATTTGTGCAAATTTTGGGGTAAACGAACGCACCTATAATGTGCTTAAGTTGGCTTAATCAGCTGTTCGTTGAATACATGTAAATCATATGCGTAAAACCATATTGAACCATATTTTTGTTAAGTTTTTTTAAACTGCCATTTGCTTAAGCAAAGTGCGAAACTGATCGCACATTCCGTACGGAATCAAATGTTATTTTATTTTGTTTTATTTTTTTAAATGTATTTGAGAGACTTTTTGTTTATTAATTTTTGACAGAAGGTTAAGCAAGATTATATATATGTATCAAGAATGATAGAAATAAAGATTACGACATCAGGAAGGCATAAAATTATTTTACTGCGCATGTAGTAACTCTGACGTCACACAACCTGTGTTCTTATTGGCTAAAATTGTTTAGCTCTCAAAAATATATATTTATGTGTAAACATAACAGTGGGACAATTTATAATTTTTCTATTTAAAATAAAAGATTTTTTTAAGGTTATTTTTTCATAGTTTTATTTATTACATAAATATATACATACATAATGTACATTAGCTTTATCTTTACTTCATAAATTAAAGCAGACGAAAAAGGGAAAATACTTTTATATCCAGAATTTTAGTTTCTAATTTTATTTAGTTTCCTCTTTGGTTTGTTGAAATTTTATGCAATCTCGGCATTTAGTAACCTCATTCGAAAATACTTCCTACATCTAAAAAATTTTTTTCATGTCTTAACTTACTTTAAATTCCTTTCCTTCTAACAAATGCTTTTGCAAATATTTTGTTTTTAAGCAACAATTTTTCCCATTTCATTGCAAGAAGATAGCATCACATGATCTCAACGTTTCCATTAATGCACTTGATGGCTTACTTAACCCACCTTCAATTAGGTGGTTAACCCATTAATAATTTATGTTATCTATTATTTTGGTGCCACGACGATTGCTAAATCTTATTCAATATAATTTCAAATTTTAAGTTTCTTTCTAAATCTTCTTGTGTGATATGTATAGCACAAATTTTTTCTTTATTCAAAATTACTGATTTCACTCGTTGCAAAATATGAATCTTTTGGAAAACTGTAAAATGATACAGATGTAGCCAAAAATGTTAGCATATTATTAAAAACACGCTAAACTTTATTATTTACACAATTTCTCACTTTTTTTTTTGCTGTTACTTTATTTGCGTTTGCCCACTGCACACTTCATATTTTCACTCTATTTTTACTCTATTCAATTTTGAAAATAAAAAATATTTATTAAAATTATTAGTTTGTTTGACAATTCATATAAAATTTTTTTTATAACTCTCTGAGTAAATGAATTGTACAATACAATACAAATATTTTTCTTATCATACAGAATTCTATAAGAAAATTATAAAAAATGGGATTAAGAGTGTATTAAAAAGAACTTCAAAATACTTGCGTTTTTTCGATTTCCAGAACACGCCTGAATATATTATAACTCTCTGAGTAAATTAATTGTAGGGTAGCCCACTATCACGCAATACATACATTTTTTCCAAGAAATGATGAATTTCTCATATAAAAAAACATGCGCAAGGCGTAATCTTTACAAAAAATTTGAAATTTTGTTTTAAATGTAAGTCAAACGAATGAGTTTTTCGCTCGTGTTCTGAAACAAGCAGTTACAGTTTAGGCCCAACCATAATATATATCAAGAATGATAGAAATAAAGATTACGCCTTGCGCATGTTTTTTTATATGAGAAATTCATCATTTCTTGGAAAAAATTTATGTATTGCGTGATAGTGGGCTACCCTACAATTAATTTACTCAGAGAGTTATAATATATTCAGGGGTGTTCTGGAAATCGAAAAAACGCAAGTATTTTGAAGTTCTTTTTAATACACTCTTAATCCCATTTTTTATAATTTTCTTATAGAATTCTGTATGATAAGAAAAATATTTGTATTGTATTGTATTGGAATTTCTTCTACTGCAAAAATCTTTTTAAAAATCGACTTTTAAATTCTTGCGTTTTGCGGTTTCGATTTCCAGAACACCTCTGATTATCAAAGGCTGTTTTATTGTTATATTTTTAAATATTTTAATAAAAGGATAAATAGATAACTATTGTTAATTTTGAATCCGTACTATTAATCGTAGATCCCTTTTTAAAAAGTTTTGTATAGAATTTACGCAATTAAAAATAATTTGTTATCTAATACAAATGAATACAAGCAAATTTGTTTATTTTGTTTATGTTTATTTTTCTTTTTTCTAAAAAAAACCTGAACTGCAAAAGGCTGTTTTATTCTTATACAGTAGAATCGCGAAATGTTTCAGGGGTTGTATAGTTTTTCGAATTATTAACTTTTCTAAGCGGTATTTTATTATAAAAAATGCAATAATAAATAAAAAATTTTCCAAAATAACATACAAAATTTATTTAAATAACTTAATTTTCATTCCAATAAATTAGCTTAAATTTAATTTTCATCGGCTGGTTTAATTTGGAAAACTCCTCTTGAACTAGAATGTATAATAAATAATTATATAAATACATACACTCATGACTTAAATTATAGGTGCTACAACCGACTTTCGTCCTTAAAGGAGTACTTCACAAATTTTTGGAGAGCGAAGCCCACTATTACCGACATTATTGCTTTTTCAGCTAACAGAAATTGGACCAGTCAATGCTTAATTACGTTTTCATAGCTTCAAGGAAAGCTTTTATATAAACTTGCTTTAATATCAAAAAATTTTAGTACATGTAATGTTTTCCTGTGTGCTTTTTCCTATGGGTTTTTAATAGCGTCGAGAATTTTTTGGCATTTCATTTTTATTTTTGAGATGGCTACTTCAAAAGTACCACTTTCTGCTTAAAATCTAATCTGATTTGTGATGTTTTCCCCTGATTTGTTGACATATTTTATTAATACGCTCAGAAAAGTGTTTGGAACTTAAAACAAAATTTCAAATTTTTTGTTTTTTTGTTTTAAATGAAGGTCAAACGAATGAGTTTTGGGCTCGTGTTCTGAAACAAGCAGTTACAGTTTAGGCCCAACCATAATATATATCAAGAATGATAGAAATAAAGATTACGCCTTGCGCATGTTTTTTTATATGAGAAATTCATCATTTCTTGGAAAAAATGTATGTATTGCGTGATAGTGGGCTACCCTACAATTAATTTACTCAGAGAGTTATAATATATTCAGGGGTGTTCTGGAAATCGAAAAAACGCAAGTATTTTGAAGTTCTTTTTAATACACTCTTAATCCCATTTTTTTTTTGCTGATTTAACTTCTAAAAGTTCTGGCAACACTGCACAATTTGTATGCACTAGGAAAAACTATGCTGGCTGTCTCTTTTTTGTATGTAGTTTTATATATATTCTAAATTCCCAAGTACGTAGAAACTACATACAAAAGAAGAGACAGCTAGCATACATACAAAACAAAGTTATTTTCAACGTACATGTACACAAGGTAGCAGAACTCAGAATCTAGCTGTCTTTTAGTTTTGTATGTAGCTACATGCAAAAAAAAGAGACAGTGTTATCTTTTTTTCAAATTACACTCTTACCGACACCTACATAATGTCGATAGCGCAGATTATACACTCAAATTAAATGTACAGATTTATTTATTATTATTATATACTAGTAATAAAAAAATTTAATATGAAACATATTAACTAATAGAAGGTGTAAAATTAAACGACGAAAGCAGATTGTGACAACAACAACAACATTCTCCATACTATTTTTATTTGTTTGTTTAACGGCTTGAACACGTTTTCTGAAAAACTTGGAAAAATCGGTTCAGATACAAAAAAGTCATGACCAAGATATATATATATTTTTTTAAAGATGTCCATTTATGAGCAAATACTCCAAAAATAGGCCTAATAAACATCAACATATTTATAAAAATTAAAATTTTAGGGCTGTAATGTGACCTATGGGATACGTCTTATATATTTTCTGAAAAAATCGGAAAAATTGGTTCAGACACAAAAAGTTTTGACCTAAATCTAATTTTTTTGGCGTCTAGTATATCAAAAGATCTTTAGTAGAGCATATTTTCTGAAAAACTCGGACAAATCGGTTCAGATACAAATAAGCTATGACCAAAATATAATTTTTTTTTGTAAAATCTCCCATGTAAATTTCTTCTTAAAGACTTCGGCATATAAATCTGTCAAATCGGTTAAAAAATGGTCATGTAATGAACAAAATACTCCAAGAATGCGCTAAAAACATCAAAATGTAATATGACCGATGGCTACGTCTTATAATATGTCAGTAATATTATTTTATTTTAATTTATATGTAATGAAAAATTTAAAAACATTACATTTAATAATGAAAAAAAGAAAGTTCATGGTCAATAGTTCAAAAAGGTAAGATAAAATTATGAAATGATTCAATCTGAGAGCCACCAAAATTTATTTCTTTCAAGGTTCACAAACCTCCTTATATCTATTACGGACATAACAGTACTGAACTTACTGTTGTCGGTTGTTAACCGATTTTCAAACACAGTTTTGTTATTTGCACTTCTGTAAATATGATAAAGAATGGGAATTCCATTGCTATCTTGAACAAAACCTCTCTTATCTAGATATGTGAAGCTTTCAGGTGGAACATATCCATTTATTAGGCACAGCATTATGTATCCTTCGTTGCAATAATATGGCACAGCTATTAAATTATTAGTGTCGCAAGTAGAACTTCTTAGTACGTGCTTCCTAATTAACTGAATAATAAAATGATCGATTCTTGTTATTCTTGCCGTAGCATACAGCTTTATGTTAGAAATATATTTCATATAATTGCTCTTGTGTGACCTATAAAGAGTGAGACACACGCTCTAATGCATTTTCTTTCAAGTACGCGATATTTTTCCATATAACGCCATGTTTCCACTACGACTTGAATCACCTGCTTCGCTCTCTGAATCATGCGAATGAATCATGGTGTTTACACGACTTGTCTACTTGCTTCGATTTGACAGTTGTCTTTAATAAAAAAAATCAGCGTTGGTAACTGTGAATTTTTGAAACGCGCCAAAATGGAGAAAAAGCACTTAATTTAAAAAAAGCAGCAAGTTTAGACTTTCTTTTTTTATTTTAAAAGCTTATTGAATTAATTTTGCATAATAGTTGAATATTAAAAATACAGTATAATCGCGAAAAAGTTAATCTCACCAAAATTTAGCGCCCCTGTGCCGCTCTAAAAAGACTGAAATATAAGGTGCGTTTGTTTACTTTTCCAGTAAAATCCAGTAGTTGAGTAAATTTTGGGCAATATGAAAATGTTACTCTCAAAAATGGCTCTTGCACAAAAAAGTAAACGAACGGAAAAATTGCAAAAACTTGCAGGTTAATTCAAACAGCTGATCGCTAAAAAGCTTAGTGTTGTAAAATATGTGTTGTTTAGACTACTCAGTACATAATGTTTTTGGTACTTGATGAAATGCATTGTAATGATTATAAATTCGTAGCAAATTTATTTATTAAATGAGCTTCTGTGCAAGTTTTAAGACTTGTTTATTTTATACATGACTTTTAATTTTGTTTCTAGTTGAATTACATACGAAACTACATCAATATTTGATATTTGGTACCCTCAATAATATGCAATAAGAAGTAATAATATATTCATTAGCTTTACATCTCTAAAATATTAATGTAAACAAAAACAAAAATAAGTAATATTGAACAATTTTACCATGGATGCCAAAAAAAGAAAACTTAATATATCATGCTCTCCCGGAACATTTGGGAAGGTACAAAGTGGTAAGTAAAATTGTTTATTAATATATACTATATTTTTAATATGTATCTTTTAACTTATAGATGAAGAATATAGAAATAACGTTGCCGTGGATTTTGCAGATGGGGAAGAATTTTTTTAAATTTGATTTACTTTTAAAAAGCACAGATGTTAGAAAACTGATAAATAACTATACTGACTACTTTAATTTTTTTCACGTTGAAAATAAATATTTTTGGTTTTTGTTGCACTTTTAATTCAGCTTTTGTTCTTTTAAATGTTTTATTACAAATTGAATGCTTTTTGTTTGTTTACTTAAATGAAACATATGTTTTTGTTTTCTACTGGTTTTTACTGGTAAAAATTTGTTCAGTAAAAATTTGCAGACTCTTTGCTTACAACTGTCACTTTACTCTCTCAGTAGATGCTCTATTTTGCAAATTTTTGTGTAAGCGAACGCATTTCAGCAAAATCCAGTAAAAACTTGCACAAATTTGTGCAAATTTTGGGGTAAACGAACTCACCTATAATGTGCTTAAGTTGGCTTAATCAGCTGTTCGTTGAATACATGTAAATCATATGCGTAAAACCATATTGAACCATATTTTTGTTAAGTTTTTTGAAACTGCCATTTGCTTAAGCAAAGTGCGAAACTGATCGCACATTCCGTACGGAATCAAATGTTATTTTATTTTGTTTTATTTTTTTAAATGTATTTGAGAGACTTTTTTTTTATTAATTTTTGACAGAAGGTTAAGCAAGAATATATATATGTATCAAGAATGATAGAGATAAAGATTACGACATCAGGAAGGCATAAAATTATTTTACTGCGCATGTAGTAACTCTGACGTCACACAACCTGTGTTCTTATTGGCTAAAATTGTTTAGCTCTCAAAAATATATATTTATGTGTAAACATAACAGTGGGACAATTTATAATTTTTCTATTTAAAATAAAAGATTTTTTTAAGGTTATTTTTTCATAGTTTTATTTATTACATAAATATATACATACATAATGTACATTAGCTTTATCTTTACTTCATAAATTAAAGCAGACGAAAAAGGGAAAATACTTTTATATCCAGAATTTTAGTTTCTAATTTTATTTAGTTTCCTCTTTGGTTTGTTGAAATTTTATGCAATCTCGGCATTTAGTAACCTCATTCGAAAATACTTCCTACATCTAAAAAATTTTTTTCATGTCTTAACTTACTTTAAATTCCTTTCCTTCTAACAAATGCTTTTGCAAATATTTTGTTTTTAAGCAACAATTTTTCCCATTTCATTGCAAGAAGATAGCATCACATGATCTCAACGTTTCCATTAATGCACTTGATGGCTTACTTAACCCACCTTCAATTAGGTGGTTAACCCATTAATAATTTATGTTATCTATTATTTTGGTGCCACGACGATTGGTAAATCTTATTCAATATAATTTCAAATTTTAAGTTTCTTTCTAAATCTTCTTGTGTGATATGTATAGCACAAATTTTTTCTTTATTCAAAATTACTGATTTCACTCGTTGCAAAATATGAATCTTTTGGAAAACTGTAAAATGATACAGATGTAGCCAAAAATGTTAGCATATTATTAAAAACACGCTAAACTTTATTATTTACACAATTTCTCACTTTTTTTTTTGCTGTTACTTTATTTGCGTTTGCCCACTGCACACTTCATATTTTCACTCTTTTTTTACTCTATTCAATTTTGAAAATAAAAAATATTTATTAAAATTATTAGTTTGTTTGACAATTCATATAAAATTTTTTTTATAACTCTCTGAGTAAATGAATTGTACAATACAATACAAATATTTTTCTTATCATACAGAATTCTATAAGAAAATTATAAAAAATGGGATTAAGAGTGTATTAAAAAGAACTTCAAAATACTTGCGTTTTTTCGATTTCCAGAACACGCCTGAATATATTATAACTCTCTGAGTAAATTAATTGTAGGGTAGCCCACTATCACGCAATACATACATTTTTTCCAAGAAATGATGAATTTCTCATATAAAAAAACATGCGCAAGGCGTAATCTTTACAAAAAATTTGAAATTTTGTTTTAAATGTAAGTCAAACGAATGAGTTTTTCGCTCGTGTTCTGAAACAAGCAGTTACAGTTTAGGCCCAACAATAATATATATCAAGAATGATAGAAATAAAGATTACGCCTTGCGCATGTTTTTTTATATGAGAAATTCATCATTTCTTGGAAAAAATGTATGTATTGCGTGATAGTGGGCTACCCTACAATTAATTTACTCAGAGAGTTATAATATATTCAGGGGTGTTCTGGAAATCGAAAAAACGCAAGTATTTTGAAGTTCTTTTTAATACACTCTTAATCCCATTTTTTATAATCTTCTTATAGAATTCTGTATGATAAGAAAAATATTTGTATTGTATTGTATTGGAATTTCGTCTACTACAAAAATCGTTTTAAAAAACGACTTTTAAATTCTTGCGTTTTTCGGTTTCGATTTCCAGAACACCTCTGATTATCAAAGGCTGTTTTATTGTTATATTTTTAAATATTTTAATAAAAGGATAAATAGATAACTATTGTTAATTTTGAATCCGTACTATTAATCGTAGATCCCTTTTTAAAAAGTTTTGTATAGAATTTACGCAATTAAAAATAATTTGTTATCTAATACAAATGAATACAAGCAAATTTGTTTATTTTGTTTATGTTTTTTTTTCTTTTTTCTAAAAAAAACCTGAACTGCAAAAGGCTGTTTTATTCTTATACAGTAGAATCGCGAAATGTTTCAGGGGTTGTATAGTTTTTCGAATTATTAACTTTTCTAAGCGGTATTTTATTATAAAAAATGCAATAATAAATAAAAAATTTTCCAAAATAACATACAAAATTTATTTAAATTACTTAATTTACATTCCAATAAATTAGCTTAAATTTAATTTTCATCGGCTGGTTTAATTTGGAAAACTCCTCTTGAACTAGAATGTATAATAAATAATTATATAAATACATACACTCATGACTTAAATTATAGGTGCTACAACCGACTTTCGTCCTTAAAGGAGTACTTCACAAATTTTTGGAGAGCGAAGCCCACTATTACCGACATTATTGCTTTTTCAGCTAACAGAAATTGGACCAGTCATTGCTTAATTACGTTTTCATAGCTTCAAGGAAAGCTTTTATATAAACTTGCTTTAATATCAAAAAATTTTAGTACATGTAATGTTTTCCTGTGTGCTTTTTCCTATGTGTTTTTAATAGCGTCGAGAATTTTTTGGCATTTCATTTTTATTTTTGAGATGGCTACTTCAAAAGTACCACTTTCTGCTTAAAATCTAATCTGATTTGTGATGTTTTCCCCTGATTTGTTGACATATTTTATTAATACGCTCAGAAAAGTGTTTGGAACTTAAAACAAAATTTCAAATTTTTTGTTTTTTTGTTTTAAATGTAAGTCAAACGAATGAGTTTTGGGCTCGTGTTCTGAAACAAGCAGTTACAGTTTAGGCCCAACCATAATATATATCAAGAATGATAGAAATAAAGATTACGCCTTGCGCATGTTTTTTTATATGAGAAATTCATCATTTCTTGGAAAAAATGTATGTATTGCGTGATAGTGGGCTACCCTACAATTAATTTACTCAGAGAGTTATAATATATTCAGGGGTATTCTGGAAATCGAAAAAACGCAAGTATTTTGAAGTTCTTTTTAATACACTCTTAATCCCATTTTGTTTGCTGATTTAACTTCTAAAAGTTCTGGCAACACTGCACAATTTGTATGCACTAGGAAAAACTATGCTGGCTGTCTCTTTTTTGTATGTAGTTTTATATATATTCTAAATTCCCAAGTACGTAGAAACTACATACAAAAGAAGAGACAGCTAGCATACATACAAAACAAAGTTATTTTCAACGTACATGTACACAAGGTAGCAGAACTCAGAATCTAGCTGTCCCTTATTTTTGTATGTAGCTACATGCAAAAAAAAGAGACAGTGTTATCTTTTTTTCAAATTACACTCTTACCGACACCTACATAATGTCGATAGCGCAGATTATACACTCAAATTAAATGTACAGATTTATTTATTATTATTATATACTAGTAATAAAAAAAATTTAATATGAAACATATTAACTAATAGAAGGTGTAAAATTAAACGACGAAAGCAGATTGTGACAACAACAACAACATTCTCCATACTATTTTTATTTGTTTGTTTAACGGCTTGAACACGTTTTCTGAAAAACTTGGAAAATCGGTTCAGATACAAAAAAGTCATGACCAAGATATACATATATTTTTTTAAAGATGTCCATTTATGAGCAAATACTCCAAAAATAGGCCTAATAAACATCAACATATTTATAAAAATTAAAATTTTAGGGCTGTAATGTGACCTATGGGATACGTCTTATATATTTTCTGAAAAAATCGGAAAAATTGGTTCAGACACAAAAAGTTTTGACCTAAATCTAATTTTTTTGGCGTCTAGTATATCAAAAGATCTTTAGTAGAGCATATTTTCTGAAAAACTCGGACAAATCGGTTCAGATACAAATAAGCTATGACCAAAATATAATTTTTTTTTTTGTAAAATCTCCCATGTAAATTTCTTCTTAAAGACTTTGGCATATAAATCTGTCAAATCGGTTAAAAAATGGTCATGTAATGAACAAAATACTCCAAGAATGCGCTAAAAACATCAAAATGTAATATGACCGATGGCTACGTCTTACATATGAAAAGATTGAAAATTGTCAACAAAAAAGATTTCCCAAAAAGGTCGATAAAATCGATCCAGAAATAGAAGTTATGAACAATATATAATTTTTTTTTTCAAAAATAACCAAATAACCGTTTTATAAACCAAGTAAATGGTTAATTTCTTAAAAAACGTCGGTATTTAAATTTGTCGAATCAGTGCAAAATGCCCGAGTCATGACCAATATACTTTCTATTTATTTATTTTTTTTTTTGTTTTTTTTTTTAATGTTTATTTATTAAAATATAATATGTATACTTTAAATAAACAAAAAGTTACAGGGATTTGTTAATACTTAGTCAGTCCTTCACGGATATCTCAAGTATAAAGATTAATTACATACTTATAGTATTGTACATTTGTTTTCTTTCAAATTGAGTATGTTTTCTTATAATATGTCAGTAATATTATTTTATTTTAATTTATATGTAATGAAAAATTTAAAAACATTACATTTAATAATGAAAAAAAGAAAGTTCATGGTCAATAGTTCAAAAAGGTAAGATAAAATTATGAAATGATTCAATCTGAGAGCCACCAAAATTTATTTCTTTCAAGGTTCACAAACCTCCTTATATCTATTACGGACATAACAGTACTGAACTTACTGTTGTCGGTTGTTAACCGATTTTCAAACACAGTTTTGTTATTTGCACTTCTGTAAATATGATAAAGAATGGGAATTCCATTGCTATCTTGAACAAAACCTCTCTTATCTAGATATGTGAAGCTTTCAGGTGGAACATATCCATTTATTAGGCACAGCATTATGTATCCTTCGTTGCAATAATATGGCACAGCTATTAAATTATTAGTGTCGCAAGTAGAACTTCTTAGTACGTGCTTCCTAATTAACTGAATAATAAAATGATCGATTCTTGTTATTCTTGCCGTAGCATACAGCTTTATGTTAGAAATATATTTCATATAATTGCTCTTGTGTGACCTATAAAGAGTGAGACACACGCTCTAATGCATTTTCTTTCAAGTACGCGATATTTTTCCATATAACGCCATGTTTCCACGACGACTTGAATCACCTGCTTCGCTCTCTGAATCATGCGAATGAATCATGGTGTTTACACGACTTGTCTACTTGCTTCGATTTGACAGTTGTCTTTAATAAAAAAATCAGCGTTGGTAACTGTGAATTTTTGAAACGCGCCAAAATGGAGAAAAAGCACTTAATTTAAAAAAAGCAGCAAGTTTAGACTTTCTTTTTTTATTTTAAAAGCTTATTGAATTAATTTTGCATAATAGTTGAATATTAAAAATACAGTATAATCGCGAAAAAGTTAATCTCACCAAAATTTAGCGCCCCTGTGCCGCTCTAAAAAGACCGAAATATAAGGTGCGTTTGTTTACTTTTCCAGTAAAATCCAGTAGTTGAGTAAATTTTGGGCAATATGAAAATTTTACTCTCAAAAATGGCTCTTGCACAAAAAAGTAAACGAACGGAAAAATTGCAAAAACTTGCAGGTTAATTCAAACAGCTGATCGCTAAAAAGCTTAGTGTTGTAAAATATGTGTTGTTTAGACTACTCAGTACATAATGTTTTTGGTACTTGATGAAATGCATTGTAATGATTATAAATTCGTAGCAAATTTATTTATTAAATGAGCTTCTGTGCAAGTTTTAAGACTTGTTTATTTTATACATGACTTTTAATTTTGTTTCTAGTTGAATTACATACGAAACTACATCAATATTTGATTTTTGATATTTGGTACCCTCAATAATATGCAATAAGAAGTAATAATATATTCATTAGCTTTACATCTCTAAAATATTAATGTAAACAAAAACAAAAATAAGTAATATTGAACAATTTTACCATGGATGCCAAAAAAAGAAAACTTAATATTTCATGCTCTCCCGGAACATTTGGGAAGGTACAAAGTGGTAAGTAAAATTGTTTATTAATATATACTATATTTTTAATATGTATCTTTTAACTTATAGATGAAGAATATAGAAATAACGTTGCCGTGGATTTTGCAGATGGGGAAGAATTTTTTTAAATTTGATTTACTTTTAAAAAGCACAGATGTTAGAAAACTGATAAATAACTATACTGACTACTTTAATTTTTTTCACGTTGAAAATAAATATTTTTGGTTTTTGTTGCACTTTTAATTCAGCTTTTGTTCTTTTAAATGTTTTTATTACAAATTGAATGCTTTTTGTTTGTTTACTTAAATGAAACATATGTTTTTGTTTTCTACTGGTTTTTACTGGTAAAAATTTGTTCAGTAAAAATTTGCAGACTCTTTGCTTACAACTGTCACTTTACTCTCTCAGTAGATGCTCTCTTTTGCAAATTTTTGTGTAAGCGAACGCATTTCAGTAAAATCCAGTAAAAACTTGCACAAATTTGTGCAAATTTTGGGGTAAAAGAACGCACCTATAATGTGCTTAAGTTGGCTTAATCAGCTGTTCGTTGAATACATGTAAATCATATGCGTAAAACCATATTGAACCATATTTTTGTTAAGTTTTTTGAAACTGCCATTTGCTTAAGCAAAGTGCGAAACTGATCGCACATTCCGTACGGAATCAAATGTTATTTTATTTTGTTTTATTTTTTTAAATGTATTTGAGAGACTTTTTTTTTATTAATTTTTGACAGAAGGTTAAGCAAGATTATATATATGTATCAAGAATGATAGAAATAAAGATTACGACATCAGGAAGGCATAAAATTATTTTACTGCGCATGTAGTAACTCTGACGTCACACAACCTGTGTTCTTATTGGCTAAAATTGTTAAGCTCTCAAAAATATATATTTATGTGTAAACATAACAGTGGGACAATTTATAATTTTTCTATTTAAAATAAAAGATTTTTTTAAGGTTATTTTTTCATAGTTTTATTTATTACATAAATATATACATACATAATGTACATTAGCTTTATCTTTACTTCATAAATTAAAGCAGACGAAAAAGGGAAAATACTTTTATATCCAGAATTTTAGTTTCTAATTTTATTTAGTTTCCTCTTTGGTTTGTTGAAATTTTATGCAATCTCGGCATTTAGTAACCTCATTCGAAAATACTTCCTACATCTAAAAAATTTTTTTCATGTCTTAACTTACTTTAAATTCCTTTCCTTCTAACAAATGCTTTTGCAAATATTTTGTTTTTAAGCAACAATTTTTCCCATTTCATTGCAAGAAGATAGCATCACATGATCTCAACGTTTCCATTAATGCACTTGATGGCTTACTTAACCCACCTTCAATTAGGTGGTTAACCCATTAATAATTTATGTTATCTATTATTTTGGTGCCACGACGATTGCTAAATCTTATTCAATATAATTTCAAATTTTAAGTTTCTTTCTAAATCTTCTTGTGTGATATGTATAGCACAAATTTTTTCTTTATTCAAAATTACTGATTTCACTCGTTGCAAAATATGAATCTTTTGGAAAACTGTAAAATGATACAGATATAGCCAAAAATGTTAGCATATTATTAAAAACACGCTAAAATTTATTATTTACACAATTTCTCACTTTTTTTTTTGCTGTTACTTTATTTGCGTTTGCCCACTGCACACTTCATATTTTCACTCTTTTTTTACTCTATTCAATTTTGAAAATAAAAAATATTTATTAAAATTATCAGTTTGTTTGACAATTCATATAAAATTTTTTTTATAACTCTCTGAGTAAATGAATTGTACAATACAATACAAATATTTTTCTTATCATACAGAATTCTATAAGAAAATTATAAAAAATGGGATTAAGAGTGTATTAAAAAGAACTTCAAAATACTTGCGTTTTTTCGATTTCCAGAACACGCCTGAATATATTATAACTCTCTGAGTAAATTAATTGTAGGGTAGCCCACTATCACGCAAAACATAAATTTTTTCCAAGAAATGATGAATTTCTCATATAAAAAAACATGCACAAGGCGTAATCTTTACAAAAAATTTGAAATTTTGTTTTAAATGTAAGTCAAACGAATGAGTTTTTCGCTCGTGTTCTGAAACAAGCAGTTACAGTTTAGGCCCAACCATAATATATATCAAGAATGATAGAATTAAGATTACGCCTTGCGCATGTTTTTTTATATGAGAAATTCATCATTTCTTGGAAAAAATGTATGTATTGCGTGATAATGGGCTACCCTACAATTAATTTACTCAGAGAGTTATAATATATTCAGGGGTATTCTGGAAATCGAAAAAACGCAAGTATTTTGAAGTTCTTTTTAATACACTCCTTATCCCATTTTGTTTGCTGATTTAACTTCTAAAAGTTCTGGCAACACTGCACAATTTGTATGCACTAGGAAAAACTATGCTGGCTGTCTCTTTTTTGTATGTAGTTTTATATATATTCTAAATTCCCAAGTACGTAGAAACTACATACAAAAGAAGAGACAGCTAGCATACATACAAAACAAAGTTATTTTCAACGTACATGTACACAAGGTAGCAGAACTCAGAATCTAGCTGTCCCTTATTTTTGTATGTAGCTACATGCAAAAAAAAGAGACAGTGTTATCTTTTTTTCAAATTACACTCTTACCGACACCTACATAATGTCGATAGCGCAGATTATACACTCAAATTAAATGTACAGATTTATTTATTATTATTATATACTAGTAATAAAAAAATTTAATATGAAACATATTAACTAATAGAAGGTGTAAAATTAAACGACGAAAGCAGATTGTGACAACAACAACAACATTCTCCATACTATTTTTATTTGTTTGTTTAACGGCTTGAACACGTTTTCTGAAAAACTTGGAAAATCGGTTCAGATACAAAAAAGTCATGACCAAGATATACATATATTTTTTTAAAGATGTCCATTTATGAGCAAATACTCCAAAAATAGGCCTAATAAACATCAACATATTTATAAAAATTAAAATTTTAGGGCTGTAATGTGACCTATGGGATACGTCTTATATATTTTCTGAAAAAATCGGAAAAATTGGTTCAGACACAAAAAGTTTTGACCTAAATCTAATTTTTTTGGCGTCTAGTATATCAAAAGATCTTTAGTAGAGCATATTTTCTGAAAAACTCGGACAAATCGGTTCAGATACAAATAAGCTATGACCAAAATATAATTTTTTTTTTTGTAAAATCTCCCATGTAAATTTCTTCTTAAAGACTTTGGCATATAAATCTGTCAAATCGGTTAAAAAATGGTCATGTAATGAACAAAATACTCCAAGAATGCGCTAAAAACATCAAAATGTAATATGACCGATGGCTACGTCTTACATATGAAAAGATTGAAAATTGTCAACAAAAAAGATTTCCCAAAAAGGTCGATAAAATCGATCCAGAAATAGAAGTTATGAACAATATATAATTTTTTTTTTCAAAAATAACCAAATAACCGTTTTATAAACCAAGTAAATGGTTAATTTCTTAAAAAACGTCGGTATTTAAATTTGTCGAATCAGTGCAAAATGCCCGAGTCATGACCAATATACTTTCTATTTATTTATTTTTTTTTTGTTTTTTTTTTTAATGTTTATTTATTAAAATATAATATGTATACTTTAAATAAACAAAAAGTTACAGGGATTTGTTAATACTTAGTCAGTCCTTCACGGATATCTCAAGTATAAAGATTAATTACATACTTATAGTATTGTACATTTGTTTTCTTTCAAATTGAGTATGTTTTCTTATAATATGTCAGTAATATTATTTTATTTTAATTTATATGTAATGAAAAATTTAAAAACATTACATTTAATAATGAAAAAAAGAAAGTTCATGGTCAATAGTTCAAAAAGGTAAGATAAAATTATGAAATGATTCAATCTGAGAGCCACCAAAATTTATTTCTTTCAAGGTTCACAAACCTCCTTATATCTATTACGGACATAACAGTACTGAACTTACTGTTGTCGGTTGTTAACCGATTTTCAAACACAGTTTTGTTATTTGCACTTCTGTAAATATGATAAAGAATGGGAATTCCATTGCTATCTTGAACAAAACCTCTCTTATCTAGATATGTGAAGCTTTCAGGTGGAACATATCCATTTATTAGGCACAGCATTATGTATCCTTCGTTGCAATAATATGGCACAGCTATTAAATTATTAGTGTCGCAAGTAGAACTTCTTAGTACGTGCTTCCTAATTAACTGAATAATAAAATGATCGATTCTTGTTATTCTTGCCGTAGCATACAGCTTTATGTTAGAAATATATTTCATATAATTGCTCTTGTGTGACCTATAAAGAGTGAGACACACGCTCTAATGCATTTTCTTTCAAGTACGCGATATTTTTCCATATAACGCCATGTTTCCACTACGACTTGAATCACCTGCTTCGCTCTCTGAATCATGCGAATGAATCATGGTGTTTACACGACTTGTCTACTTGCTTCGATTTGACAGTTGTCTTTAATAAAAAAAATCAGCGTTGGTAACTGTGAATTTTTGAAACGCGCCAAAATGGAGAAAAAGCACTTAATTTAAAAAAAGCAGCAAGTTTAGACTTTCTTTTTTTATTTTAAAAGCTTATTGAATTAATTTTGCATAATAGTTGAATATTAAAAATACAGTATAATCGCGAAAAAGTTAATCTCACCAAAATTTAGCGCCCCTGTGCCGCTCTAAAAAGACTGAAATATAAGGTGCGTTTGTTTACTTTTCCAGTAAAATCCAGTAGTTGAGTAAATTTTGGGCAATATGAAAATGTTACTCTCAAAAATGGCTCTTGCACAAAAAAGTAAACGAACGGAAAAATTGCAAAAACTTGCAGGTTAATTCAAACAGATGATCGCTAAAAAGCTTAGTGTTGTAAAATATGTGTTGTTTAGACTACTCAGTACATAATGTTTTTGGTACTTGATGAAATGCATTGTAATGATTATAAATTCGTAGCAAATTTATTTATTAAATGAGCTTCTGTGCAAGTTTTAAGACTTGTTTATTTTATACATGACTTTTAATTTTGTTTCTAGTTGAATTACATACGAAACTACATCAATATTTGATATTTGATATTTGGTACCCTCAATAATATGCAATAAGAAGTAATAATATATTCATTAGCTTTACATCTCTAAAATATTAATGTAAACAAAAACAAAAATAAGTAATATTGAACAATTTTACCATGGATGCCAAAAAAAGAAAACTTAATATTTCATGCTCTCCCGGAACATTTGGGAAGGTACAAAGTGGTAAGTAAAATTGTTTATTAATATATACTATATTTTTAATATGTATCTTTTAACTTATAGATGAAGAATATAGAAATAACGTTGCCGTGGATTTTGCAGATGGGGAAGAATTTTTTTAAATTTGATTTACTTTTAAAAAGCACAGATGTTAGAAAACTGATAAATAACTATACTGACTACTTTAATTTTTTTCACGTTGAAAATAAATATTTTTGGTTTTTGTTGCACTTTTAATTCAGCTTTTGTTCTTTTAAATGTTTTATTACAAATTGAATGCTTTTTGTTTGTTTACTTAAATGAAACATATGTTTTTGTTTTCTACTGGTTTTTACTGGTAAAAATTTGTTCAGTAAAAATTTGCAGACTCTTTGCTTACAACTGTCACTTTACTCTCTCAGTAGATGCTCTATTTTGCAAATTTTTGTGTAAGCGAACGCATTTCAGCAAAATCCAGTAAAAACTTGCACAAATTTGTGCAAATTTTGGGGTAAACGAACTCACCTATAATGTGCTTAAGTTGGCTTAATCAGCTGTTCGTTGAATACATGTAAATCATATGTGTAAAACCATATTGAACCATATTTTTGTTAAGTTTTTTGAAACTGCCATTTGCTTAAGCAAAGTGCGAAACTGATCGCACATTCCGTACGGAATCAAATGTTATTTTATTTTGTTTTATTTTTTTAAATGTATTTGAGAGACTTTTTTTTTATTAATTTTTGACAGAAGGTTAAGCAAGAATATATATATGTATCAAGAATGATAGAAATAAAGATTACGACATCAGGAAGGCATAAAATTATTTTACTGCGCATGTAGTAACTCTGACGTCACACAACCTGTGTTCTTATTGGCTAAAATTGTTTAGCTCTCAAAAATATATATTTATGTGTAAACATAACAGTGGGACAATTTATAATTTTTCTATTTAAAATAAAAGATTTTTTTAAGGTTATTTTTTCATAGTTTTATTTATTACATAAATATATACATACATAATGTACATTAGCTTTATCTTTACTTCATAAATTAAAGCAGACGAAAAAGGGAAAATACTTTTATATCCAGAATTTTAGTTTCTAATTTTATTTAGTTTCCTCTTTGGTTTGTTGAAATTTTATGCAATCTCGGCATTTAGTAACCTCATTCGAAAATACTTCCTACATCTAAAAAATTTTTTTCATGTCTTAACTTACTTTAAATTCCTTTCCTTCTAACAAATGCTTTTGCAAATATTTTGTTTTTAAGCAACAATTTTTCCCATTTCATTGCAAGAAGATAGCATCACATGATCTCAACGTTTCCATTAATGCACTTGATGGCTTACTTAACCCACCTTCAATTAGGTGGTTAACCCATTAATAATTTATGTTATCTATTATTTTGGTGCCACGACGATTGGTAAATCTTATTCAATATAATTTCAAATTTTAAGTTTCTTTCTAAATCTTCTTGTGTGATATGTATAGCACAAATTTTTTCTTTATTCAAAATTACTGATTTCACTCGTTGCAAAATATGAATCTTTTGGAAAACTGTAAAATGATACAGATGTAGCCAAAAATGTTAGCATATTATTAAAAACACGCTAAACTTTATTATTTACACAATTTCTCACTTTTTTTTTTGCTGTTACTTTATTTGCGTTTGCCCACTGCACACTTCATATTTTCACTCTTTTTTTACTCTATTCAATTTTGAAAATAAAAAATATTTATTAAAATTATTAGTTTGTTTGACAATTCATATAAAATTTTTTTTATAACTCTCTGAGTAAATGAATTGTACAATACAATACAAATATTTTTCTTATCATACAGAATTCTATAAGAAAATTATAAAAAATGGGATTAAGAGTGTATTAAAAAGAACTTCAAAATACTTGCGTTTTTTCGATTTCCAGAACACGCCTGAATATATTATAACTCTCTGAGTAAATTAATTGTAGGGTAGCCCACTATCACGCAATACATACATTTTTTCCAAGAAATGATGAATTTCTCATATAATAAAACATGCGCAAGGCGTAATCTTTACAAAAAATTTGAAATTTTGTTTTAAATGTAAGTCAAACGAATGAGTTTTTCGCTCGTGTTCTGAAACAAGCAGTTACAGTTTAGGCCCAACCATAATATATATCAAGAATGATAGAAATAAAGATTACGCCTTGCGCATGTTTTTTTATATGAGAAATTCATCATTTCTTGGAAAAAATGTATGTATTGCGTGATAGTGGGCTACCCTACAATTAATTTACTCAGAGAGTTATAATATATTCAGGGGTGTTCTGGAAATCGAAAAAACGCAAGTATTTTGAAGTTCTTTTTAATACACTCTTAATCCCATTTTTTATAATTTTCTTATAGAATTCTGTATGATAAGAAAAATATTTGTATTGTATTGTATTGGAATTTCTTCTACTACAAAAATCTTTTTAAAAAACGACTTTTAAATTCTTGCGTTTTTCGGTTTCGATTTCCAGAACACCTCTGATTATCAAAGGCTGTTTTATTGTTATATTTTTAAATATTTTAATAAAAGGATAAATAGATAACTATTGTTAATTTTGAATCCGTACTATTAATCGTAGATCCCTTTTTAAAAAGTTTTGTATAGAATTTACGCAATTAAAAATAATTTGTTATCTAATACAAATGAATACAAGCAAATTTGTTTATTTTGTTTATGTTTTTTTTTCTTTTTTCTAAAAAAAACCTGAACTGCAAAAGGCTGTTTTATTCTTATACAGTAGAATCGCGAAATGTTTCAGGGGTTGTATAGTTTTTCGAATTATTAACTTTTCTAAGCGGTATTTTATTATAAAAAATGCAATAATAAATAAAAAATTTTCCAAAATAACATACAAAATTTATTTAAATTACTTAATTTACATTCCAATAAATTAGCTTAAATTTAATTTTCATCGGCTGGTTTAATTTGGAAAACTCCTCTTGAACTAGAATGTATAATAAATAATTATATAAATACATACACTCATGACTTAAATTATAGGTGCTACAACCGACTTTCGTCCTTAAAGGAGTACTTCACAAATTTTTGGAGAGCGAAGCCCACTATTACCGACATTATTGCTTTTTCAGCTAACAGAAATTGGACCAGTCATTGCTTAATTACGTTTTCATAGCTTCAAGGAAAGCTTTTATATAAACTTGCTTTAATATCAAAAAATTTTAGTACATGTAATGTTTTCCTGTGTGCTTTTTCCTATGTGTTTTTAATAGCGTCGAGAATTTTTTGGCATTTCATTTTTATTTTTGAGATGGCTACTTCAAAAGTACCACTTTCTGCTTAAAATCTAATCTGATTTGTGATGTTTTCCCCTGATTTGTTGACATATTTTATTAATACGCTCAGAAAAGTGTTTGGAACTTAAAACAAAATTTCAAATTTTTTGTTTTTTTGTTTTAAATGTAAGTCAAACGAATGAGTTTTGGGCTCGTGTTCTGAAACAAGCAGTTACAGTTTAGGCCCAACCATAATATATATCAAGAATGATAGAAATAAAGATTACGCCTTGCGCATGTTTTTTTATATGAGAAATTCATCATTTCTTGGAAAAAATGTATGTATTGCGTGATAGTGGGCTACCCTACAATTAATTTACTCAGAGAGTTATAATATATTCAGGGGTATTCTGGAAATCGAAAAAACGCAAGTATTTTGAAGTTCTTTTTAATACACTCTTAATCCCATTTTGTTTGCTGATTTAACTTCTAAAAGTTCTGGCAACACTGCACAATTTGTATGCACTAGGAAAAACTATGCTGGCTGTCTCTTTTTTGTATGTAGTTTTATATATATTCTAAATTCCCAAGTACGTAGAAACTACATACAAAATAAGGGACAGCTAGCATACATACAAAACAAAGTTATTTTCAACGTACATGTACACAAGGTAGCAGAACTCAGAATCTAGCTGTCCCTTATTTTTGTATGTAGCTACATGCAAAAAAAAGAGACAGTGTTATCTTTTTTTCAAATTACACTCTTACCGACACCTACATAATGTCGATAGCGCAGATTATACACTCAAATTAAATGTACAGATTTATTTATTATTATTATATACTAGTAATAAAAAAAATTTAATATGAAACATATTAACTAATAGAAGGTGTAAAATTAAACGACGAAAGCAGATTGTGACAACAACAACAACATTCTCCATACTATTTTTATTTGTTTGTTTAACGGCTTGAACACGTTTTCTGAAAAACTTGGAAAATCGGTTCAGATACAAAAAAGTCATGACCAAGATATACATATATTTTTTTAAAGATGTCCATTTATGAGCAAATACTCCAAAAATAGGCCTAATAAACATCAACATATTTATAAAAATTAAAATTTTAGGGCTGTAATGTGACCTATGGGATACGTCTTATATATTTTCTGAAAAAATCGGAAAAATTGGTTCAGACACAAAAAGTTTTGACCTAAATCTAATTTTTTTGGCGTCTAGTATATCAAAAGATCTTTAGTAGAGCATATTTTCTGAAAAACTCGGACAAATCGGTTCAGATACAAATAAGCTATGACCAAAATATAATTTTTTTTTTTGTAAAATCTCCCATGTAAATTTCTTCTTAAAGACTTTGGCATATAAATCTGTCAAATCGGTTAAAAAATGGTCATGTAATGAACAAAATACTCCAAGAATGCGCTAAAAACATCAAAATGTAATATGACCGATGGCTACGTCTTACATATGAAAAGATTGAAAATTGTCAACAAAAAAGATTTCCCAAAAAGGTCGATAAAATCGATCCAGAAATAGAAGTTATGAACAATATATAATTTTTTTTTTCAAAAATAACCAAATAACCGTTTTATAAACCAAGTAAATGGTTAATTTCTTAAAAAACGTCGGTATTTAAATTTGTCGAATCAGTGCAAAATGCCCGAGTCATGACCAATATACTTTCTATTTATTTATTTTTTTTTTGTTTTTTTTTTTAATGTTTATTTATTAAAATATAATATGTATACTTTAAATAAACAAAAAGTTACAGGGATTTGTTAATACTTAGTCAGTCCTTCACGGATATCTCAAGTATAAAGATTAATTACATACTTATAGTATTGTACATTTGTTTTCTTTCAAATTGAGTATGTTTTCTTATAATATGTCAGTAATATTATTTTATTTTAATTTATATGTAATGAAAAATTTAAAAACATTACATTTAATAATGAAAAAAAGAAAGTTCATGGTCAATAGTTCAAAAAGGTAAGATAAAATTATGAAATGATTCAATCTGAGAGCCACCAAAATTTATTTCTTTCAAGGTTCACAAACCTCCTTATATCTATTACGGACATAACAGTACTGAACTTACTGTTGTCGGTTGTTAACCGATTTTCAAACACAGTTTTGTTATTTGCACTTCTGTAAATATGATAAAGAATGGGAATTCCATTGCTATCTTGAACAAAACCTCTCTTATCTAGATATGTGAAGCTTTCAGGTGGAACATATCCATTTATTAGGCACAGCATTATGTATCCTTCGTTGCAATAATATGGCACAGCTATTAAATTATTAGTGTCGCAAGTAGAACTTCTTAGTACGTGCTTCCTAATTAACTGAATAATAAAATGATCGATTCTTGTTATTCTTGCCGTAGCATACAGCTTTATGTTAGAAATATATTTCATATAATTGCTCTTGTGTGACCTATAAAGAGTGAGACACACGCTCTAATGCATTTTCTTTCAAGTACGCGATATTTTTCCATATAACGCCATGTTTCCACGACGACTTGAATCACCTGCTTCGCTCTCTGAATCATGCGAATGAATCATGGTGTTTACACGACTTGTCTACTTGCTTCGATTTGACAGTTGTCTTTAATAAAAAAATCAGCGTTGGTAACTGTGAATTTTTGAAACGCGCCAAAATGGAGAAAAAGCACTTAATTTAAAAAAAGCAGCAAGTTTAGACTTTCTTTTTTTATTTTAAAAGCTTATTGAATTAATTTTGCATAATAGTTGAATATTAAAAATACAGTATAATCGCGAAAAAGTTAATCTCACCAAAATTTAGCGCCCCTGTGCCGCTCTAAAAAGACCGAAATATAAGGTGCGTTTGTTTACTTTTCCAGTAAAATCCAGTAGTTGAGTAAATTTTGGGCAATATGAAAATTTTACTCTCAAAAATGGCTCTTGCACAAAAAAGTAAACGAACGGAAAAATTGCAAAAACTTGCAGGTTAATTCAAACAGCTGATCGCTAAAAAGCTTAGTGTTGTAAAATATGTGTTGTTTAGACTACTCAGTACATAATGTTTTTGGTACTTGATGAAATGCATTGTAATGATTATAAATTCGTAGCAAATTTATTTATTAAATGAGCTTCTGTGCAAGTTTTAAGACTTGTTTATTTTATACATGACTTTTAATTTTGTTTCTAGTTGAATTACATACGAAACTACATCAATATTTGATTTTTGATATTTGGTACCCTCAATAATATGCAATAAGAAGTAATAATATATTCATTAGCTTTACATCTCTAAAATATTAATGTAAACAAAAACAAAAATAAGTAATATTGAACAATTTTACCATGGATGCCAAAAAAAGAAAACTTAATATTTCATGCTCTCCCGGAACATTTGGGAAGGTACAAAGTGGTAAGTAAAATTGTTTATTAATATATACTATATTTTTAATATGTATCTTTTAACTTATAGATGAAGAATATAGAAATAACGTTGCCGTGGATTTTGCAGATGGGGAAGAATTTTTTTAAATTTGATTTACTTTTAAAAAGCACAGATGTTAGAAAACTGATACATAACTATACTGACTACTTTAATTTTTTTCACGTTGAAAATAAATATTTTTGGTTTTTGTTGCACTTTTAATTCAGCTTTTGTTCTTTTAAATGTTTTTATTACAAATTGAATGCTTTTTGTTTGTTTACTTAAATGAAACATATGTTTTTGTTTTCTACTGGTTTTTACTGGTAAAAATTTGTTCAGTAAAAATTTGCAGACTCTTTGCTTACAACTGTCACTTTACTCTCTCAGTAGATGCTCTCTTTTGCAAATTTTTGTGTAAGCGAACGCATTTCAGTAAAATCCAGTAAAAACTTGCACAAATTTGTGCAAATTTTGGGGTAAAAGAACGCACCTATAATGTGCTTAAGTTGGCTTAATCAGCTGTTCGTTGAATACATGTAAATCATATGCGTAAAACCATATTGAACCATATTTTTGTTAAGTTTTTTGAAACTGCCATTTGCTTAAGCAAAGTGCGAAACTGATCGCACATTCCGTACGGAATCAAATGTTATTTTATTTTGTTTTATTTTTTTAAATGTATTTGAGAGACTTTTTTTTTATTAATTTTTGACAGAAGGTTAAGCAAGATTATATATATGTATCAAGAATGATAGAAATAAAGATTACGACATCAGGAAGGCATAAAATTATTTTACTGCGCATGTAGTAACTCTGACGTCACACAACCTGTGTTCTTATTGGCTAAAATTGTTAAGCTCTCAAAAATATATATTTATGTGTAAACATAACAGTGGGACAATTTATAATTTTTCTATTTAAAATAAAAGATTTTTTTAAGGTTATTTTTTCATAGTTTTATTTATTACATAAATATATACATACATAATGTACATTAGCTTTATCTTTACTTCATAAATTAAAGCAGACGAAAAAGGGAAAATACTTTTATATCCAGAATTTTAGTTTCTAATTTTATTTAGTTTCCTCTTTGGTTTGTTGAAATTTTATGCAATCTCGGCATTTAGTAACCTCATTCGAAAATACTTCCTACATCTAAAAAATTTTTTTCATGTCTTAACTTACTTTAAATTCCTTTCCTTCTAACAAATGCTTTTGCAAATATTTTGTTTTTAAGCAACAATTTTTCCCATTTCATTGCAAGAAGATAGCATCACATGATCTCAACGTTTCCATTAATGCACTTGATGGCTTACTTAACCCACCTTCAATTAGGTGGTTAACCCATTAATAATTTATGTTATCTATTATTTTGGTGCCACGACGATTGGTAAATCTTATTCAATATAATTTCAAATTTTAAGTTTCTTTCTAAATCTTCTTGTGTGATATGTATAGCACAAATTTTTTCTTTATTCAAAATTACTGATTTCACTCGTTGCAAAATATGAATCTTTTGGAAAACTGTAAAATGATACAGATGTAGCCAAAAATGTTAGCATATTATTAAAAACACGCTAAACTTTATTATTTACACAATTTCTCACTTTTTTTTTTGCTGTTACTTTATTTGCGTTTGCCCACTGCACACTTCATATTTTCACTCTTTTTTTACTCTATTCAATTTTGAAAATAAAAAATATTTATTAAAATTATTAGTTTGTTTGACAATTCATATAAAATTTTTTTTATAACTCTCTGAGTAAATGAATTGTACAATACAATACAAATATTTTTCTTATCATACAGAATTCTATAAGAAAATTATAAAAAATGGGATTAAGAGTGTATTAAAAAGAACTTCAAAATACTTGCGTTTTTTCGATTTCCAGAACACGCCTGAATATATTATAACTCTCTGAGTAAATTAATTGTAGGGTAGCCCACTATCACGCAATACATACATTTTTTCCAAGAAATGATGAATTTCTCATATAATAAAACATGCGCAAGGCGTAATCTTTACAAAAAATTTGAAATTTTGTTTTAAATGTAAGTCAAACGAATGAGTTTTTCGCTCGTGTTCTGAAACAAGCAGTTACAGTTTAGGCCCAACCATAATATATATCAAGAATGATAGAAATAAAGATTACGCCTTGCGCATGTTTTTTTATATGAGAAATTCATCATTTCTTGGAAAAAATGTATGTATTGCGTGATAGTGGGCTACCCTACAATTAATTTACTCAGAGAGTTATAATATATTCAGGGGTGTTCTGGAAATCGAAAAAACGCAAGTATTTTGAAGTTCTTTTTAATACACTCTTAATCCCATTTTTTATAATTTTCTTATAGAATTCTGTATGATAAGAAAAATATTTGTATTGTATTGTATTGGAATTTCTTCTACTACAAAAATCTTTTTAAAAAACGACTTTTAAATTCTTGCGTTTTTCGGTTTCGATTTCCAGAACACCTCTGATTATCAAAGGCTGTTTTATTGTTATATTTTTAAATATTTTAATAAAAGGATAAATAGATAACTATTGTTAATTTTGAATCCGTACTATTAATCGTAGATCCCTTTTTAAAAAGTTTTGTATAGAATTTACGCAATTAAAAATAATTTGTTATCTAATACAAATGAATACAAGCAAATTTGTTTATTTTGTTTATGTTTTTTTTTCTTTTTTCTAAAAAAAACCTGAACTGCAAAAGGCTGTTTTATTCTTATACAGTAGAATCGCGAAATGTTTCAGGGGTTGTATAGTTTTTCGAATTATTAACTTTTCTAAGCGGTATTTTATTATAAAAAATGCAATAATAAATAAAAAATTTTCCAAAATAACATACAAAATTTATTTAAATTACTTAATTTACATTCCAATAAATTAGCTTAAATTTAATTTTCATCGGCTGGTTTAATTTGGAAAACTCCTCTTGAACTAGAATGTATAATAAATAATTATATAAATACATACACTCATGACTTAAATTATAGGTGCTACAACCGACTTTCGTCCTTAAAGGAGTACTTCACAAATTTTTGGAGAGCGAAGCCCACTATTACCGACATTATTGCTTTTTCAGCTAACAGAAATTGGACCAGTCATTGCTTAATTACGTTTTCATAGCTTCAAGGAAAGCTTTTATATAAACTTGCTTTAATATCAAAAAATTTTAGTACATGTAATGTTTTCCTGTGTGCTTTTTCCTATGTGTTTTTAATAGCGTCGAGAATTTTTTGGCATTTCATTTTTATTTTTGAGATGGCTACTTCAAAAGTACCACTTTCTGCTTAAAATCTAATCTGATTTGTGATGTTTTCCCCTGATTTGTTGACATATTTTATTAATACGCTCAGAAAAGTGTTTGGAACTTAAAACAAAATTTCAAATTTTTTGTTTTTTTGTTTTAAATGTAAGTCAAACGAATGAGTTTTGGGCTCGTGTTCTGAAACAAGCAGTTACAGTTTAGGCCCAACCATAATATATATCAAGAATGATAGAAATAAAGATTACGCCTTGCGCATGTTTTTTTATATGAGAAATTCATCATTTCTTGGAAAAAATGTATGTATTGCGTGATAGTGGGCTACCCTACAATTAATTTACTCAGAGAGTTATAATATATTCAGGGGTATTCTGGAAATCGAAAAAACGCAAGTATTTTGAAGTTCTTTTTAATACACTCTTAATCCCATTTTGTTTGCTGATTTAACTTCTAAAAGTTCTGGCAACACTGCACAATTTGTATGCACTAGGAAAAACTATGCTGGCTGTCTCTTTTTTGTATGTAGTTTTATATATATTCTAAATTCCCAAGTACGTAGAAACTACATACAAAAGAAGAGACAGCTAGCATACATACAAAACAAAGTTATTTTCAACGTACATGTACACAAGGTAGCAGAACTCAGAATCTAGCTGTCCCTTATTTTTGTATGTAGCTACATGCAAAAAAAAGAGACAGTGTTATCTTTTTTTCAAATTACACTCTTACCGACACCTACATAATGTCGATAGCGCAGATTATACACTCAAATTAAATGTACAGATTTATTTATTATTATTATATACTAGTAATAAAAAAATTTAATATGAAACATATTAACTAATAGAAGGTGTAAAATTAAACGACGAAAGCAGATTGTGACAACAACAACAACATTCTCCATACTATTTTTATTTGTTTGTTTAACGGCTTGAACACGTTTTCTGAAAAACTTGGAAAATCGGTTCAGATACAAAAAAGTCATGACCAAGATATACATATATTTTTTTAAAGATGTCCATTTATGAGCAAATACTCCAAAAATAGGCCTAATAAACATCAACATATTTATAAAAATTAAAATTTTAGGGCTGTAATGTGACCTATGGGATACGTCTTATATATTTTCTGAAAAAATCGGAAAAATTGGTTCAGACACAAAAAGTTTTGACCTAAATCTAATTTTTTTGGCGTCTAGTATATCAAAAGATCTTTAGTAGAGCATATTTTCTGAAAAACTCGGACAAATCGGTTCAGATACAAATAAGCTATGACCAAAATATAATTTTTTTTTTTGTAAAATCTCCCATGTAAATTTCTTCTTAAAGACTTTGGCATATAAATCTGTCAAATCGGTTAAAAAATGGTCATGTAATGAACAAAATACTCCAAGAATGCGCTAAAAACATCAAAATGTAATATGACCGATGGCTACGTCTTACATATGAAAAGATTGAAAATTGTCAACAAAAAAGATTTCCCAAAAAGGTCGATAAAATCGATCCAGAAATAGAAGTTATGAACAATATATAATTTTTTTTTTCAAAAATAACCAAATAACCGTTTTATAAACCAAGTAAATGGTTAATTTCTTAAAAAACGTCGGTATTTAAATTTGTCGAATCAGTGCAAAATGCCCGAGTCATGACCAATATACTTTCTATTTATTTATTTTTTTTTTTGTTTTTTTTTTTAATGTTTATTTATTAAAATATAATATGTATACTTTAAATAAACAAAAAGTTACAGGGATTTGTTAATACTTAGTCAGTCCTTCACGGATATCTCAAGTATAAAGATTAATTACATACTTATAGTATTGTACATTTGTTTTCTTTCAAATTGAGTATGTTTTCTTATAATATGTCAGTAATATTATTTTATTTTAATTTATATGTAATGAAAAATTTAAAAACATTACATTTAATAATGAAAAAAAGAAAGTTCATGGTCAATAGTTCAAAAAGGTAAGATAAAATTATGAAATGATTCAATCTGAGAGCCACCAAAATTTATTTCTTTCAAGGTTCACAAACCTCCTTATATCTATTACGGACATAACAGTACTGAACTTACTGTTGTCGGTTGTTAACCGATTTTCAAACACAGTTTTGTTATTTGCACTTCTGTAAATATGATAAAGAATGGGAATTCCATTGCTATCTTGAACAAAACCTCTCTTATCTAGATATGTGAAGCTTTCAGGTGGAACATATCCATTTATTAGGCACAGCATTATGTATCCTTCGTTGCAATAATATGGCACAGCTATTAAATTATTAGTGTCGCAAGTAGAACTTCTTAGTACGTGCTTCCTAATTAACTGAATAATAAAATGATCGATTCTTGTTATTCTTGCCGTAGCATACAGCTTTATGTTAGAAATATATTTCATATAATTGCTCTTGTGTGACCTATAAAGAGTGAGACACACGCTCTAATTCATTTTCTTTCAAGTACGCGATATTTTTCCATATAACGCCATGTTTCCACGACGACTTGAATCACCTGCTTCGCTCTCTGAATCATGCGAATGAATCATGGTGTTTACACGACTTGTCTACTTGCTTCGATTTGACAGTTGTCTTTAATAAAAAAATCAGCGTTGGTAACTGTGAATTTTTGAAACGCGCCAAAATGGAGAAAAAGCACTTAATTTAAAAAAAGCAGCAAGTTTAGACTTTCTTTTTTTATTTTAAAAGCTTATTGAATTAATTTTGCATAATAGTTGAATATTAAAAATACAGTATAATCGCGAAAAAGTTAATCTCACCAAAATTTAGCGCCCCTGTGCCGCTCTAAAAAGACCGAAATATAAGGTGCGTTTGTTTACTTTTCCAGTAAAATCCAGTAGTTGAGTAAATTTTGGGCAATATGAAAATGTTACTCTCAAAAATGGCTCTTGCACAAAAAAGTAAACGAACGGAAAAATTGCAAAAACTTGCAGGTTAATTCAAACAGATGATCGCTAAAAAGCTTAGTGTTGTAAAATATGTGTTGTTTAGACTACTCAGTAGATAATGTTTTTGGTACTTGATGAAATGCATTGTAATGATTATAAATTCGTAGGAAATTTATTTATTAAATGAGCTTCTGTGCAAGTTTTAAGACTTGTTTATTTTATACATGACTTTTAATTTTGTTTCTAGTTGAATTACATACGAAACTACATCAATATTTGATATTTGATATTTGGTACCCTCAATAATATGCAATAAGAAGTAATAATATATTCATTAGCTTTACATCTCTAAAATATTAATGTAAACAAAAACAAAAATAAGTAATATTGAACAATTTTACCATGGATGCCAAAAAAAGAAAACTTAATATTTCATGCTCTCCCGGAACATTTGGGAAGGTACAAAGTGGTAAGTAAAATTGTTTATTAATATATACTATATTTTTAATATGTATCTTTTAACTTATAGATGAAGAATATAGAAATAACGTTGCCGTGGATTTTGCAGATGGGGAAGAATTTTTTTAAATTTGATTTACTTTTAAAAAGCACAGATGTTAGAAAACTGATAAATAACTATACTGACTACTTTAATTTTTTTCACGTTGAAAATAAATATTTTTGGTTTTTGTTGCACTTTTAATTCAGCTTTTGTTCTTTTAAATGTTTTATTACAAATTGAATGCTTTTTGTTTGTTTACTTAAATGAAACATATGTTTTTGTTTTCTACTGGTTTTTACTGGTAAAAATTTGTTCAGTAAAAATTTGCAGACTCTTTGCTTACAACTGTCACTTTACTCTCTCAGTAGATGCTTTATTTTGCAAATTTTTGTGCAAGCGAACGCATTTCAGCAAAATCCAGTAAAAACTTGCACAAATTTGTGCAAATTTTGGGGTAAACGAACGCACCTATAATGTGCTTAAGTTGGCTTACGCCTTGCGCATGTTTTTTTATATGAGAAATTCATCATTTCTTGGAAAAAATGTATGTATTGCGTGATAGTGGGCTACCCTACAATTAATTTACTCGGAGAGTTATAATATATTCAGGGGTGTTCTGGAAATCGAAAAAACGCAAGTATTTTGAAGTTCTTTTTAATACACTCTTAATCCCATTTTTTATAATTTTCTTATAGAATTCTGTATGATAAGAAAAATATTTGTATTGTATTGTATTGGAATTTCTTCTACTACAAAAATCTTTTTAAAAAACGACTTTTAAATTCTTGCGTTTTGCGGTTTCGATTTCCAGAACACCTCTGATTATCAAAGGCTGTTTTATTGTTATATTTTTAAATATTTTAATAAAAGGATAAATAGATAACTATTGTTAATTTTGAATCCGTACTATTAATCGTAGATCCCTTTTTAAAAAGTTTTGTATAGAATTTACGCAATTAAAAATAATTTGTTATCTAATACAAATGAATACAAGCAAATTTGTTTATTTTGTTTATGTTTTTTTTTTCTTTTTTCTAAAAAAAACCTGAACTGCAAAAGGCTGTTTTATTCTTATACAGTAGAATCGCGAAATGTTTCAGGGGTTGTATAGTTTTTCGAATTATTAACTTTTCTAAGCGGTATTTTATTATAAAAATGCAATAATAAATAAAAAATTTTCCAAAATAACATACAAAATTTATTTAAATTACTTAATTTACATTCCAATAAATTAGCTTAAATTTAATTTTCATCGGCTGGTTTAATTTGGAAAACTCGTCTTGAACTAGAATGTATAATAAATAATTATATAAATACATACACTCATGACTTAAATTATAGGTGCTACAACCGACTTTCGTCCTTAAAGGAGTACTTCACAAATTTTTGGAGAGCGAAGCCCACTATTACCGACATTACTGCTTTTTCAGCTAACAGAAATTGGACCAGTCATTGCTTAATTACGTTTTCATAGCTTCAAGGAAAGCTTTTATATAAACTTGCTTTAATATCAAAAAATTTTAGTACATGTAATGTTTTCCTGTGTGCTTTTTCCTATGTGTTTTTAATAGCGTCGAGAATTTTTTGGCATTTCATTTTTATTTTTGAGATGGCTACTTCAAAAGTACCACTTTCTGCTTAAAATCTAATCTGATTTGTGATGTTTTCCCCTGATTTGTTGACATATTTTATTAATACGCTCAGAAAAGTGTTTGGAACTTAAAACAAAATTTCAAATTTTTTGTTTTTTTGTTTTAAATGTAAGTCAAACGAATGAGTTTTGGGCTCGTGTTCTGAAACAAGCAGTTACAGTTTAGGCCCAACCATAATATATATCAAGAATGATAGAAATAAAGATTACGCCTTGCGCATGTTTTTTTATATGAGAAATTCATCATTTCTTGGAAAAAATGTATGTATTGCGTGATAGTGGGCTACCCTACAATTAATTTACTCAGAGAGTTATAATATATTCAGGGGTGTTCTGGAAATCGAAAAAACGCAAGTATTTTGAAGTTCTTTTTAATACACTCTTAATCCCATTTTGTTTGCTGATTTAACTTCTAAAAGTTCTGGCAACACTGCACAATTTGTATGCACTAGGAAAAACTATGCTGGCTGTCTCTTTTTTGTATGTAGTTTTATATATATTCTAAATTCCCAAGTACGTAGAAACTACATACAAAAGAAGAGACAGCTAGCATACATACAAAACAAAGTTATTTTCAACGTACATGTACACAAGGTAGCAGAACTCAGAATCTAGCTGTCCCTTATTTTTGTATGTAGCTACATGCAAAAAAAAGAGACAGTGTTATCTTTTTTTCAAATTACACTCTTACCGACACCTACATAATGTCGATAGCGCAGATTATACACTCAAATTAAATGTACAGATTTATTTATTATTATTATACACTAGTAATAAAAAAATTTAATATGAAACATATTAACTAATAGAAGGTGTAAAATTAAACGACGAAAGCAGATTGTGACAACAACAACAACATTCTCCATACTATTTTTATTTGTTTGTTTAACGGCTTGAACACGTTTTCTGAAAAACTTGGAAAAATCGGTTCAGATACAAAAAAGTCATGACCAAGATATATATATATTTTTTTAAAGATGTCCATTTATGAGCAAATACTCCAAAAATAGGCCTAATAAACATCAACATATTTATAAAAATTAAAATTTTAGGGCTGTAATGTGACCTATGGGATACGTCTTATATATTTTCTGAAAAAATCGGAAAAATTGGTTCAGACACAAAAAGTTTTGACCTAAATCTAATTTTTTTGGCGTCTAGTATATCAAAAGATTTTTAGTAGAGCATATTTTCTGAAAAACTCGGACAAATCGGTTCAGATACAAATAAGCTATGACCAAAATATAATTTTTTTTTGTAAAATCTCCCATGTAAATTTCTTCTTAAAGACTTCGGCATATAAATCTGTCAAATCGGTTAAAAAATGGTCATGTAATGAACAAAATACTCCAAGAATGCGCTAAAAACATCAAAATGTAATATGACCGATGGCTACGTCTTACATATGAAAATATTGAAAATTGTCAACAAAAAAGATTTCCCAAAAAGGTCGATAAAATCGATCCAGAAATAGAAGTTATGAACAATATATAATTTTTTTTTTTCAAAAATAACCAAATAACCGTTTTATAAACCAAGTAAATGGTTAATTTCTTAAAAAACGTCGGTATTTAAATTTGTCGAATCAGTGCAAAATGCCCGAGTCATGACCAATATACTTTCTATTTATTTATTTTTTTTTTGTTTTTTTTTTAATGTTTATTTATTAAAATATAATATGTATACTTTAAATAAACAAAAAGTTACAGGGATTTGTTAATACTTAGTCAGTCCTTCACGGATATCTCAAGTATAAAGATTAATTACATACTTATAGTATTGTACATTTGTTTTCTTTCAAATTGAGTATGTTTTCTTATAATATGTCAGTAATATTATTTTATTTTAATTTATATGTAATGAAAAATTTAAAAACATTACATTTAATAATGAAAAAAAGAAAGTTCATGGTCAATAGTTCAAAAAGGTAAGATAAAATTATGAAATGATTCAATCTGAGAGCCACCAAAATTTATTTCTTTCAAGGTTCACAAATCTCCTTATATCTATTACGGACATAACAGTACTGAACTTACTGTTGTCGGTTGTTAACCGATTTTCAAACACAGTTTTGTTATTTGCACTTCTGTAAATATGATAAAGAATGGGAATTCCATTGCTATCTTGAACAAAACCTCTCTTATCTAGATATGTGAAGCTTTCAGGTGGAACATATCCATTTATTAGGCACAGCATTATGTATCCTTCGTTGCAATAATATGGCACAGCTATTAAATTATTAGTGTCGCAAGTAGAACTTCTTAGTACGTGCTTCCTAATTAACTGAATAATAAAATGATCGATTCTTGTTATTCTTGCCGTAGCATACAGCTTTATGTTAGAAATATATTTCATATAATTGCTCTTGTGTGACCTATAAAGAGTGAGACACACGCTCTAATGCATTTTCTTTCAAGTACGCGATATTTTTCCATTTTTTTTTTTATTTTTTTTTTTTTATTAGAGAGCGGGGAGATTTCTCCCAACGGAGACGGTACCGCGACCAAACCAGGTCTATTGTACCCACCCCCCTTTAGTTGGCCAAAAGACCCTCTGCTTCCCAGAGAAACCCAAGAAGGTCTTTTGCCGGTATTACACCGACTCGGGACGCGCCCATCGTACCGTGCCCCAAGTGTCTCCTTCTGGCCCATGCCAGCGCGGGGCAGTCACACAGTAGGTGCTTTGTAGTTTCGTCCTCTTCACGGCATAGTCTACATTCCTGGTCCTCTGCCAGACCCATCCGAAAGAGGTGGTGCTTGACCGTATGGTGGCCCGTCAAATAAGCCACCAACAGCCGTAATTCTCGTCTGTTGAGACCCTTTGTCTCCAGTGTACTCCCGGGAAATATAAATTCCTTCGCCTGACGCATTCCCGGTAGCGATACCCAGTAATTTCTGTGCTCGCTGAGAGCCCATTCCCCCAATAGGGATTGGGTAGTGGCCCAGCTTAACCCACAAAAGGGCTCGGGGCCCACCATTTGGGCATTTGCTCCAGCCCTAGCCAGTTCATCAGCCCTATCGTTACCCGGAACCCCTGAGTGTCCCGGCACCCAACAGAGTGTCACTCTGTTTCTTGAGCCCAGCTCCTGTAGCCTTCCCCGGCATTCCGCCACCAACTTCGAGGACAATTTCCAGGAAGAGAGTGCCTTAATGGCCGCTTGGCTATCAGTGAATATCGCAATGCTGTTTCCCATCATTCCCTTGTTAAGAATGTTGCTACAGCACACATCGATGGCGTGGATCTCGGCCTGGAATACACTTGGTGTTCTTCCCATGGCTAACGAGATTCGCGTGTTTGGTCCAAATACCCCAGCACCCACCCCGTGCTCCGATTTGGATCCATCAGTATACCAGCGTAGTCCCTGGTTACCATCACAGGGATTTCCACTGTCCCAAGCTCCCCCATTTGGGAGGATCGTGCTAAACCTTCTGTTAAAGCTCAGTTCCGTGGTCTTAATGTCCGCCCTTGTGCAGACCGATAGACTAGGAGCTAGTTTCATCAGACCAGCGTGTCCGTTGACCCCATCTGCCAGTCCGGATGTTTGTTGGATCCTAAGGAGACTCGATATTGCGACCTTCCTTATATGGATGTGTAATGGCAAGATGCCCAAAATAGTTTCAAGTGCCGCTGTTGGACATGTGCGCATCACCCCCGTTAGAGCTACACAGACCATTCTCTGTAGCCTTCCGCACTTTTGAATCGCCCACACCTGCTGGATCTTTGGCCACCATACCAGGGATCCATAGGTGATTATCGGTCTAATCATCATGAAATAAAGCCACTTAATCATGCTAGGGCCAAAGCCCCAGGTCTTCCCAAAGAAGCTCTTACAGGCCCAGAAGGCCCTAAGAGCCTTCTTCAGGGTCGCATCCAAGTGCGAGTTCCAATTTAGCCGTTTATCCAGGACAATTCCCAGGTACTTGACTTCATTGGAGTACTCGATTTCCGTCCCATTCACTGACAGTCTACCCAATCTGTGCTTATATCTTCTCGTGAACGGGACCACGACCGCTTTTTGGGGGTTGATGTTCAGCCCCCTTTCATGGCACCATTTGAGAACGCTGTCGAGAGCACCCTGCATCACCTCAGTGATTGTTCTCTCGAATTTTCCGGTCACAATGATGGCCAGGTCGTCCGCATAACCAATGGCCCGCAGGCCGTATTCCTCAAGTCTGACGAGCAGGTCATCAATCACAAGGCACCATAGCAGGGGAGAAAGTACCCCACCCTGTGGACAACCTTTAACAGCACTAATGCTGACGCTAGCGTCATCCCAAGAGGCGGTAATTCTCCGTTGTCTCAGCATGGCGCCGATCCAATTTATGGTATAATCATCTATCCGCTTTTGCGACAAAGCATCCTTGATAGAGTCGTAACTTGTGTTGTCGAAGGCACCCTCCACGTCAAGAAAAGCACATAGTGCAATATCCTTGTTGTTATGTGCCTTCTCTATTTGCGCAACCAGATGGTGCAATGCTACTTCCGTCGACCTACCCTTCTGATAGGCGAACTGCGTTCCGTGCAATGGCGCGGAGATTCTCAGCTCGTCCCGGATGTGCAGGTCCAGTAGCCGCTCAACAGTTTTAAGCAGAAATGATTTGAGGCTAATAGGCCTATAGGATTTCGGCTTCTCTAGCGGCTTGTTGCCAGATTTGGGGATAAACACCACTCTGACCGCTCTCCACGCGGTCGGAATATGACCCCAGGTGAAGCTAGCCTTAAACAGACCAATTAGCGGGTCCATTATAATATTAAGACTTTACTGTAGTAATACCGGGAAAATCCCGTCACCACCTGGTGACTTATAAGGGCTAAAGGAGCCAACTGCCCAGCGAACCCTATCCTTGTCGAAAATTCTACCGGCCAATCCCGTGGCTCGTCCAGCTCCTGGGATTGCCGCTTCGATCTCCGCGTGTTCATTGCCCGTCACAATAGTAGAGCCTGGGAAATGAACTTGTAGCAGGGTTTCCAGAGTTTCCCTACGATTCGTAGTGAAGGTACCATCTGTTCTCTCCACTAGGCCCACTCCATTGGAGTGTCCTTTGGCCATTACCCTATGAAGCCTTGCCGCATCAGGGAGGTTTGCTATGCCACTGCAAAAGCTCCTCCATGTATCCCTTTTGGATTTGCGTAAGGATCTGTTGTAATCAGTAAGAGCACATTTGTACTCCTGCCAATTCTTAGTCTTCTTTGCCTTGTTGAATAACCTTCTGACCTGTCGCCGTTTCAGTTCGAGCGTGTCGTTCCACCATGGAGTTCTACGGCTGGAGCTGAAGTTGCGTATGGTCGTGCTCTCCCGAAAGGATGAGATCAGTGTATCCTCTACAAGGTTGGCTGCTAGCTCAATATCATCGACTGACCCGATGTCGGTCATTAGGAGCCCAGCCTTTCGGCTGACGAGTGACTGGAACTCCTTCCAGTCCGTTCGTCTAGGATTAAGAGCGCCTTTGCGCAGATCCGCCCTACCCGGTATGTCGAACCGTATATGTTGATGGTCCGACAGCGAGGCCTCATCCGTTACCCGCCAGTTACGAATTGAGTCTCGCAGGGCGCCGCTGACCAGTGTGACGTCCAGTACCTCCTCTCTGATTGCATTAATAAAGGTCGGCTTGCAGCCGACGTTAGCTATGTCTAAGTTAGTACCTACCATATAGTCCAGTAATAACTCACCTCTTTTGTTTATGTCACTGCTACCCCAAACGGTGTGATGAGCGTTGGCATCGCAGCCAAGAATTATCTGCTTACCATGCATACTGCAGTGACGTACCAGTTCCACCACCTCCTTCGGTGGAGCAAATTCTTCTTCGCCGGGGAAGTATGCCGTCGCTACGACGATCTCCGACGACCCCCATTCTGTGGGTATATTGATCTGTGCAGCCACTAGATCTCTGAAAATAAAATTTGTCAATGGAATAATTTCAACACTCTTGTCGACAAGTAACGCAGTGCGTGGTTTGTCCACTGACCGATCATAGATCAACTTACTTGAAAGGGATTGTAGTCCCCGGACCAGGCCACCACTGACCCATGGCTCTTGCAAAAGCGCAAGACCGATGTTCTCCTCGGCGAATATCCTACACAGTGTGGCCGACGCCCCTTTGGCGTGGTGTAGGTTTGCCTGCAGCACCCTAA
This sequence comes from Pollenia amentaria, assembly GCA_943735925.1. NCBI lineage: Eukaryota > Metazoa > Arthropoda > Insecta > Diptera > Polleniidae > Pollenia > Pollenia amentaria. The sequence continues at coordinate 123,693,389 of OX031006.1, read as the reverse complement.
TGGTGCTCATCTCCATCTTTTATGGATCGCTGCACCAAATCCCCAAGCCTATTGCGTCGGGGTCCCTTCCCTCTAGAACCTTTGGTCGGTTTTTCCGGCCTTTCCTGAGGGTTGTTTGAGCTGCGATTGGCCGAAGGCTGAGGCTTTCGTTTGTTTTCCACCCTCTCATCTGCCCGTTTCCTCTCGCGAGCGATCGCCGCTCCGCTGGTAGACGGGCCATCGTGTGGGGTGGGTATTTGTCTTTTCTGGGGTGGTTCCTCGACTCCTTCAGTTTTGGCCCCAGCAGGCTTTTCTTGTTTGTTGGCTACGTCTCTCGAGCCAGTGCTCTTGAGATGTAGCCTGACCTGCCCAAAGCAATAGCTGATCTTACCTCCCAGCGTAACCAGCTTCTGGTAGGAGCAGCCATCCACTGCCAGACGGAGGTGAAGGAATTCACCATGCGTCTGCCTTTGTACCACCGCCCAATGTGCAGCAGCCAAGTCATTCTGAGCTGTTATGAAGGCCAATACCTTTTCATTTGGCAGCTCCAGACTGTGTGGGAAGTACCCGCGCACAAAATGTGTGCGAGGGAATTCTTCCTCAGGGACTATCTTGCAGTCAACACCTGATTTGGCTTGGATGAATCCAAGGTTGGCCTTTGTCCACTCCGCCGTCTCATTATTGACGCACACAAGCATCAACCAATCAGTGCGCCGTAGACAGCTCTCAAACTGCGGTTTGAAATTTCCTGACTTCTCGATGACCGCCTGCAAAATTGCACTCTTGACCCTCTCGATCTGGTCGGCAGTAAGTGACGGAGCCTCCAATGCTGAGACAAAGCCCAGTCTGATGCCCTTTGGCATTTGAACCGTCTGGATCTTTGTCTGCTTCGCACAGGCGCGCTTGGCAGGAGCTCCATCTGTGGGAGAGTTCTGCGAACGTCCCCTTTTAAGTGTGGCAGCTGCCGGAGCCCTAGTGGCTTCTTTTAGGGCGTCTTCCCTCGGCAAACCTTTTTTTAAAGCTGCTTTAAATAGCCGCCGTTCCCTAGAGTTGAGCTTCACAAAACCCACTCCAGATTTCAGGCTAAGCCCCTGAAGGTTGACGTCTCGTACTGTGCTGCCTGACTCCACCGAGTCCTGGCTGCACGCAACGTCCTGCTCCGCGGTATCGCTCTCTGAGCTAGAAGACAGTATCTCCTGCTGTGGTAACCTGGGCGTTCCTGTCGTGACACTGATTGTCGCAGTCGGGGACCTCATGTCCGTCGTCCTCAGGTTAATACCTCCATCCGAGCTGGAAAGCAGTGTTTCCTTCTGCGGATTTCCGACCACTAAGGTCGATTTATTTTCTCCTACATCAACAGACCACGTGTCTGTTTTCTGAAGCTTGGTACTAACATCGGCGTGCCCAATGGCTCCGCTGATGCTGGTACTGGAGCTCGGCGCCTCCGCCATCTCCAATGCAGATGTTTTTAGAGTATCATCCAACTCATTATTTGTTTTAAAATCTTTATCCATACATTATTATTTCTGGTAGGGATGGGGATGGTCACCCATGGCAGAGCCCGTGTACCATGGGAAGTCTTAATTTAAACTGGAGGTCGACAGGTATCCAGAGTCCGCTTACTAAAGACCAAAACTTCCCTTTGGCCATGCATCTATTGGCGTAAGCTGTTCCACCGTAGATTGGGGTAATTTTTTAATAGAGTTTTCTTCTCTACGCCCGACTATCATTAGCCAGCATCCAAAGCAGAGACATGACCGTGCTAAGGATCTGTTTCCAGCCGCCCTCACGTGGAGAGTATAGTCGCACTTCCGGAAGTGAGACACAGATACGGCACGATCACAAAGATCATGTAAGTCCCCCTGTGTCTCCTTCTGGCTGACGGCCGATATTTTTCCATATAACGCCATGTTTCCACGACGACTTGAATCACCTGCTTCGCTCTCTGAATCATGCGAATGAATCATGGTGTTTACACGACTTGTCTACTTGCTTCGATTTGACAGTTGTCTTTAATAAAAAAATCAGCGTTGGTAACTGTGAATTTTTGAAACGCGCCAAAATGGTGAAAAAGCACTTAATTTAAAAAAAGCAGCAAGTTAAGACTTTCTTTTTTTATTTTAAAAGCTTATTGAATTAATTTTGCATAATAGTTGAATATTAAAAATACAGTATAATCGCGAAAAAGTTAATCTCACCAAAATTTAGCGCCCCTGTGCCGCTCTAAAAAGACCGAAATATAAGGTGCGTTTGTTTACTTTTCCAGTAAAATCCAGTAGTTGAGTAAATTTTGGGCAATATGAAAATGTTACTCTCAAAAATGGCTCTTGCACAAAAAAGTAAACGAACGGAAAAATTGCAAAAACTTGCAGGTTAATTCAAACAGATGATCGCTAAAAAGCTTAGTGTTGTAAAATATGTGTTGTTTAGACTACTCAGTACATAATGTTTTTGGTACTTGATGAAATGCATTGTAATGATTATAAATTCGTAGGAAATTTATTTATTAAATGAGCTTCTGTGCAAGTTTTAAGACTTGTTTATTTTATACATGACTTTTAATTTTGTTTCTAGTTGAATTACATACGAAACTACATCAATATTTGATATTTGATATTTGGTACCCTCAATAATATGCAATAAGAAGTAATAATATATTCATTAGCTTTACATCTCTAAAATATTAATGTAAACAAAAACAAAAATAAGTAATATTGAACAATTTTACCATGGATGCCAAAAAAAGAAAACTTAATATTTCATGCTCTCCCGGAACATTTGGGAAGGTACAAAGTGGTAAGTAAAATTGTTTATTAATATATACTATATTTTTAATATGTATCTTTTAACTTATAGATGAAGAATATAGAAATAACGTTGCCGTGGATTTTGCAGATGGGGAAGAATTTTTTTAAATTTGATTTACTTTTAAAAAGCACAGATGTTAGAAAACTGATAAATAACTATACTGACTACTTTAATTTTTTTCACGTTGAAAATAAATATTTTTGGTTTTTGTTGCACTTTTAATTCAGCTTTTGTTCTTTTAAATGTTTTATTACAAATTGAATGCTTTTTGTTTGTTTACTTAAATGAAACATATGTTTTTGTTTTCTACTGGTTTTTACTGGTAAAAATTTGTTCAGTAAAAATTTGCAGACTCTTTGCTTACAACTGTCACTTTACTCTCTCAGTAGATGCTCTCTTTTGCAAATTTTTGTGTAAGCGAACGCATTTCAGTTAAATCCAGTAAAAACTTGCACAAATTTGTGCAAATTTTGGGGTAAACGAACGCACCTATAATGTGCTTAAGTTGGCTTAATCAGCTGTTCGTTGAATACATGTAAATCATATGCGTAAAACCATATTGAACCATATTTTTGTTAAGTTTTTTGAAACTGCCATTTGCTTAAGCAAAGTGCGAAACTGATCGCACATTCCGTACGGAATCAAATGTTATTTTATTTTGTTTTATTTTTTTAAATGTATTTGAGAGACTTTTTTTTTTGTATTAATTTTTGACAGAAGGTTAAGCAAGATTATATATATGTATCAAGAATGATAGAAATAAAGATTACGACATCAGGAAGGCATAAAATTATTTTACTGCGCATGTAGTAACTCTGACGTCACACAACCTGTGTTCTTATTGGCTAAAATTGTTAAGCTCTCAAAAATATATATTTATGTGTAAACATAACAGTGGGACAATTTATAATTTTTCTATTTAAAATAAAAGATTTTTTTAAGGTTATTTTTTCATAGTTTTATTTATTACATAAATATATACATACATAATGTACATTAGCTTTATCTTTACTTCATAAATTAAAGCAGACGAAAAAGGGAAAATACTTTTATATCCAGAATTTTAGTTTCTAATTTTATTTAGTTTCCTCTTTGGTTTGTTGAAATTTTATGCAATCTCGGCATTTAGTAACCTCATTCGAAAATACTTCCTACATCTAAAAAATTTTTTTCATGTCTTAACTTACTTTAAATTCCTTTCCTTCTAACAAATGCTTTTGCAAATATTTTGTTTTTAAGCAACAATTTTTCCCATTTCATTGCAAGAAGATAGCATCACATGATCTCAACGTTTCCATTAATGCACTTGATGGCTTACTTAACCCACCGTCAATTAGGTGGTTAACCCATTAATAATTTATGTTATCTATTATTTTGGTGCCACGACGATTGCTAAATCTTATTCAATATAATTTCAAATTTTAAGTTTCTTTCTAAATCTTCTTGTGTGATATGTATAGCACAAATTTTTTCTTTATTCAAAATTACTGATTTCACTCGTTGCAAAATATGAATCTTTTGGAAAACTGTAAAATGATACAGATATAGCCAAAAATGTTAGCATATTATTAAAAACACGCTAAAATTTATTATTTACACAATTTCTCACTTTTTTTTTTGCTGTTACTTTATTTGCGTTTGCCCACTGCACACTTCATATTTTCACTCTTTTTTTACTCTATTCAATTTTGAAAATAAAAAATATTTATTAAAATTATTAGTTTGTTTGACAATTCATATAAAATTTTTTTTATAACTCTCTGAGTAAATGAATTGTACAATACAATACAAATATTTTTCTTATCATACAGAATTCTATAAGAAAATTATAAAAAATGGGATTAAGAGTGTATTAAAAAGAACTTCAAAATACTTGCGTTTTTTCGATTTCCAGAACACGCCTGAATATATTATAACTCTCTGAGTAAATTAATTGTAGGGTAGCCCACTATCACGCAAAACATACATTTTTTCCAAGAAATGATGAATTTCTCATATAAAAAAACATGCACAAGGCGTAATCTTTACAAAAAATTTGAAATTTTGTTTTAAATGTAAGTCAAACGAATGAGTTTTTCGCTCGTGTTCTGAAACAAGCAGTTACAGTTTAGGCCCAACCATAATATATATCAAGAATGATAGAAATAAAGATTACGCCTTGCGCATGTTTTTTTATATGAGAAATTCATCATTTCTTGGAAAAAATGTATGTATTGCGTGATAGTGGGCTACCCTACAATTAATTTACTCAGAGAGTTATAATATATTCAGGGGTGTTCTGGAAATCGAAAAAACGCAAGTATTTTGAAGTTCTTTTTAATACACTCTTAATCCCATTTTTTATAATTTTCTTATAGAATTCTGTATGATAAGAAAAATATTTGTATTGTATTGTATTGGAATTTCTTCTACTACAAAAATCTGATTATCAAAGGCTGTTTTATTGTTATATTTTTAAATATTTTAATAAAAGGATAAATAGATAACTATTGTTAATTTTGAATCCGTACTTTTAATCGTAGATCCCTTTTTAAAAAGTTTTGTATAGAATTTACGCAATTAAAAATAATTTGTTATCTAATACAAATGAATACAAGCAAATTTGTTTATTTTGTTTATGTTTTTTTTTCTTTTTTCTAAAAAAAACCTGAACTGCAAAAGGCTGTTTTATTCTTATACAGTAGAATCGCGAAATGTTTCAGGGGTTGTATAGTTTTTCGAATTATTAACTTTTCTAAGCGGTATTTTATTATAAAAAATGCAATAATAAATAAAAAATTTTCCAAAATAACATACAAAATTTATTTAAATTACTTAATTTTCATTCCAATAAATTAGCTTAAATTTAATTTTCATCGGCTGGTTTAATTTGGAAAACTCCTCTTGAACTAGAATGTATAATAAATAATTATATAAATACATACACTCATGACTTAAATTATAGGTGCTACAACCGACTTTCGTCCTTAAAGGAGTACTTCACAAATTTTTGGAGAGCGAAGCCCACTATTCCCGACATTATTGCTTTTTCAGCTAACAGAAATTGGACCAGTCATTGTGTTACGATTTTATGGTCATTGTAAAGAAATGTTGCTTTTATTGAAATATTTGAATAAATTGATAATCTCATTGTCGTGCCTATATTATATGTTGCCGAGGGATCCTTCCCAAATTTCTATTTGAACAAGAATTTTAAATTTCAAGGTTACAGATTTAATTTAACTTATACCCATACAATTGGATGTAAGCATGTATATACGCTACACTCTTCACTTCTATCGAGTTTTTTTTGTTGAGACGCAATAAATGGCTAGAAACACTCGTAGTATGTTGTTGTCTCTTGGTTGTTTTTATTTTAACTTCTCTTGAAAAGGAAAAAGGCAAAAAAAACGGCGTTACCGCTGACATTAAAGCATCAATTGTGTAATTTTTTTTTAGTATATAGCACTCCCATTTTGTTTTGGCGACTGTTCTAAATAGAAGGAACATTCCCGTTGTAATCAGTTTATAAAAATCGGATAGTTTTGTGAGGCCTTGCTACCTTAAAGACTTCTTTTTATTTACCATTTTCGCGTCATTTTTAACTACTTCGTGCCACTTTTGACCTTGTGGGGAAAAAGGGTAAATAAAAAGGAAAGGGAGAAGGGAATTTTTTTTTCAACGGCAACGCTGCTAACAAGAAAAGGCAGGCAAAATTTTATTGTTGCAATTCCATTGTTCTTTTCTCATGTACATATTTCTTGTCAAAGAGAGCAAATCGTTTTTTTTTTGTCCAGTTTTGTTGTTCTAGGTTTTTTCTTACTAAATTTATTTTTTTTTGTTCACTTGTTTATTATATACATACATACATACATACTATTGTTTCATTACCAGTTGGTTATATAGACCTAGGTAATTTTTTTTTTTTTTTGTTATTAATTGCAACGGGACTTCTTTTTTTTGGAAAAGACGTTTGTCTTTGACTTGTCTTTTATAATTTTTGTATAATCAGGTCATTAGATCGGTGAACGTTTGTCAGAAAACATCAAGCGCGCATTAAAGTGTTTAGTACAAATATATAAAGGAAATTAACATATTATTTTAAAAAGTGGAAACTTCAGTGGGTATTGGTTTTTACCGCATATATTATGTCCTGTGGTTCCCAAGAGGGAACAGCTTCACCTATAAATATATTTTCCATTAAAGGTAAGCTTCTGGGCGCTAGTGACTAGTTAAAAAAAGAAATATTTTATTTAACATGGTATTTTGTTCGGTTTAGGAAAGATAAACTTTTGGCTGCCAGCACGTGGTGGAACCACACAACCTACATTATTTCAAGTGTTGCCTAGACAAGAAACTCTCGGACAGGTGTCTATTAACGTTTAATTTCAATCTTTTCTCAGCAAGTCTAGAAGATTCTGGGAAAACTAATTATTATCAAAGAAACTCCCCCACGTGGGTACCAAATCACCACAAGCCACGTGTGTGCCTTCGGTTATGCAAGTCAATTACATAATCAATTGTCACAAGTTGAAAAGAGGAAATCATCCTTTTTTTTCTAAAACAATGGCATTCTAGCCAGACTCTTATTGCTATACCTTTAAAACAATTAGACTAAACACTAATTTTGCTTGAAACCGATAATTAAAAATTAAATTAATTTAATTAAAGCGCTTCCCAATAAATCAAATTGAATATCTAAATTTCTCTAAAACTAGTTTAACAACCTTTGAGCTTAAAATTAAATTAAATATCTAAATTTAACTAAAACGCATTCAACAGCTTTTGATCCTAAATTTAAATTAAATATCCGAAATTGCCTTTAATTAATTCGACAACTCTTGATTACTCAATAGATTCTCTAAATTAAATAAGTATATAAACATAAAGTTTTAATTCTTAATTTAAAAAAAAAAAAAAAAAAATAATAAAACAGAAAAAAAAATAATAAATAAATAAACTTAAGTCTGTTGTATTTTATAAAGAATTATAAACGAAAATAAAGATTGTCATACATAACTTTCATAAATCCCTTTCGTAAACCTTTCATGTAATAAATTAGGACTCATCCTAATTAATCATTTCAATCAAATTTACTTCAAATTAGCTCATAATTAGGAAAAATCAATTTTCCTTTGTAATGCGTTTAATATTAGTTAAATTTTTTAAAAAAAAAAAAGTGTAAATTTAAAACATAATGACAACTAAATAATTTGCTTAATTCAAACTTAAATTAAACCCAAGCTTTACCACAAAAAAAAAATTCTATTACTTAAATTAAATAACAGGAATCATTATCAACCTAAAGCTTAAGTGAATTCAGAACATGTAACCATAAATCTTTGAATCTGAGATGATATTAGTTTAAAATTTTAAATTGAATGCAAAATTTTAATGCAAATTTATGGTGGTAAGATTAATGTGAACAAAATATTTAAGTAATGGATTGAAAATAAATACAAAATTTAATGATTCTAAATTAAAAGAGAATATCGCAAAATTTAAATTCGTGAATTAGACAAATTTTAGTTTTCTTAATAAAAGCCAAAATTTACTTTGATGGAAAGTTAAAATGATAAATTAAATATTAGATTTTAAAATTAAATAATACTGAACTAAAATTAAAATAATGAAAAGAATTGAAACAAATAAATAGATAAGTTTTAAAATATTTAAAATCCACTTAAAATTTAATTTGCATTAAAATATTCATCAATTCATAAAGAAAAAAACAAAAGAATCATTCATAATTGTTACGTTAAAATTGCTCCTGTACAATATAATTTTTTTTTCTCCTAAAATTAGCTTCCACTTTTGGATTTAGAACGAATAAAACTTCTTCATGCAATGATTGCTGGGCCCATCAATTAATGCTGCAGACAACCATACGACAAATCTTTACCAACAAGTTCAAATCTACAAATGCTTTGTGAGTAATTTAAATCTTTACCTTTTTAATTTATTATTATAAGAAACGATGTATCGTGAGCAATTAATTTTTTTATTAAAATTAATTAAATAATGTTGTTGAATACACAAATATTTTAGATTTTTCTAAGTCCTTACATAAATGTAAAATTTTATTTTCCATTTGATATACTCAAATTTTATATAAGAAACAAATAAATATTGCCTTTTGGATGTATAAAAAGAAAAACAAAATGCAATTCTAAATAATTTAAAAGGGGAATGTTAGCCAATACAAAATATGGAATTTAGAAAGTGTTGATTGTGTCTATCATAGGGACAGGTTTGAGAATCCGAGTACTATTCCTGTCAAGGTGTCTTAGTCAAGGGGAGGGAACCAGTGTACTCTACATGGCTCAACATCATGCCATGGTTTGTTTTGTGATGTTCAATTAAGGTGTTTCTAAAATTTTGCACACTATTGGTATTACGATTGGCATGGATAGTGTGTTATGTGTTTACGCGCAATAGAATTTATGGGGTGACAACCAGGTATACCAATTATGTAGCTAACCGGGGGAGAAATCTTCATCCATGCCGTTACTCAGTAATTTTATTTTGGGTTTAACAAATTTATTTTGGAAATTTACGACAATTTTTATTATTCGACTTGTATCCGGCGCGTAACATATATGGCGCCCAACGTGGGGCCATTAAAGGGCAGGCAAAACAATATATCATTGTAACGACGAGGTCGTTGCAAACAGTTGAACTTTAATTAACTCAATTATTTCGAGTGGGTTAAATATATTAGGAAGGTGCACTTTGCATTTAGTACTTCTATACCACAGTTTCTTCTTAAGTCTTAGAAATTCTAGGGGAAGAATAGTCTCGGAATCTAATTGCGATCTAGGAAACGTGTATATTATAAACATTTAACCTCACAAGGACCTTTGTCCTTATTCTCATGAGACCTAATACTGAACGTGTTATGTATATCGGTTTTAGATGCAGTGAGGCAAGGCACTGGCATCATGTTAGGAATATTATGAGAGTCCGTACTTAGTTTTTTTTAATTCGAATTTTTATGATGCAGCATGATATGATTTAACGGATACCAGCAAACCACTTTTTTTTTAAGTCTAACCAATATTAAGTTCAACACTAGCTTTATTATAGACATGATTTTAACTTTAAACATTTAGTTTTGTTGCGGCGTATCATTCCCCATAAACATTCACAACATTCATAAACATTTTGAAAAAAAAAAGAATACTAACAATTTATATATTAATATAATTTTACTTATATTATTACGTATTTATATTACTAAGGTTAACTTTATCGTTAAATCGGTTATTTTATTAATTGATTTTGAGCGTTGGGTAATTTGATAGGCTATTTAGTAATTTTTCTTCCTTTCAATTTTTAAAATTTTTTTTTGCAATTGCATTGTCAATACTGTGCTAGTAATGAACACCAGGAATTCTGCTAGAAGTACTCACAATAATTCGATTAGTAGAGGTCGAGGCTCAGCAGCTTCGCGAAATAACAATTCTATCGATCTTCAGAGCAATACTAGCGGCGCAAACCCCAAGGTAATTCACTCTCCCAAAGTAAAAGTAACACCCCCACAGATTGAAAGAGCTCAGAGCTTAACAAGTTTACCACCTACAGGTCCTTTTCAAGATATCATTGTAATGGACGATCCAAACTTAGAACCACAACCTCTGTCGTTTTCTACTTCTGATGAAGTACCCCCTCGATCTTCTTTGAATCCAAAGGTGAACCCATACATTTTTCCTTCAACTATGGCTAATAAGGCGCCATTGGCTCCTAATACTAATAATGTGAACCTTAATACCGAAACGTCATTTGATTCATTAATAGCTTTGATGGAACAGACTATGAGGAATACTCAAGAAGAATTCCGAAGGGAGTTAACATCTATTAGGGAGAGCATTTCTCAAATAGGTAGCGCTCCAACTTTAAATTCAAATAGGCAGACAGAAAGTTTTCAAGATTTCAACACTGCGAACCCCCCATTCGCAAACTCGAATCGGTTATCCGATTGCCAAACTAGAATATACGAAAATGGAAATGTGAAACTGGAAAAGTGGAAAATATCCTACGATGGTTCTGGGTCGGTGTCAGATTTTCTTTTCAAGGTCGAAACTCTTTGCTCACGTTCAAAATGCTCAGATGAACATTTGTTATCTAATTTCCACATTCTCTTGGATGGTCGTGCGGAACAATGGTATTGGCTTTTTACAAAGCAAAATCGTAATGTCACCTATCCCTTTTTACGGCATTCCCTAATTAAGGAATTTGGGCATTTGGAGTCCGATCATGAGGTTCTATTGAAAATTTCGTCGCTAAAGCAACAACATAAAGAAACGTATGATGATTTCCACACGTCAATTGTAACTATGAATCTACGACTTCAGAATCCAATACCGGACAAGACACTTATAGATATAATGAAAAGAAATTTAAATCAAAATTTAAGATTTTTATTGTTAACTCGGAACCACGCGACATGAATGATTTTCGAGAAAAAGTTCTGCGAGATTCGAAATTTCAAAATCCTAATATAGGGACATCTAGAAACGTTAGTGAAATCCAAAATTCTCCGGGAGAAAATTTTGAACCTGAGGTTCTAGACCCGCAAATTGAGGCACTTCAGTTGCCAAACCGGAAAGTTAAATTTGATTACTCCGGAATTCAATGCTGGAATTGCATGGAATTCGGCCACTCTTATATCTATTGCTCCGAAGAAATTAAGAAACCATTCTGCTTTAAATGCGGACAGAAGGGTGTACTGACACTAAAGTGTCCAAATAAACATGGGTATCAGGGAAACCGGAAAGTGGGCGAACTGGCTGCCGGGGACACTCGTCCATCCCATCAAACCCCGAGTTTAAATGAATTACATTATCGAATCAAAAAATTTTATTCCTATTCAAAAATGTAATACCGAAAATGAAACCCGTGCAAGGGATAACTCAACACAAACGGACAAATTGCACCATGCTTACATTTATGAACAAAATTACTCGCCTCAAACCAATGAGCCTTGCTCATGGGTAAGTCAGACATTTGCCTGTGTACCTACAGGACATAATAGAAAACCATCTTTTCGTATAATGAAATGTAGGCAACGTTTTAAGAAACGAAAGTATTTTCGTAAACTCATAGAATCAACCGTAATTAATGGATCTGATGACCGGCCATTCGCCAAAGTTAAAGTAATGAATGACACCTTAGTGGGTTTACTTGATTCGGGTGCTAATATCTCAGTGTTAGGTAAAGACTGTTTATCTTTTCTGAAAAAAAATAATTTGAGGTATACACCAATTAGCTCATTCGTTCGTACAGCAAATGTAACTAAGCAAAATATTATAGGATTCTGCGATCTTCCGATACATTTCAAAGGTGTCACCAGAATAATTCAATTCTATTTGGTCCCGTCATTGAGTCAAGATGCTTATTTTGGTACAAATTTTTGGCGAGATTTCGCATTGGCTCCGGAATTAATACCATCTACTTCCCTAAATATTTCAGAAATCTCATATAGCGCGTGTTTAGACCCAAACTTCCATGAACTTAACCCCGAACAGAAATTAATTTTAGATAAGACCATATTGGAATTTCCTTCATATGAAAAATTGGGCTTAGGAAGTACCGACTTACTACAACATCACATTGAAACAGGTGACGCAGTCCCCATAAAGTGCAGGCACTATCCTCTTTCGCCTCCTAGGCAGGAGGAAGCCTTTAAGGAGATTGATAGATTGTTAAGCCTGGGTGTCATTGAAGAATCCAATTCTCCGTGGTGTTCCCCTGCGGTGCTAGTCCGAAAGCCAGGAAAAGTAAGACTGTGTATAGATTCCAGGAAACTTAACGAGGTCACAAAAAAGGACTCGTACCCATTACCTCACATAAATGGGTTGCTAAGTAGACTCAAGGACACATTCTACATAAGTGGAATAGATCTTAAAGATGCCTTCTTACAAATTAAGTTGACAGAGTCCTCAAAGGAAAAGACCGCCTTCGTAATACCTGGTAAGCCTCTATACCAATACAAATACATGCCATTCGGATTGTGCAACGGCCCCCAAACCATGAGTCGTCTCATGGACAAAGTTATACCTTCACGGTTACGGGAACACGTGTTTATATATCTTGACGACCTATTGGTATGTAGTTCAGATTTTCCAACGCACATAAGTCTTTTGTCTCAAGTGGCCTCGTGCCTTAAGGCAGCAAAATTGACCATTAACGTGAGTAAGAGCAAGTTTTGTCAGAAGGAGATTCGTTACCTCGGATATATAGTAGGTGACGGGTGTCTGAAGGTCGATCCTGTTAAGGTCGAATGTATTCGGGAATTTCCTTTACCCACTACCCCTAAACAAGTGCGCAGATTCATTGGTATGGCAAGCTGGTACCGCTCATTTATAAACAACTTTGCTGACCTTGCTGGACCATTAACGGACTGCTTGAGGAAATCGAAGGGTGCGTTTGCATTAACAGAGGAGGCCAAACTATCCTTTGATAGACTGAAATTGGCTCTTTCCTCTGCACCCGTTTTGGCACAACCTCACTTCGACAAAGAATTTATAATACAGTGTGACGCTTCTAAAGTAGGGGTGGGCGGTGTATTATTTCAATACGATGATGAAGGGAAAGAACATCCAATAGCCTACGTATCACAAAAGCTTAACAAAGCTCAGAAAAATTATACGGTAACCGAATTAGAATGTTTAGCGGCAATCGTAAGTGTCAATAGGTTTCGACCATATATAGAGGGTTTACGTTTTCGTATAATTACGGATCACTCATCTTTGAAGTGGTTAATGACACAAAAAGATCTAAGTGGGCGTTTGGCACGCTGGAGCCTGAGACTTCAACGATATGATTTTGGAATTGAACATAGAAAAGGGGCTTTGAACATTGTACCGGACTGCTTATCTAGAATGCACGTAGAAGAGTTGACCCTAACAAACCTTCGCTTTGAGATAGATTTGTCATCACCGGAATTCGAGGGCGACGAATACCGACAACTTAGGAAAACCATCAACGAAAATAAAGAGTCATTGCCAGATCTTTGTATAGCCAATAACTTAGTGTTAAAGCGCGTTGATTTTAGACAAGGTGCAAAAGATGAGGAAGATTCTCTTTGGCGTTTATGGATCCCAATATCTTTAACACAATCGGCTATTAAATCGGCGCACGATTCGGACACCTCATGTCACGGCGGCTTAATAAAAACGTTGGCTCGAATTCGACAAAAATATTTTTGGCCGACAATGGTAAAAGATGTTAGGTCCTTTATAAGCAAATGTGAGATATGTAAGAGTGTAAAATCAGCAAATCGAATTTCAAGACCTCAAATGGGCAATCAAATTATAACCAATAGACCATTTGAGAGATTATATTGCGACTTCCTCGGTCCATACCCTTTAACTAAGGTGAAAAATTCAGTAATATTTATCTGCTTGGATCACATGTCAAAATTTTTATTTCTAAAACCGCTTAAGGCAGCTACCACATCGAATGTTATTCAGTTCTTTGAGTCTGATTTATTTCCAACATTTGGCGTTCCAAGGTGCATTCATAGCGACAATGCCAAACAATTCAATTCCAAGGAAATGAAAGATTTCTTTAACCTTTATGATATTGGTCACGTTACCACAGGTTTCTATGCACCACATTCAAATGCATCTGAGCGGGCAAACCGCGAAATAGTTACAAAAATAAGATGTTTTCTGCAAGGCCATAGGGATCATAGAGAATGGGACATATACATCCCCCAAATTTTGTCTATATTGAGAAGCGACTACCATGCGGCTATAAAATGTTCACCATATTACGCGGTTTTTGGGCAAAATATGATGCAACACGGTTCGTCATATAAAATACTGGATAAAATAGGGTGCTTATCTGGACAAGATGTGGGCATAATTGACAATGTGGATAAGTTGGCAAAAATCCGGGATAAAATCCGTGAAAACTTGACTGTTGCACATACGAAGGCCACTAAAACATATAATCTTCGAAGCAGGCCGGTTGAATATCATAAAGGTCAATCTGTATTTAGGAAAAATCACATCTTGAGCAATATGTCGAAACATATAAATAGGAAATTTATGCCGAAGTTCGTTAAATGCAAAATTAGGGAGAAAATTGGAAACAATTTATACAGTATAGAGGACGCAGACGGAAAATATGTTGGAAAGTATCATGCGTCAGACCTAAAATCATGAACTTTGCCCGGCTTTCGTGGGTCGAGCCACACTTTTGCGTACAAATAATAAAAATTGTTACGAATTTATGACATAACAAAGGAAACAATATAAAATCTTTGCCTGTTCGAACTTAAATTAAGGAAAATTTTAGTTCGAAACAGGTTTGTTACGATTTTATGGTCATTGTAAAGAAATGTTGCTTTTATTGAAATATTTGAATAAATTGATAATCTCATTGTCGTGCCTATATTATATGTTGCCGAGGGATCCTTCCCAAATTTCTATTTGAACAAGAATTTTAAATTTCAAGGTTACAGATTTAATTTAACTTATACCCATACAATTGGATGTAAGCATGTATATACGCTACACTCTTCACTTCTATCGAGTTTTTTTTGTTGAGACGCAATAAATGGCTAGAAACACTCGTAGTATGTTGTTGTCTCTTGGTTGTTTTTATTTTAACTTCTCTTGAAAAGGAAAAAGGAAAAAAAAAAACGGCGTTACCGCTGACATTAAAGCATCAATTGTGTAATTTTTTTTTAGTATATAGCACTCCCATTTTGTTTTGGCGACTGTTCTAAATAGAAGGAACATTCCCGTTGTAATCAGTTTATAAAAATCGGATAGTTTTGTGAGGCCTTGCTACCTTAAAGACTTCTTTTTATTTACCATTTTCGCGTCATTTTTAACTACTTCGTGCCACTTTTGACCTTGTGGGGAAAAAGGGTAAATAAAAAGGAAAGGGAGAAGGGAATATTTTTTTTCAACGGCAACGCTGCTAACAAGAAAAGGCAGGCAAAATTTTATTGTTGCAATTCCATTGTTCTTTTCTCATGTACATATTTCTTGTCAAAGAGAGCAGATCGTTTTTTTTTTTTGTCCAGTTTTGTTGTTCTAGGTTTTTTCTTACTAAATTTATTTTTTTTTGTTCACTTGTTTATTATATACATACATACATACATACTATTGTTTCATTACCAGTTGGTTATATAGACCTAGGTAATTTTTTTTTTTTTTTGTTATTAATTGCAACGGGACTTCTTTTTTTTGGAAAAGACGTTTGTCTTTGACTTGTCTTTTATAATTTTTGTATAATCAGGTCATTAGATCGGTGAACGTTTGTCAGAAAACATCAAGCGCGCATTAAAGTGTTTAGTACAAATATATAAAGGAAATTAACATATTATTTTAAAAAGTGGAAACTTCAGTGGGTATTGGTTTTTACCGCATATATTATGTCCTGTGGTTCCCAAGAGGGAACAGCTTCACCTATAAATATATTTTCCATTAAAGGTAAGCTTCTGGGCGCTAGTGACTAGTTAAAAAAAGAAATATTTTATTTAACATGGTATTTTGTTCGGTTTAGGAAAGATAAACTTTTGGCTGCCAGCACGTGGTGGAACCACACAACCTACATTATTTCAAGTGTTGCCTAGACAAGAAACTCTCGGACAGGTGTCTATTAACGTTTAATTTCAATCTTTTCTCAGCAAGTCTAGAAGATTCTGGGAAAACTAATTATTATCAAAGAAACTCCCCCACGTGGGTACCAAATCACCACAAGCCACGTGTGTGCCTTCGGTTATGCAAGTCAATTACATAATCAATTGTCACAAGTTGAAAAGAGGAAATCATCCTTTTTTTTCTAAAACAATGGCATTCTAGCCAGACTCTTATTGCTATACCTTTAAAACAATTAGACTAAACACTAATTTTGCTTGAAACCGATAATTAAAAATTAAATTAATTTAATTAAAGCGCTTCCCAATAAATCAAATTGAATATCTAAATTTCTCTAAAACTAGTTTAACAACCTTTGAGCTTAAAATTAAATTAAATATCTAAATTTAACTAAAACGCATTCAACAGCTTTTGATCCTAAATTTAAATTAAATATCCGAAATTGCCTTTAATTAATTCGACAACTCTTGATTACTCAATAGATTCTCTAAATTAAATAAGTATATAAACATAAAGTTTTAATTCTTAATTTAAAAAAAAAAAAAAAAAAAAAATAATAAAACAGAAAAAAAAATAATAAATAAATAAACTTAAGTCTGTTGTATTTTATAAAGAATTATAAACGAAAATAAAGATTGTCATACATAACTTTCATAAATCCCTTTCGTAAACCTTTCATGTAATAAATAAGGACTCATCCTAATTAATCATTTCAATCAAATTTACTTCAAATTAGCTCATAATTAGGAAAAATCAATTTTCCTTTGTAATGCGTTTAATATTAGTCAAATTTTAAAAAAAAAAAAAAGTGTAAATTTAAAACATAATGACAACTAAATAATTTGCTTAATTCAAACTTAAATTAAACCCAAGCTTTACCACAAAAAAAAAAATTCTATTACTTAAATTAAATAACAGGAATCATTATCAACCTAAAGCTAAAGTGAATTCAGAACATGTAACCATAAATCTTTGAATCTGAGATGATATTAGTTTAAAATTTTAAATTGAATGCAAAATTTTAATGCAAATTTATGGTGGTAAGATTAATGTGAACAAAATATTTAAGTAATGGATTGAAAATAAATTTAATGATTCTAAATAAAAAGAGAATATCGCAAAATTTAAATTCGTGAATTAGACAAATTTTAGTTTTCTTAATAAAAGCCAAAATTTACTTTGATGGAAAGTTAAAATGATAAATTAAATATTAGATTTTAAAATTAAATAATACTGAACTAAAATTAAAATAATGAAAAGAATTGAAACAAATAAATAGATAAGTTTTAAAATATTTAAAATCCACTTAAAATTTAATTTGCATTAAAATATTCATCAATTCATAAAGAAAAAAACAAAAGAATCATTCATAATTGTTACGTTAAAATTGCTCCTGTACAATATAATTTTTTTTTCTCCTAAAATTAGCTTCCACTTTTGGATTTAGAACGAATAAAACTTCTTCATGCAATGATTGCTGGGCCCATCAATTAATGCTGCAGACAACCATACGACAAATCTTTACCAACAAGTTCAAATCTACAAATGCTTTGTGAGTAATTTAAATCTTTACCTTTTTAATTTATTATTATAAGAAACGATGTATCGTGAGCAATTAATTTTTTTATTAAAATTAATTAAATAATGTTGTTGAATACACAAATATTTTAGATTTTTCTAAGTCCTTACATAAATGTAAAATTTTATTTTCCATTTGATATACTCAAATTTTATATAAGAAACAAATAAATATTGCCTTTTGGATGTATAAAAAGAAAAACAAAATGCAATTCTAAATAATTTAAAAGGGGAATGTTAGCCAATACAAAATATGGAATTTAGAAAGTGTTGATTGTGTCTATCATAGGGACAGGTTTGAGAATCCGAGTACTATTCCTGTCAAGGTGTCTTAGTCAAGGGGAGGGAACCAGTGTACTCTACATGGCTCAACATCATGCCATGGTTTGTTTTGTGATGTTCAATTAAGGTGTTTCTAAAATTTTGCACACTATTGGTATTACGATTGGCATGGATAGTGTGTTATGTGTTTACGCGCAATAGAATTTATGGGGTGACAACCAGGTATACCAATTATGTAGCTAACCGGGGGAGAAATCTTCATCCATGCCGTTACTCAGTAATTTTATTTTGGGTTTAACAAATTTATTTTGGAAATTTACGACAATTTTTATTATTCGACTTGTATCCGGCGCGTAACAATTGCTTAATTACGTTTTCATAGCTTCAAGGAAAGCTTTTATATAAACTTGCTTTAATATCAAAAAATTTTAGTACATGTAATGTTTTCCTGTGTGCTTTTTCCTATGTGTTTTTAATAGCGTCGAGAATTTTTTGGCATTTCATTTTTATTTTTGAGATGGCTACTTCAAAAGTACCACTTTCTGCTTAAAATCTAATCTGATTTGTGATGTTTTCCCCTGATTTGTTGACATATTTTATTAATACGCTCAGAAAAGTGTTTGGAACTTAAAACAAAATTTCAAATTTTTTGTTTTTTTGTTTTAAATGTAAGTCAAACGAATGAGTTTTGGGCTCGTGTTCTGAAACAAGCAGTTACAGTTTAGGCCCAACCATAATATATATCAAGAATGATAGAAATAAAGATTACGCCTTGCGCATGTTTTTTTATATGAGAAATTCATCATTTCTTGGAAAAATGTATGTATTGCGTGATAGTGGGCTACCCTACAATTAATTTACTCAGAGAGTTATAATATATTCAGGGGTGTTCTGGAAATCGAAAAAACGCAAGTATTTTGAAGTTCTTTTTAACACACTCTTAATCCCATTTTTTTTTGCTGATTTAACTTCTAAAAGTTCTGGCAACACTGCACAATTTGTATGCACTAGGAAAAACTATGCTGGCTGTCTCTTTTTTGTATGTAGTTTTATATATATTCTAAATTCCCAAGTACGTAGAAACTACATACAAAAGAAGAGACAGCTAGCATACATACAAAACAAAGTTATTTTCAACGTACATGTACACAAGGTAGCAGAACTCAGAATCTAGCAGTCCCTTATTTTTGTATGTAGCTACATGCAAAAAAAAAGAGACAGTGTTATCTTTTTTTCAAATTACACTCTTACCGACACCTACATAATGTCGATAGCGCAGATTATACACTCAAATTAAATGTACAGATTTATTTATTATTATTATATAATAGTAATAAAAAAATTTAATATGAAACATATTAACTAATAGAAGGTGTAAAATTAAACGACGAAAGCAGATTGTGACAACAACAACAACATTCTCCATACTATTTTTATTTGTTTGTTTAACGGCTTGAACACGTTTTCTGAAAAACTTGGAAAAATCGGTTCAGATACAAAAAATTCATGACCAAGATATATATATATTTTTTTAAAGATGTCCATTTATGAGCAAATACTCCAAAAATAGGCCTAATAAACATCAACATATTTATAAAAATTAAAATTTTAGGGCTGTAATGTGACCTATGGGATACGTCTTATATATTTTCTGAAAAAATCGGAAAAATTGGTTCAGACACAAAAAGTTTTGACCTAAATCTAATTTTTTTGGCGTCTAGTATATCAAAAGATCTTTAGTAGAGCATATTTTCTGAAAAACTCGGACAAATCGGTTCAGATACAAATAAGCTATGACCAAAATATAATTTTTTTTTGTAAAATCTCCCATGTAAATTTCTTCTTAAAGACTTCGGCATATAAATCTGTCAAATCGGTTAAAAAATGGTCATGTAATGAACAAAATACTCCAAGAATGCGCTAAAAACATCAAAATGTAATATGACCGATGGCTACGTCTTACATATGAAAAGATTGAAAATTTTCAACAAAAAAGATTTCCCAAAAAGGTCGATAAAATCGATCCAGAAATAGAAGTTATGAACAATATATAATTTTTTTTTTCAAAAATAACCAAATAACCGTTTTATAAACCAAGTAAATGGTTAATTTCTTAAAAAACGTCGGTATTTAAATTTGTCGAATCAGTGCAAAATGTCCGAGTCATGACCAATATACTTTCTATTTATTTATTTTTTTTTTGTTTTTTTTTTTTAATGTTTATTTATTAAAATATAATATGTATACTTTAAATAAACAAAAAGTTACAGGGATTTGTTAATACTTAGTCAGTCCTTCACGGATATCTCAAGTATAAAGATTAATTACATACTTATAGTATTGTACATTTGTTTTCTTTCAAATTGAGTATGTTTTCTTATAATATGTCAGTAATATTATTTTATTTTAATTTATATGTAATGAAAAATTTAAAAACATTACATTTAATAATGAAAAAAAGAAAGTTCATGGTCAATAGTTCAAAAAGGTAAGATAAAATTGTGAAATGATTCAATCTGAGAGCCACCAAAATTTATTTCTTTCAAGGTTCACAAACCTCCTTATATCTATTACGGACATAACAGTACTGAACTTACTGTTGTCGGTTGTTAACCGATTTTCAAACACAGTTTTGTTATTTGCACTTCTGTAAATATGATAAAGAATGGGAATTCCATTGCTATCTTGAACAAAACCTCTCTTATCTAGATATGTGAAGCTTTCAGGTGGAACATATCCATTTATTAGGCACAGCATTATGTATCCTTCGTTGCAATAATATGGCACAGCTATTAAATTATTAGTGTCGCAAGTAGAACTTCTTAGTACGTGCTTCCTAATTAACTGAATAATAAAATGATCGATTCTTGTTATTCTTGCCGTAGCATACAGCTTTATGTTAGAAATATATTTCATATAATTGCTCTTGTGTGACCTATAAAGAGTGAGACACACGCTCTAATGCATTTTCTTTCAAGTACGCGATATTTTTCCATATAACGCCATGTTTCCACGACGACTTGAATCACCTGCTTCGCTCTCTGAATCATGCGAATGAATCATGGTGTTTACACGACTTGTCTACTTGCTTCGATTTGACAGTTGTCTTTAATAAAAAAATCAGCGTTGGTAACTGTGAATTTTTGAAACGCGCCAAAATGGAGAAAAAGCACTTAATTTAAAAAAAGCAGCAAGTTTAGACTTTCTTTTTTTATTTTAAAAGCTTATTGAATTAATTTTGCATAATAGTTGAATATTAAAAATACAGTATAATCGCGAAAAAGTTAATCTCACCAAAATTTAGCGCCCCTGTGCCGCTCTAAAAAGACCGAAATATAAGGTGCGTTTGTTTACTTTTCCAGTAAAATCCAGTAGTTGAGTAAATTTTGGGCAATATGAAAATTTTACTCTCAAAAATGGCTCTTGCACAAAAAAGTTAACGAACGGAAAAATTGCAAAAACTTGCAGGTTAATTCAAACAGCTGATCGCTAAAAAGCTTAATGTTGTAAAATATGTGTTGTTTAGACTACTCAGTACATAATGTTTTTGGTACTTGATGAAATGCATTGTAATGATTATAAATTCGTAGCAAATTTATTTATTAAATGAGCTTCTGTGCAAGTTTTAAGACTTGTTTATTTTATACATGACTTTTAATTTTGTTTCTAGTTGAATTACATACGAAACTACATCAATATTTGATTTTTGATATTTGGTACCCTCAATAATATGCAATAAGAAGTAATAATATATTCATTAGCTTTACATCTCTAAAATATTAATGTAAACAAAAACAAAAATAAGTAATATTGAACAATTTTACCATGGATGCCAAAAAAAGAAAACTTAATATTTCATGCTCTCCCGGAACATTTGGGAAGGTACAAAGTGGTAAGTAAAATTGTTTATTAATATATACTATATTTTTAATATGTATCTTTTAACTTATAGATGAAGAATATAGAAATAACGTTGCCGTGGATTTTGCAGATGGGGAAGAATTTTTTTAAATTTGATTTACTTTTAAAAAGCACAGATGTTAGAAAACTGATAAATAACTATACTGACTACTTTAATTTTTTTCACGTTGAAAATAAATATTTTTGGTTTTTGTTGCACTTTTAATTCAGCTTTTTTTCTTTTAAATGTTTTTATTACAAATTGAATGCTTTTTGTTTGTTTACTTAAATGAAACATATGTTTTTGTTTTCTACTGGTTTTTACTGGTAAAAATTTGTTCAGTAAAAATTTGCAGACTCTTTGCTTACAACTGTCACTTTACTCTCTCAGTAGATGCTCTCTTTTGCAAATTTTTGTGTAAGCGAACGCATTTCAGTAAAATCCAGTAAAAACTTGCACAAATTTGTGCAAATTTTGGGGTAAACGAACGCACCTATAATGTGCTTAAGTTGGCTTAAAGTAAAGGTCTCCAGGTAGTGATTAAGGGAATTGACTCATGTGTGGACCCAGAAGAGGTAAAAACATTCCTCGAAGAAAAAGGCTTCAAAATAAAACATGTAGTAAATATAAAAAATAGAGAAAAAACCCCCAACCACTTTTTCGAGTGGAGTTTGAACCCGGCGACGTAAAGCTTAAAAAAAATTAAACGCACCCTATTTACAATTTGAAATATATTCTCTATAGAAGAGTAACTATAGAAGAGCCACACAAAAGAAATGGTCCCGTTCAGTGTTTAAACTGTCAAGAATATGGTCATACTAAGGCATATTGCTATTTACCCCCTGTTTGCGTAGTATGTGGTGAATTACATGGTACAGATCTTTGCGATAAGTCTAAAACCGACCCCAACGTAAAAAAATGTAGCAACTGTGGCGGTAATCACACTGCCAATTATAGAGGATGCCCTGTATATACCATCGTCAAGCAGTCAGTTGGACCGAAAACTAATCCCCCTCAAATGCAGGTAACAAATCAAGTAAGCACTGGTGACATTCAGGCCCCGCAGCCTAGTAATAACAGAACCTCTTATGCTAACGTCGTAAAATCAAACCATGCGCCAACGCAAGGTGCTGCGCCAAGTAATGATGAAACTCCAGTTTCAAATTTAAGTCGTCTAGAAAAAACCATGGAAACATTAGTGCAAACAGTAACTAATTTTACGAACACAATGGGTAATATGATGCAGGAAATTCTTAGAATGCAATCGATGTTATTGCAATCTGTACTTAACAAGCCATCAACTGTTTAAAAATCTGTTTTTGGAACGCGAACGGCATCCGCCAACATAAAAATGAATTAGAATACTTTCTTAAAAATAAACAAATTGATGTCATGATGGTTTCTGAAACTCATTTGACCTCAAGAAATACGTTTAACATCAATGGTTATATACTATATGATACCAAGGACCCTCGAGATAGAGCTTGTGGTGGTTCTGCCATTTTGATAAAAAATCGAGTCAAACACTACCTAATGTGTGATCATCGTGAGGATTATCTCCAAGCAACAAACATTTGTGTTGAAGAGCTGAATCGTAGCATTGTAATCTCATCTTTATACTCTCCACCTAGATTTTCAATATCAGAAAGCCAATATTGTGAATATTATAAATCACTAGGACCCTGTTTCCTGGCCGCTGGCGATTATAACGCTAAACATACCTTCTGGGGGTCACGACTAATAACACCAAAGGGTCGTGTTTTGTTTAATACAATCTCTAAAATGAATTTAAATGTTGTCGCGAGCGGCCAACCAACATATTGGCCTGCTGACCCGCAAAAAATTCCAGATGTCATCGATTTTGGCGTGGTTAAAAACATCCCCACAGAAACGATTCACGTTGAAGCTTCCCTAGAATTATCTTCCGACCACACACCTACAATTGTTACTATAATGAACCCCAATAGAATTGTATCTCCGACTGGTTACCTAGCGACGTCAGCCACACAAATAAATTGGTTAAAATATAAAAAATATCTCAGTGCCCATTGCACAGAAAATATTCCGCTCAGTACACCGGAGTATGTAGATCGCTCTATTGATAATTTTGACAGTTTTCTGAAACTAGCTGTTCAACATTCCAATATTGCCCCCAAAAAAACAAAAACTATTAAAATATATTCCACAGATGTCGAGCGTCTCTTGTCTGAAAAAAGGAGGGCACGAAGAGAGTGGCAATTGCACAGATCTCCTCAACTTAAGAACTTGCTAAAAGAGTGTACAAAAAGATTAAGAAAGTTATTGCAGACTCAGAAAACGGCTTCTCTGGAAAAATATCTTAAGGAACTTGATGCAACTCCACAATCGGACTACTCATTATGGCGTGCAGCTAGAACCCTCAAAAGGCCAGTTGTCTCTAAACCACCATTAAGAAACTTGAATGGAAGTTGGGCAAGAAATGATGTTGAAAAAAGAAATCTGTTTGTAAGTCACTTGAAAAACGTATTTACACCTAATATATCTCACAATATTGCGGTCGATTTACCACCTGTTGCTGCTAGAGCAGCTATTCCCCTAAGATTTGAGATGAGAGAAGTCGAAAAGGTTATATGTGACTTAAACACTAAGAAGGCACCTGGCATTGATAAGATCAGCAATAAAATGCTATTAGAGCTACCTCGCGTAGCAAAGAAAATTATTCTTTTTATTTTTAATGCTATTTTACGCCTTGAATACTTTCCTCAAAAATGGAAGGTTTCCTTAGTTACCATGATACCAAAGCCAGGTAAAGATCATACGAAAGTTGAGTCTTATAGGCCTATTAGCTTATTATCAAATATGTCAAAGCTATTTGAGAAATTATTAGTTTCAAAATTAACACCGATTTTAAGTGAAAATAGATGTATTCCAAACCATCAATTCGGATTTAGAAGTAAACACAGCACAATTGAACAAACT
This sequence comes from Pollenia amentaria, assembly GCA_943735925.1. Lineage (NCBI taxonomy): Eukaryota > Metazoa > Arthropoda > Insecta > Diptera > Polleniidae > Pollenia > Pollenia amentaria. The sequence continues at coordinate 123,668,285 of OX031006.1, read as the reverse complement.
CATCGAATAGTAAATGTCATAAGAAAAACATTTGAAGAAAAAAAATATTGCTCAGCACTCTTCATCGATGTTTCGCAAGCTTTTGACAAAGTCTGGCATGAAGGCTTATTACACAAATTGAAGCAAAATTTACCAGCAAACACACACAAACTGTTAGAAAGCTACTTAGTCGGTCGTCAATTTATTATTAAAGAAGGAAATTTCTTAAGTTCACCTCAGCCGATTGGCGCTGGAGTCCCACAGGGCAGCATCCTGGGCCCTCTATTATACTTAATTTATACTTCGGACATGCCAACAAACAACTACACCCAAACTTCAACATTTGCAGACGACACAGCTTTTCTAAGCGTCCACGAAAACCGTTATGAAGCATCTCGTTACCTACAGCATCATATATTTCAACTAGAAATATGGCTAAGACAATGGAGGATAATGGTCAATGAGCAAAAATGCGTACATATAACATTCACCCTGCGCCGGGAATCTTGCCCCCCTATTACAATCAATAATCAAATTATTCCTCAACATTCGCATGTAAAATATATCGGTATACATCTGGATCGGCGATTAACGTGGAAATGCCATATAGAGGCAAAATTAACTCAAATGAAACTAAAAGCCATCCAAATTCATTGGCTTATTGGAAGAAATTCTGTTCTTAGACTCGATTGCAAGCTTCTACTTTACAACTCTATCTTAAAGCCTATCTGGTGCTACGGTATTCAACTATGGGGCACTGCCTCGGCCTCTAATATCGAAAAAATTCAAAGGCGCCAAAATAAACTTCTTCGTATAATCACAGCCGCCCCCTGGTATGTTAAAAACTCAAACATTCATAAGGATCTCAACGTGCCATTAGTAAAAACTATGATTACAAAATATGCAGTAAAATATTTAAAAAGACTTGAACAACACCCAAATCCTTTAGCTCGAAATATTTTAAATCATGGCGGCCACACTCGCTTAAGGAGAAGAGACACTGCAGCACTCACCCAATCAGATGAGCGATAAACACCTACACATGTGAACAGAACCCGTGATGAAGAAAATTGTTGTCTGGCACTGGCAGGACATAAATAAAGTATTAGGTTAAGATTTGATAAATTATTGTTAGTTCATATTAAATATATGAAGATTCAATAAATAAATAACGAAAAAAAAAAAAAAAAAAAAAAAAAAAGTTGGCTTAATCAGCTGTTCGTTGAATACATGTAAATCATATGCGTAAAACCATATTGAACCATATTTTTGTTAAGTTTTTTGAAACTGCCATTTGCTTAAGCAAAGTGCGAACTGATCGCACATTCCGTACGGAATCAAATGTTATTTTATTTTGTTTTATTTTTTTAAATGTATTTGAGAGACTTTTTTTTATTAATTTTTGACAGAAGGTTAAGCAAGATTATATATATGTATCAAGAATGATAGAAATAAAGATTACGACATCAGGAAGGCATAAAATTATTTTACTGCGCATGTAGTAACTCTGACGTCACACAACCTGTGTTCTTATTGGCTAAAATTGTTTAGCTCTCAAAAATATATATTTATGTGTAAACATAACAGTGGGACAATTTATAATTTTTCTATTTAAAATAAAAGATTTTTTTAAGGTTATTTTTTCATAGTTTTATTTATTACATAAATATATACATACATAATGTACATTAGCTTTATCTTTTCTTCATAAATTAAAGCAGACGAAAAAGGGAAAATACTTTTATATCCAGAATTTTAGTTTCTAATTTTATTTAGTTTCCTCATTGGTTTGTTGAAATTTTATGCAATCTCGGCATTTAGTAACCTCATTCGAAAATACTTCCTACATCTAAAAAATTTTTTCATGTCTTAACTTACTTTAAATTCCTTTCCTTCTAACAAATGCTTTTGCAAATATTTTGTTTTTAAGCAACAATTTTTCCCATTTCATTGCAAGAAGATAGCATCATTTTCCATTAATGCACTTGATGGCTTACTTAACCCACCTTCAATTAGGTGGTTAACCCATTAATAATTTATGTTATCTATTATTTTGGTGCCACGACGATTGCTAAATCTTATTCAATATAATTTCAAATTTTAAGTTTCTTTCTAAATCTTGTGTGATATGTATAGCACAAATTTTTTCTTTATTCAAAATTACTGATTTCACTCGTTGCAAAATATGAATCTTTTGGAAAACTGTAAAATGATACAGATGTAGCCAAAAATGTTAGCATATTATTAAAAACACGCTTAACTTTATTATTTACACAATTTCTCACTTTTTTTTTTGCTGTTACTTTATTTGCGTTTGCCCACTGCACACTTCATATTTTCACTCTTTTTTTACTCTATTCAATTTTGAAAATAAAAAATATTTATTAAAATTATTAGTTTGTTTGACAATTCATATAAAATTTTTTTTATAACTCTCTGAGTAAATTAATTGTAGGGTAGCCCACTATCACGCAATACAAACATTTTTTCCAAGAAATGATGAATTTCTCATATAAAAAAACATGCGCAAGGCGTAATCTTTATTTCTATCATTCTTGATATATATTATGGTTGGGCCTAACCTGTAACTGCTTGTTTCAGAACACGAGCCCAAAACTCATTCGTTTGACTTACATTTAAAACAAAAAAACAAAAAATTTGAAATTTTGTTTTAAGTTCCAAACACTTTTCTGAGCGTATTAATAAAATATGTCAACAAATCAGGGCAAAACATCACAAATCAGATTAGATTTTAAGCAGAAAGTGGTACTTTTGAAGTAGCAATCTCAAAAATAAAAATTAAATGCCAAAAAATTCTCGACGCTATTAAACACACATAGGAAAAAGCACACAGGAAAACATTACATGTACTAAAATTGTTTGATATTAAAGCAAGTTTATATAAAAGCTTTCCTTGAAGCTATGAAAACGTAATTAAGCAATGACTGGTCCAATTTCTGTTAGCTGAAAAAGCAATAATGTCGGTAATAGTGGGCTTCGCTCTCCAAAAATTTGTGAAGTACTCCTTTAAGGACGAAAGTCGGTTGTAGCACCTATAATTTAAGTCATGAGTGTATGTATTTATATAATTATTTATTATACATTCTAGTTCAAGAGGAGTTTTCCAAATTAAACCAGCCGATGAAAATTAAATTTAAGCTAATTTATTGGAATGAAAATTAAGTAATTTAAATAAATTTTGTATGTTATTTTGGAAAATTTTTTATTTATTATTGCATTTTTTATAATAAAATACCGCTTAGAAAAGTTAATAATTCGAAAAACTATACAACCCCTGAAACATTTCGCGATTCTACTGTATAAGAATAAAACAGCCTTTTGCAGTTCAGGTTTTTTTTAGAAAAAAGAAAAAAAAACATAAACAAAATAAACAAATTTGCTTGTATTCATTTGTATTAGATAACAAATTATTTTTAATTGCGTAAATTCTATACAAAACTTTTTAAAAAGGGATCTACGATTAATAGTACGGATTCAAAATTAACAATAGTTATCTATTTATCCTTTTATTAAAATATTTAAAAATATAACAATAAAACAGCCTTTGATAATCAGAGGTGTTCTGGAAATCGAAACCGAAAAACGCAAGAATTTAAAAGTCGTTTTTTAAAAAGATTTTTGTAGTAGAAGAAATTCCAATACAATACAATACAAATATTTTTCTTATCATACAGAATTCTATAAGAAAATTATAAAAAATGGGATTAAGAGTGTATTAAAAAGAACTTCAAAATACTTGCGTTTTTTCGATTTCCAGAACACCCCTGAATATATTATAACTCTCTGAGTAAATTAATTGTAGGGTAGCCCACTATCACGCAATACATACATTTTTTCCAAGAAATGATGAATTTCTCATATAAAAAAATATGCGCAAGGCGTAATCTTTATTTCTATCATTCTTGATATATATTATGGTTGGGCCTAAACTGTAACTGCTTGTTTCAGAATACGAGCGAAAAACTCATTCGTTTGACTTACATTTAAAACAAAATTTCAAATTTTTTGTAAAGATTACGCTTTGCGCATGTTTTTTTCTATGAGAAGTTCATAATTTCTTGGAAAAATTTATGTGTTGCGTGATAGTGGGCTACCCTACAATTAATTTACTCAGAGAGTTATAATTAGTCAATTCACAAGGTATCCTAACATGTCATATTGTCAAAATGTCCTAATATTTCACAATGGTTTACAAATATTGTTGTACGGCTCAGCCGCTCAGCGCTGGACTTTTCTGATTAATTACGACAGCACAATAAACACAGCAAGCAAAGTTCTATTTATTTAAGACACTTTTTGTTAACAAACCAACAACAATATTTTTAAACCATTGTGAAATATTAGGACATTTTGACAATATGACATGTTAGGATACCTTGTGAATTGACTAAATATATTCAGGCGTGTTCTGGAAATCGAAAAAACGCAAGTATTTTGAAGTTCTTTTTAATACACTCTTAATCCCATTTTTTATAATTTTCTTATAGAATTCTGTATGATAAGAAAAATATTTGTATTGTATTGTACAATTCATTTACTCAGAGAGTTATAAAAAAAATTTTATATGAATTGTCAAACAAACTAATAATTTTAATAAATATTTTTTATTTTCAAAATTGAATAGAGTAAAAAAAGAGTGAAAATATGAAGTGTGCAGTGGACAAACGCAAATAAAGTAACAGCAAAAAAAAAAGTGAGAAATTGTGTAAATAATAAAGTTTAGCGTGTTTTTAATAATATGCTAACATTTTTGGCTATATCTGTATCATTTTACAGTTTTCCAAAAGATTCATATTTTGCAACGAGTGAAATCAGTAATTTTGAATAACGAAAAAATTTGTGCTATACATATCACACAAGAAGATTTAGAAAGAAACTTAAAATTTGAAATTATATTGAATAAGATTTAGCAATCGTCGTGGCACCAAAATAATAGATAACATAAATTATTAATGGGTTAACCACCTAATTGAAGGTGGGTTAAGTAAGCCATCAAGTGCATTAATGGAAACGTTGAGATCATGTGATGCTATCTTCTTGCAATGAAATGGGAAAAATTTTTGCTTAAAAACAAAATATTTGCAAAAGCATTTGTTAGAAGGAAAGGAATTTAAAGTAAGTTAAGACATGAAAAAAAATTTTTAGATGTAGGAAGTATTTTCGAATGAGGTTACTAAATGCCGAGATTGCATAAAATTTCAACAAACCAAAGAGGAAACTAAATAAAATTAGAAACTAAAATTCTGGATATAAAAGTATTTTCCCTTTTTCGTCTGCTTTAATTTATGAAGTAAAGATAAAGCTAATGTACATTATGTATGTATATATTTATGTAATAAATAAAACTATGAAAAAATAACCTTAAAAAAATCTTTTATTTTAAATAGAAAAATTATAAATTGTCCCACTGTTATGTTTACACATAAATATATATGTTTGAGAGCTAAACAATTTTAGCCAATAAGAACACAGGTTGTGTGACGTCAGAGTTACTACATGCGCAGTAAAATAATTTTATGCCTTCCTGATGTCGTAATCTTTATTTCTATCATTCTTGATATATATAATCTTGCTTAACCTTCTGTCAAAAATTAATAAAAAAAAGTCTCTCAAATACATTTAAAAAAATAAAATAACATTTGATTCCGTACGGAATGTGCGATCAGTTTCGCACTTTGCTTAAGCAAATGGCAGTTTCAAAAAACTTAACAAAAATATGGTTCAATATGGTTTTACGCATATGATTTACATGTATTCAACGAACAGCTGATTAAGCCAACTTAAGCACATTATAGGTGCGTTCGTTTACCCCAAAATTTGCACAAATTTGTGCAAGTTTTTACTGGATTTTACTGAAATGCGTTCGCTTACACAAAAATTTGCAAAAGAGAGCATCTACTGAGAGAGTAAAGTGACAGTTGTAAGCAAAGAGTCTGTAAATTTTTACTGAACAAATTTTTACCAGTAAAAACCAGTAGAAAACAAAAACATATGTTTCATTTAAGTAAACAAACAAAAAGCATTCAATTTGTAATAAAAACATTTAAAAGAACAAAAGCTGAATTAAAAGTGCAACAAAAACCAAAAATATTTATTTTCAACGTGAAAAAAATTAAAGTAGTCAGTATAGTTATTTATCAGTTTTCTAACATCTGTGCTTTTTAAAAGTAAATCAAATTTAAAAAAATTCTTCCCCATCTGCAAAATCCACGGCAACGTTATTTCTATATTCTTCATCTATAAGTTAAAAGATAAATATTAAAAATATAGTATATATTAATAAACAATTTTACTTACCACTTTGTACCTTCCCAAATGTTCCGGGAGAGCATGAAATATTAAGTTTTCTTTTTTTGGCATCCATGGTAAAATTGTTCAATATTACTAATTTTTGTTTTTGTTTACATTAATAGTTTAGAGATGTAAAGCTAATGAATATATGATTACTTCTTATTGCATATTATTGAGGGTACCAAATATCAAAAATCCAATATTGATGTAGTTTCGTATGTAATTCAACTAGAAACAAAATTAAAAGTCATGTATAAAATAAACAAGTCTTAAAACTTGCACAGAAGCTCATTTAATAAATAAATTTGCTACGAATTTATAATCATTACAATGCATTTCATCAAGTACCAAAAACATTATGTACTGGGTAGTCTAAACAACACATATTTTACAACACTAAGCTTTTTAGCGATCAGCTGTTTGAATTAACCTGCAAGTTTTTGCAATTTTTCCGTTCGTTTACTTTTTTGTGCAAGAGCCATTTTTGAGAGTAAAATTTTCATATTGCCCAAAATTTACTCAACTACTGGATTTTACTGGAAAAGTGGCACAGGGGCGCTAAAATTTGGTGAGATTAACTTTTTCGCGACTATACTGTATTTTTAATATTCAACTATTATGCAAAATTAATTCAATAAGCTTTTAAAATAAAAAAAGAAAGTCTAAACTTGCTGCTTTTTTTAAATTAAGTGCTTTTTCTCCATTTTGGCGCGTTTCAAAAATTCACAGTTACCAACGCTGATTTTTTTATTAAAGACAACTGTCAAATCGAAGCAAGTAGACAAGTCGTGTAAACACCATGATTCATTCGCATGATTCAGAGAGCGAAGCAGGTGATTCAAGTCGTCGTGGAAACATGGCATTATATGGAAAAATATCGCGTACTTGAAAGAAAATGCTTTAGAGCGTGTGTCTCACTTTATAGGTCACACAAGAGCAATTATATGAAATATATTTCTAACATAAAGCTGTATGCTACGGCAAGAATAACAAGAATCGATCATTTTATTATTCAGTTAATTAGGAAGTACGTACTAAGAAGTTCTACTTGCGACACTAATAATTTAATAGCTGTGCCATATTATTGCAACGAAGGATACATAATGCTGTGCCTAATAAATGGATATGTTCCACCTGAAAGCTTCACATATCTAGATAAGAGAGGTTTTGTTCAAGATAGCAATGGAATTCCCATTCTTTATCATATTTACAGAAGTGCAAATAACAAAACTGTGTTTGAAAATCGGTTAACAACCGACAACAGTAAGTTCAGTACTGTTATGTCCGTAATAGATATAAGGAGGTTTGTGAACCTTGAAAGAAATAAATTTTGGTGGCTCTCAGATTGAATCATTTCATAATTTTATCTTACCTTTTTGAACTATTGACCATGAACTTTCTTTTTTTCATTATTAAATGTAATGTTTTTAAATTTTTCATTACATATAAATTAAAATAAAATAATATTACTGACATATTATAAGAAAACATACTCAATTTGAAAGAAAACAAATGTACAATACTATAAGTATGTAATTAATCTTTATACTTGAGATATCCGTGAAGGACTGACTAAGTATTAACAAATCCCTGTAACTTTTACTATATTTTAATAAATAAACATTAAAAAAAAAAAAAATAAATAAATATAAAGTATATTGGTCATGACTCGGGCATTTTGCACTGATTCGACAAATTTAAATACCGACGTTTTTTAAGAAATTAACCATTTACTTGGGTTATAAAACGGTTATTTGGTTATTTTTGAAAAAAAAAAATTATATATTGTTCATAACTTCTATTTCTGGATCGATTTTATCGACCTTTTTGGGAAATCTTTTTTGTTGAAAATTTTCAATCTTTTCATATGTAAGACGTAGCCATCGGTCATATTACATTTTGATGTTTTTAGCGCATTCTTGGAGTATTTTGTTCATTACATGACCATTTTTTAACCGATTTGACAGATTTATATGCCGAAGTCTTTAAGAAGAAATTTACATGGGAGATTTTACAAAAAAAAATTATATTTTGGTCATAGCTTATTTGTATCTGAACCGATTTGTCCGAGTTTTTCAGAAAATATGCTCTACTAAAGATCTTTTGATATACTAGACGCCAAAAATATTAGATTTTGGTCAAAACTTTTTGTGTCTGAACCGATTTTTCCGATTTTTTCAGAAAATATATAAGACGTATCCCATAGGTCACATTACAGCCCTAAAATTTTAATTTTTATAAATATGTTGATGTTTATTAGGCCTATTTTTGGAGTATTCGCTCATAAATGGACATCTTTAAAAAAATATATATATATCTTGGTCATGACTTTTTTGTATCTGAACCGATTTTTCCAAGTTTTTCAGAAAACGTGTTCAAGCCGTTAAACAAACAAATAAAAATAGTATGGAGAATGTTGTTGTTGTTGTCACAATCTGCTTTCGTCGTTTAATTTTACACCTTCTATTAGTTAATATGTTTCATATTAAATTTTTTTATTACTAATATATAATAATAATAAATAAATCTGTACATTTAATTTGAGTGTATAATCTGCGCTATCGACATTATGTAGGTGTCGGTAAGAGTGTAATTTGAAAAAAAGATAACACTGTCTCTTTTTTTTGCATGTAGCTACATACAAAAATAAGGGACAGCTAGATTCTGAGTTCTGCTACCTTGTGTACATGTACGTTGAAAATAACTTTGTTTTGTATGTATGCTAGCTGTCTCTTCTTTTGTATGTAGTTTCTACGTACTTGGGAATTTAGAATATATATAAAACTACATACAAAAAAGAGACAGCCAGCATAGTTTTTCCTAGTGCATACAAATTGTGCAGTGTTGCCAGAACTTTTAGAAGTTAAATCAGCAAAAAACATGGATTTTTCATCAAAATATCTGCGACTTGATCTTAATATCTTTAAGAAATCTTCAAAACGTATTTAGAACATTTTATGTAGATTATTATGAAAAAGATTTAACCATTTATTTCAAGACATAATAATACGATTTTAATATAATTTTTATTAAAGCAAAACGAAAACAGGTTGCACACCATAGTGGCATACAAAATGAAATCCATATATGTACATATTGGGAATTATTTCCTTTTCAAAAGCAACTTTATTATATTCAACATTTTTCATTTTTCGAATTTATTCTATGAGTTAAATTTCAATATCTGGTAAGGTATAAAGTCATTTCTAAAAAAAATTAAAAAAAAGCTTTATAAAATATATAACTGAAATTTAACTCATAGAATAAATTCGAAAAATGAAAAATTTTGTATATGTACATATTTATTTTAATACTGATAAGTTTGTGAATAGTTTTAAAATAAGACTAATAATAAGATTAAATTAAAACAAATAATGAATTATTGTTGTTTTTTACGTGTAAGATAAGCGAAAGAAGTCTGACTTCGAAATCGATGAACAGGCCATAAGAAATATATGTTATATCGTCGGGTTTGCCACACGGAACAACATTTTTTTTCTAGAAAAACTATAACTTACGTTTGGACTAGTTTTATATATAAACTGCACGATAGATTTTTCAGCTTAAAATAACGTGGATTGCGAGATATGCTTTCTATTAAAAAATAAACTTTTAACTTTTGCACAAAATATAAAAAGTTATAATTATTCAACTAAAATAATGCAAACCTGTTTTGCATCCCATATACCATTTTTGACACTAATGTTTTTAAATGTCTTTTAAGAAGGTCAAAGTATTTGTTAAAGCAAACACAAAATATAAAACACAAAGTGTAGCTCGGGTGGTTAATGTTTTACCGCACGGAACAATAATGTTTTGCCTACTTTCTTTGAATAGAACATGAGCATAACAATAACAAACATTAATATATTTTACATTGAAAATTTGCTTCATAGCGCAAAAAGTGGCTAATGAATGTTAAGAAAACTGTATAACTGAGAATATGAGGCAATGTTAGCGCCCGATATCTTTTAATCTTTTTGAGATATTAAAAAATAAATAAAAAATTTGAAAATAGGGCACATTTACTATATTATTTGTAACTCAATTTTTGTAAAAATGTGATATGCGGCATACGAGAAACCACCATACGATATATCAAGCAGAAGATAAAAATTATAACAAGTCGTTATTTGTGAACCAATCAATTAAAATTATTCACTATCCAAAACACGGACTGTAATAACTAATTTTTTTTTAATCCAGACGATAGCAGTTACGTTGTGATTTTTATTTTTTCGAGCAAAATTAAAGGTTATTTTTGCTTCTTATTTTTCGTGCAAAAATGAAAGTTAGTTTCTAAAGAAATGTCGTATTATAATTATTTAGTTGACTTTTAATATTAATTTTTTTATGTGGCCAGTAGCCCGTTTCTGTATTTCTCGCATCGTAAAATTTCCCGCATGAAACAAAAAATGGTTTTTCTCACATAAGCACATAAGTGTTTCTGTACTTTTACTTTGCGAGAATTATCTGTCATTTAAATAATTTTCCAGCAATTATTGGAAGGATGTGAGAACAAGTGTTTCTGTAACAAAATCTTGCAAAAAGTTTCTCACAAGAACTGTCAAAATAAGTCATATTTGAAATTGATGCGAGAAAAAAAATTTAAAAAAATGGAGCCCAAATTATGTATGTATGTTCACAAGAATGTGTATTATTTTATTTTATTTTAAAAGAAAGAATTTAAATGATGAAAATAATTATATAAAACACAATTGTTATATTTTGTTATTTAAATTTTTTTAGCCTTTCATTGTGTTTGTTTTATGTTAAAAAAACGTCAATATCCTAAGAAAAATAAAAAAATCGTCTATTTTTTTCGGAAAATTTAATATTAATTTTGACGAATTTTGTTCGATTTTTATCATATAACCACAAATTTTTATCATATAAACACATAATCAAAAAAAAAAAAAAACATTAAGTTCATGGGTAAAATACATATTTTATACATACATAAGCTTGAGGTCTATTTAAATAAAATTATTTATTTTATTTTCCTTAATCCGATGAGTTTAAAATTACAGATTGTTATTTTTCCCTGCAGAAATCACACAAAGGAGTGACAAAATACCATATTGAATTAAAATAAACACTTTTGGACAAAGTAAAAGGCAACAATTGCATTGACTGAAAAATGGGGTAATAGTTTAATCTTTTGATCACACAAACAAATGTATTAAATTAAATAATTCAAGCAAATAAAAATTAAACAGTTTTCGTTCGAAATTTTGCTTTTGCCGATGCATTTTTTAATCTGCCTTGTTTTTAAAGATATCGGTTTTTTGTGGTGCCTAATACACAAACATATAAAACTATTTAAAATTGTTTTATTTCGAAGACTTAATCGTCACAAGAAAAAATCAGCAAATTGTCACTTTGCCAATTTTGGAACAAAAAAAAATCGTCAAGATGTCGATAAATCTTTAAATGTGGCAGCCTTATTTTAATTATATATATTTCTTTCGTTGACGTTTCGCTTGCATTTGACACTTAATTATTGGAAGTATTCCAGTTAAAACAGAATCTGTGTTGTCTGTTTTCGCATTTAAATACAGAAACACTTTTTTCTCACAAATCGAGAAACGATGGAATTTTTTGTTTCACACTTAATATGAGAAAATTTGCAATGCGAAAAATACAGAAACGAGCTACAGCACGGGGATGTCTTATGCACATTAAGAGAAGAAAAAAAGTTCATATACAACAATTAAATCGTGTGTTTTATTTTATTGCTCATATTATTTCCTGTTCATTAAAAATAAAAAAGCATAAATTTGTTTGAGAAACATACACAAGTGAAATTCATTTTTATATATAAACACTGTCTATAATATTCATTTACCTACTTAAAAGGCATATATTATCAGGAGCTTGTTATTTTCATACATGGGCGTACTGCTGTATATTTACATTGCATTATGTGTAGCAGTAAGCATTAACATTTTACTGCTAACTAAAAAACATAGTTTCTGACATTCATTTTGGTTAAATTAATTTTTGTAAAAATCCGCTTAATATATGCTGTAGATAAGGTAACATCAAAAATGAGTACTTATTTTTTGAAATATGGAAAATCTTAGGACTTATCGCAACGTCTTACTTTGAATCGCTCTTGCAAAAATGTCCAATATTTTGCGCTTTCCATTAATTAGGTTCCTAATAAAGCCACTTATATTGAATAGCAGTCAAATCTACTTAATTGGGCACAAGAGCACATATTTGAGATATACTCAATCGGATAACTTTTGTTACACCAAAACTTATCAAAATAGAACTTTTAAACAACCCATTACAAAGTGCAACATAAAGTCGTTTTAATCATCTTCAGATACTGCAGCACCAAAAATATTTGATAACTTTAAGGTATGAAGTACTGAAAAAGTACACAAAATTAAACACCGTTGCAGTTATAAAGGACAGATAAAATATAAGATCACTTAATTGCATTACTTAATATTTCGGTTCAATTCACTTCAAATTGCAGTATGATTTCTGGTTATATAAAACTGTGCCGCACCAAATTTTAATATGATAGCGTTATTTATTGCGGTTTTAGGCGTATTAAACTGTTTTCTGGGAGTAGGGTTTATATGGGGACTAGTGTAAATTATGGACCGATCTTCAAAAAGTTTAACAGTGTGAATTCTGGTCCTATAAAACTGTGACGTACCAAATTTAAGTATGCTAGCGTTTTTTATTGCGGTTTTAGGCGTACTAAACTGTTTTCCGGGAGTAGGGTTTATATGGGGCCTAGAGTAAAAAATTTTACAGTGTGATTTCAGCTCCTATAAAACTGTGACGTACCAAATTTAAGTATGCTAGCGTTATTTATTGCGGTTTTAGGCGTATTAAACTGTTTTCTGGGAGTAGGGTTTATATGGGGACTAGTGTAAATTATGGACCGATCTTCAAAAAGTTTAACAGTGTGAATTCTGGTCCTATAAAACTGTGACGTACCAAATGTAAGTAAGATAGCGTTATTCATTACGGTTTTAAGCGTACTAAGCTGTTTTCCGGGAGTGGTTTATATAATACCTAGTGTAAATTATGGACCGATATTCAAAAACTTTTACAGTGTGATTTCTAGTCCTATAAAACCGTGACGTACAAAATTTAAATATGCTAGCATTATTTATTGCGGTTTTAGGCCTACTTAACTTTTTTCCGGAAATAGGGTTTATATGGGGCCAAGTGTAAATTAAGGACCGATCTTCAAAAAATTTTACAGTATGATTTCTGGTTATATAAAACTGACGCACCAAATTTTAATATAATAGCGTTATTTATTACGGTTTTAGGCGTACTAAACTGTTTTCCGGGAGTAGGGTTTATATGGGGCCTAGTGTAAATTATGGACCGATCTTCAAAAAATTTTACAGTGTGATTTCAGCTCCTATAAAACTATGACGAACCAAATTTAAGTATGCTAGCGTTATTTATTACGGTTCTAAGCGTACTAAACTGTTTTCCGGGAGTAGGGTTTATATGGGACTTAGTGTAAATTATGGACCGATCTTCAAAACATTTAACATTGTGATTTCTGGTCCTATAAAACTGTGACGTACCAAATTCAAGTATGCTAGCAATATTTATTGCGGTCTTAAGCCTACTAAACTTTTTTTCCAGAAAAAGGGTTTATATGAAGATTAGTGTAAATTAAGGACCGATCTTCAAAAAATTTTACAGTGTGATTTCTGGTTATATAAAACTGACGCACCAAATTTTAATATGATAGCGTTATTTATTACGGTTTTAGGCGTACTAAACTGCTTTCCGGGAGTAGTGTTTATATGGGGCCTAGTGTAAATTATAGACCGATCTTCAAAAAATTTTACAGTGTGATTTCAGCTCCTATAAAACAATGACGAACCAAATTTAAGTATGTTAGCGTTATTTATTACGGTTTTAAGCGTACTAAACTGTTTTTCGGGAGTAGGGTTTATATGGGGCCTAGTGTATATTATGGACCGATCTTCAAAAAATTTTATAGTATGATTTCTGGTTATATAAAACTGTGACGCACCAAATTTATATATGATATCGTTATTTATTACGGTTTTGGGCGTACCAAACTGTTTTCCGGGAGTGGTTTATATAATACCTAGTGTCAATTATGGACCGATATTCAAAAACTTTTACAGTGTGATTTCTAGTCCTATAAAACCGTGACGTACAAAATTTAAATATGCTAGCATTATTTATTGCGGCTTTAGGCCTACTAAACTTTTTTCCGGAAATAGGGTTTATATGGGGCCTAGTGTAAATTAAGGACCGATCTTCAAAAAATTTTGCAGTGTGATTTCTGGTTATATAAAACTGACGCACCAAATTTTAATATGATAGCGTTATTTATTACGGTTTTAGGCGTACTAAACTGTTTTTCGGGAGTAGGGTTTATATGGGGCCTAGTGTAAATTATGGACCGATCTTCAAAAAATTTTACAGTGTGATTTCTGGTTATATAAAACTGACGCACCAAGTTTTAATATGATAGCGTTATTTATTACGGTTTTAGGCGTACTAAACTGTTTTTCGGGAGTAGGGTTTATATGGGGCCTAGTGTAAATTATGGACCGATCTTCAAAAAATTTTACAGTGTGATTTCTGGTTATATAAAACTGACGCACCAAGTTTTAATATGATAGCGTTATTTATTACGGTTTTAGGCGTACTAAACTGTTTTTCGGGAGTAGGGTTTATATGGGGCCTAGTGTAAATTATGGACCGATCTTCAAAAAATTTTACAGTGTGATTTCAGCTCCTATAAAACTATGACGAACCAAATTTAAGTATGCTAGCGTTATTTATTACGGTTTTAAGCGTACTAAACTGTTTTCCGGGAGTAGGGTTTATATGGGGCCTAGTGTAAAAATTTTTACAGTGTGATTTCAGCTCCTATAAAACTGTGACGTACAAAATTTAAGTATGCTAGCGTTATTTATTGCAGTTTTAGGCATACTAAACTGTTTTCCGGGAGTAGGGTTTATATGGGGCCTAGTGTAAATTATGGACCGATCTTCAAAAAATGTAACAGTGTGATTTCTGGTCCTATAAAACTGTGACGTACCAAATTTAAGTATGCTAGCGTTTTTTATTGCGGTTTTATGCGTACTAAACTGTTTTCCGCGAGATGGGCTTATATGGGGCCTATGGTAAATTATGGTTCGATCGTCACGAAATTTACCAGTATGATTTACAGTCGTACAAACTAAATTCGAGCAAAATTTTATGTCATTCCGTGCATTGTTAAGCCATTTATGTTAGTTTTTGTATCAAAATTATCAATTTTTTTAGGGTGGTGGTTTCACATTTTGATTCGTAGTTCTGATCGTACTGAACCGAAGATGCTGGATTTCAATCCCAAACTGCTTAGGATAACTACAAGCAATTTGAGACCAAGTTTGTTCTTTTCTTGTGAGTTTTTCAAAAGTGAGCGTGTTTTCAACAGACGGACATGGCTAAATCGACTTAGTATTACTCAAGGAGCCAGAATATATATACTTTATGGGGTCTTAGATGTATAATAAAAAAGTTTCACACGGAATGACAAACTAAGTATACCCTCATTCGCCACAGTGGTGGTGGAGGGTATAATTATATTTCTTATTTTCTTTCCCATACATGCAGAGAATTTATTATATTAAATATTTCCTTAAAAAAAAGTAAGTACATTAAATGTTCACTACGCAGAAACTAAAAAACGTATCATGTTAGCTAAAAGTTCACTACGTTTTCACTAAAAAATACAGAATAAGTACCTCAAAAAACTTTTACGTACTCTAAAATTAGTTCGTGTTTGTGTAAAAATTCACAAACAAAAATTCAAAAAAAAACGTGTGGTACACTAATTTGCTGTTCTTTACTGTTTATTTTCGAACTCTGATCTAAACATACTACAACGAGTGATTCTGAGGTGTAAAAATTCTGGTAATACTGGTTTAATTATGATATATAAATAGATAAAACCCTTATATTAAAAAAGAAAGAAACATTTATCTTTTAAATTGTATTCCATTTACATATTTATTTTATATATTAAATTTATAAATACATATTTTTTGAAATTTAGTTTTTCCCGCACCAATTTGAAATGTGATTTATTTGGACAGATCTTGTAAGACACTTTTTGCAAAAAATACCTAGTTATAGAAAATTTTTTTCTCACATACTGCAATTAATTGCTGAAAAATTATTTAAATGACATAAAATTCTCGCGAAATAAAAAACCAGAAATACTTGTGTAAGAAAATTCATTTGTTGTCTTATTTTACACCGTTTTTGGGTCAAAACACTTGTTTAAATTTTACGAGGCGAGAAATGCAAAACGGGCTACCGGTCTGATTCTAGGAGAGCGTTCTAATCAGCTAATCGTTCAAAGAAATCACCCACCACGCCAGAGACGGATTCATATACACTCGCCATCAACTAAGCGTTACCCTGGACCAGACAGCGTCAGCACATTGCGGAGGTGCTACTGGATTCTCACTTAGTACCTTACAGAAGACATCTATTCGTTTCTTCACAAATTCCCTCTTAGAATGTGAGTGGACACGTCAACTACAGCTCTGTCAACAATCGCTTATAAGGTGGTCTTTAGCCACCTCGCTGTGACCTTTTTAATGTCCCTCGGCATGTTTGAGACGTTTAGCCACTGGTTACTTTTTATCGGCTGCCGCTTCGTCCTCTGAACGCTGCATTACCAGCTTCTCAGCGGCAGAAGGTAAAACGCTTTACAACCCAGCAATGTGCGCCCTAGCTAATGTATAAAGTTCAATAAAACGCAAGGCGGAGCGCCTTGTTTTAGATGCCCTCTTCAAAGGATTTTTAAGACGCAGTGACTTGTTATGGTCGCCGGAGATCGCGGGGGGTGATGCAACAATGGGGGTAGGATAGTGTTATCATTGACCCTTTTTTGCACAATAGGCATATGGGAAACTACTGTGTTGGACGACTTAGGCATTTCCAACTGAGAAACAACCGAAGAATGGGATTTATCCGTATCTCTGACAAAAAGGGCTTTTACGGTTTTGGAGCCACTCGGAGTTAATGACAGCTGTACCTAGCCGCATTTTTTCGAGCAACCGCCTTCTGATAATTTGACAGGTTGGCTTCCTGTGGTTGCTGGAGCTGTTACAGCATCCGACAAATTCGTGTTCGTCCCATTGTCCTTGCCATTCTTTGTCCTGTTGAAGTCCAGTCCTGAACCGTTTTTCGTTAAACGTTTGTTGCTTTTTCTGAGAATATCTTTCATTTTGGCCCCACAAGTATTAGCGATTAAGAGGTCCGCCAGTAACATGGAAGTGCGTAGTATATTTGCTAAGTTGTACAGGTATCGGCAATGCTCCATGATGACTAGGGTGATCGAACGGTTATTATTCGACCGGGTTTTTAGTTTTACTCAAGGCGGTTATTTTTAAATGTCCATTTTTCAAATTTCGAATAAACCGGTTATTTTGGTACAATAAACCGGTTATTTTAATAATGTGTAATTTATATACGTTTTCCTTTTTATGCTGTAAATTTCTAATTGTAATATTGGGCAACGTTTAACTTTTTATGAAGAATGTCAAAACAAAATGTAACGAAAGTCAAAAAAGATTATTAGCGATGTTAATCAAAATCGTTTATAAAAACGAGTGTTTTTGTAATAAAAAACTAAGGACAATTCAAAACACTACAAAAAAAAAGTGTTCAGTTAAAAAAGAAAATAGTAGGAATTTGTGTATTCTAAATATTAAATATATATTTTTATATTTGTCCTTTGTAAAGTGTGAAGATATTTTGAACGGGACTTAAAAGACAAAGTAAGTTTTCTTAAGTACCCTTAAATGATAAGTTGCAAAGGTTATTCGACGTCACGACATATTAATCACCTTTACTGAGGCCACAAGCTTGACATAAATGCGCTCCAAATAAAACTAAGCTCCGATCCAATATACGCTAAAATTAAGCATTTGGAGAAATATTAGCCCGTGGTGTTGCTGAGGAAAAGTCCGTTTAGGCACTAAAAAGTCTTAAGTAGTTTTAGAATTTCTTAATGCTAAAAACTACAACGTTTCGTCGGAATTAACGATATGGCAAAAATTAACCAGTTTTATTAAAACACCAAGAACTAAAAAACAAAATTGAATAAATCAAACAATGTGTTTTTGTGTGGTCGATGAATGGAAAGATATTTCATACAAAAAATATGTTCATATTACTTCTCGTTTCTATAATATTGAAAGAAAATCATTTGAGATATGTAAATACAGCCATGTTCTGGAAATTGAATTCGAGTAAAATTGAAATCGATCAAATTTTAAAAACGATGAGTTTTTAATTATATATCCTTTTATTTAACTTATACTTTTAAGGTCACTAATCTTTATCAGAACTTTTAAAATCATTATTTTTAAAAATTTTCAGAACATGTCCGATAATCTTCGCGAAGAGGGTTTGCTTGTTACTTTTTCAAAATATTCATATTTTGAAAAAGTATGCTTTACCACCAACATATTTAAAATAAAGTTTTTTTTAAACCAGTTATTTAATAATTATATATTTTATTTTTTTCTCATTATTTATTTATTGAATCTTCATATATTAAATATGAACTAACAATAATTAATCAAATCTTATACTAATACTTTATTTTTGTCCTGCCAATGCTAGACGAAAATTTTTCTCTTCACGGTTTCTGTTCACATATGTAGATGTTTAGCGCTCTTACATACATGCTTTACCACTAACAAATTTAAACTTATTTAAAATAAAGTTTTTTTTAAACCAGTTATTTAATAATTATATATTTTATTTTTTTTTTTCTCATTATTTATTTATTGAATCTTCATATATTAAATATGAACTAACAATAATTAATCAAATCTTATACTAATACTTTATTTTTGTCCTGCCAATGCTAGACGAAAATTTTTCTCTTCACGGTTTCTGTTCACATATGTAGATGTTTAGCGCTCTTCTTGTCTGATGAGTCCTGCTGTATCTCTTCTCCTTAATCTAGAGTGACCGCTGTAATTTAAAATATTTCGAGCTAGTGGATTTGGGTGCGACTCAAGTCTTTTTAAATATTTTACTGCATACTTCGTAATAATAGTTTTTACTAACGGCACATTGAGATCCTTGTGAATATTTGAGTTTTTAACATACCAGGGAGCGGCTGTGATTATTCGAAGAAGTTTATTTTGTCGCCTTTGAATATCGATATTAGAAGCCGAGGCAGTGCCCCATAACTGAATACCGTAGCACCAAATTGGTTTTAAGATAGAGTTGTAAAGTAGAAGTTTACAATCGAGACTAAGAACAGAGTTTCTTCCAATAAGCCAATTAAGTTGAATTGCTTTTAGTTTCATTTGTGTTAGTTTTGCTTCTATATGGCATTTCCATGTTAAACGCCGATCTAGATGAATTCCGAGATATTTTACATGCGATTGTTGGGGCACTAATTGATTATTGATTTTAATAGGGGGACATGACTCCCGACGCAAGGTGAATGTTATATGTACGCATTTTTGCTCATTAACCTTTATCCTCCATTGTTTTAACCACTTTTCCAGTTCAAATATATGATCCTGCAAGTACCGAGAAGCTTCATGACAGTTTTCGTGTAAGCTTAAAAAAGCTGTATCATCAGCAAATGTTGAAGTTAGGGTGTGGTTGTTTGTTGGCATGTCTGAGGTATATATTAGGTATAACAGTGGGCCCATGATGCTTCCCTGAGGGACTCCAGCGTCAATTGGCTGAGGAGAACTTATAAAAGCACCTTCTTTAATAATAAACTTTCGACCGACTAAGTAGCTTTCTAACAGCTTGTGTGTGTTTACTGGTAAATTTAGCTTCAATTTATGTAATAAGCCTTCATGCCAGATTTTATCAAAAGCTTGAGAAACATCGATGAAGAGGGCGGAGCAATATTTTTTTTCTTCAAAGGTTTTTCTTATGGCGTTTACTATACGATGGGTTTGTTCAATTGTGCTATGTTCTCTTCTGAAGCCGAATTGATGGTTTGGAATACATCTATTTACATTTAAAATTGGGGTTAATTTTGACACTTACATCTTCTCAAACAGCTTTGATATATTAGACAATAAGCTTATAGGTCTATATGGCTCAACTTTTAGAGGATCCTTTCCTGATTTAATAATAATAGAATAATTTTCTTTGCTATGCTGGGTAGCTCCAAAAGCATTTTGTTACTGATCTTATCAAAACCAGGGGCTTTCTTCGGGTTTAAATCATGAATAGCCTTTTCGATTTCTCTTATCTCAAATCTTAGTGGAACAGCTGCTCTAACAGCAACAGGTGGTAACTCGACCGCCATATCGAGCGATGTGTGAGCGGTAAATACGGTTTTAAAATGAATAACAAAAAGATTTCTGTTTTCTATATCATTTCTTGCCCAACTTCCGTTTAAGTTTCTTAATGGTGGTTTAGTGATAACTGGTCTTTTAAGATTTCTAGCTGCACGCCATAATGAGTAGTCTGATTGTGGAGTTGCATTAAGTTCCTTAAGATATTTTTCAAAGGATGCAGTTTTTTGGGACTGCAGTAACTTTCTTAGCCTTTTTGTGCACTCTTTTAATAAAGTCTTAAGTTGGGGGGATCTGTGCAATTGCCACTCTCTTCGAACTCTCCTTTTTTCAGTCAATAGACGCTCGACATCTATAGAATATATGATATTGTTTTTGGTTTTTTTGAGGGTTGTGCTGGAATGTTGAACAGCTTGTTTGAGATAACTGTCAAAATTAACAATAGCGAGATCCACGCTCTCCGGTGTGCTTAGCGGAATATTTTCTGTGCAATGGGCACTAAGATATTTTTTATATTTTAACCAATTTATTTGTGAGGCTGATTTCAAAAGTACCCAGTCGGAGATACGATTATATTTGGAATAATTATAGTAACAATTGTAGGTGTGTGATCGGAAGATAATTCTAAGGAAGCTTCAACATAAATCGTTTCTGCGGGGATGTTTTTAACCACTCCAAAATCTATGACATCTGGAACTTTTTGCTGATCAGTAGGCCAATATGTTGGTTTACCGCTCGCGACCACATTTAGATCCATTTTACGAATTGTGTTAAACAAAACACGACCCTTAGGCGTAAGAAGTCGTGACCCCCAGAAAGTATGTTTAGCATTATAATCGCCAGCAGCCAGGAAGCAGGGTGCTAATGATTTGAAATATTTATTATATTGTCTTTCTGATATTGAAAATCTAGGTGGTGAATATATTGATGAAATAACTAGATTTAATTCTCAACGCAAATGCTCGTTGCTTGGAGATAATCTTCACGATGATCGCACATTAAGTAGTGTTTTACTCGGTTTTTTATCAAAATGGCAGAACCTCCACAAGCTCTACCTCGAGGGTCCTTGGTATCATATAATATATAACCATTGATTTTAAACGTGTTTCTCGAGGTCAGATGAGTTTCAGAAACCATCATAACATCGATTTGTTTATTTTTAAGAAAGTATTCTAGTTCATTTTTATGTTGGCGGATGCCATTTGCGTTCCAAAAGCAAATTTTTAAACAGCTCATGGCTTATTTAGTACAGCTTGCAATAGCATCGATTGCATTCTTAACATTTCTTGCATCATGTTACCCATTGTGTTGGTAAAATTGTTAACGGTTTGCACTAATGTT
This sequence comes from Pollenia amentaria, assembly GCA_943735925.1. NCBI lineage: Eukaryota > Metazoa > Arthropoda > Insecta > Diptera > Polleniidae > Pollenia > Pollenia amentaria. Next base: position 123,646,338 of record OX031006.1, on the reverse strand, counting down.
TCCATGGTTTTTTCTAGCCGAGTTAAATTAGAAATGGGAATTTCGTCATTATTTGGTAAATCACCTTGCAATGGCATATGATTAGATTTTAAGACATTAGCGTACGAGGTTCTGTTATTATTTGGCTGCGGTATCTGAACGCCGTTAGTGTTTTCTTGATAAGTTGCCTGCGATTGAGGGGGATTAAGTTTCTGTCCAACAGAACGCTTGACAATCGAATATACCGGACATCCTCTATAGTTGGCAGTGTGATTACCAAAAATTGTTTTTGGAACGCAAACGGCATTCGACAACATAAAAATGAACTAGAATACTTTCTTAAAAGTAAACAGATTGATGTAATGATGGTTTCTGAGACTCATTTGACCTCAAGAAATACGTTTAAAATCAATGGTTATACATTATAAATATGATACCAAGGATAGAGATTGTAAAGGTTCTGCTATTTTGATAAAAGCCCGAATTAAACACTACTTAATGTGTGATCATCGTGAAGATTATCTGCAAGCAACGAACATTTGTGTTGAAGAGCTAAATCGAAACTTAGTACTTTCATCTTTATACTCTCCACCTAGATTTTCAATATCAGAAAGCCAATATTATAAATATTTTAAATCATTATGACCCTGTTTCCTAGCCGCTGGCGATTACAACGCTAAACAAACTGTTTAGTTTCATATTTCTTTATTTTAATTTTTTCATAATATTTAAAGAAAAGCAATGAACTTATTTAACAAGTACTTTCACGCATATGTTTGTTTACATATTTAGTTTCATTATTTAACCAAAAACGCTGAATCGTCTCTAATAAGTTCTTTCACCTTTATGTTTGTTTACCTGAACAAGCATAAATGATTACTTAATGATCATTAAAAAGGCAAATTAATAAACTGCAAGGCACACTTATTTTCTTTTATTTTATTTTTACTTTAATTTTAAATGTTAATTTGCTTAGTAATTAAATTTTAGTTGTTACTATTTGTATATATAAGACGTTAATATTTAATAAAATTATTGTTACATTTTGGTAATCAATCACTTAACATTGCGTGGTGTATTCAATTATTCAAGATTAGAAAACAATCAGTTTATGTGCTGCTTTGTTTATATTCTCACAACAACATTATTCAAATTACGATAGTCGGTTACAAGTGCCGCTCTATCCATTCAACAATCCTTATTGTGAAGCGCAATAAGGAAACTCGCAAATCAAACATAAATTTTCGTGACCCCGACGTGATCCTGTTCCAGGTGCAGGATCATTATTTGCAAATACAAATAAAAGTGCATATATATTCAACCCTTCATTCGTAGTACACAGTCTACCATGGCAAATCTACAAGAGCTAATCAGCTTACAAGAACAAAAGGCAATAGAGCTTGAAAGGGCTATTGCCAACGTAAAAAAAGCTCCACTAGACCGGAGAAGCCTAGACTTCTACCAAAAAAGGTCCGAAGAACTATCCAATCTATGGTTAGAATTTGAAAGAGTGGAGAATGTGATCCGTAAAGATCAAAAACTCGGCTACAATGACCCATACATTGTCAACAATCTTCACCAACTGCTCGGAGCAAAGTACCGGGAAGCATTGGATAACATCGATTATCAAATCAAGAGAATAAAGGAAGCAACCATGCAGCCACCAGAAGTAAGTGAAGCATCAGAACCTTTACCTTCAATGCAACAGTCCGAAGAAGGTGCCACGGTGCATCACAGCGGGCTTGTGAAACTTATGCGCAGACAATCTGCCATGATGTCATCTTTAGAAAGGATGTTAGAGGACGAATCCGCTCAAACAGATGCTATAGCCGCCACAAGGTTATGGCAACCAATTGAAGACATTCATTTCCAGATGTCAGAATTGTCTGAGAACCTTACAACACAAGGCTATGACATAACAAGGTATATCCAGCTGGAAGGGAGGGTCAGAAAGTTGGCGAAGGCAACAGACAATATGCCAGCCGCACCCACCAACATTTCCCTACCGAAAGTAATCATACCAAAATTTGCGGGTGATTACGAAAAATGGCCAACATTCTCAGATCTGTTTCAAAAGGTTGTACACGAGCAACCTATCTCAGCAGTACAAAAAATGTGGTATTTAAAAACCCATTTAACGGGAGAAGCCGAACGCCTCATCCGACATTTAGCTCTTACCGAATACAACTACACGACAGCTTGGAACACATTGAAAGAGCGATTCAACAACAAACGGGTGCTTACTTCAACAATAATTGAGCAAATTTTGGGCCATCAATGTATCACATCTGAAGCGAACTCGATCAAAGGCCTCCATGATGTCATCCAAGAAAGTCTGGCTGCTCTCACCAACTTAAACGTAAAAGTGCAGGATTGGGATCCCCTCTTACTACAAATACTAATAAAAAAACTTGATCGAAATACTCACATCCTTTATGAATCATCAATAACAACTCCAAGAGAAATACAAACAATTGACCAATTTTTTAAGGTTTTTGGAACAACGGTTCCAAGCATTGGAGTCGTTAGGCCAAAAGGAGAGGTCCAAAAAAGCTGAAAATCAAAATTCACCAAAGATGACAACAACTGCATCACTACTATCAACTGCCTGCAAAGGATGTGACGCCAAGGATCATGCGATATACTATTGCAAACATTTCATTCAAATGACACCAAAGGAGCGCTACCAATGGGTGCAAGATAAGAAATTATGCATAAACTGTCTAAAACCCGGGCATAAGGCTGAAACTTGCATTTCGCGTACATGCAAGCATTGCACAAAAAAACACAATTCTCTCTTGCACTTTGACTGCAAACCGAAGCCCCAAATCCAAAAGAAAGGTATAACTCAGACGTCATCAGCTTCAGCACCAGCCATTGCTACAAATAATGCACAACCAGCATCGTCCTCTACCAATTCCGTAGTAGCAACCACAAACCAAGGAGTAGGAAATAATCAAACACATCAAAACTACGTCCTCCTTGCAACAGCAAAGGTCAGAATCGTAGCAAACAATGGCCAAGCATGCGAAGGACGAGCGGTTTTAGATGCCGGCTCACAAGTGAGTTTAATCTCGCAGCGACTTATTAATAAACTTTCGCTATCAACAAAAAAAACAAAACTATTTATTGAAGGAATAGGCCAGCACACAGGGACATCCAGCTCAAGAGTAAATGTGGACCTCCAGTCTTATGCAGAAAGGTTTTCAACAAGACTTGAAGCATTTGTTTTACCGGAAATCATCTCACTACAACCATCTAGGTATATCGACGTATCAACCTGGAACATTCCAAACGACGCACAATTGGCAGATCCCTTCTTCTACAGACCAGGAAAAATTGATATTCTCATTGGAGCAGAATACTATCACCATTTCTTAAAACCGGAACAAATAACATTAGGAAACCGCTTACCATTGCTCCAAAACACAGTATTAGGATCGCAATTGGGAAAACAGAAATACAAAGTGAAAAAGCAGTCACATGTGCTATATACTGTGCTGAGGAAGAAAAGGTTTCCAATCTATTGGAAAAGTTCTGGAAACTCGAAGAGATAAACAACCACACCGAATGTGTAACTCCAAAGGAAAGGCTCTGTGAAATACACTTTGATAACAATGTCAAAAGAAATCCAGATGGACGATTCGTAGTTAGGCTTCCATTCGCTGACAATCCATCAGTATTGGGTAACTCACAAGCTCAAGCTGAAAAACGTTTTAAGTCGATTGAAAGAAAACTGAAATTAAATCCCAACCTTCACGCTGAATACCGGAAATTTATGGAAGAATATGAGGCATTAGGTCATATGAAGAAAATCAGAAAACAGGATGTTCCAGCCTCAAACTACTTTATACCACATCACTGTGTGCTGAAGTCCGACAGCAGTACAACAAGGCTACGGGGTTTCTTCGACGCGTCGGCAAAAACATCAACCGGTATTTCACTTAATGACATATTACATAAGGGACCTGTCGTACAGACTGATCTAACAACCAACGCATTTTTAGGAGCACTCAACCGATTTACTGGCAGACGAGGTCGTTGCCAGACAATTTATTGTGACAACGCAACAAGTTTTGTGGGCGCAAAAAATCAGTTAGAAGAACTTAATGACAGCATATTTTCAAAAGACGCACAAGAAAAAATCATTCGAAATAGCAGCAATAAAGGAATTCACTTCCAATTCATCCCTCCTAGAGCACCACATTTTGGCGGGTTGTGGGAGGCAGCGGTAAAATCGGCTAAATATTTGTTAGTGAGAAGTATGTATACAGTATCACTAACGTATGAGGAGCTAGAAACTGTCATCGTGGAAATAGAGGCAATATTAAACTCTCGACCACTGACATCTATGTCAACAGACCCCAATGATTTAACAGCCATTACTCCAGGGCACTTTCTCATTGGAGAACCACTCACTGCTACTCCAGACCCACATCATCGTAATGATGCAAAAAATATAGCACAACGTTGGGAATTAGTGTCAAAAATAAAACATGACTTTTGGACAAGATGGTCGAATGAATACCTAAATGAGCTTCAATATCGACATAAATGGAAAACCGAATCTGAAAATCTTAAGGAACACGATATGGTCATTGTTAAAGACGATAACCTACCCACTATGAATTGGCCGATTGGAAGAGTTCACAAGGTTTACAGAGGTAATGATGGACGAATTCGAGTTGCAGACGTAAAAACATCTAGGGGAATTTGTAAGCGCCCCGTTCATTTACTAGCTCCAATGCCCACAGCAGGATCAATCAACTGTAGTGAACACAAACAGGACACAACAACTTGCACAAATGTTACAGACTCAGAACCACGCAAAGAAGTTATAGTGCCAAACAAACGTCAGAAAATGTCATCAGCATCATCACTTCTATCAATAGCAGCAATATTACTGGTTTTATTTCCTTTAATCTTGGCAACACCAATAACCCTTCAACAGTTTCCAAATAAACCGGGAATTTATTTCGAAGGAATTGGTACGGTGAATCGTGTGGTTGGAGAATGGAAAATCATTACGTTTTTCAACTTATCACCAATTCAAACCGAATTACAAATCTTTCAAAATGGAACAACACTTCTCGAAAAACTCTGCCCACTTCTTCAACAATCAAATATGTGCGCAGAACTGGTCAAGCGTTTTACAAATATTAACTTTGAACTACAAGAGACAAAGTTAATAAAAAGACGAAGAACTAGAGGAGCATTTGATGTAATTGGAAAAATTGCAAATAAATTATTCGGTATTCTAGATAGTGATTACGCTAACGACGTCTCAAAGGTAATTAAGCAACTCAACAACAACGATATTGCTTTGTCAGAAATTATTCAAAATCAAACATCCTCAAGAAAGAAACACAAACAATAGTCATAAAATTAAACGAGCTTCAAGCTGAAGCTAATATGATATCAAAGGAAATTACGAATGTTGAAAAACAAATCAATTTACTAGAAACCTACACATCGCTGTCAACCCAGCTAGCCTTGCTATCATCAGACTTAGAAAGGTTAGAAGCCGACATATTTGATACATTAACTGGTGCAAGGCATGGCCAAATCAACCCTTTACTGATTTCCCCACTACAATTGCAGCAAGAAATAACAAAAATTAAAGAACATTTAACTAACACCCTACGCTTGCCATTTAACCAAAATGACGTTATTCATATGTATAAGTTTATGAACTTACAAACTGGAATCTCACCAGAGCATATTATGTCCATCATACGCATTCCGTTAACTAACAACGAAGCATTTAATCTATTCAACATCATACCGATTCCAGCCGTGGTCAACGACACTATGCTTATCATTCAGCCTGAAACAAATCTTCTTGCGGTGACACCACATCATGATCAATATTTCGCACTATCAAAGGAAGATTTGAAGGAGTTCAAAGCTATCAAAGAAACTGCAAACCAACTGCTGTGTACAAATAAACAAACAAATTATCATCAAAGTGCTCAAGAATATTTATGTGAAATTAGCTTGCTTAAGAACTTAACCAATACAAAATGTGGCAGGAAACTAAATCTAATTCAATATGGAGTCCTTTACAACATACAAATCAGTGGATTTTCGGAACAAAGCATGCAACTAAAATCAGTGCTTTGTGCAATGGGACAGCCCAACTTCTTGAATTACAAGGCTCAAGTCTTCTCACTTTACAGAATGATTGCACCCTTAAACACAACACTGCCACGATTCAAGCGCATCAAGTATATACCACAACCATGTATACGTCACATGTGGCATTTGGAGATCTATACACAATAAATAAGCCAATCATGCAACCCATGTTCAACGAAACACCGCTAGACTTCAACAACGAATTGACACAGCTGATGCAACTACAAAAGGCCATTAACAAAGACAAATTGGTCAAATTGCCGCAACTTGTTTTTTTTTTTTTTTTTTTTTTTTTTTTTTTTTTTTTTCATTATTTATTTATTTATTGAATCTTCATATATTAAATATGAACTAACAATAATTAATCAAATCTTATCCTAATATTTGCTTTATGTCCTGCCAGTGCCAAACACAAAAGATTTAGTCATCACGGTTTCTGTTTACATATATAGGTGTTTATCACTCATCTGATTGGGTGAGTGCTGCAGTGTCTCTTCTTCTTAAGCGAGTGTGGCCGCCATAATTTAAAATATTTCTAGCTAATGGATTTGGGTGCAGTTCCAGCCTTTTTAAATATTTTACTGCATATTTCGTTATCATAGTTTTTACTAATGGCACATTGAGATCCTTGTGGATATTTGAGTTTTTGACGTACCAGGGGGCGGCTGTGATTATTCGAAGAAGTTTATTTTGGCGCCTTTGAATTTTTTCGATATTTGAGGCCGAGGCAGTGCCCCATAGCTGAATACCGTAGCACCAAATTGGCTTTAAGATAGAGTTGTAGAGTAGAAGTTTTCAATCGAGACTAAGAACAGAATTTCTTCCAATAAGCCAATTAATTTGGATTGCTTTTAGTTTCATTTGAGTTAATTTCGCTTCTATATGCCATTTCCACGTTAAACGCCGATCTAGATGTATACCGAGGTATTTTACATGCGAGTGTTGGGGTATTATTTGATTATTGATTTTAATAGGGGGGCATGTTTCCCGACGCAATGTGAATGTTATATGTGCGCATTTTTGCTCATTGATCTTTATCCTCCATTTTTTTAACCACCTTTCTAGTTCAAATATATGATCCTGTAGATAACGAGATGCTTCTTGACAGTTTGCGTGTACGCTTAGAAAAGCTGTGTCGTCCGCAAATGTTGAGGTATGGGTGTAGCTGTTTGTTGGCAAGTCCGAAGTATAAATTAAGTATAATAGAGGGCCCAGGATGCTGCCTTGTGGGACTCCAGCGTTAATTGGCTGTGGAGAACTTAAAAATTCGCCTTCTTTAATAATAAATTGACGACCGACTAAGTAGCTTTCTAACAGCTTGTGTATATTTGCTGGTAAGTTTTGCTGCAATTTCAGTAGTAAACCTTCATGCCAGACTTTATCACAAGCTTGAGACACATCGATGAGGAGTGCTGAGCAATATTTTTTTTCTTCAAAGGCTTTTCTTATGACATTTACTATTCGATGAGTTTGTTCAATTGTGCTGTGTTTTCTTCTAAAACCGAATTGATGATTGGGAATACATCTGTTACCATTTAAAATCGGCGTTAATTTAGACACTAGAAGTTTCTCAAAAAGCTTTGATATATTAGACAATAAGCTTATAGGTCTATATGACTCAACTTTTGTGGGATCCTTTCCTGGTTTAGGTATCATGGTAACTAAGGATACTTTCCACTCTTGTGGGTAGTATTCAAGGCGTAAAATAGCATTAAAAATTAGTAGAATAATTTTCTTTGCTATGCTGGGTAGCTCCAAAAGCATTTTGTTACTGATCTTATTAAAACCAGGGGCTTTCTTGGGGTTTAAATCATGAATAGCCTTCTCGATTTCTCTTACTTCAAACCTTAGTGGAATAGCTGATCTAACAGCAACAGGTGGTAACTCGACCGCAGTATCGAAAGATGTATGAGGGGTAAATACGGTTTTCAAATGATTAACGAAAATATTTTCTTTTTCTATGTCATTTCGTGCCCAACGTCCATTTAAGTTTCTTAATGGTGGTTTAGTGATAACTGGTCTTTTAAGATTTCTAGCTGCACGCCATAATGAGTAATGAGATTGAGGAGTTGCATCAAGTTCCTTAAGATATTTTTCCAGAGAAGCCGTTTTTTGAGACTGCAGTAAGTTTCTTAGCCTTTTTGTGCACTCTTTTAGTAAATTTTTAAGTTGAGGGGATCTGTGCAATTGCCACTCTCTTCGAACTCTCCTTTTTTCAGTCAAGAGACGCTCGACATCAGTAGAATATATTTTACTATTTTTGATATTTTTGCGGGCTATGCTAGAATGTTGAACAGCTAGTTTGAGATAATTGTCAAAATTTACAATAGAAAGATTCACATTCTCCGGTGTTCTAAGCGGAATATTTTCAGTGCAGTGGGTACTGAGATATTTTTTATATTTTAACCAATTTATTTGTGTGGCTGACGTCACTAAGTAACCAGACGGAGATACAATTCTATAAGGGTTTGATATGGTAAGAATTGTAGGTGTGTGATCAGAAGATAATTCTAAAGAAGCTTCAACGTGAATCGTTTCTGCGGGGATGTTTTTAACCACGCCAAAATCGATGACATCTGGAATTTTTTGCTGATCAGCAGGCCAATAAGTTGGTTGTCCACTCGCGACCACATTTAAATCACGACCCTTTGGTGTAATGAGCCGTGAACCCCAGAAGGTATGTTTAGCGTTGTAATCGCCAGCGGCTAGGAAACAGGGTCCTAATGATTTAAAATATTTATAATATTGGCTTTCTGATATTGAAAATCTAGGTGGAGAGTATAAAGATGAAAGTACAAAGTTTCGATTTAGCTCTTCAACACAAATATTCGTTGCTTGCAGATAATCTTCACGATGATCACACATTAAGTAGTGTTTGATTCGGGTTTTTATCAAAATAGCAGAACCTCCACAAGCTCTATCTCGAGGGTCCTTGGTATCATATAATATATAACCATTAATTTTAAACGTATTTCTTGAGGTCAAATGAGTTTCAGAAACCATCATTACATCAATTTGTTTACTTTTAAGAAAATATTCTAGTTCATTTTTATGTTGGCGAATGCCGTTTGCGTTCCAAAAACAAATTTTTAAACAATTCATGGCTTGTTAAGTACAGCTTGCAATAACATCGATTGCATTCTTAACATTTCCTGCATCATATTACCCATTGTATTCGTAAAGTTTGTTACTGTTTGTACTAGTGTTTCCATGGTTTTTTCTAGACGACTTAAATTAGAAACTGGGGTCTCATCATTATTTGGCAAATCACCTTGCATTGGCATATGGTTTGATTTTAGGACGTTAGCGTAGGATGTTCTGTTATTACTAGGCTGCGGTACCTGAATGTCATTAGTATTATTTTGATGTGTTTCCTGAATTTGAGGTGGATTAGGTTTCGGTCCAACCGAGCGCTTGACGATAGAGTATACAGGGCATCCTCTATAGTTGGCAGTGTGATTACCACCACAGTTGCTGCATTTTTTTACATTGGGGTCGTTTTTAGACTTATCGCAGAGAGCTGTACCATGCAATTCTCCACATACAACGCAAACAGGTGTTAAATGGCAGTATGCCTTAGTGTGACCAAATTCTTGACAGTTTAAACATTGCACGGGACCGTTCCTTTTATGCGGCTCCTCTATCGTTATTTTCCTATACAGGATATATTTCAGACTGTAAATGGGATGAGTTTCGTTTTTTTTAAGCTTAACGTCGCCGGGTTCTAACTCCACTCGAAATAGTGGCTGGGGATTTTTTTCTCTATTTTTAATATTAACTACATTTTTAATTTTAAAGCCCTTCTCTTCTAAAAACGTTTTTATTTCACCTGGGTCTACGCATGAATCAATGCCCTTTATCACTACCTGAAGACCTTTACTGCTCTTCAGTTGGTATGTATAAAAGTTTTTTTTAGTGCTTCTAATTTAGTTATTACTTTACGAAAATCATCTTCACGATTAACTTATATTTTAGTTTCATTTATACTACCACGTTTTATTGCAGCTACATAAAAAGAATTTTCACCTATTTCCGAGATCAAATTCTTTATTAAATCACTTGAGTTTTGCTCTCTAAGATATATCGGGGGTGGCTTAGAAGATTTTGTAACGTTTTGTGCTTCCGAGGATTCCTCTTCCAAAATTGCAAACCGATTTTGAGAACTTATTCTATCAGCTGTACCCTCTTTTAAAACTTTTGGGACAGAAGCAACTGCAGAAGAAGTTGGGCTGCGACCCCGTTTTAGCACTGTTATGTACCTATCCATTCCAACTTGTACTTGAGGCTTTTGACCGCTTTTCACCTGTGATACTGAGTTTTCCATCATGCCTGATTTGGGGGTAATCTTTTCATCACTTGTTAAAATCGTTTCTGCAACTGAGGCACCGCTTGCAGGTTTTATATTTTTTATTGTATTCGAATCAACCGTATTATTAGACACCGAAGGTGATACAGAGTTTTCTATTGTGCCTGATTGAGGGTTAATATTTTTATCACTTATTAAAATTGTTTTTGCCGTTGAGGCAATGCTTGAAGGTTTTATATTTGTTAGTGTATCAACCGTATTATTAAAAACAGAAGGTGAGAGGGATCGCGTACGAGTAATAGGTTTAGCCGTTAGGTATTTGCTATCATCGACTCTTTTTTTTATTTCTGCATTTGTTTCGTTAACACTCACTGTGATATATGCATTTCTATCATTATGCTTAATTGTTTTTGCACTGTTTGCACTCATAAGAGTTTTTTTTTTTTTTTTACTGTTTACAGTTGTGCTCTTCTTATTTGTTATTGTTTATCAACACCGAGAATAAAAAATGTGTATGTTTATGTATGTATGTACATACATGTATTTTTTTCTTTTCTTTTATTTACTTTTTTGTATACTTTATTTGTTCACGTTTTTATAAAAAAAAAATAAACCGTATGCCGAGCTTAGAAAACACGTCTATCTTCAACGAGCGCGACAGACAGAATGCCGCAACTTGTTGAAGACCAAAATATTCATCACCACATAACAAGTTATGCAGCACTATTGTTAATCCTTAGTACGATTATATGGCTATCATGGAAATTGAAGTCAACAAGGCAGAGCAACACACTTGAAAATCCAACAAAGCCTACCCCAACAGCAAGACTATCCATTCACCCTGAAGTACACCTTTAGCTAAACTTTATTAAACATTTATTTTATAAATTCATTCATTTTACAAATTCCCTTTAAACCTAAATTTTATTTTAATTTGTTTACATAACTTGCTCAATTCTCTTTTGAATTTAATAAATTCAAGGCCGGCAGAATGTTTAGTTTCATATTTCTTTATTTTAATTTGTTCATAATATTTAAAGAAAAGCACTGAACTTATTTAACAAGTTCTTTCACCCATATGTTTGTTTCATTATTTAACCAAAAACGCTGAATCGTCTCTAATAAGTTCTTTCACCTTTATGTTTGTTTACCTGAACAAGCATAAATGATTAATTAATGATCATTAAAAACGCAAATTAATAAACTGCAAGGCACACTTATTTTCTTTTATTTTATTTTTACTTTAATTTTAATTGTTAATTTGCTTAGTAATTAAATTTTAGTTGTTACTATTTGTATATATAAGACGTTAATATATAATAAAATTATTGTTACATTTTGGTAATCAATCACTTAACATTGCGTGGTGTATTCAATTATTCAAGATTAGAAAACAATCAGTTTATGTGCTGCTTTGTTTATATTCTCACAACAACATTATTCAAATTACGATAGTCGGTTACAAGTGCCGCTCTATCCATTCAACAATCCTTATTGTCAATCGCAATAAAGAAACTCGCAAATCAAACACAAACCTTCGGGGGGGTCACGGCTCATAACACCAAAGGGTCGTGTTTTGTACAATACAATCTCTAAAATGGATTTAAATGTGGACGCGAGCGGAAAACCAACTTATTGGCCTGCTGATCAGCAAAAAATTCCAGATGTCATCGATTTTTGCGTGGTTAAAAACATCCCCGCAGAAAAGTTTCATGTTGAAGCTTCCTTAGAACTATCTTCCGATCACACACCTACAATTGTAACTTTAATGAACCCAAATAGAATTGTATCTACGTCTGGTTACTTAGCGACGTCAGCCACACAAAAAAATTGGTTAAAATATAAAAAATATCTTAGTGCCCATTGCACAGAAAATATTCCGCTTAGTACACCGGAGAACGTGGATCTTGCTATTGTTAATTTTGAAAGTTATATCAAACTAGCTGTTCAACATTCCAGCATAACCCTCAAAAAAACCAAAAATAATAACATATATTCTACAGATGCCGAGCGTCTCTTGACTGAAAAAAGGAGAGTTCGAAGAGAGTGGCAATTGCACAGATCCCCCCAACTTAAGACTTTATTAAAAGAGTGCACAAAAAGGCTAAGAAAGTTACTGCAGTCTCATAAAACGGCTTCCCTGGAAAAATATCTTAAGGAACTTGATGCAACTCCACAAGCAGACTACTCATTATGGCGTGCAGCCAGAAATCTCAATAGACCAGTTATATCTAAGCCACCATTAAAAACTTGAATGGAAGTTGGGCAAGAGATGACATTGATAAAGGAAATCTGTTTGTTCATCATCTGAAAAACGTATTTACCCTTAAATCGTCTCACGATATAGCACTCGAGTTACCGCCTGTAAATGTTAGACCAGCTATTCCCCTCAGATTCGAGTTTAGAGAAATCGTAAAGGCTATTTGTGATTTAAACACCAAGAAGGCACCCGGTTTTGATAAGATCAGTAATAAAATGCTTTTGAAGCTACCAAGTATAGCAAAGAAAGTTATTCTTATTATTTTAATTGCTATATTACGCCTTCAATACTACCCTCAAAAATGGAAGGTCTCCTTAATAACCATGATACCAAAGCCAGAAAAGGATCACACAAAAGTTGAGTCATGCAGACCTATTAGCTTATTATCTAATATTTGAAAGCTATTTGAGAAACTACTAGTGTCAAAATTAACGCCGATTTTAAATGAAAATAGATGTATTCCAAACCATCAATTCGGTTTAAGAAGAAAGCACAGCACAATTTAAGAAACTCATCGAATAGTAAATGTCATAAGAAAAGCCTTTGAAGAAAAAAAATATTGCTCAGCACTCTTCATCGATGTGTCTCAAGCTTTTGATAAAGTCTGGCATCTAACACAAGCTGTTAGAAAGCTTCTTTGTCGGTCGTCAATTTATTATTAAAGAAGGCGAATTTTTAAGTTCTCCACAGCCAATTAACGCTGGAGTCCCACAAGGCAGCATCCTGGACCCTCTATTATACTTAATTTATACTTCGGACTTGCCAACAAACAGCTACACCCATACCTCAACATTTGCGGACGACACAGCTTTTCTAAGCGTACACGAAAACTGTCAAGAAGCATCTCGTTACTTACAGGATCATATATTTGAACTAGAAAGGTGGTTAAAAATGGAGGATAAAGATCAATGAGCAAAAATGCGCACATATAACATTCACATTGCGTCGGGAAACATGCCCCCTATTAAAATAAATAATCAAATAATACTCCAACACTCGCATGTAAAATACCTCGTAATACATCTAGATCGGCGTTTAACGTGGAAATGGCATATATAAGCTTAATTAACTCAAATGAAACTAAAAGCAATTCAAATTAATTGGCTTATTGGAAGAAATTCTGTTCTTAGTCTCGATTGCAAACTTCTACCTTACAACTCTATCTTAAAGCCAATTTGGTGCTACGGTATTCAGTTATGGGGCACTGCCTCGGCTTCTAACATCGAAAAGATTTAAAGGCGGCAAAATAAACTTCTTCGAATAATCACAGCCGCCCCCTGGTACGTCAACAACTCAAATATCCACAAGGATCTCAATGTGCCATTAGTAAAAACTGTAATAACGAAACTGTGATAATAAAATATTTAAAAAAGCTGGAACTGCACCCAAATCCACACATGTGAACAGAAACCGTGATGACTAAATCTTTTTTGTCTGGCAGTGGCAGGACATAAAGCAAATATTAGGATAACATTTGATTAATTATTGTTAGTTCATATTTAATATATGAAGATTCAATAAATAAATACTGGAAAAAAAAATTCATATGGCCTGAAAAGATATCATGCAATGTTGTGAAATTCACTGTTAACGCTAAAACTAATTACACTGCTGTATTAAAATTTATTCTAATTTATTTTTTTGTAATACCAGAAATCAGTCTTCAGAGTTTTGGGATGATTGGTCCATAATTTGCTATAGGTCCAATAAAAAATTAACCTCCTAAATATCATTTTAGTTCGGCTAAAACTGTTACGAATCCTGATATTTTACTCAAGCCAGTTCAAAGTTCTAACAAGAAACGCTTAAAACTTTCTTATTGTCGGTCAATAATTTAATATATGTAGGTCTAAACCGCAAACAATTTTAATACAGACGTTCGTTTTTTTTTGAAGCATAGTTAATAATATAAATGTATTTATCATATAGAGCCCACTCCTATCGGTGGAGGGTATCAAAGATTCGAATAGCACTCTAACTTGTTTGATATAAATACTATATTCTATTAAAACAGTAGTATACTTTTGCATGTTTCTTATATTTTTGAACTCCTGTTATAAAAATCAACTTCAAATTATTTTTTAATAAATAAACCAAACCATTAAAAACTTATATTTCTTATTTTCTTTCCCATACATACAGAGAATTTATTATATTAAATATTTCCTTAAAAAAAAGTAAGGACATTGAATGTTCACTACGCAGAAACTAAAAAAAACATATCATGTTAGCTTAAAGTTCACTACGTGTTCACTAAAAAATACAGATTAAGTACCTCAAAAGACTGTACCGTACTCTAAAATAAGTTCGGTAAGTTATCTAAATGTTTGTGTTCGACAGCTTACAATAGTTGTGTACCATATTTTGTTTGTGTACAAATTCACAAACAAAAATTAAAAAAACTTGTGGCACACTAACTTGCTGTTCTTTACTGTTTATTTTCGAACTCTGATCTAAACATACTACAACGAGTGCTTCTGAGGTGTAAACATTCTGATAATAATGGTTTAATTATGATAAATAAATAGGTAAAACCCTTATATTAAAAAAGAAAGAAACATTTATCTTTTAAATTGTATTCCATTTACATATTTATTTTATATATTAAATTTATAAATCCATATTTTTTTAAATTTAGGTTTTCCCGCACCAATTTGAAATGTGATTTATTTGGACAGATCTTGTAAGACACTTTTTGCAAAAAATACCTAGTTATAGAGATTTTTTTTCTCACATACTTCAATTAATTGCTGAAAAATTATTTAAATGACATAAAATTCTCGCGAAATAAAAAACCAGAAATACTTGTGTAAGAAAATTCATTTGTTGTCTTATTTTACACCGTTTTTGGGTCAAAACACTTGTTTAAATTTTACGAGGCGAGAAATGCAAAACGGGCTACCGGTCTGATTCTAGGAGAGCGTTCTAATCAGCTAATCGTTCAAAGAAATCACCCACCACGCCAGAGACGGATTCATATACACTCGCCATCAACTAAGTGTTACCCTGGACCAGACAGCGTCAGCACATTGCGGAGGTGCTACTGGATTCTCACTTAGTACCTTACAGAAGACATCTATTCGTTTCTTCACAAATTCCCTCTTAGAATGTGAGTGGACAAGTCAACTACAGCTCTGTCAACAATCGCTCATAAGGTGGTCTTCAGCCACCTCGCTGTGACCTTTTTAATGTCCCTCGGCATGTTTGGGACGTTTAGCCACTGGTTACTTTTTATCGGCTGCCGCTTCGTCCTCTGAACGCTGCATTACCAGCTTCTCAGCGGCAGAAGGTAAAACGCTTTACAACCCAGCAATGTGCGCCCTAGCTAATGTATAATAGTTCAATAAAACGCAAGGCGGAGCGCCTTGTATTGGATGCCCTCTTCAAGGGATTTTTAAGACGCAGTGACTTGTTATGGGCGCCGGAGATCGCGGGGGGTGATGCAACAATGGGGGTAGGATAGTGTTATCATTGACCCTTTTTTGCACAATAGGCATATGGGAAACTACTGTGTTGGACGACTAAGGCATTTCCAACTGAGAAACAAACGAAGAATGGGATTTATCCGTATCTCTGACAAAAAGGGCTTTTACGGTTTTGGAGGCACTCGGAGCTAATGACAGCGGTACCTAGCCGCATTTTTTCGAGCAACCGCCTTCTGATAATTTGACAGGTTGGCTTCCTGTGGTTGCTGGAGCTGTTACAGCATCCGAAAGATTCGTGTTCGTCCAATTGTCCTTGCCATTCTTTGTCCTGTTGAAGTCCAGTCCTGTGCTGTTTTTCGTTAAACGTTTGTTGTTATTTCTGAGAGTATCTTTCATTTTAGTCCCACAAGTATTAGCGATTAAGAGGTCCGCCAGTAACATGGAAGTACGTAGTACATATATTTGCTAAGTTGTACAGGTATCGGCAATGCTCCGTGATAATTAATATTGGGCAACGTTAAACTTTTTATGAAGAATGTCAAAACAAAATGTAACGAAAGTCAAAAAAGATTATCAGCGATGTAAATAAAAATCGTTTATAAAAACGAGTGTTTTTGTAATAAAAAACTAAGGGCAATTCAAAACTACAAAAAAAGTGCTCAGTTAAAAAAGAAAATATTAGGAATTTGTGTATTCTAAATATTAAATATATATTTTTATAGTTGTCCTTTGTAAAGTGTGGAGATGTTTTGAACGGGACTTAAAAGACAAAGTAAGTTTTCTTAAGTACCCTTAAATGAAAAGTTGCAAAGGTTATTCGACGTCACGACATATTAATCACCTTTACTGAGGCCGCAAGCTTGACATAAATGCGCTCCAAATAAAACTAAGCTCCGATCCAATATACGCTAAAATTAAACATTTGGTGAAATATTAGCCCGTGGTGTTGCTGAGGAAAAGTCCGTTTAGGCACTAAAAAGTCTTAAGTAGTTTTAGAATTTCTTAATGCTAAAAACTACAACGTTTCGTCGGAATTAACGATATGGCAAAAATTAACCAGTTTTATTAAAACACCAAGAACTAAAAAACAAAATTGAATAAATCAAACAATGTGTTTTTGTGTGGTCGATGAATGGAAAGATATTTCATACAAAAAATATGTTCATATTACTTCTCGTTTCTATAATATTGAAAGAAAATCATTTGAGATATGTATATACAGCCATGTTCTGGAAATTGAATTCGGGTAAAATTGAAATCGATCAAATTTTAAAAACGATGATGTACTCAAAGTTTTTAATAATATATCCTTTTATATAACTTATACTTTAAAGGTCACTAATCTTTATCAGAACTTTTAAAATCAAAGCTAACTAGGAAAGTTACGTTTATTTTTAAAAATTTTCAGAACATGTCCGATAATCTTGGCGAAGAGGGTGTGCATGTTACTTTTTCAAAATATTCATATATACTGTTGCTTACATACATTCTTTACCACCAACAAATTTAAACTTATTTAAAATAAAGTTTTTTTTAAACCAGTTATTTAATAATTATATGCTATGTTTTTGATGGGTTTTTACCCATGTGAATTGTTTTGTTTTTATTCAAATTAACTTTTTATTTCAATAACTAATTTAATTTTTGTGTTTTTATTTATTCGATTAATACCGGTTATTTTTTAAATGCTTAACCGAAAACAGGGGTTTTTAAAGTAGCAACTATTCGGAATATTCGAAAACCGGTTGTTGAAAAATGTCGAATAATTGATATCCGTAGTGATATTGCAGTCGATTACCGCTGACTGCAAACCAGACCGATAGGTACGGTTCGCTTGAAACCTCTGCTTTTAGGGGTGGTTAAATTTCATTGCCAAGGACTTTAAATTCACTGTATTCAACTCCGTCATAACCAGATGCTAACGTTGCCTGAGGTCAAAATGCGAACCAGACCGCATACTTAAGCAACCACATCGCTCCAATACAAAAGTAAAAAATTTATAGTTTCATTGTTTTTATATTACTTTTAAAAGGAAATTGGGCATAAACTCAACGGAATATGGTAGAATACCACCTAAAGGTTAAATGACATCAATTTTGGAAAAATCTCCGGAGCCGTTCCAGAGAAAAGTGTGTTGTTCCAAAATGGTCAGTAAAAACCGTTGCTGATTTATGCCAGCCAAACTAGGAAGTGTCTGGGCATAAACTCAACGGAATATGGTAGAATACCACCTAAAGATTTAATTACATAAATTTTGGAAAAATCTCCGGAGCCGTTCCAGAGAAAAGTGGGTTCATCCAAAATGGCCAGTAAAAATCGTTGCTGATTTATGCCAGCCAAACTAGGAAGTGTCAGGGCATAAACAGAATACCACCTAAAGATTAAATGGTAAAAATTTTAAAAAAAAATCTCCGGAGCCGTTCCAGAAAAAGTGGGTTCATCCAAAATGGTCAGTAAAAATCTTTGCTGATTTATGCCAACCAAACTAGGAAGTGTCAGGGCATACACAGAATACCACCTAAAGATTAAATGGGAAAAATTTTGGAAAAATCTCCGGAGCCGTTCCAGAAAAAGTGGGTTCATCCAAAATGGTCAGTAAAAATCGTTGCTGAATTATGCCAGCCAAACTAGGAAGTGTCAGTGCATAAACTCAACGGAATATGGTAGAATACCACCTAAAGGTTAAATGACATCAATTTTGGAAGAATCTTCAGAGCCGTTCCAGAGAAAAGTGGGTTCATCCAAAATGGTCAGTAAAAATCGTTGCTGACTTATGCCAGCCAAACTAGGAAGTGTCTGGGCATAATCTCAACGGAATATAGTAGAATACCAGCTAAAGATTAAATGACATCTATTTTGGAAAAATCCTTGGAGCCGTTCCAGAGAAAAGTGGGTTCATCCAAAATGGTCAGTAAAAATCGTTGCTGATTTATGCCAGCCAAACTAATAAGTGTCAGGGTATAAACTCAACGAAACATGGTAGAATACCACCTACAAATTAAATGACATCAATTTTAGAAAAATCTCCGGAGCCGTTCCAGAGAAATGGTCAGTAAAAATCGTTGCTGATTTATGCCAGCTCAACTAGGAAGTGTCAGATCATAAACTCAACGGAATATGATAGAATACCACCAGCTCAACTAGGAAGTGTCAGATCATAAACTCAACGGAATATGATAGAATACCACCTAAAGATTTAATTACATAAATATTGGAAAAATCTCCGCAGCCGTTCCAGAGAAAAGTGGGTTCATCCAAAATGGTCAGTAAAAATCGTTGCTGATTTATGCCAGCCAAACTAGGAAGTGTCTGGGCATAATCTCAACGGAATATAGTAGAATACCAGCTAAAGATTAAATGACATCAATTTTGGAAAAATCCTTGGAGCCGTTCCAGAGAAAAGTGGGTTCATCCAAAATGGTCAGTAAAAATCGTTGCTGATTTATGCCAGCCAAACTAATAAGTGTCAGGGTATAAACTCTATGAAACATGGTAGAATACCACCTACAAATTAAATGACATCAATTTTAGAAAAATCTCCGGAGCCGTTCCAGAGAAAAGTGGGTTCATCCAAAATAGTCAGTAAAAATCGTTGCTGATTTATGCCAGCCAAACTAGGAAGTGTCAGGGCATAAACTCAACGGAATATGGTAGAATACCACCTAAAGGTTAAATGACATCAATTTTGGAAAAATCTTTAGAGCCGTTCCAGAGAAAAGTGTGTTGTTCCAAAATGGTCAGTAAAAATCGTTGCTGATTTATGCCAGCCAAACTAGGAAGTGTCTGGGCATAAACTCAACGGAATATGGTAGAATACCACCTAAAGATTAAATGACATCAATTTTGGAAAAATCTCCGGAGCCGTTCCAGAGAAAAGTGGGTTCATCCAAAATGGTCAGTAAAAATCGTTGCTGATTTATGCCAGCTCAACTAGGAAGTGTCAGATCATAAACTCAACGGAATATGATAGAATACCACCAGCTCAACTAGGAAGTGTCAGATCATAAACTCAACGGAATATGATAGAATACCACCTAAAGATTTAATTACATAAATATTGGAAAAATCTCCGCAGCCGTTCCAGAGAAAAGTGGGTTCATCCAAAATGGCCAGTAAAAATCGTTGCTGATTTATGCCAGCCAAACTAGGAAGTGTCAGGGCATAAACAGAATACCACCTAAAGATTAAATCGTAAAAAATTTGGAAAAAATCTCCGGAGCCGTTCCACAAAAAGTGGGTTCATCCAAAATGGTCAGTTAAAATCATTGCTGATTTATGCCAGCCAAACTAGGAAGTGTCAGGGCATAAACTCAACGGAATATGGTAGAATACCACCTAAAGGTTAAATGACATAAGTTTTGGAAAATTCTCCGGATCCGATCCAGAGAAAAGTGTGTTTATTCAAAATGGTCAGTAAAAATCGTTGCTGATTTATGCCAGCCAAACTAGGAAGTGTGAGGGCATAAACTCAACGGAATATGGTAGAATACCACCTAAAGATTTAATTACATAAATTTTGGAAAAATCTCCGGAGCCATTCCAGAGAAAAGTGGGTTCATCCAAAATGGCCAGTAAAAATCGTTGCTGACTTATGCCAGCCAAACTACGAAGTGTCAGGGCATAAACAGAATACCATCTAAAGATTAAATGGTAAAAATTTTGGAAAAATCTCCGGAGCTGTTCCAGAGAAAGTGGGTTCATCCAAAATGGTCAGTAAAAATCGTTGCTGATTTATGCCAGCCAAACTAGGAAGTGTCAGGGCATAAACTCAACGGAATATGGTAGTATACCACCTAAAGGTTAAATGACATAAGTTTTGGAAAAATCTCCGTGGCCGATCCAGAGAAAAGTGTGTTCATTCAAAATGGTCAGTTAAAATCGTTGCGGATTTATGCCAGCCAAACTAGGAAGTGTCAGGGCATAAACTCAACGGAATATGGTAGAATACCACCTTAAGATTTAATGACATCAATTTTGGAAAAATCTTCGGAGCCGAATACCACCTAAAGATTAAATGACATCAATTTTGGATAAATCTCTGGAGCCGTTCCAGAGAAAAGTGGGTTCATCCAAAATGGTCAGTAAAAATCATTGCTGATTTATGCCAGTAAACTAGGAAGTGTCTGGGCATAAACTCAACGGAATATGGTAGAATACCACCTAAGGATTAAGTGACATCAATTTTGGAAGAATCTCCGGAGCCGTTCCAGAGAAAAGTGGGTTCATCCAAAATGGCCAGTAAAAATCGTTGCTGATTTATGCCAGCCAAACTAGGAAGTGTCAGGGCATAAACAGAATAATACCTACAGATTAAATGGTAAAAATTTAAAAAAAAAATCTCCGGAGCCGTTCCAGAAAAAGTGGGTTCATCCAAAATGGTCAGTAAAAATCTTTGCTGATTTATGCCAGCCAAACTAGGAAGTGTCAGGGAATAAACTCAACGGAATATGGTAGAATACCACCTTAAGGTTAAATGACATCAATTTCGGAAAAATCTCTGGAGCCGTTCCAGAGAAAAGTGTGTTCATCCAAAATGGTCAGTAAAAATCGTTACTGATTTATGCCAGCCAAACTACGAAGTTTCAGGGCATACACAGAATACCACCTTAAGATTAAATGGCAAAAATTTTGGAAAAATCTCCGAAGCCGTTCCAGAAAAAGTGGGTTCATCCAAAATGGTCAGTAAAAATCGTTGCAGAATTATGCCAGCCAAACTAGGAAGTGTCAGGGCATAAACTCCACGGAATATGGTAGAATACCACCTAAAGGTTAAATGACATCAATTTTGGAAGAATCTATAGAGCCGTTCCAGAGAAAAGTGGGTTCATCCAAAATGGTCAGTAAAAATCGTTGCTGATTTATGCCAGCCAAACTAGGAAGTGTCTGGGCATAATCTCAACGGAATATAGTAGAATACCAGCTAAAGATTAAATGACATCAATTTTGGAAAAATCCTTGGAGCCGTTCCAGAGAAAAGTGGGTTCATCCAAAATGGTCAGTAAAAATCGTTGCTGATTTATGCCAGCCAAACTAATAAGTGTCAGGGTATAAACTCTACGAAACATGGTAGAATACCACCTACAAATTAAATGACATCAATTTTAGAAGAATCTCCGGAGCCGTTCCAGAGAAAAGTGGGTTCATCCAAAATAGTCAGTAAAAATCGTTGCTGATTTATGCCAGCCAAACTAGGAAGTGTCAGGGCATAAACTCAACGGAATATGGTAGAATACCAACTAAAGGTTAAATGACATCAATTTTGGAAAAATCTCCAGAGCCGTTCCGGAGAAAAGTGTGTTGGCATAAACTCAACGGAATATGGTAGAATACCAACTAAAGGTTAAATGACATCAATTTTGGAAAAATCTCCAGAGCCGTTCCGGAGAAAAGTGTGTTGTTCCAAAATGGTCAGTAAAAATCGTTGCTGATTTATGCCAGCCAAACTAGGAAGTGTCTGGGCATAAACTCAACGGAATATGGTAGAATACCACCTAAAGATTAAATGACATCAATTTTGGAAAAATCTCCGGAGCCGTTCCAGAGAAAAGTGGGTTCATCCAAAATGGTCAGTAAAAATCGGTGCTGATTTATGCCAGCTCAACTAGGAAGTGTCAGATCATAAACTCAACGGAATATGATAGAATACCACCTAAAGATTTAATTACATAAATATTGGAAAAATCTCCACAGCCGTTCCAGAGAAAAGTGGGTTCATCCAAAATGGCCAATAAAAATCGTTGCTGATTTATGCCAGCCAAACTAGGAAGTGTCAGGGCATAAACAGAATACCACCTAAAGATTGAATCGTAAAAATTTTGGAAAAATCTCCGGAGCCGTTCCACAAAAAGTGGGTTCATCCAAAATGGTCAGTTAAAATCATTGCTGATTTATGCCAGCCAAACTAGGAAGTGTCAGGGCATAAACTCAACGGAATGTGGTAGAATAGCACCTAAAGGTTAAATGACATAAGTTTTGGAAAATTCTCCGGATCCGATCCAGAGAAAAGTGTGTTTATTCAAAATGGTCAGTAAAAATCGTTGCTGATTTATGCCAGCCAAACTAGGAAGTATGAGGGCATAAACTCAACGGAATATGGTAGAATACCACCTAAAGATTTAATTACATAAATTTTCGAAAAATCTCCGGAGCCGTTCCAGAGAAAAGTGGGTTCATCCAAAATGGTCAGTAAAAATCATTGCTGATTTATGCCAGTAAACTAGGAAGTGTCTCGGCATAAACTCAACGGAATATGGTAGAATACCACCTAAGGATTAAGTGGCATCAATTTTGGAAGAATCTCCGGAGCCGTTCCAGAGAAAAGTGGGTTCATCCAAAATGGCCAGTAAAAATCGTTGCTGATTTATGCCAGCCAAACTAGGAAGTGTAAGGGCATAAACAGAATACCACCTAAAGATTAAATGGTAAAAATTTAAAAAAAAAATCTCCGGAGCCGTTCCAGAAAAAGTGGGTTCATCCAAAATGGTCAGTAAAAATCTTTGCTGATTTATGCCAGCCAAACTAGGAAGTGTCAAGGCATAAACTCAACGGAATATGGTAGAATACCACCTTAAGGTTAAATCACATCAATTTCGGAAAAATCTCTGGAGCCGTTCCAGAGAAAAGTGTGTTCATCCAAAATGGTCAGTAAAAATCGTTACTGATTTATGCCAGCCAAACTAGGAAGTGTCAGGGCATACACAGAATGCCACCTAAAGATTAAATGGGAAAAATTTTGGAAAAATCTCCGGAGCCGTTCCAGAAAAAGTGGGTTCATCCAAAATGGTCAGTAAAAATCGTTGCTGAATTATGCCAGCCAAACTAGGAAGTGTCAGGGCATAAACTCAACGGAATATGGTAGAATACCACCTAAAGGTTAAATGACATCAATTTTGGAAGAATCTTCAGAGCCGTTCCAGAGAAAAGTGGGTTCATCCAAAATGGTCATTAAAAATCGTTGCTGATTTATGCCAGCCAAGCTAGGAAGTGTCTGGGCATAATCTCAACGGAATATAGTAGAATACCAGCTAAAGATTAAATGACATCAATTTTGGAAAAATCCTTGGAGCCGTTCCAGAGAAAAGTGGGTTCATCCAAAATGGTCAGTAAAAATCGTTGCTGATTTATGCCAGCCAAACTAATAAGTGTCAGGGTATAAACTCAACGAAACATGGTAGAATACCACCTACAAATTAAATGACATCAATTTTAGAAGAATCTCCGGAGCCGTTCCAGAGAAAAGTGGGTTCATCCAAAATAGTCGGTAAAAATCGTTGCTGATTTATGCCAGCCAAACTAGGAAGTGTCTGGGCATAAACTCAACGGAATATGGTAGAATACCACCTAAAGATTAAATGACATCAATTTTGGAAAAATCTCCGGAGCCGTTCCAGAGAAAAGTGGGTTCATCCAAAATGGTCAGTAAAAATCGTTGCTGATTTATGCCAGCTCAACTAGGAAGTGTCAGATCATAAACTCAACGGAATATGATAGAATACCACCTAAAGATTTAATTACATAAATATTGGAAAAATCTCCGCAGCCGTTCCAGAGAAAAGTGGGTTAATCCAAAATGGCCAGTAAAAATCGTTGCTGATTTATGCCAGCCAAACTAGGAAGTGTCAGGGCATAAACAGAATACCACCTAAAGATTAAATCGTAAAAATTTTGGAAAAATCTCCGGAGCCGTTCCACAAAAAGTGGCGTCATCCAAAATGGTCAGTTAAAATCATTGCTGATTTATGCCAGCCAAACTAGGAAGTGTCAGGGCATAAACTCAACGGAATATGGTAGAATACCACCTAAAGGTTAAATGACATAAGTTTTGGAAAATTCTCCGGATCCGATCCAGAGAAAAGTGTGTTTATTCAAAATGGTCAGTAAAAATCGTTGCTGATTTATGCCAGCCAAACTAGGAAGTGTCTGGCCATAATCTCAACGGAATATGGTAGAATACCAGCTAAAGATTGAATGAATTCAATTTTGGAAAAATCATTGGAGCCGTTCCAGAGAAAAGAGGTTTCATCCAAAATGGTCAGTAAAAATCGTTGCTGATTTATGCCAGCCAAACTAGGAAGTGTCAGAGCATAAACTCAACGGATTATCGTAGAATACCGCATAGATATTAAATGACTTAAATTTTGGGAAAATCTCAGGAGCCGTTCCAGAGAAAAAAGGGTTCATCCAAAATGGTCAGTAAAAATCATTGCTGATTTATGCCAGCCAAACTAGGAAGTGTCTGGGCATAAACAGAATACCACCTAAAGATTAAATGGTAAACATTTTGGAAAAATCACCGGAGCCGTTCCAGAAAAAGTGGGTTCATCCAAAATGGTCAGTACAAATCGTTGGTGATTTATGCCAGCCAAACTAGGAAGTGTCAGGGCATAAACTCAACGGAATATGGTAGAATACCACCTAAAGGTTAAATGACATCAATTTTGGAAGAATCTCCGGAGCCGTTCCAGAGAAAAGTGGGTTCATCCAAAATAGTCAGTAAAAATCGTTGCTGATTTATGCCAGCCAAACTAGGAAGTGGGTGGGCATACTCTCAACGGAATATGGTAGAAAACGAGCTAAAGATTAAATGACATCAATTTTGGAAAAATCCTTGAAACCGTTCCAGAGAAAAGTGGTTTCACCCAAAATGGTCAGTAAAAATCGTTGCTGATTTATGCCAGCCAAACTAGGAAGTGTCTGGCCATAATCTCAACGGAATATGGTAGAATACCAGCTAAAGATTAAATGAATTCAATTTTGGAAAAATCATTGGAGCCGTTCCAGAGAAAAGTGGGTTCATCCAAAATGGTCAGTAAAAATCGTTGCTGATTTATGCCAGCCAAACTGTCAGAGCATAAACTCAACGGATTATCGTAGAATACCGCATAGATATTAAATGACTTAAATTTTGGGAAAATCTCAGGAGCTGTTCCAGAGAAAAGTGGGTTCATCCAAAATGGTCAGTAAAAATCATTGCTGATTTATGCCAGCCAAACTAGGAAGTGTCAGGGCATAAACAGAATACCACCTAAAGATTAAATGGTAAACATTTTGGAAAAATCTCCGGAGCCGTTCCAGAAAAAGTGGGTTCATCCAAAATGGTCAGTAAAAATCGTTGGTGATTTATGCCAGCCAAACTAGAAAGTGTCCGGGCATAAACTCAACGGAATATGGTAGCATACCACCTAAAGGTTAAATGACATAAGTTTTGGAAAAATCTCCGGAGCCGATCCAGAGAAAAGTGTGTTCATTCAAAATGGTCAGTAAAAATCGTTGCGGATTTATGCCAGCCAAACTAGGAAGTGTCAGGGCATAAACTCAACGGAATATGGTAGAAAACCACCTAAAGGTTAAATTACATCAATTTTGGAAAAATATCCGGAGCCGTTCCAGAAAAAGTGGGTTCATCCAAAATGGTCAGTAAAAATCGTTGCAGATTTATGCCAGCCAAACTAGGAAGTGTCAGGGCATAAACTCAACGGAATATGGTAGAATACCACTTAAAGGTTAAATGACATCAATTTTGGAAGAATCTCCGGAGCCGTTCCAGAGAAAATTGGGTTCATCCAAAATGGTCAGTAAAAATCGTTGCTGATTTATGCCAGCCAAACTAGGAAGTGTCTGGCCATAATCTCAACGGAATATGGTAGAATACCAGCTAAAGATTAAATGAATTCAATTTTGGAAAAATCATTGGAGCCGTTCCAGAGAAAAGTGGGTTCATCCAAAATGGTCAGTAAAAATCGTTGCTGATTTATGCCAGCCAAACTAGGAAGTGTCAGAGCATAAACTCAACGGATTATCGTAGAATACCGCATAGATATTAAATGACTTAAATTTTGGGAAAATCTCAGGAGCCGTTCCAGAGAAAAGTGGGTTCATCCAAAATGGTCAGTAAAAATCATTGCTGATTTATGCCAGCCAAACTAGGAAGTGTCAGGGCATAAACAGAATACCACCTAAAGATTAAATGGTAAACATTTTGGAAAAATCTCCGGAGCCGTTCCAGAAAAAGTGGGTTCATCCAAAATGGTCAGTGAAAATCGTTGGTGATTTATGCCAGCCAAACTAGGAAGTGTCCGGGCATAAACTCAACGGAATATGGTAGAATACCACCTAAAGGTTAAATGACATAAGTTTTGGAAAAATCTCCGGAGCCGATCCAGAGAAAAGTGTGTTCATTCAAAATGGTCAGTAAAAATCGTTGCGGATTTATGCCAGCCAAACTAGGAAGTGTCAGGGCATAAACTCAACGGAATATGGTAGAAAACCACCTAAAGGTTAAATTACATCAATTTTGGAAAAATATCCGGAGCCGTTCCAGAAAAAGTGGGTTCATCCAAAATGGTCAGTAAAAATCGTTGCTGATTTATGCCAGCCAAACTAGGAAGTGTCAGGGCATAAACTCAACGGAATATGGTAGAATACCACTTAAAGGTTAAATGACATCAATTTTGGAAGAATCTCCGGAGCCGTTCCAGAGAAAAGTGGGTTCATCCAAAATGGTCAGTAAAAATCGTTGCTGATTTATGGCAGCCAAACTAGGAAGTGGGTGGGCATACTCTCAACGGAATATGGTAGAAAACGAGCTAAAGATTAAATGACATCAATTTTGGAAAAATCCTTGAAACCGTTCCAGAGAAAAGTGGTTTCATCCACTGGTCAGTAAAAATCGTTGCTGATTTATGCCAGCCAAACTAGGAAGTGTCTGGCCATAATCTCAACGGAATATGGTAGAATACCAACTAAAGATTAAATGAATTCAATTTTGGAAAAATCATTGGAGCCGTTCCAGAGAAAAGTGGGTTCATCCAAAATGGTCAGTAAAAATCGTTGCTGATTTATGCCAGCCAAACTAGGAAGTGTCAGAGCATAAACTCAACGGATTATCGTAGAATACCGCATAGATATTAAATGACTTAAATTTTGGGAAAATCTCAGGAGCCGTTCCAGAGAAAAGTGGGTTCATCCAAAATGGTCAGTAAAAATCATTGCTGATTTATGCCAGCCAAACTAGGAAGTGTCAGGGCATAAACAGAATACCACCTTAAGATTAAATGGTAAACATTTTGGAAAAATCTCCGGAGCCGTTCCAGAAAAAGTGGGTTCATCCAAAATGGTCAGTAAAAATCGTTGGTGATTTATGCCAGCCAAACTAGGAAGTGTCCGGGCATAAACTCAACGGAATATGGTAGAATACCACCTAAAGGTTAAATTACATAAGTTTTGGAAAAATCTCCGGAGCCGATCCAGAGAAAAGTGTGTTCATTCAAAATGGTCAGTAAAAATCGTTGCGGATTTATGCCAGCCAAACTAGGAAGTGTCAGGGCATAAACTCAACGGAATATGGTAGAAAACCACCTAAAGGTTAAATTACATCAATTTTGGAAAAATATCCGGAGCCGTTCCAGAAAAAGTGGGTTCATCCAAAATGGTCAGTAAAAATCGTTGTTGATTTATGCCAGCCAAACTAGGAAGTGTCAGGGCATAAACTCAACGGAATATGGTAGAATACCACTTAAAGGTTAAATGACATCAATTTTGGAAGAATCTCCGCAGCCGTTCCAGAGAAAAGTGGGTTCATCCAAAATGGTCAGTAAAAATCGTTGCTGATTTATGCCAGCCAAACTAGGAAGTGTCTGGGCATACTCTCAACGGAATATGGTAGAAAACGAGCTAAGGATTAAATGACATCAATTTTGGAAAAATCCTTGAAACCGTTCCAGAGAAAAGTGGGTTCATCCAAAATGGTCAGTAAAATCGTTGCTGATTTATGCCAGCCAAACTAGGAAGTGTCAGGGCATAAACTCAACGGAATATGGTAGAATACCACCTAAAGGTTAAATGACATAAATTTTGGGAGAATCTCCGGAGCCGTTCCAGAGAAAAGTGGGTTCATCCAAAATGGTCAGTAAAAATCGTTGCTGATTTATGCCAGCCAAGCTAGGAAGTGTCTGGACATAAACTCAACGGAATATGGTAGAATACCACCTAAAGATTAAATTACATCAATTTTGGAAAAATCTCTGGAGCCGTTCCAGAGAAAAGTAGGTTCATCCAAAATGGTCAGTAAAAACCGTTGCTGATTTATGCCAGCCAAACTACGAAGTGTCAGGGCATAAACTCAGCGGAATATGGTAGAATACCACCTAAAGATTAAATGACATCAGTTTTGGAGCAATCACCGGAGCCGTTCCAGAGAAAGGGGGGTTCATCCAAAATGGTCAGTAAAAATCCTTGCTGATTTATTCCAGCCAAACTAGGAAAAGTCAGGGCATAAACTCAACGGAATATGGTAAAATACCACCTAAGGATTAAATGACATCAATTTTGGAAAAATCTCCAGAGCCGTTCCAGAGAAAAGTGTGTTCATACAAAATGGTCAGTAAAAATCGTTCCTGATTTATGCCAGCCAAACTAGGAAGTGTCAGGGCATAAACAGAATACCACCTAAAGATTAAATGATAAAAATTTTGGAAAAATCTCCGGAGCCGTTTCAGAAAAAGTGGGTTCATCCAAAATGGTAAGTAAAAATCGTTTCTGATTTATGCCAGCCAAACTAGGAAGAGTGTGGGCATAAACTCAACGGAATATGGTAGAAGATTAAATTGACATAAATTTTGGAAAAATCTCCGGAGCCGTTCCAGAGAAAAGTGTGTTCATCCAAAATGGTCAGTAAAAATCGTTGCTGATTTATGCCAGCCAAACTAGGAAGTGTCTTGGCATAAACTCAACGGATTATGGTAGAATACCACCTAAAGGTTAAATGACATAAATTTTGGAAGAATCTCCGGAGCCGTTCCAGAGAAAAGTGGGTTCATCCAAAATGGTCAGTAAAAATCGTTGCTGATTTATGCCAGCCAAGCTAAGAAGTGTCTGGACATAAACTCAACGGAATATTTTAGAATACCACCTAAAGATTAAATTACATCAATTTTGGAAAAATCTCCGGAGCCGAATACCACCTAAAGATTTAATGACATCAATTTTGGAGAAATCTGAAGCCGTTCCAGAGAAAAGTAGGTTCATCCAAAATGGTCAGTAAAAATCGTTGCTGATTTATGCCAGCCAAACTACGAAGTCTCAGGGCATAAACTCAGCGGAATATGGTAGAATACCACCTAAAGATTAAATGACATCAGTTTTGGAGCAATCAGCGGAGCCGTTCCAGAGAAAGGGGGGTTCATCCAAAATGGTCAGTAAAAATCCTTGCTGTTTTATTCCAGCCAAACTAGGAAAAGTCAGGGCATAAACTCAACGGAATATGGTAAAATACCACCTAAGGATTAAATGACATCAATTTTGGAAAAATCTCCAGAGCCGTTCCAGAGAAAAGTGTGTTCATCCAAAATGGTCAGTAAAAATCTTTGCTGATTTATGCCAGCTAAACTAGGAAGTGTCAGGGCATAAACAGAATACCACCTAAAGATTAAATGGTAAAAATTTTGGAAAAATCTCCGGAGCCGTTCCAGAAAAAGTGGGTTCATCCAAAATGGTCGGTAAAAATCGTTTCTGATTTATGCCAGCCAAACTAGGAAGAGTGTGGGCATAAACTCAACGGAATATGGTAGAATACCACCTAAAGATTAAATGACATAAATTTTGGAAAAATCTCCGGAGCCGTTCCAGAGAAAAGTGTGTTCATCCAAAATGGTCAGTCAAAATCGTTGCTGATTTATGCCAGCCAAACTAGGAAGTATCTTGGCATAAACTCAACGGATTATGGTAGAATACCACCTAAAGATTATATGACATCAATTTTGGAAAATTCCTTGGAACCGTTCCAGAGAAAAGTGTGTTCATCCAAAATGGTCAGTAAAAATCGTTGCTGGTTTATGCCAGCCAATACAAAGTATAATAGTGTAAACTAGCCTTTAAGGGATGGAACAAATTAATACAGAAATCAACCGCAAATCAAAACATTTTTTCTTGTTTTGACCACGTGCTATTATTATTGTTTTAAAAACAACACCACCTGCGTGACAAACAATAACAAACATGCAAAATTATTTCCGAAAACATTACGAACGCCATATTATTCATAAAAAAATACAAAAAAATTAATGAAAATATAAAAAAATCTTTAAATTTAGCAGCTTAAAATGTTTGAAAAATTATGCAAAAATGTTGTTATATGAATAAAATCTACAAAAATTTACCCAAATGTTGTTACATGAATAAAATCTACAAATTTGCCGCTTTATAAAATCCAATAACTGATTTTGATAGCACGTTACTAGGGCTATTAATGCCGCCAGTTGTCACTTTCGACAAATCAAAACTTGGGGGTATTCCATATTAAAGAAAAAAAATTTACCCAAATGTTGTTACATGAATAAAATCTACAAATTTGCCGGTTTATAAAATCCAATAACTGATTTTGATAGCACGTTACTAGGGCTATTAAGGCCGCCAGTTGTCGCTTTCGACAAATCAAAACTTTGGGGGGTATTTCATATTAAAGAAAAAAATTCAAAAATGTACGCAAATGTTGTCACATGAATAAAATCTTCAAATTTGCGGGTTTATAAAATCCAATAACTGATTTTTATAGCACGTTACTAGGGCTATTAAGGCCGCCAGCTGTCGCCAGTTAAACAGAATTTGTTTTTAATTTAAACAGCCTTTAAGAAATATTAGTGAACAAGTCATAGTGCAAACAATTAGACGGCAAATTTGTTCATTTTATTCATGTAACAACATTTGAGTAAATTTTTGAATTTTTTTCTTTTTTTTTTTTTTTTTTTTTTTTAATATTACCTATGCTAATCCCGCGAAGCTATACGCTTGTCTGCAGGAGACCAGAGTCTCTGGCGGGAATCGAACCCGCAACCCCGGCGCTGATAGACTAGCTCACTACCAGCTAGCCTACCGGGGCACCCCCGGTATGGTAATATGGAATACCCCCCAAAGTTTTGATTTGTCGAAAGTGTCAACTGGCGGCCTTAATAGCCTCTATAAATTTTGAGGTATTTAATGAATATTATGTATTGAATCCTATAGATAGACCACCAGAAATATTATATCATAGGGAATTGAGTTCGGATGAAAACAAGTTTTCGTTTCGCAGTGTGAACGACCTTGAAGTTTTGGATGCTTTCATGAAAATTAAGTCAAACTCAGTAGGTCCGGATGGTCTATCCATAAAGTTTTTAAAACTCATTTTACCAAATATAGTACATCATCTGACACATGTCTTCAATAGTGTTTTAAGTTCTTCAAACTAACCTATGGGATGGAAAATTTCTAGAATTTTACCGATTGCGAAGTTTAGACATGCAAAAGAATATAATGAACATCAATGAACACAATATGTATTGTATCTGTATGTTCTAAGGTTATGGAGATACTAATTAATAATCAGATGTTAGAGTACGTTAATAAGAAAAAACTGGTATGTGAGTATCAGTCGGGGTTTAGACAATATCACAGCACTACAAGTCATATAATAGATATTTTGCAAGAAGTACAATATGGTTTAGACCAACATAAGGTCACTTCTCTATTGAGTCTTGACCTTAGTAGAGCCTTTGAATCCATTTCGCATGAAATTTTACTGAATAAGCTGTATATAAAGTTTGGAAGGGTACAATGTTAGGGCCATTACTATTTTTATTATACGTCAATGATATATTTTCCTGTCTTAATTATTTAAAGGGATATATGTGTGCGGATGACTTACAACTTATTTGTGTAGCGGAACCAAGGGAAGATTTTAATAATAAGATTAATAAGGACTTACATAATATTAATATTATTTAATAATACACTGAGTAACTTTAGCTTGGGCGATATACCAATTGAATTTGTTTCCTACATTAAATTGCTGGGTTTTTATACAGATGATAAACTATCGTTTAATCATCATATTACTGCAGTTATTTCTCGAACATTAACATCGTTAAGAAAAGTATACAGCGTTCCATATCATCTGCCTCTAACACAGGGTCTCCACCTGCGATAAGATATAAGATTTTTATATCAGCAAACGTCAAATTCAATCGCAGAGAGTATTATCTTACGTGTGGACTCTCAAATAGTGTTAGTATAAATATTATAATAAATGTTATGAGAAAGTTGTTATGATAAATCTTATAACAATTATCTTATAAGATGAGCTGTCAAAAATACACATGCATACACACATATAAAACAATAATAAGCCACCATTATTAAAATCTGTAATTTATTAATGCAAATAGTACCAATCTAGTAAAAAGTGCTTAAAAAATCAATATTTTAAAATAAAAAATCAAATAACAACATAAAAAGAATAAAAAATAATAAAAACGATACAAGTTTACTGTACGAGAATCAGTCGATTATGAAATCTTATAAGATACGTGTTCCCCTTGTTTAATATTAAGATTAACATGAAGAAATGTGCTCTCTCATTCTGCCGACGTTTTCTTACATATTATATCAGATATTATCTCAGGTGGAGACCCTGTGTAAGAATAAGAAAACGAATCTCCGTGAAAATAACAAAGTAGTTAACAAAGTAAATCTCGTTTCACTCAAAAAAAAGAGAGCAACAAAATATGTCTCTCTTATCGTGATTAAAATTGAGTATTTCCGGCTGAGCAGAACTAAATTTAGATGCAGCCAAGTTAAAATAGTGAAATATTGTGAATAAATATGGTAACTTAGTCCATTTTATAGAGAATTATATCTTCTTCTTGTTTTCGGTGTATGGGAGAGTATTTCGGCTTTTAACAAGATAACAAAGTAAAACCGGAAATGGTGTTTAATAATAAATAATTAAAATACTACAACAAACTATTAGAAAAAAATAAGTTAACAAATGTTAATGTTAAATGGATTCCTTAAAATATATGATATAATAACTTTATAATTTCCTAACGTATTTTGTTGAACAAAGTATAAACAACTTTTTTGGCTAATGGGCCAAAATTAGGACATCCTCCGAAGGTTGGCTATATGTGGCATATAACTGGGTACATTAGCTACATTTTGGTATATAATTTATATTTAACTTAAGTTTTTTTTTTTGAACAAAGTTTAAAAAAATAACTTTCTATTAAACTGCACTATTTTTTTCTTTTGGCTAAGGGGCCAAAATTAGGACATCCTCCGAAGGTTGGCTATATGTGGCGTATAGCTGGGTACTTAAGTTACATTTTGGTATATAATTTATATTTAACTTGAGTTTTTTTTTTAACAAAGTTTAAAAAAATAACTTTCTATTAAACTTCAATCATTTTTCTTTTGACTAAGGGGCCAAAATTAGGACATCCTCCGAAGGTTGGCTATATGTGGCGTATAGCTGGGTACTTTAGCTACATTTTGGTATATAATTTATATTTAGCTTAAGTTTTTTTTTGAACAAAGTTTAAAAAAATAACTTTCTATTAAACTTCACTCATTTTTTCTTTTGGCGAAGGGGCCAAAATTAGGACATCCTCCGAAGGTTGGCTATATGTGGCGTATAGCTGGGTACTTTAGCTACATTTTGGTATATAATTTATATTTAACTTAAGTTTTTTTTTTGAACAAAGTTTAAAAAAATAACTTTCTATTAAACTTCACTCATTTTTTCTTTTGGCTAAGGGGCCAAAATTAGGACATCCTCCGAAGGTTGGCTATATGTGGCGTATAGCTGGGTACTTTAGCTACATTTTGGTATATAATTTATATTTAACTTAAGTTTTTTTTTTGAACAAAGTTTAAACAAATAACTTTCTATTAAACTTCACTCATTTTTTCTTTTGGCTAAGGGGCCAAAATAAGGACATCCTCCGAAGGTTGGCTATATGTGGCGTATAGCTGGGTACTTTAGCTACATTTTGGTATATAATTTATATTTAACTTAAGTTTTTTTTGAACAAAGTTTAAAAAAATTACTTTCTATTAAACTTCACTCATTTTTTCTTTTGGCTAAGGGGCCAAAATTAGGACATCCTCCGAAGGTTGGCTATATGTGGCGTATAGCTGGGTACTTTAGCTACATTTTGGTATATAATTTATATTTAACTTAATTTTTTTTTTTGATCAAAGTGTAAAAAAGTAACTTTCTATTAAACTTCACTCATTTTTTCTTTTGGCTAAGGGGCCAAAATTAGGACATCCTCCGAAGGTTGGCTATATGTGGCGTATAGCTGGGTACTTTAGCTACATTTTGGTATATAATTTATATTTAACTTAAGTTTTTTTTGAACAACGTTTAAAAAATAACTTTCTATTAAACTTCACTCATTTTTTCTTTTGGCTAAGGGGCCAAAATTAGGACATCCTCCGAAGGTTGGCTATATGTGGCGTATAGCTGTGTACTTTAGCTACATTTTGGTATATAATTTATATTTAACTTGTTTTTTTTTTTTGAACAAAGTTTAAACAAATAAGTTAGTAACGAATTTTTTAATTTGTGCAGGTTTTCCAAAAAGTTTGTTGGAAGCCGAAAATCATCTCCCATGTAGAAAGAAAGAAGAAGAACATGCACTCACTTTAGTTCTCTCGAATTCGGGCATATGATGTTGCCATATAGATTTACATGCACTTAGTTTCAGGGATGGAAAGTTGTTTTATTTTTACTTATATCTTAGAAAAAGTTCAATATATTAGGTCTGTCTGGGTACTTTTCCAGTAGCAAATACTGAGTAAATTTTTTTGGGAGAGTAAGACAAATTTTACTCTTTCGGCTGAAAATATCTCAAAAAGTACGCAGACAGTATCCAGTGAAATCTTGCAAGAAAACAGCTGATCGGTGTGTAAAGAATTGAAATAACAAACGTGAGCCAAGATAGCGTTGAAGAAATAGCGTCCAATTGTGAATTTAAAAACCGGGAAACCAAAATACCCAAATAATGGGTATTTGTAGTATAAACAAAAAGTTAGCGTCGAATTTAGAAATTTAAAATAGGGAAGTACAAATATAGGAACAAATCTTGTTTAAAGTACCCATGGTGATGGAAAATGGAAAAATAAAAAGAAAAAATTAAATAAAAAAGTTGGCGCAAACGCTTAGTTTTCGAGTAATGGACGTTGAAAGTTTTCATATAAATATGTGATTTTCCACTACAATTCTAAACGTATATGGCCAATATTGGTATCAGTTTAAAGCTCTTGAACAGATTTTTCTGGATATACATAATTTATTTCTAAATTTTAAGCTTTTTAGATCATATTACAGTTTTTTTCATTTTACGTCGAAATGTTACGGAAGTGCACTAGGAAAGATTGTAGTTTATTGAAATAAAAGTGTAATACAAATTTTATAAAATAACAAACACTAGCATCGCAAAAAAAATTCTTTGCATAGCCAGCCTTTGGCCGGACGCAAGGATGTTCTTCTCTATGGTATAACAAACACCGGTTTCGCTTTCTAAAGCTTCCTTGCATAGCCGGTCTTCGACCGGGCGCAAATATTTTCTCCCCTATGGTATAACTAATCCGGCTTCGCTAACTAAAGATGCTCTGCATAGACGGCCTTTGCCCATGGGCAAGGATTCTCTCCTCATTAGTATAACATAAACATTAAGAAGGTTTTACTTGTATTTTAATTAAAATTCTTAAATAAATTAGTATGTAGTATATACATACATTAAAGAATTAGAAAAAAATAAAAAATTTGTTTTTATGCTTACTAAAAAACTTTTGTATTTTTGCAAACTCGTCCCACTTCTTAATAAACTAAAAATATTAAAATAAACTCTGTATGTCCAGCAAGATCTAGAGAAACGCTTTGCAATAATACCAATATTAGCCATATACATTTGGAAATGTACTGCAAAATCACATATTTATATAAAAACTTTAAACGCCCATAACTCGAAAACTAAACGTTTGCGCCAACTTTCTTATTTAATTTTTTCTTCTTATTTTTCCATTTTCTATCACCCTAGGTACTTTTTTTTTATTTGGAGCTGCGTCGGTGAACTAGATTTAAGCCCAAATATATTTATAGTTTTAATAAAAATACAAAAAATATTTACCACAGGCTTTTGCAGAGTATAAACTATATATTTTCTGAAAGTAAATAGTTTTCTGGACAAAATGAGCGATACGTGCAAAAAATCGTTCGGACAATTTCCGAGAAATCTGGGTTCATCCAAAATGGTCAGTAAAAATCTTTACTGATTTATGCAATGAACCACAGGCTTTTGCACGGTATAAATATTTTAGTATTTTTATTAAAAATAAATATTTTTAGTATTTTTATTAAAAATATAAATATATTTTTACTTCCCCTTTTTAAATTCCTAAATTCGACGCTAACTTTTTGTTTATATAATGTAAATCCCCATTATTTGGGTATTTTGGTTTCCCGGTTTTTAATTACCCAAATTCTATCGCTATCTTGGCACACGTAAATTCTTTCATTCAAACAGTATATAAAAACAGCTGTTCAAACTAGTTGCAAAATTTTACCAGAGGAAATTTCTCCAGTAATATTTTGCAAGTTCTCTAACTTCCAACTGTCAAAAAATTCTCTTTTTGGCTCTCTCGCTGTAAGAGATTTGGAGTACGCAGACTACATTTTGCAAGTTTTTGCGACATTTTGTTCAAAATTATGCAAAATATGTGTACGCAGACAGACCTATTTATCGAAACAAACTAAATAACTTCTACATATTTGCTTTTAAATTTCATTCAAATTCAAAAAGTACATATATAATTACAACTATTAACAAAATGTAAGAAGTTTAAACGATTACAAAACGTAATACATATCGCTACCTGAAACACAAAATGCCATGTGTAGAATTTTACAAATATTAAGTGGACAAAATTGCGCAAACGCATAGTTTTCGAGTTAAGGAGCTCTGAAGTATTCATATGAGAAGTATATATGAAGTATATATATGAGATTTGCCACAGTATTTCTAAAAGTATATGGCCAATATTGGTATCATTTTCAAGCTTTTGAATATACATATATTTCTGGATATACAAATTTTATTTAAAAATTGTTAACTCTTTAGTTCCTAACACAGTTTTTACAAAATGTTATATTAAAATGTAACGAAAGTGCTCTAGGTAAATATGTATGTAGTTCATTCAAATACAAGTGAAAAAAAGTTTAATTAAATAAAAAACACCGGCTTCGCTGATTAAATCATCCCTGGATAGCCAGACTCCGGCCGGACGCAAGAATTTTCACCACTATGGTATAAAAACTAATAATGGGTAAAGAATTTTTAAATAAATTTTGTATATAAAAAAAGATCTGTTAAAAAGCTTAAAAAAGATACCAATATTGGTCATATACGTTAAGAAATGTAGTGGAAAATCGCATATACGTATATATGAAAACTAAAGAGGTCCACAACTCGAAGATTATGCATTAGCGCCACTTTTTTCTCTTAATATTTTCTTCTTGTGTTTAAATTTTCTATCACCCTATATACTTATTTTTTCATTGTGTCGGTAAACTAGATTTAATCCATATAAATCATCTACCAGAATTGGGACATAATTCTCGACATTGTCGGTAAATTTATAATTTGTAACATTTCTAACATAAATCTATGTACGTTAATAATTATTTTCTGTGCTTAAAACTGCTGTATTTCAAAATTTGGATAATGGCAGAGATTAGCACAACGAGTTGATAAAGCTTTTTTTGTGATGAAATATTTCAATATTTTTTATATGTCTTATGTCCAGCTATCTAAGTTTTTAGTTTATTTTTTGTTGTACCTAGTATATATACCTTATTACACTGTCCACTATCATTACCCTTACAAGGCTTTTGAAACCAATCTATTAATATCATATTTCCTCTTCATATTATCAAGGTTTAATTGTAAATGAAATGAGTTAAAAATATCAAACATTTCTATTCCTGATTCCGGAATTATAAAAAATAAATCATCAACATATAATAATAAATA
This sequence comes from Pollenia amentaria, assembly GCA_943735925.1. NCBI lineage: Eukaryota > Metazoa > Arthropoda > Insecta > Diptera > Polleniidae > Pollenia > Pollenia amentaria. Next base: position 123,607,380 of record OX031006.1, on the reverse strand, counting down.
AATGTTATTGAATTTTTTTTTTTTTTTTTTTTTTTTTTTTTATAAAATAGTGTTTATTTACAAGTTTCAAAATATAAAAGGTACAATGGTATGAGATTTTACTTAAAGTACTACAACAATAAGAGTCTAATAATTAAATTTACAAAACTAATAAAAAATAAATAAAAAAACAGTCTTAAGGAAAATTTCTTACAAAAAACCTTTTTGATCTCTATGGGAGTTATAAAGAAATTTGTTTGGATAATCGCTAAATTATTCATTCTTAACGAACGAAACTTAGTGATTACCTTGTAAATTTCTTATTGTTTCAAAGTTAGACAATCTGCATTTTTCATTAAATGTCAGTGTCAGTTCTCTTGCAAATAAGTTTATCATCTTATGTCCAAAGTTACTGTGAAGTAAACTTGTCCTATACCTACGAGGAAGACTATGAATTATTTTCAAATTCTTATTTTGTATAATTTGAAGCTTTTTGGTATGAGTTTTGGCAGTTTTATGAAACCAGACTTGACAGCCGTAGGTCATAATTGGTCGAATACACATATTGTACAACAATGTTTTGTTTTTCAAGTTCAGTTTAGATCTTCTACTAAGTATAGGGTGCAGTGCACGACCACACTTTATGGCTTTTTCACAAATGTGATTAACATGTTGCTTGAATTTTAGCTTCTTATCTAGGATAATGCACAAATACTTAATTTCTGATTTTACTGGTATAACATTCCCACGACAGAACATAGTTTTAGAGGGGATGCGTTTTGGAGACTTATTATATGGAAAAATAATGGCTTGAGTTTTATTATCGTTAACTTTGATTTTCCATTTATTAAAATATTTTTGGCTTGAATTTAAGCTCTCTTGCATTCTATTAACTAACGCGTTAGAAATTTTACCGCTACAAATAAAAGCACTGTCGTCTGCATAAAATGCAGCTTCTTGGTTTCTACGCAGAGTGATATCTGACGTATATAATGAATAAAGTGTAGGTGACAAAACAGAACCTTGTGGTAGACCCGCACATATACCTTTTTCTCTGGACGACTTATTATCTACGTACACTACAAACGAACGACTGTCTAAAAAGCTTTGAATCGTTTTCTGTAAATATAGCGGAAAGTTATAGGAGTTCAGTTTAAACAACAGGCCATTATGCCATATTGTGTCGAAAGCCATATTGTGTCTAGAAATATAATACCTGTACTCCTGCGGTTTCTTTTATTATTTTCAATAATATTAACCACTCGTCTTAATTGATGGACAGTGGAGTGCTCTTTTCGGAAACCAAACTGTTGTTGATTAATGATACCATTCTGCTCAGAGAATTCAACGATTCTTTTGTGGATAATTTTTTCAAAGACTTTATCTAATAAACTCAAAATGCTTATTGGCCTATAGCTGGTAGGCAATTTGGGATCTTTTCCGGTTTTGAAAATTGGTATTACTCTAGCCTTTTTAAATGCCAAGGGAAAGTGGCTATTTCTTAAGCAGTAATTGAAAAGTTTGCTTAATGTTTCAAAAAAGTATTCCGGCATATGTTTTAAAATAATGCTATTTATACCATCTAAGCCAGGGGCTTTATTATTTTTTAAAGAGAAAACAAACGATTTAACTTCCGCGGAATCTGTGAGCTCAATATGGTCACTGTCAGAAAGAACTGCATTGTTTAGTTCACGTACATAATTTGAAACTACATTATCTAAAGGTGAAGTATTGTTTGCCGTGATGGTATGATTACCACTGAACACTTCTGCAATGGCATTAGCTTTTTCTTCACCAGTTCTCAAAACTTCATCATTTATTTGTAGATCAGAAATTGTAGAGTTCCTACCTTTAAAAGCTTTTGTTAGTTTCCAAAATTTTTTAGACCCAGAAGGCAACTTCGAAATGAAATTTGACCACGCTACATTTCTGTCCCTATTTAAGTGAAAATCGATTAGTCGATTCAACTGTTTTATAATGCTTATTATATGGGCTCTGTAGTTAGGATCTCTACATCTCTGTAGCTTGCGATTATATTTGTTCCTCTGTGAAGGATTTTTTTGGCCCACTGGAATCTTGCCGAAAGCCTCTTTAATGATACTTATTAATCTATTTAATGAGAAATCAAGGTTAGTATCATTTAATTCAATCTGCCCTATGTTGTGACACCTTATTTCGTTCTCCACCCAGTTTTTTATTGCTGGCCAATCAGCGCGATTATACAAGGGGACTGTAACTAAGTGGTTTTGAGGTGGACCATAAATATAACAAGAAATTGGAACATGATCAGATGAGATATTAGAGTTAGTTAACAAGAGATCTACGGTGGAGGATTGGACCGGAACTATGTTTTGTCCGAATCTGGTGTAGGTGTCTGGATGGAATATATAGTAACTTGAACCAAGTTGATGTCTGTAAAGTTCTTTCCCAGCAGAGTTGTCTGTAGCACAGTTCCAACTCACGTGCTGTGCATTAAAATCACCAAAAATAAAATAATCATTTAAAGAATCGGTAAGTAGGTCTAAGTCTGTTTTGAAATTCGTAGTATAAAGTGGATTATAAGCAGAAATAAAACTTACAGGACGTCCACTTATTATAACTTCCACAGAGATATTTTCTATTGTCTTTGTTTTAATCTTTGGTAATAATTTATGGTCTATATTATTTTTAACGGCTATGAGCACTCCTCCTCCATGCGTTTGTCGATCTTCTCGGTATATTTTGTAGCCTCCAAATTTGAGTTTATGGTACGGTTTCAGGAACGTCTCGTTAAGAAGAAGAATATCAATGTTTCTTTCATGAAGAACTTTTTCGAGCTGTGAAGCTGCTGACTCAGTAGATATGCCTTGGGCATTCCAGTGCATAACATGAACATTTTGCTTACCCATGATTTTATATGGCTTGCTTAAGCATCATGCCAAGCACTCTTAATTTATCGAATTTATTCCGACATTTTTCTAATGCATCAAAGCATTAAAGAATATTTCCAATAATCTCTCATTGGAAATATCGTCGTCATTGTTGCTGACGCGGGGTCTGCTTTGCGAAACTTCAGAATATAGTCTTCTATTTTGAGAGGTGGACTCACGACGATCATTTTGTTGTTGCTGACTTGACAGTTGATGAAACTCAGCATCATCATATACATAATTGTTTCTAGGTCTATTGAAATTAGATCTGGATCTGGATGTTATCCGAAAACGCATTTCTAAATAATCCTTACGGCATGGGCATTTAGGGTCGTCAGACCTATGGTTGACATTTCTCAAATTCTTTTTGCTGCAGTTGTAACATTTGTAAACAATTCTGCCTTCTTGAGCGTTTTTGGCAAGGGAACATTCTGTCTGGTCGTGATTTCCCGCACAGACTGCACACACACTGACTCTGTTACAGTTGTTAGCTCCATGTCCGTACATAGAGCATTTTGCACATTGCGTGGGCCCTTTGTTTCCTTTCAGTGGTCTTCTCCAATAGACAGCGATATTACTGAAGTATTTTATTTTTATAACCTCACTTTTTGTAACTTCTTGTTTATTAAACTCAGCCAAATATATAGCGTCATCATCTGTCGTTTTTTTGGTTACAATTTCTTTAAGACTTACCGGTCTTATGTTGTGTATTTTAGCAAATTCCTCCTTTAATAGCTCCGGATCCGTTCTTGGTAAACCAAATAATACCAGCTTAAAGTACTTAGCGTCTTTCACCTTGTGGGTGTAAAAACTGTATTTCAGTTCACTCAGTTTTTTTAAAGCGGCTTCATAGATGATCAATGTGTTACATATGACCTTTGTTCCAACTGACATGCGCTTAAACAAGTACTCCTCACCAAGTATTTGCCAAACTTGTGAAAAACTGTGGCACGATACTCCACCACGATAGGTGGAATTTTCTCCTTGACAATTATAGTCTCTTCTTCTTCATCATTTGATAGCAAATGAAATATGTTGCTATTCCCACGTTCAACCCTTTGCATCTTGAATTTTGGTCTATTCCCAAAATACTCTCGCTTCTGACTAGCCATAGTCAAAAGAATTAAAGAAAAAATAAAATTTTCAAAAAAATCACCCACGAGCAAAAAATAACACGTTGTTTACAACTCAAGGCAATGTTGCCAATCATGTTATTGAATTTAAATTAAGAAAAATGCATTAAAATTGGCTATGTCGAATCTTATTTACTAGGGAGATCGATTATTCGACTTTTTTCAAAAACCCGTTTTCAGCTTCTCACCATTTACATAGACTTCGTCCTCAGTGCAAATTAGAAGTATTAACCAAATTTGAACAAATGATCTACAAAATTGCAACTTGTACTTTGCGCACAAATTTAACATGGGCTGAAAACCATCCAGACGGACGGATAGACGTCGTTAGTTTACTTTTAAACAGAGTTCGAAAAATAACTGTACACTAAGGTAGTGTACTTGTCTAACCGCACAAACTCTAAATCTTATTTTTTTGTTTGTGAATTTGCACACAAACAAAATATTGTACATAACTATTGTGAGCTGATGACAAACACTAAGATAACTTCCCGTTCTTTTGAGGTACTTATTCTGTATTTTTTAGTGAACACGTAGTTAACTTTTAGCTAACATGATCAGCCCAATTATGAATAAAAATTCCCTGGGAGTTTTTTCCCTTTTCCCATTTCTACAATTGAATTAACATAGGAAAAATGGGAGAAGGGAGAAAACTCCCGGGGAGTTTTTCTTTCATAATTGGGCTGGATATGTTTTTTTAGTGTCTGCGTAGTTAACATTTATTGTTCTTACTTTTTTTAAAGGAAATATTTAAAATAATAAATCCTCTGTATGTATGGGAAAGAAAATAAGAAATATAATTTTTTAATGGTTTGTTTATTTATTGGAAAAAAACCCAAAATATATTTTGAAGTTGAGTTTTATAACAGGATTGCAAAAATATATGAAACATGCAAAAGTATACTAATGTTTTAATAAAAAATAGTATTATATCAAAAACTGTTAACACTGAAACTAATTACACTGCTGTATTGAAATTTATTCTAATTTATTTTTTGTAATACCAGAAATCAGTCTTCAGAATTTGGGGATGATTGGTCCATAATTTACCATAGGTCCAATACAAATTACCCTCTTAAAATTATTTTAGTTCGGATAAAACTTTTACGAATCATGATATTTTACTCAAGCCAGGGGGGCTACTCTCTATTGCGATGCGAAAGAAAAAGGTCGCAAATCTAGCGATTGGTACTCTTTAATGAGTTTGCGCAGTAGTAGAGTAATGTAACACACATCCTGTTGTTTAATCTACTACAAAATTCGACTTGCGTTTTTACCGACATCGAGAACCGTTATAAGGCTGATTTTTTTCAATTCCAGAAATCGTTCTACATTTAGTAAATCTGCGACATTTGAATACCAAAATTGCACTTATTTCTCAATACATGTATAACATATTTTGTTCTACCTTTAAATATTAAAAAAGTTAGTTACGTGGTTTTGAATTTTAGCTAACGATATATTAAATTGTACCGTAACTCGCTGATCGACTGATTCATCATCGCACAGCTTAAACCCCTTAAGCTGAGAAGTTGAAATTTGGACCGGACCTTGGTCTCTCACCAAATCGATCCACTAAGACGGAATTTTTGGAATTTCGAATGTAAAAAAGGGTAAAAACGTGTAAATACGCTAACCTCATATATTCTAAACTAAAAGAGATTAAAAAAAATAATAATAACTATCGTTGTACATTAAAAAAATAAGCGGTATCTCAGGTATCTGATACTTTTTTGATATCCCTTTTGGGACCCGTTTACCGTAAAACCTGTATTTTGAATTTTTTTTATTACCCCACCTATCTTATAAACCAATCAAATAAGAAATAAAAATTATATCACATTCGCAAGGCGAATTCATTACAGGTGACCCTAAAAGCCCTGCTGATAACTTTTTTTCTTTAGCTTTATAATTGTTGGATGTCAAAATTTTGTTAATTATCTTTGTTTCTGTTTTGATTTGTTTCGGTTTTTGACATTGTACAATGATTTTACAAAAAAAATTGCTTGTGGTTTTTGTACGAGTTGTACTTGTTGTACTACCGAGATTACCTGGAATGAATTCGCCTTGCACATTCGTAAGTTGTCTAAACAGTACAAATATAAATTTCTTACTTTTTCGGCACTCGAACGTTTAAGGGGTAAAAATCGTACTATTTTTGGTACTTTTTTAAAAAATCTTTTTCTTTATTCATTTCCAGCTAGCATATCGTCGGTCACAGGTTGACAACTCTTAACTCGCAAAAAAATCGAATCGGGGGTATTATTAATTTAAATTTTTTTTAATCTGAAGTTATTTCAATACCTTTGTTTTCTTTACACCATCTTACAATTAATATCTCCTACTAATTTTGGTTTTTTTTTTATTTACTTCCAACACGGTTTAGTGACGGAGTAATAACGTTTTTTTTTTTTTTGTCTCCTGAAAAGTACAAAAAAACATGTTAAGAGTTGTCAACCTGTGACCGACGATATGCTGTTTTTTAGACGATTATGTTTAATATACAACTCCTAAAAGAATCATCTGATGATTATCTGACGAGTTACAATACCAAAAACATCTAATTGTTTTTTTTTTTTCTTTTTTATAAATTTTTTGACCAGCGGGTTTATTCTTGGAATGAACCTTTTGCGACTCTGTATGATTCATATAACAATTACTGAGCTAGCTAAATAAGAGCGTTTTTTTAAACATGAAAATTCTATTGTCAATTCAATTTCAATAAAACAAATGGAACTAAGGATCTGCCGAATATGATTTTCCAACCGGGTGGAGTTTAATTCGCGATCTAAGGCTTTGTTTCGTATAAAATTGTATGAAAACGAGAAGAGTTGACATGAAAAATGCGCTTCATGTTTTATTTAGGTAGCTGTTATGCGGCTGAGCATTTCACGAATTGCACGAGAATCCCTATACGAGTCTCATACAATTCATACCATGCTTTCTGAAAGACTCGTTAGCTAATCTTTACATACATCGCAAACGATTCCCTCTACGATTAATATAAGCGTCCTCCGCTGTGTTGTAGAAGTATCTCACAGAGGAATCAGCTTGTGTAACAGTAACTCCCTTGCGAGGAATCTTCTACGATTAAAAAGGGCGCTCGTCGACGATCAAAAAAGCTCTTCGTAAGATTCCCAGGACTCTCATACGATTGAAAATGCTAGCTGGGTTGATATATACATTGCAATGCTCTCTTAATGGAAGAACAGATATGGGAATTCAATAGTGTCTCGTGTGCTGCTTCTTCAGCTACTAAAGTGCATAAGCAGCGCAATATATGTGTAACCAAAATGGCATCTGAAAAAGAAATCTAATTTTTTTTCTTTTTGTGTAAAAATTAAAAATTTAGTGTGTTGCAGTTCAAATTCTTACTATTAACAAATTTGAAATACTTCGAGTGATATCCTTTATCATCGTTTCAAAACAGAGGATCATCCGACCATTTTTTGAGAACAAAAATCAACATTTGCAGCAAACATCATCTTCCACAATGTAATACGACTGTCCCAAATTAACAATTTGGCTGAGTTCCAAAACATCATGCTTTGCAGCGCAAATCAAAAATGTATCATCAATATTAACGATGCATAGTTTTCTTATAATGAACGCATCATACCTTTTTGGTGCACTTTGGTACAAATAACATTGTAATAAGCTACACGGTTGCATTGCAGCATGCACTAAAAAAAGATAGTTGCTTTGCAACCGACGTTTTGGAACTCGGCCTTTGACACAACTTCGAGTTGTCCAGTTCTACTAAGCCATTCATATTTTCAATCACCACTATGACCACAAACAGAGAGTCTTTTTATTGTCGTATCAGCACTGGCACGATAAAATTCCTGTTGCAACAGAAGTTTCAACAGATTTTTCTCCAAAGAAATGTTTTCATCATTCCTCCGTATAAATTCCATGAGGTGTCTGAGGACACTGTTGAGGACTATTTCTTCGTTGGAGGATAACAAGAAAACTGAATCAATTGATTCCAAACGCACCATCAATTTAGGAAATGTTTCATTTTCTATGATGTGACGATTAGAGTTGTGTAGTTCATGAACGACCTAGTTCAATTGAACTATTCAGTCAGATGAACGATGACCGGTCTTTTTGGATCACCGTACGTTTTAGTTCACTAGTTCGTTTTGGGTCAGTATGTCTTTTTTTGTCAGTTCACTTTCGGTCTTTTTTTGTCAGTTAGTTCAATTTTGGACCCGCGAGAAAATAACAAACTTTTGCTGACAAACTTTTTTTTTCACTCAATTCAAAGAGAGCAATTTGTAAATCTCTGAGAAATGTTGCAGACAGAAATGAGTGTTTTTATTTTGCTTTACAGACTGAAATTTGCAGTGTTACCAAAATGAAATAAAGTTATTTAGGGATGGAAAGTTTATTTTTATTAAACACAAAAATTCTTTTTTTTTTAATATGAAATTGTGTATTTTACTTTAGTTTACAAAAACAGATAAGTATTATATTTTCATATATTTTTATCAAGCTTTAGGTCACTTTTTTATAAAAAATCAATTAAAATATTATTTTTTTTTTTCAATATTTCGATTTCCGTTGGAAATCTTCTTCAGGAAATCTTTTTAAATAATATAAAATTACAAAATTGTTTTCGACAATAAATGGAAAAATAAATTTAAAATTTCAATTAACAAACTTAAAAAAAGAGAAAAGCAAACAAATTTTAAAAATATTCAAAACCTAAAATCTATTTTAATTTCCCTTTCCGTCAATCTATTTATTTTTATTTAATATATATTTTCAATCTGTGCTATGCCATCTGAACTAAATTTTATAAATAATCAAAGACAAATCACATTTCTTAACACTTAGTAATTTTATTGTTAATTATGTATTACATTTTTATGTGCAACATTTTGTAATCAATTATTTTTTAAATTGTCTGTAAGGAATATAATTCCATAGACATATAATAATAAATATCTATTTATAATTTTCCCTTCCATCAACCTATTTATTTTTATTCAATAAATCTGAGCTAATCCCTCAGAGTCTTTCTTGAAATTAATCCTTTCCTCAAATGGAACATTATTAATCTGTAACATTAATAGCATATATCTACGTTTCTTAAAATTTTCTATGTTAAAAATAGATGTGTTCTCAAAATCAGGATAATGATTATAATCTCTACAATGTGTTGATAATGCCGTTCCATGGGCTGAATTAAAATTTCTATATTTTTGATTTTTTTTTATAAAAAAAGTGACCTAAAGCTTGATAGAAATATATGAAAATATAATATTTAATTAAAAAAGGACAAAGTAATAAGAATATAATTAATAAAAACAGATAAGAAAATTAAACAAATTTTTAAGCTGTTAATACATAATTTGTTAATAAAATATTTGGATTGTAAAATCGTTTTATTGTTTTTCATTATATTAAAAATATTTTGTAGTTGTATTTTTCCCTGACGATGATACACACCGATATCGAAATATTGGTTATTATACATAATAAAATTAGCGTTATAATTATTTTGTTATGAAAAAGTGAACCACAAGCATGAAATAAAATAGACAACAATTTAATAAATAAATGATTAATAAAATATATATTAGTTTTAGTTAATACACTACATTTGAAAAAATGCTTTTTGCAGCCGTATTACACACATATAGAAAAAGTTGGATGCATTTTAATTAAAAACCGGTTGTTTAAAACAGGTTTAGCTGGCTTAAAACTTTGTATTGTAGCAAAAAGATTAAAAAAACAACTGAAAACATTTTATACCTATGCTAAATAATATACCAAATGCTAAATGAAAATTTGCAGCTAACACTGCAGCCACACGATCAAGTTTTTCTTGATAGTCTTTTACATATACAGTTTGTCAAAATTTCCAAAAATTGGAAGCTGTGACGTAGGCTGCACGCAATTTTGAAGCAATTTACTTTCAAGATGTCATTAAGAGAACAATTTATAAAGAAAAACGAAAAATTTTCTCACCAAACTTGTAATCAGCTGTTTTCTTGAACGTAAATTTATACACTCACAAAGAAAATTTCAAAGACAAGTTCGCTTCAATTTTTAAAAGTATGAGTGTATTGGTAAAAAAGTGTGAGTGTATTAAACTTTATAGACCAAACTTGATCGTGTAACCCTCAAGTAAACCAAAATTGCTAATCGTTAAGATACCCACAGACGATGCAACATTTGTCGAAACACGCGTTACTACTTATGTTTCAGTTTTTACCACAGACGATGAAACTAAAAACGAAATATTAGTATTGCTTGTTTTGTGAATGTACTACTACAAAACAAAAACAAAGTTTTTATTTATTTTGTTTTTAAACCTATAATATTTTATCTCCCATAAATTTAGAAAAATTTTGTTTTCAATTATAATTGGTTTTCCAATTCTTACAATTTGCAATTGTTGCCATTTTCCGAATTCTTTCTTCATATTTTTTTCTCCGAGAGCTGCAAAAGACCTCACACAACAACTGCTCTCAACAAAATGAGAAACAAAAAAGAGTCAGCATCGCCACACACGATGAAACATTGTTTGGAAACATAAAATAACAAAAATTTTTGATATTTGAGAAACCAAAAAGGTAACAAGTATTTCAACCAGAAACATCCCCACACACGTAGCAACATTTAGGCCCTAATCATGTAAAACGCAGCGCAACGCCAAAGAATAACATTGAAAGCACAAACAATGTCATAAATGTTTTGTAATTTTGTTGTTGCTTTCAACAGAAATTCATGTACCGTTTTAAAATTTTCAAATAAGAAATAAAAATTATATCACATTCGCAAGGCGAATTCATTACAGGTGACCCTAAAAGCCCTGCTGATAACTTTTTTTCTTTAGCTTTATAATTGTTGGATGTCAAAATTTTGTTAATTATCTTTGTTTCTGTTTTGATTTGTTTCGGTTTTTGACATTATACAATGATTTTACAAAAAAAAATTGCTTGTGGTTTTTGTACGAGTTGTACTTGTTGTACTACCGAGATTACCTGGAATGAATTCGCCTTGCACATTCGTAAGTTGTCTAAACAGTAAAAATATAAATTTCTTACTTTTTCGGCACTCGAACGTTTAAGGGGTAAAAATCGTACGTATTTTTGGTACTTTTTTAAAAAATCTTTTTCTTTATTCATTTCCAGCTAGCATATCGTCGGTCACAGGTTGACAACTCTTAACTCGCAAAAAAATCGAATCGGGGGTATTATTAATTTAAATTTTTTTTAATCTGAAGTTATTTCAATACCTTTGTTTTCTTTACACCATCTTACAATTAATATCTCCTACTAATTTTGGTTTTTTTTTTATTTACTTCCAACACGGTTTAGTGACGGAGTAATAACGTTTTTTTTTTTTTTGTCTCCTGAAAAGTACAAAAAAACATGTTAAGAGTTGTCAACCTGTGACCGACGATATGCTGTTTTTTAGACGATTATGTTTAATATACAACTCCTAAAAGAATCATCTGATGATTATCTGACGAGTTACAATACCAAAAACATCTAATTGTTCTTTTTTTTACTTTTTTATAAATTTTTTGACCAGCGTCTTTATTCTTGGAATGAACCTTTTGCGACTCTGTATGATTCATATAAGAATTACTGAGCTAGCTAAATAAGAGCGTTTTTTTTAAACATGAAAATTCTATTGTCAATTCAATTTCAATAAAACAAATGGAACTAAGGATCTGCCGAATATGATTTTCCAACCGGGTGGAGTTTAATTCGCGATCTAAGGCTTTGTTTCGTATAAAATTGTATGAAAACGAGAAGAGTTGACATGAAAAATGCGCTTCATGTTTTATTTAGGTAGCTGTTATGCGGCTGAGCATTTCACGAATTGCACGAGAATCCCTATACGAGTCTCATACAATTCATACCATGCTTTCTGAAAGACTCGTTAGCTAATCTTTACATACATCGCAAACGATTCCCTCTACGATTAATATAAGCGTCCTCCGCTGTGTTGAAGAAGTATCTCACAGAGGAATCAGCTTGTGTAACAGTTACTCCCTTGCGAGGAATCTTCTACGATTAAAAAGGGCGCTCGTCGACGATCAAAAACGCTCTTCGTAAGATTCCCAGGACTCTCATACGATTGAAAATGCTAGCTGGGTTGATATATACATTGCAATGCTCTCTTAATGGAAAAACAGATATGGGAATTCAATAGTGTCTCGTGTGCTGCTTCTTCAGCTACTAAAGTGCATAAGCAGCGCAATATATGTGTAACCAAAATGGCATCTGAAAAAGAAATCTAATTTTTTTTTTCTTTTTGTGTAAAAGTTAAAAATTTAGTGTGTTGCAGTTCAAATTCTTACTATTAACAAATTTGAAATGCTTCGAGTGATATCCTTTATCATCGTTTCAATACAGATGATCATCCGACCATTTTTTGAGAACAAAAATCAACATTCGCAGCAAACATCATCTTCCACAATGTAATACGACTGTCCCAAATTAACAATTTGGCTGAGTTCCAAAACATCATGCTTTGCAGCGCAAATCAAAAATGTATCATCAATATTAACGATGCATAGTTTTCTTATAATGAACGCATCATACTTTTTTGGTGCACTTTGGTACAAATAACATTGTAATAAGCTACACGGTTGCATTGCAGCATGCACTAAAAAAAGATAGTTGCTTTGCAACCGACGTTTTGGAACTCGGCCTTTGACACAACTTCGAGTTGTCCAGTTCTACTAAGCCATTCATATTTTCAATCATCATTATGCCCACCAACAGTCTTTTTATTGTCGTATCAGCATTGGCACGATAAAATTCCTGTTGCAACAGAAGTTTCAACAGATTTTTCCACCACCTGGATAACTATCTTGCCGCGATGTGGTGGCTTAAATGCCGGCGGTAGTGTATGTCTTGGAACTTGATTCGGTACAGTCTAACCGGAACAAGTTTGAAGGCATAAGCTTTAAAGCCAGCATGACCAAGGGTTATCCATCCCATATCCCATCCTCATTACTTTTTCCTACCTACTTCCCCCTTTGATTCCCTACATCCCCCACTTTTAAGGTCAAGGTGGTTGATAGCAGTGCCGAGGACCTGAATGGCTAGTTAGTGGTAAAAGAAACTGGTCGTGAACAGCTTCCCTCTGACGCCGATGGCAAGGGTCAGTTGTAATTCTAGCCTAGTCCGCGTAAGCCGTCACTGCGCGCGATGGTCTCTTTGTTTACGTGCTTACTCGTGGGACCAAAACCGGATAACAAAAATTTTAAAAAACGAAATGAAGGAGTTGGCGCAGGGAATGTCTCTGTCAGCTCAGCAGGTTCGGGGTCAGATTCGGACTCCGACTTGCTGGGCATTCACAGAGATATTCTGCTGCAAGAGAGTCAGTTAATGACAGAACTGACAGTCATGACAGAGACGGACAGTATAGACTCGCCAATCGACTCTCCGTCTCGTACAGGGGCATCGGAAAGACTCGGTGACCTAACTCTGGGCTCTGATGATGAGCACGAAATAACACTGATTTCGGCTCATGATGAGGGCCATAGGGTTGGGCCATCGACTTCTGGAGTCACACTCGGGTTGGAGAGAGGATTGGCGAGTGTATCAAAACTCGTTGTTCGGCAAGATGCGACAGAACAGGTCACGTCAGATAGCCGAACGAGCTACGAAAAAGCCAAGAGTGGTGTGAGAGCCTCCTTAGCCTTTCTGGAAAAGATAGCTAAGAAAGACTCCCCACTGCACGATGGGCGGGATAGGCATCTGCTTAGGAAGCACCGAAAGAACGTTGCTAGATTCGAACGAATCCACGGCTCTGTCGGTGCCATCCTAGGGCTTCCCTATCCTGCGGGATACACAGCAAGGGCTGCTGTGGATACAAATGTTGTCAGTAAAGACATCAAATCCCCAGCACCCCCTGTTGATGAATCCTCGAATAGAGCAGAAGATAAGAAAAAGGAGGGTAAAGGTTCAACGACTGGCCCTCTTAATCGTGACAGTATGGTCACAGTTAAGGGAGCTAGGCCTGAGAACGATTTACCCACTACTAATCGCGCGATGAGGGCTGGAAATGTCTCGGTAATTTCCGATAGTCACTCCCAAAAAGGAGTCACTAAAGGAAGGGTTGCTGGGACTGACCAGTCAACATCTGCAAGGAAATCGAGTGATCATCGACAGAGCTCTGCTAAGGGCCCCAAAAAGGGGGTAGTTAAGCGAGTGAGGTCTTGTGATGACCAGAAATCCCCTGCGGCTAAGAGGACTGGTCAGCCTGTGGTCAGTTCTCTTAAAGATCCCCATTAGGAGATCAATAAGAGGACTGGCTCCAGAGAGGACCACCCCTCCACGTCAAAAAAACTAAAGGAGTCGTCGAGTAAGGACGGTATTCTAGCGGCTGTCATTGATCGTAAGGATCCCGATGGATGGATCAGTGTCGAGAGATGGCAGGTGCTAGAGAACAAACTACTCGACGAAATCTTTAGTGCCAAAGGAAGGCCGGACGAAGTATCGTTCAAAGGGGCTGAATGGGCAAGAGGTGTCAAAACTGTCAGTTGCGGCAATCAGAAAACCTTTGAGTTTTTAAAGGCTGCAATTGGTAAGTGTGGCAGCTCCTGTCCTGAAGCTAGTCTGGACGTTATACTAGCGTCTGAGTTGCCATTAAGGCCGGTAGTCACGGTATGGATACCTTCACCTATAAAACCGGTGGAGGTCATAATGGGGGTACTGGCCAACCAGAACGAGGGACTCAATACAAACCAGTGGAAGTTGGTAGCTTCACTTGGTTGTAAAGAGAACCAGGGAAGAGACTTCAGGGTCGCAGTGGACCGGGAGTCTCTTAAAAAGCTGGAATCGATAGGAGGGGTTGCAATATTCGGGTTGGGGTCTATCAAATTTATTTTTCCTAAAAATGATAGACCCTAAGAGGTTGAAAGTGGTGCAGATTAAGCTGCACCACTGTGAAGCAGCCTCAACCGAATTAGTAACCCACCTCATCGATAACAACGTGGACGTGGCCTTAATCCAAGAGCCCTGGATTAATAAAAACCGGGTAGTTGGATTAAGGGTCACGGGGTATACATTGTTCGTCCCCACACAGATGAGAAGGTACGAACTTGTATTTTGGCGAGAACTGAGCATAAATGTATTTTTTCTCATTCTTACAGTAATGGAGACCTCTCGGTTGTGACAGGAGAAGACAAGGACAGAACGGTCCTGGCATTGGCATCGGTATACTTGCCATACGAGGCTACCGATCCACCTGGTGAAAAAGTGCGAGAGTTCGTGGAGTACTCAGGCAGAAGTGGCTCGAGGCTGGTACTAGGGTGTGACGCCAATGCGTACCATACCCAATGGGGAAGTGCCGACATCAACAAAAGAGGTGATTCTATGTTTGATTTTATTATTGCCAGCAATCTTTATATCTGTAACAGGGGGAATACACCTACGTTCAGAACTAGGGATAGATAGTGGGGGAACAGATTGAATGTGGTAACCCCTTCTCTGGGTCAGGCTCGGGCGGTGAGGAGAGGGAGACGGTGGGGGACATGATCACCTTGGATAAAGTAACATGGGCGGTTAATACCTTTGGGTCTTACAAATCGGCAGGACCAGACGGTATCTTTCCGGCGATGTTACAGAATATCGGGAGATCATCACTCCTGCTGTTGGTGGAACTGTTTAGGGTCTGTGTGCTGAACGGGTACATTCCTAAAGGGTGGAGGGAGGTCAGGGTGGTTTTCATACCCAAGGCGGGAAGAACCGGTCACTCTAAACCCAAGGATTTTAGACCAATCAGCTTATCGTCTTTTCTTTTGAAGACGTTGGAAAGACTGATTGATCTACATCTGAGGAAGAAGATTGACGCCGGCATCATCAGCGGCGCTCAACACGCCTATCTTAAGGGTAGATCTGTTGAGAGTGCGCTTCATGATGTGGTGGGTTATGTAGAGCGGGGATTGCGAAACAAGGAATACACCTTGGCGGCATTCCTGGATATAGAGGGCGCCTTTAACAATTTGAAGATAGAGGCTATCAGGCAGGCATTGGTGGATCTAGGCGTTCCACTGTTCCTGGTCGAATGGATAACTCTGCTGCTGAGCACTCGGACTGGGGAAACGAGCGCTTAAAGAAACTGGTGACTAGGGGAACCCCACAGGGGGGAGTTCTCTCTCCCTTATTATGGCTCTTAGCTGTCAACGTCGTTCTGGGACTTTTTGACAGAATGGGTCGGAAAGTTGTGGCCTACGCGGATGATGTAGTGATATTGGTATCGGGCAAGTTTCTGCCGACAATAAGCGAAGTCATGCAAGGGGCGCTGGACGAACTGTCAGCATGGGCGAGTGATAAGGGATTGGGAGTTAATCCGGAGAAGACCGAGTTGGTTCTTTTTACTAGGAGGTATAGGGTAGAGAATTTTAGGCTGCCGGTACTAGGAGGAGTAGAGCTTAGACTATCTGATAGCGCTAAGTATCTAGGAGTTTTTCTGGACAACAAGCTGTCGTGGGGAAGGAATACTCAGGAGAGACTTAAGAGGGGCCTCAATGCCTACTATGCTTGCAGATCATCGATAGGTAGGAGCTGGGGACTCCGGCCGTCAGTAGTGGGATGGCTGTACACTTCGGTGGTTAGACCCATTCTTACGTATGGATGCTGTGTTTGGTGGGAGTCATTGAGAGTGGCTTGTCGAAGAAACCTTCTGTCTAAGGCTCAGTGGTGTGCTTCAATCGGTATGACAGGTGCCATGAGAAGTACACCTCAAGCGGCACTGGATGTCATTCTACATCTTCTGCCCATTGAGCAGTATGTTATGGGAATGGCAGCCAGAAGCATTCTTAGACTGAGGGAACTAGGATTGATTAGGAATTTCACGCAGGGTCACTCACGGATCTTGGGTGAGATCGAAGCTGGAGGTAACTGCCTGGGATCACCCGGCTCCACGGATTTCGTGGGCACCAAGGTGGATTTCGGACGGTTGCCGGAGGTGGTAACGCCTTCTAGGGAGAGTTGGTCAGGTAGGAGCAGATTATTTAGTGGATTTGCTATTTTCACTGACGGCTCGAAGATGAGAGGCACGGGTGCGGGGGTCTACATTGAGGATCTGGACATCAGAATGTCATATAGGCTTCCTGACGACTGTAGTGTTTTTCAGGCGGAGGTTCTGGGGGTCTTGAGGGCCGTGGAACTGATGAGGGACAACATTGATAGGGGCTCGGTGGTCACTATATACGTCGACAGCCAGGCGGCCCTTATGGCCGTAAATGGTTGTAGGAGGGGTCTGGAGGGAGCCTTAGGAGAGTATATGTTGAGATTATGCTGGGTGCCTGGTCACTGCAACATAAACGGCAACGAGATTGCTGATGAGTTAGCGAGACAGGGCTCAGAGATGGAGGATCCTAATCACATAGAGGCGGTTAGACATCCAATAGGATTCTACTTTGGGAAGATTAGGGAATGGATTCTGGATGCGACCAATAGGGCCTGGGGGAACCGAACGGACTGCCGGGTATCACGGACGATGTGGCCGGTGCTTAGGAAGTCCGACTCGGAGTTGTTGCTGGGCAGAAGCAGGGTCTGCGTGAGGACCATAATAGGAATCATCACGGGTCATTGCATGATAGGTAGGATGGCGATGAGGTTGGGATCCGACGTGTCGGATATGTGCGGGTTGTGTGAGGACCCGGAGGAGCTGGAGACGGTTGAGCACATTTTGTGCCGGTGTCCCAGGCTACAGTGCAGCAGGCTGCGGTGGCTGGGCAGCAGATTCCTAGGCGAATTAGGGGACGTCCCGGGCTGTGGGCTCGAGAGTCTAATAGGATTCGTAATAGGGATGGCCTGGCTGCGCAGCAGGAGACTGGGAGCTAACCGCACATAGGGCGGATTGGTGTTTGTTGAGTGAGGCTTTTCTCTCGGGTTTGGTCAGAACTTCCTTTTCTTATCTATTCCTATCTTTTCTAATGCTTTTGCTGTTTCTCTTCACCTTCTTTTTCAGCTTCTAATCTATAAACAAGGCATCACAATGGACCGCATTGGTCTCTGGATGAGGGTGTGAAGGAGACTTCACACCAGCCTTTCTACCTACCTACCTACCTACCTTCTCCAAAGAAATGTTTTCATCATTCCTCCGTATAAATTCTATGAGGTATCTGAGGACACTGTTGAGGACCATTTCTTCGTTGGAGGATAACAAGAAAACTGAATCGATTGATTCCAAACGCACCATCAATTTAGAAAATGTTTAATTTTCTATGTTGTGACGATCAATAAATTAATTTTTATTAAGTTTAAATAATTTTTTGCTTGGTTTGAGAATGTGTGAGATGTGATCAGTGTTGCCAAAAGTTTAATGAATAAAAGCGCGCCTAAAATAGTTCTAAAATGTTCCACAGCTAACCTAGCATTAGGTCTGTCTGCGTACACATATTTTGCATAATTTTGTACAAAATGTCGCAAAATCTTGCAAAATCCCTATAAGAACTGTGACTGTCATTTTACCTGTCATTTGACTGCCATTGATGATAGAATAAGGGTCATCGCGTAGAACAAAGTTTCTATCACTTTCTTAAGGCCAATATGAAAAAAATGACCTAAACTTTTGTGTACGTGTGATTTTGCATCCTTCTCTAACCTATCAATTTTTAACGTTTGTAGTAAATATTTCTGAACTGCTTACTCTAATGTTGTTTAACGGCAGTCTTGATTAGGTTAGGTTAGGTTCCATGGGCAGCCATCGAGAGACAGCACACTTGGGTCCTTTAGCGGTCCCTTTGTGATACCCAGCGCCAATGCCCATCCCAAAGAGCAGCTACTCAGATGGCGTCACTGCAAGGTTGAGCCAATTCGTCTTCCTAATGAAGAGAAGAAGCAATCTTAGTTCTATTTTTGATAGATCCTCCAAACAGGAAAACACCGGTTCTCCCAGGTATTTTTCCCTGATGCCCCGTAGCCCAGGGCATTGACAGAGAAAGTGAAGCACAGTTTCCTCTTCCTCCTCATCATGACAACTTCTACAGCAGTCATTGAATCCCAGACCCATTCTTCTAGCATGAGTCCCAACAGGCCAGTGTCCAGTTATGACCGACACCACGGTCCTGATTTGGTTCTTATTGAACCTAAGTAGAGATTTGGTTCTCCGTTCATCATATCCAAGCCAAACTGCCCTGGATGTGGAGCAGGTGGACTCACGGGTCCATCCCTCTTGCGCAATTCTATAGTTCTCGCGCCGAATGAGTGACTTACAGTGAGCCATTGGAAAGCCAATGAATTGATCAATGAATGTTTCATCCATACGACCACCTTCCATGGCCAGCTCATCTGCTATCTGGTTTCCCGGGCAGTTTGAGTGCCCTGGTATCCATATAAGCGTTAACTCTGAATGTTCAGCAATCTCATTCAAAGACATCCGACATTCCACAGTCAACCTAGATTTCGTGTAGACACCCGCAAGAGAGGCAATGGCAGCCTTGCTATCAGTAAATATACGTATGTATATCTCCCGATACGCGATAATACCTTAGCCAGTTGGCTGCCCGCTTTATAGCCGAGATTTCCGCCTGCAGGACACTACATCCATCCGGCAGACGAAAGGAAACTTTAACGCCCAGTTCCTCTATGTAGAAACCTCCGCCAACTCTTTCCCCCTTCCTTGAACCATCAGTGTATACCCCCAGGGTTGGTTCATGGAAGGTGCCCATGACCGACAGCGCACACTCGTGCGCTATATGTGTCGCATACCTCGCGCCAAAGAAAGGCTCCGTGGTGCAGTAGTCCACTCCTTCAGGGACAATCGAGTATCCCATTATACTGGAGTGTCCATAGTCACGGTTCGACCAGCCGTGTGCCGCGTTCAACCGTATCGCCGAACAAAGAGCCATATGTCTGGCCGTGATGTCCACTGGCAGTTAGTTTAGCATTGTAAACAGCGCCCTGGTGGGAGTGGAGCGCATTGATCCTGTGATCAGCAATGCGACCAGTCTGTGAACCTTCTCAAGCATCGCACGGTACCTGCCCTTGTCCAGCGCACTCCACCATACGACAACACCGTAATACAGAGTCGGCTTTACTACATCTTCAAAGATCCAATTGACACACCTCGGGCCCATGCCCCAGTTCTTGCCGATTGCACCTCTGCACGCATATATAGCAACAATTGCCTTTTCCATCCTCGTCCGGATGTTCAGCCCCCACGACAGTTTACTGTCCAGGATTACGCCCAGATACTTGGCGCTGTAAGAGAACTTAAGTTCAGTCCCATTTAGCCTCGGAAGTCTAATGACCTCAGTCCTATACTTCCTCGTGAAGAGCACCAGTTCCGTCTTAGACGGATTAACACCCAAGCATGATGATACGCTCCAGGTGCTAAGTACCCTTAATGCAGCCTCCATACACTGAGACATTATGTTCAAATGCTTCCCCGTGATGGCCACTGCAACATCGTCAGCGTACGCCACAGTTTTAATCCTCATGTCGTCCATTTTCGTCAACATGGTGTTCATAGTCAAGTTCCACAATAGTGGGGATAGTATTCCTCCTTGGGGAGTACCCCTGTTTACCAGTCTCTGAACGCTGGTCTCACCTATCGTGGAACAGATGACCCTATTCCTGAGTAGATTATCCACAAATCTACATATGCCGTCATCAATCTCCAGACTCCTCATAGATTCAACAATAGAATCCGGGTTGACATTGTTAAAGGCCCCTTCAATGTCGAGAAAGGCCACCAGAGCACACTCCTTAAATTCGAGTGATCTCTCAATAGTTCCAACTAATGAGTGAAGAGCCGTCTCAACAGACCTACCCTTTGTGTAGGCAGTCTTGATGGATTTATTAGCCACAGTTGACTAGTCAGTCTGGATGAATATATTAGTCACAGTTGACTAGTCAGTCTGGATGAATATATTAGTCAAAGTTGACTAGTCAGTCTGGATGAATATATGAGTCGCAGTTGACTGGTCAGTCTTGATTAATTTACCAGTCACAGTTGACTAGTCAGTCATGATGAATATATCAGTCATAGTTGCGAATAGACAACTTTAAATAAAACACAATTTCTTCCAATTTAATATATACTTTTTATAAAATTAAATTTAAATAATATAATTTTAAATAAAAGAAAACTTAAATTAATGTTTTTCATACATACTTTAATAATAAATAATATAAAAAAAACTTAAATTAATGTTTTCCATACTTTAATAATAAATAATAAAAAAAAAACAGTTAAATTAATGTATTTCATTGTATATTTTTAGTTATGTAAGTTTTGTCTTTTTTTTTTTTGAAGGAAAACCAAATTAAAATATTTATTTAATTTTTTCAATATTTCGGTTAGGTTAGCATCTTTTTTTTTATTAAAAATTCTAAAAAATGTGTGTAATAAAAATAAAAATATTATAAACAATGTAAATATGTATATATATATATATTCTTATGTTATCTTCATCATGCATATAAACTAAACTTATTTTTCATCTAACATTCATGGGTTCTTTTGATGCCCACCTTACACTCCATTATTAGCTTGGACTGGGCCATCATTTCTGGTTTTGATACGCTCTGAAAACAACATATGTTGTCTGCGTACTCCAAATCTCTTACAGCGAGAGAGCCAAAAAGAGAATTTTTTGACAGTTGGAAGTTAGAGAACTTGCAAAATATTACTGGAGAAATTTCCTCTGGTAAGATTTTGCAACTAGTTTGAACAGCTGTATTTATATACTGTTTGAATGAAAGAGTTTACGTGTGCCAAGATAGCGTCGACGAAATAGTGTCCAATTTGGGAATTTAAAAACCGGGAAACCAAAATACCCAAATAATGGGGATTTACAGTATATGAACAAAAAGTTTGCGTCGAATTTAGGAATTTAAAAAGGGGAAGTAAAAATATATTTATATTTTTAATAAAAATACTAAAAATATTTACCACAGGCTTTTGCACGGCATAAACTGTATATTTTCAGAAAGTAAATAGTTTTCTGGACAAAATGAGCGATGCGTGCAAAAAATATATAGTTTATACCGTGCAAAAGCCTGTGGTTCATTGCATAAATCAGTAAAGATTTTTACTGACCATTTTGGATGAACCCAGATTTCTCGGAAACTGTCCGAACGATTTTTTGTATTTTTATTAAAAATATAAATATATTTGGGCTTAAATCTAGTTTACTGACGCAGCTCCAAATAAAAAAAAAGTACCTAGGGTGATAGAAAATGGAAAAATAAGAAGAAAAAATTAAATAAGAAAGTTGGCGCAAACGTTTAGTTTTCGAGTTATGGGCGTTTTAAGTTTTAATTAAATATGTGATTTTGCTGTACATTTCCAAATGTATATGGCTAATATTGGTATCATTGCAAGGCGTTTCACTTGATCTTTCTGGACATACAGAATTTATTTTAATATTTTTAGTTTATTAAGAAGTGGGACGAGTTTGCAAAATTCAAAAGTTTTTTAGTAAGCATAAAAACAAATTTATTAATTTTTTCTAATTTTTTAATGTATGTATATACTACATACTTATTTATTTAAGAGTTTTAATTAAAATACAAGTAAAACCTTCTTTATGTTTATGTTATACTAATGAAGAGAGAATCCTTGCCCATGGGCAAAGGCCGTCTATGCAAGGAAGCTTTAGTAAGCGAAACCGGTGTTTATTATACCATAGAGAAGAACATCCTTGCGTCCGGCCAAAGGCTGGCTATGCAAAGAATTTTTTTTTTGCGATGCTAGTGTTTGTTATTTTATAAGATTTGTATTACACTTTTATTTAAATAAACTACATTCTTTCCTAGTGCACTTCCGTAAAATTTCGACGTAAAATGAAAAAAACTGTAATGTGATCTAAAGAGTTTAATATTTTGAAATAAATTATGTATATCCATAAAAATCTGTTCAAGAGCTTTAAAATGATACCAATATTGGCCATATACGTTTAGAATTGTAGGGGAAAATCACATATTTATATGAAAACTTTAAACGTCCATAACTCGAAAACTAAGCGTTTGCGCCAACTTTTTTATTTAATTTTTTCTTCTTATTTTTCCATTTTCCATCACCCTGGGTACTTTTTTTTATTTGGAACTGCGTCGGTAAACTAGATTTGTGCCTATATTTGTACTTCCCTATTTTAAATTCCTAAATTCGACGTTAACTTTTTGTTTATACTGCAAATACCCATTATTTGGGTATTTTGGTTTCCCGGTTTTTAAATTCCCAAATTGGACAATATTTCTTCAACGCTATCTTGGCTCACGTTTGTTATTTCAATTGTTAACACACCGATCAGCTGTTTTTACTTATACTGTTTTTACTTATACACTCACATTTTTCGCAATGGCACCTCCAGTGGCAGCAAAAATTGCATGCGAGTGGAAATTTGGCACTTGCATGCCACTAAATGTTCAAAATTTAATGCAAATCGACTGGATTGTTGTCGAACTGTAATTAAAGTTTTAACTGTTAAATGTATTTTTTTATTAATTTGTAGAAATGGGCGTTAAAATAAGTAAGTTTCCTAAGGTTCATCCAAAATGGTCAGTAAAATCGTTGCTGATTTATGCCAGCCAAACTAGGAAGTGTCAGGGCATAAACTCAACGCAATATGGTAGAATACTAAAGATTAAATGACATCAATTTTGAAAAAATCTCCGAAGCCGTTCCAGAGAAAAGTGGGTTCAATAAAAATGGTCAGTAAAAATCGTTGCTGATTAATACCAGCCAAACTAGGAAGTGTCAGGGCATAAACTCAACGGAATATGGTAGAATAACACCTAAAGATTAAATGACATAAATTTTGGAAAAATCTCCGGAGCCGTTCCAGAGAAAAGTGGGTTCATTAAAAATGGTCAGTAAAAATCGTTGCTGATTTATGACAGCCAAACAAGGAAGTGTCAGGGCATAAACTCAAATGGAATATTGTAGAATACCACCTAAAGATTAAATGACATAAATTTTGGAAAAATCTCCGGAGCCGTTCCAGAGAAATGTGGGTTCATCCAAAATAGTCAGTAAAAATCGTTGCTAATTTGTGCCAGCCAAACTAGGAAGTGTCAGGGCATAAACTTAAGGGTATATGGTAGAACACCACCTAAAGATTAAATGAAATCATTTTTGGAAAATTTTCCGTTGCCGTTCCAGAGAAAAGTCGGTTCATCCAAAATGGTCAGTAAAAATCGTTGCTGATATATGCCAGCCAAACTGGAAAGTGTCAGGGCATAAGCTCAACGGAATATGTTAGAATACTAAGATTAAATGACATCAATTTTGGAAAAATCTCCGGAGCCGTGCCAGAGAAAAGTGGGTTCATTAAAAATGGTCAGTAAAAATCGTTGATGAATTATGCCAGCCAAATAAGGAAGTGTCAGGGCATAAACTCAACGGAATATGGTAGAATACCACCTAAAGATTAAATGACATAAATTTTGGAAAAATCTCCGAAGCCGTTCCAGAGAAAAGTCGGTTCATCCAAAATGGTCAGTAAAATCGTTGCTGATTTATGCCAGCCAAACTAGGAAGTGTCAGGGCATAAACTCAACGGAATATGGTAGAATACTAAAGATTAAATGACATCAATTTTGGAAAAATCTCCGAAGCCGTTCCAGAGAAAAGTGGGTTCAATAAAAATGGTCAGTAAAAATCGTTGCTGATTAATGCCAGCCAAACTAGGAAGTGTCAGGGCATAAACTCAACGGAATATGGTAGAATACCACCTAAAGATTAAATGACATAAATTTTGGAAAAATCTCCGAAGCCGTTCCAGAGAAAAGTCGGTTCATCCAAAATGGTAAGTAAAATCGTTGCTGATTTATGTCAGCCAAACTAGGAAGTGTCAGGGCATAAACTCAACGGAATATGGTAGAATACTAAAGATTAAATGACATCAATTTTGGAAAAATCTCCGAAGCCGTTCCAGAGAATAGTGGGTTCAATAAAAATGGTCAGTAAAAATCGTTGCTGATTAATGCCAGCCAAACTAGGAAGTGCCAGGGCATAAACTCAACGGAATATGGTAGAATACCACCTAAAGTTTAAATGACATAAATTTTGGAAAAATCTCCGGAGCCGTTCCAGAGAACAGTGGGTTCATTAAAAATGGTCAGTAAAAATCGTTGCTGATTTATGACAGCCAAACAAGGAAGTGTCAGGGCATAAACTCAAATGGAATATGGTAGAATACCACCTAAAGATTAAATGACATAACTTTTGGAAAAATCTCCGGAACCGTTCCAAAGAAATGTGGTTCATCCAAAATGGTCAGTAAAAATCGTCACTGATTTGTGCCAGCCAAACTAGGAAGTTTCAGGGCATAAACTTAAAGGTATATGGTAGAATACCACCTAAAGATTAAATGAAATCATTTCTGGAAAAATCTCCGTTGCTGTTCCAGAGAAAAGTGGGTTCATCCAAAATGGTCAGTAAAAATCGTTGCTGATTTATGCCAGCAAAACTAGAAAGTGTCAGGGCATAAACTCAACTTAATATGGTAGAATACCCCCTAAAGATTAAATGACATAAATTTTGGAAAAATCTCCGGAGCCGTTCCAGAGAAAAGTCGGTTCATCCAAAATGGTCAGTAAAAATCGTTGCTGATATATGCCAGCCAAACTGGAAAGTGTCAGGGCATAAGCTCAACGGAATATGTTAGAATACTAAGATTAAATGACATCAATTTTGGAAAAATCTCCGGAGCCGTTCCAGAGAAAAGTGGGTTCATTAAAAATCGTTGCTGAATTATGCCAGCCAAACAAGGAAGTGTCAGGGCATAAACTCAACGGAATATGGTAGAATACTACCTTAATATTAAATGACATCAATTTTGGAAAAATCTCCGTAGCCGTTCCAGAGAAACGTGGGTTAATCCAAAATGGTCAGTAAAATCGTTGCTGATTTGTGCCAGCCAAACTAGCAAGTGTCAGGGCATAAACTTACCGGTATATGGTAGAATACCACCTAAAGATTAAATGAAATCATTTCTGGAAAAATCTCCGTTGCCGTTCCAGAGAAAAGTGGGTTCATCCAATATGGTCAGTAAAAATCGTTGCTGATTTATGCCAGCAAAACTAGAAAGTGTCAGGGCATAAACTCAACGGAATATGGTAGAATACCACCTAAAGATTAAATGACATAAATTTTGGAAAAATCCCCGGAGCCGTTCCAGAGAAAAGTCGGTTCATCCAAAATGGTCAGTAAAAATCGTTGCTGATATATGCCAGCCAAACTGGAAAGTGTCAGGGCATAAGCTCAACGGAATATGTTAGAACACTAAGATTAAATGACATAAATTTTGGAAAAATCTCTGGAGCCGTTCCAGAGAAAAGTGGGTTCATTAAAAATGGTCAGTAAAAATCGTTGATGAATTATGCCAGCCAAATATGGAAGTGTCGGGGCATAAACTCAATTGAATATGGCAGAATACTTCCTTAATATTAAATGACATCAATTTTGGAAAAATCTCCGGAGCCGTTCCAGAGAAATGTGGGTTCATCCAAAATGGTCAGTAAAAATCGTTGCTGATTTATGCCAGCCAAACTAGGAAGTGTTAGGGCATAAACTCAACGGAATATGGTAGAATACCACCTAAAGATTAAATGACATCAATTTTGGAAAAAAAATGCGGAGCCGTTCCAGAGAAAAGTGGGTTCATCCAAAATGGTCAGTAAAAATCGTTGCTGATTTATGCCAGCCAAACTGGAAAGTTTCAGGGCATAAACTCAACGGAATATGTTAGAATACTAAAGATTAAATGACATCAATTTTGGAAAAATCTCCGGAGCCGTTCCAGAGAAAAGTGGATTCATTCAAAATGGTCAGTAAAAGTCGTTGCTAATTTATGCCAGCCAAACTAGGAAGTGTTAGGTCATAAGCTTAACGGAATATAGAGGAATAGTTTACAATTTTGGATGATCCCACTTTTCTCTGTAACGGCTCCAGGGATTTATCCAAAATTGATGTCATTTAATATTTATGTGGTATTCTACCATATTCCGTTGATTTTATGCCCTAACACTTCCTAGTTTGGCTGGCATAAATCAGCAACGAGCAACGTCAACAAACGTCCGCCCAGAAAGCAAGGAAAGTTAGGAATGGCGGAAATAAGAAATCAAGAAATTTAGTGGCAACATCGGAATTGAAATTTAAGGCATTTTTTTGGATATAATGATTTTAGAAATTTAGTGGAAAAGGATTAAAAACATCAACCTTCCATTCCAGAGAAAAGTGGGTTCATCCAAAATGGTCAGCAAAAATGGTTTCTGATTTATGCCAGCCAAACTAGGAAGTGTCAGGGCATTAACTCAACTTAATATGGTAGAATACCCCCTAAAGATTAAATGACATCAATTTTGGAAAAAATCTCCGAAGCCGTTCCAGAGAAAAGTCGGTACATCCAAAAAAGTCAGTAAAATCGTTGCTGATTTATGCCAGCCAAACTAGGAAGTGTCAGGGCATAAACTCAACGGAATATGGTAGAATACTAAAGATTAAATGACATCAATTTTGGAAAAATCTCCGAAGCCGTTCTAGAGAAAAGTGGGTTCAATAAAAATGGTCAGTAAAAATCGTTGCTGATTAATGCCAGCCAAACTAGGAAGTGTCAGGGCATAAACTCAAATGGAATATGGTAGAATACCACCTAAAGATTAAATGACATAAATTTTGGAAAAATCTCCGGAACCGTTCAAAGAAATGTGGGTTCATCCAAAATGGTCAGTAAAAATCGTTGCTGATTTGTGCCAGCCAAACTAGGAAGTGTCAGGGCATAAACTTAACGGTATATGGTAGAATACCACCTAAAGATTAAATGAAATCATTTCTGGAAAAATCTCCGTTGCCGTTCCAGAGAAAAGTGGGTTCATCCAAAATGTTCAGTAAATATCGTTGCTGATTTATGTCAGTAAAACTAGAAAGTGTCAGGGCATAAACTCAACCGAATATGGTAGAATACCACCTAAAGATTAAATGACATAAATTTTGGAAAAATTTCCGGAGCCGTTCCAGAGAAAAGTCGGTTCATCCAAAATGGTCAGTAAAATCGTTGCTGATTTATGCCAGCCAAACTAGGAAGTGTCAGGGCATAAACTCAACGGAATATGGTAGAATACTAAAGATTAAATGACATCAATTTTGGAAAAATCTCCGTTGCCGTTCCAGAGAAAAGTGGGTTCATCCAAAATGGTCAGTAATAATCGTTGCTGATATATGCCAGCCAAACTGGAAAGTGTCAGGGCATAAGCTCAACGGAATATGTTAGAATACTAAGATTAAATGACATCAATTTTGGAAAAATCTCCGGAGCCGTTCCAGAGAAAAGTCGGTTCATCCAAAATGGTCAGTAAAATCGTTGCTGATTTATGCCAGCCAAACTAGGAAGTGTCAGGGCATAAATTCAACGGAATATGGTAGAATACTAAAGATTAAATGACATCAATTTTGGAAAAATCTCCGAAGCCGTTCCAGAGAAAAGTGGGTTCATTAAAAGTGGTCAGTAAAAATCGTTGCTGATTTATGACAGCCAAACAAGGAAGTGTGAGGGCATAAACTCAAATGGAATATGGTAGAATACCACCTAAAGATTAAATGACATAAATTTTGGAAAAATCTCCGGAACCGTTCAAAGAAATGTGGGTTCATCCAAAATGGTCAGTAAAAATCGTTGCTGATTTGTGCCAGCCAAACTAGGAAGTGTCAGGGCATAAACTTAACGGTATATGGTAGAATACCACCTAAACATTAAATGAAATCATTTCTGGAAAAATCTCCGTTGCTGTTCCAGAGAAAAGTGGGTTCATCCAAAATGGTCAGTAAATATCGTTGCTGATTTATGCCAGCAAAACTAGAAAGTGTCAGGGCATAAACTCAACGGAATATGGTAGAATACCACCTAAAGATTAAATGACATCAATTTTGGAAAAATTTCCGGAGCCGCTCCAGAGAAAAGTGTGTTCATCCAAAATGGTCAGCAAAAATGGTTTCTGATTTATGCCAGCCAAACTAGGAAGTGTCAGGGCATAAACTCAACTTAATATGGTAGAATACCCCCTAAAGATTAAATGACATCAATTTTGGAAAAAATCTCCGGAGCCGTTCCAAAAAAAAGTGGGTTCATCCAAAATGGTCAGTAAAAATCGTTGCTGATTTATGCCAGCCAAACTAGGAAGTGTCAGGGCATAAACTCAACGGAATATGGTAGAATACCACCTAAAGATTAAATGACATAAATTTTGGAAAAATCTCCGAAGCCGTTCCAGAGAAAAGTCGGTTCATCCAAAATGGTCAGTAAAATCGTTGCTGATTAATGCCAGCCAAACTAGAAAGTGTCAGGGCATAAACTCAACGGAATATCGTAGAATACCACCTAAATATTAAATGACATCAATTTTGGAAAAATTTCCGGAGCCGCTCCAGAGAAAAGTTGGTTCATCCAAAATGGTTTCTGATTTATGCCAGCCAAACTAGGAAGTGTCAGGGCATAAACTCAACTTAATATGGTAGAATACCCCCTAAAGATTAAATTACATCAATTTTAGAAAAAAATCTCCGGAGCCGTTCCAGAGAAAAGTGGGTTCATCCAAAATGGTCAGTTAAAATCGTTGCTGATTTATGCCAACCAAACTAGGAAGTGTCAGGGCATAAACTCAACGGAATATTGTAGAATACTAAAGATTAAATGATATCAATTTTGGAAAAATCTCCGAAGCCGTTCCAGAGAAAAGTGGGTTCAATAAAAATGGTCAGTAAAAATCGTTGCTGATTAATGCCAGCCAAACTAAGAAGTGTCTGGGCATAAACTCAACGGAATATGGTAGAATACCACCTAAAGTTTAAATGACATAAATTTTGGAAAAATCTCCGGAGCCGTTCCAGAGATAAGTGGGTTCATTAAAAATGGTCAGTAAAAATCGTTGCTGATTTATGACAGCCAACCAAGGAAGTGTCAGGGCATAAACTCAAATGGAATATGGTAGAATACCACCTAAAGATTAAATGACATACATTTTGGAAAAATCTCCGGAACCGTTCTAAAGAAATGTGGGTTCATCCAAAATGGTCTTAAAAATCGTTGCTGATTTGTGCCAGCCAAACTAGGAAGTGTCAGGGCATAAACTTAACGGTATATGGTAGAATACCACCTAAAGATTAAATGAAATCATTTCTGGAAAAATCTCCGTTGCCGTTCCAGAGAAAAGTGATTTATGCCAGCAAAACTAGAAAGTGTCAGGGCATAAACTCAACCGAATATGGTAGAATACCACCTAATGATTAAATGACATACATTTTGGAAAAATCTCCGGAGCCGTTCCAGAGAAAAGTCGGTTCATCCAAAATGGTCAGAAAAAATCGTTGCTAATATATGCCAGCCAAACTGGAAAGTGTCAGGGCATAAGCTCAACGGAATATGGTAGAATACCACCTAAAGATTAAATGACATCAATTTTGGAAAAATTTCCCGAGCCGCTCCAGAGAAAAGTGGGTTCATCCAAAATGGTCAGCAAAAATGGTTTCTGATTTATGCCAGCCAAACTAGGAAGTGTCAGGGCATAAACCCAACTTAATATGGTAGAATACCCCCTAAAGATTATATGACATCAATTTTGGAAAAAATCTCCGGAGCCGTTCCAGAGAAAAGTGGGTTCATCCAAAATGGTCAGTAAAAATCGTTGCTGATTTATGCCAGCCAAACTGAAAAGTGTCAGGCCATAAATTCAACGGAATATGGTAGAATACTTAAGATTAAATGACATCAATTTTGGAAAAATGTTTCGGAGCCGTTCCAGAGAAAAGTGGATTTATTAAAAAAAGTCAGTAAAATTCTTTGCTGATTTATGACAGCCAAACAAGGAAGTGTCAGGGCATAAACTCAAATGGAATATGGTAGAAATCCACCTAAAGATTAAATGACATAAATTTTGGAAAAATCTCCGGACCCGTTCCAGAGAAAAGTCGGTTCATCCAAAATGGTCAGTAAAATCGTTGCTGATTTATGCCAGCCAAACTAGGAAGTGTCAGGGCATAAACTCAAATGGAATATGGTAGAAATCCACCTAAAGATTAAATGACATAAATTTTGGAAAAATCTCCGGACCCGTTCCAGAGAAAAGTCGGTTCATCCAAAATGGTCAGTAAAATCGTTGCTGATTTATGCCAGCCAAACTAGGAAGTGTCAGGGCATAAACTCAACGGAATATGGTAGAATACTAAAGATTAAATGACATCAATTTTGGAAAAATCTCCGAAGCCGTTCCAGAGAAAAGTGGGTTCAATAAAAATGGTCAGTAAAAATCGTTGCTGATTAATGCCAGCCAAACTAGGAAGTGCCAGGGCATAAACTCAACGGAATATGGTAGAATACCACCTAAAGATTAAATGACATCAATTTTGGAAAAATTTCCCGAGCCGCTCCAGAGAAAAGTGGGTTCATCCAAAATGGTCAGCAAAAATGGTTTCTGATTTATGCCAGCCAAACTAGGAAGTGTCAGGGCATAAACCCAACTTAATATGGTAGAATACCCCCTAAAGATTATATGACATCAATTTTGGAAAAAATCTCCGGAGCCGTTCCAGAGAAAAGTGGGTTCATCCAAAATGGTCAGTAAAAATCGTTGCTGATTTATGCCAGCCAAACTGAAAAGTGTCAGGCCATAAATTCAACGGAATATGGTAGAATACTTAAGATTAAATGACATCAATTTTGGAAAAATGTCCGGAGCCGTTCCAGAGAAAAGTGGGTTTATTAAAAAAAGTCAGTAAAATTATTTGCTGATTTATGACAGCCAAACAAGGAAGTGTCAGGGCATAAACTCAAATGGAACATGGTAGAAATCCACCTAAAGATTAAATGACATAAATTTTGGAAAAATCTCCGGACCCGTTCCAGAGAAAAGTCGGTTCATCCAAAATGGTCAGTAAAATCGTTGCTGATTTATGCCAGCCAAACTAGGAAGTGTCAGGGCATAAACTCAACGGAATATGGTAGAATACTAAAGATTAAATGACATCAATTTTGGAAAAATCTCCGAAGCCGTTCCAGAGAAAAGTGGGTTCAATAAAAATGGTCAGTAAAAATCGTTGCTGATTAATGCCAGCCAAACTAGGAAGTGCCAGGGCATAAACTCAACGGAATATGGTAGAATACCACCTAAAGTTTAAATGACATAAATTTTGGAAAAATCTCCGGAGCCGTTCCAGAGAAAAGTGGGTTCATTAAAAATGGTCAGTAAAAATCGTTGCTGATTTATGACAGCAAAACAAGGAAGTGTCAGGGCATAAACTCAAATGGAATATGGTAGAATACCACCTAATGATTAAATGACATACATTTTGGAAAACTCTCCGGAACCGTTCCAAAGAAATGTGGGTTCATCCAAAATGGTCAGTAAAAATCGTTGCTGATTTGTGCCAGCCAAACTAGGAAGTGTCAGGGCATAAACTTAACGGTATATGGTAGAACCACCTAAAGATTAAATGAAATCATTTCTGGAAAAATCTCCGTTGCCGTTCCAGAGAAAAGTGGGTTCATCCAAAATGGTCAGTAAAAATCGTTGCTGATTTATACCAGCAAAACTAGAAAGTGTCAGGGCATAAACTCAACGGAATATGGTAGAATACCACCTAAAGATTAAATGACATCAATTTTGGAAAAATTTCCAGAGAAAAGTGTGTTCATCCAAAATGGTTTCTGATTTATGTCAGCCAAACTAGGAAGTGTCAGGGCATAAACTCAACGGAATATGGTAGAATACCACCTAAATATTAAATGACATCAATTTTGGATAAATCCCTGGAGCCGTTACAGAGAAAAGTGGGTTCATCCAAAATTGTAAACTATTCCTCTATATTCCGTTAAGTTTATGAAATAACACTTCCTAGTTTGGCTGGCATAAATCAGTTAGCAATGGCGGAAATAAGAAATCAAGAAATTTAGTGGCAACATCGGAATTGAAATTTAAGGCATTTTTTGGATATAATGATTTTAGAAATTTAGTGGAAAAGGATTAAAAACATCAACCTTCCGTTCCAGAGAAAAGTGGGTTTATCCAAAATGGTCAGTAAAAATCGTTGCTGATTTATGCCAGCAAAACTAGACAGTGTCAGGGCATAAACTCAACGGAATATGGTAGAATACCACCTAAAGATTAAATGACATCAATTTTGGAAAAATTTCCGGAGCCGCTCCAGAGAAAGGTGGGTTCATCCAAAATGGTCAGCAAAAATCGTTGCTGATTTATGCCAGCCAAACTAGGAAGTGTTAGGGCATTAACTCAACTTAATATGGTAGAATACCCCCTAAAGATTAAATGACATCAATTTTGGAAAAAATCTCCGGAGCCGTTCCCGAGAAAAGTGGGTTTATCCAAAATGGTCAGTAAAAATAGTTGCTGATTTATGCCAGCCAAACTAGGAAGTGTCAGGGCATAAACTCAACGGAATATGGTAGAATACCACCTAAAGATTAAATGACATAAATTTTGGAAAAATCTCCGAAGCCGTTCCAGAGAAAAGTCGGTTCATCCAAAATGGTCAGTAAAATCGTTGCTGATTTATGCCAGCCAAACTAGGAAGTGTCAGGGCATAAACTCAACGGAATATGGTAGAATACTAAAGATTAAATGACAT
Source organism: Pollenia amentaria (assembly GCA_943735925.1). Lineage (NCBI taxonomy): Eukaryota > Metazoa > Arthropoda > Insecta > Diptera > Polleniidae > Pollenia > Pollenia amentaria. The sequence goes on along the minus strand of OX031006.1, from coordinate 123,573,788 downwards.
CAATTTTGGAAAAATCTCCGAAGCCGTTCCAGAGAAAAGTGGGTTCAATAAAAATGGTCAGTAAATATCGTTGCTGATTAATGCCAGCCAAACTAGGAAGTGTCAGGGCATAAACTCAACGGAATATGGTAGAATACCACCTAAAGATTAAATGACATAAATTTTGGGAAAATCTCCGAAGCCGTTCCAGAGAAAAGTCGGTTCATTCAAAATGGTCAGTAAAATCGTTGCTGATTTATGTCAGCCAAACTAGGAAGTGTCAGGGCATAAACTCAACGGCATATGGTAGAATACTAAAGATTAAATGACATCAATTTTGGAAAAATCTCCGAAGCCGTTCCAGAGAAAAGTGGGTTCAATAAAAATGGTCAGTAAAAATCGTTGCTGATTAATGCCAGCCAAACTAGGAAGTGCCAGGGCATAAACTCAACGGAATATGGTAGAATACCACCTAAAGTTTAAATGACATAAATTTTGGAAAAATCTCCGGAGCCGTTCCAGAGAACAGTGGGTTCATTAAAAATGGTCAGTAAAAATCGTTGCTGATTTATGACAGCCAAACAAGGAAGTGTCAGGGCATAAACTCAAATGGAATATGGTAGAATACCACCTAAAGATTAAATGACATAAATTTTGGAAAAATCTTCGGAACCGTTCCAAAGAAATGTGGTTCATCCAAAATGGTCAGTAAAAATCGTCGCTGATTTGTGCCAGCCAAACTAGGAAGTGACAGGGCATAAACTTAAAGGTATATGGTAGAATACCACCTAAAGATTAAATGAAATCATTTCTGGAAAAATCTCCGTTGCTGTTCCAGAAAAGTGGGTTCATCCAAAATGGTCAGTAAAAATCGTTGCTGATTTATGCCAGCAAAACTAGAAAGTGTCAGGGCATAAACTCAACTTAATATGGTAGAATACCCCCTAAAGATTAAATGACATAAATTTTGGAAAATTCTCCGGAGCCGTTCCAGAGAAAAGTCGGTTCATCCAAAATGGTCAGTAAAAATCGTTGCTGATATATGCCAGCCAAACTGGAAAGTGTCAGGGCATAAGCTCAACGGAATATGTTAGAATACTAAGATTAAATGACATCAATTTTGGAAAAATCTCCGGAGCCGTTCCAGAGAAAAGTGGGTTCATTAAAAATGGTCAGTAAAAATCGTTGCTGAATTATGCAAGCCAAACAAGGAAGTGTCACGGCATAAACTCAACGGAATATGGTAGAATACTACCTTAATATTAAATGACATCAATTTTGGAAAAATCTCCGGAGCCGTTCCAGAGAAACGTGGGTTAATCCAAAATGGTCAGTAAAAATCGCTGCTGAGTTGTGCCAGCCAAACTAGCAAGTGTCAGGGCATAAACTTAACGGTATATAGTAGAATACCACCTAAAGATTAAATGAAATCATTTCTGGAAAAATCTCCGTTGCCGTTCCAGAGAAAAGTGGGTTCATCCAATATGGTCAGTAAAAATCGTTGCTGATTTATGCCAGCAAAACTAGAAAGTGTCAGGGCATAAACTCAACGGAATATGGTAGAATACCACCTAAAGATTAAATGACATAAATTTTGGAAAAATCCCCGGAGCCGTTCCAGAGAAAAGTAGGTTCATCCAAAATGGTCAGTAAAAATCGTTGCTGATATATGCCAGCCAAACTGGAAAGTGTCAGGGCATAAGCTCAACGGAATATGTTAGAATACTAAGATTAAATGACATCAATTTTGGAAAAATCTCTGGAGCCGTTCCAGAGAAAAGTGGGTTCATTAAAAATGGTCAGTAAAAATCGTTGATGAATTATGCCAGCCAAATATTGAAGTGTCGGGGCATAAACTCAATTGAATATGGCAGAATACTACCTTAATATTAAATGACATCAATTTTGGAAAAATCTCCGGAGCCGTTCCAGAGAAATGTGGGTTCATCCAAAATGGTCAGTAAAAATCGTTGCTGATTTATGCCAGCCAAACTAGGAAGTGTTAGGGCATAAACTCAACGGAATATGGTAGAATACCACCTAAAGATTAAATGAAATCAATTTTGGAAAAAAATGCGGAGCCGTTCCAGAGAAAAGTGGGTTCATCCAAAATGGTCAGTAAAAATCGTTGCTGATTTATGCCAGCCAAACTAGGAAGTGTCAGGGCATAAACTCAACGGAATATGGTAGAATACCACCTAAAGATTAAATTACATAAATTTTGGAAAAATCTCCGAAGCCGTTCCAGAGAAAAGTCGGTACATCCAAAATGGTCAGTAAAATCGTTGCTGATTTATGCCAGCCAAACTAGGAAGTGTCAGGGCATAAACTTAAAGGTATATGGTAGAATACCACCTAAAGATTAAATGACATAAATTTTGGAAAAATCTCCGAAGCCGTTCCAGAGAAAAGTCGGTTCATCCAAAATGGTCAGTAAAATCGTTGCTGATTAATGCCAGCCAAACTAGAAAGTGTCAGGGCATAAACTCAACGGAATATCGTAGAATACCACCTAAATATTAAATGACATCAAATTTGGAAAAATTTCCGGAGCCGCTAAAGAGAAAAGTTGGTTCATCCAAAATGGTCAGCAAAAATGGTTTCTGATTTATGCCAGCCAAACTAGGAAGTGTCAGGGCATAAACTCAACTTAATATGGTAGAATACCCCCTAAAGATTAAATGACGTCAATTTTGGAAAAAAATCTCCGGAGCCGTTCCAGAGAAAAGTGGGTTCATCCAAAATGGTCAGTTAAAATCGTTGCTGATTTATGCCAACCAAACTAGGAAGTGTCAGGGCATAAACTCAACGGAATATGGTAGAATACCACCTAAAGATTAAATGACATAAATTTTGGAAAAATCCCCGGAGCCGTTCCAGAGAAAAGTCGGTTCATCCAAAATGGTCAGTTAAAATCGTTGCTGATTTATGCCAACCAAACTAGGAAGTGTCAGGGCATAAACTCAACGGAATATGGTAGAATACCACCTAAAGATTAAATGACATAAATTTTGGAAAAATCTTCGGAACCGTTCCAAAGAAATGTGGTTCATCCAAAATGGTCAGTAAAAATCGTCGCTGATTTGTGCCAGCCAAACTAGGAAGTGACAGGGCATAAACTTAAAGGTATATGGTAGAATACCACCTAAAGATTAAATGAAATCATTTCTGGAAAAATCTCCGTTGCTGTTCCAGAAAAGTGGGTTCATCCAAAATGGTCAGTAAAAATCGTTGCTGATTTATGCCAGCAAAACTAGAAAGTGTCAGGGCATAAACTCAACTTAATATGGTAGAATACCCCCTAAAGATTAAATGACATAAATTTTGGAAAAATCTCCGGAGCCGTTCCAGAGAAAAGTCGGTTCATCCAAAATGGTCAGTAAAAATCGTTGCTGATATATGCCAGCCAAACTGGAAAGTGTCAGGGCATAAGCTCAACGGAATATGTTAGAATACTAAGATTAAATGACATCAATTTTGGAAAAATCTCCGGAGCCGTTCCAGAGAAAAGTGGGTTCATTAAAAATGGTCAGTAAAAATCGTTGCTGAATTATGCAAGCCAAACAAGGAAGTGTCACGGCATAAACTCAACGGAATATGGTAGAATACTACCTTAATATTAAATGACATCAATTTTGGAAAAATCTCCGGAGCCGTTCCAGAGAAACGTGGGTTAATCCAAAATGGTCAGTAAAAATCGTTGCTGAGTTGTGCCAGCCAAACTAGCAAGTGTCAGGGCATAAACTTAACGGTATATAGTAGAATACCACCTAAAGATTAAATGAAATCATTTCTGGAAAAATCTCCGTTGCCGTTCCAGAGAAAAGTGGGTTCATCCAATATGGTCAGTAAAAATCGTTGCTGATTTATGCCAGCAAAACTAGAAAGTGTCAGGGCATAAACTCAACGGAATATGGTAGAATACCACCTAAAGATTAAATGACATAAATTTTGGAAAAATCCCCGGAGCCGTTCCAGAGAAAAGTCGGTTCATCCAAAATGGTCAGTAAAAATCGTTGCTGATATATGCCAGCCAAACTGGAAAGTGTCAGGGCATAAGCTCAACGGAATATGTTAGAATACTAAGATTAAATGACATCAATTTTGGAAAAATCTCTGGAGCCGTTCCAGAGAAAAGTGGGTTCATTAAAAATGGTCAGTAAAAATCGTTGATGAATTATGCCAGCCAAATATTGAAGTGTCGGGGCATAAACTCAATTGAATATGGCAGAATACTACCTTAATATTAAATGACATCAATTTTGGAAAAATCTCCGGAGCCGTTCCAGAGAAATGTGGGTTCATCCAAAATGGTCAGTAAAAATCGTTGCTGATTTATGCCAGCCAAACTAGGAAGTGTTAGGGCATAAACTCAACGGAATATGGTAGAATACCACCTAAAGATTAAATGAAATCAATTTTGGAAAAAAATGCGGAGCCGTTCCAGAGAAAAGTGGGTTCATCCAAAATGGTCAGTAAAAATCGTTGCTGATTTATGCCAGCCAAACTAGGAAGTGTCAGGGCATAAACTCAACGGAATATGGTAGAATACCACCTAAAGATTAAATTACATAAATTTTGGAAAAATCTCCGAAGCCGTTCCAGAGAAAAGTCGGTACATCCAAAATGGTCAGTAAAATCGTTGCTGATTTATGCCAGCCAAACTAGGAAGTGTCAGGGCATAAACTTAAAGGTATATGGTAGAATACCACCTAAAGATTAAATGACATAAATTTTGGAAAAATCTCCGAAGCCGTTCCAGAGAAAAGTCGGTTCATCCAAAATGGTCAGTAAAATCGTTGCTGATTAATGCCAGCCAAACTAGAAAGTGTCAGGGCATAAACTCAACGGAATATCGTAGAATACCACCTAAATATTAAATGACATCAAATTTGGAAAAATTTCCGGAGCCGCTAAAGAGAAAAGTTGGTTCATCCAAAATGGTCAGCAAAAATGGTTTCTGATTTATGCCAGCCAAACTAGGAAGTGTCAGGGCATAAACTCAACTTAATATGGTAGAATACCCCCTAAAGATTAAATGACGTCAATTTTGGAAAAAAATCTCCGGAGCCGTTCCAGAGAAAAGTGGGTTCATCCAAAATGGTCAGTTAAAATCGTTGCTGATTTATGCCAACCAAACTAGGAAGTGTCAGGGCATAAACTCAACGGAATATGGTAGAATACCACCTAAAGATTAAATGACATAAATTTTGGAAAAATCCCCGGAGCCGTTCCAGAGAAAAGTCGGTTCATCCAAAATGGTCAGTAAAAATCGTTGCTGATATATGCCAGCCAAACTAGGAAGTGTCAGGGCATAAACTCAACGGAATATGGTAGAATACTAAAGATTAAATGACATCAATTTTGGAAAAATCTCCGAAGCCGTTCTAGAGAAAAGTGGGTTCAATAAAAATGGTCAGTAAAAATCGTTGCTGATTAATGCCAGCCAAACTAGGAATTGTCAGGGCATAAACTCAAATGGAATATGGTAGAATACCACCTAAAGATTAAATGACATAAATTTTGGAAAAATCTCCGGAGCCGTTCCAGAGAAAAGTGGGTTCATTAAAAATGGTCAGTAAAAATCGTTGCTGATTTATGACAGCCAAACAAGGAAGTGTCAGGGCATAAACTCAAATGGAATATGGTAGAATACCACCTAAAGATTAAATGACATAAATTTTGGAAAAATCTCCAGAACCGTTCCAAAGAAATGTGGTTCATCCAAAATGGTCAGTAAAAATCGTCGCTGATTTGTGCCAGCCAAACTAGGAAGTGTCAGGGCATAAACTTAAAGGTATATGGTAGAATACCACCTAAAGATTAAATGAAATCCTTTCTGGAAAAATCTCCGTTGCTGTTCCAGAGAAAAGTGGGTTCATCCAAAATGGTCAGTAAAAATCGTTGCTGATTTATGCCAGTAAAACTAGAAAGTGTCAGGGCATAAACTCAACCGAATATGGTAGAATACCACCTAAAGATTAAATGACATACATTTTGGAAAAATCTCCGGAGCCGTTCCAGAGAAAAGTCGGTTCATCCAAAATGGTCAGTAATAATCGTTGCTGATATATGCCAGCCAAACTGGAAAGTGTCAGGGCATAAGCTCAACGGAATATGTTAGAATACTAAGATTAAATGACATCAATTTTGGAAAAATCTCCGGAGCCGTTCCAGAGAAAAGTCGGTTCATCCAAAATGGTCAGTAAAAATCGTTGCTGATTTATGACAGCCAAACAAGGAAGTGTGAGGGCATAAACTCAAATGGAATATGGTAGAATACCACCTAAAGATTAAATGACATAAATTTTGGAAAAATCTCCGGAACCGTTCAAAGAAATGTGGGTTCATCCAAAATGGTCAGTAAAAATCGTTGCTGATTTGTGCCAGCCAAACTAGGAAGTGTCAGGGCATAAACTTAACGGTATATGGTAGAATACCACCTAAACATTAAATGAAATCATTTCTGGAAAAATCTCCGTTGCTGTTCCAGAGAAAAGTGGGTTCATCCAAAATGGTCAGTAAATATCGTTGCTGATTTATGCCAGCAAAACTAGAAAGTGTCAGGGCATAAACTCAACGGAATATGGTAGAATACCACCTAAAGATTAAATGACATAAATTTTGGAAAAATTTCCGGAGCCGCTTCAGAGAAAAGTGTGTTCATCCAAAATGGTCAGCAAAAATGGTTTCTGATTTATGCCAGCCAAACTAGGAAGTGTCAGGGCATAAACTCAACTTAATATGGTAGAATACCCCCTAAAGATTAAATGACATCAATTTTGGAAAAAATCTCCGGAGCCGTTCCAGAGAAAAGTGGTGTAATGTTTTATTACTAAAAGTAAAACACAAGCGAAGGTTGATGGATAATAATTGATTTTTATTTTCAAATTTTGTTTGCTTAAATACTATTTATGAGAATAAAACTTAACCTAATATTGAGTGACAATAAGTTCACTCAATCACTTATTCTAGTACTTAGCATTAACTTACATACAAATGATACGGTATTGTATCAGGCACACAGAAATCTTTAAATTACTTTATCAAATTGTATTTTCATTAATTATTACTCATATCGGTGTCCAGTGTATTAAGGAATTTATTCATAACTAAAGAATTTGTTAGATCAGCATAAATGTAACAACGTACATTGAACTACTGTTGTCGATTTTGTTGTCAAAATAAATAAGCGAACGTTGACCGTTGTTTATTTAAAATATCGAATTACACAAAAAGAATTTATAATTGTGACAACGAAAAACAATTCAGTTATGTTACTGACCTAACTTAATAATATTATCTGTTTGTTTATTTGTAAGAAAGAATGAATTGTGTGGATACACTACACCCCCAATCTTTCAGTTAAAATTTTATAATTTTGTTTGGAATTTTAAAATTTTAATTTATTATGTAATGTGATGTGTGCGTGGAACAATACTCATATGCTTTATATAGATTTTACAGTTTGTAATAAAAATGTATACAAAAGTTTTGTTTAATTTTTTTTTGTTAAAATATATTGTTTGTATTAAAAAAAATTTATTTTTATGTAATTCTTATATTTCAGTATTTGTAGTTTTATATCTCTTTTTTTTTTTTTTTTTTTTTTTTTATAATAGGCATAACTAAAAAAAATTTTTTTCTTAGGTTCTAATATTTTTGGTTTTGTTTACAATGTTTATATTTCTTTACTAAATTCTTATGTACAATTTTTGTTTTTCCATTTATTTTTATTTCTACATTAACATTATCTATATTCACTACTTCATAAGGGCCAATGTATGGTGCTTCATTTTTTCTTCTATTTTCTACTTTTACTAACACTAAATCTCCTATACTAAGATCTATCCTATTCATTTTATTGTACGATTCTATACTTCTATTTCTTTTTGTTAATTCTATTAACTTTCTAGCATTTTCTAAAGAATGCTTTAACCTTGTCTTTAATTCATTAGCATAGTTTTCTAAATTGTAAACCTTTGGATGATTCATGACTTCATCCCCTGGCAAACTTGGTAATTTTCCGAAAACTAGCTCAAAAGGTGAGTACTCTGTGTCTACATGAGGTGTTACGTTGTATGCGAATGCATAGTAAGGAATCCACTCTTCCCAATTATCATCCTTTACAAATGATAGGAAATATTCATTCAGAACTCTGTGGTTTCTTTCCACAGTACCAAGAGTTTCATGATGGTATGGTGTTGATAATTTTTGTTCTATTTTCAACAGACTACATATCTCCTTAAGCAACTCGTTTACAAATTCTGTTCCTCGATCTGATTTTAATGTTTTAAATCACCCCTATTCTGACTTTCGATTACGTCTCCGCATTCAGTTACGCTACGATCGAAAATTGGTATTCCAAACAAAAACTGAATCGAAAGAACAAGAAGAAGACAACAATGTTTACAAAACCAATTTGTTTACTATGGAATGTGGAATAAAAACAAAGAAATGAGCAAGTTTGTTACTATTTTAATAAACAAAAGTCACAACAATCAATAAAAATAGGAAAATAAAAAAATTTGTGCGATTAATAATAATAAAAATAAAATAATACAAAAGACTTGCGATCAGTGGCTTTATTGGTGGAAGAGGAGAACAATGTCACTCATAAAACTCTTTCTGGGCATCTATTTGCTATCTCAGCAAAGACAAGGTGTGACCCCTAATACCACTTGTGTTTGTTTCAAGCCCCGTCAATTGAATTACTTTTTCTTCTAATGGGCTAATGCACTGCAAGCGACAGTTTCCTCCTCCAGTGCTCATTAATTATTTGCCGAAAGTTTCCGCATTATGTAGCACTTCCAGTCAAACCATACCTACAGAGGAATAAGTACATGCGACATATTTATAATAAGTCATAAATACCTTCTTCCATGCGGTGTCACTTCTTGTTGGTGGTCCTAATGCATTAAGTGTTTGAGTTACCCCCTGCCAAAATACCTGAACTTCGTCCTTGGATCGTTTATGGTAGCCGCAAGCAATATCCTGTTTTGTTGACATTAAACTTGTCAGCATTTCGTATTGCTCTGGTGTCGTTGTTTTTGACTTGGAAAAATAAATCTTTACATTTTAGTACAACAAAAATTTATATAAATCACTTTTTAAAGATTTAATACTTACATTTTATCAATTAAACACTTTTTAAGTTTATAAAAGAGCAATCGAAAAAAATTCCGTTGCTAAAATATAAGCGTAGAAAAACTTAACTACGATCGTAAAACGGAATACCTACAATCGAAAGAAACGCAGCGGAATCGAAACTCTGAATACCAAAGTTGCCAAACGGAGAAAATTTCGATTCGAATCGAAAGTCAGAATAGGGGTGAATATACCATATTTTAATATCAAATTTTCTGTTAAGCATTTTGCTATTGACTTTGCTTCCTTGGTTTCCATTGGTGCGGCTATTATGTATTTGGTTAGTTCACATTGCATAGTTAGTATATACCGGTAGTTTCCTGATGGTCGTAGAGGTCCAACTGTATCTATGACTATAGTAGAAAAACTATCCTTTGGTGTGTCTGTGATACATAATGGTTCCTTGGTGTGTCTCACCTGTTTATTTCTTTGACAAAGGTCACATTTTAATACATAATTTTTTACCATTTTGAACATATTCTTCCATATGTATTTCTGTTTTAATTTTATTAAAGTTTTTCTAACTCCGAAATGTCCTCCGCATGGTGTGCTGTGATACAATTTAATTAATTCATGTTTTTTATTTTCATTTTCAATTCTTTGAGGATTTTTATACAGTAGAATTCTGACGTCTTTTTCTTTACCTTTATTTATGATTTCTTTCAATCTTTCTATTTTTATTTTCTTAAATATCTCGTCACTTTTTTCTAGTGCGAACTTTACACAATTCAATCTGCTTAAAACAGAAGGTAGTTTCTCCAACATATTATCTAAATAATAGGGATTATCGCTACATCTGACGGCCGTTTGATTTAATGCATGATTGTTTTCCACTACGAATTCTTTGGTCGACTTTTCTAATATAAATTTTAGCTTTCTTGCAAGTTTTATATCTTTTATGGAAGTACAATCCCATATTTTGAGTTGATCAGACTCTTCAGGATTTATATTACCATTTTCTTTGGATCGATCTCTTCTCTGTTTGTTTTTCTTTCTATTTTCCTCATTTCTTATTTCCTCATTTTGTATTTCTTCATTTTGTATCATTTTCTTTTTCATATCTCTTGTGATCACCAGCGTTTTCTTTATATTCTCTTCATTTTTTATTTCCTCATTTTGTGTAATTTTTCTTTTCATATTTGTTGTTATCACCAGCGTTTTCTTTATTTTGTAAGTACTGTCATGTATCGGGATAATTACTGTTTCGTTGTTGATGTTAAATGTTAGCACATATTTGTCATAGTCAATATTGCATTTATATCTCATTAAAAAATCTCTGCCAAGAATTCCATCCGTTTTTATTGGAAATTTATTTTCTACTAATTGTATTTTTTGACTAATTACATCGTTATTTATTTTAATTTTTATTTTTGTAGAACCCAGTGATTTAATTACATTTTCTGTGATTCCTGTTAAGTTGCAGTAATCATCTTGATTTTCCTCATAACTTTCTAAAAATTGTTCTTTGCACAGCGAGACATCTGCTCCTGTATCAATCAAAAACGTAAGTCTGTTCTTAACGCCAGCGATATGTAAATTTACATAATTTCTGAGGTTAGATGATATGCTATAGATTCTTTTCGTGTCTAGTTCATTCCCAATGGAGTCTCTGTGCGGGTTGACTCCGGGATTTGGAAGTTTCCCTGATCTTCCATGTGATTTATATTATAACTTCTGTTGTTTGTGTTTCGGCTTCTTTGGTTGTTGTTATTGCCTCTGTTATTATGAATTCTGTTATTGTTATTACCTCTGTTATTGCTGTTGTTAAAATTTATGTTACCATTGTTATTGTTGCTGTTATGATTTCTGTTATTATTGTTACCGTTGTTGTTATAATTTCTGTTGTTGTAGCCTGGTGTTTTGGTCAAACACATTTTTGCAAAGTGGTTGAATTTTCCACAGTTATGGCATTTATTTCCATCTGCGGGGCATCTACCATTATGGTTTCTACCACATTTTCTACAGTTTCTGTTTAACGAATTTTGATTCTGTTGTGTGTTGTAATGTAGTATCCGTTGTTGTTCTACACGAGATGAAGCGCTTTCGGCAATTTTCAAAGCTTCAGAAAATGTCGTTACTTGGCTTGCGTAGATAGTAGATATTAGTTGTGGGTCGGTTAACCCATTCAAAAATGCATTGAAAGCTATTTTATTGTTTGTGTTTACTATAGTGCTCCTACTAGATTCACCTTGTTCTAATACCTGCACCTCGTTTAATTCTGTAATGAGTTTCTCTATTTTTGCAGAAAAACCCAATATGTTGTTATCCTTTTGTGATATCCGTGTTATTTCATTCAGCAAAGTATTGGATGTCTTAAATGATTTGTAAGTCGTTTTTAATATCGATATTAGTTCTTCTATGGTTGTGGGTACTTGTACTTGTTTAATTCTGTTTTGTACACATAATTCCAGTCTTGATTTAAAAACGAAATTGAAAAAGGAAACATGCTTATCTGACGAAATAGATGCAAAGACCATTTCTAAATTTGATAAAAATGTTTGCAATTCATTAGTTTTACCCGAAAATTTTGGTATTAACTTTGTGATAGTTGAAAGCTCATTTAAATCTAAGGATGCCATGGCTACGTCTTGTCTTTTCTGTATTGAAGATTTCCTATCTAAATGTATTTTTAATAAATTGAGTGCTTCTTCTTTTAATTTTGAATTCCTTGTACATTTCGTTCTATTGCACTAACAATGCTAACTTTAATCCAAAAGCCTATCAGTACTATGACTAATACTATTATAATTATTGTTATTAAAAATTTCCTCATTGTGGTTTTTCAAAAATGCTTCTACTGTTAGAGTTGCCTATAATTCCCCAAATATTTGTCAATAATTCTACTTTTCTTTCTTCACTGATCTCCTTAGGCTCCTGGTAATCCTAGCTTATTAGGTTTTTTGGTTTATACATTTGATTTTGTTAATAGTTGTTCTTATTTATATATTTATTATTGGTTTTTAATTTTTTTTTAACTAAATTTAAATTTTTAAGTATGTAATCTATAAAATAATATTCGCAGGTCATCTGAGCACAATTCATCTCTGTTGTCATCATCACTAGCCATTTTTTTAAATACAACTGTAATCCTCAATTTGCAATTTCTGAAGGATCTCTCCACAGCTCGTTCATAGTCCTTGACGGGACATCCTTCTCTCTAGGAGTTTAGTATATAAAAAAAATTTTTTTTTTTTTTTGTAATCAAGGTCCTATAGATCTTCGACTAAGCTTAAGCTCTGTGTGTCGAGGATCTATTTCCTTAATTTAATTTTAAGCAAGGATAAGCAAGTTTGCTTTGTGGTCCTTTTGCTATATATAAATTAGATTAAGGATCAGAGCAGGATCGCCATGTAATGTTTTATTACTAAAAGTAAAACACAAGCGAAGGTTGATGGATAATAATTGATTTTTATTTTCAAATTTTGTTTGCTTAAATACTATTTATGAGAATAAAACTTAACCTAATATTGAGTGACAATAAGTTCACTCAATCACTTATTCTAGTACTTAGCATTAACTTACATACAAATGATACGGTATTGTATCAGGCACACAGAAATCTTTAAATTACTTTATCAAATTGTATTTTCATTAATTATTACTCATATCGGTGTCCAGTGTATTAAGGAATTTATTCATAACTAAAGAATTTGTTAGATCAGCATAAATGTAACAACGTACATTGAACTACTGTTGTCGATTTTGTTGTCAAAATAAATAAGCGAACGTTGACCGTTGTTTATTTAAAATATCGAATTACACAAAAAGAATTTATAATTGTGACAACGAAAAACAATTCAGTTATGTTACTGACCTAACTTAATAATATTATCTGTTTGTTTATTTGTAAGAAAGAATGAATTGTGTGGATACACTACACCCCCAATCTTTCAGTTAAAATTTTATAATTTTGTTTGGAATTTTAAAATTTTAATTTATTATGTAATGTGATGTGTGCGTGGAACAATACTCATATGCTTTATATAGATTTTACAGTTTGTAATAAAAATGTATACAAAAGTTTTGTTTAATTTTTTTTTGTTAAAATATATTGTTTGTATTAAAAAAAATTTATTTTTATGTAATTCTTATATTTCAGTATTTGTAGTTTTATATCTCTTTTTTTTTTTTTTTTTTTTTTTTTATAATAGGCATAACTAAAAAAAATTTTTTTCTTAGGTTCTAATATTTTTGGTTTTGTTTACAATGTTTATATTTCTTTACTAAATTCTTATGTACAATTTTTGTTTTTCCATTTATTTTTATTTCTACATTAACATTATCTATATTCACTACTTCATAAGGGCCAATGTATGGTGCTTCATTTTTTCTTCTATTTTCTACTTTTACTAACACTAAATCTCCTATACTAAGATCTATCCTATTCATTTTATTGTACGATTCTATACTTCTATTTCTTTTTGTTAATTCTATTAACTTTCTAGCATTTTCTAAAGAATGCTTTAACCTTGTCTTTAATTCATTAGCATAGTTTTCTAAATTGTAAACCTTTGGATGATTCATGACTTCATCCCCTGGCAAACTTGGTAATTTTCCGAAAACTAGCTCAAAAGGTGAGTACTCTGTGTCTACATGAGGTGTTACGTTGTATGCGAATGCATAGTAAGGAATCCACTCTTCCCAATTATCATCCTTTACAAATGATAGGAAATATTCATTCAGAACTCTGTGGTTTCTTTCCACAGTACCAAGAGTTTCATGATGGTATGGTGTTGATAATTTTTGTTCTATTTTCAACAGACTACATATCTCCTTAAGCAACTCGTTTACAAATTCTGTTCCTCGATCTGATTTTAATGTTTTAAATCACCCCTATTCTGACTTTCGATTACGTCTCCGCATTCAGTTACGCTACGATCGAAAATTGGTATTCCAAACAAAAACTGAATCGAAAGAACAAGAAGAAGACAACAATGTTTACAAAACCAATTTGTTTACTATGGAATGTGGAATAAAAACAAAGAAATGAGCAAGTTTGTTACTATTTTAATAAACAAAAGTCACAACAATCAATAAAAATAGGAAAATAAAAAAATTTGTGCGATTAATAATAATAAAAATAAAATAATACAAAAGACTTGCGATCAGTGGCTTTATTGGTGGAAGAGGAGAACAATGTCACTCATAAAACTCTTTCTGGGCATCTATTTGCTATCTCAGCAAAGACAAGGTGTGACCCCTAATACCACTTGTGTTTGTTTCAAGCCCCGTCAATTGAATTACTTTTTCTTCTAATGGGCTAATGCACTGCAAGCGACAGTTTCCTCCTCCAGTGCTCATTAATTATTTGCCGAAAGTTTCCGCATTATGTAGCACTTCCAGTCAAACCATACCTACAGAGGAATAAGTACATGCGACATATTTATAATAAGTCATAAATACCTTCTTCCATGCGGTGTCACTTCTTGTTGGTGGTCCTAATGCATTAAGTGTTTGAGTTACCCCCTGCCAAAATACCTGAACTTCGTCCTTGGATCGTTTATGGTAGCCGCAAGCAATATCCTGTTTTGTTGACATTAAACTTGTCAGCATTTCGTATTGCTCTGGTGTCGTTGTTTTTGACTTGGAAAAATAAATCTTTACATTTTAGTACAACAAAAATTTATATAAATCACTTTTTAAAGATTTAATACTTACATTTTATCAATTAAACACTTTTTAAGTTTATAAAAGAGCAATCGAAAAAAATTCCGTTGCTAAAATATAAGCGTAGAAAAACTTAACTACGATCGTAAAACGGAATACCTACAATCGAAAGAAACGCAGCGGAATCGAAACTCTGAATACCAAAGTTGCCAAACGGAGAAAATTTCGATTCGAATCGAAAGTCAGAATAGGGGTGAATATACCATATTTTAATATCAAATTTTCTGTTAAGCATTTTGCTATTGACTTTGCTTCCTTGGTTTCCATTGGTGCGGCTATTATGTATTTGGTTAGTTCACATTGCATAGTTAGTATATACCGGTAGTTTCCTGATGGTCGTAGAGGTCCAACTGTATCTATGACTATAGTAGAAAAACTATCCTTTGGTGTGTCTGTGATACATAATGGTTCCTTGGTGTGTCTCACCTGTTTATTTCTTTGACAAAGGTCACATTTTAATACATAATTTTTTACCATTTTGAACATATTCTTCCATATGTATTTCTGTTTTAATTTTATTAAAGTTTTTCTAACTCCGAAATGTCCTCCGCATGGTGTGCTGTGATACAATTTAATTAATTCATGTTTTTTATTTTCATTTTCAATTCTTTGAGGATTTTTATACAGTAGAATTCTGACGTCTTTTTCTTTACCTTTATTTATGATTTCTTTCAATCTTTCTATTTTTATTTTCTTAAATATCTCGTCACTTTTTTCTAGTGCGAACTTTACACAATTCAATCTGCTTAAAACAGAAGGTAGTTTCTCCAACATATTATCTAAATAATAGGGATTATCGCTACATCTGACGGCCGTTTGATTTAATGCATGATTGTTTTCCACTACGAATTCTTTGGTCGACTTTTCTAATATAAATTTTAGCTTTCTTGCAAGTTTTATATCTTTTATGGAAGTACAATCCCATATTTTGAGTTGATCAGACTCTTCAGGATTTATATTACCATTTTCTTTGGATCGATCTCTTCTCTGTTTGTTTTTCTTTCTATTTTCCTCATTTCTTATTTCCTCATTTTGTATTTCTTCATTTTGTATCATTTTCTTTTTCATATCTCTTGTGATCACCAGCGTTTTCTTTATATTCTCTTCATTTTTTATTTCCTCATTTTGTGTAATTTTTCTTTTCATATTTGTTGTTATCACCAGCGTTTTCTTTATTTTGTAAGTACTGTCATGTATCGGGATAATTACTGTTTCGTTGTTGATGTTAAATGTTAGCACATATTTGTCATAGTCAATATTGCATTTATATCTCATTAAAAAATCTCTGCCAAGAATTCCATCCGTTTTTATTGGAAATTTATTTTCTACTAATTGTATTTTTTGACTAATTACATCGTTATTTATTTTAATTTTTATTTTTGTAGAACCCAGTGATTTAATTACATTTTCTGTGATTCCTGTTAAGTTGCAGTAATCATCTTGATTTTCCTCATAACTTTCTAAAAATTGTTCTTTGCACAGCGAGACATCTGCTCCTGTATCAATCAAAAACGTAAGTCTGTTCTTAACGCCAGCGATATGTAAATTTACATAATTTCTGAGGTTAGATGATATGCTATAGATTCTTTTCGTGTCTAGTTCATTCCCAATGGAGTCTCTGTGCGGGTTGACTCCGGGATTTGGAAGTTTCCCTGATCTTCCATGTGATTTATATTATAACTTCTGTTGTTTGTGTTTCGGCTTCTTTGGTTGTTGTTATTGCCTCTGTTATTATGAATTCTGTTATTGTTATTACCTCTGTTATTGCTGTTGTTAAAATTTATGTTACCATTGTTATTGTTGCTGTTATGATTTCTGTTATTATTGTTACCGTTGTTGTTATAATTTCTGTTGTTGTAGCCTGGTGTTTTGGTCAAACACATTTTTGCAAAGTGGTTGAATTTTCCACAGTTATGGCATTTATTTCCATCTGCGGGGCATCTACCATTATGGTTTCTACCACATTTTCTACAGTTTCTGTTTAACGAATTTTGATTCTGTTGTGTGTTGTAATGTAGTATCCGTTGTTGTTCTACACGAGATGAAGCGCTTTCGGCAATTTTCAAAGCTTCAGAAAATGTCGTTACTTGGCTTGCGTAGATAGTAGATATTAGTTGTGGGTCGGTTAACCCATTCAAAAATGCATTGAAAGCTATTTTATTGTTTGTGTTTACTATAGTGCTCCTACTAGATTCACCTTGTTCTAATACCTGCACCTCGTTTAATTCTGTAATGAGTTTCTCTATTTTTGCAGAAAAACCCAATATGTTGTTATCCTTTTGTGATATCCGTGTTATTTCATTCAGCAAAGTATTGGATGTCTTAAATGATTTGTAAGTCGTTTTTAATATCGATATTAGTTCTTCTATGGTTGTGGGTACTTGTACTTGTTTAATTCTGTTTTGTACACATAATTCCAGTCTTGATTTAAAAACGAAATTGAAAAAGGAAACATGCTTATCTGACGAAATAGATGCAAAGACCATTTCTAAATTTGATAAAAATGTTTGCAATTCATTAGTTTTACCCGAAAATTTTGGTATTAACTTTGTGATAGTTGAAAGCTCATTTAAATCTAAGGATGCCATGGCTACGTCTTGTCTTTTCTGTATTGAAGATTTCCTATCTAAATGTATTTTTAATAAATTGAGTGCTTCTTCTTTTAATTTTGAATTCCTTGTACATTTCGTTCTATTGCACTAACAATGCTAACTTTAATCCAAAAGCCTATCAGTACTATGACTAATACTATTATAATTATTGTTATTAAAAATTTCCTCATTGTGGTTTTTCAAAAATGCTTCTACTGTTAGAGTTGCCTATAATTCCCCAAATATTTGTCAATAATTCTACTTTTCTTTCTTCACTGATCTCCTTAGGCTCCTGGTAATCCTAGCTTATTAGGTTTTTTGGTTTATACATTTGATTTTGTTAATAGTTGTTCTTATTTATATATTTATTATTGGTTTTTAATTTTTTTTTAACTAAATTTAAATTTTTAAGTATGTAATCTATAAAATAATATTCGCAGGTCATCTGAGCACAATTCATCTCTGTTGTCATCATCACTAGCCATTTTTTTAAATACAACTGTAATCCTCAATTTGCAATTTCTGAAGGATCTCTCCACAGCTCGTTCATAGTCCTTGACGGGACATCCTTCTCTCTAGGAGTTTAGTATATAAAAAAAATTTTTTTTTTTTTTTGTAATCAAGGTCCTATAGATCTTCGACTAAGCTTAAGCTCTGTGTGTCGAGGATCTATTTCCTTAATTTAATTTTAAGCAAGGATAAGCAAGTTTGCTTTGTGGTCCTTTTGCTATATATAAATTAGATTAAGGATCAGAGCAGGATCGCCATGTAATGTTTTATTACTAAAAGTAAAACACAAGCGAAGGTTGATGGATAATAATTGATTTTTATTTTCAAATTTTGTTTGCTTAAATATTATTTATGAGAATAAAACTTAACCTAATATTGAGTGACAATAAGTTCACTCAATCACTTATTCTAGTACTTAGCATTAACTTACATACAAATGATACGGTATTGTATCAGGCACACAGAAATCTTTAAATTACTTTATCAAATTGTATTTTCATTAATTATTACTCATATCGGTGTCCAGTGTATTAAGGAATTTATTCATAACTAAAGAATTTGTTAGATCAGCATAAATGTAACAACGTACATTGAACTACTGTTGTCGATTTTGTTGTCAAAATAAATAAGCGAACGTTGACCGTTGTTTATTTAAAATATCGAATTACACAAAAAGAATTTATAATTGTGACAACGAAAAACAATTCAGTTATGTTACTGACCTAACTTAATAATATTATCTGTTTGTTTATTTGTAAGAAAGAATGAATTGTGTGGATACACTACAGTGGGTTCATCCAAAATGGTCAGTAAAAATCGTTGCTGATTTATGCCAGCCAAACTAGGAAGTGTCAGGGCATAAACTCAACGGAATATGGTAGAATACCACCTAAAGATTAAATGACATACATTTTGGAAAAATCTCCGAAGCCGTTCCAGAGAAAAGTCGGTTCATCCAAAATGGTCAGTAAAATCGTTGCTGATTAATGCCAGCCAAACTAAAAAGTGTCAAGGCATAAACTCAACGGAATATCGTAGAATACCACCTAAATATTAAATGACATCAATTTTGGAAAAATTTCCGGAGCCGCTCCAGAGAAAAGTTGGTTCATCCAAAATGGTCAGCAAAAATGGTTTCTGATTTATGCCAGCCAAACTAGGAAGTGTCAGGGCATAAACTCAACTTAATATGGTAGAATACCCCCTAAAGATTAAATGACATCAATTTTGGAAAACAATCTCCGGAGCCGTTCCAGAGAAAAGTGGGTTCATCCAAAATGGTCAGTTAAAATCGTTGCTGATTTATGCCAACCAAACTAGGAAGTGTCAGGGCATAAACTCAACGGAATATGGTAGAATACTAAAGATTAAATGACATCAATTTTGGAAAAATCTCCGAAGCCGTTCCAGAGAAAAGTGGGTTCAATAAAAATGGTCAGTAAAAATCGTTGCTGATTAATGCCAGCCAAACTAAGAAGTGTCAGGGCATAAACTCAACGGAATATGGAGAATACCACCTAAAGTTTAAATGACATACATTTTGGAAAAATCTCCGGAGCCGTTCCAGAGATAAGTGGGTTCATTAAAAATGGTCAGTAAAAATCGTTGCTGATTTATGACAGCCAAACAAGGAAGTGTCAGGGCATAAACTCAAATGGAATATGGTAGAATACCACCTTAAGATTAAATGACATAAATTTTGGAAAAATCTCCGGAACCGTTCTAAAGAAATGTGGGTTCATCCAAAATGGTCTGTAAAAATCGTTGCTGATTTGTGCCAGCCAAAGTAGGAAGTGTCAGGGCATAAACTTAACGGTATATGGTAGAATACCACCTAAAGATTAAATGAAATCATTTCTGGAAAAATCTCCGTTGCCGTTCCAGAGAAAAGTGATTTATGCCAGCAAAACTAGAAAGTGTCAGGGCATAAACTCAACCGAATATGGTAGAATACCACCTAAAGATTAAATGACATACATTTTGGAAAAATCTCCGGAGCCGTTCCAGAGAAAAGTCGGTTCATCCAAAATGGTCAGTAAAAATCGTTGCTAATATATGCCAGCCAAACTGGAAAGTGTCAGGGCATAAGCTCAACGGAATATGTTAGAATACTAAGATTAAATGACATCAATTTTGGAAAAATCTCCGGAGCCGTTCCAGAGAAAAGTGGGTTCATTAAAAATGGTCAGTAAAAATCGCTGCTGAATTATGCCAGCCAAATAAGGAAGTGTCAGGGCATAAACTCAACGGAATATGTTAGAATACTAAAGATTAAATTACATCAATTTTGGAAAAATGTCCGGAGCCGTTCCAGAGAAAAGTGGGTTTATTAAAAATAGTCAGTAAAATTCTTTGCTGATTTATGACAGCCAAACTAGGAAGTGTTAGGTTATAAACTTAACGGAAAATAGAGGAATAGTTTACAATTTTGGATGAACCCACTTTTCTCTGTAACGGCTCCGGGGATTTATCCAAAATTGATGTCATTTAATATTTAGGTGGTATTCTACCATATAACGATGAGTTTATGCCCTAACACTTCCTAGTTTGGCTGGCATAAATCAGCAACGAGCAACGTCAACAAACGTCCGCCCAGAAAGCAAGGAAAGTTAGCAATGGCGGAAATAAGAAATCAAGGGATTTAGTGGCAACATCGGAATTGAAATTTAAGGCATTTTTTGGATATAATGGTTTTAGAAATTTAGTGGAAAAGGATTAAAAACATCAACCTTCCGTTCCAGAGAAACGTGGGTTCATCCAAAATGGTCAGTAAAAATCGTTGCTGATTTATGCCAGCCAAACAAGGAAGTGTCAGGGCATAAACTCAAATGGATTATGGTAGAATACCACCTAAAGATTAAATGACATAAATTTTGGAAAAATCTCCGGAACCGTTCCAAAGAAATGTGGTTCATCCAAAATGGTCAGTAAAAATCGTCGCTGATTTGTGCCAGCCAAACTAGGAAGTGTCAGGGCATAAACTTAAAGGTATATGGTAGAATACCACCTAAAGATTAAATGAAATCCTTTCTGGAAAAATCTCCGTTGCTGTTCCAGAGAAAAGTGGGTTCATCCAAAATGGTCAGTAAAAATCGTTGCTGATTTATGCCAGTAAAACTAGAAAGTGTCAGGGCATAAACTCAATCGAATATGGTAGAATACCACCTAAAGATTAAATGACATACATTTTGGAAAAATCTCCGGAGCCGTTCCACAGAAAAGTCGGTTCATCCAAAATGGTCAGTAATAATCGTTGCTGATATATGCCAGCCAAACTGGAAAGTGTCAGGGCATAAGCTCAACGGAATATGTTAGAATACTAAGATTAAATGACATCAATTTTGGAAAAATCTCCGGAGCCGTTCCAGAGAAAAGTCGGTTCATCCAAAATGGTCAGTAAAAATCGTTGCTGATTTATGACAGCCAAACAAGGAAGTGTGAGGGCATAAACTCAAATGGAATATGGTAGAATACCACCTAAAGATTAAATGACATAAATTTTGGAAAAATCTCCGGAACCGTTCAAAGAAATGTGGGTTCATCCAAAATGGTCAGTAAAAATCGTTGCTGATTTGTGCCAGCCAAACTAGGAAGTGTCAGGGCATAAACTTAACGGAATATGGTAGAATACCACCTAAAGATTAAATGATATCAATTTTGGAAAAATTTCCGGAGCCGCTCCAGAGAAAAGTGTGTTCATCCAAAATGGTCAGCAAAAATGGTTTCTGATTTATGCCAGCCAAACTAGGAAGTGTCAGGGCATAAACTCAACGGAATATGGTAGAATACTAAAGATTAAATGATATCAATTTTGGAAAAATTTCCGGAGCCGCTCCAGAGAAAAGTGTGTTCATCCAAAATGGTCAGCAAAAATGGTTTCTGATTTATGCCAGCCAAACTAGGAAGTGTCAGAGCATAAACTCAACTTAATATGGTAGAATACCCCCTAAAGATTAAATGACATCAATTTTGGAAAAAATCTCCGGAGCCGTTCCAGAGAAAAGTGGGTTCATCCAAAATGGTCAGTAAAAATCGTTGCTGATTTATGCCAGCCAAACTAGGAAGTGTCAGGGCATAAACTCAACGGAATATGGTAGAATACCACCTAAAGATTAAATGACATAAATTTTGGAAAAATCTCCGAAGCCGTTCCAGAGAAAAGTCGGTTCATCCAAAATGGTCAGTAAAATCGTTGCTGATTAATGCCAGCCAAACTAGAAAGTGTCAGGGCATAAACTCAACGGAATATCGTAGAATACCACCTAAATATTAAATGACATCAATTTTGGAAAAATTTCCGGAGCCGCTCCAGAGAAAAGTTGGTTCATCCAAAATGGTCAGCAAAAATGGTTTCTGATTTATGCCAGCCAAACTAGGAAGTGTCAGGGCATAAACTCAACTTAATATGGTAGAATACCCCCTAAAGATTAAATGACATCAATTTTGGAAAAAAATCTCCGGAGCCGTTCCAGAGAAAAGTGGGTTCATCCAAAATGGTCAGTTAAAATCGTTGCTGATTTATGCCAACCAAACTAGGAAGTGTCAGGGCATAAACTCAACGGAATATGGTAGAATAATAAAGATTAAATCACATCAATTTTGGAAACATCTCCGAAGCCGTTCCAGAGAAAAGTGGGTTCAATAAAAATGGTCAGTAAAAATCGTTGCTGATTAATGCCAGCCAAACTAAGAAGTGTCAGGGCATAAACTCAACGGAATATGGTAGAATACCACCTAAAGTTTAAATGACATAAATTTTGGAAAAATCTCCGGAGCCGTTCCAGAGAAAAGTGGGTTCATCCAAAATGGTCAGTAAAAATCGTTGCTGATTTATGCCAGCCAAACTAGGAAGTGTCAGGGCATAAACTCAACGGAATATGGTAAAATACCACCTAAAGATTAAATGACATAAATTTTGGAAAAATCTCCGAAGCCGTTCCAGAGAAAAGTCGGTTCATCCAAAATGGTCAGTAAAATCGTTGCTGATTAATGCCAGCCAAACTAGAAAGTGTCAGGGCATAAACTCAACGGAATATCGTAGAATACCACCTAAATATTAAATGACATCAATTTTGGAAAAATTTCCGGAGCCGCTCCAGAGAAAAGTTGGTTCATCCAAAATGGTCAGCAAAAATGGTTTCTGATTTATGCCAGCCAAACTAGGAAGTGTCAGGGCATAAACTCAACTTAATATGGTAGAATACCCCCTAAAGATTAAATGACATCAATTTTGGAAAAAAATCTCCGGAGCCGTTCCAGAGAAAAGTGGGTTCATCCAAAATAGTCAGTTAAAATCGTTGCTGATTTATGCCAACCAAACTAGGAAGTGTCAGGGCATAAACTCAACGGAATATGGTAGAATACTAAAGATTAAATGACATCAATTTTGGAAACATCTCCGAAGCCGTTCCAGAGAAAAGTGGGTTCAATAAAAATGGTCAGTAAAAATCGTTGCTGATTAATGCCAGCCAAACTAAGAAGTGTCAGGGCATAAACTCAACGGAATATGGTAGAATACCACCTAAAGTTTAAATGACATACATTTTGGAAAAATCTCCGGAGCCGTTCCAAAGAAAAGTGGGTTCATCCAAAATGGTCAGTAAAAATCGTTGCTGATTTATGACAGCCAAACAAGGAAGTGTCAGGGCATAAACTCAAATGGAATATGGTAGAATACCACCTAAAGATTAAATGACATAAATTTTGGAAAAATCTCCGAAGCCGTTCCAGAGAAAAGTCGGTTCATCCAAAATGGTCAGTAAAATCGTTGCTGATTAATGCCAGCCAAACTAGAAAGTGTCAGGGCATAAACTCAGCGGAATATCGTAGAATACCACCTAAATATTAAATGACATCAATTTTGGAAAAATTTCCGGAGCCGCTCCAGAGAAAAGTTGGTTCATCCAAAATGGTCAGCAAAAATGGTTTCTGATTTATGCCAGCCAAACTAGGAAGTGTCAGGGCATAAACTCAACTTAATATGGTAGAATACCCCCTAAAGATTAAATGACATCAATTTTGGAAAAAAATCTCCGGAGCCGTTCCAGAGAAAAGTGGGTTCATCCAAAATGGTCAGTTAAAATCGTTGCTGATTTATGCCAACCAAACTAGGAAGTGTCAGGGCATAAACTCAACGGAATATGGTAGAATACTAAAGATTAAATGACATCAATTTTGGAAAAATCTCCGAAGCCGTTCCAGAGAAAAGTGGGTTCAATAAAAATGGTCAGTAAAAATCGTTGCTGATTAATGCCAGCCAAACTAAGAAGTGTCAGGGCATAAACTCAACGGAATATGGTAGAATACCACCTAAAGTTTAAATGACATAAATTTTGGAAAAATCTCCGGAGCCGTTCCAGAGATAAGTGGGTTCATTAAAAATGGTCAGTAAAAATCGTTGCTGATTTATGACAGCCAAACAAGGAAGTGTCAGGGCATAAAGTCAAATGGATTATGGTAGAATACCACCTAAAGATTAAATGACATAAATTTTGGAAAAATCTCCGGAACCGTTCTAAAGAAATGTGGGTTCATCCAAAATGGTCTGTAAAAATCGTTGCTGGTTTGTGCCAGCCAAAGTAGGAAGTGTCAGGGCATAAACTTAACGGTATATGGTAGAATACCACCTAAAGATTAAATGAAATCATTTCTGGAAAAATCTCCGTTGCCGTTCCAGAGAAAAGTGATTTATGCCAGCAAAACTAGAAAGTGTCAGGGCATAAACTCAACCGAATATGGTAGAATACCACCTAAAGATTAAATGACATACATTTTGGAAAAATCTCCGGAGCCGTTCCAGAGAAAATTCGGTTCATCCAAAATGGTCAGTAAAAATCGTTGCTAAAATATGCCAGCCAAACTGGAAAGTGTCAGGGCATAAGCTCAACGGAATATGTTAGAATACTAAAGATTAAATGACATCAATTTTGGAAAAATGTCCGGAGCCGTTCCAGAGAAAAGTGGGTTTATTTAAAATAGTCAGTAAAATTCTTTGCTGATTTATGACAGCCAAACTAGGAAGTGTTAGGCTATAAACCTAACGGAATATAGAGGAATAGTTTACAATTTTGGATGAACCCACTTTTCTCTGTAACGGCTCCGGGGATTTATCCAAAATTGATGTCATTTAATATTTAGGTGGTATTCTACCATATAACGATGAGTTTATGCCCTAACACTTCCTAGTTTGGCTGGCATAAATCAGCAACGAGCAACGTCAACAAACGTCCGCCCAGAAAGCAAGGAAAGTTAGCAATGGCGGAAATAAGAAATCAAGGGATTTAGTGGCAACATCGGAATTGAAATTTAAGGCATTTTTTGGATATAATGATTTTAGAAATTTAGTGGAAAATGATTAAAAACATCAACCTTCCGTTCCAGAGAAAAGTGGGTTCATCCAAAATGGTCAGTAAAAATCGTTGCTGATTTATGCCAGCAAAACTAGAAAGTGTCAGGGCATAAACTCAACGGAATATGGTAGAATACCACCTAAAGATTAAATGACATCAATTTTGGAAAAATTTCCCGAGCCGCTCCAGAGAAAAGTGGGTTCATCCAAAATGGTCAGCAAAAATGGTTTCTGATTTATGCCAGCCAAACTAGGAAGTGTCAGGGCATAAACCCAACTTAATATGTTAGAATACCCCCTAAAGATTATATGACATCAATATTGGAAAAAATCTCCGGAGCCGTTCCAGAGAAAAGTGGGCTCATCCAAAATGGACAGTAAAAATCGTTGCTGATTTATGCCAGCCAAACTGAAAAGTGTCAGGCCATAAATTCAACGGAATATGGTAGAATACTTAAGATTAAATGACATCAATTTTGGAAAAATGTCCGGAGCCGTTCCAGAGAAAAGTGGGTTTATTAAAAATAGTCAGTAAAATTCTTTGCTGATTTATGAAAGCCAAATAAGGAAGTGTCAGGGCATAAACTCAAATGGAATATGGTAGAATACCACCTAAAGATTAAATGACATCAATTTTGGAAAAATCTCCGGAGCCGTTCCAGAGAAAAGTCGGTTCATCCAAAATGGTCAGTAAAATCGTTGCTGATTTATGCCGGCCAAACTAGGAAGTGTCAGGGCATAAACTCAACGGAATATGGTAGAATACTAAAGATTAAATGACATCAATTTTGGCAATATCTCCGAAGCCGTTCCAGAGAAATGTGGGTTCAATAAAAATGGTCAGTAAAAATCGTTGCTGATTAATGCCAGCCAAACTAGGAAGTGCCAGGGCATAAACTCAACGGAATATGGTAGAATACCACCTAAAGTTTAAATGACATAAATTTTGGAAAAATCTCCGGAGCCGTTCCAGAGAAAAGTGGGTTCATTAAAAATGGTCAGTAAAAATCGTTGCTGATTTATGACAGCCAAACAAGGAAGTGTCAAGGCATAAACCCAAATGGAATATGGTAGAATACCACCTAAAGATTATATGACATAAATTTTGGAAATATCTCCGGAACCGTTCCAAAGAAATGTGCGTTCATCCAAAATGGTCAGTAAAAATCGTTGCTGATTTGTGCCAGCCAAACTAGGAAGTGTCAGGGCATAAACTTAACGGTATATGGTAGAACCACCTAAAGATTAAATGAAATCAATTCTGGAAAAATCTCCGTTGCCGTTCCAGAGAAAAGTGGGTTCATCTAAAATGGTCAGTAAAAATCGTTGCTGATTTATGCCAGCAAGACTAGAAAATGTCAGGGCATAAGCTCAACGGAATATGGTAGAATACGACCTAAAGATTAAATGACATAAATTTTGGAAAAATCTCCGGAGCCGTTCCAGAGAAAAGTGGGTTCATCCAAAATGGTCAGCAAAAATGGTTTCTGATTTATGCCAGCCAAACTAGGAAGTGTCAGGGCATAAACCCAACTTAATATGGTAGAATACCCCCTAAAGATTATATGACATCAATTTTGGAAAAAATCTCCGGAGCCGTTCCAAAGAAAAGTGGGTTCATCCAAAATGGTCAGTAAAAATCGTTGCTGATTAATGCCAGCCAAACTAGGAAGTGCCAGGGCATAAACTCAACGGAATATGGTAGAATACCACCTAAAGTTTAAATGACATAAATTTTGGAAAAATCTCCGGAGCCGTTCCAGAGAAAAGTGGGTTCATTAAAAATGGTCAGCAAAATTCGTTGCTGATTTATGACAGCCAAACAAGGAAGTGTCAGGACATAAACTCAAATGGAATATGGTAGAATGCTAAAGATTAAATGACATGAATTTTGGTAAACTCTCCGGAGCCGTTCCAGAGAAAAGTGGGTTCATTAAAAATGGTCAGTAAAAATCGTTGCTGAATTATGCCAGCCAAATAAGGAAGTGTCAGGGCATAAGCTCAACGGAATATGGTAGAATACTTGGAAAAATCTCCGGAGCCGTTCCAGAGAAAAGTGGGTTAATTAAAAATGGTCAGTAAAAATCGTTGCTGAATTATGCCAGCCAAACAAGGAAGTGTCAGGGCATAAACTCAACGGAATATGGTAGAATACCACCTTAATATTAAATGACATCAATTTTGGAAAAATGTCCGGAGCCGTTCCAGAGAAAAGTGGGTTCATTAAAAATGGTCAGCAAAATTCGTTGCTGATTTATGACAGCCAAACAAGGAAGTGTCAGGACATAAACTCAAATGGAATATGGTAGAATGCTAAAGATTAAATGACATGAATTTTGGTAAACTCTCCGGAGCCGTTCCAGAGAAAAGTGGGTTCATTAAAAATGGTCAGTAAAAATCGTTGCTGAATTATGCCAGCCAAATCAGGAAGTGTCAGGGCATAAACTCAACGGAATATGATAGAATACCACCTAAAGATTAAATTACATCAATTTTGGAAAAATCTCCGGAGCCGTTCCAGAGAAAAGTGGGTTCATTAAAAAGGGTCAGTAAAATTCGTTGCTGATTTATGCCAGCCAAACAAGGAAGTGTCAGGGAATAAACTCAACGGAATATGGTAGAATACCACCTAAATATTAAATGACAGCAATTTGTGAAAAATCTCCGGAGTCGTTCCAGAGAAAACTGGGTTCATTCAAAATGGTCAGTAAAAATCGTTGCTGATTTATGCCAGCCAAACTAGGAAGTGTTAGTTCATAAACTTAACGGAATATAGAGGAATAGTTTACAATTTTGGATGAACCCACTTTTCTCTGTAAAATTGATGTCATTTAATATTTAGGTGGTATTCTACCATATTCCGTTGAATTTATGCCCTAACACTTCCTAGTTTGGCTGGCATAAATCTGCAACGAGCAACATCAACAAACGTCCGCACAGAAAGCAAGGAAAGTTAGCAACGGCGGAAATAAGAAATCAAGGGTTTTAGTGGCAACATCGGAATTGAAATTTAGTGGAAAAGGATTAAAAACATCAACCTTCCGTTCCAGAGAAGAGTGGGTTCATCCAAAATGATCAGTAAAAATCGTTGCTGATTTATGCCAGCCAAACTAGGAAGTGTTAGTTCATAAACTTAACGGAATATAGAGGAATAGTTTACAATTTTGGATGTACCCACTTTTCTCTGTAAAATTGATGTCATTTAATATTTAGGTGGTATTCTACCATATTCCGTTGAGTTTATGCCCTGACACTTCCTAGTTTGGCTGGCATAAATCAGCAACGATTTTTACTGACCATTTTTAATGAACCCACTTTTCTCTGGAACGGTTCCGGAGATTTTTTCAATTCCGATGTTGCCACTAAATCCCTTCATTTCTTATTTCCGCCATTGCTAACTTTCCTTGTTTTCTGGTCGGACGTTTGTTGACGTTGCTCGTTGCTGATTTATGCCAGCCAAACTAGAAAGTGTCAGGGCATAAACTCAACGGAATATGGTAGAATACCACCTAAATATTAAATGACATCAATTTGCTGATTTATGACAGCCAAACAAGGAAGTGTCAGGGCATAAACTCAAATGGAATATGGTAGAATACCACCTAAAGATTAAATGACATAAATTTTGGAAAACTCTCCGGAACCGTTCCAAAGAAATGTGGGTTCATCCAAAATGGTCAGTAAAAATCGTTGCTGATTTGTGCCAGCCAAACTAGGAAGTGTCAGGGTATAAACTTAACGGTATATGGTAGAACCACCTAAAGATTAAATGAAATCATTTCTGGAAAAATCTCCGTTGCCGTTCCAGAGAAAAGTGGGTTCATCCAAAAATGGTCAGTAAAAATCGTTGCTGATTTATGCCAGCAAGACTAGAAAATGTCAGGGCATAAACTCAACGGGATATGTTAGAATACTAAAGATTAAATGAAATCAATTTTGGAAAAATCTCCGGAGCCGTTCCAGAGAAAAGTGGGTTCATTAAAAAGGGTCAGTAAAATTCGTTGCTGATTTATGCCAGCCAAACAAGGAAGTGTCAGGGAATAAACTCAACGGAATATGGTAGAATACCACCTAAATATTAAATGACAGCAATTTGTGAAAAATCTCCGGAGTCGTTCCAGAGAAAACTGGGTTCATTCAAAATGGTCAGTAAAAATCGTTGCTGATTTATGCCAGCCAAACTAGGAAGTGTTAGTTCATAAACTTAACGGAATATAGAGGAATAGTTTACAATTTTGGCTGAACCCACTTTTCTCTGTAAAATTTATGTCATTTAATATTAAGGTGGTATTCTACCATATTCCGTTGAATTTATGCCCTAACACTTAATAGTTTGGCTGGCATAAATCTGCAACGAGCAACATCAACAAACGTCCGCCCAGAAAGCAAGGAAAGTTAGCAACGGCGGAAATAAGAAATCAAGGGATTTAGTGGCAACATCGGAATTTAAATTAAGTGGAAAAGGATTAAAAACATCAACCTTCCGTTCCAGAGAAGAGTGGGTTCATCCAAAATGATCAGTAAAAATCGTTGCTGATTTATGCCAGCCAAACTAGGAAGTGTTAGTTCATAAACTTAACGGAATATAGAGGAATAGTTTACAATTTTGGATGAACCCACTTTTCTCTGTAAAATTGATGTCATTTAATATTTAGGTGGTATTCTACCATATTCCGTTGAGTTTATGCCCTGACACTTCCTAGTGTGGCTGGCATAAATCAGCAACGATTTTTACTGACCATTTTTAATGAACCCACTCTTCTCTGGAACGGAAGGTTGATGTTTTTAATCCTTTTCCACTAAATTTCTCTGGAACGGTTCCGGAGATTTTTTCAATTCCGATGTTGCCACTAAATCCCTTCATTTCTTATTTCCGCCATTGCTAACTTTCCTTGTTTTCTGGGCGGACGTTTGTTGACGTTGCTCGTTGCTGATTTATGCCAGCCAAACTAGAAAGTGTCAGGGCATAAACTCAACGGAATATGGTAGAATACCACCTAAATATTAAATGACATCAATTTTGGAAAAATCCCCGTAGACGTTACAGAGAAAAGTGGGTTCATCCAAAATTGTAAACTATTCCTCTATATTCCGTTAAGTTTATGACCTAACACTTACTAGTTTGGCTGGCATAAATCAGCAACGATTTTTACTGACCATTTTGGATGAACCCACTTTTCTATGAAACGGCTCCAGAGATTTTTCCAAAATTGATGTCATTTAATCTTTAGGTGGTATTCTACAATATTCCGTTGAGTTTATGCCCTGACACTTTCCAGTTTGGCTGGCATAAATCAGCAACGATTTTAACTGACCATTTTGGATGAACCCACTTTTCTCTGGAACGGAAGGTTGATGTTTTTAATCCTTTTCCACTAAATTTCTTGAATTATTATATCCATGGTGAAATAAATAGGTGGCATTACTATGCCAGACGAGGATTTTTTTGCTCTTCTATTGTTTGTCTAGTATTATGTCAAAGTTTTGCTTATGTTTATAAAAATTCCACGTTTTGTGCTGTGAATTAGAGATGAGCGATATTTCTGTACCTGTGATTTAATCACTGTTACTGAAAAATCACGAATCACAGTTGTGACCAAATTTGTCAAGTAACAGGTACTTTCTAAGTCGTTCTTTTTGTATTTTGTTACATATACAAATTTATGATATTTCACTGTTTGTGTGGGTAATAGCTTTTTTTGAATGAAATGTCTAATTATATTGCTGTTCCTTTCATTCTCTCTTCTATCTTATTAGAATTTTTTTATGCCAAAATTTATTTGTGCAAGTATGTATGTATATGAAAGTAAACAGATTTGAAAGCTCTTACAATTTGTTGTTGTTTCTTTGTAAAGTGCTTACAAAAGCTCGCGCATTGTACATATAGCTTGGCCGCAATTGCTTTAAAAGAACAGAAAACTGATAAACCGTGATCACAATCACAGTTTAAAGGAGCAGTGATTTTTAAATCACATTCACTAATCACGATGATCTTTAAAAATCACGGGATCGCTCATCTCTACTGTGAATATTGTATTGTATTAAAGTTTTTGATTATTTAAATAAAAATTAAATAAGATAGTAACCATAGTGAAATAAAAATTGGTTAAAAATTATTTTATTTCATCGCGTTCGGCGGCAAAATTTGATTTTAATTAATTATAGGCCCTAATCACATAAAACGCAACGCACGCCAAACAATAATATTGAAAGCACGAACAATGTCATAGATATTTTGTAATTCAATGTAGTTCTTTGGCGTTGCGTTGCGTATTACATTATTAGTGCCATCATATTTGAAGTATACGGAGACTTATTTTTCATTTTTGTTGTAATGTTGTATTTGTTGCCTAACACTGCGGCCACACGATCAACTTTTTGTTGATAGTCTTTTACATAGTATACTGTTTGTCAAAATTTACATTAATTGAAAGCTGTGACGTAGGCTGCACGAAATTTTTAAGCAATTTACTTTCAAGATGTCATCAAGAAAACAATTTATACTGACAAACGAAAAATTTGCTCACTAAACTTCTAATCAGCTGTTAAATTGAGCGTAAAATTGCCAAACAAATGTATAGTTAAAATTTAGAGCAATCTCGTGATCAATTTAAAAAGTGTGGGTGGGTTAGTGAAAAAAACGTGAGTGAGAGCAAATTGAAAGGAATAGAAAGACAAAAATTGATCGTGTGGCCTCTAAGTTAGTGCTGCCAGCTTGATTTGTTATTTCCGCCGTTGCTAACTTTCCTTGCTATCTTCGCGGACGTAAATAGTATGTGTGTGTTTTAAAAGCCTAGGAACACAAGTTTATACAAATTGATTAAAAATGATCCCAAAGAGCCAAACTGTATCTTATGTGGAGGATGAATTTGGAAAAAAATTGGATAAGTGCATTACTGATTCTATTATTAAATGTTGTAAGTAATCAAACAATCTGAGTTATGTAATCAATGTGGTGACTTCCGAAACTTCCATTATTGCAAATAAGAGATTAAAGTGTTGGTGCAAAAAAACCTTTGGTTTACCAACGCAGCTCCAAACAAAATAAAAATATATATATATTCATTATATATCCACATATCCATACATATTAATATGCGATTTTCCCACATCGTATATGAAAAATTTTGGTGTTATTTTAAAGCTTTTGAAAAAAGCGGGGATTAGTTTACGAAAATACAAGAATTTTTAGTCAGCATAATAATTACTATGCAAAGAAGTTTTAGTTAGTCAAGCCGGTTTTTGTTATACCATAGAGGAAAAAACATCCTTGCGTCCGGCCGATGGCCGCCTATCCAGAGAAGCTCCGGGGGGCTACTCTCTATTGCGATGTGAATACAATTTCGATGCGAAAGCTAAATTCCAACATGGTACTCTATCACTTTCGCAAATTTTTTTTAAATTGAGCAATACTGGGAAAAAAAAGTCAAAGATAGCGTAGATTTCCAGTAATGAGATGGCAAAATATGTAAAAAAAATTTAAATTGGAAAGTTAAAATAAAATAAAAAATGATGATTTGCGAAAAGAAAAACATGCGAAAGACAAATGCGCAAACGCATTAAAGAGTACCAATCACTAGATTTGCTACAATTTCCCCCCCCGGTGTTTGTTACTTAATAAATTTTAATTTTTTACACTTGTATTGGAGTAAACTACATAAGTATTTACCTAGGGCACCTCCGTAACATTTTGCTGTCAAAAAAAGAGTTAAAAAAATGGTACAAAATTTTGTATAGATAGTAAGATAAATTCAAAAGCTTGTAAGTAATACCAATATGAACCATATAGGTTCAGAAATGAAATAGAAAATAGCATATTTGTATGAAAACTTCAGAAGTTCATAACTCGTTAGTCTTCTCTGCATAGCCGGCCTTCTGCCGGGTGCAAAGATTTTCTCCTACATGGTATAACAAATACTAGCTTCGCTAACTAAAGCTGTTCTGCATAGCCGGCCATTGCCTATGGGCAAGGACTCTCCTCATGAGTATAACATAAATATAAAAAAGGTTTTACTTTTATTTTAATTTAAATTCTTAAATAAAGTGGTATGTAGTATATACATACATACATTAAACAATTAGAAAAAATTAATAAATATGTTTTTAAGGTTACTAATAACTTTTGTATTTTTGGAAACTCGTCCCACTTCTTAATAAACTAAAAATATTCAAATAAATTCTTTATGTCCAGAAAGATCTAGTGAAAAGCCTTGAAATGATACCAATATTAGCCATATACGTTTGGAAATGTAGTGGAATATAGCATATTTATATGAAAACTCTACACGTCCGTAACTCGAAAACTAAGCGTTTGCGCCAAATTTTTTATTTAGTTTTTACTTCTTATTTTTTAATTTTCTTTTACCCTAGGTATTTTTTTTCTTTTAGCTGCGTCGGTAAACTAGATTGATATTGGTATTATTTTAAAGCTTTTGAATAGATATTTCGGAATATACAAAATTTATATCAAAATTTGTAACTCTTCAACTCCCATTACTGTTTTTTTTTACTAAATTTTACATCAAAATGTAACGGAAACGCAATAAGTAAATACTTGTGTAGTTTATTCCAGTAAAAGTGTTAAAAATAAGGATTTATTAAATAACAAATACCAGCTTCGTGTTTGCTCCCGTACATACCAATCGATATTTATATATAATTAATTTTCTTCTATTTTTCTTGTTAAACCTACCAGTGGTGTTGACAAATAACAATGTTGCATATAATGCAAGCTGTTATTTATATATATTAGCGTTTATCGTATAATATTTTGTAGATAGGGCTTTTATTTATTTATTTATTTATTCATCAGTTAGGTAATACAGAGCCCCTGCGGGCCATCAAAAATATATTACACAGTCTTAATACCTAAGTAATTAAAAGTTAAGGCAACAAAATTTAATTGTATATACATATGCATATATATGTATGTGTCATTTCATCATAACATTCTAAGTCAATTAAAGAGTTGAGAAAATATTTATATTGATCATACGAATTTACATCCAAAAAGCCTTTTCTTTACGTTACTAAAATTTATATTTTAGACTTTCGCTATCCTATCTCAACTGAAGATATTATGCAAAAATGCCACAAATATATATACATAAAAAAAACAAAATTTTTCTTTTTCTATTAACTATTAACTATTTAATTATATAACCTAATACTCGCCCCCCAAGGCATAACACACATCCTATTATCAGGTATAAATAGTAAATAATTTACACAATATATATATATACGGTCCAATTATGGAAAGAGCATATCCGAATAACAAACATCAAATACTACACAGTGAGTAAGAACATTTAGGAGGAGTAATGTTTAAAAAGTTTAAGCTTAAAGACATTGTTTGAGTGCGTAAAAATACGCAGCTCTAATGGCAATCCATTCCAATAACTGGTGACCCTAACTAGAAAAGATCTGGAAAAATCAGACCTAAATATTCTTGGGATAATAATCTTGAGGATTTCTGTTTCTAGGCGAGAAAAGAAAGGAGTTGCATAGTACAACAGGTCTGCCACTTTTCACTACCTTATGAAATGTACACAAGTTACGAACTCGCACATAACTATCAAAATCACAACCTAGAAAATCCTTCACAAAACCAGAGATATGGTCCCCCCGTCGAACGTTGTACACAAACCTGGTAATGGCATTTACCAAGCGCTAAGTCTGGCAAGGAGGAGACCAACGGTACCCGTCATAACCTCAAAACCATAAATAATTTGCGACATCAACATTGCATGTGCTAATCTCCTCCTTACATGCAAAGGAAGAAATACATTAGAGCAGTAGAACTTACGCAACGTACCAAATATTCTACCCGATAAGGCATCAATGTGATAATCAAATGAGAGCCTATTATCTAGAACCACACCCAAGCACTTATGGCGATCAACAAATTGAATCACAGCATCGTCAAGAAGGATTTCTAACTGAGTAAAGAAACGGGGTGTAGGGCCGAACATCATGGCCTTAGTTTTTGACGTATTGACCATTAAAAAGTTTTCCCGGGTCCACTGCGAGACACGCCCTAGGCACAAGTTAATGTTGCGTTCAAAAATATCAACAGACCCCCTATCACCACTAAACAGGAGAAAAACATCATCAGCAAAAAAATAAGAATTACAGCTCAGGGAATCAACGACCTTAGGGAGGTCATTTATATAAAGAATAAACAACAGAGGACCTAAAACAGAGCGTTGCGGCACACCAGAGGAGAGAGGAAGTATATCAGATGCAACACCATTCACAACCACAAACTGATATCTACCAGATAAGTAGGACCATAAAAGCCTACAAGCAGCACTTGAAAAGTTGAACTCATCTAAGAGCTTTGAAATCAATCTAGAAAAGTTAATAGAATTAAACGCCTTTGAAAGATCCATGGATATTAAAACACTCAATTTATCCTCATTAAAATTACCTCTTATTGAGTCCGTAAGGCTCAACAATAGGGAAGTTGTATTTAACCCATTACGAAAAGCGTACTGCGAACCAGAAATTTTATCAAAAACATAGTTTAGCATTTGGCTCTTCATTATATGCTCAACAACCTTAGATAATGCAGGGAGTATAGATATAGGCCTGAGATCATCCGGACAACTAACAACTCTTGTCTTCGGAATAGGAACAATACGTGCAATTTTCCACGCTGATGGAAAGGTAGATGAAGTCAAGATTGAGTTTGTTAAATGTAACATAATATCTGACATGAACGGAAATACCACTTTGAGGAATTTAATAGGCATCCCATCCACACCAACCGACTTCGACTTAACCTTATTCAACGCATCAAAAAGTTCTACTACACTAATGCAGGAGAAGGAAAAGGAGCTATTTACATTCACAAATCCATCGAGAACTGCATTATTAGGTACAAAGCCACTCGAACCAGCAAAAAAGTTATTTACAATGTTCGGATCAAGTTCAGTGAAAGAATCCTCCCCACCAATGCAACCATGCCCCTTAATAACTCTCCAAAAGCGACGGGCATCTACAGAGCCAAATAGTTTAGAAAAATATTTAATTCTCTCCTTACGTATAACACTCTTAACACACGTAAGGACCTCATACGTATACCTGTATTTGTCTTCATCCAAGCATCACTGCTCCTACACAATCTCTTCTTAACAGTAGGGGCGAATTGAAAAATGTCATTCAAGAGCGAACTAAAAAGTCCACACTTAAGATCAATATCAGTGGTGTTAAAAATTTGTGATATATCATAAACACTAAATAATGAGAATAAGCCCACCCAATCTACGTTGTTAAAATCCCGATATTCAAAAAACTCATCAGTATAGTCCACATTAACAGCAAAAGATGCAAAAATAAGCGAGTGATCCGAGATGGATGGACATTGTACTTGGTGACAGTACTTGGTAGGCAATGAATTATTCACCAAAAAGAAATCGATGAGCGACGTAGTTCCGGTTCTCAAGTCAAAATGTGTCGGCAAAACATT
Organism: Pollenia amentaria; assembly: GCA_943735925.1. Taxonomy (NCBI): domain Eukaryota; kingdom Metazoa; phylum Arthropoda; class Insecta; order Diptera; family Polleniidae; genus Pollenia; species Pollenia amentaria. The sequence goes on along the minus strand of OX031006.1, from coordinate 123,537,073 downwards.
ATGGGTTATCAACAAATTATACCTTAAGCAAAAAGAGCGAACAAGGTCACATTTCAAAGGTGAAAATAAATTGCAATTAAAATCGCCCACAATTACAATGTTAGCATATCTGGAGAATAAGTCACAATGAAGCCTCTCAAAAATATCTAAGCAACCATTAGGAATGTAGACAGTTCCAAATAGAAATCTAGTACTACCAGACATTAACTCAATGAAAAGGGACTCACAGCCCAAGTCTTGCACCTTGAAAATAACTCTGTATTTCAGCTTCTTAGATATATAGCTTTTTGTTTTTTGTTAATAAAATCGCTTACTTTCTTCGAAAGATTCCAAAATTTTTGTAGACATTTGTGTTGATGCACTACATCAGAATCAATGAAAATGTCGATTTTTAATTTTTCGTTAGTCAGGGCCTTTTGCGTTTTAGGTAACGATATGTATGTACTACCAAACTGGAATACAAATTTAAAATAATTTATTTATTTGGATTTTTCGATTTCCAAAAATTAATGCCACTTACATTATAAATTTGCAGATGTATTCATAACAAAAAGTTAGCCACAGTTTGTACACTACGTACAACGAGCTGCTAACTAGAATGCCGATTAAGCATAGAGTTTATTAATAACACTTTTTATCCGTCTGCTAACTTTTACTAAATCAACTCTGAATATTAATGATGCCACATTATAATACTCAAAAATGCAACACGTTTTGCATTAATCATCGCTGGTTTTGTCATTTAATTTAATTTTTTTTATTTTCCCTCTTTATATAAAAATTTTAAATGTTTTTAAATTAAAAAATATTTAAAAAAGGACTCTAAACTAAAAAAAAAAGTGTATTAAAAAAAAATTATTCAACATAAAACGGCTGTTTATCTCAAGTTGGCAAACGTTTGGCAGCTTGTTGACAAGAGTTTACCAAATCGTTAGCCAGAGTTTGGTAAGTGTTCGTTATGAATACGGCTGTTGAAGTTCAGAGTCGCATTGCAGATTACATAGCTCCATTTGTAACTAAGGCTTTTGATTATATATGCTACATGCTATATATGTATTTGGCACCGTAATCTTCATGAAATGTGTTAAAATGCCTTTCAATATTATAATTAGTGTTAGTTTGAATTATTTGAAAGCATATTAAACATTGTGCTTCAGACTTAAAATTATAAGTAAAAAAAATCGATAATAAAAATAAATCATTTGTTTAATTTGCAAATCCATTTTGTAAAGAATACAAAAAAAATCACAATAACGTTTTCAATTATGTGAGAGTAGATTGCGAGTGATCATACGAGTAAAATAATTTTTCTGTGAAAATTAACATTTTAAAATTTAAAATTGGCACCAATGTTTTCCAAGTACTTTTCAAAACACACTTTTTTTAAACGATATCATTCGTTAACTAAAACAAAATCTACAATGATGATCGCAGTCGTCAATGTTTACCAGCAAAGAGAAAAGAAAGGAGTTGCATAGTACAACAGGTCTGCCACTTTTCACTACCTTATGAAATGTACACAAGTTACGAACTCGCACATAACTATCAAAATCACAACCTAGAAAATCCTTCACAAAACCAGAGATATGGTCCCCCCGTCGAACGTTGTACACAAACCTGGTAATGGCATTTACCAAGCGCTAAGTCTGGCAAGGAGGAGACCAACGGTACCCGTCATAACCTCAAAACCATAAATAATTTGCGACATCAACATTGCATGTGCTAATCTCCTCCTTACATGCAAAGGAAGAAATACATTAGAGCAGTAGAACTTACGCAACGTACCAAATATTCTACCCGATAAGGCATCAATGTGATAATCAAATGAGAGCCTATTATCTAGAACCACACCCAAGCACTTATGGCGATCAACAAATTGAATCACAGCATCATCAAGAAGGATTTCTAACTGAGTAAAGAAACGGGGTGTAGGGCCGAACATCATGGCCTTAGTTTTTGACGTATTGACCATTAAAAAGTTTTCCCGGGTCCACTGCGAGACACGCCCTAGGCACAAGTTAATGTTGCGTTCAAAAATATCAACAGACCCCCTATCACCACTAAACAGGAGAAAAACATCATCAGCAAAAAAATAAGAATTACAGCTCAGGGAATCAACGACCTTAGGGAGGTCATTTATATAAAGAATAAACAACAGAGGACCTAAAACAGAGCGTTGCGGCACACCAGAGGAGAGAGGAAGTATATCAGATGCAACACCATTCACAACCACAAACTGAGATCTACCAGATAAGTAGGACCATAAAAGCCTACAAGCAGCACTTGAAAAGTTGAACTCATCTAAGAGCTTTGAAATCAATCTAGAAAAGTTAATAGAATTAAACGCCTTTGAAAGATCCATGGATATTAAAACACTCAATTTATCCTCATTAAAATTACCTCTTATTGAGTCCGTAAGGCTCAACAATAGGGAAGTTGTATTTAACCCATTACGAAAAGCGTACTGCGAACCAGAAATTTTATCAAAAACATAGTTTAGCATTTGGCTCTTCATTATATGCTCAACAACCTTAGATAATGCAGGGAGTATAGATATAGGCCTGAGATCATCCGGACAACTAACAACTCTTGTCTTCGGAATAGGAACAATACGTGCAATTTTCCACGCTGATGGAAAGGTAGATGAAGTCAAGATTGAGTTTGTTAAATGTAACATAATATCAGACATGAACGGAAATACCACTTTGAGGAATTTAATAGGCATCCCATCCACACCAACCGACTTCGACTTAACCTTATTCAACGCATCAAAAAGTTCTACTACACTAATGCAGGAGAAGGAAAAGGAGCTATTTACATTCACAAATCCATCGAGAACTGCATTATTAGGTACAAAGCCACTCGAACCAGCAAAAAAGTTATTTACAATGTTCGGATCAAGTTCAGTGAAAGAATCCTCCCCACCAATGCAACCATGCCCCTTAATAACTCTCCAAAAGCGACGGGCATCTACAGAGCCAAATAGTTTAGAAAAATATTTAATTCTCTCCTTACGTATAACACTCTTAACACACGTAAGGACCTCATACGTATAACTGTATTTGTCTTCATCCAAGCATCACTGCTCCTACACAATCTCTTCTTAACAGTAGGGACGAATTGAAAAATGTCATTCAAGAGCGAACTAAAAAGTCCACACTTAAGATCAATATCAGTGGTGTTAAAAATTTGTGATATATCATAAACACTAAAGAATGAGAATAAGCCCACCCAATCTACGTTGTTAAAATCCCGATATTCAAAAAACTCATCAGTATAGTCCACATTAACAGCAAAAGATGCAAAAATAAGCGAGTGATCCGAGATGGATGGACATTGTACTTGGTGACAGTACTTGGTAGGCAATGAATTATTCACCAAAAAGAAATCGATGAGCGACGTAGTTCCGGTTCTCAAGTCAAAATGTGTCGGCAAAACATTATGGGTTATCAACAAATTATACCTTAAGCAAAAAGAGCGAACAAGGTCACATTTCAAAGGTGAAAATAAATTGCAATTAAAATCGCCCACAATTACAATGTTAGCATATCTGGAGAATAAGTCACAATGAAGCCTCTCAAAAATATCTAAGCAACCATTAGGAATGTAGACAGTTCCAAATAGAAATCTAGTACTACCAGACATTAACTCAATGAAAAGGGACTCACAGCCCAAGTCTTGCACCTTGAAAATAACTCTGTATTTCAGCTTCTTAGATATATAGCTTTTTGTTTTTTGTTAATAAAATCGCTTACTTTCTTCGAAAGATTCCAAAATTTTTGTAGACATTTGTGTTGATGCACTACATCAGAATCAATGAAAATGTCGATTTTTAATTTTTCGTTAGTCAGGGCCTTTTGCGTTTTAGGTAACGATATGTATGTACTACCAAACTGGAATACAAATTTAAAATAATTTATTTATTTGGATTTTTCGATTTCCAAAAATTAATGCCACTTGCATTATAAATTTGCAGATGTATTCATAACAAAAAGTTAGCCACAGTTTGTACACTACGTACAACGAGCTGCTAACTAGAATGCCGATTAAGCATAGAGTTTATTAATAACACTTTTTATCCGTCTGCTAACTTTTACTAAATCAACTCTGAATATTAATGATGCCACATTATAATACTCAAAAATGCAACACGTTTTGCATTAATCATCGCTGGTTTTGTCATTTAATTTAATTTTTTTTATTTTCCCTCTTTATATAAAAATTTTAAATGTTTTTAAATTAAAAAATATTTAAAAAAGGACTCTAAACTAAAAAAAAAAGTGTATTAAAAAAAAATTATTCAACATAAAACGGCTGTTTATCTCAAGTTGGCAAACGTTTGGCAGCTTGTTGACAAGAGTTTACCAAATCGTTAGCCAGAGTTTGGTAAGTGTTCGTTATGAATACGGCTGTTGAAGTTCAGAGTCGCATTGCAGATTACATAGCTCCATTTGTAACTAAGGCTTTTGATTATATATGCTACATGCTATATACATATGTATTTGGCACCGTAATCTTCATGAAATGCCTTTCAATATTATAATTAGTGTTAGTTTGAATTATTTGAAAGCATATTAAACATTGTGCTTCAGACTTAAAATTATAAGTAAAAAAAATCGATAATAAAAATAAATCATTTGTTTAATTTGCAAATCCATTTTGTAAAGAATACAAAAAAAATCACAATAACGTTTTCAATTATGTGAGAGTAGATTGCGAGTGATCATACGAGTAAAATAATTTTTCTGTGAAAATTAACATTTTAAAATTTAAAATTGGCACCAATGTTTTCCAAGTACTTTTCAAAACACACTTTTTTTAAACGATATCATTCGTTAACTAAAACAAAATCTACAATGATGATCGCAGTCGTCAATGTTTACCAGCAAAGCATACGAAAGTGTTGTTAGTTTGCACTTTGTTGTTTGTGTATTTCGTATTGCCAGTGCTAAGTGCTCTATGTGTGTTTCAAAACACACAGCCTATAGCTAAGTGCTTTTACCAAAACAAATGAGCACCGAGAGCATAGGGCTTGGGTAGAGCTGATTGAAACTATGTAAAATTTGTTCTTTTAATATAACTTCCAGAGTCTTGCTTAGGCAATCGCCACGTAAAGTCGTTTCTCTAGTTGTGTTTATATCGGATAACGGTTCTTATTTTTGTTTGAATATTTATAAACCACAAAAACAAAAAGTGTCTTTTTTCTTTTCTCTTTTACATTGCGTTTAATAAAGAAAACAAATTTTGCATAGTAAAAAACTTTAAAAACTAACTTATTGGATCCGAACCACACCAAAATGGATGGTTCAGTATCCCTGAACCATAATCGGTTCAGGGAACTTGGTTCTAACGAGGACATTACCAATAAGGGTAAACGTTTTCGTAATGAAGAATTTGCACCTCTTCCAGAATTTAAGCAAAATGACGACTACATCCCACGTTACATAGTCATATCAGCTCGGAGTATAAAGAAGGAAGAAACACCAAAACCAATCTCCTCGTACAACGTATTTCAAATTGGAAAAGGCTTAGATTTTATATCTAAAGATTATACCGACGTAGTGGAATTAAGGTCAGGGGATCTAATGATAAAAACGCACAACCTAAAAGTCGCACAAAAATTTATAAAAGCAAATTATATTGATACCATACCTGTGACAATTACTTTCCACAAAAGCCTAAATTACATTCAAGGAAAAATTTTTTCAAGAAAAACACTCGATTTATCGGAAGAAGATATCGTAGAAGGTTTGAAAAGTCAAAAAGTAGTGGAAGTAAAAAAAATCATGAAAAAAGTCGAACAAGACAAACTGGAACCCACTGGAGCTATCATAATAACTTTTGACCTAATAAGACGTCCAGAATATATCAAACTCGGCTGGGAGAGAGTCAAAGTCATGGAATATATACCTAACCCAATGCGGTGCAAAACCTGTCAAAAATTAGGGCACACGAAAAACCGTTGTAAAAATGCAGAAACTTGTAAAGAGTGTGGCGAATTAGTCCCACATAGCACATGCAATAGAAAATACTGTGTAAACTGTAGTGTTGAAACCCATGCATCTTACGAAAATACATGCCCCTCGTTCTTAAAACATAAAGCAGTTTTAAAAATAAAAATTAATAGGCGATGCAACATAAGAGAAGCTTGGCAAACTTATAACGCTAATCCAGAAGCACATCAAATATATTCCAAAAGCAACCCTAAACCTACCTTTGCGAATATTACAAAAGAAACAACAAACTCTTTAACAGAAAAAGCATCAGCACAACCAAAAAACAATAAACAGCCAAAGAACGTAGACAACAATTCAACCTTAACCAAAGAAATTGAAAAAGAAACAACTCAAAAAGATAATACACTCACATTACAAACAAAACCATCCACTACAACAAATACCACATCAAAAACCAATTTAACAGGAAAAACTACTATAGCAACAAAAACATTAATAACGGAATCAAAATCTACAACAAACAAAATATTTGAAACTCAACAATTAAAATCAACAACAAATAACAAAAAAAACACAACAAATCACCCTCTCGAAAACATTGATAATGAAATGGATTTGGACATGGAATCTGAAGCAATTTTTCAGACACCAAAAAGAACCACCTTAGCTACTGATGAATCCCCAGGAGCAACACTAACTCCCTACTCACGTACTATGTATTATGATATTAAAAATCAATTTGCAAATGACACATCAAAATATGGGCTTAATAAAAAATAATATCACAAAAATAGAAAAACACATTAAACTTTATTTTCTTCCTTTTTACCATCAATATGGATTTAAATATAGGACTAAATTTATCCATTATCCAATGGAATATTCAAGGTTTTCTAAACAACAAATTTGCCCTAGAAATATTAATACAGAAACATAAACCAAACATCATAATTTTACAAGAAACTCACATTGTAGGAAATTCCACACAACTGCTTCATATGCCAAATTATAAAATTTTCTACCATAACAAAGAATATACTTATGCTAAATCAGGTATAGCAATATTAATAAAAAATTCGCTTAATGTTACACAACACCTTGCATCTGAAGGGGATCTTCTTCACCAAACTATCACTCTATGCGGCACTAAGGATGTACATGTAACCAACATATATAAAGAATCTGAAATATCTATTACCCCGGAATTATTAGAAGATATACCAAGATTCGGTTCAGACCATCACCTCATATGTGGTGATCTTAATTCACAGAATACATTATGGGGTTCACATAACACGTCAAGTTCTGGACATCTATGGGAATTTTTTGCAAACGAACGAAACTTAACTATTTTAAACGATGGATAACCTACTCTGCTGAGTACAAGGAATACCCTTACAGCTATCGACGTTTCAATGGCCACAAGCGAGCTGGCAACTTCTCTCAGTTGGCAATGTTTTAATCATGAAATGAGTGATCATTTCCCAATTTTTATTCAAAACGGGAATCACAACATCTGCAAAAAATATGTAAAAAGATTCAACGATAAACTTGCCGACTGGGTTGCATTCTCCAGACATACTTTTGAACTATCAAATTCAACTCCAATAGCTAAAAACATTAACAAAGAAGCTGCTATAATGACTAAAATAATTAGAACATCTGCCAATAAATCAATGCCAATAAGCCAAGGCCCAAAACATGGAAATTTTAACAACAGTCCTGTATGGTTCAACAATGACATTGCAGAACTCATCAAGCTAAAAAATGTGGCTTGGAATCGCTTCAGGAGAAGAGGAAATATGTCAGATACAATAAATTACAGAAAACTTTGTGCCCAAGTGAGAAGATCGTGCAAAGAAGCAAAACGAAAAACATGGACAAACTTCTTGAACTCTATCAACCCATTTGCAGATTCCCGTACTTTGTGGAACAAAGTTAAAAAAATAACATGTTCTAGATCAATTGGCTTTCCAACGATATACCACGAAAATGAAATCCTCTCTCATCCCGAAGAAATTGGAAATGCTTTTGCAAAAAAATGGTGTTCAATTGGATCAGACAATTCACTTTCCCCTTCCATAATAGGAAAGAAAAATAGACTTAACATTGATTCACTGGTGAACCACCCAAATGAAATTATAGAGCTAAATGAACCAATATTACTAGGAGAGCTCCAGAACGCATTAAAAAAATGTAAAGGCACGACACCGGGATATGATAAAATAACATATCCAATGATAAAAAATTCCTCAGTCGACTTCAAAACAAGATTATGCAACCTGTACACAATAATACTTTTTGAAGGAATCTATCCACACGCATGGAAACAAGCGATCTTATCTCCAATACCAAAACCAGAGAAAAATCCTAACAGTATAGAAGGTTACAGACCAATATCGTTGCTCCCGGCTATATCGAAAATACTGGACAGAATTCTCTCACAAAGACTGTGGAAACATTGTAAAAACAACATTGCTAACGAACAACATGCATATTTGCCGAACAGGGGAGTTTTTACACTTTGCCATCAACTTGAGACCCAAATAAAAAAAAAACATGAGGGATAAAAAACATTCAATTATTTTATCAGAAGATTTAGAAAAAGCCTTCGATAAAATTGTAAATTTTGCAATAATAGAAGAATTGCATAAATGGGGTGTACCTAAAAATATTCTAAAACTCATTAAATCGTTTCTTACAAACAGAAGAATCACTGTAAGGGTAAACGGCTTTCTCTCAAATTCATGGAGCCTGGAGAACGGAGTGCCACAAGGGTCCCCGCTTTCAGTAGTATTGTACACAGCATACATTAATTCATTGGTCGATAAACTAAAGCAAGCTAATGGAATCGATCACATATCAATCTATGCAGACAACATATTTGTTATTGCCTCCGGGTCTCACGAAGAAATCTCCACAAATCTTGATTACTGCGATTCTATTATAAAAAAATGGACCAAACATGTGGGTGCAGTAATCCCAATAAACAAATGCGAAGCCCTTCATGTGTGCAAGAAATACAAATGCATCTGGTCGCCAATTAGATTAAGGGAATCTTCTATCCCAATTAAAAAGAAAATGAGGATACTTGGAGTTACATTTACAAAAAATCTCCTCTGGAACGCCCACGCGGATAATATTACTGCAAAATTAAGAAAAACAAACAACCTCCTCAAAATAATCTGCACAAAACGCAAAGGCCCACACATGGAAACCGGCATTTCAATCTGCCGTGCACTAGTGGAAGGACCAATTCAACATTGTATAACAATGTATGGATGGACAAAGCAAACTAATATAAACAAAATAAACGCCGCCATAAATAGATGCTTCCGTACAGCCACCGGCATACTCCAAGCAACTCGTATTCAGGACCTAGTAATAGAAGCGAAAATAAATCAGTTTGATTTCATTTTAAAAAAACAGTCAATTAAAATACCTTTGCCAACCCGGGAACACTTAACAAGAATCTCTAACACTCCTAATAAAAGATTAATAACTAACACCTCATTAAATTACGTAAAAAAGGACGGAACAAACCCATTAATATTTCAACAACTTTTCTTACTGGAGAAAGAGAAGTACAATGTAAGCCTAACTATATTCACAGACGGTTCCTACTTAAATGAAAATACGTCGTACGCTGTGGTTGAACAAGAAAATAGCAGTTTTAACATTATTCATCAGGCTTTACTCCCCGACCATGCCGGTATTTTTCCTGCTGAATTAGCCGCCATCAGATTTGCTGTAATTCACGCAGCAAAGAAACAGCAAAAAGCCCTAATATGCTCAGATAGTCTTAGCGCAGTAAAGTCAATAAAACAAGATGGGGCTACAAGGAGATACATACTACAAAACATAAACCTGGTAAACGAAGTTATAGTTCTATGGATCCCGGGGCACATCGGCATCCTAGGAAATGAACAAGCCGATCTAGCGGCAAAAAACGCAATTTATCGACCTTTAATAGTAGAGGTTCCACCTCTTACGCAAGTTATCACTAACTTTCACAAAAAATATCAACAAAACCAACTGCAACAAAAATGGGATAATTTCGATAGTTTTCTAAAATCGCACAACAACAGCATTAGAAGGCCACCTTATAACATCCATTTCAGTCGAGAAGACTGCATCATAATTGCCAGAACCAGGCTTGGAACTACAAGATTCAGTACACAACATTATTATGAACAAACACAACCAAGAGAATGCGAAAGATGCCTGGAACACCTCACAATATATCACATCTTTAAAGAATGCCCGCTAACCTCAACAGATAGACCGCTAGAAGAAATCCTTAACTGCAACAACATTGACTCTCTAAGAGACATAAAGTATATCTTAAACTTGGCCAATTTATTAAATGAAGTGTAACTTTCAACATAAATAGTGTCATGGCCTTGAAGCCCACACTATTATACTTGCTATTTTATAAATTAATTTTGTAGAATACTCTATTAAATAAATAAATAAATAAATATAACTTCCAATACCTTCGACAAACAACACAGTATACTGGTTGGTCTAAAATCATGGAATTTAAAATGGAATAGTCTCTTTTTTTATTGGCACTATACGTAACATTTTCCATAAATCAGGAAACTGTAAAAATAAATAGTAAATGGGTAATTCCATGTCAAATCGACCAAGAGTGGGACCCGACCCCACCAAAATGAAATTTGGTGTGAAGGTTCCTTTCATCCTATAAGGAACATATTAACGAAAAAAAAATTTAAAATTTTTTTTTTTCATAAGTTACGTCATAATTTCGCCGAATTAGCCCAAAGTGTTGAGTTTATTTTTTCAATATCTCAAAAACTACTGCACATACGAAAATGATTTGTATGTCATTTTAAAGAGAATACTTGGGGCTTCAATATATTTTAAGTGACTCCTTTTTGGGAGTGACTATCGGAAATTATCAAGACATTTCCAGTCCTCAGCGCGCGACTAGTAGTGGGTAAATCGTTCACAGGCCTAGCTCCCTTAACTGTGACCATACTCACACGATTCAGAGGGCAAGGTGTTGAACTTTTACCCTACTTTTGGTTATCCGCTGTTTTATTAGAGGATTCATTAGCAGGTGGTGCTGGGGATTTTACTGACAACATTTGTTTCCCTAGCAGCCCTTGCTGTGTTTCCCGCATGATAGGGAAGAGCCAGGATAGCACCGACAGAACCGTGGATTTGTTCGAACCAAGCAACGTTCTTTGGGTGCTTCCCTGCACCAACTCCTTCATTTTGTCTTTTAAAATTGTCCAGTTTTTAGTCCCACGAATGCGCACGTATACAAAAGGACCATCTCGCGCAGTGACGGCTTGCGCGGATTAGGCTAGAATTACAACTGACCCTTGCCATCGGCGTCAGAGGGAAGCTGTTCGCGACCAGTTTCTGTAACCACTAACTAGCCATTCAGGTCCTCGGCACTGCTGTCAACCACCTTGACCTTAAAAGTGAGGGATGTGGGAAAACAAAGGGGGTAGATAGGATTATAGGTAATGGGGGTGGGATAGGGGGTGGAAGGTTAACCCTTGGTCATGTTTGCCTTAAAGCTTATGCCTTCAAACTTGTTTCGGTTAGACTACACCAATTCAAGTTTTAAGACATACATTACCGCCGGTACTTACGCCACCACATCGCGGCAAGATAGTTATCCAGGTGGTGGAAAATATTTCTTACTCTATAACGATATTTACAGTAGGTTCTCCAGCTGATCTCATTTGAGGTTTCCTTATACGCCTTAAAAGCCAAATCTCTAATTTTTCTTGCATTCTTAACTTCAGGAAAATTACAAAATTTAGCATCGTTTTGAGTTCGACTTTTTTCATAGGAACAGTATCATGTATTTAATATAGGCCCTAATTATGTAAAACGCAGCGCAACGAAAAAGAATAACATTGAAAGCACAAACAATTGCTACGAACACAACTGGGGCGAACGACGAATTTTTGGCCGCGAATATTCGTCGCTAAAAATAAAAGACGTTTGTGTACATATATGAAAATGCGCACAATCAGGGCGCCGGCGAAAATTCGCCAGACACGGCGAACTTTAAATAGATTTACAGACTGATTTTGTAAAACAAAAGTGTTCTCACTTGAAGTTTTCGTATTAAAACGAAAACGTTTTAATTATGGTTTTTAAAAAACATATAAAAGCTTTCGTCTATTCATGTTTGACATAAATAGAGCTTTTTTCTATCGTTAAATAACGTTATTGCCAATGCGTTTATTTTCATACCTTTTTATGCTTTTTACATATAAGGATTTTGTGTTCAAGGTTAACCCTGGCTTTTGTTTACAAAAATTAATTATAAATTTAAAAAACAAAAACTTCTATAAAAAAAATGTTAGTAAATTTTAAAACTAAAAATGTTGAATTAAAATGTTTACAAAAATTGCAATATATGAAGACGATTTTTTGCTACACATCAACATATAGAAATGGTGAAGGTATTTGCGTGATAGCATTAATTTTTTGGATTATACGGAAGAACATACATACATACAAACATATACACATACTTATGTACGTACTTGTTTCTAGAATTTTTTGAACCTGGGATCTTATGGGTTGATGATCAATCAGGACCTTGTAGCTTAATTTTTGTCTCTAACTTCAATATTATAACAAATTCAAAAAGTACCACACGTAGAACACAAAAGTAAAAGAAAGAAATTTAATTTTCCGGACTTATCTTTTTTGATACTTTTTTTCTTAATTAAAGTGTAAAAAATTTTAATACCCTAGTGGGAGTCCATAACTTAGTACATTAATGTCAAAGAATGGAGAAAAAGGTTTTGTAAAAAGTACCAAAAAAGATATTACGATTTTCACTCCATAAACGTTCGAATTTCGAAAAAGTACCATATTTGTATTTGTATTTTTTAGATAAGTTTCGAATGTGATATAACCTTAATTTCTATGATTATTAGTTTAAAAGATAGATGGGGTGACAAAAAAAGTACCAAAATAAACCTTTTACCCGTTAACTCCCTAAAAGGGGCAAATTTCTATAAAGTACCAGACACCAGTCCACTTATTTTTCTACAGAACAACAATAAGAACTACATTACTTTTGTATCTCTTTAAGTTTTGGTGATATAAGGTTACCGAATTTACTCTTTTTACCCCCTAAACATTCGAATTCCCAAAAATCTCGTCTTAGTGGATCGCTTTCAGGAGAATCCAAATTCCGGTCCAAATTTCAAGTTTTTAGCTTGAGGCGCTTAGGCTATGTGATGATGAATCATTCAGTTAGTATCGTTACAGTTTTCGATATATATGTAGATAGATACATGAACCTATTATAATATTGTTAATTATTTCGGGTTCTTTCCTTTTTATTTTCGATTTTTTTATTAATTTTTTTAAACGAATGCCTGTTACTTATCGTCTTCATTTGGCATTTATAACGAAGATGTTAATTTTATAAGAACCAAAAATATGTAGAAATAATGAAAGCTTTTTTGTCACTCACCGATAAAATGTTTAAATTTTATAAAAACCTTAACCAGTTTTCGTTCGTTTTTTTACGAACGAACATTTTCTAAAAACAGGCTGTCAATCTCATAATATTACGTTCAATTGATAAATGTTTCCGCTTGTAGAGTTTATTACAAGGTTTCAGGATCAGATATAGTCTTAATTATCTTATTCGATATACCTTCACGCACATAAAGCGCTACTCCCCCAGCTCTCATATTGTCATTTCGGTAATTTCTAATTATGTAATAGCAACAGAAACTTCAGATATTCCACTCTTTAACCATGTTTTAGATACTGCGAATAAATCGAATAGTCAGCCGTCAATAATATATGTATTTAAATTCATCAAATTTTGAAGAAGGCTAAAGACTTATTTTTTATTATTTTATTATTTATCTATATTTCAAGTACAACTTTAATCGAAAATTATATCAGCGCCTTATAGGCATTGTTGAGACGAGCTGGCAAATTAACATAGATGTACATTAGATGTTATTTTACCTACATAAAATTTATTTTACAAAAAAAAAAAAAAAAATAAAAATAAGAAAGCATTTATTTACAAGGTTTCCAGTCAAGTAGTCTTTAAGACTTGATTTAGAAATGGAAATTCTAGTTGTTATATTTAAAAATATATTCGATCTGCTGCTTTGTAGTTTCTAATCTGCAAAGTGGTATCCAACCTCTTGTTTTCTTGTGTTAAATACCGATGTTTTTTTATTATTTATTTTAAAATTTAGTAATATTAAAATACTTTATAATATTCTGCTTAATGTAATTTAAATATAAATATTTATTCTAATCAAAACCTCTCGAAGTTATTATTTTTTATAAAAGATATAATTTTTATTCTTAAAATATTATTTATATTTCCTCTACTTTTATGTAAGTTGGAAGTATGTATGTTTTACATATCGATGCCTTACTTTCTCAACCTCGTATCTTAAAAAAATACGGCTTGGACTTTTTCATATAAAACGATTGTTTTTTTTGTGTTCTATTACTGCAAAAACTTATTATTTCAATGATTTATTAATATTTACAGAATTGAGACAAAGTATTGAAATAATAAGTTGTTGCAGTAATAGAACACACAAAAAAAAAAACAATCGTTTTATATGAAAAGTCCAAACCGTATTTTTTTAAGATACGAGGTTGAGAAAGTAAGCCATCGATATGTAGTCCTTTATAGAAAAGTGACCGTTGTGTTGCAGTGGTTGTTGTCTGTGGAAGCATAAAATTCCCAACATTTCTTAGTTGATAGTGGGCATATTACCTACATAATTTAGTTGATCTACCAGGTATTGCGGCGCGTTTCCTATTTGAATTTTTTGTATAAATACGAGTGTATTAAATTCTTTATATTAACCCATTTTAGTCGACTGGGTATTTAAATACCTAAAAAAGTTAAAGTAGTAAAAAAATTCCTGTGTTGGCCTGATAAGAGATAATGACTGCAAGTTGCTTTTTTTTAATACTAGAGATTGATTAATGTGGAAAAAATTAAAAAAAAAAAATTTTTTTTAATTTTTACCTTTAGTTTGATAATTGGAAAAATTGCGCTTTTTTGTTTTTTTGTCAAAAAATTATCAGAAAAAGGTTTGTCAAATAAAGTATAATGCGAAAAATTTAAAATGCCTGCACATTCTAAATAGCCTTAGGTGCCGCATTTGTAATGTGAAAAAATAAAAGCGATTTGTCAACACACTTGGCCGTCACACGCTAAAAAGTGAAAATGGGTATTTATATACTCAACCGTCCATAATGAGTTCTAAAATTAACTATTTTCTTTAAGTCTTTTTGGCGTAAATAAAAGGCGAATTTATATTTTTTAAATTTATTTAAAGAAAATTAGAGGTTATATAGACTGCAATTTTAGATTTATCTGGTGTGAAACTTCTATGGTAATCCAGGAAGCATGGTGCTGGGTGCAAATTCGCCTGGCACTTCAAACATCCGTACTCTGTTTTTCCACCGCACTGCCGGCAGCGACGACGTGCTGGGAGTTTTCCGATAAAATGATCGACGCGATCATATCTTACTTCCATTTGTGCTCCGGAAATCATAATCTTACTGGCCTTTTGCCGATTAAACTTCATCATTATCATCTCGCATACTTCCACTCTAAAATCAAATTGAGACATTTGGGGGTTTTTTTTTTCATATTTACGACAAAAGCAATGCAGTTTCCATGCATTCACCATAGCCGCATCGAAAGCATTTGTAACTAATGGCCAATACCACTTTTTGCCCCGAACTCGAATGCGATAATTGTTCATGGCGTTATCGAAAAGGTCCACACCTCCCATGTATTTATTATATTGGCTGACTAAATAGGGTTGTTCAATTGCAACCATTTTCCGTTGTTTTAGATCATATCGCCTCATTGGTGTATGACTTAAATAATTCGATAATAATGTTACGACCTAAAAAAATAACGGAAGCAAATTAATTGATTAATTACGTAACATATTTCGGTGAAAAACGTACCGAATTATCGTTCCAACGTACAGCAATTATAGAATTGTCCACATCAAAACAAAAGTCTGAAGTCCCACGGGGCTGTTTACGCATTTTCTTGACGTCGATCAGTGGAGCATGATTAGTCCGATTTTCACGAACAGTTCCCAAGGCAAAAAATCCATCACCCGATAAACGTGCTAATAGTTTATGGCTAGTAAAAAAATTGTCAAACGTTACGGTGTGCTTCGCGGGGACATCAAGATGTGAAAGAAGGGAAAGTACCACCCTTTCTCCTAATTGTAACTGCGACTAATCCTGTTTCGTTGCGCCTGCGTATGGCATAAACTGATACAAGTAGCCTTCGTCAGAAGCCAAACACCAATGTTTGTAACCAAACCTTATTGGCATTCCTTTGATGAACATTTTGCATGAATGTCTGTCATAGTAGGCTATCATTTGCTCATCAATAGAAAGATTATTGGAAAATACTCCAAACTGAAGAAACATTTTGTTCAGCAGGCTATTTATTGGCGACACTAGAAAATTTGTCGTTAGGATCTAGTGCCGAATTATCGCAGTCATGAAAAAATTGCTTGATTCGTTTGAATCTATATATTGGCATATATTCTTTTATCATCACACACCCTAGTGATTCTCGGTTTTACCAGTAAGAATTTACTTGTGGTAACGTGTGGTAACCTGTTATATATAAGACGCCCAAAAACGTATTGATTTCCGTATGCGTTGTTACAAATGATGGGCAATTGTTTGCTGCAGCATACTTGGTGGAATTCACTATAAGGTCCAACACGTCCTCATCAAAAAACAATTCCCAAAGTTGCTGGGGACTCATTTCACCAATCTGTTCATAAAGAGCTTTGTGTGATATCTCCGTATCATCCAAAGGCTCCTGCTCAAACTTGTAATTATGGTTTTGGGACCATTTTGGTTTCATTCCCCTATCAATTTTACGCCTCTTTTTATCAATCTTACTGGAAGTTACTGGCAAATCATCACTCTCGTTTTCAAGAGATACTATATCTTCATTACATTTACTGAAGAATCGTTCTATTTCGTAAGTCCCAGTAATCTCGTGAGGCAGATTTTGTTCGTCGTTCAACACTTGTAAATTGTCATCCAACTGCTCCGTATCACTTATCTCGTCGACCTCATCGGGTGGTAATATAACACCATGAGTTGTATCTGATTCTCTTTCAAAATCTTCTTCCCCATCGGACCAGCCATCGAGAATTTCTTGTAATTCGGCAGTAGTACGAATTTTCTGACGACGATTCATTTTTATATCGGTTATATATAATTTTTTTTTCGTATAAATTTATGTTTTTATGCACTTGTTTTATTGTAAAAAAAAAAAAAATTCGCTTGATTTCACCCGTTCACTTTGCTTTACTAAAATAAACTACATGTAAAAAGTTCAACAAGTCTGAAAAAGGAGAAGCAAACTGGGAATCCCTATTTAAAAACAAACTACTATGCTATAGAGTTCAAAGTTGGATTTACTTTTTACGGCGTAATTTTAAATATTTGTAATGCTATTCAAAGTAACCCTGTACATTTTAAATGGCACAGTGGGTTGTGCCGGAACTTTGAGTGGTCAATAAAAATTAATAATTTTGTAAACAAATAAATAGCTTTTTATTGATAATGAAATAAGAAAAACAAAATCGTTCAAAAATATTTAAAAAAAGTATATCGTTAAAGACGGTTGGGTATTTAAATACCCATGTCCTCTCTCAGGAATGGGGGGAGGTAAAATTTTTTTTTTTTACACCATGCAACTTCTATGGACCTCCAGGTAAAATTGTGAAAGTTTCGTCAAAATCGTACGAGCGGTCTATGAACCGTCTTTAATGGGTTAAGCCATTTGAGAGTCTCTAGAATATATTCTATTGACGTATAAATGTTATATTTTAAGATTGATCTCATTGCTATATTTGGTAATTTTTGCAGTCTTTCTATTTGTGTAGTTGAACAGCAGGTACATATGTATATAGTATTTTTGAACCGAACTCTTGTACTGTTGCTTATTTCTCACATTTGATGTAAAATTGTCAGGGTCTAAGTAAGTGCAAGAATTATCAGAGTAAAAGCATAAAAATATTGCAACTCTTTATGGTATTGCCAAATTGAAAACAATGCTTAAAATGTGTACCCATAAAATCAACTACACTTAACAACAAAGCAGGAATCCTGTTTAAACGTAATTTTTTTTTTCTTTAAATTGAAAACACTCGTAAAACTGCTCTGAGTGGGGAAGAAGCTCGCTCTCGTTGTCATTATTTCTTAAGGACAATCAGATCGTTCTTGTTTGTCTGCTTTTCGTGCGTTTTGCGATGTCACCTCATATTGGTTAATGGCTTGGCGTCGTATAACTGTACCGAGTTACAGTTTTTGCAGTTGTCAGCATTGACTTTGTGCAATCGTTCGTAACCTCAATTTTTTAACGTGTTTTTCTGGTGGAGAACCATTTATAACTCAACGTCCACCATCTCTTAGCAGAGAGCTATAAGCAATGAATCTGCTCACAAAACCTTCAAAATCCGGCGGCAGCAAATCGCCCAGGGCCTGTTGCGCCAACTCATTACGGCCACCTTCTTTAAAAGGAGTCCCATTTTGTCCCCTAGGGCTCCTAAACGGAGTACCCCTAGACAGGTCAAAATTCAGTGTAAGGTTATTACGACCTATTACTGCCTGCCTATCCTTATTTCTGAACGTCGGCGTGTTACCCATATTACAGATAATAAGATTGTTAGTAGTTATAAAATCAAACATAACTCACCCCTTTTGTTGATGTCGGCGTTCCCCCATTGGCTAGGATGTGCATAGGCATCGCAGCCCAATACAACGATTGCACCTTTCCTTCTTGCATATGCCGTCAACTCCGCCCTCTGTGCCAGGCGGATCAATTGCTTTGTACGACATATACACATATACGGCATATACACATATAGCATATTTTCATGCTTAAAACTACAACATTCCGGCGGAATCAACAATATGGAAAAAATTCAACAGTTTTATTTGTTAAAACACCAATAACTAAAAACCTAAATTGAATAAATCAAACAATGCGAGGTTTTGTTTGTAACTTTTCAGAAATACGGTTAGGTTAGGTTAGGTTAGGTTAGGTTCCATGGGTAGCCATCGAGAGACAGCTCACTTTGGTCCATTAGCGGTCCCTTTGATATACCCAGCGCCAATGCCCATCCCAAAGAGCAGCTACTCAGATGGCGTCACTACAAGGTTGAACCAATTCGTCTTCCTAATGAAGAGAAGAAGCAATCTTAGTTCTATTTTTGATAGATCCTCCAAACAGGAAAACACCGGTTCTCCCAGGTATTTTTCCCTGATGCCCCGTAGCCCAGGGCATTGACAGAGAAAGTGAAGCACAGTTTCCTCTTCCTCCTTATCATGACAACTTCTACAGTAGTCATTGAATACCAGACCCATTCTTCTAGCATGGGTCCCAACAGGCCAGTGTCCAGTTATGACCGACACCACGGTCCTGATTTGGTTCCTATTGAACCTAAGTAGAGATTTGGTCCTCCGTTCATCATATCCAGGCCAAAGTGCCCTGGGTGTGGAGCAGGTGGACTCACGGGTCCATCCCTCTTGCGCAATTCTATAGTTCTCGCGCCGAATGAGTGACTTACAGTGAGCCATTGGAAGGCCAATGAATTGATCAATGAATGTTTCATCCATACGACCACCTTCCTTGGCCAGCTCATCTGCTATCTGGTTTCCCGGGCAGTTTGAGTGCTCTGGTATCCATATAAGCGTTAACTCTGAATGTTCAGCAATCTCATTCAAAGACATCCGACATTCCACAGTCAACCTAGATGTCGTATAGACACCCGCAAGAGAGGCAGTGGCAGCCTTGCTATCAGTAAATATACGTATATCTCCCGATACGCGATAATACTTTAGCCAGTTGGCTGCCCGCTTTATAGCCGAGATTTCCGCCTGCAGGACACTACATCCATCCGGCAGACGAAAGGAAACTTTTACGCCCAGTTCCTCTATGTAGAAACCTCCGCCAACTCTTTCCCCCTTCCTTGAACCATCGGTGTATACCCCCAGGGCTGGTTCATGGAAGGTGCCCCTGACCGACATTGCACTTTCGTGCGCTATATGTGTCGCATACCTCGCGCCAAAGAAAGGCTCCGAGGTGCAGTAGTCCACTCCTTCAGGGACAATCGAGTATCCCATTATACTGGAGTGCCCATAGTCACGGTTCGACCAGCCGTGTGCCGCGTTCAACCGTATCGCCGAACAAAGAGCCATATGCCTGGCCGTGATGTCCACCGGCAGCCAGTTTAGCATTGTAAACAGCGCCCTGGTGGAAGTGGACCGCATTGATCCTGTGATCATCAATGCGACCAGTCTGTGATCCTTCTCAAGCATCGCACGGTACCTGCCCTTGTCCAGCGCAGTCCACCATACGACAACAGCGTAATACAGAGTCGGCTTTACTACAGCTTCAAAGATCCAATTGACACACCTCGGGCCCATGCCCCCGGGCATCGATTCACAAACCTGATCCCGCAAGCTCCCTTGGGAGTTTCCAGGAAAGTGAGTGTCAATTAACACCTCGAGTGTTTCCTGACAGTCGTAGTCCAGCAACCATCCGATTTTCGGATATAGGTCGGGACAATAGGGCTCGAAGCCAATATCTTACGTAAACAGTTTGTCTCAGAGGATCCTTCCACGCCGCTACAGAAGTTCCTCCAAGCACTCCTTTTCGCCGATCTCACCAAGTTACCATGACGCTTAGCCATATTGAACAACCAACGACAGTCTCTTCTTGCCTGCGCAATATCAGGATCCCACCACGGTGGACGATCCCTGCCCCTATGCTTGCACGCCAAGGAAGTCGCTAACTGCAGTGAGTCTGTAAGCAGACCCACTGCCGCATCGATCCCCCCTATATCATCAACCCGGGGAGGATCAGATAGAGACCGAACCAGAGAGGAGGAATGAATCCCCCAATTCGTTCGTTTCCTATTCAACATAGAACTCGATCCTACAGATCTAAGTACCAGACTAAATTCCACATATCTATGATCAGAAAGTGAACAATCATTAGAAACCATCCAGTTTTCGTTCATGTCAATGTGGTCAATGCTAACCAGCGTGACATCAAGAACTTCACACCTATTTGCTACAACAAACGTTGGCTCACGGCCCCTATTTACTATTCCTAAATTATAATTCATAATAAAGGAGAATTGTGACTCACCTCTAACATTCGTATTCGTGCTACACCATATAGTGTGGTACGCATTAGCATCGGCACAGATTATGATCGGTGTTCCAGTGCCTGCTGCCCTTGTTACTGCATCACGGATGAGCCGATTGGGTGGGTCCTGTCCGTGATCATGCGCCCTAAATTCTTTCGAATTTAGTGACGCTTTGTCGGGGCCGTCTCAGCAGGTACGTGTCCCTCGCGGAGAACGTTGAAGGATCTCTCTTCGCCATCTTGTCCGGATACACCAGAGAATTCCTTGTCCTGCTTCCTGGCCCCGCCTTCTCCTCCTTCGTTCGGCTGGTGTTGCTAATACCACGTGGAGGGGCACTTGGCATCTCCTCCACGGCGCCCTGCCGAACAAGTTGTGGACAATCTTCTCCCGAGTGTCCCCTTTGATGTCCCCTGGCCTCACCGGGGGAAGGGACAGAATCTGTAGTCTGACTGTGAGCAGATATACTTTCAGTATCATGCTCCTCGTCAGAGAGCAGAGTCAGCCGCTTTAACCCCTGAGTAGCCCCGGTTTCGCCACAGGAGTCACTCGACAGTTTCAGAAGACTGTCCGCCTGTAGGTCGGTCAGCACTTGTCTCTCGTGCCCAATAATGCTGTCATTAACATCCGATAGGGTCAGCCCCCCCTCACAAGCACTGCCCGACTCCCCGACCGTGACGTCCGATCGACCCTCGACTCTACCCTGGTCGATCACCCCGTCCGTCGCGTCCTCATTCCGTTCCTTTAAAATATCTTTTTTATTCTTGTGAATTTTGTTACCACGAGTAGGCCGTAAAGTCGGACCACCCACACAGTGACGGCGTGCGCGGACTAGGCAACTGACATACAACAGCGCTTTGCCATGACGCTGAGGGGAGCTGTTAACGACTAGTTTCTTTTTGCATTAACTATCCACCCAGGCCCTCGGCACTGCTACCTTCACGTTGACCTTAAAAGTGCATATGTCGCGCACCAACCACTGGTAAAGCCCCAACCTTACAAGGGGCGAACCCGCGGGCTGGCATGACGTGCTATATATACTGATAATGGACCGGACAGTATACATTCCCACCACCTCATTATCCTGACAAGATGAGTAACCTTTAGTCGCACTCTTCAGTATTCATAACCTCCTGCGAAGACGTATCCAGATACATCATCTCAGTAGATCAGAACCGTAGAGTGCACTTAAGCCCTCGCATCTCGACAAGATTGTTACCCAGTCGAGGGTTCAAAGACTATCAATCGTCGAAAGAACTGCAACCAGATTAAATTTATCAACCGTAGTACCTTTTGAAACTTTCGAATAGGAACAATTTTGCTGATTTTATTAAAAATTTCTACTAATATGGCACAACATCTTTATTCTTAACTATCAATCTTGGCGTAGGTAGGTAGAAAGGCAGGTGTGAGGTCTCCTTCACACCTTCACCTAGAGACCAATATGGTCCATTGTAATGCCTTGTTTAGATATAGATAGCTGGAAAGTAGGTAAAATAAACAGCGAAAGCATAAGAAAAGAAGATCGGACCAAACCAAAGTAGTAAATTGCAGTTTTTTTTAGAGAAGATTTTGCCCAATCATATAATTGTGTATTGGAGAAATTATTGCTTTACTTGCAGGACTGGTGCGCTTCGCTAAACGCTTGAGGTTTTCTCCAATACCGTCACATGGCCTCTTTCCGTGAGAAGTTGCTTAAAAGTGTATTTCGGCTTCCGTAATAAAATCATGTTTGTAATAAAATAGATTCGCAAAATTTAATAAATTTTTAAATATATATATATATATATATATATATATATATATATACATATATTACTTTCGACGCATATATATTTTCCAATATGTATCATGCTTTATCTCATCTGAGATCATAACAATGCTTCCGTGTTTTACTTCACTACCATCTCTGTAATAAAAAATCGAAGTCAGAAGTGTTGCTTGGTCGTTGTTCCAATGAAAAAATTGGGCAGAATCTTGAACTACAAAACTATAGTTTTCTGCAAAATCATACTGTACGATTATTTTACTTTCACAGATACTCTCCTTAAGTTTTTTTAAATAAACTGCCTCTTTTGCAATATAAGCATGAGGTTTTAATATATCCAAGGCATCACAAAAGGTAATACCTGAGTAGATAATGTGAACCGTTGTGTGATGAGCCAACTTTCAAGTTGCACTTCTGTCACATGATTGTTGTCGAATATCATTTTCACCGCCCTAATATATATATATATATACTAGCATTTAACCCGCTAATTCGTTAGCGTCTCCTTTTCTTTCGTGTACATATTTTTACGCCAAATTACGATTTTCACCTCTTTAACAATCGAGTTTCGAAAATGTACCAAATTTTTATTTGTATTGTTTAGATACGTTACTATTTGATATTTTTTTTTCAATGTTTATTGGTTTAATAGATAGATGTCGTGACAAAAAATTTTTTAAAATGCAGGCTTTACCCGTTTACTCCCCAAAAGGGTCGAATTTCAAAAAAGTACCAGACACCTGTCCGCTTTTTTTTATTGAACAACAATAAGTACTAAATTTTCTTGGGGTTAGCGGGATCGATTTGGCGAGAGCCCAGCCTCCGGTCCAAATGTCAACTTTTTAGCTCTTGGAGTTTAGGATAAGTGATAATGAAGCAGTCAGTAACGTTACAATTTTATATATGTATATAGATAGATAGATGAAAAATATTTTAATAAAAAAGTAACAAAATTAGGAACGATTTTCACTCCTTTAGGGATCGAATTTCGAAAAAGTACCAAATTCGTATTTTTATTTTTTAGATGAGTTACGAATGTGATATAATTTTTATTTCTATGTTTATTGGTTTAAGAGATATATGGCGTAACAAAAAAGTTTCAAAATACAGGTTTTATCCGTTTGCTCTTTATTTCAAAAAAGTGCTAGACACCTGTCCGCTTATTTTTTAGTGAACAATAATAGGTTTAAATTTTTTTGTATCTCATTAGCTTAGCTGATATGAGGTAAGCGTGATTGATTTGGCGAGAGGCCTGCGTCCGGTCAAAATTTCAACTTTTTAGCTTCAGGCGTTTAGGTTGTGCAATGAAAGATAAATAGATGGGGAAAAAATATCTTTGAAAAAGTAACAAAATTAGGTACGATTTTCACCCCTTAAACGTTCGAATTTCGAAAAAGTACCAAAGTTGCACTTGTATTTTTAGACAAGTTACGAATTTTATATATGTAATTTGTATTTCTATGTGCATTAATTTTAACGATACATGGGGGCAAATTTTACTCCCCAAAAGGGTCAAGTTTCAAAATAGTACCGGACACCTGTTCTCTTTTTTTATTTAATGAACAACAATAAGTATTAAATTAAAAAAGTACTACTTTAATTAAAAATTTACCAGTTAGAGAAAGAAAAAGTACCAAAAATCCCCCTAACAGATTCTCATTTACTCTTCCATGTTTAATTTTATGTTTCTAGATCCAATATTAACAGCAAATCAAAAAGGACCACGTAAAGCACAAAAAAATACCGAAAATTGCCTCTTACAGATGCTCATTCACTCAAAGTTTTGCTTTTTTAATTTTATGTTTGTAGATGCAATGCTAACAAAAATTCAATAAGTACCTGTTGGCAAACCATACAGTACCAAAAAAACACTCTTACAGATTCTCATTCACTTGGGAACTTGCATGTTTAATTTTATGTTTATAGGTCCAATTTTAACGGAAATTCAAAGAGTAACAGGCAAAAAACGAAAAAGTACCATAAAGATCCCTCTAACGAATTCTCATTCACTCACTTCCATGTTTAATTTTATGTTAATAGGTCTAATATTAACCAAAATTAAAAAAGTACCAGTTAAAGAACGAAAGAGTTCCAAAAAGATCCCTCTAACAAATTCTTATTCACTCAGGACTTTGCATGTTAAGTTTTATGTTTCTAGGTCTAATACTAACGGAAATTTAAAAAGTACCAGTTGAACAGCAAAAAGTACCAAAAAGTACCTGCATAGGTTCTTATCCACTCAGGACATTGCATGTTGAAGTTTATGTTTCTAGGTCCAATATTAACGATAATTACAAAAAATTACCAGTTGTGGATCCAAAGAGCTAAAGTAAGAAATTAAATTTCCCGTATTTCCCCTTTTTGGTACTTTTTTCTCCCCATTGAAGCATAAAAAATTTCAATATTTAATACGTATATGTCATTATATAAAAAAAATGTTTTGTAAAAAAGTACCAAAAATAGTTACGGTTTTTACCCCCTTAAACGTCCGAATTTCGAAAAAGTACCAAATTCGTATTTGGATTTTTTAGATAAGTTTCAAATGTGATATATCCCTTATTTCTGCGTTTATGGGTTTAAAAGATAGATGGGGTGACAAAAAAGTACCGAAGTACAGGTTTTACCCGTTTACTCCGTAAAAGGGCTGAATTCCAAAAAGTACAAGACACCTTTCCGCTTATTTTTCTAAAGAACCAATATAAGTATTAAATTGTTTGTGGATCTGTTTTAGTTTTGGAGATATAAGGTTACCGAATTTACCCGTTTTTACCATTTTTTACGCCCTAAACATTCGAATTTCCAAAAATCCCGTCTTAGTGGATCGATTTGGGGAAAGGCCAACCCCTGGTCCAAATTTCAAGTTTTTAGCTCTGAGGGATTTTTGAAAATTTTGGACAAACTGGAAGACCTTACAGGATGGGACATACCTCATTTTAAAGCTAATTACGCCCAAATTTTTAATCTGTTTTACTTTTGGAGAAAAAACCTCTGGGCTATTTTTAAAACATTTTTTAAGTTCTCATATGTACTAGTAGTGATTCTCTGAGGGATTTTTGAACATTTTGGACAAACTGGAAGACCTTACAGGATGGGACATACCTCATTTTAAAGCTAATTACGCCCAAATTTGTAGTCTATTTTGCTTTTGGAGAAAAAAACCTCTGGACTTGAAAGCAAGAGACTTTCAAAAATAACTTATTTCGCTTTTCTTCCACTAAATTAACTTTTTTTTTTTTACACATGTTCTTATTTTTTAGGTTGAATTTCTGTTGAAAAAAATAAAATAAAGAACAATTTTACCGAAAAAATTTTCTCGGAAAATAAACGAAAAATAGTTAAAATATGCATGAAACGCCCTCTGGTGGTGGTCATAGGTAAAAATAAAGATCAGAAATTAATTTCTCGACCCCAAAAACCCCCCATATACACATAAAAAAGATAATTAGTCAATTCACAAGGTATCCTAACATGTCATATTGTCAAAATGTCCTAATATTTCACAATGGTTTAAAAATATTGTTGTACGGCTCAGCCGCTCAGCGCTGGACTTTTCTGATTAATTACGACAGCACAATAAACACAGCAAGCAACGTTCTATTTATTTAAGACACTTTTTGTTAACAAACCAACAACAATATTTTTAAACCATTGTGAAATATTAGGACATTTTGACAATATGACATGTTAGGATACCTTGTGAATTGACTAAATATAACAATGATTAAAAAATCGAATTTTGAATCAAAATGATGTTACAGACTCGAAAATCGAGATAGACCTATGATTCCTTCACCAAAGTTGCTTAGAATTGTCCATAGAATCATCCTAGGGGGCGGCTCTAATCGAATTTTTCGGCTCCATACAATTGGCCCGCCCTAATATATATATATATATACTAGCATTTAACCCGCTAATTCGTTAGCGTCTCCTTTTCTTTCGTGTACATATTTTTACGCCAAATTACGATTTTCACCTCTTTAACAATCGAGTTTCGAAAATGTACCAAATTTTTATTTGTATTTTTTAGATACGTTACGTATTTGATATTTTTTTTTCAATGTTTATTGGTTTAATAGATAGATGTCGTGACAAAAAATGTTTTAAAATACAGGTTTTACCCGTTTACTCCCCAAAAGGGTCGAATTTCAAAAATGTACCAGACACCTGTCCGCTTTTTTTTTATTGAACAGCAATAAGTACTAAATTTTCTTGGGGTCTTTTTTAGCGGCATATGGGGTTAGCGGGATCGATTTGGCGAGAGCCCAGCCTCCGGTCCAAATGTCAACTTTTTAGCTCTTGGAGTTTAGGATAAGTGATAATGAAGCAGTCAGTAACGTTACAATTTTATATATGTATATAGATAGATAGATGAAAAATATTTTAATAAAAAAGTAACAAAATTAGGAACGATTTTCACTCCTTTAGGGATCGAATTTCGAAAAAGTACCAAATTCGTATTTTTATTTTTTAGATGAGTTACGAATGTGATATAATTTTTATTTCTATGTTTATTGGTTTAAGAGATATATGGCGTAACAAAAAAGTTTCAAAATACAGGTTTTATCCGTTTGCTCTTTATTTCAAAAAAGTGCTAGACACCTGTCCGCTTATTTTTTAGTGAACAATAATAGGTTTAAATTTTTTTGTATCTCATTAGCTTAGCTGATATGAGGTAAGCGTGATTGATTTGGCGAGAGGCCTGCGTCCGGTCAAAATTTCAACTTTTTAGCTTCAGGCGTTTAGGTTGTGCAATGAAAGATAAATAGATGGTGAAAAAATATCTTTGAAAAAGTAACAAAATTAGGTACGATTTTTACCCCTTAAACGTTCGAATTTCGAAAAAGTACCAAAGTTGCACTTGTATTTTTAGACAAGTTACGAATTTTATATATGTAATTTGTATTTCTATGTGCATTAATTTTAACGATACATGGGGCAAATTTTACTCCCCAAAAGGGTCAAGTTTCAAAATAGTAACGGACACCTGTTCTCTTTTTTTATTTAATGAACAACAATAAGTATTAAATTAAAAAAGTACTACTTTAATTAAAAATTTACCAGTTAGAGAAAGAAAAAGTACCAAAAATCCCCCTTACAGATTCTCATTTACTCTTCCATGTTTAATTTTATGTTTCTAGATCCAATATTAACAGCAAATCAAAAAGGACCACGTAAAGCACAAAAAAGTACCGAAAATTGCCTCTTACAGATGCTCATTCACTCAAAGTTTTGCTTTTTTAATTTTATGTTTGTAGATGCAATGCTAACAAAAATTCAATAAGTACCTGTTGGCAAACCATACAGTACCAAAAAAACACTCTTACAGATTCTCATTCACTTGGGAACTTGCATGTTTAATTTTATGTTTATAGGTCCAATTTTAACGGAAATTCAAAGAGTAACAGGCAAAAAACGAAAAAGTACCAAAAAGATCCCTCTAACGCATTAATTTTAACGATACATGGGGGCAAATTTTACTCCCCAAAAGGGTCAAGTTTCAAAATAGTAACGGACACCTGTTCTCTTTTTTTATTTAATGAACAACAATAAGTATTAAATTAAAAAAGTACTACTTTAATTAAAAATTTACCAGTTAGAGAAAGAAAAAGTACCAAAAATCCCCCTTACAGATTCTCATTTACTCTTCCATGTTTAATTTTATGTTTCTAGATCCAATATTAACAGCAAATCAAAAAGGACCACGTAAAGCACAAAAAAGTACCGAAAATTGCCTCTTACAGATGCTCATTCACTCAAAGTTTTGCTTTTTTAATTTTATGTTTGTAGATGCAAAAGGTGTCTTGTACTTTTTGGAATTCAGCCCTTTTACGGAGTAAACGGGTAAAACCTGTACTTCGGTACTTTTTTGTCACCCCATCTATCTTTTAAACCCATAAACGCAGAAATAAGGGATATATCACATTTGAAACTTATCTAAAAAATCCAAATACGAATTTGGTACTTTTTCGAAATTCGGACGTTTAAGGGGGTAAAAACCGTAACTATTTTTGGTACTTTTTTACAAAACATTTTTTTTATATAATGACATATACGTATTAAATATTAAAATTTTTTATGCTTCAATGGGGAGAAAAAAGTACCAAAAAGGGGAAATACGGGAAATTTAATTTCTTACTTTAGCTCTTTGGATCCACAACTGGTAATTTTTTGTAATTATCGTTAATATTGGACCTAGAAACATAAACTTCAACATGCAATGTCCTGAGTGGATAAGAACCTATGCAGGTACTTTTTGGTACTTTTTGCTGTTCAACTGGTACTTTTTAAATTTCCGTTAGTATTAGACCTAGAAACATAAAACTTAACATGCAAAGTCCTGAGTGAATAAGAATTTGTTAGAGGGATCTTTTTGGAACTCTTTCGTTCTTTAACTGGTACTTTTTTAATTTTGGTTAATATTAGACCTATTAACATAAAATTAAACATGGAAGTGAGTGAATGAGAATTCGTTAGAGGGATCTTTTTGGTACTTTTTCGTTTTTTGCCTGTTACTCTTTGAATTTCCGTTAAAATTGGACCTATAAACATAAAATTAAACATGCAAGTTCCCAAGTGAATGAGAATCTGTAAGAGTGTTTTTTTGGTACTGTATGGTTTGCCAACAGGTACTTATTGAATTTTTGTTAGCATTGCATCTACAAACATAAAATTAAAAAAGCAAAACTTTGAGTGAATGAGCATCTGTAAGAGGCAATTTTCGGTATTTTTTTGTGCTTTACGTGGTCCTTTTTGATTTGCTGTTAATATTGGATCTAGAAACATAAAATTAAACATGGAAGAGTAAATGAGAATCTGTTAGGGGGATTTTTGGTACTTTTTCTTTCTCTAACTGGTAAATTTTTAATTAAAGTAGTACTTTTTTAATTTAATACTTATTGTTGTTCATTAAATAAAAAAAGAGAACAGGTGTCCGGTACTATTTTGAAACTTGACCCTTTTGGGGAGTAAAATTTGCCCCCATGTATCGTTAAAATTAATGCACATAGAAATACAAATTACATATATAAAATTCGTAACTTGTCTAAAAATACAAGTGCAACTTTGGTACTTTTTCGAAATTCGAACGTTTAAGGGGTGAAAATCGTACCTAATTTTGTTACTTTTTCAAAGATATTTTTTCCCCATCTATTTATCTTTCATTGCACAACCTAAACGCCTGAAGCTAAAAAGTTGAAATTTTGACCGGACGCAGGCCTCTCGCCAAATCAATCACGCTTACCTCATATCAGCTAAGCTAATGAGATACAAAAAAATTTAAACCTATTATTGTTCACTAAAAAATAAGCGGACAGGTGTCTAGCACTTTTTTGAAATAAAGAGCAAACGGATAAAACCTGTATTTTGAAACTTTTTTGTTACGCCATATATCTCTTAAACCAATAAACATAGAAATAAAAATTATATCACATTCGTAACTCATCTAAAAAATAAAAATACGAATTTGGTACTTTTTCGAAATTCGATCCCTAAAGGAGTGAAAATCGTTCCTAATTTTGTTACTTTTTTATTAAAATATTTTTCATCTATCTATCTATATACATATATAAAATTGTAACGTTACTGACTGCTTCATTATCACTTATCCTAAACTCCAAGAGCTAAAAAGTTGACATTTGGACCGGAGGCTGGGCTCTTGCCAAATCGATCCCGCTAACCCCAAGAAAATTTAGTACTTATTGTTGTTCAATGAAAAAAAGCGGACAGGTGTCTGGTACTTTTTTGAAATTCGACCCTTTTGGGGAGTAAACGGGTAAAACCTGTATTTTAAAAAATTTTTTGTCACGACATCTATCTATTAAACCAATAAACATTGAAAAAAAAATATCAAATAGTAACGTATCTAAACAATACAAATAAAAATTTGGTACATTTTCGAAACTCGATTGTTAAAGAGGTGAAAATCGTAATTTGGCGTAAAAATATGTACACGAAAGAAAAGGAGACGCTAACGAATTAGCGGGTTAAATGCTAGTATATATATATATATATTAGGGCGGGCCAATTGTATGGAGCCGAAAAATTCGATTAGAGCCGCCCCCTAGGATGATTCTATGGACAATTCTAAGCAACTTTGGTGAAGGAATCATAGGTCTATCTCGATTTTCGAGTCTGTAACATCATTTTGATTCAAAATTCGATTTTTTAATCATTGTTATATTATCTTTTTTATGTGTATATGGGGGGTTTTTGGGGTCGAGAAATTAATTTCTGATCTTTATTTTTACCTATGACCACCACCAGAGGGCGTTTCATGCATATTTTAACTATTTTTCGTTTATTTTCCGAGAAAATTTTTTCGGTAAAATTGTTCTTTATTTTATTTTTTTCAACAGAAATTCAACCTAAAAAATAAGAACATGTGTAAAAAAAATAAAAGTTAATTTAGTGGAAGAAAAGCGAAATAAGTTATTTTTGAAAGTCTCTTGCTTTCAAGTCCAGAGGTTTTTTTCTCCAAAAGCAAAATAGACTACAAATTTGGGCGTAATTAGCTTTAAAATGAGGTATGTCCCATCCTGTAAGGTCTTCCAGTTTGTCCAAAATGTTCAAAAATCCCTTAGAGAATCACTACTAGTACATATGAGAACTTAAAAAATGTTTTAAAAATAGCCCAGAGGTTTTTTTCTCCAAAAGCAAAACAGATTAAAAATTTGGGCGTAATTTGCTTTAAAATGAGGTATGTCCCATCCTGTAAGGTCTTCCAGTTTGTCCAAAATTTTCAAAAATCCCTCAGAGAATCACTACTAGTACATCTGAGAACTTAAAATTTTTTTTTAAAAATAGCCCAGAGGTTTTTTTCTCCAAAAGCAAAATAGATTACAAATTTGGGCGTAATTAGCTTTAAAATGAGGTATGTCCCATCTTGTAAGGTCTTCCAATTTGTCCAAAATTTTCAAAAATCCCTCAGAGAATCACTACTAGTACATCTTTTTTTTTTTTTTTTTTTTTTTTTTTTTTCATTATTTATTTATTGAAATTCATATATTAAATATGAACTAACAATAATTAATCAAATCTTATCCTAATATTTGCTTTATGTCCTGCCAGTGCCAAACACAAAAGATTTAGTCATCACGGTTTCTGTTTACATATATAGGTGTTTATCTGATTGGGTGAGTGCTGCAGTGTCTCTTCTTCTTAAGCGAGTGTGGCCGCCATAATTTAAAATATTTCTAGCTAATGGATTTGGGTGCAGTTCCAGCCTTTTTAAATATTTTACTGCATATTTCGTTATCATAGTTTTTACTAATGGCACATTGAGATCCTTGTGGATATTTGAGTTTTTGACGTACCAGGGGGCGGCTGTGATTATTCGAAGAAGTTTATTTTGGCGCCTTTGAATTTTTTCGATGTTAGAAGCCGAGGCAGTGCCCCATAACTGAATACCGTAGCACCAAATTGGCTTTAAGATAGAGTTGTAGAGTAGAAGTTTGCAATCGAGACTAAGAACAGAATTTCTTCCAATAAGCCAATTAATTTGGATTGCTTTTAGTTTCATTTGAGTTAATTTCGCTTCTATATGCCATTTCCACGTTAAACGCCGATCTAGATGTATACCGAGGTATTTTACATGCGAGTGTTGGGGTATTATTTGATTATTTATTTTAATAGGGGGGCATGTTTCCCGACGCAATGTGAATGTTATATGTGCGCATTTTTGCTCATTGATCTTTATCCTCCACTTTTTTAACCACCTTTCTAGTTAAAATATATGATCCTGTAGATAACGAGATGCTTCTTGACAGTTTGCGTGTACGCTTAGAAAAGCTGTGTCGTCCGCAAATGTTGAGGTATGGGTGTAGCTGTTTGTTGGCAAGTCCGAAGTATAAATTAAGTATAATAGAGGGCCCAGGATGTTGCCTTGTGGGACTCCAGCGCTAATTGGCTGTGGAGAACTTAAAAATTCTCCTTCTTTTATAATAAATTGACGACCGACTAAGTAGCTTTGTAACAGCTTGTATATATTTGCTGGTAAGTTTTGCTGCAATTTCAGTAGTAAACCTTCATGCCAGACTTTATCAAAAGCTTGAGACACATCGATGAAGAGTGCTGAGCAATATTTTTTTTCTTCAAAGGCTTTTCTTATGACATTTACTATTCGATGAGTTTGTTCAATTGTGCTGTGTTTTCTTCTAAAACCGAATTGATGATTGGGAATACATCTGTTACCATTTAAAATCGGCGTTAATTTAGACACTAGAAGTTTCTCAAAAAGCTTTGATATATTAGACAATAAGCTTATAGGTCTATATGACTCAACTTTTGTGGGATCCTTTCCTGGTTTAGGTATCATGGTAAATAAGGATACTTTCCACTCTTGTGGGTAGTATTCAAGGCGTAAAATAGCATTAAAAATTAGTAGAATAATTTTCTTTGCTATGCTGGGTAGCTCCAAAAGCATTTTGTTACTGATCTTATCAAAACCAGGGGCTTTCTTGGGGTTTAAATCATGAATAGCCTTCTCGATTTCTCTTACTTCAAACCTTAGTGGAACAGCTGATCTAACAGCAACAGGTGGTAACTCGACCGCAGTATCGAAAGATGTATGAGGGGTAAATACGGTTTTCAAATGATAAACGAAAATATTTCCTTTTTCTATGTCATTTCGTGCCCAACGTCCATTTAAGTTTCTTAATGGTGGTTTAGTGATAACTGGTCTTTTAAGATTTCTAGCTGCACGCCATAATGAGTAATCAGATTGAGGAGTTGCATCAAGTTC
Organism: Pollenia amentaria; assembly: GCA_943735925.1. Classification (NCBI taxonomy): domain Eukaryota; kingdom Metazoa; phylum Arthropoda; class Insecta; order Diptera; family Polleniidae; genus Pollenia; species Pollenia amentaria. Next base: position 123,503,398 of record OX031006.1, on the reverse strand, counting down.
CTTAAGATATTTTTCCAGAGAAGCCGTTTTTTGAGACTGCAGTAAGTTTCTTAGCCTTTTTGTGCACTCTTTTAGTAAATTTTTAAGTTGAGGGGATCTTTGCAATTGCCACTCTCTTCGAACTCTCCTTTTTTCAGTCAAGAGACGCTCGACATCAGTAGAATATATTTTACTATTTTTGATATTTTTGCGGGCTATGCTAGAATGTTGAACAGCTAGTTTGAGATAATTGTCAAAATTTACAATAGAAAGATTCACATTCTCCGGTGTTCTAAGCGGAATATTTTCGGTGCAGTGGGTACTGAGATATTTTTTATATTTTAACCAATTTATTTGTGTGGCTGACGTCACTAAGTAACCAGACGGTGATACAATTCTATAAGGGTTTGATATGGTAAGAATTGTAGGTGTGTGATCAGAAGATAATTCTAAAGAAGCTTCAACGTGAATCGTTTCTGCGGGGATGTTTTTAACCACGCCAAAATCGATGACATCTGGAATTTTTTGCTGATCAGTAGGCCAATAAGTTGGTTGTCCACTCGCGACCACATTTAAATCACGACCCTTTGGTGTAATGAGCCGTGAACCCCAGAAGGTATGTTTAGCGTTGTAATCGCCAGCGGCTAGGAAACAGGGTCCTAATGATTTAAAATATTTATAATATTGGCTTTCTGATATTGAAAATCTAGGTGGAGAGTATAAAGATGAAAGTACAAAGTTTCGATTTAGCTCTTCAACACAAATATTCGTTGCTTGCAGATAATCTTCACGATGATCACACATTAAGTAGTGTTTGATTCGGGTTTTTATCAAAATAGCAGAACCTCCACAAGCTCTATCTCGAGGGTCCTTGGTATCATATAATATATAACCATTAATTTTAAACGTATTTCTTGAGGTCAAATGAGTTTCAGAAACCATCATTACATCAATTTGTTTACTTTTAAGAAAATATTCTAGTTCATTTTTATGTTGGCGAATGCCGTTTGCGTTCCAAAAACAAATTTTTAAACAATTCATGGCTTGTTAAGTACAGCTTGCAATAACATCGATTGCATTCTTAACATTTCCTGCATCATATTACCCATTGTATTCGTAAAGTTTGTTACTGTTTGTACTAGTGTTTCCATGGTTTTTTCTAGACGACTTAAATTAGAAACTGGGGTCTCATCATTATTTGGCAAATCACCTTGCATTGGCATATGGTTTGATTTTAGGACGTTAGCGTAGGATGTTCTGTTATTACTAGGCTGCGGTACCTGAATGTCATTAGTATTATTTTGATGTGTTTCCTGAATTTGAGGTGGATTAGGTTTCGGTCCAACCGAGCGCTTGACGATAGAGTATACAGGGCATCCTCTATAGTTGGCAGTGTGATTACCACCACAGTTGCTGCATTTTTTTACATTGGGGTCGTTTTTAGACTTATCGCAGAGAGCTGTACCATGCAATTCTCCACATACAACGCAAACAGGTGTTAAATGGCAGTATGCCTTAGTGTGACCAAATTCTTGGCAGTTTAAACATTGCACGGGACCGTTCCTTTTATGCGGCTCCTCTATCGTTATTTTCCTATACAGGATATATTTCAGACTGTAAATGGGATGAGTTTCGTTTTTTTTAAGCTTAACGTCGCCGGGTTCTAACTCCACTCGAAATAGTGGCTGGGGATTTTTTTCTCTATTTTTAATATTAACTACATTTTTAATTTTAAAGCCCTTCTCTTCTAAAAACGTTTTTATTTCACCTGGGTCTACGCATGAATCAATGCCCTTTATCACTACCTGAAGACCTTTACTGCTCTTCAGTTGGTATGTATAAAAGTTTTTTTTAGTGCTTCTAATTTAGTTATTACTTTACGAAAATCATCTTCACGATTAACTTATATTTTAGTTTCATTTATACTACCACGTTTTATTGCAGCTACATAAAAAGAATTTTCACCTATTACCGAGATCAAATTCTTTATTAAATCACTTGAGTTTTGCTCTCTAAGATATATCGGGGGTGGCTTAGAAGATTTTGTAACGTTTTGTGCTTCCGAGGATTCCTCTTCCAAAATTGCAAACCGATTTTGAGAACTTATTCTATCAGCTGTACCCTCTTTTAAAACTTTTGGGACAGAAGCAACTGCAGAAGAAGTTGGGCTGCGACCCCGTTTTAGCACTGTTATGTACCTATCCATTCCAACTTGTACTTGAGGCTTTTGACCGCTTTTCACCTGTGATACTGAGTTTTCCATCATGCCTGATTTGGGGGTAATCTTTTCATCACTTGTTAAAATCGTTTCTGCAACTGAGGCACCGCTTGCAGGTTTTATATTTTTTATTGTATTCAAATCAAACGTATTATTAGACACCGAAGGTGATACAGAGTTTTCTATTGTGCCTGATTGAGGGTTAATATTTTTATCACTAGTACATCTGAGAACTTAAAAAATGTTTTAAAAATAGCCCAGAGGTTTTTTCTCCAAAAGCAAAACAGATTACAAATTTGGGCGTAATGAGCTTTAAAATGAGGTATGTCCCACCCTGTAAGGTCTTCCAGTTTGTCTAAAATTTTTAAAAATCCCTCAGAGAATCACTACTAGTACATCTGAGAACTTACAAAATTTTTTAAAAATAGCCCAGAGGTTTTTTTTTCCAAAAGCAAAATAGATTACAAATTTGGGCGTAATTAGCTTTAAAATGAGGTATGTCCCATCCTGTAAAACCAGTTTGAAGACCAGTTTGTCCACATATTGTATTTGTAATACAATTTTTAAGTTCTTTCAAATTTCATTAAATATGTAACAAATACGAAGATACAAATGTATGTATTTAATAATTTGATATTTGAAATATGTCACAAATACGAAAACATTTAATAGCTTGTCAAAAACATATTTGGAAAAATGTCCCAAATACGAAAAACGTATTTGAAATATGTGAATACGCAAGATGTTACGTTGAAACATATTTAGTTCGACATATTTATCTTCACCCACATTAAATTTGGTACATTTTCGAAACTCGATTGTTAAAGAGGTGAAAATCGTACATATTACAAGAAAGCGGGTTAAAGCCTAGAAACATAAACGTTGGCGTAAAAATATGTCCACGAAAGTTAAATGCTAGTATATATATATGTATATACATATATATATATATTAGAGCGGGCCAATTTGTATGGAGCCGAAAAATTCGATTAGAGCCGCCCCCTAGGATGATTCTATGGACAATTCTAAGCAACTTTGGTGAAGGAACCTTAGGTCTATCTCGATTTTCGAGTCTCCCTCTTTTCAAAAAATGATTTTTTCCCTATAACATAATTTTGATTCAAAATTCGATTTTTTATTCATTGTTATATTATCTTTTTTATGTGTATATGGGGGGTTTTTGGGGTCGAGAAATTCATTTTTGATCTTTATTTTTACCTATGACCACCACCAGAGGGCGTTTCACGAATGTTGGAAGTTGGGTACATTGCTTGACAAGTATCAAATCGAAACTAAACATCCAAAAATCGCCACATTCAGCACATTCGTGCAAACTCAAAAGAATTATTTTACATCGGCAAATATCAATGTGACTTGAAGGCAGCATTATGCTCATGTGGATTGATTCCAGATCATTTGAAAGAGTTTATGCAAGATCAAAAAAAATGTCAGAAGATTGAGGATACCGGAATTCGTGCCAGAAGTTGAAGAGCCAGCACCAACGTCAACAATAATACCAACATCCGTTGATGAGAGTCATTTAGCATATGAACCAAGTACTGATACAGATGAGCCAAGTTCAAATCCACAAGATGTTCCGCCAATGATACGAGGACCGTATACTCCCAGATACGATGCTTCGAACTTCGCTGCGATGTGTGATCGATTTGGTGTGTCGAACAATATTTAGAATACGATGATCCACCATTGCATGATCCAAGAATTCCGGTCCCAACGGAAAGACATGTTCAATTGCTGGCTAGCGTTTCTAAACGTGTTTTTGAAAAAAGTCGACACAGTGTTATGGCATCAGAAAGCCGTTCAAAATACCCCAGACTTGAAAGCAAGAAAGACTTTCAAAAATAACTTATTTCGCTTTTCTTCCACTAAATTAACTTTTTTTTACACATGTTCTTATTATTTAGGTTGAATTTCTGTTGAAAAAATAGAATAAAGATCAATTTTACCGAAAAAATTTTCTCGGAAAATAGACGAAAAATAGTTAAAATATGCATGAAACGCCCTTTGATGGTGGTCATAGGTAAAAATAAAGATCAAAAATGAATTTCTCGACCCCAAAAACCCCCCATATACACATAAAAAAGATAATATAACAATGAATAAAAAATCGAATTTTGAATCAAAATTATGTTACAGGGAAAAAATAATTTTTTGAAAAGTGGGAGACTCGAAAATCGAGATAGACCTATGGTTCCTTCACCAAAGTTGCTTAGAATAAAGATCAATTTTACCGAAAAAATTTTCTCGGAAAATAGACGAAAAATAGATAAAATATGCATGAAACGCCCTCTGGTGGTGGTCATAGGTAAAAATAAAGATCAAAAATGAATTTCTCGACCCCAAAAACCCCCCATATACACATAAAAAAGAATAAACAATGAATAAAAAATCGAATTTTGAATCAAAATGATATTACAGGGAAAAAATCATTTTTTGAAATGTGTGTAACGATTCATTATTGTATTTGTATGGGAATGGTGCTACCTATTATATCCGGCCGTGCTCGTCTTTGGGGGGGTGTGCTGTATTCCCATGTAAAAGTTTCTAACAGAAAAAAAAATTTTAGAATCAGCTACAAAAATTTTAATTTAGGTAGCTATAAGACTATTAATGATTTACAAAGAAAAGATAGAAGTAGAATTGAAAGAAGGTTTGGTTGGTATCTGCAGTGTAGCTCAAGCTGGAAGTCGCTACACAGATTCCATGCCCACCCACCATGCTGACAGAAATTAATATGTTGGTTGTCAGCCCAAAATAAAATAAAAATTTAAAAAAAAAACTACTTAACTATTCATAACCTACTTCACCTTTCGCAATTTATAAAAATTACCAAAGTTCAAAATTTCATTATTTAAATCAAAAGTGGTGGCACAATTTTATTAACATAAATAAATAAAAAAAAAATTTAAGTTATTTTATCAATTTAATGGTCACCAAATAAAAAAAAAATAAATTAATAAATAACAACAATATATAAAATAATTATTTAACGGATATGAAAATTAAAAAAAAAAACAAAATTTGGGTTGAAATGTTAAATCTTTAGAAAGAGAATGTGTAAATGAGGTTAGGGTGTCAATTAACATGTAATATGAAAACTTTCACAATGGCATTAAACAAAATTTAACATTAACAATTGAAAATGGCAACACTACGGTGCTTATATGTTATTTTTAAAATTAATCAATTAACAGATTTATTTTATAAAAGGATTCATATTACATTAAAAAAATAAAAAAAAATTTAGTGCAAAAAGGATTTTAAATATGGTATATAAACAAATATCTCAACTTACTTAAGCATGGTCCAACGATGTCAGCTGGCGCCGGTTGACAAATTACCGTAGACAGAAAATATTCAATATACCTTACTTATGTTGAGAGGCTAAGTATGTATGAGCGATTCCTGCTATCACAGAGAGTTTTTTTTGTTTTTTCCTTTCTGTGATTAACAAAAATCACTCAACACATACATTGTTAATTTGTTTTGTAAATTATTTAATTGTTCATTTTATAATAGTGTGTTATTGTTCGGTGTATGTCTAAAAGTTTTTAAGTTTATGTTTCCTATATATAAGTTAATGTGTATTGTCTGAATGTAAAAAAAAATATATTTGCAAACTAATTTTTGCATTAAGTAAGGTGACCAAATAACAATTCCGGTGAAAACAACAAAGATAAAACTTAATATAAAAAACTAATATAGAGCAATTCCATATGAAAACGATCAAAATTGGCAAATTTTTGGACGACCCCTCTCCGATTTTAAAATAAATAGTCTCAATCGATTTTTTTTTTTTTATAGTGACTGGTTTAGTGGTGGTGTACACCACTGTCATGTGACAAAATTGAAGAATTCTTCATAAGGGACCTCATTGAAAGTTGTTTTAAAAAAAACTACTAAAGCGATCGCAACGAGTGATAGCTCGTTGGAAAGGTATTGAATCAGGCTTTAATTGAAAAATAAAATTTTCCTAATTTTTCTTAGAAATTTACCTTTAAATTTTCCCAAGAAAATTAAATTTTCCGATTTTCCACAGAAGCTCCTAAATTTTCCGGCTAATTTTTTTTTTTTTTTGGATTCCTCATAATTTTTGCTTTAAGAATCAGCAATAAAAAAATGGGCCCCGACTCCTTGTTTGGACAGGAGAAGAGCATTTAAGAGACCACCTTGTTAAAAATACATTTTAAAAATTATTTTACTGTTAAAAATACATTTATGAAGAAAAAATCTTTCTTATTTTGCTGCTTATACTTAATTACAATATTTATTAAAAATTTCAATTGTCTTGGCATCATTATAAAATTAAAGTAACTTTAAATTTAGCACGTCGGCAGACGAAGAGTACCGCTTTACATTAATTGACATATCAGAAATATTTGGTATGAAGCAATGAAACTTTTGCGTTCCAGTTATAGTTTTTACATTATTATATCTGTTTTGAATTCGTCGCTCCATGGCATCGTGTTCTTTTTGAGTGCATAAAACTGTGTTAATGGCAGTTTCCTTGCTTTGAATCCACGAAAACAAATGTTGTACATTTAAGATCTGGTCAGTATATGGCCTTTGCAAACTTGCCTTAGTCGCCATGCGTTTTAGGGTTCCCCCTAACGCATCGCATGGGCCCTTACCGTGGGACGTCGCGAAAAAGTGCCACTCGACCTTGCAGTTTTGTTCTTCTTCAATTATGCAAAGATTGTAAAAATTTTTCTTATTCTTGTACTGAGAAGCCGCGCCGTCTGAGAAAAACGTTACTTTGTCGATTGCATCGAATTTTGATCTTAAGAATTCAAACAGTTTCATTTGAAATAAATAAACGGACACATAATTATGAGCTAAACTCTCCGCGACAACAACAAGGCTTACGGTCTGTAGTTCGTTATCTTCGTTTTTGAAATAAATGCAAAAAGGATGCACCGTGCACTGGTCGTTTGCCCAGTGATAAGCCTGAATTTCATCCTGAACGAGAAAAGTGTAATTCTCGGCAGTCGCTTATCACAATAAATTCATTTTGGGCTAATTTCTCCTTACTTTCCTTTAGAAATTTCGATTGCATCTCGGATATGAAATGGTGCGCCTTCAATTCATTCAACTTGAATCCGAATTCCTCGATGAATTCCGGAATCTGCTTTACCACGGTCTCAAGGGAACATCTGCCGCTGCTAATTATCCACTGTTTGAAATGCACCTCCTGAATTAACAGCTGTTCAAACTTTTCCGCCAAATATTGCTCTAGCACGTCAATCTTCGGACAATTGTCGCATTTGGACAGATGACAATTTTCCGTGGGGTATGCGCACAACGACTTGACAGGAGGTCCCTATATGTTTCAATTTCACCGTGAAATACTTTCAATTTCTTGCATGGAAAGAAAATTAATTTGATGTTTTGATGAAACATGCAAACGCAGACTGAATGCGTTCCGTGCCTGTCTAATGCCAGCGCGCATTCTTTTGGTCGTAGGATGGAAAACTTAGAAAATCCCACTTTTTCTGCTGGGTATTTCTCATTGAACTGATGGTATGCTTCGGATAGACTACATAATAATAATCTGCGCTGCTTGTGTACTTTTTCTCCATCTTCACGTGTGATAACATAGTCACGTGTACCTGGGCAGGCGCGGCTGTTGTCATCATTGCAGTAAAAATCTTGAATCAATTTCACCGTTGCTTCGCTGAGGGTCCTTGAGCCAAATTTCTTTGTGGGAGTCGCCAATATGCCCTTCTGTCGAACTAATTCTTTGCTTCTTCTCGCGATGTAAAAAGATGTTTGAAACTGTTCAGAAATCTTGCGTATAGACCATGATTGAGGCAGTACAGATAAAATGAGATATTTCTCCGGAAAAGTGGTCGCTAAATTGAATTTTCTTTTCAACTGCTCAATCATTTGTTTGCCGTCATCAACGTCATCTGCTTGACTGCATTCGTTATCAGAGCCTTCATCAAATATTGTCGCGATTGCACTCATAACCTTGCCTTTTTTCTCTTTCCTGTATGTATCCTGCGCCTGCCCAAGTACACGTGACTATGTTATCACACGTGAAGATGGAGAAAAAGTACACAAGCAGCGCAGATTAGTATTATGTAATCTATCCGAAGCATACCATCAGTTCAATGAGAAATACCCAGCAGAAAAAGTGGGATTTTCTAAGTTTGCCATCCTACGACCAAAAGAATGCGTGCTGGCATTAGACAGGCACGGAACGCATTCAGTCTGCGTTTGCATGTTTCATCAAAACATCAAATTAATTTTCTTTCCATGCAAGAAATTGAAAGTATTTCACGGTGAAATTGAAACATATAGGGACCTCCTGTCGAAGTCGTTGTGCGCATACCCCACGGAAAATTGTCATCTGTCCAAATGCGACAATTGTCCGAAGATTGACGAGCTAGAGCAATATTTGGCGGAAAAGTTTGAACAGCTGTTAATTCAGGAGGTGCATTTCAAACAGTGGATAATTAGCAGCGGCAGATGTTCCCTTGAGACCGTGGTAAAGCAGATTCCGGAATTCATCGAGGAATTCGGATTCAAGTTGAATGAACTGAAGGCGCACCATTTCATATCCGAGATGCAATCGAAATTTCTAAAGGAAAGTAAGGAGAAATTAGCCCAAAATTAATTCATTGTGATAAGCGACTTTGCCGAGAATTACACTTTTCTCGTTCAGGATGAAATTCAGGCTTATCACTGGGCAAACGACCAGTGCACGGTGCATCCTTTTTGCATTTATTTCAAAAACGAAGATAACGAACTACAGGCCGTAAGCCTTGTTGTTGTCGCGGAGAGTTTAGCTCATAATTATGTGTCCGTTTATTTATTTCAAATGAAACTGTTTGAATTCTTAAGATCAAAATTCGATGCAATCGACAAAGTAACGTTTTTCTCAGACGGCGCGGCTTCTCAGTACAAGAATAAAAAAAATTTTTACAATCTTTGCATAATTGAAGAAGAACAAAACTGCAAGGTCGAGTGGCACTTTTTCGCGACGTCCCACGGTAAGGGCCCATGCGATGCGTTAGGGGGAACCCTAAAACGCATGGCAACTAAATGTACAACATTTGTTTTCGTGGATTCAAAGCAAGGAAATTGCCATTAACACAGTTTTATGCACTCAAAAAGAACACGATGCCATGGAGCGACGAATTCAAAACAGATATAATAATGTCAAAACTATAACTGGAACGTAAAAGTTTCATTGCTTCATACCAAATATTTCTGATATGTCAATTAATGTAAAGCGGTACTCTTCGTCTGCCGACGTGCTAAATTTAAAGTTACTTTAATTTTATAATGATGCCAAGACAATTGAAATTTTTAATAAATATTGTAATTAAGTATAAGCAGCAAAATAAGAAAGATTTTTTCTTCATAAATGTATTTTTAACTGTAAAATAATTTTTAAAATGTATTTTTAACAAGGTGGTCTCTTAAATGCTCTTCTCCTGTCCAAACAAGGAGTCGGGGCCCATTTTTTTATTGCTGATTCTTAAAGCAAAAATTATGAGGAATCCAAAAAAAAAAAATTAGCCGGAAAATTTAGGAGCTTCTGTGGAAAATCGGAAAATTTAATTTTCTTGGGAAAATTTAAAGGTATATTTCTAAGAAAAATTAGGAAAATTTTATTTTTCAATTAAAGCCTGATTCAATACCTTTTCAACGAGCTATCACTCGTTGCGATCGCTTTAGTAGTTTTTTTTTAAAACAACTTTCAATGAGGTCCCATATGAAGAATTCTTCAATTTTGTCACATGACAGTGGTTACACCACCACTAAACCAGCCACTATAAAAAAAAAAAAAATATGTAGGTACATTATTTTTTGCTGGGCAATCGATTGAGACTATTTATTTTAAAATCGGAGAGGGGTCGTCCAAAAGGTGATCGCTTTCATATGGAATTGCTCTATAAGGTTATTTTTTTCCCCTTTTCTTTTATGTTACTATATTTTTTTAGTTATTTTAAATTAGGAACGTAATTCTGTTCTCTTTTATCCAAAAAGGACTTTAAAATACGGGGTTTTACGACTGCTTTTTAATTACGAAATTTTAATATTTGGTCCAATAAATTAATTAATATAGACTGGTCAATCTAATGACTTTAATCACAAAAAAAAATATTTTAGTGTTTTAAATTATTTGAGTGGAAACTATAAGGATTCTAAATATATTTCCTCACAAGAAACAAAGTAAATAATTGATCCGATCAATGAATAATTATAAACTTCCGGTTAATTAATTTGAAACGTTGATTTCCGGTTTATGAATTTGTTGATTTCCTGTAAATGGATTTTGTTGGTGTTGATTTTCCGGTAAATGGATTTGATGTCCAGTTCGGGAAAAGTTATCCCTATTTGATGTTTGAATTTAAGTGGAAGTTTCCTTCTTCCAGCAATATTCTAGGTAAACAATATAATCGGACTAATAAATTTTTGAGCTACACACAAAAAAAAAATCAAATATTCTTACCAGTTTCCGATTCGGTACCAACACACAACCACCAATAAAGCAATACTAATTATGAATCTACCACGTATAATTAAAACACTATTTAAACAAACTTAAATATTTCTCAACAACCGTCTGCTTATTCAGAAACCAATTTAAAAATGAAAAAATTTTTAAATTCATGACAAATTAAAAAAAAATATTAAAAATTTCGAATTTGAATGTACAAAAAAAAAATATTATTTATATATGTAAGTACCAAGACCATTTTAAGCCACAATAAAATGTTAGTAAATTCAGAGATAAAACAGTCAATCCATATTCAAAGAAGTCGCCATCACAAAGCAGATAAAATATCAAAAATCCTGCAGATATTATATCTGAAAAAGGTGACATATTCCAGGAATTTTTAAATACGATAATTTATGTCCACTGATCTTTTATATGGTAAACACCAATGTGACCACCCTTGACGTCCTCAAGTTCGTAGTTCAAGTTGCCAATTTTTTTCCTCACAACAGCTTTCACACCCGTGGGTGCAAGTTTAGCATTAAACCGATCTGCTAAAGAGCTTTGTACAAAATTGCGCCGAACTACTATCTGGCCAACGTTAAACTCTCTTTCACGGGATATTAGGTTATAATATTTCACATTACGATCATATGCTTCCTTAACTTTCTTCCTTATAGAATCACGAAGTAGTGTAAAACTATCCTGCCTTTCTATGTCTGTATCCGGTTCCGCCAAAAGTTTCAAGTTATGTAAAATGTTGTAATCCTGTCCATGTGTAATCATAGTCTGTCCGAATAGCAATTTGTAAGGTGTCCGTCCCGTAGTCTGATGTACACTACTGCGGATAGCACAATTTACGCTAGGTAAATATTTATCCCATTCCCGTTGATCGTTACGAATGTATGAACGAAGAGCTTCATTTATTGAACGATTGACTCTCTCGTTCGCATTAGACTGTGGGCTGTGTACTGCAGTAAATTGATGTACAATACCATATTCAACAACCAAGTTCCTAAATTCACTTGATTTAAACTGACTACCATTATCGGAAACAATGATTTCAGGTACACCAAAGCAAGTAAATATTTCATTTTTAAGATAATCGTTATAGGCTTAGTCATAAAGCTCTTTAATGATTTTAAAAATGTAAATTTCGTGAAATGATCCAATATAATTAACACTCCCAAATTTCCCTTTTTGGTTCGTGGGAACGGTCCGATGAGATCTATGTAAATACGTTGCAAAGGCCTTTCTGTATTTATCATCTGACCCATAGGAGGTTTAAGTGATGAAGTTGGTATTTTAGAAGTTTTACAGGAGTTGCAATTTGTGACATAATCTTTGACATCAGATACTAATCCAGGCCAATAAAAGTATTGCCTTATTCGATGCACTGTCTTTGCTATTCCACCATGTGCTGCTTTGGGTATATCATGCGCTGCGTATATAAAATTTTTACGGAGTTCTTCAGGAACAAACAATTTCCAACTAAAAGATTCATCGAAACTACCAGTTGAGAAACTTGTTCGCTTGTATATAAATTTATCAATAACACGATAATCTGGTAAATTAGATTTAGAAAATTCATTTCTTAACCGGCAGTATTCTATACTTTCAAAAGCACTAGAGTCAAGGTCAATGGATGGTAAGGTTTCAAGGCCAACTTCCGCCACATCAAGGTCTTCCGCAAAAGCACGGGATAAAGCATCCGGCACAACGTTGTCCTTACCTTTCCTATGTTCTATAGTAAAAACGTATCCCTGTAACTTGAGAGCCCATCTGGCCAATCGCCCAGAAAGGTCTTTTTGTCCCATAAGCCACTTAAGACTAGCATGGTCCGTAATAACTTTAAATTCATGGCCCTCAATATACGCCCTAAATTTTCTAATCGCTAAAATTACTGCTAAGCATTCCAATTCCGTTATAGAATAATTTCGTTGAGCTTTATTCAGCTTTTGTGACATATAAGCTATAGGTGTCTAATTGCCATCGTCGTCAAGTTGAGCCAATACGGCACCAATTCCAAATGTACTAGCGTCACATTGAAGAATGAAAGGTTTACTAAAATTGGCATGTACTAACACAAGAGCTGAAGTTAACTTTCCTTTGACCGATTCAAAAGATTTTTGTGCCTCTTCCGTCCATATAAATGACTTTCTTTTCGATAACAATTCCGTCATAGCAAACGTAACGGTAGCATAATCATCAATAAACCTACGATACCAGCCGGATATACCAAGAAATTGGCGTAATTGACGCACTGTCCTTGGAACCGGAAACTGTGAAATTGCTCTCACCTTTTCAGGATCTACTTTTAACGATCCTTCCCCAACTATGTATCCTAGATACCTGACGAAGACAAAAGCTACTTTTTTTAACGTTAATTGTTAAGTTAGCTCTTCGAAAATGAGTAGCCACCTCCTGTAAGTGTTGCATATGTTCGTCGTAGTCTTTTGAAATTATGAGAAGATCATCTAATTAAACAAATACGTTTGTTTTCATATTATACGGAATGACTTGGTCCATCAGTCTACACATTGTTTGAGGGGCATTACACAATCCAAACGGCATTCTTGTAAATTGATACAATGGCCAATTAGGGATTGTAAACGTAGTCTTTGGTCTTGAGGTTTCGTCCAATTTAATTTGCTAAAATGCATCTTTATGATCCACTTTAGAAATATAGTAAATTGGAGGAAGTCTCCATATTAGTCCGTCTATGTTCGGAATAGGATAGGCGTCCTTTGTCGTCACAGCATTTAATTTACGGCTGTCCAAGCAAAAACGTATTTTCCCAGGTTTTACAATCAACACGCCAGGAGATGACCAAGGTGACGAAGGGCACTCTTCTATAACTCCTAACTTTAGCATCCGGTCTATTTCATTACACAATAATTTTTCCCTTGCTGGAGATATTGGGTAATATCTCTGCTTAATCGGACTTGCGTCCCCAGTATCGATATTGTGTTCCAATAAAGAAGTACAACCTAGACCATCGCGTTCTGAATTCGGAAAATAATCTACAATTTCCTTGAGTCGCTGGTTTTGTGTCGCTGTCAAAGGTATTTTGTCTTTGTCTTCATCAGAAATAATTTCACTAACATTATCCAATGTCACAATTTGGATATTAAACCTATCCCAAAAATCCATACCACAAATAACATCCTGCGTAATAGATGGGATCAACAAGAATTAAATTGACTCCTTTCGGCAACAATAGCCAATTTCAAGTAAAACAGTTCCTAACACACGTTGAATTTGTCCGTCTGCTGTTTTTACACTACCTTATCCGTATATACTCTTTAAGGTGCCCGTAGACGACATGTTTTTTACATCTGACTTGTCAAGTTTTCAAGTCACATGTAATTGTGAATGTCTGTCCAAATTGCTGTTTTACATAAGCTTTATAATATTTGGTCACACACGTACATGTAATTTGCTTCTGACATTGTCTATGTTTTTTCTCTTTAGTTATGGAGTAAACCAAAGTAGTTCTTGGTTTCAAAATAGCGTGCTACCGCCACAAACATTTTTATTTGCGCCGTAAAAAAGTTCAGCCATATAAACATTTTTTTTTCTTTAAATTCCAATATACCAGTTTAGGATATTATAATGATACGTTTTTATTTATATATGTACATAATTTCTATTCAATGTTGAAATTATTGTACATATATATCGGTATTGTAAAATATTAACTTAAGCCGGCTAATGATTCCGTCAACAATGCACAGCCGCTGCGGGTTTCTTCCCGGCATAGATTTCTGACACAGCTGATGTCAGATGGTTTGTCAGAAGAAAATAGAGCACGCTCTAATTGAAATTTTGTCAGATGACTTTGCGTCTGACTTTTACAGATGCAATGTTTTAAAGGTAACACACGACATGTATGTATTTTGCAGTGGGAAATTTGACATGTCAGATGTAAAAAACATGTCGTGTACATGCAACTTTAGACTCTACTATTACTGTACATAATTCACCACCAATGACGTTTACATTAGCGCCACTATCCAATAAAGCAAAATAATTTTTCCCTAATATGTTCAACCTAACATAAGGTCTACCGTCATTCTCCTTGTTCACTAACGAAGAGATGATTTTCCCTCGAAACTGCTTCCTTCGCCCATAAAAGTCATGAATCCTTCTTGAAGATCTTCTCGGTCTACAATTTATCGATTGATTAAAAATTCTATCTCTAACTTTATTGTATTCCTCTAAGCGTATATGGTATGGTCTTTGTAATGGATGAGCTTAAGTCGTTTCAGGAAAAATTGGTATATCTAGTAAATTTGAAGTCGAATTTGGAATTTTTGATACAACAGGTAAAGAAGATTCTAAAGTTGATGTGTCATCGTTCATTGTGACTGTGTGGTTTAATTTTGGTATGGATGCCCGTCCTTCTTCGCACGGACATCCCTTAATCGGATTTCCCGCTTCTGCAAACACTTGGGACATTGAGGTTTATAAACGTTTTTCTCCCCACAACCATAGCAAAAGACAGTCCGTGGTTGCAGACAATCAATAAAACTATGTCCGTTATTATCACAATTCCAGCATTTGCTAGATCGCACCACAAAACAGATTTCGGAATCTGAATTGTCCAAATTATAATTCCCCCCAGGCTGGATATCATCATCCATGACCTCAGACACTTGTGCCTTTTGATATGCATGTTTGTTATGTTGTGAATATGTCATGTCCTTAACAAATTTCTCATGTCTACGAACTGCACGCCTCAATTGAGATACCCTGTTAAACTCCAAATGTAAAATCTCATGTCTAATCTCTGGTCTCAAATTTCGTTGTAATGTTTCACACAATTCATCCTCGGAAAAAGGATTTCGCAATCTATCACAAAGTATAATGACGGCGTCATAAAATTCATCAACGGTTTCATTTGACCTTTGCTTCCTTCGTAAAATGTCGTCCTTGATGTCAAAGTCAGTATTATAATCTTTATATTGGCGTTTTAATGCACTGCATAATTCTTCCCAGTCAATAATTTCACAACTCCGATGGAATCGCCAAAACCATTTTAAGGCCTTACCCTCAAAAAGTATATGGGCATGTTCACTTAATAAGTCAAAATCACCTCGAAGGTTTGCGTTTGTAAGAGTATTAACTCTATAAATAAATTCGTCCAAGGTCACTTCAGAAGTATCACCGGTAAAATGAATCTTCCAATTCCTAATCAGGTTTAAAATTCTTTCCGAATTTCGATCAAAATCCCTATCAAAATTACGAGGCTCAAATATGCGCCCATTCCGTTCATCCTGCGAACCTACACTACGATTATCATGTCTCGGTTGACCTAAATTTACCTGTTCTAACCGATTTTGCTGCCTGTCTCGTCCCGACGATCCTTGATCCAACGTGAGATCCCTAAGTCCCGCAGTTATCATATTAGTAATTTCCCCTCTAAATTCTCTTAACGAGTCATCTATTAATCCACGAACTCGCCTGATATTAAAACTGTCATGTTCAATTGCTTCCCTTCGAGTCTGTGATCGTGTCACCGGTCTTCCCCGATTCGAAGGAATCCGCATATCACCACCTGCTCTTTCGTCCACAGTCAATGTCTGATCAGCTGCTTCCCGCTCCATGGCAGCTGAAATATTTCCGCAACTACGAATCAAAGGCATCTTAGTCAAGTCTATTAATAGTCAATGAACAATAAAAAAACAAAAAAATAACCAAAATGTAATAGCCCAACGCAATCGAAAAACAAATATTACAAATATCACGAATTAAAATTTGACTCACTCTAAACCAATATTCACAATAAGGGTTAACTGTTTAATGCAACAAGATATATTTAATTACTACTCAGTGAAGTTTTTAGGTATGATAGTTAAGCATTACTAAAAAAAAATTAAAGAAAACTAAAATTAAAATGATACCAAAACTAAAATGAAAGCAAAAATATGATTGGAACAAACAAAATATATAAAACATTCGATCACCAACCAAAAACCACAAAGGAGTAAACAGGAAAGATACCCATTTGGTGGAAATTTTTTTGACAAAAGCCAAAGAAAATATAGTCCAAAACCAAATATGAGTATAAGGATAAAAGGTAAGCATTGATAATCCGCCGCCGTAATCGATAAAAAAAACGAATCAATAACTTTAAATCCACACGGTTAGAAGTATCAAGCTTATAATATAATTTTAAAGAGAGATACCAAAAGAGAAAAAAAAAAAAAAAAAAAACAGAAGGAGAAGGAAATGAGTCAAATGAGTGTTGAACCGATATAAACCAGATCAACTTCTCTAAATCGAACCCAAGCCCTGATAACTACTGTATCACTAAATGCCAAACCGGGAAATGTTAATTATATAAACAATAAACAAGTAAGTCCACAGTTGCAACTAATAAAACAAATAGCCAAAAGTAGGAAAAGTAAGGGAAAGTATTCATTATAAGTCAAAACACACTAGTGATTCAAAAGACCTCAGCATCTAGATGAAAATTGCACAAAAAATCCTAAAACTTACGAAAACTGAGGCCCCACGTTGGGCGCTAAAAATCTCTGTAACGATTCATTATTGTATTTGTATGGGAACGGTGCTACCTATTATATCCGGCCGTGCTCGTCGTTGGGGGGGTGTGTTGTATTCCCATGTAAAAGTTTCTAACAGAAAAAAAAATTTTAGAATCAGCTACAAAAATTTTAATTTAGGTAGCTATAAGACTATTAATGATTTACAAAGAAAAGATAGAAGTAGAATTAAAAGAAGGTTTGGTTGGTATCTGCAGTGTAGCTCAAGCTGGAAGTCGCTACACAGATTCCATGCCCACCCACCATGCTGACAGAAATTAATATGTTGGTTGTCAGCCCAAAATACAATAAAAATTTATAAAAATTACCAATGTTCAAAATTTCATTATTTAAATCAAAAGTGGTGGCACAATGTTATTAACATAAATAAATAAAAAAAAAATTTAAGTTATTTTATCAATTTAATGGTCATCAAATAAAAAAAAATAAATTAATAAATAACAACAATATATAAAATAATTATTTAACGGATATGAAAATTAAAAAAAAAACAAAATTTGGGTTGAAATGTTAAATCTTTAGAAAGAGAATGTGTAAATGAGGTTAGGGTGTCAATTAACATGTAATATGAAAACTTTCACAATGGCATTAAACAAAATTTAACATTAACAATTGAAAATGGTAACACTACGGTGCTTATATGTTATTTTTAAAATTAATCAATGAACAGATTTATTAAAAGGATTCATATTACATTAAAAAAATAAAAAAAAATTTAGTGCAAAAAGGATTTTAAATATGGTATATAAACAAATATCTCAACTTACTTAAGCATGGTCCAACGATGTCAGCTGGCGCCGGTTGACAAATTATCGTAGACAGAAAATATTCAATATACCTTACTTATGTTGAGAGGCTAAGTATGTATGAGCGATTCCTGCTATCACAGAGAGTTTTTTTTGTTTTTTCCTTTCTGTGATTAACAAAAATCACTCAACACATACATTGTTAATTTGTTTTGTAAATTATTTAATTGTTCATTTTATAATAGTGTGTTATTGTTCGGTGTATGTCTAAAAGTTTTTAAGTTTATGTTTCCTATATATAAGTTAATGTGTATTGTCTTAATGTAAAAAAAAAATATATTTGCAAACTAATTTTTGCATTAAGTGAGGTGACCAAATAACAATTCCGGTGAAAACAACAAAGATAAAACTTAATATAAAAAAACTAATATAAGGTTATATTTTTCCCCTTTTCTTTTATGTTACTATATTTTTTTAGTTATTTTAAATTAGGAACGTAATTCTGTTCTCTTTTATCCAAAAAGGACTTTAAAATACGGGGTTTTACGACTGCTTTTTAATTACGAAATTTTAATATTTGGTCCAATAAATTAATTAATATAGACTGGTCAATCTAATGACTTTAATCACAAAAAAAAAATATTTTAGTGTTTTAAATTATTTGAGTGGAAACTATAAGGATTCTAAATATATTTCCTCACAAGAAACAAAGTAAATAATTGATCCGATCAATGAATAATTATAAACTTCCGGTTAATTAATTTAAAACGTTGATTTCCGGTTTATGAATTTGTTGATTTCCTGTAAATGGATTTTGTTGGTGTTGATTTTCCGGTAAATGGATTTGATGTCCAGTTCGGGAAAAGTTATCCCTATTTGATGTTTGAATTTAAGTGGAAGTTTCCTTCTTCCAGCAATATTCTAGGTAAACAATATAATCGGACTAATAAATTTTTGAGCTACACACAAAAAAAAAATCAAATATTCTTACCAGTTTCCGATTCGGTACCAACACACAACCATCAATAAAGCAATACTAATTATGAATCTACCACGTATAATTAAAACACTATTTAAACAAACTTAAATATTTCTCAACAACCGTCTGCTTATTCAGAAACCAATTTAAAAATGAAAAAATTTTCAAATTCATGACAAATTAAAAAAAAATATTAAAATCAATGATAACTAAATTTCGAATTTGAATGTACAAAAAAAAAATATTATTTATATATGTAAGTACCAAGACCATTTTAAGCCACAATAAAATGTTAGTAAATTCAGAGATAAAACAGTCAATCCATATTCAAAGAAGTCGCCATCACAAGTGGGAGACTCGAAAATCGAGATAGACCTATGATTCCTTCACCAAAGTTGCTTAAAATTGTCCATAGAATCATCCTAGGGGGCGGCTCTAATCGAATTTTTCGGCTCCATACAAATTGGCCCGCCCTAATATATATATATATATGTATATATATACATATATATATACTTGCATTTAACCCGCTAGTTCGTTAGCGTCTCCTTTTCTTTCGTGTACATAAGTTTATGTTTCTAGGTTTTAACCCGCTTTCTTGTAGTATGTACGATTTTCACCTCTTTAACAATCGAGTTTCGAAAATGTACCAAATTTGTATTTGTATTTTTTAGATACGTTACGGATTTGATATTTTTTTTTCAATGTTTATTGGTTTAATATGTCGTGGCAAAAAATGTTTTAAAATTCAGGTTTTACCCGTTTACTCCCCAAAAGGGTCGAATTTCAAAAAAGTACCAGACACCTTTCCGCTTATTTTTTTTAATGAACATGAGGTTATGGAATTTAGCTGTTTTTAGCTTTTTTAACCTCTAACCATAAAAATTTCCAAAAGTCCCATCTTAGGGAATCGATTTAGCGAGAGGCCAATTTCAGCATTTTAGCTTCAGGCGTTTAGGACGTGCAATGATGAATCAGTCAGTAACTTTACATTTGTATATTATATAGGTAGATGAAGAAATTGTTTTGAAAAAAAAAAAAAAAAATAACAGAATTAGGTACGATTTTCACCCCTTAAACGTTCGATTTTCGAAACGGATCAAATTTGTATTTGTATTTTTTAGATAAGTTACGCATGTGATATATTTTTTATTTTAATGGTTATTGGTTTAAGAGATAGATGGCATAGCAAAAAAGTCTTAAAATGCAGGTTTACCCGTTTACTCCCCAAAAAGGCCGAATTTCAAATAATTACCTGGCACCTGTCCGCTTTTTTTATTGAACAACAATAAGTACTAAATTTTCTTGGGGTATTTTTTAGCGGCTATGGGGTTAGCCGGATCGATTTGGCGAGAGCCCAGCCTCCGGTCCAAATGTTTGGATTTTTTAGATAAGTTTCAAATGTGATATAGCCCTTATTTCTGCGTTTATGGGTTTAAAAGATAAATGGGGTGACAAAAAAGTACCGAAGTACAGGTTTTACCCGTTTACTCCGTTAAAGGGCTGAATTTCTAAAAAAGTACAAGACACCTTTCCGCTTATTTTTCTAAAGAACAACGATAAGTATTAAATTTTTTGTGGATCTGTTTTAGTTTTGGAGATATAAGGTTACCGAATTTACCCGTTTTGACCCTTTTCTTACCCCCTAAACATTCGAATTTCCAAAAATTCCGTCTTAGTGGATCGATTTGGGGAGAGGCCAACCTCTGGTCCAAATTTCAAGTTTTTAGCTTCAGGTGTTTAGGCTGTGCGATGGTGAATGAGTCAGTGAGTCAGTAACGTTACAATTTTATATATGTGACAGCGCATAGAGAAAGGGACCAGTAAGGTAAAGGGAACAGTAAAAACCAACTACACAAAACAAGAGGTAGGGACGACCTACGCGTGTTTTCAAGGTTGACCAACACCAATACAAGATGCACCAAAAACAGCAACATCGTGCGAAGACAAATGCTTTAAATGACTTTCGGCACTCGTTGATGTTGTTGCGGTTTGCGATGTAGACGGCAATGCATTTGGATCCATTGTATACTTTTACTAAAAGAATTAAAAAAAAACTGAAATTAGTATATTTTAAAACATTTGGTTCGTATATACTTCTTCCACCTACAAATTGAGAATTTGATTTATATTCAAATATCAAATTTTGATTTGAAACGAAAAACGAAAAAAAAATGTTTTTAATTGACTTGAAAAAATCATTTTTTGAAAAGTGGGAGACTCGAAAATCGAGATAGACCTATGGTTCCTTCACCAAAGTTGCTTAGAATTGTACATAGAATCATCCTAGGGGCGGCTCTAATCGACAAAAAATTTGGCCCGCCCTAATATATATATATCGCTCATTTCGTGCAAGACCGTCACAACTCAAAATTTGGCATTTTCGAGTTAGTAATGCAGAAATGTTCTTCTCTTAAATCTCTACAAATTGATCTAAGAACGGAGAGAATTATCGAAAAAATAACGGTAATACAGATGCTTGTGACGCTATGACCTCTCGTAACAAACTTGAGCAATTAACATCAACAAGGTCACATTTCAGTTTGTGTTTGGCATTCCTCTTGTACATGTGGTTTTCTTTGTAGCAAAAAAAGAAACATGTGAAAAAAAAAAAAAATAAAAAATAACTGTATTTTAGTGAAAAAGAAGGTGAGAAATAATAGGTTAGAATTTTAAAAAGGCTCTCCTGTAAAGTTTCAAATTTTGAGTTGTGACGGTCTTGCACGAAATGAGCGATATGTATATATTCGGATCATATTAATATTACAGCACTGTTTTTATTTTTTGCTTATGCAATAATTTTTTTAAATATTTAACGTGAATCGTAATCAAAAAAAAAGTAAATTTCAAAATTTTCAATGATACATTGCTATGCATTTTAGTAAGTACTTTAGTAAGTAGGTGACAAATATTTGAAATTAAAGTAAAAAAAGGCTTGTTTTGCAAATGTGCCAGTAGGTACAGTCCAACTTCCCTATAATAAATCTGCATGGGACCATAAAATCACTACACTCGCGGTAACGTGAACTAATTTAAACCAAATTTGTTCATGTTATCGAAATTGTTCACGTAAGCGATTGTCGAATTTCATGAAACATATATGTGTTTTACACGCGTGAAATTCTTTTATTATTATTTGCATTATTAAAATATAAAAAAAATAAAATTATTTATTACAATTCATTACAAAACAAAACGAGTTCACGAGAAAATATCCGTTCAATTAAAATTACATAGCAAATAAAATTACTCATTACATTTATGTATTAAATAAATCCGTTGTCTTTTTCTGGTGCTTTTTCTTTTCTACAAGTTGAAATACTGCTTTCTCCCTTAATCGTCTTAGAGTGTACTTAGTCACTTGTCACTTAGATCCAGCATTGCTTCTGGTGCCCATTGCAATGCCTGTTCAAAATTTCAATTGCGCATCATCGGCAATTCAATCATCGTTGTCACTTTCTTCGTTATGCCCAATTTTATGGATTTCAGTCGTATTATCCACACAAGGATCATTATTCATTCCGCTCTTGAACCATCGGCAAGGTAAACTCATCCTTAAAGTAAGTAAAACAATGCTTTAATTGTGATTTTAAAGTTTATCGTAAAATTCTTACCTGAGGACTCAAGTCCTGAAGGAGATCGGCTGACATTTGACATTAAAGAATTTATTTCTGCATCCTATTTCTCTTTCAGAATACTTAATGACATTAAAGAATTTATTTCTGCATCCAATTTCTCTTTCAGAATACTTAAATATATATATATATATATATGGATTCGGATTATATTAATATTACAGCACTGTTTTTATTTTTTGCTTATGCAATAATTTTTTTTAAATATTTAACGTGAATCGTAATCAAAAAAAAAGTAAATTTCAAAATTTTCAATGATACATTGCTATGCATTTTAGTAAGTACTTTAGTAAGTAGGTGACAAATATTTGAAATTAAAGTAAAAAAAGGCTTGTTTTGCAAATGTGACAGTAGGTACAGTCCAACTTCCCTATAATAAATCTGCATGGGACCATAAAATCACTATACTCGCGGTAACGTCAACTAATTTAAACCAAATTTGTTCATGTTATCGAAATTGTTCACGTAAGCGATTGTCGAATTTCATGAAACATATCTGTGTTTTACACGATTGAGCGTGAAATTCTTTTATTATTATTTGCATTATTAAAATATAAAAAAATAAAATTATTAATTACAATTCATTACAAAACAAAACGAGTTCGAGAGAAAATATCCGTTCAAATGAAATTACATAGCAAATAAAATTACTCATTACATTTATGTATTAAATAAATCCGTTGTCTTTTTCTGCTGCTTTTTCTTTTCTACAAGCTGAAATACTGCTTTCTCCCTTAACCGTCTTAGAGTGTACTTAGTCACTTGTCAATTAGATCCAGCATTGCATCTGGTGCCCATCAGTGTTAGTTCAAAATTTAAATTGCCTCACTGGATCATCGGCAATTCAATCATCGTTGTCACTTTCTTCGTTATGCCCAATTTAATGGATTTCAGTCGTATTATCCACACAAGGATCATTATTCCGTTCTTGAACCATCGGCAAGGTAAACTCAACCTTAAAGTAAGTAAAACAATGCTTTAATTGTGATTTTTAAGTTTATCATAAAATTCTTACCTGAGGACTCAAGTCCTGAAGGAGATCGGCTGACATTTGACATTAAAGAATTTATTTCTGCATCCAATTTCTCTTTCAGAATACTTAATGACATTAAAGAATTTATTTCGACATCCAATTTCTCTTTCAGAATACTTAATGGATTGTTATCTTCAGGGTTATCCTGGTTTCTAACTAACTTTAAATATTTTTCCAGCAATTGGCAAGAGTTTCTGAGCTGACCAGATTCCATGTGACAAATAAAAGGGTGACAGCATCTTTCAAAGTTAGATTTCTCATTGATTCAAGCAAATGAGAGTTTTTAGCTGCTATCGAAGCTAACAAGCTGTTTCTATAGTATAATTTTGTTATTTTAATCGCATTTTGATCTGTTGGTTGGATGAGAGGGGTGACATTTGGTGGCATAAACATGGAAATTATGTTTCCATCTTCAGTTTTTAGTTCTGTTTCACTTAGATGAGAGGGAGCGTTATCTATAAGTAATAGTGCCTTTATTGGCAAGTTTTTCTTCTTTTGAAACAATTTCACCTAATCAAAAGCAAGAAATTTTAGTTATATTTTTTAGCCAACGAAGAATTTCTTTACCTGTGGTACAAAGGATTGACGGAACCAATGCTTAAAAATGGCTGACTATCCAGGCCGATTTGGAATTCTTTAATCCGTAGGACAAATGACGTTTTTAAAACTGCGTGGGTTTTTGGCCTTACCAATTACCAAATGCTTAAGTCTATGTGCACCTGATGCATTTGCGCAACACAGGGTCGTTATACGTTGATTCTCCGCATTTGTACCGGGCGCACATTTCTCTTGCATTGCAACGTACGTTTTATTTGGTAAATGTTTCCAGAATAACTCCATTTCTTCAGTTTTTTGTCTCAGTTTTAGCTAAAATTCATTAACCAATTCAGGCTGCGATGACAGTGTTTCTCCGGATGTTTTAAGAAGTCTAACTCCGTACCTTTTCTTAAATCGCTGAAGCCATCCGTCACTAGCATTGAACCCGCCCTTGTTTTTTTTAAGTTGGTAAAGTAATTCCTTAGCTTTTTCTTTTATCATTAGCCCACTTACAGGTCAATTCCCTTCATGCATGCGGATGAGCCAACGGCAAAGTGTTTTTTCCACAACTGGAAGTTCTGATTACTTCTTTTTTTCTTTTTAATACTGCATATTGTTGACTTAGCAACATTATACATTTTTGCTAAACTAGTCATACTTGATCCGTTTTGAAAACTATCTAAAATATCTCCCTTTTCTTTTAACTCCAATCATTTAGATTTTTTAACACTCATGTCGACTGATTCACCATTTTGATTAAGAAAAAGACTTAAAAAAAATTTCGTTGCCAAACAAAAAATTTTAATTGGAGGGGATTCCCTAAACTTTAAAAATCGAATTTAATGTATTTCAGTGTTGTCTACAAGCTTGGAAAACATATGCAGTGAAAAACTATTGTTCACGTTATAGAGCTTTCTGTGTTTGTTCACGTAACAGAGTAGTCAACGTAATTAAAAGCTTGTTCACGTTAGGCGGTGTTCACGTTAGACTGTGTTCACGTTACTGCGAGTGAACTGTAGCAACATCTGCAGGTCCTTAGTTTTTTGCTTCTAGCAGACTGCCATTATTTTTATGATATGATTGTTCCATCATTTGTTTCGTTTCCAACCTTATGAGTTAATATATGTACATATAAACTTTTTAATAAATTTTAATAAAGTCGAATTTCCCTATAATGAATCTGTTACTATTGGACCAGAATATATCTTCATTATTTATATAGAATGTTTATAATACAATAGAAATATTTTTTCCAATTTTATTTAAAATAATCTGGTATTTTTGTTAGGATTGCATTCTTCCAAGTCGTCCTTCATCAATATCCTCAAAAAGACTGTTATAAAGCATTTTGTGTTAAATAATAAATTACTTGACTTCTACATCTTAAGAATAATAGCATTTTTCATAAAGTGCTGGAATATAAATTGTTTAGCTATATTTTGTGTTAATCCTTTTACGGCTTTATTAAATACTAATAGTATTTTTTTTAATGATAAGTGCTTCTTTGTACAACATTTTCGTTCACTGAATACGTGAGCTGCTACCAATACCACTTTTAATTGAAAAACTCTTTCATTCTTCTTATTTAGATTTTTCAGAAATTAGCTAATTAAAATTTATTTCTTGCTCCGTGTATAGCGTTGTAAGTATGGGCTACATAAGTTTTTTTTTAAATAATTCCTTATATGACGACATATATGCATATATGTATATGAGTAAAATTTTTTTTACATAACTTGTTTATTGTAAAGAAAAATTCAATTGAGAAAATTCATTATAAGGAGATCGAAATACACGTTATTTATAATGGAAAAGATGGCTTTTTAACATTAATTTTTAGTTAATAGTTTTTAATTTAATCCACTTCTAATTAGAAATAATAAACTATAAATAATATTTCATAATAATATCTCTAATAATATAATATCTCTACTCTCTCAAATGCAGTACTGCCTGCGCGGAGTCAGAAAATCAAACTTATTTCACAACGCAAACCTAATGATGCTACATATTAATAGTGTGATTATCATTTTTATATGTGTATTTAACTATGTGGGGTGTTCTGGAAATCGAAAACGCAAAATGCAAGAATTTGAAAGTCGTTTTTTTAGTAAGATTTTTGTAATAAAAGATATACAAAAAAATGCAATACAAGTGTTTCTCTATTAAACAGAATTCTATAAGAAAATTATACAAATTGGATTAATAGTGTATATAAAAGAACTTCAAAATTCCTGCGTTTCCGATATCCAGAACACTCCTGCATATTTAAATTTATTGTTTAAACGCAGTATTACATTTATAACCATGTACATTATCTTTATATTCTTTTGTACCAGTAATTTAACAGAAATATTTAATTATTTAATATTTTAAATTATAATTAGTATTGTGGTTATTTTGTTGAACTATTCATGGTTTTTAATCCAAATTTTTACTATTTAATTAGGCTTAAGTTCATTAAATTTAATTTTCATTAAATTATTTTTTATGAAGAAAGGAATTTTTACAACATGGAAGATTAATTAAAATTGTTATTGATAATTTTCATTCTTGACTGACCTGGGATTCGAAGCCAGGCTGGCTGGCGTGTGATTCGAACCCAGGCGGCTGGTTACCCTGACATGTTTCGACCTCAACCACTAGGTCTTCTCAAAGGGATTTGCCGTCTTACACTCGCAGCCATCGATGACTGCTGACGTCAGTAGTCAAACATCAATCCTTAAACCAAATTGTATTTTAACCTTTGGTAGATCGAAATTTGCTTATTGAATGATTATCCATTTTTAATTGATCTCACATGTTTTTCCTTTACTTCTGTTTTTTCCGTACTTTTGTCAAGAATTCTTCTTAAAGTCCAAAGTACATTTTTTTGTTTATCATGTTTTTTGTCTTTCTTTTTTCTTGTTGACATTTTTCAGCACAACTTGAAGGACAAATGAACACATAGAGCTTGTGCCTTAGCTTTAACAATAATTAGTATTGTGGTTATTTTGTTGAACTATTCATGGTTTTTAATCCAAATTTTTACTATTTAATTAGGCTTAAGTTCGTTAAATTTAATTTTCATTAAATTATTTTTTATGAAGAAAGGAATTTTTACAACATGGAAGATTAATTAAAATTGTTATTGATAATTTTCATTCTTGACTGACCTGGGATTCGAAGCCAGGCTGGCTGGCGTGTGATTCGAACACAGGCGGCTGGTTACCCTGACATGTTTCGACCTCAACCACTAGGTCTTACACTCGCTTACACTCGCAGCCATCGATGACTGCTGACGTCAGTAGTCAAACATCAATCCTTAAACCAAATTGTATTTTAACCTTTGGTAGATCGAAATTTGCTTATTGAATGATTATCCATTTTTAATTGATCTCACATGTTTTTCCTTTATTTCTGTTTTTTCCGTACTTTTGTCAAGAATTCTTCTTGAAGTCCAAAGTACATTTTTTTGTTTATCATGTTTTTTGTCTTTCTTTTTTCTTGTTGACATTTTTCAGCACAACTTGAAGGACAAATGAACACATAGAGCTTGTGCCTTAGCTTTAACAATAATTAGTATTGTGGTTATTTTGTTGAACTATTCATGGTTTTTAATCCAAATTTTTACTATTTAATTAGGCTTAAGTTCATTAAATTTAATTTTCATTAAATTATTTTTTATGAAGAAAGGAATTTTTACAACATGGAAGATTAATTAAAATTGTTATTGATAATTTTCATTCTTGACTGACCTGGGATTCGAAGCCAGGCTGGCTGGCGTGTGATTCGAACCCAGGCGGCTGGTTACCCTGACATGTTTCGACCTCAACCACTAGGTCTTCTCAAAGGGATTTGCCGTCTTACACTCGCAGCCATCGATGACTGCTGACGTCAGTAGTCAAACATCAATCCTTAAACCAAATTGTATTTTAACCTTTGGTAGATCGAAATTTGCTTATTGAATGATTATCCATTTTTAATTGATCTCACATGTTTTTCCTTTACTTCTGTTTTTTCCGTACTTTTGTCAAGAATTCTTCTTGAAGTCCAAAGTACATTTTTTTGTTTATCATGTTTTTTGTCTTTCTTTTTTCTTGTTGACATTTTTCAGCACAACTTGAAGGACAAATGAACACATAGAGCTTGTGCCTTAGCTTTAACAATAATTAGTATTGTGGTTATTTTGTTGAAATATTCATGGTTTTTAATCCAAATTTTTACTATTTAATTAGGCTTAAGTTCATTAAATTTAATTTTCATTAAATTATTTTTTATGAAGAAAGGAATTTTTACAACATGGAAGATTAATTAAAATTGTTATTGATAATTTTCATTCTTGACTGACCTGGGATTCGAAGCCAGGCTGGCTGGCGTGTGATTCGAACCCAGGCGGCTGGTTACCCTGACATGTTTCGACCTCAACCACTAGGTCTTCTCAAAGGGATTTGCCGTCTTACACTCGCAGCCATCGATGACTGCTGACGTCAGTAGTCAAACATCAATCCTTAAACCAAATTGTATTTTAACCTTTGGTAGATCGAAATTTGCTTATTGAATGATTATCCATTTTTAATTGATCTCACATGTTTTTCCTTTACTTCGGTTTTTTCCGTACTTTTGTCAAGAATTCTTCTTGAAGTCCAAAGTACATTTTTTTGTTTATCATGTTTTTTGTCTTTCTTTTTTCTTGTTGACATTTTTCAGCACAACTTGAAGGACAAATGAACACATAGAGCTTGTGCCTTAGCTTTAACAATAATTAGTATTGTGGTTATTTTGTTGAACTATTCATGGTTTTTAATCCAAATTTTTACTATTTAATTAGGCTTAAGTTCATTAAATTTAATTTTCATTAAATTATTTTTTATGAAGAAAGGAATTTTTACAACATGGAAGATTAATTAAAATTGTTATTGATAATTTTCATTCTTGACTGACCTGGGATTCGAAGCCAGGCTGGCTGGCGTGTGATTCGAACCCAGGCGGCTGGTTACCCTGACATGTTTCGACCTCAACCACTAGGTCTTCTCAAAGGGATTTGCCGTCTTACACTCGCAGCCATCGATGACTGCTGACGTCAGTAGTCAAACATCAATCCTTAAACCAAATTGTATTTTAACCTTTGGTAGATCGAAATTTGCTTATTGAATGATTATCCATTTTTAATTGATCTCACATGTTTTTCCTTTACTTCTGTTTTTTCCGTACTTTTGTCAAGAATTCTTCTTGAAGTCCAAAGTACATTTTTTTGTTTATCATGTTTTTTGTCTTTCTTTTTTCTTGTTGACATTTTTCAGCACAACTTGAAGGACAAATGAACACATAGAGCTTGTGCCTTAGCTTTAACAATAATTAGTATTGTGGTTATTTTGTTGAACTATTCATGGTTTTTAATCCAAATTTTTACTATTTAATTAGGCTTAAGTTCATTAAATTTAATTTTCATTAAATTATTTTTTATGAAGAAAGGAATTTTTACAACATGGAAGATTAATTAAAATTGTTATTGATAATTTTCATTCTTGACTGACCTGGGATTCGAAGCCAGGCTGGCTGGCGTGTGATTCGAACCCAGGCGGCTGGTTACCCTGACATGTTTCGACCTCAACCACTAGGTCTTCTCAAAGGGATTTGCCGTCTTACACTCGCAGCCATCGATGACTGCTGACGTCAGTAGTCAAACATCAATCCTTAAACCAAATTGTATTTTAACCTTTTAAATTATTGTTTAACTTAATACCATCATAATTTCGTTGATGATACGTCGTTTTGTTTCAGAGAATTACAAATTACAAATCTAATATCTCATATTATTTCCATTTTACAACTTTTTTGCTTGTCATGCAAACTTATGAAATTTGATGTTACAATATTCTGCATTTAAGATGACGACATGTGCAGTTCTCCTAGTTTTTTTATTTCAATAATATTAGCCTACAAAAAAAAAAACAACACACACATTTTGGTTCATCAGTCAAGCAATAATTTTACAAAATAAAAATACACACAGGCTAATCGTGCTGCACAGCGGGGAAAATTGCAAGCGATTCACTTTTTAGGCCTTTAAGAATGTTTACAATTGAATTTTTAGTAAACTTTTACTTATTCCACTCTGCCTTTGAAAAGTTCTTTTAGACAGGTTTTTTTTTAAATATTTTACAAATTAAAATTTTTCTATTCTAAGATAAGGCCTCTCGTAATCGTTTTATTAGTTGTCATGTTGGAACGTGTTGCAAGTTTAGTTATTAATTTACTTACTTTGTATTATTAGCCACAACAATTAAACTTGGTTTTAAAGCTTTATTCTTAAATCTTTTTATAAGCCCTTCCAGAACTGTTTAAAATAGATGCAAAAGTGCAAGGTGTTGGTTTCCAATGACACACCTTGTTAATTGGTAATAAAGTTGGAATGCGGCTGGGAGATCTTATGTCTGCAAAAAGGCCCTCTATAAGGCCTCTTTACTACTTGTTTTTCCGCTGGAAATGGTTGGGCAAATCGCATTTTTTTTCCTTGTAAAGAATTTTAACGTGAATATTTTCAAATTTTTCATATCTGAAAAATGTACTATGATTTTTTTTTTTTTGCTCACTCCTCATGAGTGTGGAATTTCAAAATATTTTTTTTCTCACCCTCATGAGGATAAATTTGCAGAAAAATTTTCACGCTCGCTCATGAATGAAGAATGAGCGAGCGTTTCGGTACTCTGTTTTATAGTCTGTTAAAACAAAGTAGTATTTATTTTGTTTATATCTATAAAGTTTATTTTAATTTGGTTTTCCGAAATAATATTTGCGTCTTTTTAGTGCATTGAAAACTGTATTATTTTGCAGCCGGGTTTCTTTTTTTAAAAGTTGTATGGCCAACTATACCAATTAATGTTTAAAATTCGTTTTTCATGTCAAAAAAGAATAAAATTATTTTAAAAACTATATTTAAATATGAATTGATATTTAAATAGAATTGGTGACATTGACCATTAGAGGTTTTTGTGTACGTAGTACAACTAATGCTAGGCACACAGCTTGGTCGTACGTCGTAAGAACGTAGGACGAAACGCTGTAAATTTCTAAAAACACGCTCTATTTACTCACAATTCCATCATTTACGTTATATATTTTCCTTTGAAAATAATATTATAAAACACCAAATTTATTGAAATTGTTGCTTGTTTTTCTTTTTTTATTTTTGTTTTATTGCTAATATTTTATTGATTAATTACATACACATTTTTCTTTAGTTTTTTTCTGTTAATTAATATAATAAAAGTATCAATTCAAATAGAGATGTACGTTTTTCCCCATTGGATAAAATTATTTGAAATATTAGAATTATTCGAGTAATTCGAACAATTTATTCGAACCGTTATTCGACTAATCGAGCAATTTTAAAATTCAAAAATCAACTAATTCCTTGAACAAAACCAATAATAATATCGAATAATTGGATACACTAGACACGGTAGCATTGTAGAAAGTTTAAAAAAGATCTGCTCTGCTACTGACGATTTGGAACTCTCCCGTACTTTCTGCAAGTTCTGCGGCTCTTATACTATTGTCTTTATAAAAACATGATACCAAATACAGTATCAAAACATCCCACTGTTCTCTAATTCTTATAATATCTCTCTCCAAAGAAGCCTACCTGAATAAGAAACATCTAATATCTTATGGGGTGGTACAGAACAGTATTCCTGTAATTCTTTTAGGACTTTGCAAAAAAAACTTTAAAAATTACCACAAAGAACCTCAATATTTTTGTGATTGCTGAGTAAGATTTAAGCTAACTAACATTAGCAGTCACGATTTAAGCGCCGTGTTGCCAATCCGATTAATTTTTTTAAAGGAATATTGTTTGTTGATGCCAAGACCATTGTTCTAAATTTGATAAGTAAAATAAATGAAAAAAGTGAATATAGTACATTTTCTCAAACCGACCAAAATTAAGTTTGGTCTACCATCCGACCAAACGCATAAAAATTGGTCGGAAAAGACCAAGTTCGGCAACCCTGATATTTACGCAACCGTTAACTGTTTAAATCAATTTGTATACACTACAATACACTACAGTTTATGTTTTACACATTTTTTATTATTGTTATCGAATCGTGTCGAAATTTACAATATGTATTCAAAGATAAATCCTAATTGTTATTTTTTAGCTATTACCAGGGAAACCATGAATATGCCATTGCATGTTTTTCCTTGTGCGACCAAGGAAGGAGAAACAATATATTTTTCCGTTTTAGAGCTTTTTATGAAGTATGGCATCGATTTGTTAGTGCATATTTTTGCATATTTCACGCTTTACAGCATTTTTTTGCATAATTTAGTTATGTTTAATGATGACTCATTATAAACACAGCCCCCTGCATATAGTAACAGTCCTTAAATTGTGATTTACTTTTTCACATTTTGTCATTACACTATTTTTCTATGTACTGAAACTTAGCTTGTAAGATCATTTTGAAATCATCAAAAATTACTCTAGTTTCGATCGTTAAAGTGTAAGCATCAAACAAAAAAACATTCGAATTGTGACACAACAAAAACATTTAACAAATAAAAAACATTGTAAATAAAAAAACAGTGTAACACAAAATTACATAAGCAAAATAAAAAATACACAAACTGAAATTAAAACAAAGTGTTTTTATTTAAAGTAAAAATTGAACCGTGAAACAATTTGAGGTGCTGAAAGTTTTAAAGTTCAACCTCAACATTTTGGTCCTAATCGAACCGGATAATTTTTTACAAAAACTTTGAAAATTGTGTATTTAAGAACTTAAAAAACTTGGAAAACTTGAGACTCTAAAATATAAAAATTTAAAAGTACAAATTTTTTTGAAAAAAAGTGTGTGATTTAAAACATAAGAAAATAAACTTTGTCAAAAAAGAAGACAACAATTCTTGTGACTCGGGAAAATAATCCGGAATAAAAAAGCGGTATTAAATTGTGATTCTAAACAACAACAATTAAAAGGAACCAACTTTTTTAAAAAAAGTGTGATTAAAAAAATTTGCCCTGAAAATTGAAGAACAGCCAACAAACATTACAAAAATCCAAATTCCTAACGGTAAACCACCACCGGCAGATCAAAGCTCAGCAGCAGAGCAGTTTGAGCAGGGACAGCAAAGAAACAAACTGCAACTAGGTACAACAACAACAACACAACAAGTAAGTCAAAGTCAACAAGAAATAAATATTCTTGCCTGTTGTGTTACTCTTTAATTTTTTGTCGCTGCAATTTTTAAGAGAAAATAACCGTGACGTCACTATCTAAATAAATAAAAACGAGTTACCATTACATCAATTTAAAAAAAAAATTTACCGGGGAAGGTAATACAATATTTGACACGAAATTTTTAAGACACAATTTGTTTTATCGCTAGCAGGCAATTTTTTTGACTCAATTTTATAATTATTCTGACTTTCAATTTACAAATATGTCCCTGAAGAAATTCGTCAATTGCACAAACTATTTAGTCGACTTCGAGAAGATTCAGGCTGAGGCGCGTGCTGAAGATAATGTACACGCGTTGGAAATTATTCGAGTAGAATTAGACTCCTTATGGACCCAGGTAAAAAGGTCATATGAAGAATGTAGGGACGTAGATCAGGATGTTGATAAACCAATTGACAAAAAAAAATTACGGGAGCGACACCAAACTGCCCTAATGGCTTATAAAAATTGTCTTTCGTCAATCAACGCTGAAATCCAAGCGCTTTTGAAACAACCAGGGAAAAAATTGAACGCCAGTCAAATATTCCGTTAGAAAGAGAGGTTTCGATAAGACTCCCTCCTTGCGACACCGACACCTTTTTTGGGGATTATAACTTATGGCCCAGTCTCCGTGACTTTTTCACAGCCATATACATTAGAAATCCTAAAATTAGCAATGTTGAAAGGCTTTGTTATCTGACTCAAAAACAGGGGGAGACGCCAGAGATGCAATTACGCATGTTCCTTTAACAAACGATGGGTTTATCATGGCTTGGAAAAATTTAGTTGACCGGTACGAAAATAAATAGAATTAGGTTAATGAGCAATATAAAATTATTTTGGATCTGCCTCATACCTCTATGGACTCTGGAGCCTCAATTAAAAAATTACAAAGGACAATAAACGATTGTATGCAGACACTAGGCACACTAGGAATTGACACTTCAACATGGGAGTCGTTTGTAATTTACATTTGCTCTCAAAAACTTCCCAGGGCCCTTGTTCAAGAATTTGAAAATTCTCGTGAAGATTTTGCCGAAGTACTCAAATGGCAAGAATTGGACAAGTTTTTGACCCACAAATTTAAGACCCTAGAATCAGTAGGCAATATTAAATCATCAAAGGACAAATCCATACCGCCCAAGTCAGAAGTCGCGAAAAACTAAAATAAACGGAACATTAATTCATTCCAAACGAATATTGCGAAATCTGAAAGTCACAATCAGAAAAATAATAAATCTTTCAGAAGTTTTATTAATAACTCCATAACATGCCAACATTGTAGCGAATCACACACCCTACGATCATGACCCACATTTTTAGAAAAAAATGTAAGTGATCGATTTCATATCGTAAGAGTCACAAATTCGTGTTACAACTGTCTGTCGATCAATCATAGTGTCAGGGAGTGCCCTAGAATATAGAGTTTTAGGCTGTGGAAACAAAAACACAACACTTTGTTGCACAAGGCAACGGTGACCCAGCCTAGAAACTTGCCACAAAATAACGCTGCCGCAGGTCAAGCCCAATACAAACAGTCCACTTCAAGATCAAGTATTCCTAACTTTACTTCCCTGACCCTGCTCGAAAACATACAAACATCGAAAAATCAAACAGACCGCGAAACCTTGCTTTTCACTGCTATTGTCGAAAAAGGAACTAAAGGTCAAAGATACCAGGCGAGAGCTATCATCGAACTTGGATCACAATCAACCTCTGTATCGGACAAACTAAAAAAGCGATTAAAATTACCCACTAAAAGAAACAGTTCGCGTTTCTGGTTTGAGTCAAACAGTTTCTGAAACCTCAACTAAAGCATGTTTGCTTAACCTTTGCTCACGGGTGGACACATTGTTTAAGTTAGAAGTGTGGGCCTTAGTTCTCAAGACCCTTCCCTCTAATTAACCACCTCAAACCTTTGACATACTAAAGCTCAGTGAGACTGCAAAATTGCAACTCGCAGACCCTCACTTTAATCAAAGTAGGCCCATCGACATGCTAATAGGCCTCGACGTAGGCCCCTCGATTTATTGCATGGACACACCGATGCGGTCTATTGGATCCCTTTTGGCACAAAAAACAGTATTTGGCTGAATTGTGGGGGGACCAACACCAAAAACTACTCAACCCAGCACAACCATTTCTTTATTAAATACATTGTCCCTTGACCGAATCCTCACACGTTTTTGGGAGGTGGAGGAAACCCCAAAACAGATTTTGAGGTCAGACGAGGACACCATAGTGGAACACAATTTCAAGAAAACAACACGTAGAAACGACACGGGAAGGTATATAGTTACCCTGCCCTTCAAAAAAACAGAAGAAATAGGCTCTTCTCGCAACATTGCTATTGCTCAGTACCTACGAATGGAACGCATGCTCAGCCAGAAACCGAAATAAAGCAATTATATGACAATATTATTTTGGAATATCTTGAGTTAGGCCACATGAGAAAAATCGCACCTCCGGATATAAACAAAGCCCCGAATTATCTGCCGCATCACGCAATAATAAAACCTGACCGATTGACCACTAAACTTAGAGTGGTTTTCAATGCCTATAGCCCAACGTCAAATAAGAATTGTTAGCTTTAACAATAATTAGTATTGTGGTTATTTTGTTGAACTATTCATGGTTTTTAATCCAAATTTTTACTATTTAATTAGGCTTAAGTTCATTAAATTTAATTTTCATTAAATTATTTTTTATGAAGAAAGGAATTTTTACAACATGGAAGATTAATTAAAATTGTTATTGATAATTTTCATTCTTGACTGACCTGGGATTCGAAGCCAGGCTGGCTGGCGTGTTACCCTGACATGTTTCGACCTCAACCACTAGGTCTTCTCAAAGGGATTTGCCGTCTTACACTCGCAGCCATCGATGACTGCTGACGTCAGTAGTCAAACATCAATCCTTAAACCAAATTGTATTTTAACCTTTTAAATTATTGTTTAACTTAATACCATCATAATTTCGTTGATGATACGTCGTTTTGTTTCAGAGAATTACAAATTACAAATCTAATATCTCATATTATTTCCATTTTACAACTTTTTTGCTTGTCATGCAAACTTATGAAATTTGATGTTACAATATTCTGCATTTAAGATGACGACATGTGCAGTTCTCCTAGTTTTTTTATTTCAATAATATTAGCCTACAAAAAAAAAAAACAACACACACATTTTGGTTCATCAGTCAAGCAATAATTTTACAAAATAAAAATACACACAGGCTAATCGTGCTGCACAGCGGGGAAAATTGCAAGCGATTCACTTTTTAGGCCTTTAAGAATGTTTACAATTGAATTTTTAGTAAACTTTTACTTATTCCACTCTGCCTTTGAAAAGTTCTTTTAGACAGGTTTTTTTTTAAATATTTTACAAATTAAAATTTTTCTATTCTAAGATAAGGCCTCTCGTAATCGTTTTATTAGTTGTCATGTTGGAACGTGTTGCAAGTTTAGTTATTAATTTACTTACTTTGTATTATTAGCCACAACAATTAAACTTGGTTTTAAAGCTTTATTCTTAAATCTTTTTATAAGCCCTTCCAGAACTGTTTAAAATAGATGCAAAAGTGCAAGGTGTTGGTTTCCAATGACACACCTTGTTAATTGGTAATAAAGTTGGAATGCGGC
Source organism: Pollenia amentaria (assembly GCA_943735925.1). Classification (NCBI taxonomy): domain Eukaryota; kingdom Metazoa; phylum Arthropoda; class Insecta; order Diptera; family Polleniidae; genus Pollenia; species Pollenia amentaria. Next base: position 123,466,380 of record OX031006.1, on the reverse strand, counting down.
TGGGAGATCTTATGTCTGCAAAAAGGCCCTCTATAAGGCCTCTTTACTACTTGTTTTTCCGCTGGAAATGGTTGGGCAAATCGCATTTTTTTTCCTTGTAAAGAATTTTAACGTGAATATTTTCAAATTTTTCATATCTGAAAAATGTACTATGATTTTTTTTTTTTTGCTCACTCCTCATGAGTGTGGAATTTCAAAATATTTTTTTTCTCACCCTCATGAGGATAAATTTGCAGAAAAATTTTCACGCTCGCTCATGAATGAAGAATGAGCGAGCGTTTCGGTACTCTGTTTTATAGTCTGTTAAAACAAAGTAGTATTTATTTTGTTTATATCTATAAAGTTTATTTTAATTTGGTTTTCCGAAATAATATTTGCGTCTTTTTAGTGCATTGAAAACTGTATTATTTTGCAGCCGGGTTTCTTTTTTTAAAAGTTGTATGGCCAACTATACCAATTAATGTTTAAAATTCGTTTTTCATGTCAAAAAAGAATAAAATTATTTTAAAAACTATATTTAAATATGAATTGATATTTAAATAGAATTGGTGACATTGACCATTAGAGGTTTTTGTGTACGTAGTACAACTAATGCTAGGCACACAGCTTGGTCGTACGTCGTAAGAACGTAGGACGAAACGCTGTAAATTTCTAAAAACACGCTCTATTTACTCACAATTCCATCATTTACGTTATATATTTTCCTTTGAAAATAATATTATAAAACACCAAATTTATTGAAATTGTTGCTTGTTTTTCTTTTTTTATTTTTGTTTTATTGCTAATATTTTATTGATTAATTACATACACATTTTTCTTTAGTTTTTTTCTGTTAATTAATATAATAAAAGTATCAATTCAAATAGAGATGTACGTTTTTCCCCATTGGATAAAATTATTTGAAATATTAGAATTATTCGAGTAATTCGAACAATTTATTCGAACCGTTATTCGACTAATCGAGCAATTTTAAAATTCAAAAATCAACTAATTCCTTGAACAAAACCAATAATAATATCGAATAATTGGATACACTAGACACGGTAGCATTGTAGAAAGTTTAAAAAAGATCTGCTCTGCTACTGACGATTTGGAACTCTCCCGTACTTTCTGCAAGTTCTGCGGCTCTTATACTATTGTCTTTATAAAAACCTGATACCAAATACAGTATCAAAACATCCCATTGTTCTCTAATTCTTATAATATCTCTCTCCAAAGAAGCCTACCTGAATAAGAAACATCTAATATCTTATGGGGTGGTACAGAACAGTATTCCTGTAATTCTTTTAGGACTTTGCAAAAAAAACTTTAAAAATTACCACAAAGAACCTCAATATTTTTGTGATTGCTGAGTAAGATTTAAGCTAACTAACATTAGCAGTCACGATTTAAGCGCCGTGTTGCCAATCCGATTAATTTTTTTAAAGGAATATTGTTTGTTGATGCCAAGACCATTGTTCTAAATTTGATAAGTAAAATAAATGAAAAAAGTGAATATAGTACATTTTCTCAAACCGACCAAAATTAAGTTTGGTCTACCATCCGACCAAACGCATAAAAATTGGTCGGAAAAGACCAAGTTCGGCAACCCTGATATTTACGCAACCGTTAACTGTTTAAATCAATTTGTATACACTACAATACACTACAGTTTATGTTTTACACATTTTTTATTATTGTTATCGAATCGTGTCGAAATTTACAATATGTATTCAAAGATAAATCCTAATTGTTATTTTTTAGCTATTACCAGGGAAACCATGAATATGCCATTGCATGTTTTTCCTTGTGCGACCAAGGAAGGAGAAACAATATATTTTTCCGTTTTAGAGCTTTTTATGAAGTATGGCATCGATTTGTTAGTGCATATTTTTGCATATTTCACGCTTTACAGCATTTTTTTGCATAATTTAGTTATGTTTAATGATGACTCATTATAAACACAGCCCCCTGCATATAGTAACAGTCCTTAAATTGTGATTTACTTTTTCACATTTTGTCATTACACTATTTTTCTATGTACTGAAACTTAGCTTGTAAGATCATTTTGAAATCATCAAAAATTACTCTAGTTTCGATCGTTAAAGTGTAAGCATCAAACAAAAAAACATTCGAATTGTGACACAACAAAAACATTTAACAAATAAAAAACATTGTAAATAAAAAAACAGTGTAACACAAAATTACATAAGCAAAATAAAAAATACACAAACTGAAATTAAAACAAAGTGTTTTTATTTAAAGTAAAAATTTAACCGTGAAACAATTTGAGGTGCTGAAAGTTTTAAAGTTCAACCTCAACATTTTGGTCCTAATCGAACCGGATAATTTTTTACAAAAACTTTGAAAATTGTGTATTTAAGAACTTAAAAAACTTGGAAAACTTGAGACTCTAAAATATAAAAATTTAAAAGTACAAATTTTTTTGAAAAAAAGTGTGTGATTTAAAACATAAGAAAATAAACTTTGTCAAAAAAGAAGACAACAATTCTTGTGACTCGGGAAAATAATCCGGAATAAAAAAGCGGTATTAAATTGTGATTCTAAACAACAACAATTAAAAGGAACCAACTTTTTTAAAAAAAGTGTGATTAAAAAAATTTGCCCTGAAAATTGAAGAACAGCCAACAAACATTACAAAAATCCAAATTCCTAACGGTAAACCACCACCGGCAGATCAAAGCTCAGCAGCAGAGCAGTTTGAGCAGGGACAGCAAAGAAACAAACTGCAACTAGGTACAACAACAACAACACAACAAGTAAGTCAAAGTCAACAAGAAATAAATATTCTTGCCTGTTGTGTTACTCTTTAATTTTTTGTCGCTGCAATTTTTAAGAGAAAATAACCGTGACGTCACTATCTAAATAAATAAAAACGAGTTACCATTACATCAATTTAAAAAAAAAATTTACCGGGGAAGGTAATACAATATTTGACTCGAAATTTTTAAGACACAATTTGTTTTATCGCTAGCAGGCAATTTTTTTGACTCAATTTTATTATTATTCTGACTTTCAATTTACAAATATGTCCCTGAAGAAATTCGTCAATTGCACAAACTATTTAGTCGACTTCGAGAAGATTCAGGCTGAGGCGCGTTCTGAAGATAATGTACACGCGTTGGAAATTATTCGAGTAGAATTAGACTCCTTATGGACCCAGGTAAAAAGGTCATATGAAGAATGTAGGGACGTAGATCAGGATGTTGATAAACCAATTGACAAAAAAAAATTACGGGAGCGACACCAAACTGCCCTAATGGCTTATAAAAATTGTCTTTCGTCAATCAACTCTGAAATCCAAGCGCTTTTGACACAACCATGGAAAAAATTGAACGCCAGTCAAATATTCCGTTAGAAAGAGAGGTTTCGATAAGACTCCCTCCTTGCGACACCGACACCTTTTTTGGGGATTATAACTTATGGCCCAGTCTCCGTGACTTTTTCACAGCCATATACATTAGAAATCCTAAAATTAGCAATGTTGAAAGGCTTTGTTATCTGACTCAAAAACAGGGGGAGACGCCAGAGATGCAATTACGCATGTTCCTTTAACAAACGATGGGTTTATCATGGCTTGGAAAAATTTAGTTGACCGGTACGAAAATAAATAGAATTAGGTTAATGAGCAATATAAAATTATTTTGGATCTGCCTCATACCTCTATGGACTCTGGAGCCTCAATTAAAAAATTACAAAGGACAATAAACGATTGTATGCAGACACTAGGCACACTAGGAATTGACACTTCAACATGGGAGTCGTTTGTAATTTACATTTGCTCTCAAAAACTTCCCAGGGCCCTTGTTCAAGAATTTGAAAATTCTCGTGAAGATTTTGCCGAAGTACTCAAATGGCAAGAATTGGACAAGTTTTTGACCCACAAATTTAAGACCCTAGAATCAGTAGGCAATATTAAATCATCAAAGGACAAATCCATACCGCCCAAGTCAGAAGTCGCGAAAAACTAAAATAAACGGAACATTAATTCATTCCAAACGAATATTGCGAAATCTGAAAGTCACAATCAGAAAAATAATAAATCTTTCAGAAGTTTTATTAATAACTCCATAACATGCCAACATTGTAGCGAATCACACACCCTACGATCATGACCCACATTTTTAGAAAAAAATGTAAGTGATCGATTTCATATCGTAAGAGTCACAAATTCGTGTTACAACTGTCTGTCGATCAATCATAGTGTCAGGGAGTGCCCTAGAATATAGAGTTTTAGGCTGTGGAAACAAAAACACAACACTTTGTTGCACAAGGCAACGGTGACCCAGCCTAGAAACTTGCCACAAAATAACGCTGCCGCAGGTCAAGCCCAATACAAACAGTCCACTTCAAGATCAAGTATTCCTAACTTTACTTCCCTGACCCTGCTCGAAAACATACAAACATCGAAAAATCAAACAGACCGCGAAACCTTGCTTTTCACTGCTATTGTCGAAAAAGGAACTAAAGGTCAAAGATACCAGGCGAGAGCTATCATCGAACTTGGATCACAATCAACCTCTGTATCGGACAAACTAAAAAAGCGATTAAAATTACCCACTAAAAGAAACAGTTCGCGTTTCTGGTTTGAGTCAAACAGTTTCTGAAACCTCAACTAAAGCATGTTTGCTTAACCTTTGCTCACGGGTGGACACATTGTTTAAGTTAGAAGTGTGGGCCTTAGTTCTCAAGACCCTTCCCTCTAATTAACCACCTCAAACCTTTGACATACTAAAGCTCAGTGAGACTGCAAAATTGCAACTCGCAGACCCTCACTTTAATCAAAGTAGGCCCATCGACATGCTAATAGGCCTCGACGTAGGCCCCTCGATTTATTGCATGGACACACCGATGCGGTCTATTGGATCCCTTTTGGCACAAAAAACAGTATTTGGCTGAATTGTGGGGGGACCAACACCAAAAACTACTCAACCCAGCACAACCATTTCTTTATTAAATACATTGTCCCTTGACCGAATCCTCACACGTTTTTGGGAGGTGGAGGAAACCCCAAAACAGATTTTGAGGTCAGACGAGGACACCATAGTGGAACACAATTTCAAGAAAACAACACGTAGAAACGACACGGGAAGGTATATAGTTACCCTGCCCTTCAAAAAAACAGAAGAAATAGGCTCTTCTCGCAACATTGCTATTGCTCAGTACCTACGAATGGAACGCATGCTCAGCCCGAAACCGAAATAAAGCAATTATATGACAATATTATTTTGGAATATCTTGAGTTAGGCCACATGAGAAAAATCGCACCTCCGGATATAAACAAAGCCCCGAATTATCTGCCGCATCACGCAATAATAAAACCTGACCGATTGACCACTAAACTTAGAGTGGTTTTCAATGCCTATAGCCCAACGTCAAATAAGAATAGTCTTAATGACATTTTATATCCAGGACCCATTCTTCAGCAAGATCTTGTTCTTCTGATAGCCAAATGGAGATTTTTCCGCTTTGTATTCAACGCCGACATTACAAAAATGTATCGCCAAATACTGATTGACCCAACTCAAACAAAGTTTCAAAGAATCTTATTCAGAAAATCGCAAAACGACCCCATAGAAGATTACGAGCTTCTCACAGTCACCTTTGGAGTTAATTGTGCTCCATTTTTAGCCATAAGAACGCTTCTTCAGTTAGCTGAATATTCTTCAATATTCTTAAACAAAATATGTATGTGGATGATGTCTTAGCAGGAGGTCATACAATCGAAGAAGCTATTACAACTAGAAAAGAATTAGCTTCTGTCTTTAAATCAGCCGGGTTTGATCTAATGAAATGGAACTCTAATGAGCCACAAGTCATTCAGGATTTACCTAGTGAGACTCTACTACCACTCGACTGGTTGAATCTCCGAAAATGACGGGACCAAGACTCTGGGGATCAAATGAAACATTTCGTCAGACTCATTTACATTCACTGGCCCAAATGTAGAATTAAAAGAAACTTACACAAAAAGAGAAGTTTTGTCTACAATTGCCAAATTCTTTGACCCTTGTGGATGGATAGCTCCAGTAATTGTTGATGCCAAATTAATCATGCAACAGATTTGGCTAGATAAAATAGACTGGGATGACAACCTCAAACCATTGACTTGTCTTAATTGGCAGAGGTTCGTTAAAAACTGCTCTGGAATAAATACATTGAAAATTCCTCGTTGGATTCGGTATAGCCCAAAAAACAATGTAGAAATACCTGGGTTTAGCGACGCCTCAGAAAAAGCTTATTTGCGACTCTATACAGTCTGCAAGTTCTGTATTTACCTTTTAATTGGCTTCTAAGACTCGTGTTGCTCCCATCAAACAAATATCGCTACGTCGTTTGGAGCTTTGTGGATCCGTCTTACTGGCAAATTAAGCCTCAGGAATTCTGCCAAATCTACAAGTTACAAAAATCGACACTTACTTTTGGACTGACTGCCCTGCTCATGGAATACTTTTGTAGGAAATCGTGTCTCAGAAATTGTAGATAAAATTGGCAATCGTCATTGGCAACATGTCGAACCTAAAGAGCACCCTGCAGATATAGCCAGCCGGGGATGTACGCCCAAAGAATTAGAAACTCACAACTTGTGGTGGTTTGGACCCTCATGGCATAGATTACCCAGAGATAAATGGCCAAAATCCCGTAGTCCAGAGGACACAAATTTAGAAGCCAAAACTATAAAAACGTTAACTACTACCACTCAGGAGGACCCATTGGACCGATTCTCCAATTTATCACGCGCATATAGAGTAATAGCTTATGTCCCACGATTTTGGAAAAATACTGGTGTAAGCAGAACCCACCATCGGATATCTTTAACCCAGGTTACACAAGAGGAAATAATAGACGCCAAAACGCGGCTCATTATTTGGACACAAAAACAACACTTCCCAGACGAGTATAATCAGTTAAACCATAAACAAAGGATTTCTTCTTATAGCAGTATTTTGACTCTCAATCCGTTCATGCATCAACTAGGCATTATACGAGCCAACGGGCGACGTCTGGCTCAATCACCAGCGCTCACATACAATGAACGACATCCAATTTTGTTGCCATACAACTCTACTATTACCAGATTGTTGATAGAATTTACTCATAAAATAACGATTCACGGTGGAAATCAACTTATGATCCGAGTACTTCGCACAGAATTTTAGATTTTTCGTTTAAAGCCCTTAATAAAAACGGTTATAAATAACTGCAAAACATATGTACCTAACAAAAAACACACTCAAAGTCAGATCATGGCCTCCCTGTCACCTGAGCGTACAACAATATCGCGACCCTTTATAGTTACAGGTGTTGATTACGCTGGACCCTCTGATATACGCAACTTCACGGGTCATAACAAAGGGTTATGTCTGCTTCTTTATTTGCTTTGCCACTAAAGCCATACATTTAGAGGCTGTAAGTGACCTAACAACCCAAGCTTTTTTGGCCGACTTTTCTCGCTTTATAGGTCGCCGAGGATGTCCTGCCTTCATGTACTCAGATAATGGGAAAAACTTCGTTGGAGCAGCAGAGCTTCTAAAAAAGGATCGTTTAGAATTCCAAAAGACTCTTCAGAATCAACTCATTCAACAATATAGCCATCAAAACATCAACTGGAAATTCATTCCTCCCGGGGCTCCACATATGGTTGGACTCTGGGAAGCAGGCGTAAAGTCGTTTAAAACACACATGAAAAAATTATTGCCGAATATGAAAGTCACATTTGAAGAGTTGTCCACAATTTTAGCCCGTATTGAATCTTGCCTGAATTCTAGACCCCTAAGCCCTACTAGCGATGACCCTCATGATTTGACTTCATTGACCCCTGGACACTTTCTCATTGGTACTCTATTATTGACCCCAGCCGAACATGATGTAAGAAGCGAAAATTTGACTCATCAACCGCTGGAAATGCCTAAAGGTCATCTACCACTCATTTTGCCAAAGATGGAAATCCGAGTATCTGGCCGAACTTCATTGAAGATATAAATGGAAGTATCAAAAGGACAACGTTAAAGTCAATGACTTGGTGGTCATCAAAAACAACAATTTGCCACCCAATGAATGGCAACTGGGTCGCATCAGACTCATATTGGAGCTGATCACAACTGTACAGTGGTTGACATCCAGACAAAAAATGGGATCGTTATTAGACCCATTACAAAAATTGTGGCTTTGTTTTGAAATATAGTATAAGTTTTTTACAATTTTCCACACTAATTTTATTCTGAATTCCTACTTACAGGTATGGCATTCCACAAAACATTTCATAGTATCTCTTCAACAGATTGATTGCCGTCAACATATACAACCTCACACGACCCGCAACCCTGAATCGAATAAGGATCCTAGATGCCATAGCTGTCAAATTAATCACAACACCGTTCTACATTGTTTCCTGTTTTGTGGACCTATGGTAAAATGACTCATTATAAACACAGCACCCTGTAATATAGTTACGGTCCTTAAATTGTTATTTACTTTTTCACATTTTGTCATTACACTATTTTTCTATGTACTGAAACTTACCGTGTAAGATCATTTTTAAATCATTAAAAATTACTCTAGTTTCGATCGTTAAAGTGTAATCATCAAACAAAAAAAAAAAAAAAATTCAAATTTTGACACAACAAACAAAAAACATTGTAAATAAAAAAAAAACAGTGTAACACAAAATTACATAAGCAAAATAAAAAATACACAAACTAAAATTTAAACAAAGTGTTTTTATTTAAAGTAAAAACTGAACAGTGAAACAATTTGAGGTGCTGAAAATTTTAAAGTTCAACCTCAACAACTTAAAAGAGCATTTTTACAACATTTTTTTAAGCTTATATCGCATATTTGGCCTTTTTGAGGCATACTTTGGTACATGTTAAATATTTTAGATGCAAATTTAATTTTCATAATTCCGATTTTTCTGTTTTAAATATTTATATGTATACCCAACGTGTTGCTTAATTTTCGCCATCTACATTGAGTTTTTACTGTAAAATTTTAAGCCAAACCATGCTGTCATTAAAGGAAAATATTATTTTAAACTTTCAAATTGTATATCTATATTAGCAAAAATTTAGGAAAAATCAATTTTATACGTTTTGGCGATGTAATACATAGAAATCTGGAAAAATCTTTTAGTAAACCAACCAACTCAGAATCACTTTTTAAAGTGATCTAACGATGTCCATCCCTCCGTATTGCTGGTTGTCTGTCCATGCTAACTTTATACGCAAAGTACAAGTTGCAATTTTGGGATAATTTTATCAAATTTGGTCTGTAAATGGTGAATACCGGTCTATAATTTCACATATTAACCGCTAAAACATCTTTTTAAATTAGACTTTTTGTGTCCGTAAACCATCAAATTATGTTGGTGTTTAGATTAAACTCGCCCCAAAAATATTTTACTGCAATTAAATACTTTTCGAATCGGCTCACATTTGCCCAAAGCTCCCATCTATAAATAGCTTTAATTTATTTTTAAATGTGAACATTAATAAACAATTAAGTTACCATCCCTGATATATATTTAAGACAGAAAATCTCATATGGATGTTAAAATCTTTATAATATTCGCCACAAATAACTCTTATATGAATTTCAACTTCATAATATAACTTTATTTTTGTGAGCCCATGGCTGCCCATCGTTTTCAAATAGGGTAAAATCTCGAAAATTCGTATGTAAATTAAATACCTGCACGAGTGTATCATAAAGTATTGTCAAAACAGATACACCAGATATGTATCTGTTACTATTGATATAAATGAGAGAATAAGTGTAACTGATATTGTATGGTTTTGCTTTTGTCCACTCACCATATCTTAAAAACAAAAACAGTCGCTTATGGTATTGGATTGATTATATCATAACCATTTTTTTCGCTCACAAATATCTGTTATCACCATAAGTATTTTAACAATGTCTGTTGTATTTTCAAATATTGTTGGAGAGTTGATGTAAATAACAGAGTGTATAAAAATTTATATACGATCTCAACCAGGTGTTGAAAAACATTAAACATAAAATACACTTCATCGATTAAATAAACACAACGTAAATTATTGTCGTTAAAAAGTCGAAAAAATGCTTAAAGCACCGACAGCGGTATCGTTAAAAAAAGTCACTGAATAGCAAATTCGATAAATTTTCGTTATATTTATTTTAACTATACGATTATCGTAAAAAAAAAGTTAGTGAATCGCACTACAGGGTTTCTCGAATATGGCGAACAACAGGGTTTTTTTTTAACAATAAGCTAAGATATCTCGAAAACGAAATGTGATAAGGAATTTCTTAGTACAAATACGAAATCTACCAGAGTCCACCTCATCGCTTTTTTCGAGTGTGTTCTCGATTTTATCGTCACTCTCTTAATAATGTACTGTGGTGATATATTCGAGGGATTATTTCTAAGTGCCAATTAAGCCTTCGAATTTAAGTTTTGATTTGGGGATAATCAAAATACATTTTCAGAAATTAAAATCAAATGCATTTAACTTTTAAATATCAAAAGGCTTACAATTCTTTAAGTAAAATATTTTCCAGAAATTCACACAAAAATGTTTAAAAATAATCGGCAGAAATTTGAATCTTATATTTCCAAAATACTAGACCAACGTAGTTCACAAATAGCAAATTTTTTATTTTAAAAGTCGGATATTTCGTAAACTATCGGCCATGCTTTGGATCTACCATAGTTTCTTAAAAATATTATAGTTCCCTTGTGCATACTTTTGCAATTTAAAGTCGCCAAACTTCTTGCTATTGCGCCTTACAGAAAACCTTTTATGCGATCTTAAGTCAGAATCGCAAATGCTAAACGTTTTGCATCTTCATATTGATGATGCCCTTACATCAGAATTGTGACATCAATGTTATTACAAATGGCAGCAATGAGCTAAAAAGTGACATCAATTCATCATAAAATTTTGTCATATTTTACGCGTCATCTACGCTATGACTACAGTGACATCAATTCGATGCCACATTTTGTGTACACTGATAGAAAAGGCGTCTTAGTGCTGATGTATTTTGACATCAGTACAGACAAACTGTCATTAGTGCGAGGACATAATATATTATTAACATTATTTTCATGCTTAAAAAGTAAAATTAGAAGCAAAAATTCTGATATTCCTATAATTTTTTTAAAAACATAAAATTTTTAAAGAAGAATTATTGCGAAAACCATATCGGGCATGCTGCTGGTGTTTTATAATGGAGAGTTCTTCTGTTAACAAAGGTCGGAATACAACAAAAGTAAAACAAACATGTTTAACAGGTAAGTAAATAATGATATTCTCTCAATATGACTTAAGGGCAATTACAATGACTCAATTTGATGACAGTTTGTCATCGCACTGATGAGATGTCTTATAAAACCGACTCCGATTCGTCATTTCTGTGATGCCAATGTATTATCCCATTGATGACATAATTTAAATTTTTGACCGTGGCAAGTGATGTTAGGGCTGACATCACAATGATGAAAAGTGTCATGGGGTCAAAAACGAAGACACTTGTCATAGTACTGATGTCAAAATACATCAGTATTATGATGCATTTTCTATCAGTGTATAAGAGATAAGTTATGCATGTCGCTAACTTTTCTGTAAAACTTGACTAGTATATCCACTGATTTAAAATCTAAATTAAGTATTCTGAATTGTTTTTGATTCTTGTAATATGTACCCGATCAATCCATATACCCTTAATTTACACTCAAATACAAGTCCTGAATTAGCACCTGGAATTTGATTTTTAAATCTCCCCCTGTGTGTCGGTTACGACCAATTGGTATAACAAAAAAAATGTGAACATGAATTGCGATCAAATCAAACACCTTATACATTTTATACTTTTAACAATTTTAGATTTGGTTAATTAGACAACATGGATAGGTCCATAAAATTTTAATTGCAATCATAAAATTTTAATTTCCGCATAAAATATTTTTTTTACAATCAATTCGCGATATGTATATACATTGACTTTTATATTTTTTTCTATTTTCAGCTGGTGGACTAGTAATTGGATCTATTATTTCTGTTTTATTTTTTAAGCGAAAGTCTTGGCCTATGTTAATTGGAACTGGATTTGGAGCTGGAATCGCATATAGAACATGCGAAAAGAACTTAAATATGTAGTAAACAATGTTGAAAGAAATTATCTTTGTAATTAAATAAAGTCAGTAACTACATAATAAAGAAATATGCTGAATAAAGACACAATTTTTAATTCAATATATGTTTATATATGTAGCTATATATGTATATATATATATATATATACTTATGCACAGGGCATAATTGGCGGACAGAAAAAATCGTTAAATTTTTTGGTAAAATATTATAAATTGCAATATTTTAGGAACCTTAATTCAATATTTTTGTTCTAAACGTTTAAGAAGTCTTTTAAAAATGGGTTTTTGTGGACAGCGCATAATTGACGAACAGCTATATACGTTGTATTTAATTGGCGAACATGGCTGAATAATATGCTCCGTGTATATGAAATTTTTTGTTGCCATGTTTCCACATTATTATTCCCAAATTCTTTGTCGGGGCAAATTCAAAAGTGAATGTTAAAATATTAGTTGAAAATATAAAAAAAAGAAAATTTTTTGTTTATTCTACATTAAGTGTAAAAAATAATAATAATCGAAAATATGTAAAACTGTATGTTAATTGTAGATTTATGCGGGGGTTTGAACAACAATTTTTATCATTACAATAAGGTAATTTGTTTTGTGTTTCAATAGAAATTAAACAAATTAGTTAATTTAATTTTTCAAAAGGTTATTGTGAAATTGCACACCAGAGGCTCAACAAGTTATGTATATTGTTTTGGCAGGTAAGTTTTACTATATTTTGTTGTTAATTATAAAAAAAAAAATTATGATATTGCTTATTTTTTTATTCCATCTTTTAAAGGTGGTTGAATCATATTCATCGGAAATGCCTGCTAGGGCTTTTGCAATTTGTTGCGGGCTCATTACGTGTTCCTTTACAAGGTTTCCGCGCTTTACAGAGTTCAATAGGTGCTGTAGAGCCCCGACTCTAATATACACTTAACCTAGATGTGCCCAAACAAAATCTACCCAAAGCTCATACATGTTGCAATCGTATTGATTTGGCGTCCTACGACAGCTATCAACTCCTTTATGATAAACTTACACAAGCAGTTAAAAAAACTTGTGGATTTGCCGTGGAATAAATAAAACAACATCCATATATTTATCCATATATATATTGCTTTTTGAAAAAGCAAACATTTTTTTAATAAAACAAGTAGTTTCGTGTAGGACGGAAAATATTTGATAGGTGTAACTAATGTGTTTTCCGAGAGTGAGGTTTAAATGGGACCTATCATAAACTGTGTACCGATCTTCACGAAAGTTGACATTGTGATTTATAATCATATAAAACTGACCGACAAAAATTCATTATAATAGCATTAGCGTTGCGGTTTTACGCGTTCTAAGGTATTTTCCGACAGTGGGCTTTATATGGGCCTATGATAAACTATGGACTTATTTTCACAAAATTGTTTAGTATTTTTAGGTTATATAAAACGAATATGTGCAAAATCTTATACCAATAATTGCATTCCGCTACTAATTATGTTAGTTTTTAACAAAATTCTCAATTTTTTAGGTTGGTTGTTAGACATTTTGATTCATAACTGTTATCATACTGAACCGATCTTGTTGCATTTTAATCCCAAACTGCCAAGGATAACTAAAAACAATTTGACATCAATACATGTATGAGCAACCTAGCTTTATTTTTCATCCCCATCATTTGTTTCAAACATTCAAAATTTTTAATGTAGGCAAGAAATATATGGAAGAAAAACTCCCATAACTGCCTGGGAGTCGCCTCCAGGAAGATAGAATGTATAAACCGACCTCCATTATTTTTATGTTCTTAACATTTTGTCAAAACATACTTGCCCTTTATCACCACCTTTTAGAGGTGCTCCCATACAAATATTGAGTTTTATGAAATTCTTAAATTTAAGCACACTGTTATTTCTGAATTTTTATTGATATACTTATGGCCAATTTCACCAATTCTATTTAAATATCAATTTATGTTTAAAATTTCTTTTTCATGTAAAACAAAAACAAAATTTTATGAAAAAAAAAAAACTTAAATATGAATTTATATTTAAATAAACTGGTGAAGTTGGCCATTAGAGGTACATTTTTTATTTTTTCACCATCTAAATGTATGGATTCACGTTCCTTTTTCTTAACCACATCCACACTAAGTTGCCGCCAAGTACTTTTTCTCAATTTAATTGGTCGACTTCCCACATAACGCCCATCCATTTCTTTCATAGCCTCTATAAAGTCTGCATGTCCACGAAAGCTAACAAATCCGATTGCCCTAATCACCGCAACATATACGAAAATCATCAGCTGGCCAATCGGCTAAAGTTGAATCTCCCCACACCTTGTGACCTGTTTAATGAAAACATTTAAAGGTTGTCGTCCTTGATATAGCTTTGGCACTGCTTAAGACCACTATAATGGTGGTAACGGGTGCTGCATCAACAGCTTGTGTGGGTACAAATGTTGGCATAAAAGCTGGTGGAGCTGGTGGTGATTGAACTGTAATTCTTCGGGAACTTTTTGTGGTCGTAGGTTGTTGTTCAACATTTTGCTGCACCTGGCTTTTTGTAGTGATGAAAATGCAAAAAAAACTCTATCAGGTATATTTTCAGAAAACTTCATGTAAACCTTCCTTGTCCTTTTTATCTACTACGACTTTTTGACATATGCGCCAAACCAATAATGATCTGGCGATTTGTACCTCACAGTTATAAAAAACAAAAAAGGAAAAATTCAATTGTTTTCCGCCTTTTAACGGTCAGTACGTGGGCTGTCAAATGAGGCGATGGAAATTTACGTTTGACTAAATGGACATTTTTTTTTTTTTTTTTTTTTTTTTTTGTAAAATGTTAATGGTTGGTATTAACATTTTTTGTAAATATTTTATAATTAACATATATCTAAAATTTTAAAAAAGCAGGTACAAAAAAATTTTATTTTTTTAAAACTTTAACGATATCTCTAAAACTACCGAGAAAATTTAAAAACAATGTAAGTACGGCTTAAAGATAAAATTGTTGCCGAGTTTCAAGAATTTTTTTAAACTGTGAACCGTTTTCAATTTCAATATATGTGGTGACATACGGTATATCTCGAAAAGTCGAGCTGATAGAGAAAAACATAGATTCGATTTGAAACCAGCAACTTCAAATTAGTAAAAATTTGCTATAGAGTTCCCGGCTGCAAAATCACTGTTCCCCAGTGTTATTATACATTTTTTATCCCTTTTTAAAAAGTTTTAAACATAATTTATTAAATGTATGTACGAAAATGATACATAAATGCAAACATGCATATTATGTATATATCGTCACCTAAACTGCAACGGGGCGAAAAAAAAATAATTCGAAATAGAGTTTTTTTTATTGATTTTTGTTCGTTTTATTAAACTACATGTTCACAAAAACTTTTAAATCCCTGCGATTAAATATGGCGACTTTATTACAGTTTACATGGTAATGCAATGTATTACGACTTTGTAGAATCAAAATATTATGAAATTCTCTTCGTGTTTTAAATAAAAAAAAAATTATTGTAGGTATTCGTGTTTAAACGGACCCCCCAGCTACACGATCAAGATTTTCTTGATAGCTTGTTTTACATACACTGTTTGTCAAAACTTATATAAAATGAAAGCTGTGACGTAGGCTACACGCAATTTTTAAGCAATTTACTTTCAAGATGTCCTCAAGAAAACAATTTATAAAGCCAAACGAAAAATTTGCTCACTTAACTTCTAATCAGCTGTTAAATTGCACGAAAAATTGCCAAACAAATGGAAAAGTAAAATTTAGAGCAATCTCGTGGTCAATGTATAAAGTGTAAGCGTGTTAGTAAAAAAATGAGAGAGAGAGCAAATTGAAAGGAATTAAAAGACAAAACTTGATCGTGCGGCTGCAGGCTAAGTACAATTAAAGAAAAGATATTAAACAGCTGAGTTAATAACGAAAAAGTAGATTGTCACAGTTACCACCTTCAACAATATCTGTGAAAATGTGTGATGAGGATAGATAAGGTTCTAAAATGGTTTGGAAAATTAGGATTTACCGACCGTTTGTCAAATTTTGTATCGGTATTCTCTCTTACTAAATGCATTTTGCTTTTACATTATACGATTTTGCCCATTCTACATCATTTTTGACATGTCGAAATACTTTGTATTACCGTGTAAACTAGCCTTAAATAAATTCAAATGACAAGTTCATCTTGTTGTTTTTGATTTTGTGAAGGTTTTTGCTTTTGTAAAAAAATAAAAAAACTGTTGCTATGCCCTTTTGCATTTTAGCTGACGATATGTACATATTTGTTTGGTTTTTTATCTTGTATCTTCTTGTTACATTTTACCTTAGCTATCCGTTGGATAGCAATGAAGTATATTGTATGTACAGAAAAATTTACAATTATTAGACACCAGCAGAATGTTATGCATTTTCTGGCCCGCTACGGCCTTCGTCAGCATTCTTTGTGTCACACTGGATAGTGATACTTTATAAAAAAAAGCTTTATAAAATACATAACTGAAATTTAACTCATAGAGTAAATTCGAAAAAATAATAAATGTTGTATATAATAAAGTTGCTTATGAACAGAAATAATTCCCAATATCTATTTAATATAAAATATTAAACGTCTGAAAAAATAAATTTTTAAAAATATTTTAATAAAAGGATGAAAACTGAACTAATCTTAATTTTAAATCCTTAGAATTTATGTAATTAAAAAAAAAATTGTTGTCTAATACAAATGAATGTTTATTTTGTATGTTTGTTAAGTTTCTTTTTGTTTTTTATAACCTTAAGCTGTAAAATACTGTTTTATTATAGAATTATAAAAAAAATGCGAAAATAAACAATTAAAGATTTTTCGGAAATAACATACTAAATTTATTACTTAGTTTTCATTACAATAAATTGACTTAGATTTCATTTGCATCTCCTGGCTTAAAGTGCACAATGACACTTAAATTGAAGGTGCTACATCCGATTTTTGTCTTTAAGGGAGTTCTTCACAAATTTTCGGATCACGGATACTGTGTCTTAAAAATTTGCCAGCCAACCATTACCTACATAATTGTTTTTTCAGGTTGCAGATTTTTGACCAGTCATTGCTTAGTTACGTTCTAAAAGCTTTAAGGAAAACTTATACAAATTTCCTTTAATATCAAAAAATTTCGATACATGTTATATTTTCCTATGTGTTTTCCACAGCCTCGAAAAATTTGTGACATTTAATTTTTATTTTTGAGATGGCTACTTCAAATATACCACTTTCTGCTTAAATTCTAATGTGATTTAAGATGTTTTGTACTGATTTGTTGATATTTTTTATTAATACGCCCAGAAAAGTTAACTTATCAAAAAGTATTTTTATGGTTCTTTTTTAATTTACGTTAATGTTGGACCTAAAAACATAAAATTAAACATGCAATGTCATCTATAATAGGGAACTTTTTTATTTTTTAAGTGATACTTTTTTTAGTGTTTGACCCTTTTTAACGTAATTCCGGTAAGCTGAATCCAGTGGTCCCAACCGTTTTTTTTTTGGTAAGTGCTTGTTTTCGAGATATACCGTTATTTCGAAAATGGAGGAGGCTGCACAATATGTATTCGCGTAAAGCAGCCCATACACGTTTCAGTTTAATTGACAATTGAATTATTCTTGGCCACTTGAGGCCCAACTATATTTTGCATTAGTTAGCTTAAAGTACTGCCAAAAATTAACGAAAAGTTTATCAAATACATGAGAAAATTAAAAGAGACTTTTAGGTGGCCATAATGTACTAACATAAACTTAAGATCCATGTTGCATATTTGTGCAATATTTCGTTTTCTTGCGAGTACTTCAAATAAAGAACTTCAAAAAAATGGATACAAAATTACAATTCCTCTTTTTCTTAATTCCTGTTTTTCTTTATCCATTTCAATTTATTTTTTTTGTAACAACCCACAAACAGCTGATTCCGTACGGAATGTGCGTTCAGTTTGGTACTTTGCTTTAGCAAATGACGTTTGGCGAAACTTAACGAAAAGTTTCATTAAGTACATTATAGTTGGCCACATTTGTTTTATATGTATTCGCACAGTTGCTTAAGTTGACTTAAGCTGCCTCATGTATATTATGGTTGGGTCTTTGGATTGAAACGTTTCCGGGTTGCTTAACTCAAAAACGGTTTATTTTATTGAATTAACTAAAAGAACCGTAATCTCACAATAAAATTATATTTAAGAAAGGTTAAACATTATTCTAATATGCGCAGACGTTTTGTGCAAAAAAATTAATTTTTTGGCACACGTATAGAAAACATGGCATAAATAATTAAAATCTGTAAACAACTTTTGATTTTAATCACAAAAGATGTAAAGGTGGGGTCTGAGTTAGCCGCAGAATGGCTAGGTGGAGTCACCAAAACGAGGTCAGTGCGGTAAAGTAAATGGTGTAAATAAAACACTTGTTTGTTTTTTGGTTGTAGGTACAACAAACCCCTTTTAATTGTAGTTCTTTTAATATATTTTAAATAATTTTTAATTATACTAGTAAAATGCTCTAAATTTAGATTATTTTCAGTAGTATATTTTAATATTTGTAAATGCACATAAGAATTTTAAAGATTTTTTCAAAAATTTATATATATATAATATAACTGCAAGAAAATGGCTGTAAGTTATTAATATTAGCTGCGTTCGAGAACACAAAAGTTTTTACTATTTTTTACTGAACTTTACTGCATTTTACTAAATTGCGTTTGCGTACACAAAATATGTACAGTAAATGAGAACACAAATTGAGAGCGTAAAGTGACAGTTCTTGACTGAGTACTTACAAATTTTTACTGCAGAAATTTTTGCAGTAAAATTTAGTAAAACAAAAAAACATATGTTTCAAAAGGTAGACAAACAAAAGTAGCAAACAAAAGGCATACAAATTGTGAAAAATTGTTTAAAAAAAGAAAAGTTGAAATAAAACTAAAATAAAAACAAAACATGAATAAATATTAATTAATTAAACTTGTTTGTGAAGAATTTGTATGGCAAATACAAACTTTTGAAACTTTGTTTTGTTATGTTAATTTTTTGGAGTTGTAAAAGTGGCAAGTACTCGGGTACTTAGAACAGCCCTTGTTTTTAAAGTTATCAATAGTAAAAAAAAAGTATTCGTGTACTATTGATCAAATTTAGCCAGACACAAATTAGCAAATTCAAATAAAATAAAAAACAAACAAATTTGAAAGATTACAAAAATATTCGTGTTATAAAAAGTATTTAATCGAGTACCGATAAGAAAACGAGTTAAGTAGTCAAAAGTGTAAACATTTTCAACACTTCAATTGTTTGTCATCAGCTGTTGCCTTTATTTTGCGAATTTTTACAAATTTTGCGTTCGCGTACTTTTTTGGACATCAGCTTTTTGTGAGAGCAAATTTTTAAGTTTACTCATTTACTGCATTTTACTGTAAAAGTACTCAAACGCACCTATTATAATTTTTTTAAACTTGAAGGTAAATTAATTTTTTTTAATAATTATTTGGCAAAATTTTAATTTATAATAAAAAAAATTTGAACTGTCATTTTTAAACTTTTTCTCCGATAAAGAATGTTCTTTCCGGAATGTCACTTAATTTAAGTTCGCCATAGTTTCATACAATGGCTCAGAAAATATTTCAAAACAGAAAATGTTGGAAAACGAAATAATAACAATTATAAATTCAAAATAAAATTAAAAAACAAAACATTTGTACCTGTTTTTAAAATTTTAGATATATATAAATTATAAAATATTTACAAAAAAGTATTTTCCATTCGCTAAACATTACCAATTATAATAAAAAAAAAAAAAAAAAAAAAAAAAGGCCATATAGTCAAGCGTAAATTTCCATCGCCTCATTTGACAGCCCACCTACCGACAGTTAAAAGGCGGAAAACAATTTAATTTTTCCTTTTTTGTTTTTTATAACTGTGAAGTACAAATCGCCAGATCATTATAGGTTTGGCGCATATGTCAAAAAGTCGTAATAGGTAAAAAGGACAAGAAGGTTTACATGAAGTTTTCTGAAAATATATCCGATAGAGTTTTATTGCATTTTCACCACTGCTTCTGTCATATGTTTTGAAGAGGAGATGATAATATTTTATTGAAAGTGAAAATGATTGTTTTTTGCCGACACTTTTCTAATATTATTCCTAAAAAAGAAGTTTTTTGTGCAGCATACGTATATTTAATGCTGTGTATCGAGCTGTTGACATTTTATTCTGCTTTTGCTACTTTTTTCCTTACGGCAATGAAGCGAATCAAGATTAAAATTTATTTTCTTGTTGTCATTTTATTTTGCTTTCGCTTTAACTACTTGTTTTTCTTACGGTAATGAGTAATTTGCAGCATTCGCCAAGCAATGGCTCATAGAGCAAAACAATACTTAATACACTTAAAAATAGTTGATACGGAGCAAAATTAATGCTTAATATTGCAGAAATCCAAAAAAAAATTCGTGGAACAGGTTTTGGATTCAGAAAGCGGGTTATTAACATATATATGGGGTATATATATTTTGATTAATCGCTAACTAATTTTTTTAAATGGTCGGTAGGTCGAACCAATAATGAGCTGACAAAATGTCATTGATTGTCGTTGAAAGGCTACATACAAAAAGTTTAAATTCATAATCTCCGTGAAAATAACAAAGTAGTTAACAAAGTAAATCTTGTTTCACTCAAAAGAAAGTGAGCAACAAAATATGTCTCTCTTATCCTGATTAAAATTGAGTACTTCCGGCCGAGCATAACTAAATTTAGGTGCAGCCAAGTTAAAATAGTGAAATATTGTGAATAAATATGGCAACTTTGTCCATTTTATAGAGAACTAGCTTAACCCGGTGCGCTTCGCTACACTGGCAATTGTGTTCAGATATATGGTATTTAATATGTCTTCTATGAGGGGTACTGCTCCTAGTCTGTCTACCCCGCACATTTTTATATTGAAATTTATAGTTTACTATAATAGTAGCTTTAACCACGTTTGAAGACTCTCCCTTTAATAGTTCTTCAGTTGAGCGATATTTAATGCATGCATCCTATGGGAGGTATTTCCCCCCCTGCGCCTACCCGCTTTATTTTTATTTTCAAAAGTGTAGTATACCATAAGAGTTACTTTTAGAAAGTTTGAACATTCTCACTATTACAGTTCTTAAGATATGCGATGTTAAACATTGGCGTCCTATGGGGTATTCCTTTACCCCCGCTGCTATTTTATTTCAATTCCGGGGCTCAGAAGATCCTACTACAAAAAGTTCAGCAAAATGCGTGCAGCGGCTCTTAAGATATGCGATAATTAATATTGGCGTCCTATGGGGGGTACCAATTCCCCTGCCCCTATCGAAAAAATAAGTAGCCTATTTTATTTTTAGGGCTCACGTGATGTTACTGTAAAAATTTCAGGAAAATAGGTTCAGTATAATATTGGCATCCTATGAGGGGTACCAATTCCCCTGCCCCTATCGAAAAAATAAGTAGCCTATTTTATTTTTAGGGCTCACGTGATGTTACTGTAAAAATTTCAGGAAAATCGGTTCAGTATAATATTGGCATCCTATGGGGGGTACCAATTCCCCTGCCCCTATCGAAAAAATAAGTTGCCTATTTTATTTTTAGGGCTCACGTGATGTTACTGTAAAAATTTCAGGAAAATCGGTTCACTAGTTTCGGAGTCTATAAAGCGACAAACAAACATACAAACATACATAGTTCATTTTTATATATATAGATGATATCTTCTTCTTGTTTTCGGTGTATGGGAGAGTATTTCGGCTTTTAACAAGATAACAAAGTAAAACCGAAAATGTTATTTAATAATAAATAACAAACTATAAGAAAAAAATAAGTTAACAAATGCTTTTATTAAATGGATTCCTTAAAATATATATGTATAATATACTTTATAATTTCCTGACGTTTTTTGTTGAACATAGTAAAAACATTTTTTTGGGCTAAGGGGCCAAAATTAGGATATCCTCCGAAGGTTGACTATATGTGACGTATAGCTGGGTACTTTAGCTACATTTTGGTATATAATATATATTTAACTTAAGTTTTTTTTGAACAAAGTTTAAAAAAATAACTTTCTATTAAACTTCACTCATTTTTTCTTTTGGCTAAGGGGCCAAAATTAGGACATCCTCCGAAGGTTGGCTATATGTGGCGTATAGCTGGGTACTTTAGCTACATTTTGGTATATAATTTATATTTAACTTAAGTTTTTTTTTTGAACAAAGTTTAAAAAAATAACTTTCTATTAAACTTCACTAATTTTTTTTTTTGGCTAAGGGGCCAAAATTAGGACATCCTCCGAAGGTTGGCTATATGTGGCGTATAGCTGGGTACTTTAGCTACATTTTGGTATATAATTTATATTTAACTTAAGTTTTTTTTTGAACAAAGTTTAAAAAAATAACTCTATTAAACTTCACTCATTTTTTCTTTTGGCTAAGGGGCCAAAATTAGGACATCCTCCGAAGGTTGTCTATATGTGGTGTATAGCTCGGTACTTTAGCTACATTTTGGTATATAATTTATATTTAACTTGTTTTTTTTTTTTTGGACAACGTTTAAAAAAATAACTTTCTATTAAACTTCACCCATTTTTTCTTTTGGCTAAGGGGCCAAAATTAGGACATCCTCCGAAGGTTGGCTATATGTGGCGTATAGCTGGGTACTTTAGCTACATTTTGGTATATAATTTATATTTAACTTGTTTTTTTTTTTGAACAAAGTTTAAAAAAATAAGTTAGTAACGAATTTTTTAATTTGTGCAGGTTTTCCAAAAAGTTTGTTGGAAGCCGAAAATCATATCCCATGTAGAAAGAAAGAAGAAGAATATGCACTCACTTTAGTTCTCTCGAATTCGGGCATATGATGTTGTCATATAGATTTACATGCACTTAGTTTCAGGGATGGAAAGTTGTTTTATTTTTACTTATATCTTAGAAAAAATTCAATATTTATCGAAACAAACTAAATAACTATCTACATATTTGCTTTTAAATTTCATTCAAATTCAAAAAGTATATAATTACAGCTATTAACAAAATGTAAGAAGTTTTAACGATTACAAAACTTAATACATATCGCTACCTGAAACACAAAATGCCATGTGGAGAATTTTACAAATATTAAGTGGACAAAATTGCGCAAACGCATAGTTTTCGAGTTAAGGAGCTCTGAAGTATTCATATGAGAAGTATATATATGAGATTTGCCACAGTATTTCTAAAAGTATATGGCCAATATTGGTATCATTTTCAAGCTTTTGAATATATATATATGTCTGGATATACAAATTTTATTTAAAAATTGTTAACTCTTTAGTTCCTAACACGGTTTTTACAAAATGTTATATTAAAATACAAGTGAAAAAAAAGTTTAATTAAATAAAAAACACCGGCTTCGCTGATTAAATCATCCCTGGATAGCCGGACTCCGGCCGGACGCAAGAATTTTCACCACTATGGTATAAAAAATAATAATGGGTAAAGAATTTTTAAATAAATTTTGTACATATATAAAAAAAGATCTGTTCAAAAGCTTAAAAAAGATACCAATATTGGTCATATACGTTAAGAAATGTAGTGGAAAATCGCATATACGTATATATGAAAACTAAAGAGGTCCACAACTCGAAGATTATGCATTAGCGCCACTTTTTTCACTTAATATTTTCTTCTTGTGTTTAAATTTTCTATCATCCTATATACTTATTTTTTCATTGTGTCGGTAAACTAGATTTAATCCATATAAATCATCTACCAGAATTGGGACATAATTCTCGACATTGTCGGTAAATTTATAATTTGTAACATTTCTAACATAAATCTATGTACGTTAATAATTATTTTCTGTGTTTAAAACTGCTGTATTTCAAAATTTGGATAATGGCAGAGATTAGCGCAACGAGTTGATAAAGCTTTTTTTGTGATGAAATATTTCAATATTTTTTATATGACTTATGTACAGCTATCTAAGTTTTTAGTTTATTTTTTGTTGTACCTATATATACCTTATTACACTGTCCACTATCATTACCCTTACAAGGCTTTTGAAACCGATCTATTAATATCATATTTCCTCTTCATATTATCAATTTAATTGTAAATGAAATGAGTTAAAAATATCAAACATTTCTATTCCTGATTCCGGAATTATAAAAAATAAATCATCAACATATAATAATAAATAAATGTTATTGAATTTAAATTAAGAAAAATGCATTAAAATTGGCTATGTCGAATCTTATTTACTAGGGAGATCGATTATTCGACTTTTTTCAAAAACCCGTTTTCAGCTTCTCACCATTTACATAGACTTCGTCCTCAGTGCAAATTAGAAGTATTAACCAAATTTGAACAAATGATCTACAAAATTGCAACTTGTACTTTGCGCACAAATTTAACATGGGCTGAAAACCATCCAGACGGGCGGATAGACGTCGTTAGTTTACTTTTAAACAGAGTTCGAAAAATAACTGTACACTAACTGCACAAACTCTAAATCTTATTTTTTTGTTTGTGAATTAGCACACAAACAAAATATTGTACATAACTATTGTGAGCTGATGACAAACACTTAGATAACTTACCGAACTTATTTTAGAGTCCGTGTTAAGTTCTTTTGAGGTACTTATTCTGTATTTTTTAGTGAACACGTAGTTAACTTTTAGCTAACATGATATGTTTTTTTTAGTGACTGCGTAGTTAACACTTATTGTTCTTACTTTTTTTAAAGGAAATATTTAAAATAATAAATCCTCTGTATGTATGGGAAAGAAAATAAGAAATATAATTTTTTTAATGGTTTGTTTATTTATTGGAAAAAAAACCCAAAATATATTTTGAAGTTGAGTTTTATAACAGGATTGCAAAAATATATGAAACATGCAAAAGTATACTAATGTTTTAATAAAAAATAGTATTTATATCAAAAAATAAATCTTAATAGGTGTTTATAACAGTCGCTCAAAAATAAACAAGTGCGTTTGTGTTTTGAGAAATTTATTTAAAACTATCAAAGTGAATATTATAAGGATAGACATTTTTATGCGTGGGTGTGTTGATTAAAAAAAATTCTTACTTAAATTCATATGGCCAGAAAAAATATCATGCAAATTTGTGAAATTTACTGTTAACACTAAAACTAATTACACTGCTGTATTGAAATTTATTCTAATTTATTTTTTGTAATACCAGAAATCAGTCTTCAGAATTTGGGGATGATTGGTCCATAATTTACCATAGGTCCAATACAAATTACCCTCCTAAAATTATTTTAGTTCGGATAAAACTTTTACGAATCATGATATTTTACTCAAGCCAGGGGGGCTACTCTCTATTGCGATGCGAAAGAAAAAGGTCGCAAATCTAGCGATTGGTACTCTTTAATGAGTTTGCGCAGTAGTAGAGTAATGTAACACACATCCTGTTGTTTAATCTACTACAAAATTCTACTACAAAATTCGACTTGCGTTTTTACCGACATCGAGAACCGTTATAAGGCTGATTTTTTTCAATTCCAGAAATCGTTCTACATTTAGTAAATCTGCGACATTTGAATACCAAAATTGCACTTATTTCTCAATACATGTATAACATATTTTGTTCTACCTTTAAATATTAAAAAAGTTAGTTACGTGGTTTTGAATTTTAGCTAACGATATATTAAATTGTAACGTAACTCGCTGATCGACTGATTCATCATCGCACAGCTTAAACCCCTTAAGCTGGGAAGTTGAAATTTGGACCGGACCTTGGTCTCTCACCAAATCGATCCACTAAGACGGAATTTTTGGAATTTCGAATGTAAAAAAGGGTAAAAACGTGTAAATACGCTAACCTCACATATTCTAAACTAAAAGAGATTAAAAAAAATAATAATAACTATCGTTGTACATTAAAAAAATAAGCGGTATCTCAGGTATCTGATACTTTTTTGATATCCCTTTTGGGACCCGTTTACCGTAAAACCTGTATTTTGAATTTTTTTTATTACCCCACCTATCTTATAAACCAATCAAATAAGAAATAAAAATTATATCACATTCGCAAGGCGAATTCATTACAGGTGACCCTAAAAGCCCTGCTGATAACTTTTTTTCTTTAGCTTTATAATTGTTGGATGTCAAAATTTTGTTAATTATCTTTGTTTCTGTTTTGATTTGTTTCGGTTTTTGACATTGTACAATGATTTTACAAAAAAAATTGCTTGTGGTTTTTGTACGAGTTGTACTTGTTGTACTACCGAGATTACCTGGAATGAATTCGCCTTGCACATTCGTAAGTTGTCTAAACAGTACAAATATAAATTTCTTACTTTTTCGGCACTCGAACGTTTAAGGGGTAAAAATCGTACTATTTTTGGTACTTTTTTAAAAAATCTTTTTCTTTATTCATTTCCAGCTAGCATATCGTCGGTCACAGGTTGACAACTCTTAACTCGCAAAAAAATCGAATCGGGGGTATTATTAATTTAAATTTTTTTTAATCTGAAGTTATTTCAATACCTTTGTTTTCTTTACACCATCTTACAATTAATATCTCCTACTAATTTTGGTTTTTTTTTTATTTACTTCCAACACGGTTTAGTGACGGAGTAATAACGTTTTTTTTTTTTTGTCTCCTAAAAAGTACAAAAAAACATGTTAAAAGTTGTCAACCTGTGACCGACGATATGCTGTTTTTTAGACGATTATGTTTAATATACAACTCCTAAAAGAATCATCTGATGATTATCTGACGAGTTACAATACCAAAAACATCTAATTGTTCTTTTTTTTTACTTTTTTATAAATTTTTTGACCAGCGTCTTTTATTCTTGGAATGAACCTTTTGCGACTCTGTATGATTCATATAACAATTACTGAGCTAGCTAAATAAGAGCGTTTTTTTAAACATGAAAATTCTATTGTCAATTCAATTTCAATAAAACAAATGGAACTAAGGATCTGCCGAATATGATTTTCCAACCGGGTGGAGTTTAATTCGCGATCTAAGGCTTTGTTTCGTATAAAATTGTATGAAAACGAGAAGAGTTGACATGAAAAATGCGCTTCATGTTTTATTTAGGTAGCTGTTATGCGGCTGAGCATTTCACGAATTGCACGAGAATCCCTATACGAGTCTCATACAATTCATACCATGCTTTCTGAAAGACTCGTTAGCTAATCTTTACATACATCGCAAACGATTCCCTCTACGATTAATATAAGCGTCCTCCGCTGTGTTGTAGAAGTATCTCACAGAGGAATCAGCTTGTGTAACAGTTACTCCCTTGCGAGGAATCTTCTACGATTAAAAAGGGCGCTCGTCGACGATCAAAAAAGCTCTTCGTAAGATTCCCAGGACTCTCATACGATTGAAAATGCTAGCTGGGTTGATATATACATTGCAATGCTCTCTTAATGGAAGAACAGATATGGGAATTCAATAGTGTCTCGTGTGCTGCTTCTTCAGCTACTAAAGTGCATAAGCAGCGCAATATATGTGTAACCAAAATGGCATCTGAAAAAGAAATCTAATTTTTTTTCTTTTTGTGTAAAAATTAAAAATTTAGTGTGTTGCAGTTCAAATTCTTACTATTAACAAATTTGAAATACTTCGAGTGATATCCTTTATCATCGTTTCAATACAGAGGATCATCCGACCATTTTTTGAGAACAAAAATCAACATTCGCAGCAAACATCATCTTCCACAATGTAATACGACTGTCCCAAATTAACAATTTGGCTGAGTTTTAAAACATCATGCTTTGCAGCGCAAATCAAAAATGTATCATCAATATTAACGATGCATAGTTTTCTTATAATGAACGCATCATACCTTTTTGGTGCACTTTGGTACAAATAACATTGTAATAAGCTACACGGTTGCATTGCAGCATGCACTAAAAAAAGATAGTTGCTTTGCAACCGACGTTTTGGAACTCGGCCTTTGACACAACTTCGAGTTGTCCAGTTCTACAAAGCCATTCATATTTTCAATCACCACTATGACCACAAACAGAGAGTCTTTTTATTGTCGTATCAGCACTGGCACGATAAAATTCCTGTTGCAACAGAAGTTTCAACAGATTTTTCTCCAAAGAAATGTTTTCATCATTCCTCCGTATAAATTCCATGAGGTGTCTGAGGACACTGTTGAGGACTATTTCTTCGTTGGAGGATAACAAGAAAACTGAATCGATTGATTCCAAACGCACCATCAATTTAGGAAATGTTTCATTTTCTATGATGTGACGATTAGAGTTGTGTAGTTCATGAACGACCTAGTTCAATTGAACTATTCAGTCAGATGAACGATGACCGGTCTTTTTGGATCACCGTACGTTTTAGTTCACTAGTTCGTTTTGGGTCAGTATGTCTTTTTTTGTCAGTTCACTTTCGGTCTTTTTTTGTCAGTTAGTTCAATTTTGGACCCGCGAGAAAATAACAAACTTTTGCTGACAAACTTTTTTTTTCACTCAATTCAAAGAGAGCAATTTGTAAATCTCTGAGAAATGTTGCAGACAGAAATGAGTGTTTTTATTTTGCTTTACAGACTGAAATTTGCAGTGTTACCAAATGAAATAAAGTTATTCAGGGATGGAAAGTTTATTTTTATTAAACACAAAAATTCTTTTTTTTTAATATGAAATTGTGTATTTTACTTTAGTTTACAAAAACAGATAAGTATTATATTTTCATATATTTTTATCAAGCTTTAGGTCACTTTTTTATAAAAAATCAATTAAAATATTATTTTTTTTTTCAATATTTCGATTTCCGTTGGAAATCTTCTTCAGGAAATCTTTTTAAATAATATAAAATTACAAAATTGTTTTCGACAATAAATGGAAAAATAAATTTAAAATTTCAATTAACAAACTTAAAAAAAGAGAAAACCAAACAAATTTTAAAAATATTCAAAACCTAAAATCTATTTTAATTTCCCTTTCCGTCAATCTATTTATTTTTATTTAATATATATTTTCAATCTGTGCTATGCCATCTGAACTAAATTTTATAAATAATCAAAGACAAATCACATTTCTTAACACTTAGTAATTTTATTGTTAATTATGTATTACATTTTTATGTGCAACATTTTGTAATCAATTATTTTTTAAATTGTCTGTAAGGAATATAATTCCATAGACATATAATAATAAATATCTATTTATAATTTTCCCTTCCATCAACCTATTTATTTTTATTCAATAAATCTGAGCTAATCCCTCAGAGTCTTTCTTGAAATTAATTAATCCTTTCCTCAAATGGAACATTATTAATCTGTAACATTAATAGCATATATCTACGTTTCTTAAAATTTTCTATGTTAAAAATAGATGTGTTCTCAAAATCAGGATAATGATTATAATCTCTACAATGTGTTGATAATGCCGTTCCATGGGCTGAATTAAAATTTCTATATTTTTGATTTTTTTTTATAAAAAAAGTGACCTAAAGCTTGATAAAAATATATGAAAATATAATATTTAATTAAAAAAGGACAAAGTAATAAGAATATAATTAATAAAAACAGATAAGAAAATTAAACAAATTTTTAAGCTGTTAATACATAATTTGTTAATAAAATATTTGGATTGTAAAATCGTTTTATTGGTTTTCATTATATTAAAAATATTTTGTAGTTGTATTTTTCCCTGACGATGATACACACCGATATCGAAATATTGGTTATTATACATAATAAAATTAGCGTTATAATTATTTTGTTATGAAAAAGTGAACCACAAGCATGAAATAAAATAGACAACAATTTAATAAATAAATGATTAATAAAATATATATTAGTTTTAGTTAATACACTACATTTGAAAAAATGCTTTTTGCAGCCGTATTACACACATATAGAAAAAGTTGGATGCATTTTAATTAAAAACCGGTTGTTTAAAACAGGTTTAGCTGGCTTAAAACTTTGTATTGTAGCAAAAAGATTAAAAAAACAGCTGAAAACATTTTATACCTATGCTAAATAATATACCAAATGCTAAATGAAAATTTGCAGCTAACACTGCAGCCACACGATCAAGTTTTTCTTGATAGTCTTTTACATATACAGTTTGTCAAAATTTCCAAAAATTGGAAGCTGTGACGTAGGCTGCACGCAATTTTGAAGCAATTTACTTTCAAGATGTCATTAAGAGAACAATTTATAAAGAAAAACGAAAAATTTTCTCACCAAACTTGTAATCAGCTGTTTTCTTGAACGTAAATTTATACACAAAGAAAATTTCAAAGACAAGTTCGCTTCAATTTTTAAAAGTATGAGTGTATTGGTAAAAAAGTGTGAGTGTATTAAACTTTATAGACCAAACTTGATCGTGTAACCCTCAAGTAAACCAAAATTGCTAATCGTTAAGATACCCACAGACGATGCAACATTTGTCGAAACACGCGTTACTACTTATGTTTCAGTTTTTACCACAGACGATGAAACTAAAAACGAAATATTAGTATTGCTTGTTTTGTGAATGTACTACTACAAAACAAAAACAAAGTTTTTATTTATTTTGTTTTTAAACCTATAATATTTTATGTCCCATAAATTTAGAAAAATTTTGTTTTCAATTATAATTGGTTTTCCAATTCTTACAATTTGCAATTGTTGCCATTTTCCGAATTCTTTCTTCATATTTTTGCTCCGAGAGCTGCAAAAGACCTCACACAACAACTGCTCTCAACAAAATGAGAAACAAAAAAGAGTCAGCATCGCCACACACGATGAAACATTGTTTGGAAACATAAAATAACAAAAATTTTTGATATTTGAGAAACCAAAAAGGTAACAAGTATTTCAACCAGAAACATCCCCACACACGTAGCAACATTTAGGCCCTAATCATGTAAAACGCAGCGCAACGCCAAAGAATATCTTTGAAAGCACAAACAATGTCATAAATGTTTTGTAATTTTGTTGTTGCTTTCAACAGAAATTCATGTACCGTTTTAAAATTTTCAAATAAGAAATAAAAATTATAACACATTCGCAAGGCGAATTCATTACAGGTGACCCTAAAAGCCCTGCTGATAACTTTTTTTCTTTAGCTTTATAATTGTTGGATGTCAAAATTTTGTTAATTATCTTTGTTTCTGTTTTGATTTGTTTCGGTTTTTGACATTATACAATGATTTTACAAAAAAAAATTGCTTGTGGTTTTTGTACGAGTTGTACTTGTTGTACTACCGAGATTACCTGGAATGAATTCGCCTTGCACATTCGTAAGTTGTCTAAACAGTACAAATATAAATTTCTTACTTTTTCGGCACTCGAACGTTTAAGGGGTAAAAATCGTACGTATTTTTGGTACTTTTTTAAAAAATCTTTTTCTTTATTCATTTCCAGCTAGCATATCGTCGGTCACAGGTTGACAACTCTTAACTCGCAAAAAAATCGAATCGGGGGTATTATTAATTTAAATTTTTTTTAATCTGAAGTTATTTCAATACCTTTGTTTTCTTTACACCATCTTACAATTAATATCTCCTACTAATTTTGGTTTTTTTTTTTATTTACTTCCAACACGGTTTAGTGACGGAGTAATAACGTTTTTTTTTTTTGTCTCCTGAAAAGTACAAAAAATCATGTTAAGAGTTGTCAACCTGTGACCGACGATATGCTGTTTTTTAGACGATTATGTTTAATATACAACTCCTAAAAGAATCATCTGATGATTATCTGACGAGTTACAATACCAAAAACATCTAATTGTTCTTTTTTTTTACTTTTTTATAAATTTTTTGACCAGCGTCTTTATTCTTGGAATGAACCTTTTGCGACTCTGTATGATTCATATAACAATTACTGAGCTAGCTAAATAAGAGCGTTTTTTTAAACATGAAAATTCTATTGTCAATTCAATTTCAATAAAACAAATGGAACTAAGGATCTGCCGAATATGATTTTCCAACCGGGTGGAGTTTAATTCGCGATCTAAGGCTTTGTTTCGTATAAAATTGTATGAAAACGAGAAGAGTTGACATGAAAAATGCGCTTCATGTTTTATTTAGGTAGCTGTTATGCGGCTGAGCATTTCACGAATTGCACGAGAATCCCTATACGAGTCTCATACAATTCATACCATGCTTTCTGAAAGACTCGTTAGCTAATCTTTACATACATCGCAAACGATTCCCTCTACGATTAATATAAGCGTCCTCCGCTGTGTTGTAGAAGTATCTCACAGAGGAATCAGCTTGTGTAACAGTTACTCCCTTGCGAGGAATCTTCTACGATTAAAAAGGGCGCTCGTCGACGATCAAAAAAGCTCTTCGTAAGATTCCCAGGACTCTCATACGATTGAAAATGCTAGCTGGGTTGATATATACATTGCAATGCTCTCTTAATGGAAGAACAGATATGGGAATTCAATAGTGTCTCGTGTGCTGCTTCTTCAGCTACTAAAGTGCATAAGCAGCGCAATATATGTGTAACCAAAATGGCATCTGAAAAAGAAATCTAATTTTTTTTCTTTTTGTGTAAAAATTAAAAATTTAGTGTGTTGCAGTTCAAATTCTTACTATTAACAAATTTGAAATACTTCGAGTGATATCCTTTATCATCGTTTCAATACAGAGGATCATCCGACCATTTTTTGAGAACAAAAATCAACATTCGCAGCAAACATCATCTTCCACAATGTAATACGACTGTCCCAAATTAACCATTTGGCTGAGTTCCAAAACATCATGCTTTGCAGCGCAAATCAAAAATGTATCATCAATATTAACGATGCATAGTTTTCTTATAATGAACGCATCATACCTTTTTGGTGCACTTTGGTACAAATAACATTGTAATAAGCTACACGGTTGCATTGCAGCATGCACTAAAAAAAGATAGTTGCTTTGCAACCGACGTTTTGGAACTCGGCCTTTGACACAACTTCGAGTTGTCCAGTTCTACTAAGCCATTCATATTTTCAATCACCACTATGACCACAAACAGAGAGTCTTTTTATTGTCGTATCAGCACTGGCACGATAAAATTCCTGTTGCAACAGAAGTTTCAACAGATTTTTCTCCAAAGAAATGTTTTCATCATTCCTCCGTATAAATTCCATGAGGTGTCTGAGGACACTGTTGAGGACTATTTCTTCGTTGGAGGATAACAAGAAAACTGAATCGATTGATTCCAAACGCACCATCAATTTAGGAAATGTTTCATTTTCTATGATGTGACGATTAGAGTTGTGTAGTTCATGAACGACCTAGTTCAATTGAACTATTCAGTCAGATGAACGATGACCGGTCTTTTTGGATCACCGTACGTTTTAGTTCACTAGTTCGTTTTGGGTCAGTATGTCTTTTTTTGTCAGTTCACTTTCGGTCTTTTTTTGTCAGTTAGTTCAATTTTGGACCCGCGAGAAAATAACAAACTTTTGCTGACAAACTTTTTTTTTCACTCAATTCAAAGAGAGCAATTTGTAAATCTCTGAGAAATGTTGCAGACAGAAATGAGTGTTTTTATTTTGCTTTACAGACTGAAATTTGCAGTGTTACCAAATGAAATAAAGTTATTCAGGGATGGAAAGTTTATTTTTATTAAACACAAAAATTCTTTTTTTTTAATATGAAATTGTGTATTTTACTTTAGTTTACAAAAACAGATAAGTATTATATTTTCATATATTTTTATCAAGCTTTAGGTCACTTTTTTATAAAAAATCAATTAAAATATTATTTTTTTTTTTTCAATATTTCGATTTCCGTTGGAAATCTTCTTCAGGAAATCTTTTTAAATAATATAAAATTACAAAATTGTTTTCGACAATAAATGGAAAAATAAATTTAAAATTTCAATTAACAAACTTAAAAAAAGAGAAAACCAAACAAATTTTAAAAATATTCAAAACCTAAAATCTATTTTAATTTCCCTTTCCGTCAATCTATTTATTTTTATTTAATATATATTTTCAATCTGTGCTATGCCATCTGAACTAAATTTTATAAATAATCAAAGACAAATCACATTTCTTAACACTTAGTAATTTTATTGTTAATTATGTATTACATTTTTATGTGCAACATTTTGTAATCAATTATTTTTTAAATTGTCTGTAAGGAATATAATTCCATAGACATATAATAATAAATATCTATTTATAATTTTCCCTTCCATCAACCTATTTATTTTTATTCAATAAATCTGAGCTAATCCCTCAGAGTCTTTCTTGAAATTAATCCTTTCCTCAAATGGAACATTATTAATCTGTAACATTAATAGCATATATCTACGTTTCTTAAAATTTTCTATGTTAAAAATAGATGTGTTCTCAAAATCAGGATAATGATTATAATCTCTACAATGTGTTGATAATGCCGTTCCATGGGCTGAATTAAAATTTCTATATTTTTGATTTTTTTTTATAAAAAAAGTGACCTAAAGCTTGATAAAAATATATGAAAATATAATATTTAATTAAAAAAGGACAAAGTAATAAGAATATAATTAATAAAAACAGATAAGAAAATTAAACAAATTTTTAAGCTGTTAATACATAATTTGTTAATAAAATATTTGGATTGTAAAATCGTTTTATTGGTTTTCATTATATTAAAAATATTTTGTAGTTGTATTTTTCCCTGACGATGATACACACCGATATCGAAATATTGGTTATTATACATAATAAAATTAGCGTTATAATTATTTTGTTATGAAAAAGTGAACCACAAGCATGAAATAAAATAGACAACAATTTAATAAATAAATGATTAATAAAATATATATTAGTTTTAGTTAATACACTACATTTGAAAAAATGCTTTTTGCAGCCGTATTACACACATATAGAAAAAGTTGGATGCATTTTAATTAAAAACCGGTTGTTTAAAACAGGTTTAGCTGGCTTAAAACTTTGTATTGTAGCAAAAAGATTAAAAAAAACAGCTGAAAACATTTTATACCTATGCTAAATAATATACCAAATGCTAAATGAAAATTTGCAGCTAACACTGCAGCCACACGATCAAGTTTTTCTTGATAGTCTTGTACATATACAGTTTGTCAAAATTTCCAAAAATTGGAAGCTGTGACGTAGGCTGCACGCAATTTTGAAGCAATTTACTTTCAAGATGTCATTAAGAGTACAATTTATAAAGAAAAACGAAAAATTTTCTCACCAAACTTGTAATCAGCTGTTTTCTTGAACGTAAATTTATACACTCACAAAGAAAATTTCAAAGACAAGTTCGCTTCAATTTTTAAAAGTATGAGTGTATTGGTAAAAAAGTGTGAGTGTATTAAACTTTATAGACCAAACTTGATCGTGTAACCCTCAAGTAAACCAAAATTGCTAATCGTTAAGATACCCACAGACGATGCAACATTTGTCGAAACACGCGTTACTACTTATGTTTCAGTTTTTACCACAGACGATGAAACTAAAAACGAAATATTAGTATTGCTTGTTTTGTGAATGTACTACTACAAAACAAAAACAAAGTTTTTATTTATTTTGTTTTTAAACCTATAATATTTTATGTCCCATAAATTTAGAAAAATTTTGTTTTCAATTATAATTGGTTTTCCAATTCTTACAATTTGCAATTGTTGCCATTTTCCGAATTCTTTCTTCATATTTTTGCTCCGAGAGCTGCAAAAGACCTCACACAACAACTGCTCTCAACAAAATGAGAAACAAAAAAGAGTCAGCATCGCCACACACGATGAAACATTGTTTGGAAACATAAAATAACAAAAATTTTTGATATTTGAGAAACCAAAAAGGTAACAAGTATTTCAACCAGAAACATCCCCACACACGTAGCAACATTTAGGCCCTAATCATGTAAAACGCAGCGCAACGCCAAAGAATAACATTGAAAGCACAAACAATGTCATAAATGTTTTGTAATTTTGTTGTTGCTTTCAACAGAAATTCATGTACCGTTTTAAAATTTTCAAATAAGAAATAAAAATTATAACACATTCGCAAGGCGAATTCATTACAGGTGACCCTAAAAGCCCTGCTGATAACTTTTTTTCTTTAGCTTTATAATTGTTGGATGTCAAAATTTTGTTAATTATCTTTGTTTCTGTTTTGATTTGTTTCGGTTTTTGACATTATACAATGATTTTACAAAAAAAAATTGCTTGTGGTTTTTGTACGAGTTGTACTTGTTGTACTACCGAGATTACCTGGAATGAATTCGCCTTGCACATTCGTAAGTTGTCTAAACAGTACAAATATAAATTTCTTACTTTTTCGGCACTCGAACGTTTAAGGGGTAAAAATCGTACGTATTTTTGGTACTTTTTTAAAAAATCTTTTTCTTTATTCATTTCCAGCTAGCATATCGTCGGTCACAGGTTGACAACTCTTAACTCGCAAAAAAATCGAATCGGGGGTATTATTAATTTAAATTTTTTTTAATCTGAAGTTATTTCAATACCTTTGTTTTCTTTACACCATCTTACAATTAATATCTCCTACTAATTTTGGTTTTTTTTTTTATTTACTTCCAACACGGTTTAGTGACGGAGTAATAACGTTTTTTTTTTTTGTCTCCTGAAAAGTACAAAAAATCATGTTAAGAGTTGTCAACCTGTGACCGACGATATGCTGTTTTTTAGACGATTATGTTTAATATACAACTCCTAAAAGAATCATCTGATGATTATCTGACGAGTTACAATACCAAAAACATCTAATTGTTCTTTTTTTTTACTTTTTTATAAATTTTTTGACCAGCGTCTTTATTCTTGGAATGAACCTTTTGCGACTCTGTATGATTCATATAACAATTACTGAGCTAGCTAAATAAGAGCGTTTTTTTAAACATGAAAATTCTATTGTCAATTCAATTTCAATAAAACAAATGGAACTAAGGATCTGCCGAATATGATTTTCCAACCGGGTGGAGTTTAATTCGCGATCTAAGGCTTTGTTTCGTATAAAATTGTATGAAAACGAGAAGAGTTGACATGAAAAATGCGCTTCATGTTTTATTTAGGTAGCTGTTATGCGGCTGAGCATTTCACGAATTGCACGAGAATCCCTATACGAGTCTCATACAATTCATACCATGCTTTCTGAAAGACTCGTTAGCTAATCTTTACATACATCGCAAACGATTCCCTCTACGATTAATATAAGCGTCCTCCGCTGTGTTGTAGAAGTATCTCACAGAGGAATCAGCTTGTGTAACAGTTACTCCCTTGCGAGGAATCTTCTACGATTAAAAAGGGCGCTCGTCGACGATCAAAAAAGCTCTTCGTAAGATTCCCAGGACTCTCATACGATTGAAAATGCTAGCTGGGTTGATATATACATTGCAATGCTCTCTTAATGGAAGAACAGATATGGGAATTCAATAGTGTCTCGTGTGCTGCTTCTTCAGCTACTAAAGTGCATAAGCAGCGCAATATATGTGTAACCAAAATGGCATCTGAAAAAGAAATCTAATTTTTTTTCTTTTTGTGTAAAAATTAAAAATTTAGTGTGTTGCAGTTCAAATTCTTACTATTAACAAATTTGAAATACTTCGAGTGATATCCTTTATCATCGTTTCAATACAGAGGATCATCCGACCATTTTTTGAGAACAAAAATCAACATTCGCAGCAAACATCATCTTCCACAATGTAATACGACTGTCCCAAATTAACCATTTGGCTGAGTTCCAAAACATCATGCTTTGCAGCGCAAATCAAAAATGTATCATCAATATTAACGATGCATAGTTTTCTTATAATGAACGCATCATACCTTTTTGGTGCACTTTGGTACAAATAACATTGTAATAAGCTACACGGTTGCATTGCAGCATGCACTAAAAAAAGATAGTTGCTTTGCAACCGACGTTTTGGAACTCGGCCTTTGACACAACTTCGAGTTGTCCAGTTCTACTAAGCCATTCATATTTTCAATCACCACTATGACCACAAACAGAGAGTCTTTTTATTGTCGTATCAGCACTGGCACGATAAAATTCCTGTTGCAACAGAAGTTTCAACAGATTTTTCTCCAAAGAAATGTTTTCATCATTCCTCCGTATAAATTCCATGAGGTGTCTGAGGACTATTTCTTCGTTGGAGGATAACAAGAAAACTGAATCGATTGATTCCAAACGCACCATCAATTTAGGAAATGTTTCATTTTCTATGATGTGACGATTAGAGTTGTGTAGTTCATGAACGACCTAGTTCAATTGAACTATTCAGTCAGATGAACGATGACCGGTCTTTTTGGATCACCGTACGTTTTAGTTCACTAGTTCGTTTTGGGTCAGTATGTCTTTTTTTGTCAGTTCACTTTCGGTCTTTTTTTGTCAGTTAGTTCAATTTTGGACCCGCGAGAAAATAACAAACTTTTGCTGACAAACTTTTTTTTTCACTCAATTCAAAGAGAGCAATTTGTAAATCTCTGAGAAATGTTGCAGACTGAAATGAGTGTTTTTATTTTGCTTTACAGACTGAAATTTGCAGTGTTACCAAATGAAATAAAGTTATTCAGGGATGGAAAGTTTATTTTTATTAAACACAAAAATTCTTTTTTTTTTTAATATGAAATTGTGTATTTTACTTTAGGTTACAAAAACAGATAAGTATTATATTTTCATATATTTTTATCAAGCTTTAGGTCACTTTTTTATAAAAAATCAATTAAAATATTATTTTTTTTTTTCAATATTTCGATTTCCGTTGGAAATCTTCTTCAGGAAATCTTTTTAAATAATATAAAATTACAAAATTGTTTTCGACAATAAATGGAAAAATAAATTTAAAATTTCAATTAACAAACTTAAAAAAAGAGAAAAGCAAACAAATTTTAAAAATATTCAAAACCTAAAATCTATTTTAATTTAATATATATTTTCAATCTGTGCTATGCCATCTGAATTAAATTTTATAAATAATCAAAGACAAATCACATTTCTTAACACTTAGTAATTTTATTGTTAATTATGTATTACATTTTTATGTGCAACATTTTGTAATCAATTATTTTTTAAATTGTCTGTAAGGAATATAATTCCATAGACATATAATAATAAATACCTATTTATAATTTTCCCTTCCATCAACCTATTTATTTTTATTCAATAAATCTGAGCTAATCCCTCAGAGTCTTTCTTGAAATTAATCCTTTCCTCAAATGGAACATTATTAATCTGTAACATTTCTAGCATATATCTACGTTTCTTAAAATTTTCTATGTTAAAAATAGATGTGTTCTCAAAATCAGGATAATGATTATAATCTCTACAATGTGTTGATAATGCCGTTCCATGGGCTGAATTAAAACTTCTATATTTTTGATTTTTTTTTATAAAAAAAGTGACCTAAAGCTTGATAAAAATATATGAAAATATAATATTTAATTAAAAAAGGACAAAGTAATAAGAATATAATTAATAAAAACAGATAAGAAAATTAAACAAATTTTTAAGCTGTTAATACATAATTTGTTAATAAAATATTTGGATTGTAAAATCGTTTTATTGTTTTTCATTATATTAAAAATATTTTGTAGTTGTATTTTTCCCTGACGATGATACACACCGATATCGAAATATTGGTTATTATACATAATAAAATTAGCGTTATAATTATTTTGTTATGAAAAAGTGAACCATAAGCATGAAATAAAATAGACAACAATTTAATAAATAAATGATTAATAAAATATATATTAGTTTTAGTTAATAAACTACATTTGAAAAACTGCTTTTTGCAGCCGTATTACACACATATAGAAAAAGTTGGATGCATTTTAATTAAAAACCGGTTGTTTAAAACAGGTTTAGCTGGCTTAAAACTTTGTATTGTAGCAAAAAGATTAAAAAAACAGCTGAAAACATTTTATACCTATGCTAAATAATATACCAAATGCTAAATGAAAATTTGCAGCTAACACTGCAGCCACACGATCAAGTTTTTCTTGATAGTCTTTTACATATACAGTTTGTCAAAATTTCCAAAAATTGGAAGCTGTGACGTAGGCTGCACGCAATTTTGAAGCAATTTACTTTCAAGATGTCATTAAGAGAACAATTTATAAAGAAAAACGAAAAATTGTCTCATCAAACTTGTAATCAGCTGTTTTCTTGAACGTAAATTTATACACTCACAAAGAAAATTTCAAAGACAAGTTCGCTTCAATTTTTAAAAGTATGAGTGTATTGGTAAAAAAGTGTGAGTGTATTAAACTTTATAGACCAAACTTGATCGTGTAACCCTCAAGTAAACCAAAATTGCTAATCGTTAAGATACCCACAGACGATGCAACATTTGTCGAAACACGCGTTACTACTTATGTTTCAGTTTTTACCACAGACGATGAAACTAAAAACGAAATATTAGTATTGCTTGTTTTGTGAATGTACTACTACAAAACAAAAACAAAGTTTTTATTTATTTTGTTTTTAAACCTATAATATTTTATGTCCCATAAATTTAGAAAAATTTTGTTTTCAATTATAATTGGTTTTCCAATTCTTACAATTTGCAATTGTTGCCATTTTCCGAATTCTTTCTTCATATTTTTGCTCCGAGAGCTGCAAAAGACCTCACACAACAACTGCTCTCAACAAAATGAGAAACAAAAAAGAGTCAGCATCGCCACACACGATGAAACATTGTTTGAAAACATAAAATAACAAAAATGTTTGATATTTGAGAAACCAAAAAGGTAACAAGTATTTCAACCAGAAACATCCCCACACACGTAGCAACATTTAGGCCCTAATCATGTAAAACGCAGCGCAACGCCAAAGAATAACATTGAAAGCACAAACAATGTCATAAATGTTTTGTAATTTTGTTGTTGCTTTCAACAGAAATTCATGTACCGTTTTAAAATTTTCAACGACACAAGTTATTCAGCGTTTGAAATTTTAAAACGCAATGTGAATTTCTGTAGAAAGCAA
Organism: Pollenia amentaria; assembly: GCA_943735925.1. Taxonomy (NCBI): domain Eukaryota; kingdom Metazoa; phylum Arthropoda; class Insecta; order Diptera; family Polleniidae; genus Pollenia; species Pollenia amentaria. The sequence goes on along the minus strand of OX031006.1, from coordinate 123,425,357 downwards.
CAACAAAATTACAAAATATTTATGACATTGTTTGTGCTTTCAATATTATTCTTTGGCGTTGCGCTGCGTTTTATATGATTAGGGCCTTAGTGGGTAACTTTAATTTAGTTGCAAAAATGTCAGAGTGGTGTAGCACGGGTTGAGCAACACTTAGTACTACCATGGTGAAATTACTAGAAGGTGGCAGCACTACGTGTTGTTGTACAACAATACAACAAAAACAGGCAAATTTGTTTTTGTAAAGAACCCAATGCTGTCAAAAATTATGTACAACAACGTTGCCATGGTTTGTCTTTTGCGGCCAAACCTTACGGGGAACTGTTACATGTTTAATATACACATATGTATATAAATTCGATCCAGTGCCGCGATTTTTTTGGACGTAATGCAGTATTGATGGATCGCGATCGATATTGCAGAATAGCCTAATTTTATGTGATCCATGATCCTGATCGCGGATAACATGATAAATATTGAACGTTTAGAATACTTTGTGATATAAGTTTGTGATATGTTAGTATTAAGGGAAAATCAAAATAAATAAGACATTAAAATATTTTTGTAAAGTTTGTGATTTAACGAAAAAGCCAGCAAGTTTGTGAAACAGGCCATATTTGCATTCAAATTTAAGGCCTTATTGTGAGTAATATTATTATATGTAAGATGTACTTATATGAAAAATTCTAATTCACACGTTTTAGAAGTTTCAAAAGATACATTTGTTGAAATTTTGTATTGATCTTCTTAAACAAGCAAAATCAAGACTTTTCTTTAAACGTAAATACATTAAAATATTACAGATATCGACTCCTTTAAAAGTGTTTAAGTTACAGTTTTATTTCTGTTATTTATTACATTTCGCACTTGTTCAACAATACTGTATTAACTCAAAATTTTTAGTGGAAGCAAAACAATTTTTAATTTTACATTAAAGGCATATCAACTACGGTTTCATTACCGAAAAGTAGACAAAATAGCCACTTCATATATTTTTACAGCGAGTAGATATTAAGATTGCATGTTGATTTTTTCCAAATAGTGAAAAAATGTAAATTTTGAGTTAATACACTATTGTTGAACAGGCACGACATATTTATTTTTAAATATTTATAAGATAATAAAATTGTTCGGTTCCGAAGGATTTTGGTAAAAAAGTTTGGTCAAATAGTAAATTTTCAATGGCAACGCTGATCTGCAACAAATAAAACAAAAATATTATGAAAAAAAATACTAAAAAATTCATAATTAAAATTTTAATGTTACATGAATTAAAACCAATTATTTTTCCACTTTTTCTTCACTGCAAGTCCTTTGGTGGTTTAAAGAAACAGGCGTACAAGTGCATATCAAACATTAACAGATTTTTAAAACGTACGCACAACGTGTTCACAGACAAAATAATTTTTGTTTTTATTTATTAAAATACATTAGCACAACTAAAGACACACATATAAAAACCAATTACGATTTATTTTTTGCAATTATTTTAACTTTTAAACACAATTTTCATTTAAAAACCGCACAAAAATGATTATTTTTTTTAAAGCACAATAAATTTTCTCAAGAAAGTAAACATAAGCAAAGCAAAATGACAGACTGTAGTTCTCACCACAGTTCAAGCGAAAAATAGACAGATGCCGTAGTGCTGCCACCTTCTAGTAATTGCACCATGAGTACTACTTTAAACTTGGCAGCACTACAAATATTCTCGCTGCAAACAATAGAAAATTATATTAATCAACCGTATTTAAATTAAATTTTGTGATTATAATTTAAATACATTTTATCTTGTATGCAGAGAAATTTAAGTTAACGAAACTAGTGGTGGTTATACTATACAGGACAACATTTTTGCACCCGGCATAAGATCGGCTATGCAGAGAAGCTTTAGTAAGCAAAGCCAGTGTTTTTAATACCATGGGGAAAATCTGCGCCCGGCCGAAGGCTGTCTATGTGGAGAAAAATTTAGAAAAGCCAGTGATTGTTATTATACCATAGAGGAGAAAATGTTTACGCCCGGCAGAAGATCGGTCATGTGCAGAAGATTTAGTTAGCAAAGCCAGTATTATACCATAAAGGAGAAAATCCTTGCGCCCGGCAGAAGGTCGGCTATGTGGTGAAGATTTAGTTAGCGAAGCCAGCTGAATATTGTTTATGAACCTTATATTATGTCACAATTGGTTTACAATTTTGTTTATAAATGGTTTTTATTCAATATACAGTTCAATTTACATATCGCACTTGATCAACAAGAGGGTGTTAATCAAGAAAATTTTCGTTTCACTTTTTGGAAAAAATCGGCCCGTCATATTCGTGCTATCTTTTACGGTTCGTTTAAAACTTTTTTTCATATGCGTTTAATATAAAATTAATAATTGTTTTGCTTCTAATGAAAATGTTTAATTTTTTAGTTAATAGCCTCTTGTTGAATAAGTGCGAAATATAAAATTTAAAAGAAATTTTAATGGTAATTAAAACGACTTTGATAATTTTAAATCGTTTTGTTTTCGAAATAGTTTTCGTTGGTGAAAGTAAAACGTATCGACTTTTATTCTTATATGTATGTGATATTATTTTTAATAAAGCTTAAACAAACGAAAAATTTTGGTTTTTAGTTCTTTATTTAAAAAATAGAACTTCGAACGTTTAAGGGGTCAGAATTATTGGTACTTTTTTTTACAAAACATTCATTGATATATACGTATTAAATTATCGGCTCCCTATACAGTATTGAACTTTTTGATAGAGAAAAATTAACCAAAAAGGGGAAATAATTTCTTTCTTCAGCTTTTTGATTCTATACCTGGTACTTTTTTATTTACCGTTAATATAAAATTCAACATGCAATGTCCTGAGTGATAAAACTGTATGAGGGATCTTTTTTGTTCTTTAGCTGGTACTTTTTGAATTTCCGTAAGTTCGGACCTAAAAATATAAAATATAACATGCAATGCCCTGTGTGATAAGACTCTGAGGGTACTTTTTGTTCTTTAACTTGTACTTTTTGAATTTCCGTTAGTTTTGGACCTAGAAGCATAAAATTTAACATGCAATGTCCTGAGTGATACTTATTCGTTCTATAGCTAGTAATTTTTATTATTTTCATTAGTATTGGACTTAAACATTCAATGTCCTGAATGAATGAGAATCTATAGACTGAGCTGAACTGAAAATTTCCTTCAATTTTATTTTACTTGATTTCGATTTCCAGAAAATGGTGGACAAACGATCTAGTTTGTGAATAAAATCGATGTATTTAAAAACGATCGTTTTTTGAGAGGTGTGATGAATTTAGATCAATTTTAAAATCTTTTATATTTTAGTCTTAAGTTACAGTTTGTTTTAATCACTTTATTTTTTCACCACCATTTACCTTTATCAATAATCCTTTTAAAATTCAGAAAAGCTACGTTCATGAAAAATTATTGAACTAAAAATCCCAAACGATTTCAACCTCACATGATTTCAATTTCCAGCATATGACCGTGAACTAAAAAATGTTTGTGGGTATTTATTTAAGACAGACAAAAAATAACTTCAAAAATTATTTTTAAAAACTAAACAGACAAAATAGGAACAAATCCTACTAATATTATAAATGTGAAAGTTTGTAGTTCAATCTTGCGAAAACCGTTTAATGGATTTGGATGAAACTTGGTACACGGATAGCATATTGCCAAGATTCAAATATAGGGAGGGTACTTTTTAAGAGGTAAAATGGGAGAGAAATTTGTACTTTTTCTCTTTTTGATAGTTTTGGTATTCAGATTACATATCAAGATTAAAATATAGGGTACTTTAAAAGTAAAAAATCGTTCATTTTATGAAGTTATTTTTATTTTATTATGAAGTTATATCATATTGTAAACTCAGCTCTTGATAGAAGAATATAATTGTATTTTTTCATTGTGTTGTGTGTAAATTTGTAAACTAACATTTTTGAGTTATGACGATGTTGCAGCAAATGAGCGATGTATACTGAGTCCTAGTCATTATAAATAAAGAAATTGCAACTTAAATAATAATTTGGGAATAACGCCAGGCCTGGTCTAAAAAATTTAATAGCTAAATCTGGCATTAGATATGATTAGAAATTATTTTAAAAAATGCTAAAAAATAATGCTAACATTTTTTAAAGATTTTTGCTTAAATTTATTACCAATATGAAATTTTATTTGAAACTAAATACATTTTAGTGACTTATTTTTTAACGAAATTTAAATAAATGGTTATATTTATGCAAATGACTAGATTTCGGTAAAGCATCTGATACACATAAATATGAAGCATAGGTAGTTTAGATTAAATTTAAAATTTAGGGGGCATGCAAACCGCTGATATATGCAAAATTTAAACGATTTATTTCTATGATGTACAACATTCTTAAATAATTTTATTTTTTATAGTGTAAGAAAAGTTGAAGCTTTAAAATAATAATTTTTTCAGCAGTTTAGAGCAAACTATTTTTTCAAACATTTACACTATTAAATTATTATATACAAAGTAAAATTTCCTTGTACTTTTATAAGATAATATCAAAGGGCAAATAATATTTACAACAACCATGTTAAGGGCATTTCTAATACATATGTATTCCTTGAATATTCTATTTTTTTAACAAGACAGGTAAGATGTTTCTTAACATAAGAATTATTCATTTTCATACGAAATTTCATTTTACTATTTGTGAAATATATTTTTATTTTTGAACACTTTCATTAAATAGTTATTTGATACAAATATTTGTTTTAGTCTGAACGCATGGCAAACATGAATTAATTTATTTTATTTAACACTGCCAACTGTTTCAACAAACAAAAATTGTCAAATATTTGAGCTTAGTTTGAACATTAAACAAAATATTTTTTTGTTTAACAGTTTGAAGCAACTATCAGAACAAATATTTTCGTAAAATATTTGATTAATCTGAACGTACCTTAACTGTTTTATTTATAAAATTACAATGAATTTAAAATGTATTTCAAGAAAATTTGTATCCAAAATTTTGTTATATGCACAATTTAAACATATCTAATTATGCATAAATACGGTAGCTATTTATGTATGCATGTATTTGCCTTTGTAATAACATGTTTAAATTTAAAAGAATTTGATTATTTGATATGATAAAAATATGATAATTTTTTCTGAAATTGATGATTTTCTGACCAAAGACTCTGGCAACGCTGATACCAAAAAACAATATTTAGTACCATTTTTAACTTGGCGACACTAAAATTAAACTTAACTAAAATAATAAAATTTGGTACTTCACACTTTTATAGGACTAGAAGTCACTGTAAAACACAAATGTAACTTTACACTAGGCCCCATTAAAACCCCACTCCCGGAAACAGTTTTGTACGCCTAAAACAGTAATAAATAATGATATCATACTAAAATTTGGTACGACACAGTTTCATAGGACCAGAAATCACATTTGTAAAATTTTTTTAAGATCGGTCCATAATAATGTGATATTTTTTTATTTCAATGTTTATTGGTTTAATAGATAGATTGCGTGGCAAAAAAGTTTTAAAATACAGGTTTTACCCGCTTACTCCCCAAAAGGGACGAATTTTAAAAAAGTACCAGACACCATCCGCTTATTTTTTTGATGAACACGAGGTTAGGGAATTTTACCGTTTTTAGCTTTTTTAACCTCTAACAATAAAAGTTTTCAAAACTCCCATCCTAGGGAAACGATTTAGCGAGAGGCCAACCTCCCGATCAAATTTCAACATTTTAGCTTCAGGCGTTTAGGACGTGCGATGATGAATCAGTCAGTAACTTTACATTTTTATATTATATAGGTAGATGAAGAAAAATGTTTTGAAACAAAAATAACAAAATTAGGTACGATTTCACCCCTTAAACGTTCGAATTTCGAAACGCATGGATTATTTCCAGTGTATAAATAGTAAATTGTCGCAAAAGTTTCTACCATTCGTAACTCTGGCCAGGAAAGCAGCTCGCGCGTCTTTGTCGTTATATTTTAAAGACCAACAGGCCATGTTTGTTTGTTTGCTTTCAGTGCGTTTTACGTTTCACCTCGCACTTTATAGTTTTAAGAAAACGAAAGAAAAAAAAATTTATAAATACGTAGTTAGGTTTACGCAAAATGTGCTACAAATTCCTAAAAATACGGGCATGTTCTGAATATCACGTGATTTCAAATCACGTGCTTTTAAAAACCACGCGTGTGATTATGATTTTAAAAGGCACATGTGATTTTAAATCACGTGATTTGAATAAAAGTAATTTTTAGAACAGGCCTGATAGTAAATTTTCGCAAAATTTACTAGTATTTTAAAAGAGTCCATTTAAAATCGTATATACATACATATGTATATGTTTTTAGAAATTTTCACAAATAGTCAATTTAAAATACAAAATATATTCCCTACATTTTTTTTAATATACATTCATAGTATATTTTTTTTTATTTATAACAAAATACAAGTTTAATTGTTCTTACAGGAAAATATGTTAAATTGTCTATTACTAGTCCTTAAGTAATAAAAACTAAATTATTATGTTTAGGTCAAGGGATTTTAAAAATTAAATATTTATGTGTGTTTTTTAATTGATTTGAAATTTTAACTACGACTCAAACAAATTAAGGTTTTCACAATACAAGCTTTTACTTAGGTATGTCAATGTACGTGTCAATGTGTATATTAGTAAAAGATTAATTTGTTTTTGTGTTAAGTGGTTATAATTTTTTCTTCTTAAATTAACTACTTATATATTCTCTTGTTTATTAGTTCTTAAATTCAATATTTCTTAAAATTTGGTTTATTCATACTCTTATTTATTTGGATTTTATTTCCATTTTGATTTAATTTAATTACAAGAGTCATTAGAAATGTTTTTGCAGTTTTTTTTTTGCATTTGTCTTGGGAGATAAGCATCTCTATCAAAGGCATCGGATCTGATCTATATACATATGTATTTCAAGTATAAGTGTGATATTTTATACAAATACACTGGTATGGCGTTTTTAAAAATCTTGACCGGTCTTTCGATATGTATCAAATCCTTATATATATATATATACCTATATACATACATACATACATACATACATATATATATATATATATATTTGTGTGTTTGTAACTATTTTACAATTTAAAATATACAGGTTTGCTTAAAAATTAAAATTTTGTTCTAGAGAAATTTTGCTAACTAAATATGAAGTTCAAGTTATTAAATCATACATTTTATCTTTCATGACAAAGACGACCGACCAGTGTTTATCTTTTGTTCCATTAAAATGCTATTTATTTTTAATTTGAGTGAAAAAATCATATAAAGTTACAAAAAGATGCGCAAAATATAACTAGTATTCAAGGTTTTAATTATTTAAATATGTTGTAGTAATTATGTTATTGAAAGAAAAATAATGTTGATGATAAAATAGAATCTAAAGAAATGTGTTTGTTAAAATTTCAAAAAAGTGCAATAGAGTTATCAGTCTTTCTTTGTCTAAAACAAGAAATAATATGTACGACAAACGCGTTTTGTGTTTAAATTTAACCCGCTTGTACAAGAACTTGAACCATATGTATGCATTTATATAGTTGCCAAACAAACGAAAAATAATAACAATTATGGAAACAAGCCATTAGTTAAAACCTAGAAATAATATAAAAACCTTTAGCAGAGAACCTTCAGAAAAGAGGTTTAAATTGAAACTATAAACAGCCACATGTAAGGACTGCCGGCATACTTTATAAAATAGCAATCATTCAAAAACATAGCGGGCCCTTTGGGCTCGAGCCAAACGACTGGGTTGCCTACGGCTCGCTAATGAAATCTTGATGACTTTGGACACTGATGGCGGTGGCGTAACTTGTTTTCTTTTCGATTTGTTGGTAGACTTCTGTTCATCATTTTCTTCTATCGCCCGATTGATTACTCGGCGATCAAAGTTAAAGTATTTTAGAGATATGTACTTGTGTGTTACGTAGAATCGTACTGAACATGCGCCAACTACTTTTTGCTTTTTTTTTGGAGCATAATCGATAGTATATGTTACAGCCGTAGTGACCAGTGAGGTTTCCGACTAGCACCGGTACACACATCTCAAGAGGTCCCAACCCTGCTCACCGGGTACGCTGCTACATAACAAAATACATAAGTAAGTACTATCTAAAATTACCTAAACACACAACACTGTACTATACGAATGACATCTCATTTCAGGAAGCAGCTGTTTTGCCATCCCGTTTGCCCACCCTGCCATGTCACAGTAAGTCCGTCAACTATTTCTCTTGTGACCCACATATAACCATCCGACTTCCGCTAACTCAACTCACCTTCATGCCATTATTCCTTTGTTTTTTTATACCCGACACATCATCTCAATTTCTGATAAAATTAATATTTCAACTATACATACTTTATTATTAAAATTTAATTATTTTCTAACATACTCAGACGTAACTTATTCTAACTTATATATTTATTACAATTACAAAAAAAAACAATAAATTTTACACTATAATTATTAGGTACAGCAAAAGACTCTAGCTCTGATTATTTATATATTCTTATAGGCAATTGCAACCGCATCTAACGATCTCTTTATTTATTTATTCCCCTTTTTCTCACCAAGCTCAACCAATTTGTCTTTTCCTAGCACAGATCAACCTTTACCTTTTTTTTATTTCTATTTAATCTTATTCTATTTAATTTTTTATGTAACCAGTATCTCTAAACCTGAAGGAGCTCCCTAAGATTAGCTTTTCATCCTACTAATCTCCGGATGAATTACCACAAATACAAAAAGGCTGATTTAACTAGTTATTGGAACTGCGTTGTAATATCCGGTTTAAATAAATAAATAAAAGGTAACACGATTTGAAGTAGCAATAGTATAATCTACTTTAAGGCGGTAATAATTAAAATTTCTTCCTCTTCACGAACCGTTTACTGTACTGTACAAACCAAATTTTTTCTCTTTTAAACAAAGACTTATACTAACCTATACAGTAATTTGATTAACTAAAAATTGATAAATAAAAACTAAAACTACATAAAACATAAATTATTGTATTTTTTTGACCGCATTGACATAATTATTACACGAATTACTTAAACAAAAAATATCTAGTAACAATAGCTCTATGGTTGAAATTATTTCTTTTCTTTGACCATCAGTTTTATTTTTCTTTACCCGCACAGTTTTCCTTTTTTTATTCGGGTTATACACAAAAATGTTCTTTTTTTTTCTATTTTATTTTGCAGCTCACACTATTATTTTTCGTTTTTCCTGCAGCTGTCTTATATAACTTTTCCTTTTTCTTTCTAATTACTAGGATAAGGACTTTTACCTGACTTTGGTGGACGATTTAAAAATGTTCAGGAGCACACACACACTTCTCGCTCTTGGTTCTTCGGATTCGAACGTAATTGGCACCAGTCAGCTAAACAAAACAACATACCTTTTAACTCTATAATAAATTTCACTTTGACACAACTTCTTACGTTTTCCTTTCTATTTATTTTTCCTTTATGTTTACTTAACACTTTTCACTATTATTTTACTATATAAATTTTTCTTTGTTCACAATTTTGCAAAAACACTAATTTATTTAAACTTTGAAGTCTGATTGCTTCGACTATTTTTAATCAAGTGATCTGCCTGCTTAGTTCCTTATTTCTGCCTACTCATTATTTTCCTATAGCTTTTCCAACAATTTTCCAAGCTTTCCACATTTTCCAACCCATAAGCCCCTCGCCATTTTTTTTCAACTACATTCTAGAAAATATTTTCCCTCCAAATCTCCATCTTTTTTTCTCTATATACCTGAATGTTTTCCCAATATAATATATTTTACTTTTCTTATTTTTTTTCTCTATATTATTTTGCCACTTATTTTTTTCTTTTTCCTAAAGATGTTCATTTGTGTACTTTTCCAACTCCTTTCTATTTAGCTCCTATCCTCCATACTCCTCCCCTGTCAATTATCGTAGCTTTGTGATTTTCCACTTACCAGGCTCGCATACGCAGCCGTACCGTTTATTTGCCCATTCATAAATTTTAAACTTTTCTATTTTTCAAATTAACAAATTTTTCCATAACGTTTCTCTTCCTATTCAATGAAATCTACAACCCTGCATTTACTATCACTAGCATTGCCATCTTCGTTTTTGTTTACTACGAAGTTTACCTACTCTGAATTGCCTACGGACAGACCAAACAAAACAAACCAAAAAACATACATACAGAAAATGTGACAGAAAACAAAAACTCATTTTTATTTAACAATTAAAATACGCGGCCATACAAAAACTTTTACCCATATAAACCAATAATAAAACCATAAACATAAAAAACCATACAATCTAAAACAAAAAATATTTGAATTTGGAAACCACAACGTAAAATAAAAGCTAATTAAAAGGACAAATACAAAACAAATACAACTTAAGCACTTAACGGGTTGTATATGTGAGTAAGTGGCATGCCACAACACAATTTGCAAGTTTTTATGAAACCTGAAATGTATATGCAGAACTATACTCATAAATAGACAAAAACATCTATGGTAAAGACAACGCATCCGCAACAAAACTCCGAGTCAGCAGGACTTGGTGTGCGGAGGTTGGTGTCAACGTGGGGAACTCCCATGACCCTGAAAGAGTCTTGGCCGGGCTTTATTTTTATTGAAGCTGTATATGTGCATTACCATTTATCTTCTTCCCTACCTATCACGTTAATCATTAGTGCCATATTGTACTCCTGTTCAAGAACACAGCTTCCATCTTCCGCCTGCCTACCCCCTGGAATCCATACCCTAGTTGGAAACATTATTCCTACCTTCAGAGCAATAGCCAACTGATGAATTTTACTCCAACGAAAAACCCTAGTGGCTACCCGTATACTCAAGTGATCCATACATAAATTTCACGTAATTGGCTTATATACCAATTGGGCACACAAAGTGCATTAATTCGTTTAAATCGATAGCCCATAAAATTTTATTTTCAGGCAAATCATGTAAGTATTTCATTTTTATCTTTTGTTGTATTATTATTTTTTAGTCATTTGCATTCTAATTGCTTTCCTCCTGTTCAATTTTATTTGTCATTTCGTTCTACTTCTAATTAATTAATTAAAGTCATAATACTTTTTTTCTTTCAGTCTGGATCATCTTTCAATCAGGGTAACGCCTCTATTTTTTTCTATGGATTTTAGCTACTCTAAAGGTATGGACACATCTCAGTAACTATTTATACACGTATAAAGGAGCTCAGAGATTACTACGTTTCCAAAATATTTAATCATTGCAGCCCTAGGATACATTACGGGAAGTATTTTTGTGGCTCATAAATGACATAGAGTTTACTTTGTGTTTCCTTTTGTTCTCATTTTTATAGGTTTGATGGATCACCCAAGTCATAATTTCGCTACAACTCAATATGCACTTCACCGCTAAAATAAAAGGACCACACTACAAACATTTCTATCACAGATGTATCACAGGTTTTCTTATACTAATATTGCACTAATGGACTGGTACGTAACCACATTCTATTTTGTCAAGTCTATGTCAGGTACTCAATAAGTTATCACAGGTATTAAAAAAAAATTGCCATTAATAAAAAAAAACGGGACAACACAACAAACATTTCGTAGTGTATTTCATAATCTAATTGAAAGTCTCACTATTCTAAACAATTTATAATTTAATATCCTTAACGTGATAAATCCCTATTGTTTTCCCCTCTAAAGACTCTAGTTCGTATAAGTTATTCCCTACCGTTCGAACCACTCTACACTTTAAGAACTTTCGGCAAAATTTCGCATTTATGTTCTTTGCAAAGTTGCTCTGCACCATATTTCTACGGTAAACTTCTTGACCAGGTATAAATTTAACTATACGAGCTCTTCTGTTATATCTAGTGGCACTTCTGTCGTAAGCTTTGGTCATGTTTTCTTTTATTTGTTCACGTATACGTTCAAAACTTTCATTCGGTTGGGAAAGAATGCGATGTTCAGTAATAGATTGTAATTTCCTAGCTAATTTGTAGTCGGCTCCACTTGAATACATGTGGTAACCAAAAAGTGCAAAGAATGGTGTAAAACCTATAGCACTATGGAATGAATTCCTCAGCGCACAGTCTATTTCGGACAAATAGAGATCCCAATCTCGTTGATCTTCTTTTAAATATGCTCTAATTGCCGATAAAATACTTTGGTTTACTCTTTCTGATGCATTACTGCTAGGTTGATACACGGGAGTTTTTATGTGATGAATTTTGTAAGAATCTATTAAATTTTTAAAAGCTTTTGAAACAAATTGTGCACCATTATCTGTATGAATAGTTTCTGGGACGCCAAATTTGTGGAATATTTCGTGTGTCAAAAATTCAATCACATTCCCAGCTGTTGCCTCTTTCATGGCTTTTATAAAAGTATATTTCGTAAAATGATCTAGGACAATAAAAACATAACTATTACCGCTTTTCGACCTTGGATATTTTCCCAAAAAGTCTAAATATAGCTTCTGAAAAGGCCTGTCCGTAATAAATTGTTTCCCAATTTCTGGGCGAAGATTTTGGTTGCAGGGTTTGATTTCCTTGCAGGTTTGACAATTTTTTATGTAGTTTCTGACTTGCTTTGTCATTTTTGGCCAATAAAAGAACCTTTTTAATTTTTCTAATGTTTTCAACATACCACCGTGTGCTGATGTCACACTAGTATGTGCCTTTTCAATCAAAACCTGGGTGATATTTGGTGGAATCCAAATTTTCCATTGATGATCTGTTTCATCATTCCTATCGAAAATCGTTCTCTTAAGCACTAGGCCGTCTTCTACCTTCAAATCTGGCAATACGTCCTTATTATTTGTTATATGTTCGATTAATTCTAAATATTCTTCGCTTTGAAATTCAATTGTTTGGAAACCAAATAGATCTTCTGGGTTTATTTCATTTACTTGTATATCTTCTTTATGGATTCTAGATAGCATGTCGGCTACGATGTTTTCTGACCCTTTCCTATGCTCAATCTCAAAGTCAAATGCCTGCAACTGTAGTGACCACCGGGCCAATCTTCCTGTCAAATCCTTTAAAGACATCAGCCACTTAAGGCTAGCATGGTCGGTTACTATTGTAAAGGGCAACATTTCAACATATGGACGAAATTTCTTCACAGCCATTACCGCCGCCAAGGTGCGCACTTCGCGAGGTGTTCTTGGTACTCTTATTTCTTTTATTGCCTTTACTTTTTCCGGATCTGTTTTTAGGCATCCTCCCCCAACTATGAAGCCAAGATATTTAAGCTGCTGAAAGCAAAATTTTGACTTTTTCAGGCCAATAGTGAGATTCGCTTTCCTTAGGCATATTGCAACTTCTTTTAAGATTCGAAGATGGTTTTCAAAATCGTTTGAAATCACCAATAAATCATCAAGATATATGAAAACGTTCTCTTTCAGCCTCTGTGGAATAACCTTGTCCATCAGTCTGCATAGCCGCTGAGCAGCGTTGCAAAGACCAAAAGGCATAACACGAAACTGGTAGAGTGGTCGGCCGGCTATGGTGAACGCTGTGTACTGTTTACTTTTTGCATCTAATTCTACCTGCCAGAAAGCGAACTTCAAATCCACGCTACTTATGTAATATGTTTCATCGATTCGGCTAAGAATGCCATCGATATTCTGAAGTGGATAAGCGTCTTTAATTGTAATTTTATTCAGCTTTCTCGCATCTAGACAAAACCTGTTTTTCCCTGGCTTCCTAACTATAGTTGTCCTATTTGACCACGGACTCTCGCTTTCTTCAATTACTTTCAGTGACAACATTGTGTCTATTTCTTGATAAACCATATCCTGTACTGCGGGAGATAATGGGTAATGTCTGTCCTTAAAAGGCTCAGCATTGTCTATTAATTTTATGGTATGTTTTTCCAACTGTGTACGCTCTAATCCTTCTTTTTCAAATGCCGGAAATGACTCAACTACCTCACTTAGTTTTCGCCGTTGTAATTCATCCAGCAAATGAGGACTCGAATGACTATCATTCGTCCCAAAATCGTCCGGTTCTTTTACAAAAACTTCCGGCGATAGATTAAAGGCCCTCCAGAAATCTACACCTAAGTAAGCCTCTTGCTCTAAATCTGGGCATAAATAAAATAATATCGGCAATGTTTTTTCCTTAAATGTAACTTCTAAATTTACTTTCCCCAGCAGTCTGTGCTCTTCCCCTGCTGCGGTCGAAACGAGTGAATAAATTGGCTTGAAGCTGGCCTGCAGTGTTTCCATTAATTCTCTACACCCTTTTCCTAGTAAACTAACTGATGCCCCTGTATCTAATAAACCAGAGATTAAAATTTTTCCTATCGTAATTTCGGCAAAAGCGCGAGTATCACCCCCTCTATCTAATGACTTTATTGTCTCTATAACTAATTTTCTAATCCTCCTTTTCTTTCTAAACTTATCTCTTAATTTTCTTATTCTATTAGAAATTATCCTACGAGTTCCTAGTTCTTCATTAAAAATTCTACTCCTTACATTCTCATAATTGTGTTTGCGTTCTTCCAGCGTATAAGTATGGCGCATTTCAGGAATAAACTTATTAAACTTTTCTACCGCTTTAATAAAATTTATATTATTTTCTTTCATAGCTAAATCGCTGGCGGGTTTTCCCTGGAACGATAGTTTCCCGCCGCCGCTTCGTTCCTTAAAAAATTTCTCTCCTTACAATTTGTACAATTGGGAGAAATCGTATCTGGTTTTCCGCACCTATAGCAAAATAATGCTCTTTCTGCAGACGGACAGTCCATAAACATGTGGCCTAGTTTCTGGCAATTCCAACAAATAAGTGGATTTTTAGATACCCTATTTTTATCTAACTGGATCTCGGCCACCTCTTCATACTGATTCGGAGCATCTTCTACTTGTTGATTAGGTTTTTCACTGACCTCATTCACATGCCGGTAGCGAGTTGCCGGAGCAGGTGGGTGCCAAGGTTTATTATCTTTTCGGCAAAATATTTTTTCTGCCTCTACACATTCCTGCCTAAGCTCCTCTACGGAATTAACTGCAATAGGGTAAACTCTACTCCTTATATCATCCCTTAAATTCTTTTTTATCATCTTAATCATTTCTCTTTCAGGCATGGACATCTGTAAACGAGATCGCATTTGTATCATTGCAAAGAAAAAAGCGTCAATCCCTTCACCAGGTTGCTGCTTTCTCTCAACCATGTCACTCATCAGCTCAAAGCTAGACCTGGTTGATTTGTATTGCTTTAACAAGGCCTCTTTTAAAGTATTCCATTCTGAGACGTAATTTGTTTGTATAAAGAGCCAATACCACTTTTCGGCCACACCTTTAACAAACAAGTGAAAATTGTCTAGCACCTCATTCCATGAAACGCTATACTTTTGCTGAAGACGCTCCACACGGAAGACAAAATCCTCCACTGCCAATTTGTTTGTATTGCCATCGAATTCTAGTCCCCATTTATCAATTCTCATTTTCGGGTAAGTTCTATAATTAGTATTTTCAATACCGTCTACTGATGCCCTCGACGATTGGACTAAATTTCCTGACGAAAAATTTGTAGGCTCTACATTGCTACCACTGCCGTTTTCTGTCGCTTCTATTTTTTCTCTAAGCTTCTTACTCTCTAGTTGAGTGTGCTGCAAAACCAGACTCATTTTTCCTACAGCGGCTGTTAACTCCGCCATCTGCCTTCTTATATCCCCAACTTGCGAATACACACCTTCTTCTATTTCCATATTTACTAAATCTTCCCTTTCACCCTGGTCCATTTCCTGTTGCCTTTGACTGGTAGCTGCACTTGTGCCAGGATTGTTTGCGTTAATGGTCTGGGATTTATCGTGAATTTGGGGGACTATACCCCCTGTATTCTGATTCATATCGGGTTTTCTATCTATATTTTTCTTTCTACTAGGTGTATTCGACTTATACGTTTTACCAAAAGCGCTAGGAGTAGACCTATTTAAATCAACTTGTCTTGTTCTTTTTCTACTATAATTTCCCTCTGGAGGTTGATACATATCCTACAGAGCTTTCCAGACGCGATTGTATCCCCTATCTTGCGGAATGGAAAACTTTGAATACAAAAAAAAACAAACTATATCTCAATTAAATTTTATCTATTTAAAATGTAGAAAATTTTTTTTTTTTTTTTTAAAAAAAATTTTTATTCTTACTATTTTATTTACTAAAAATGTATATTTTCTTATTTGTCGGATTTTGGCATGAAAATGAGTAGAGTAGTCTAAGTGGTTATTATAAAAAAAATACAAAAAAATTTAGTCACCTATAGTACATAAGACAAATTTACAAACTCTGACGTTCCTATTCTTCCCATACGATTATGATTTTGTTCTCATCCTTACGGATCATAAGCTATAAGAAGTCTCGGTATTTTGAATAACTATCGATACAACAAACCCTGTAGTTGCACAAATCCTACATACAGCCGGTTATCGAATCATCATTCCCTCTTTTCCTTTATATAAACTGAAACTAACAATATAATAAAAAAAAAGAAAAACTATCAATACAATTGGGAAATTTTTTATCAGAAAAAAACATTTTCCAGGCTATTGACATTCTTTCTCGTTGTATCGGTCGAATTTCCTGCTACCAAGATTTACCATGAAGCACTATCTTATACTTCCATATAGAGACTTTTCTCCTAAGGGCTATAAAACTAGTACCTCAACATTGGGTAAACAGTTATTTCGTTGGGCTATTATTTAAAACTAGTTGTCTATTACTACATGCATAGATGATATCACATGTAATCTAATTAAACTAAGAGACTTTAGTAAGCCTCCCAAGTTTGTCACATTCGTTTGGGCGCCATTTATGTTACAGCCGTAGTGACCAGTGAGGTTTCCGACTAGCACCGGTACACACATCTCAAGAGGTCCCAACCCTGCTCACCGGGTACGCTGCTACATAACAAAATACATAAGTAAGTACTATCTAAAATTACCTAAACACACAACACTGTACTATACGAATGACATCTCATTTCAGGAAGCAGCTGTTTTGCCATCCCGTTTGCCCACCCTGCCATGTCACAGTAAGTCCGTCAACTATTTCTCTTGTGACCCACATATAACCATCCGACTTCCGCTAACTCAACTCACGTTCATGCCATTATTCCTTTGTTTTTTTTATACCCGACACATCATCTCAATTTCTGATAAAATTAATATTTCAACTATACATACTTTATTATTAAAATTTAATTATTTTCTAACATACTCAGACGTAACTTATTCTAACTTATATATTTATTACAATTACAAAAAAAAACAATAAATTTTACACTATAATTATTAGGTACAGCAAAAGACTCTAGCTCTGATTATTTATATATTCTTATAGGCAATTGCAACCGCATCTAACGATCTCTTTATTTATTTATTCCCCTTTTTCTCACCAAGCTCAACCAATTTGTCTTTTACTAGCACAGATCAACCTTTACCTTTTTTTATTTCTATTTAATCTTATTCTATTTAATTTTTTTTGTAACCAGTATCTCTAAACCTGAAGGAGCTCCCTTAGATTAGCTTTTCATCCTACTAATCTCCGGATGAATTACCACAAATACAAAAAGGCTGATTTAACTAGTTATTGGAACTGCGTTGTAATATCCGGTTTAAATAAATAAATAAAAGGTAACACGATTTGAAGAAGCAATAGTATAATCTACTTTAAGGCGGTAATAATTAAAATTTCTTCCTCTTCACGAACCGTTTACTGTACTGTACAAACCAAATTTTTTCTTTTAAACAAAGACTTAACTAACCTATACAGTAATTTGATTAACTAAAAATTGATAAATAAAAACTAAAACTACATAAAACATAAATTATTGTTTTTTTTTGACCGCATTGACATAATTATTACACGAATTACTTAAACAAAAAATATCTAGTAACAATAGCTCTATGGTTGAAATTATTTCTTTTCTTTGACCATCAGTTTTATTTTTCTTTACCCGCACAGTTTTCCTTTTTTTATTCGGGTTATACACAAAAATGTTCTTTTTTTTTCTATTTTATTTTGCTGCTCACACTATTATTTTTCGTTTTTCCTGCAGCTGTCTTATATAACTTTTCCTTTTTCTTTCTAATTACTAGGATAAGGACTTTTACCTGACTTTGGTGGCCGATTTAAAAATGTTCAGGAGCACACACACACTTCTCGCTCTTGGTTCTTCGGATTCGAACGTAATTGGCACCAGTCAGCTAAACAAAACAACATACCTTTTAACTCTATAATAAATTTCACTTTGACACAACTTCTTACGTTTTCCTTTCTATTTATTTTATATATTGGATTTTTTAATTTTTGGTTCAACTTCCCTCACAACCTCTTCACTTAGGATCTTCTAGGATACTTCCCCGTAGTCTGTGCTCCTTTATGTTTACTTAACACTTTTCACTATTATTTTACTATATAAATTTTTCTTTGTTCACAATTTTGCAAAAACACTAATTTATTTAAACTTTGAAGTCTGATTGCTTCGACTATTTTTAATCAAGTGATCTGCCTGCTTAGTTCCTTATTTCTGCCTACTCATTATTTTCCTATAGCTTTTCCAAAAATTTTCCAAGCTTTCCACATTTTCCAACCCATAAGCCCCTCGCCATTTTTTTTCAACTACATTCTAGAAAATATTTTCCCTCCAAATCTCCATCTTTTTTTCTCTATATACCTGAATGTTTTCCCAATATAATATATTTTACTTTTCTTATTTTTTTCTCTATATTATTTTGCCACTTATTTTTATCTTTTTCCTAAAGATGTTCATTTGTGTACTTTTCCAACTCCTTTCTATTTAGCTCCTATCCTCCATACTCCTCCCCTGTCAATTATCGTAGCTTTGTGATTTTCCACTTACCAGGCTCGCATACGCAGCCGTACCGTTTATTTGCCCATTCATAAATTTTAAACTTTTCTATTTTTCAAATTAACAAATTTTTCCATAACGTTTCTCTTCCTATTCAATGAAATCTACAACCCTGCATTTACTATCACTAGCATTGCCATCTTCGTTTTTGTTTACTACGAAGTTTACCTACTCTGAATTGCCTACGGACAGACCAATCAAAACAAACCAAAAAACATACATACAGAAAATGTGACAGAAAACAGAACTCATTTTTATTTAACAATTAAAATACGCGGCCATACAAAAACTTTTACCCATATAAACCAATAATAAAACCATAAACATAAAAAACCATACAATCTAAAACAAAAAAATATTTGAATTTGGAAACCACAACGTAAAATAAAAGCTAATTAAAAGGACAAATACAAAACAAATACAACTTAAGCACTTAACGGGTTGTATATGTGAGTAAGTGGCATGCCACAACACAATTTGCAAGTTTTTATGAAACCTGAAATGTATATGCAGAACTATACTCATAAATAGACAAAAACATCTATGGTAAAGACAACGCATCCGCAACATATACCGGGGCTTATCATACCAGCCCACCACCTGGATAACTATCTTGCCGCGATGTGGTGGCTTAAATGCCGGCGGTAGTGTATGTCTTGGAACTTATTTCGGTACAGTCTAACCGGAACAAGTTCGAAGGCATAAGCTTTAAAGCCAGCATGACCAAGGGTTATCCATCCCATATCCCATCCTCTTTACCTATAATCCTACCTACTTCTCCCTTTGATTCCCTACATCCCCCACTTTTAAGGTCAAGGTGGTTGATAGCAGTGCCGAGGACCTGAATGGCTAGTTAGTGGTAAAAGAAACTGGTCGTGAACAGCTTCCCTAGCCTAGTCCGCGTACGCCGTCACTGCGCGCGATGGTCGCTTTGTTTACGTGCATGCTCGTGGGACCAAAAACTGGATAATTTAAACTTAAAAGAAAGAAATGAAGAAGTTGGCGCAGGGAATGTCTCTGTCAGCCCAGCAGGTTCGGGGTCAGATTTGGACTCCGACTTGCTGGGTATTCACAGAGATATTCTGCTGCAGGAGAGTCAGTTAATGACAGAACTGACAGTCATGACGGACAGGATAGACTCGCCAATCGGATCTCCGTCTCGTACAGGGGCATCGGAAAGACTCGGTGACCTAACTCTGGGCTCTGATGATGAGCACGAAATAACTCTGATTTCGGCTCATGATGAGGGCCATAGGGCTGGGCCATCGACTTCCGGAGTCACACTCGGGTTGGAGAGTGGTTTCTCAAGTGTATCAAAACTCGTTGTTCGGCAAGATGCGACAGAACAGGTCACGTCAGATAGCCGAACGAGCTACGATAAAGCCAAGAGTGGTGTGAGAGCCTCCTTAGCCTTTCTGGAAAAGATAGCTAAGAAAGACTCCTTACTGCACGATGGGCGGGATAGGCATCTGCTGAGGAAGCACCGAAAGAACGTATCTAGCAACGTTCGAACGAATCCACGGCTCTGTCGGTGCCATCCTAGGGCTTCCCTATCCTGCGGGATACACAGCAGGGGCTGCTGTGGATACAAATGTTGTCAGTAAAGACAGCAAATCCCCAGCACCCCCTGTTGTTGAATCCTCGGATAAAGCAGAAGATAAGGAAAAGGAGGGTAAAGGTTCAACGACTGGCCCTCTTAATCGTGACAGTTTGGTCGCAGTTAAGGGAGCTAGGCCTGAGAACGTTTTACCCACTACTAGTCGCGCGATGAGGGCTGGAAATGTCTCGGTAATTTCCGATAGTCACTCCCAAAAAGGAGTCACTAAAGGAAGGGTTGCTGGGACAGACCAGTCAACATCTGCAGGGAAATCGGGTGATCATCGACTGAGCTCTGCTAAGGGCCCCAAAAAGGGGGTAGTTAAGCGAGTGAGGTCTGGTGATGACCAGAAATCCCCTGCGGCTAAGAGGACTGGTCAGACTGTGGTCAGTTCTCTTAAAGATCCCCATAAGGAGATCAATAAGAGGACTGACTCCAGAAAGGACCAACCATCCACGTCAAAGAAACTAAAGGAGTCGTCGAGTAAGGACGGTATTCTAGCGGCTGTCATTGATCGTAAGGATCCCGATGGAAGGATCAGTGTCGAGAGATGGCAGGTGCTAGAGAACAAACTACTCGACGAAATCTTTAGTGCCAAAGGAAGGCCGGACGAAGTATCGTTCAAAGGGGCTGACTGGACAAGAGGTGTCAAAACTGTCAGTTGCGGCAATCAGAAAACCTTTGAGTTTTTAAAGGCTGCAATTGGTAAGTGTGGCAGCTCCTGTCCTGAAGCTAGTCTGGACGTTATACTAGCGTCTGAGTTGCCATTAAGGCCGGTAGTCACGGTATGGATACCTCCACCTATAAAACCGGTGGAGGTCATACTGGGGGTACTGGCCAACCAGAACAAGGGGCTCAATACAAGCCAGTGGAAGTTGGTAGCTTCACTGGGTTGTAAAGAGAACCAGGGAAGAGACTTCAGGTTCGCAGTGGACCGGGAGTCTCTTAAAAAGCTTGATTCGATAGGAGGGGTTGCAATATTCGGGTTGGGGTCTATCAAATTTAGGTTTCCTAAAAATGATAGACCCTAAGAGGTTGAAAGTGGTGCAGATAAACCTGCACCACTGTGAAGCAGCCTCAACCGAATTAGTAACCCACCTCATCGACAACAACGTGGACGTGGCCTTAATCCAAGAGCCCTGGATTAATAAAAACCGGGTAGTTGGATTAAGGGTCACGGGGTATACATTGTTCGTACCCCACACAGATGAGAAGGTACGAACTTGTATCTTGGCGAGAACTGAGTTTAAATTTATGTTTTCTCATTCTTACAGTAATGGAGACCTCACGGTTGTGACAGGAGAAGCCAAGGACAGAAGGGTCCTGGCATTAGCATCGGTATACTTGCCGTACGAGGCTACCGATCCACCTGGTGAAAAAGTGCGAGAGTTGGTGGAGTACTCAGGCAGAACTGGCTCGAGGCTGGTACTAGGGTGTGACGCCAATGCACACCATACCCAATGGGGAAGTGCCGACATCAACAAAAGAGGTGAGTCTATGTTTGATTTTATTATTGCCAGCAATCTTTATATCTGTAACAGAGGGAATATACCTACGTTCAGAACTAGGGATAGAGAGGCAGTGATAGACATGACATTGATGAACTGTAGGGAATTAGTGGAGGATTGGAGGGTGGACCTGGGGTTTTCCTTCTCTGACCATAGTCGCCTGTCCTTTAATCTAATGTTTGAGAGGTCGAAAAGGTGTCCGTATAGGAATCCGAGAAGGACGGATTGGGATTACTTTTCGAGATTGGTGCAAAGTAACCTTAGAGTTACACGCGACTGGAGGTCGACTTCGACCGGTGTAGAGCAACTGGTGGGCACCTTCACGGGGGTACTGACTAGTAGTTATGAGCGATCCTGTCCTTTGAACTTTCCGGGCAAGCGCACACAACCAAGATGGTGGACAGACGAGTTGAGGACTCAAAGGTCCACTGTCAGAAGGTTGTTTAATAGAGCGAAGTATACGCGTAGGGAAGAAGATTGGAGTAACTTCAGATTGAGTTACAATAGATATAAAGGAGACATTAGGAGGGCGAAAAGGGACTCGTGGGTCAAGTTTAGCGAGTCAGTGGAATCTGTAAATGAGATGTCCAGGTTCAGGAGAATTTTATCCAAGGACCCTGTAGTCCCTGGATTTATTCAGAGACCGGACAACTCATGGACGGAATCTAGCTCTGAATCTCTTTGTCTGCTAATGGAGACTCACTTTCCGGGATGTGTGGATCCTGGGATGGGGGAACAGATTGAATGTGGTAACCCCTTCTCTGGGTCAGAATCGGGCGGTGAGGAGAGGGAGACGGTGGGGGACATGATCACCTTGGAAAAAGTAACATGGGCGGTTAATACCTTTGGGTCTTACAAATCGGCAGGACCAGACGGTATCTTTCCGGCGATGTTACAGAATATCGGGAGATCATCAATCCTGCTGTTGGTGGAACTGTTTAGGGTCTGTGTGCTGAACGGGTACATTCCTAAAGGGTGGAGGGAGGTCAGGGTGGTTTTCATACCCAAGGCGGGAAGAACCGGTCACTCTAAACCCAAGGATTTTAGACCAATCAGCTTATCGTCTTTTCTTTTGAAGACGTTGGAAAGACTGATTGATCTACATCTGAGGACGAAGATTGACGCCGGCATCATCAGCGGCGCTCAACACGCCTATCTTAAGGGTAGATCTGTTGAGAGTGCGCTTCATGATGTGGTGGGTTATGTAGAGCGGGGATTGCGAAACAAGGAATACACCTTGGCGGCATTCCTGGATATAGAGGGCGCTTTTAATAATTTGAAGATAGAGGCTATCAGGCAGGCATTGGTGGATCTAGGCGTTCCTCTGTTCCTTGTCGAATGGATAACTCTGATGCTCAGCAGCAGAGTTATTCACTCGGACTGGGGAAACGAGCGCTTAAAGAAACTGGTGACTAGGGGAACCCCACAGGGGGGAGTTCTCTCTCCCTTATTATGGCTCTTAGCTGTCAACGTCGTTCTGGGACTTTTTGACAGATTGGGTCGGAAAGTTGTGGCCTACGCGGATGATGTAGTGATATTGGTATCGGGCAAGTTTCTGCCGACAATAAGCGTAGTCATGCAAGGGGCGCTGGGCGAACTGTCAGCATGGGCGAGTGATAAGGGATTGGGAGTCAATCCGGAGAAGACCGAGTTGGTTCTTTTTACTAGGAGGTACAGGGTAGAGAATTTTAGGCTGCCGGTACTAGGAGGAGTAGAGCTTAGACTATCTGATAGCGCTAAGTATCTAGGAGTTTTTCTGGACAGCAAGCTGTCGTGGGGAAGGAATACTCAGGAGAGACTTAAGAGAGGCCTCAATGCCTACTATGCTTGCAGATCATCGATAGGTAGGAGTTGGGGACTCCGGCCGTCAGTAGTGGGATGGCTGTACACTTCGGTGGTTAGACCCATTCTTACGTATGGATGCTGTGTTTGGTGGGAGTCATTGAGAGTGGCTTGTCGAAGGAACCTTCTGTCTAAGGCTCAGAGGTGTGCTTCAATCGGCATGACAGGTGCCATGAGAAGTACACCTCAAGCGGCACTGGATGTCATTCTACATCTTCTGCCCATTGAGCAGTATGTTATGGGAATGGCAGCCAGAAGCATTCTTAGACTGAGGGAACTAGGATTGATTAGGGATTTCACGCAGGGTCACTCACGGATCTTGAGTGAGATCGAAGCTGGAGGTTACTGCCTGGGATCACCCGGCTCCACGGATTTCGTGGGCACCAGGGTGGATTTCGGACGGTTGCCGGAGGTGGTAACGCCTTCTAGGGAGAGATGGTCAGGTAGGAGCAGATTATTTAGTGGATTTGCTATTTTCACTGACGGCTCGAAGATCAGAGGCACGGGTGCGGGGGTCTACATTGAGGATCTGGACATCAGAATGTCATATAGGCTTCCGGACGACTGCAGTGTTTTTCAGGCGGAAGTTCTGGGGGTCTTGAGGGCCGTGGAACTGATGAGGGAACACATTGATAGGGGCTCGGAGGTCACTATATATGTCGACAGCCAGGCGGCCCTTATGGCCGTAAGGGGCTGTTACGTGAAATCCAAGCTAGTTGACTGTTGCAGGAGGGCTCTGGAGGGAGCCTTAGGAGAGTATATGTTGAGATTGTGCTGGGTGCCTGGTCACTGCAACATAAGCGGCAACGAGATTGCTGATGAGTTGGCGAGACAGGGCTCAGAGATGGAGGATCCTAATCACATAGAGGCAATTAGGCCTCCAATAGGATTCTACTTTGGGAAGATTAGGGAATGGATTCTGGACGCGACCAATAGGGCCTGGGGGAACCGAACGGACTGCCGGGTATCACGGACGATGTGGCCGGTGCTCAGGAAGTCCGACTCGGAGTTGTTGCTGGGCAGAAGCAGGGTCTGCGTGAGGACCATAATAGGAATCATCACGGGTCATTGCATGATAGGCAGGATGGCGATGAGGTTAGGATCCGACGTGTCGGATATGTGCGGGTTGTGTGAGGACCCGGAGGAGCTGGAGACGGTTGAGCACATTTTGTGCCGCTGTCCCAGGCCACAGGGCAGCAGGCTGAGGTGGCTGGGCAGCAGATTCCTAGGCGAATTAGGGGACGTCCCGGGCTGTGGGCTCGAGAGTCTGATAGGATTCGTAATGGGGATGGCCTGGCTGCGCAGCAGGAGACTGGGAGCTAACCGCACATAGGGCGGATTGGTGTTGTGTTGAGTGAGGCTTTTCTCTCGGGTTTGGTCAGAACTTCCTTTTATCATCTATTCTTATCTATTCTTATCTTTTCTGATGCTTTTGCTGTTTCTCTTCACCTTCTTTTTCAGCTTCTAAACTATAAACAAGGCATCACAATGGACCGTATTGGTCTCTGGGTGAGGGTGTGAAGGAGACTTCACACCAGCCTTTCTACCTACCTACCTACCTATCATACCAGCTCTTGACTCTGCCGTGGTAACTGTAAGAAAATGTAAGAACTAACTTACATATACATTTAAACTACTAATATATACTATTTTTACCATGTTGCATCAAAATCAACCAACTTGATGTTTTGCATCATATCGTCTACGGCATATATATTTTCGGGTTTAATGTCACCATGGATGAAGTTTTTCTCATGCACATACATATATGATGTACAGCATTGACCAACTGATTAAATATGGCGCTGCACAGAAATTCATCTAGACCATTTTCAGTTTGGATAATATGAACAGAAAGTTCACAGCCCTCTGCAAATTCTTGAACAATCCAGAAGTCTGAATCTTTACGATGCACACCAAAGTATTGTGCAATGGATTTGTGTTCACCTTGCGCACATGCAATTGAGGCATCAGTGGATTAGTTTTCTTTGGAATAGTATTAATTTTGGGAATAACGAATATAAAAATTTTTTTAGTCCTGCCAAGTTTAAAACGGTACTAAATATTGGATTTTTGTACTACATATAATGCGTATAGTATTGCCAGACTTAGCTAATTATAGTTTAAACTTTTTCAGCCTGCTTTGTAAATAAAATAAACATTTTCGTTCAGGAAATTACCTTGAAACAACAATAAAGAGAAACGCAAATTGGTATTTTAGTTTTTTATATAAATTCCCAAACGAAAATTTTTATTTTATTTAGAAAAAAGGCAGTTTATAAAATTTTTATTATATATTATTCCACCTATATTTATTCAATTGTTGCCTATAATATTGCGCTTGAGGCTAAGAGGCTAACCTTTTTCAATAAAAACCTATAACATTTATTTGATTAAATTGCCAAATATTTATATTAATCCAATGAGTATCATCATCATGACAAGTGCTTAAAAAACAATATTAAACACTTAATACAAAAAAAAACTCAAAAAAAGAATAACAAAACGACACAAGTTTACTGTACGAAAATCAGTAGATTATGAAATCTTCTAAGATACATGTTTAAGATAAAGATTAACATGAAGAAATGAACTCTCTCATTCTGCCGACGTTCTCTCACATATTATGGTACCCACGCACGAGGCAACATTTGTCAAAACACGTGTTACTATTTATAAATATATACCACAGACGATTACACTAAAAACGAATCATCAGTATTGCGTGTTTTTTTGAATATACAACACACGATGAAACATTGTGGTTGGAAGCATTAAATATCAAAAATGTTGGATATTTGAGAAACCAAAAAGGTAACAAGAATGTCAACCAGAAACATCTTCTTCTTTCTTTCTACATAAGAGAGGATTTTCGGCTTTCAACAAACTTTTTGGAAAACCTGCAGAAATTCAAAAATTCGTTACTAATTTATTTATATATGAATGAAAGTTTGTTTGAAAAAGTTATTAAAAAAATAACTTGATGGAAAAAAACTGAATATGGTGAAATGTAGCCAAGACCTTCCTCTATTACCCCCCCATTTTCAGATTTTTGGCACAAGTCCTAAATTTTGTACAATGGGGCAATATATGAATGAAAGTTTGTTTGAAAAAGTTTGTTAAAAAAATAACTTGATGGAAAAAAACTGAATATGAGGAAATGTAGCCAAACCCTTCCTCTATTACCCCTTATTTGCACATTTTTGGCACAAGTCCTAAATTTTGCACAATGGGGCAATATATGAATGAGTGAGTTGTGTGAAAAAGTTTGTTTGAAAAAGTTATTGAAAAAATAACTTGATGGAAAAAAACTGAATATGGTGAAATGTAGCCAAGACCTTCCTCTATTACCCCCCATTTTCAGATTTTTGGCACAAGTCCTAAATTTTGCACAATGGGGCAATATATGAATGAAAGTTTGTTTGAAAAAGTTTGTTAGATTATGAAATCTTCTAAGATACATGTTTAAGATAAAGATTAACATGAAGAAATGAACTCTCTCATTCTGCCGACGTTCTCTCACATATTATGGTACCCACGCCCGAGGCAACATTTGTCAAAACACGTGTTACTATTTATAAATATATACCACAGACGATTACACTAAAAACGAATCATCAGTATTGCGTGTTTTTTTGAATATACAACACACGATGAAACATTGGTTGGAAGCATTAAATATCAAAAATGTTGGATATTTGAGAAACCAAAAAGGTAACAAGAATGTCAACCAGAAACATCTTCTTCTTTCTTTCTACATAAGAGAGGATTTTCGGCTTTCAACAAACTTTTTGGAAAACCTGCAGAAATTCAAAAATTCGTTACTAATTTATTTATATATGAATGAAAGTTTGTTTGAAAAAGTTATTAAAAAAATAACTTGATGGAAAAAAACTGAATATGGTGAAATGTAGCGAAGACCTTCCTCTATTACCCCCCCATTTTCAGATTTTTGGCACAAGTCCTAAATTTTGCACAATGGGGCAATATATGAATGAAAGTTTGTTTGAAAAAGTTATTGAAAAAATAACTTGATGGAAAAAAACTGAATATGGTGAAATGTAGCCAAGACCTTCCTCTATTACCCCCCATTTTCAGATTTTTGGCACAAGTCCTAAATTTTGCACAATGGGGCAATATATGAATAAAAGTTTGTTTGAAAAAGTTTGTTAAAAAAATAACTTGATGGAAAAAAACTGAATATGAGGAAATGTAGCCAAACCCTTCCCCTATTACCCCCTATTTGCACTTTTTTGGCACAAGTCCTAAATTTTGCACAATAGGGCAATATATGAATGAGTGAGTTGTGTGAAAAAGTTTGTTTGAAAAAGTTATTGAAAAAATAACGATGGAAAAAAACTGAATGTAATGAAATGTAGCCAAGACCTTCCTCTATTACCCCCCATTTTCAGATTTTTGGCACAAGTCCTAAATTTTGCACAATGGGGCAATATATGAATGAAATTTGTTTGAAAAAGTTTGTTAAAAAAATAACTGGATGGAAAAAAACTGAATATGAGGAAATGTAGCCAAACCCTTCCTCTATTACCCCCTATTTGCACATTTTTGGCACAAGTCCTAAATTTTGCACAATGGGGCAATATATGAATGAGTGAGTTGTGCGAAAAAGTTTGTTTGAAACAGTTATTGAAAAAATAACTTGATGGCAAAAACTGAATATGGTGAAATGTAGCCAAGACCTTCCTCTATTACCCCCCCATTTGAACATTTTTGGCACAAGTCCTAAATTTTGCACAATGGGGCAATATATGAATGAGTGAGTTGTGCGAAAAAGTTTGTTTGAAACAGTTATTGAAAAAATAACTTGATGGAAAAAAACTGAATATGGTGAAATGTAGCCAAGACCTTCCTCTATTACCCCCCATTTTCAGATTTTTGGCACAAGTCCTAAATTTTGCACAATTGGGCAATATATGAATGAAAGTTTGTTTGAAAAAGTTTGTTAAAAAAATAACTTGATGGAAAAAAACTGAATATGAGGAAATGTAGCCAAACCCTTCCTCTATTACCCCCCATTTGCACATTTTTGGCACAAGTCCTAAATTTTGCACAATGGGGCAATATATGAATGAGTGAGTTATGTGAAAAAGTTTGTTTAAAAAAATAACTTGATGGAAAAAAACTGAATATGGTGAAATGTAGCCAACACCTTCCTCTATTACCCCCCATTTTCAGATTTTTGGCACAAGTCCTAAGTTTTGCACAATGGGGCAATATATGAATGAAAGTTTGTTTGAAAAAGTTTGTTAAAAAAATAACTTTATGGAAAAAAACTGACTATGAGGAAATGTAGCCAAACCCTTCCTCTATTACCCCCCCATTTGAACATTTTTGGCACAAGTCCTAAATTTTGCACAATGGGGCAATATATGAATGAGTGAGTTGTGTGAAAAAGTTTGTTTAAAAAAGTTATTGAAAAAATAACTTGATGGAAAAAAACTGAATATGGTGAAATGTAGCGAAGACCTTCCTCTATTACCCCCCATTTTCAGATTTTTGACACAAGTCCTAAATTTTGCACAATGGGGCAATATATGAATGAAAGTTTTTTTGAAAAAGTTTGTTAAAAAAATAACTTGATGGAAAAAAACTGAATATGAGGAAATGTAGCCAAACCCTACCCATATTTGCACTTTTTTGGCACAAGTCCTAAATTTTGCACAAAGGGGCAATATATGAATGAGTGAGTTGTGTGAAAAATTTTGTTTGAAAAAGTTATTGAAAAAATAACTTGATGGAAAAAAACTGAATATAATGAAATGTAGCCAAGACCTTCCTCTATTACCCCCCATTTTCAGATTTTTGGCACAAGTCCTAAATTTTGCACAATGGGGCAATATATGAATGAAAGTTTTTTTGAAAAAGTTTGTTAAAAAAATAACTTGATGGAAAAAAACTGAATATGGTGAAATGTAGCCAAGACCTTCCTCTATTACACCCCCATTTGAACATTTTTGGCACAAGTCCTAAATTTTGTTTGAAAAAGTTATTGAAAAAATAACTTGATGGAAAAAAACTGAATATAATGAAATGTAGCCAAGACCTTCCTCTATTACCCCCCATTTTCAGATTTTTGGCACAAGTCCTAAATTTTGCACAATGGGGCAATATATGAATGAAAGTTTTTTTAAAAAAGTTTGTTAAAAAAATAACTTGATGGAAAAAAACTGAATATGGTGAAATGTAGCCAAGACCTTCGTCTATTACCCCCCCATTTGAACATTTTTGGCACAAGTCCTAAATTTTGCACAATGGGGCAATATATGAATAAAAGTTTGTTTGAAAAAGTTTGTTAAAAAAATAACTTGATGGAAAAAAACTGAATATGAGGAAATGTAGCCAAACCCTTCCCCTATTACCCCCTATTTGCACTTTTTTGGCACAAGTCCTAAATTTTGCACAATGGGGCAATATATGAATGAGTGAGTTGTGTGAAAAAGTTTGTTTGAAAAAGTTATTGAAAAAATAACGATGGAAAAAAACTGAATGTAATCAAATGTAGCCAAGACCTTCCTCTATTACCCCCCATTTTCAGATTTTTGGCACAAGTCCTAAATTTTGCACAATGGGGCAATATATGAATGAAATTTGTTTGAAAAAGTTTGTTAAAAAAATAACTTGATGGAAAAAAACTGAATATGAGGAAATGTAGCCAAACCCTTCCTCTATTACCCCCTATTTGCACATTTTTGGCACAAGTCCTAAATTTTGCACAATGGGGCAATATATGAATGAGTGAGTTGTGCGAAAAAGTTTGTTTGAAACAGTTATTGAAAAAATAACTTGATGGCAAAAACTGAATATGGTGAAATGTAGCCAAGACCTTCCTCTATTACCCCCCCATTTGAACATTTTTGGCACAAGTCCTAAATTTTGCACAATGGGGCAATATATGAATGAGTGAGTTGTGCGAAAAAGTTTGTTTGAAACAGTTATTGAAAAAATAACTTGATGGAAAAAAACTGAATATGGTGAAATGTAGCCAAGACCTTCCTCTATTACCCCCCATTTTCAGATTTTTGGCACAAGTCCTAAATTTTGCACAATTGGGCAATATATGAATGAAAGTTTGTTTGAAAAAGTTTGTTAAAAAAATAACTTGATGGAAAAAAACTGAATATGAGGAAATGTAGCCAAACCCTTCCTCTATTACCCCCCATTTGCACATTTTTGGCACAAGTCCTAAATTTTGCACAATGGGGCAATATATGAATGAGTGAGTTATGTGAAAAAGTTTGTTTAAAAAAATAACTTGATGGAAAAAAACTGAATATGGTGAAATGTAGCCAACACCTTCCTCTATTACCCCCCATTTTCAGATTTTTGGCACAAGTCCTAAGTTTTGCACAATGGGGCAATATATGAATGAAAGTTTGTTTGAAAAAGTTTGTTAAAAAAATAACTTTATGGAAAAAAACTGACTATGAGGAAATGTAGCCAAACCCTTCCTCTATTACCCCCCCATTTGAACATTTTTGGCACAAGTCCTAAATTTTGCACAATGGGGCAATATATGAATGAGTGAGTTGTGTGAAAAAGTTTGTTTAAAAAAGTTATTGAAAAAATAACTTGATGGAAAAAAACTGAATATGGTGAAATGTAGCGAAGACCTTCCTCTATTACCCCCCATTTTCAGATTTTTGACACAAGTCCTAAATTTTGCACAATGGGGCAATATATGAATGAAAGTTTTTTTGAAAAAGTTTGTTAAAAAAATAACTTGATGGAAAAAAACTGAATATGAGGAAATGTAGCCAAACCCTACCCATATTTGCACTTTTTTGGCACAAGTCCTAAATTTTGCACAAAGGGGCAATATATGAATGAGTGAGTTGTGTGAAAAATTTTGTTTGAAAAAGT
Source organism: Pollenia amentaria (assembly GCA_943735925.1). Taxonomy (NCBI): domain Eukaryota; kingdom Metazoa; phylum Arthropoda; class Insecta; order Diptera; family Polleniidae; genus Pollenia; species Pollenia amentaria. The sequence continues at coordinate 123,393,611 of OX031006.1, read as the reverse complement.
TATTGAAAAAATAACTTGATGGAAAAAAACTGAATATAATGAAATGTAGCCAAGACCTTCCTCTATTACCCCCCATTTTCAGATTTTTGGCACAAGTCCTAAATTTTGCACAATGGGGCAATATATGAATGAAAGTTTTTTTGAAAAAGTTTGTTAAAAAAATAACTTGATGGAAAAAAACTGAATATGGTGAAATGTAGCCAAGACCTTCCTCTATTACACCCCCATTTGAACATTTTTGGCACAAGTCCTAAATTTTGTTTGAAAAAGTTATTGAAAAAATAACTTGATGGAAAAAAACTGAATATAATGAAATGTAGCCAAGACCTTCCTCTATTACCCCCCATTTTCAGATTTTTGGCACAAGTCCTAAATTTTGCACAATGGGGCAATATATGAATGAAAGTTTTTTTAAAAAAGTTTGTTAAAAAAATAACTTGATGGAAAAAAACTGAATATGGTGAAATGTAGCCAAGACCTTCCTCTATTACCCCCCCATTTGAACATTTTTGGCACAAGTCCTAAATTTTGCACAATGGGGCAATATATGAATGAGTGAGTTGTGTGAAAAAGTTTGTTTGAAAAAATAACTTGATGGAAAAAAACTGAATATGGTGAAATGTAGCCAAGACCTTTTTCTATTACCCCCCATTTTCAGATTTTTGTAACAAGTCCTAAATTTTGCACAATGGGGCAATATATGAATGAAAGTTTTTTTGAAAAAGTTTGTTAAAAAAATAACTTGATGGAAAAAAACTGAATATGAGGAAATGTAGCCAAACCCTACCCCTATTTGCACTTTTTTGGCACAAGTCCTAAATTTTGCACAATGGGGCAATATATGAATGAGTGAGTTGTGTGAAAAAGTTTGTTTGAAAAAGTTATTGAAAAAATAACTTGATGGAAAAAAACTGAATATGGTGAAATGTAGCCAAGACCTTCCTCTATTACCCCCCATTTTCAGATTTTTGGCACAAGTCCTAAGTTTTGCACAATGGGGCAATATATGAATGAAAGTTTGTTTGAAAAAGTTTGCTAAAAAAATAACTTGATGGAAAAAAACTGAATATGAGGAAATGTAGCCAAACCCTTCCTCTATTACCCCCCATTTGCACATTTTTGTCACAAGTCCTAAATTTTGCACAATGGGGCAATATATGAATGAGTGAGTTGTGTGAAAAAGTTTGTTTGAAAAAGTTATTGAAAAAATAACTTGATGGAAAAAAACTGAATATGGTGAAATGTAGCTAAGACCTTCCTCTATTACCCCCCATTTTCAGATTTTTGGCACAAGTCCTAAATTTTGCACAATGGTGCAATATATGAATGAAAGTTTGTTTGAAAAAGTTTGTTAAAAAAATAACTTTATGGAAAAAAACTGAATATGAGGAAATGTAGCCAAACCCTTCCTCTATTACCCCCCATTTGAACATTTTTGGCACAAGTCCTAAATTTTGCACAATGGGGCAATATATGAATGAGTGAGTTGTGTGAAAAAGTTTGTTTGAAAAAGTTATTGAAAAAATAACTTGATGGAAAAAAACTGAATATGGTGAAATGTAGCCAAGACCTTCCTCTATTACCCCCCATTTTCAGATTTTTGGCACAAGTCATAATTTTGCACAATGGGGCAATATATGAATGAAAGTTTGTTTGAAAAAGTTTGTTAAAAAAATAACTTGATGGAAAAAACTGAATATGAGGAAATGTAGCCAAACCCTTCCTCTATTACCCCCCATGCTAATGTGAGCTAAGGCCATGATGGCTTTATCTCCCATTCAAATGAAAAAAAAAAAACAAAAAGGCTTTATCTCCCTATTGAATGAGAGAAATATTAGAAAACGGCCTTATCTCTCATTTCAGTTCCGGGGACACTAAAATTAAGTATTGAAATCTGGCTTCGCATACTAAAGTTTTTCTGCGTGGCGGCCTGCGGCCGCGCTTAGCGGTTTTTTCCTCCAGTAGGACGCGGCAGGTGGCTTCGCTGAATAAAGTTTTCCTGCGTGCGTCACAAGAATCAAAAAATGTTTTCCAATGATAACTAAGGATTTTTCCTTTCACAAAATGTTTGCAGCTGTAATTCCTGGAGCCTAGAAATTTTGGATTTTTTTAAATCACTAATTTCATAGATAAATAGGCAATTTAGTGAAATAAAGCATTTGTAACGCAAAACATCAAATGGGACATAAAACCATAATGGCTTTATGTCCCATTTCACTAAAATTGATATGAGACTTAAGGCCATATCAAAATGATGGCTTTATGTCCTATGGCTTTGCGCCACCCCACCTGTTGAAACAAATGATGGGGATGAAAAAAGCTGGGTTGCTCATACATTTGACCTGTCGAGGGGCATCCTAGGCGCTGCAGGGGCAAAATTTAAAAAACTTATTTAAAACATACAAATAAAAGTTCGGTACTTTTTTGAAATTCGAACGTTTAAGGGTGAAGATCGTTTATTTAATTACCGTTAATATTGGACCTAGAAACATAAAATTCAACATCGAGAGTGATAAGACTATGTGGGAACTTTTTGGTACTTTTTTTGGTCTTTAACTGTTACTTTATGAATTTCCGTTAGTATTGGACTTAAAACATAATAGTAAAAATGCATTGTCCTGAGTGAATGTGAATTTTTAAAGGGATCTATTTGGTACTTTTTCGTTCTTTAACTGGTACTTGTTTTAATTTTCATTAGTATTGGACTAAGAAACATAAAATGAAACATGCCATGCAAAAAGGGGATATAAGGGAAATGAAATCTTTATTCTTTTACTTTTGTGTTCTACATGTGCTACTTTTTACATTTTTTATAATATTGAACTTAGATTTCCCAGTTAAATACATATTACATCGAAAACCGAGGGTATACTAAGTTTAGCATACCGTGTGAAATTTTTAATTATTCGCCCCACTAAGGCTGGGTTTTTGAGATATCAGTTAAGCTAAGTTTAGTTTATCTGAAAACAGATTTGTGTCGCCATTACCAAGTTTGTGTATAAAATGTTGACGGAATAGCTTAGTTTTGCTTAAACTGTTTGTCTTTAATGAAATAGTAAAACAAAAATCACATTTCGACAGAAAAATCCGAGTTTCAGAGTACGTTCAATTGAGTTTAAACTTAATCCACATCTCAAAAACCCGCCCTAAGTATATATATTCTGAGTTCTTGAGTAATTCTAAGTCACACTTAACAAATACTTGAAGTCCTACACGTAACGACAATTATTATCAAATATTTATTTGATTCAACACAACGTTTACTGGATCAAAAAACATTTCAGACTTTATTAATAACAATTTACTATAATTTGTTTTAAGAAATATTGTTTAGTGAATCCATAAAAACTGTTACAATGAAAATGGTGGATGAAATGTGTGGTAAAGCTTTTTTCGGATTCTATAGTCAAATTTTTGATAAATGTGGACTAACCTTAAGTCGATTTACCCATGTTCGTCTGTTAAAAACACTATCACTTTCGAAAAGCTCAAAAGAAAAGAATAGTATTTATGTCAAATTATTTCTAATTATCCTTAGCAGTTTGGGATTAAAATGCAATAAGCTCGGTTCAGTAGGATAGCAATTATGAATCAAAATGTCAAACAGCCAATCTAAATTATTGAAATTGTTTTATAAACTAACATAATTAGAAGCGGAATGCAATTATTGGTATACGATTTTGCACATATTCGTTTTATATAACTAGAAATATTAAACAAATTTGTGAAAATCAGTCAATATTTTACCATAGGCCCCATATAAAGCCCACTGTCGGAAACACTAAAGAACGCGTAAGTCCGTAACGGAAAATGCTATTATAATGAATTTTTGGCGGCCAGTTTTTATGAATAGGAATCACACTGTCAACTTTCGTGAAGATTGGTATATAATTTATAATAGGCCCCATATAAACCTTACTCTCGAAATCACTTTAAAGCGCGTAAAACCTTTACAAATAATCATATTGACACCGTTTCATTACTAACAAGTAAGAAAGTATAGTAGGTCAAGCCCGTGAGATAACTTACAACACAGTATTTCAAAACAAATTTTCCAGTGTACCCTATTTGGTACCCATAGCCAAAACAAAATTACGTTATGAGGTGAATATTCATGTTAAAGTTCTCTGTGCCGAATATTATTCAGGTGTCCTCATCTACATGAGATTTTTTAACTTTAAGTAATTTTTGTTTGACCTATGGGGAATTTTTGACCTATCAGTACAACATTTTGTCATGAAATAATAGCGTTTGCAAAAAATATTATCGCCAATTCTTCTGTTAATAACAACATTTATAAGAACACAACCACTGCCCCCCATTTGAACATTTTTGGCACAAGTCCTAAATTTTGCACAATGGGGCAATATATGAATGAGTGAGCTGTGTGAAAAAGTTTGTTTGAAAAAGTTATTGAAAAAATAACTTGATGGAAAAAAACTGAATATGGTGAAATGTAGCCAAGACCTTCCTCTATTACCCCCCATTTTCAGATTTTTGGCACAAGTCCTAAATTTTGCACAATGGGGCAATATATGAATAAAAGTTTGTTTGAAAAAGTTTGTTAAAAAAATAACTTGATGGAAAAAAACTGAATATGAGGAAATGTAGCCAAACCCTTCCCCTATTACCCCCTATTTGCACTTTTTTGGCACAAGTCCTAAATTTTGCACAATGGGGCAATATATGAATGAGTGAGTTGTGTGAAAAAGTTTGTTTGAAAAAGTTATTGAAAAAATAACGATGGAAAAAAACTGAATGTAATGAAATGTAGCCAAGACCTTCCTCTATTACCCCCCATTTTCAGATTTTTGGCACAAGTCCTAAATTTTGCACAATGGGGCAATATATGAATGAAATTTGTTTGAAAAAGTTTGTTAAAAAAATAACTTGATGGAAAAAAACTGAATATGAGGAAATGTAGCCAAACCCTTCCTCTATTACCCCCTATTTGCACATTTTTGGCACAAGTCCTAAATTTTGCACAATGGGGCAATATATGAATGAGTGAGTTGTGCGAAAAAGTTTGTTTGAAACAGTTATTGAAAAAATAACTTGATGGAAAAAAACTGAATATGGTGAAATGTAGCCAAGACCTTCCTCTATTACCCCCCATTTTCAGATTTTTGGCACAAGTCCTAAATTTTGCACAATTGGGCAATATATGAATGAAAGTTTGTTTGAAAAAGTTTGTTAAATAAATAACTTGATGGAAAAAAACTGAATATGAGGAAATGTAGCCAAACCCTTCCTCTATTACCCCCCATTTGCACATTTTTGGCACAAGTCCTAAATTTTGCACAATGGGGCAATATATGAATGAGTGAGTTATGTGAAAAAGTTTGTTTGAAAAAATAACTTGATGGAAAAAAACTGAATATGGTGAAATGTAGCCAAGACCTTCCTCTATTACCCCCCATTTTCAGATTTTTGGCACAAGTCCTAAGTTTTGCACAATGGGGCAATATATGAATGAAAGTTTGTTTGAAAAAGTTTGTTAATAAAATAACTTTATGGAAAAAAACTGAATATGAGGAAATGTAGCCAAACCCTTCCTCTATTACCCCCCCATTTGAACATTTTTGGCACAAGTCCTAAATTTTGCACAATGGGGCAATATATGAATGAGTGAGTTGTGTGAAAAAGTTTGTTTGAAAAAGTTATTGAAAAAATAACTTGATGGAAAAAAACTGAATATGGTGAAATGTAGCGAAGACCTTCCTCTATTACCCCCCATTTTCAGATTTTTGACACAAGTCCTAAATTTTGCACAATGGGGCAATATATGAATGAAAGTTTTTTTGAAAAAGTTTGTTAAAAAAATAACTTGATGGAAAAAAACTGAATATGAGGAAATGTAGCCAAACCCTACCCATATTTGCACTTTTTTGGCACAAGTCCTAAATTTTGCACAAAGGGGCAATATATGAATGAGTGAGTTGTGTGAAAAAGTTTGTTTGAAAAAGTTATTGAAAAAATAACTTGATGGAAAAAAACTGAATATGGTGAAATGTAGCGAAGACCTTCCTCTATTACCCCCCATTTTCAGATTTTTGACACAAGTCCTAAATTTTGCACAATTGGGCAATATATGAATGAAAGTTTGTTTGAAAAAGTTTGTTAAATAAATAACTTGATGGAAAAAAACTGAATATGAGGAAATGTAGCCAAACCCTTCCTCTATTACCCCCCATTTGCACATTTTTGGCACAAGTCCTAAATTTTGCACAATGGGGCAATATATGAATGAGTGAGTTATGTGAAAAAGTTTGTTTGAAAAAATAACTTGATGGAAAAAAACTGAATATGGTGAAATGTAGCCAAGACCTTCCTCTATTACCCCCCATTTTCAGATTTTTGGCACAAGTCCTAAGTTTTGCACAATGGGGCAATATATGAATGAAAGTTTGTTTGAAAAAGTTTGTTAATAAAATAACTTTATGGAAAAAAACTGAATATGAGGAAATGTAGCCAAACCCTTCCTCTATTACCCCCCCATTTGAACATTTTTGGCACAAGTCCTAAATTTTGCACAATGGGGCAATATATGAATGAGTGAGTTGTGTGAAAAAGTTTGTTTGAAAAAGTTATTGAAAAAATAACTTGATGGAAAAAAACTGAATATGGTGAAATGTAGCGAAGACCTTCCTCTATTACCCCCCATTTTCAGATTTTTGGCACAAGTCCTAAATTTTGCACAATGGGGCAATATATGAATGAAAGTTTTTTTGAAAAAGTTTGTTAAAAAAATAACTTGATGGAAAAAAACTGAATATGGTGAAATGTAGCCAAGACCTTCCTCTATTACCCCCCCATTTGAACATTTTTGGCACAAGTCCTAAATTTTGCACAATGGGGCAATATATGAATGAGTGAGTTGTGTGAAAAAGTTTGTTTGAAAAAGTTATTGAAAAAATAACTTGATGGAAAAAAACTGAATATGGTGAAATGTAGCCAAGACCTTCCTCTATTACCCCCCATTTTCAGATTTTTGGCACAAGTCCTAAATTTTGCACAATGGGGCAATATATGAATGAAAGTTTTTTTGAAAAAGTTTGTTAAAAAAATAACTTGATGGAAAAAAACTGAATATGAGGAAATGTAGCCAAACCCTACCCCTATTTGCACTTTTTTGGCACAAGTCCTTAATTTTGCACAATGGGCAATATATGAATGAGTGAGTTGTGTGAAAAAGTTTGTTTGAAAAAGTTATTGAAAAAATAACTTGATGGAAAAAAACTGAATATGGTGAAATGTAGCCAAGACCTTCCTCTATTACCCCCCATTTTCAGATTTTTGGCACAAGTCCTAAGTTTTGCACAATGGGGCAATATATGAATGAAAGTTTGTTTGAAAAAGTTTGCTAAAAAAATAACTTGATGGAAAAAAACTGAATATGAGGAAATGTAGCCAAACCCTTCCTCTATTACCCCCCCATTTGCACATTTTTGTCACAAGTCCTAAATTTTGCACAATGGGGCAATATATGAATGAGTGAGTTGTGTGAAAAAGTTTGTTTGAAAAAATTATTGAAAAAATAACTTGATGGAAAAAAACTGAATATGGTGAAATGTAGCCAAGACCTTCCTCTATTACCCCCCATTTTCAGATTTTTGGCACAAGTCCTAAATTTTGCACAATGGTGCAATATATGAATGAAAGATTGTTTGAAAAAGTTTGTTAAAAAAATAACTTTAGGGAAAAAAACTGAATATGAGGAAATGTAGCCAAACCCTTCCTCTATTACCCCCCATTTGAAAATTTTTGGCACAAGTCCTAAATTTTGCACAATGGGGCAATATATGAATGAGTGAGTTGTGTGAAAAAGTTTGTTTGAAAAAGTTATTGAAAAAATAACTTGATGGAAAAAAACTGAATATGGTGAAATGTAGCCAAGACCTTCCTCTATTACCCCCCATTTTCAGATTTTTGGCACAAGTCATAATTTTGCACAATGGGGCAATATATGAATGAAAGTTTGTTTGAAAAAGTTTGTTAAAAAAATAACTTGATGGAAAAAACTGAATATGAGGAAATGTAGCCAAACCCTTCCTCTATTACCCCCCATGCTAATGTGAGCTAAGGCCATGATGGCTTTATCTCCCATTCAAATGAAAAAAAAAACAAAAAGGCTTTATCTCCCTATTGAATGAGAGAAATATTAGAAAACGGCCTTATCTCTCATTTCAGTTCCGGGGACACTAAAATTAAGTATTGAAATCTGGCTTCGCATACTAAAGTTTTTCTGCGTGGCGGCCTGCGGCCGCGCTTAGCGGTTTTTTCCTCCAGTAGGACGCGGCAGGTGGCTTCGCTGAATAAAGTTTTCCTGCGTGCGTCACAAGAATCAAAAAATGTTTTCCAATGATAACTAAGGATTTTTCCTTTCACAAAATGTTTGCAGCTGTAATTCCTGGAGCCTAGAAATTTTGGATTTTTTTAAATCACTAATTATATAGATAAATAGGCATATTTAGTGAAATAAAGCATTTGTAACGCAAAACATCAAATGGGACATAAAAACATAATGGCTTTATGTCCCATTTCACTAAAATTGATATGAGACTTAAGGCCATATCAAAATGATGGCTTTATGTCCTATGGCTTTGCGCCACCCCACCTGTTGAAACAAATGATGGGGATGAAAAAAGCTGGGTTGCTCATACATTTGACCTGTCGAGGGGCATCCTAGGCGCTGCAGGGGCAAAATTTAAAAAACTTATTTAAAACATACAAATAAAAGTTCGGTACTTTTTTGAAATTCGAACGTTTAAGGGTGAAGAAAGTTTATTTAATTACCGTTAATATTGGACCTAGAAACATAAAATTCAACATCGAGAGTGATAAGACTATGTGGGAACTTTTTGGTACTTTTTTTGGTCTTTAACTGTTACTTTATGAATTTCCGTTAGTATTGGACTTAAAACATAATAGTAAAAATGCATTGTCCTGAGTGAATGTGAATTTTTAAAGGGATCTATTTGGTACTTTTTCGTTCTTTAACTGGTACTTGTTTTAATTTTCATTAGTATTGGACTAAGAAACATAAAATGAAACATGCCATGCAAAAAGGGGATATAAGGGAAATGAAATCTTTATTCTTTTACTTTTGTGTTCTACATGTGCTACTTTTTACATTTTTTATAATATTGAACTTAGATTTCCCAGTTAAATACATATTACATCGAAAACCGAGGGTATACTAAGTTTAGCATACCGTGTGAAATTTTTAATTATTCGCCCCACTAAGGCTGGGTTTTTGAGATATCAGTTAAGCTAAGTTTAGTTTATCTGAAAACAGATTTGTGTCGCCATTACCAAGTTTGTATATAAAATGTTGACGGAATAGCTTAGTTTTGCTTAAACTGTTTGTCTTTAATGAAATAGTAAAACAAAAATCACATTTCGACAGAAAAATCCGAGTTTCAGAGTACGTTCAATTGAGTTTAAAATTAATCCACATCTCAAAAACCCGCCCTAAGTATATATATTCTGAGTTCTTGAGTAATTCTAAGTCACACTTAACAAATACTTGAAGTCCTACACGTAACGACAATTATTATCAAATATTTATTTGATTCAACACAACGTTTACTGGATCAAAAAACATTTCAGACTTTATTAATAACAATTTACTATAATTTGTTTTAAGAAATATTGTTTAGTGAATCCATAAAAACTGTTACAATGAAAATGGTGGATGAAATGTGTGGTAAAGCTTTTTTCGGATTCTATAGTCAAATTTTTGATAAATGTGGACTAACCTTAAGTCGATTTACCCATGTTCGTCTGTTAAAAACACTATCACTTTCGAAAAGCTCAAAAGAAAAGAATAGTATTTATGTCAAATTATTTCTAATTATCCTTAGCAGTTTGGGATTAAAATGCAATAAGCTCGGTTCAGTAGGATAGCAATTATGAATCAAAATGTCAAACAGCCAATCTAAATTATTGAAATTGTTTTATAAACTAACATAATTAGAAGCGGAATGCAATTATTGGTATACGATTTTGCACATATTCGTTTAATATAACTAGAAATATTAAACAAATTTGTGAAAATCAGTCAATATTTTACCATAGGCCCCATATAAAGCCCACTGTCGGAAACACTAAAGAACGCGTAAGTCCGTAACGGAAAATGCTATTATAATGAATTTTTGGCGGCCAGTTTTTATGAATAGGAATCACACTGTCAACTTTCGTGAAGATTGGTATATAATTTATAATAGGCCCCATATAAACCTTACTCTCGAAATCACTTTAAAGCGCGTAAAACCTTTACAAATAATCATATTGACACCGTTTCATTACTAACAAGTAAGAAAGTATAGTAGGTCAAGCCCGTGAGATAACTTACAACACAGTATTTCAAAACAAATTTTCCAGTGTACCCTATTTGGTACCCATAGCCAAAACAAAATTACGTTATGAGGTGAATATTCATGTTAAAGTTCTCTGTGCCGAATATTATTCAGGTGTCCTCATCTACATGAGATTTTTTAACTTTAAGTAATTTTTGTTTGACCTATGGGGAATTTTTGACCTATCAGTACAACATTTTGTCATGAAATAATAGCGTTTGCAAAAAATATTATCGCCAATTCTTCTGTTAATAACAACATTTATAAGAACACAACCACTGCCACAATTTTCTGTTCGCTGAATAGACGCTGAAACAGTTTCGAACTTGCGCATAAAAGACGGACATTTGCAAACTTGGCGAACAGTCCGCCAAATGATCATGTGGCTTGAGCATATTCACCGGACACGTAAATTTTGCCAAAATTTTTAAAATTTTTTTTTTCACTTTATTTAGCTACACTGTGTTTATATATCGATCAATTTGTATTAAAACTTCGATATAAGGTTTATTTTCGTTAATTTTGTATTTTTTAACAAATTTGGTTGCGTAGTATTGCCAAGGATTTTTATATTTTCCCGTTTTTTACTCTTTAAAATTACATACATGTGACTTCGACGCCGCCAGTACCCTTATGTTTTTACGCCATTTGAAATGTTTGCTTCGCACTCAGTGCTGCCATTTTGGCATTTTTGCAGCTAAATTTAGCATTTACATTTTTTATTTAGCTGCAAAATTGTCATTTAGCACTTGGCATTTTATTTAGCATTTTAGAAAATGTTTTTAGCTTTTTTAGCATTATTTATTTTAAAAATTTGGACGAATAGTTCTATTGATTTTACTTATATTTTTTATAACATAATAAATTTTGCTTAAAATAAGGGATTATTCTTAATTAAGAAACATCATACCTGTCTTGTTAAAAAAAAATAGAATATTCAGGAAATATTAGAAATGCCCTAATAATGTTGATTGTAAATATTTTTTGCCCTTTGATTTACGATATAAAAGTACAAGAAAATATTAAGAAAAATTTCTGCAACGTGAATGTTTGAAAACATTTCTTTCTCTAAACTGCAAAAAAAAAAATAATTTTAATACTTCAACTTTTCTTAAACTATAAAACATAAAATAAACTAAAAAATTTGTATATCGTAGAAATAAATCGCTTAAATTTAGAATGTATCAGTGGTCTGCGGCCCCTAAGCTTAAAATTTACCTGTGCTTCATATTAATGTGTATCAGATGCTTTACCAAAATCTATCTACTTGTTTAAATATAAAAATGTATTTCAATTTCGTTAAAAAATAATTTTACCAAAAATCTTTAAAAAATATTAGCATTATTTTTCGCATTTTTTAAAATAATTTTAGCTTTTTTTGGCCATATTTAATGCCAGTTTTACTAGTAAAATTACCAGTAGTGCTGACCACTATATTTGATAAAGTTTATATTAGTTTATAAAGAGCAAAATGAAAAAACTAACCGAAACTCTTGGGTACATGTGATTTTGTCTCTCTTTCTATCTAATTAATTCCACTCGACTACGGAACATATATATATCTGTACTGCTTACTACTCTGCTGTTTATTAGTTAATGATAACGTAAATAATGGTTATAGTCATAACGTTAGTCATAACGTAAATGTCGGTCAGCACTAACGAGTTAATCATAATTTACACCTTAAATAAGAAATTAGGAAAAATAAACAAATATGAATAAGAAAATTCATTTCATATTTACCGATTTTTGAATAGTTTTCAAGCAAATCACGTACGATTTCTTTGTAATTTGGAAATCAACTTGAGCTTGATGATCTTATAAGAGACCTCGAGCTAACAAAAAAAATTAGAGCTGTTAGCATCACAGTTAAGAGAGCGAAATTTCTGCGTACCGGAACCGACATAAGCCATATGCCAATTTTTATAAAACAAAAGACGATTTGTGTTTTTGTTATGACATAAAAGGTCATTTGAGAGGCTCGGCCAAAAATATGTTCCAAGTGACTGGCGGTTATTTGTTGATAGTAGCAGAGAGAGCCTTAAGGATGTTTTATTACATATTGGCAACGAGAAGCCATCTATACCTATTCCACATGCCATGACATGAAAGAAACATATGAAACTATGGCCATTTTATTAAGAAATTTTAAGTACAGAAATCACAATTGGAAGGTGTGTTGCAACTTTAAAGTTGTTGCTATTTTAACAGGCCTTCAAGGTGGCAATACAAAGTATTGCTGTTTTCTCTGCCTCTGGGATAGCCGAGATCGCAAAACTCACTACATAAAAAAGGATTGGAAAATAAGAGCCGTAAGCACCTTAGGCCTACATAATGTAAGGTACCCTGCGTTGATTAAAAAGGACAATGTAATTTAACCACCACTACATATAAAGCTCGGCTTAGTTAACAATTTTATGAAAGCACTAGACAAGGAGAGTAGAGCCTTTGCTTATTTGAAAACAATATTTCCAAACCTTTCATGTACAAAAATTGGCGAAGGGGTTTTCGATGGAGATTAAATTCGAAAATTGCTTCTAAGTTCTAACTTTGAAAAGTTATTATCAGCAAATGAGAAATCTGCGTGGAATTCATTTCGACAAATTGTTTCTAACTTTCTAGGAAATATCAGGAGCCCTCAATATAATTATTATAACTTAAAACCTAAAGCCCAAATAAAAATCAAATTGCCTACCTTCATACCCTAAACTCACCAAAGCGTTGTTATCATTTATCCTCATTGGAACAACACCCAAAAGCTAATTATCAACCCAACTCTCTAACCAAAATTGTACTTGGAAAAGAAGTAACTAAGTTCTCTTTTTTCTTTCCGTTTATACAATCTCTACAATTACATTCTCTACAATGATTATAATTACAATATTCTTGAAAAGATCATCTCGCATCTTGTAGTGTCCTGCAGTTCGGCACCCTACATTAAAATATTGTTTAATATTCTGTGTGGCTCATAAACACAGAATTACATGGTCGTTCGACAATAACAATTGAAGCAAAGCCGCGAATAACGTTGTAAAAGCCACTTTTTGCAAAAACTGTTTTTTTTTTGCCAATTACCGTTAACATTACTCTCCTACACTGTTTGAACATCAAATCACCCTAAATTATGGGCTTTAACGCTTTCAAAATGCGGTACAAAGAGTCAACCAGTGGAAGAACGTTGTAAGTTACTAACAAAATGATACAAACGAAATGGTTTTGCAACGTGGAATAACGTTTTAAAAGCCGCTGGCGTAGTGGAAAAACGTTTTAAATAACATCGCAATTGTGGATATGAAAAGTTTTGCCACTAAAAAAAATTATAAACTTAAATTTAGCATTTAAATTAGAATGAGATTTTCTTGATATTTTGCATAAAAGTTTTTATTGTCAGTATTTTTGATAATCTAAAAAGAAAAATTAAAAAATTGTAATCCTGCCAGTTAAAAGCGTTTTTTGGCTCTCCTGAAAAAAATTTATTTTGTAACTTACAACGTTATTCGCGGCTGTGCTTCAATTATAAAAAGCTGGAATCAACAAGTGAGAGCAAGTGAATACTCAACAACTCAAAAAGAAGCAAGCAATGAGATAAATTACAAAACTCAAATATTAAACTCATCAGTCAAGTAAAAACATCAGTGAGTAAAGTGCATTTTGAATAAACATTTCGTATAAACACACATACATACTCGTATATAACAAACCAAACATACAAACAACAAACGTGTTAAAAATAAAATCGTTGAGGAAAAAACATTATTAAGTGAAAAGTTACGGAAAACAAGAAATAATAAAGAATCGAAAATCGTTAAAATTTAGAATATTAGAAGGAAATATTGGGAAAATACCCCATACGCGAAATTTGACTAAAAACTGTTTCAAAACAACTTTGTAAATAAAGGAAGATTAAAATTAAAAAAAGTAGCTCTTAAAAGTTTCCCCTGTTTATGTATATCTGTACTACAACAAACCACAGAAAAAAAATACGTGAAATAAAAACACCGTTAATTTTTTTCAAAACAAAAATCGTTCTTAACAAAGACAACAAAGAGAAGTCTGAGAGAGAGAGAGAAAAAAAGAATCGAAATTGTTGTATGTTTTGTGTTTGAAAACGTACATAATTAATTTTTTTATGAAAATTTGTGCATGCGTACAAAAAACAAATTATAGCACTGCAAGCATAAATAAGTACACATAAATTAATTTAAATTAATTCACAAATTTACTTTATTTTATTTTATTAAAAAATTTAAAATTGGAAAAAATAAAAACAATAATATTTGCATGCACTACCGTAGTTCATCTCGCTAATTTTTAATAAAAATTTTGTCCAATCTCTTATAATCGGATATTTATTTAAAATTAAATTGAAATTTAATGCGAGTCAAACTTAATGCACAGTAAATAACCCTTTATTTATTAAACAAGTGGTAAATGTTATAACGCAAAAGTTAAACTCATTGCCAATGCATTCAAATATTACGCTCTAATTTTTAACTTAATGGAAGTAATCTGAACCCCCAAAATTTAATGATATTCAAGTTTGAGCTGAAAAATGAAAAATTGTTCGTGTAATATTAAAGTGTGCTCTTTATTAGTTATTGTCGGTTTATTGGAATTGTTTATGTTTGTTTAATTGGGGATCTTGGGTTTTAATCTTACTCTTTATTTTATTAATTGAAGTGGCAATAAAATTCAATTAAAAACAGAAAAAAAGACAAATTTAAAAGTTAAAATAATTTTAATAAGAAAATTTAAAGGCAAATAAGGCAAACAATTTGAATAATTACTCTGTGATCCAAGTCATTACCCACCCACAAATTAATCGGAGACAAAAGAATTTTCATACTTACCCTCGTATACCCCCACGCACACTTTTATTTACATATACTTCTCCTAAAGTTAAAACAACAAAGTGCTCGGTTTGTGTTTAAGCTCTTTAATCAGCTAGATAATAAAGTGAATGTGCTTAAGAGTAGCATTGAAAAAAAGGGAAATATACGTATATATAGTATATTATATATATATGATGTAGGGGTGAGGGGGGAGTAAGTAGGTAAAATTGGATAACAAACGAAAGACTTACCCAATGCTGGTGATGCTAGGAGTTTGGGCTTCAAAAAAGGGGGTTTTCCAGAGGCAAAATGGGTGCACAGATATCCTCGTTCTGTGTTTCGTCACTTTGATAATTGCTCGTTTTTCACTTGTTCTCGCACTTTTTTTATTTGTTGAAGTATATTTAACCAAAAGTAATGTTAGCCCTTTTTTCCCCAAAAATTAATACGTATTTATTTTTAAAAGAATAGGAAAAAAAATCTATTGTAATTCTTTTTTATTCAATATAAAAATTATCTCACAATAATGAAAGCTTCTGCTTTCTTCAGCAGTTTAATTGATACTTAACTAATTTCTATGCAAAGTTGAATTCAGTTTTAAAAAGTTATTTATACGAGTACAAATATTTTTTACTTGTTTATTTTGTTTCTTCTTACACGGGGTCTCCACCTGAGATAATATCTGATATAATATGTGAGAGAACGTCGGCAGAATGAGAGAGCACATTTCTTCATGTTAATCTTAATCTTAAACAAGGGGAACACGTATCTTATAAGATTTCATAATTTACTGATTTTCGTACTTGTGTCGTTTTTGATTCTTTTTTTAGTTTTTTCTCTGTTTTTAGTGTTTAATATTATTTTTTAATCTCCTTTCACAAGAATTCAACTATTTTCACTTTAAAAATTAAACATTTTAATGAAAGCGTCTTATTATTAATTTATGTGTATGTATGTATGTGTATTTTTGACAGCTCATCTTATAAGATAGTTGTTATAAGATTTCTCATAACAACTGTCTCATAACATTTATTATAATATTAATACTAACACTATTTGAGAGTCCACACGTAAGATAATACTCACTGCGATTGAATTTGACGTTTGCTAATATAAAAATCTTATATCTTATATCAGGTGGAGACCCTGTGTTATATAAATAGCGAAGTATATTTTTTTTTGTTTATAGTAACATTAATTTAATTTTATATTGTTTTTGGAATACTTGGCAACACATTTTCTACAGCAAATAACATTTTTTCCACTCACCAGCAAACTCACCACTATAAAAAAAAAACCAGCGAGTCGTTGGTTTTGTTCAGAGTTGCCAGCGGCCTAAACATCCCGCCCCTTGCTATATTAATGATAGCAACGAGGGTCAGCATGAAAAGTTGGTGTATTCAATCATTCAAAATAGAAACATCAAATGTGCGTAGTATTTAAAACATGTGAAAATGCAAAACATGAATAGATATAATTTGAGGTTTAGATACAAATGTAAGAATAGAAATCGATATACATAATTCATAGGGGTTGATACAAATTTAAAAAATGTATATGGATATAATAAAAAAAAAAAAATTTTATAAATATGTACAGAGTATAAATCAATAGAGTTAGGCAATTCATGCAAATTATATAAAAAAAAATGTAGTACGGAGTACTGATAAAATAAAATTTGTTGTTGGTTTCAAGCTGCGAACTGTCCATTGACCCACCCCAGCACGGTATCCTGGGCCAGCGGTGAGGCAATGGATGACGGTTGCAAACCGTTGCGGATCAGCCTTGGATAAATATCCGCTCCCCATACAAAGTTGATCGTGTGATTTTCGAAAACATCTGGATCTGCCAGACGCAGGTTCCAGTAGGCGTCGGTAACGCTGCGCTCAAGCTTTTTCTTCTGTATTCGCTCAGGCAAATGGTCGGACAACTTAGCTCTCACCTCTGCAAACCGGGTGCGAAACGTCACCTGATACCACTTGTCTTGGCCAAACCGCTCGAAGGGCAAATGATAGCGCACTACAATAAGCGCTGCGATGGAGCTTGAGCCGGCGCACGGATTCAGGAGACCGCGGACTAGGTGCCAACCTCCGTCTAGGTGCATTCTCACAATGACGGTGGGTACTACGGTGCCAGCGTCGGCCCTGGTCACAAAATCCCTAGACCGAGTTATGGCTTCGACGTGCAGGAGGGTGTGATGGTTGCTATTGCAGTGCTGGCAACGTCGCTGACTACGGCAGGCGGAGGTGCGGTGGGAGTCCGCAAGACAGTTCACGCAATACTGGTGGCGCCACACGACATCCTTTCTTTCGAAGAACTGCATTTCGTTGAATTTTGCGCAGTTGCGAAGGGGGTGATCCTTGCGGCAAAGGCGACCGTCAGGCTTTTTTGTCTTTTGGGGACGAGTGCATTGACGTTTCTCTCAGAGGGAGTCGCGTTGACGTACACGAGGACGCATGATGACTGCAGTGGGAAATACAAAAAAGGGAATGAATAAAGATGGGGGGACAAATTGATGTCACATCGATGGGGAAATGGGGAGTAGGACCAACTTAACGATGGGCCTTGTGAGGATACCGTTGGCCGTTCGTATTTCGGCAACCCGCACCCGGCCATCGGGGCCGTGGAAAATCTTTTCGATGCGACCTAGTCGCCACTGATTGGGGGGCAGGTTGTCCTGTTTGTTAACCACTAGATCGCCTTTCGCGAACTCTCGTTGGGGGTATTGCCATTTATGTCGCTTATGAAGATCGGTTAGATACTCCTCTTTCCATCTGCGAGCTAATTGATGATGCAGCAACTGTAGCTTTTGCCAACGATTCACGTAATTAAGTGAATGGCTCGTCAGATCGGGCTCTGGAGGGGATAAAAGAGGGGTGCCGACCAGGAAATGACCAGGGGTTAATGCGCAGAGATTCGTTGGGTCCTCACTCATTGGACTTAGGGGCCTGGAATTTAAGCAGGCTTTAATTCGTGCAAGCATGGTGCTAAATTCTTCATACGTGAAGCTTTGGGAGTGATATAGTCTTTTGAAATAGGACTTGAAGCTCTTGACACCGGCTTCCCAGAGGCCGCCCATGTGGGGAGCGCCAGGGGGATGAAATGCCACTCAACGGGGCTAAAAGCATTTTGAGTCATGAGGCCTTTGTGTACGAGAGCTAGGAAATGTTCCTTATCTCGCTGTAGAATGTGAGATGCGCCGACAAACGCGGTGCCGTTATCGGAATACATAGCGTGAGGGGTTCCACGCCGTGAGAAAAAGCGCGCAAAGGTGGCTAAAAAGGCTTGGGTGGAAATTTCTCCGGTAGCTTCTAAATGTATCGCCTTGGTGGAAAAGCATACAAAAACTAAAACGTATCCCTTAGTGACCTTACAGCCACGACCGACATATGATTTGATGTCGAAGGGCCCCGCAAAATCTACTCCGGTGTTGCATAACGGCCGGAATAGACTAGTTCGTTCGGGGGGTAACGCGGCCATAAGCTGCTGGCCAAGTGGTCGTTTTTGTTTCACGCATGTTACGCACTGAGATATTACTGTCCTGATTAACGTTTTGAGTTTGGGGACATAATAGTGGAGTTTCATCAGGCGGTATAGAAGCGCATTTTGCCATGCATGGTGTACTTGTGGACATGAACGAGAAACAATCTTGTAAAACGAGCGTGATAAGGCGGTAATATGGGGTATCTTTCATCATAACTTAAGGTGGGAAAGTTCGTCAATCGCCCATTAATCCTTATGACGCCGGGGGGGGGGGTCAAGAAAGGGATTAAGGGGTAAAAGTGAGCTTTTACGTAATATCTGATGTTTGTTCAGATAACTGAGCGTATTCATTGGGGTAGTAAAATCTTTGACAAGCGGTATTCATACGATTTTTTGCGAAAACGATTTCGCGGGGGGACAGTTCTTCCCTGGCAGGGACCTTTGTGGATCCATGTGTGGCCCTGAGTCGGTTGTAGAAGCGAAAGACATAGCACGTGACTCTTAGCGCTCTAGAATAATCGGAGAAGTCCTTCAGAAGATCGTGGTCTCCTTTGAGGGTGGCAAGCACTCGCACTGACCTTTTTTCTTCCTCAGTCACGAATGCAGAAGTACGTGACGGCCACTCTGCATGGGGTTGTCTGAGCTATGCCACCACAGATCGTTAGATACTAATTCAGGGACGGTAAGACCGTGAGATGCCAGATCGGCGGGGTTGCTTCTGGACTCAACGTGAGCCCAGTTCTCTGCTCCGACTTTCTCGATAATTAACGAAATTCGGTGTTCTACAAAGGTCTTCCATTTATGAGCCGGTTTCTGCAGCCAGGCCAGCATAATAGTGGAATCTGTCCACAAAAAGGAAATAAATTTTATGGGCGCTACTTTTGTTTTTGCGGCTAAAAGGTGACTGGAGAAAAAACATTGGCTTTCGGAACGGATATATATGGTCGCAGCGTACGCTTTTTCTCGTGCGTCGCAGAAGCCGTGTAGCTCGATATTATACGCGGGATCGAAATCTATAAAGCGGGGGATTTTGATTTGTACTATCCTCAGGTAGTCATCAAGAAATTCCTGCCATTGTTGCATAGTAGTAGGGCTTATATTGTCGTCCCAGCCGGTGACATCCTTCCATATCTGCTGCATAATAATTTTGGCTACGATGATTTTAGGGGATAACCAACCTGCCGGGTCGCAAAGCTTGGCGATTTCCGATAGAACACGCCTTTATGTGTTCAAGTTACGATCAGGGCTATATTTAAGCTTAAAATAAAAATGGTCGCTTCCAGCGTTCCACCGCAATCCGAGTGTTTTGGTAAAACTAGAATCTGAGAGCTTAAGAAATTCTCCGTCTAGCAAATGTGCTGAGGGCAGGCCGTGCAGCAACATTTCATTGTTGGCTGTCCATTTACGCAGCGAGAAGCCAGCCGTATCAAGGACGGTTATGAGATCATCTCGCATCTTTACAGCAGAAGATATAGTGTGAGATGCCGTCAGTACATCATCGACGTACATGTGATTTCGTAAGATTTAAGCCACTTTAGGGTAAAGGCTTTCGTTTTTCTTGGCGAGCTCAAGCAATGTTCTAATTGCTAAATAAGGGGCACAGTTGACACCGAAGGTGACTGTGTTTAGTTCGTAGTCTTTGGGTACCTCATTGGGGTGATTTCTGAACACGATTCTTTGATAGGGGGTGTGTGAGGGGTGTACGATAATTTGGCGGTACATTTTTTCGATGTCCGCGTTAAACACATAGCGGAAAAATCGTTCAGACTTACTCTATTGGATGATGGGCTTGAGGCATTAAATACCACGCGTTACTTTGTTGTGGTGCTATCTGGTTTTAAAACAGCATGGTGGGGCATGTTATATGTGCCGCTATCACCAGCTACGGGGTTTACTTTGGTCATTTGACCCAGAGTAGAATACTCTCGGAGAGCAGTAGATTTGTGTTGACTTGATAGAAAATGTTGATATGGTTTCGGAGAAACTCTAAGGGAAAACGCTATATTATACCTTGAGCACCGTATGGGGTGGGGGTATATGAGCGCAAAGCTTAAAAACCGGATTTTAGGGGGCGCTTCGTAGAAGCGATGGTTAATATAATCCGACGCAACAATGGCGTTTAAAAGCAACGTGTAACGTTGGCCTATAATTTAGTTTTAAGGGGGGTGGTTTGTTGTGCCTCGTTGAAGCGACAAGCACTATAACTATCCACGGGTGGTTATTTTCGCCAGAAAATATATAGGGATCTATTCTCGGAGAGACGTAGATTTTAAAAATTTATCAATAATTTTCACTTGGGCCTCATAGGAGGATGACAAAAGGGTGATATATACTTAATCAGTTCTGATATCAAATCCTAGGGAACTTATCAGAGGTGCCTCGTAGAAGCGGCCTGCGTGTATTGAGGTGTATGTACATATGTTTGTTGCGAGTTGCACTAATATTGTAATTAATGCCTAATGAAAAAATATGGGTTACCTAGTGTGTACAGTGGGGATAATATGCATAAAAATGTTAGTAAAGGGGGATTCAATACGTTAGCCATCGAAAAAGCATTAATCCATTTCGATAATTATTTCCATTTTACAAATGATTAGCACTTATTATTAATTTGATGAACTTCTGTGACGACCCACGTATTTGTGTGGCTAAACAAATGTAGGTCGACTCGCTTTACTTATTGTTGTTGTTACGTACATGCATAACGTTTATTATTATGTGGTGAGTTGACAAATGATTCGTTGGCTTATGCTTATTAAGAAAAAATGCACAAGAGCAGCCAAATTACAACAACAAAAGGCCACCATATTTTGGTGGTTGATTTTGTATTATTCCCTTGGTTTTTTTTCTTATGGGTTTTTTCCTATGTAGCTGTTAGCGCATGAACTTGAACTTGAATTCTTTCTCGTTTTTGTTTTCCCTTGTATGGGTGCGCAAAAATTTCGACTGCCAACGAGATCGTCACTTGCCAGCATGTATGGTTGTATGTATGAATGTATTTAGGTACATATAATGACATGTATACAGGTTGGTTTGTTCTTATGTCTTTTCTTTTCTTTTTTAACAGAGTAAATAAAACACTGGTTGCGGAGCCGACACAAACATTTGGGTTGAAGTGTGTATGGAATTTGTTGGATGGAAGATGTTACGCAGAAAAAAAGGTCGACAGCAGGCGAGATCGTCACTTGCCAATAGGTATGGTTGTATGTATGTACATATGTAGGTATGTGACATGCATACAGGTTATTATTATTATTTGTAATAAAGGGCAAAGAAATTTGCAAATTTGCACGTACACCGCTGGTTGCTAAGTCGTATGACTTTTATGAGTTTGCGTGCTCTTGGAGTTTTGTTGGTAGGATGAATTTTGCCTTTTCCTTTGTTAAGACTTTTAATGAGTTTGAATATGAAAGGGAAAGACAAATTCAAAAATATAAAGCACTTTTGTCAAACTAATGTTTTGACGAAACTGTACACACAGGGTATGTTTCTTAGTGGGTATACACAGGGTGTATAGATTATGGGGTGTGCTAAAAAACACAAGGGATTGCCGGGTTCCCGGGTACCGGATCCGGTTCGAAGGACCAAGATGTAGTGGTGAGGGGGGAGTAAGTAGGTAAAAGTGGATAACAAACTAAAGACTTACCCAATGCTGGTGATGCTAGGAGTTTCGGCTTCAAAAAAGGGGGTTTTCCAGAGGCAAAATGGGTGCACAGATATACTCGTTCTGTGTTTCGTCACTTTGATAATTGCTCGGTTTTCACTTGTTCTCGCACTTTTTTATTTGTTGAACTATATTTAACCAGAGTAATGTTAGCCCATTTTTTCCCCAAAAATTAATACGTATTTATTTTCAAAAGAATAGGAAAAAAATCTATTGTAATTCTTTTTTATTCAATATAAAAATTATCTCACAATAATGAAAGCTTCTGCATCAGTTTAATTGATACTTAAGTAATTTCTATGCAACAGTTAAATTCACAGTTTTAAAAAGTTATTTATACGAGTACAAAAATGTTTTACTTGTTTATTTTTTTTCTTCTTATATAAAATAGCTAAGGATATTTTTTTGGTTTATAGTAACATTAATTTAATTTTAAGTTTATATTGTTTTTGGAATACTTGGCAACACATTTTCTACAGCAAATAACATTTGTGGAATTATGTGACATTCACTTGGTAAAATGTTGTGTATAAATTTTGATCTTTGTTAGCAAATTTTGGTTGGAAAAAGTTAAATAATAACTGATAACAAATACATATTATCATACATTTGTATGAATATAATTAAATTGATGGTTTTTGTTAATTTCTCAAAGACTTAAAAACCTCGCGGCTCACTGACACATACTTGACTGACTGACCTCTACTTTTCTCCGCTCACCAGCAAACTCACCACTAAAAAACAAAACCAGCGAGTCGTTGGTTTTGTTCAGAGTTGCCAGCGGCCTAAACATATGTTATATATTATATCATATGTATATTATATACTATATGTTTATTATGCAGTCCATGAGGAATTTTACACAAACAAAATGCCTGTTGTTTTTTATATTGTAGCGGTAAGCAGACCTATTGGATAGGCCTTGGATGTACATTCTTAGCACAAGAACAGACCTGTTGTTGGGAAGTTTCCTGGAGTATACATAACTTAGTTCCCATAAGTAAAAAGTATTTGCCCATACATTCGCTTGTACATTTGGTGGCATACCCGAAATAAGAATAAAAGGTTGGTTGCGTTCTCGGCAAAGGGTAAACAGGAAAGTTTTCGGTTTCTGTTGAACTCTTTAACCATCTGTTCAGTAAAGTGCATAAGATAAAATATAAAAACAATAAGAAGTGAAAATAAAACCCCTCTAACCAAAAGGAAAAAATTTAAAAGAGAAAGTTGATAGTGTATCTCGAACAATAAGGTGCGTAGTTTGGGATCAAACTCTAACTTAAACTCTTACTCAAATAGGATTGCGCTTGGAAAAGGACAACAGGAAAAAGCCGGGAAAAGGAAGGAACACTAAATTAAAAATCCCTAACACCAAAATAAAATTTATAAATGTTTATTTTTATTTGAGCTCTAGTCTTTTTAATATTTATTTATTTATTTTCAATATTTCGCTGACCTTTGGTTAGCATCTTCAAGAAATTAAATTTAATTAAAAAAATTTTTTTGTTTAAAAAATGTTTGTCATAAAATTAAATTCAAAAACCTATTTGTCATAAAAAGTTTTCAAAATTTTCAACAAAAAATAAAAATATAACTAAAATATAACAATTCATATAAACACCTAACTCAAAAACCATATTTATATACAATAATAAAAAAATATTTTGACTAAAAGAAAAATTCTTATAACATATAACAATTTTTAACTAAACTTATTTTTATCTTACATATTTATTACACATATAACTACGTGTTGAACTTTTTCAAAACGGTATCTTTCCTTTATTTACAAAGTTGTTTTGAAACACTTTTTAGTCAAATTTCGCGTATGGGGTATTTTCCCAATATTTCCTTCTAATATTCTAAATTTTAACGATTTTCGATTCAAATTTTATAACTTTCCGCAGCACTTTTTGTATGTTATTTCTTGTTTCCCGTAACTTTTCACTTAATAATTTTTTTTCCTCAACGATTTTATTTTTAACACGTTTGTTGGTTGTATGTTTGGTTTGTTATATTCGAGTATGTATGTATGTATGTGTGTTTTATACGAAATGTTTATTTAAAATGCACTTCACTTACTGACGTTTTTACTTGACTGATGAGTTTAATATTTGAGTTTTGTAATTTATCTCATTCCTTGCTTCTTTTTGAGTTGTTGAGTATTCACTTGCTCTCACTTGTGGATTCCAGCTTTTTATAATTGAAGCACAGCCGCGAATAACGTTGTAAGTTACAAGATAAATTTTTTTCAGGAGAGCAAAAAAACGCTTTTAACAGGCAGGATTACAATTTTTTAATATTTCTTTTTAGATTATCAAAAATACTGACAATAAAAACTTTTATGCAAAATATCAAGAAAATCTCATTTTAAATTACATGTCAAATTTAAGTTTATAATTTTTTTTAGTGGAAAACTTTTCATATCAACCATTGCGATGTTATTTAAAACGTTTTTTCCACTACGCCAGCGGCTTTTAAAACGTTATTCCACGTTGCAAAACCATTTCGTTTGTATCATTTTGTTAATAACTTACAACGTTCTTCCACTGGTTGACTCTTTGTACCGCATTTTGAAGGCGTTAAAGCCCATAATTTTGGGTGATTTTATGTTCAAACAGTGTAAGAGAGTAATGTTAACGGTAATCTGCAAAAAAACAGTTTTTGCAAATAGTGGCTTTTACAACGTTATTCGCGTTATTAATTCTGTGTTTAGGAGCCACACAGAATATTAAACAATATTCTAATGTAGGGTGCCGAACTGCAGGACACTACAAGATGCGAGATGATCTTTTCAAGAATATTGTAATTATAATCACTCACAGGAGTGATTATAATTGTAGAAATTGTATAAACGGAAAGAAAAAAGAGAAACTTAGTTATTTCTTTTCCAAGTACAATTTTGGTTAGAGAGTTGGGCTGATAATTAGCTTTTGGGTTTTGGGTGTTGTTCCAATGAGGATAAATGATAACAACGCTTTGGTGAGTTAAGGGTATGAAGGTAGGCAATTTGATTTTTATTTGGGTTTTAGGTTTTAAGTTATAATAATTATATTAGGGTAGGTAAATTACTTTTTAGGTTAAGTTAATTAGATTTAAAATTGTTCAACTACAAGTGTAGCTCGTTTCTGTGTTTCTCGCATCGTAAAATTTCTCACATTAAGTGTGAAACAAAAAATTCCATCGTTTCTCGATTTGTGAGAAAAAAGTGTTTCTGTATTTGAATGCGAGAACAGACAACACAGATTCTGTTTTAACTGGAATACTTCCAGTAATTAAGTGTCAAATGCAAGCGAAACGTCAACGAAAGAAATAGATAAAATAAAAATAGGGCTGCCAGATTTGACGATTTTTGTACCAAAACTGGTCTTCGAAATAAAATAATTTTAAATAGTTTAATATGTTTGTATATTAGGCACCACAGAAAAACGATATCTTTAAAAACAAGGCAGCTTAAAAAATTTATCGGCAAAATTAAAATTTACATCTTACCGTAACTTTGGAACGACGTACCCGATTTTGGCATGCAATCCGTCAAAACATTTTAAATTACGCCAGATTTAAGTTTCTCTTATATAATTTTTTAATTTAACCATTTTTTTTTTGGAGTTATTGAGGCCGAAGTGGCAAAAAAAAAAATTTTTTTTGTAAAATTTTTGAATTCAAAAAATTCATAAAAAATTTAAATCAACAAATACTTACCAGTTTTAGTACTCAAGCTCAAAGCTGCATGTATTAGAAGTAAAATAAATTTTATTTCATGAAAATCCATGGATAAATTTCTGTTTTATTCCCGATAAAGTGAAAGTACCTACTTTGACATTTTTTTTTTATCGCAAATTTGTGTAGAGCTAAAAGTTTTGTGATTTTTTAACGGGTTTACCCTGTTTATTGCACATTACTTTGTTTAATCCTATATTTTATTATTTTTTCATAAAGCTGCATATATTAGAAAAAAAAATTAATTTTATTTCATGAAAATCCATGGATAAATTCCTGTTTTATTCCCGATAAAGTGAAAGTACAAAGTTATCAAGTAGTTATTTTTTAGCAACAAGATTTACAAAGCATAATCTAAAAATAATTTCTACTTTTGTTTTAAGAAACCAAATAAATTCTCCTATCATATTTTCATTTCATAGGCCCTGATAACGTTGCTCCATGGTCTTAAGTTGTTGATGAAATCACCAAGGTTTTCCGGAAAACAGTCCAGATGTGAGTGCAAGAAATGTATTGTTAGTGACATATTTACACCTTAATTAAGAAATTAGGAAAAATAAACAAATATGAATAAGAAAATTCATTTGATATTTACCGATTTTTGAATAGTTTTCAAGCAAATCACGGACGATTTCTTTGTAATTTGGACTCCTGATATTTCCTAGAAAGTTAGAAACAGTTGTGGTTAAATTACATTGTCCTTTTTAATCAACGCAGGGTACCTTACATTATGTAGGCCTAAGGTGCTTATGGCTCTTATTTTCCAATCCTTTTTTATGTATTGATTTTTGCG
The DNA here is from genome assembly GCA_943735925.1 of Pollenia amentaria. Taxonomy (NCBI): domain Eukaryota; kingdom Metazoa; phylum Arthropoda; class Insecta; order Diptera; family Polleniidae; genus Pollenia; species Pollenia amentaria. Next base: position 123,366,761 of record OX031006.1, on the reverse strand, counting down.
ATCTCGGCATATCCCAGAGGCAGAGAAAACAGCAATACTTTGTATAGCCACCTTGAAGGCCTGTTAAAATAGCAACAACTTTTAAGTCGCAACACACCTTCCAATTGTGATTTTCGTACTTCAAATTTCTTAATAAAATGGCCATAGTTTCATATGTTTCTTTCATTTCATGGCATGTGGAATAGGTATAGATGGCTTCACGTTGCCAATATGTAATAAAACAGCCTTAAGGCTCACTCTGCTACTATCAACCAATAACCGCCAGTCACTTGGAACATATTGTTGGCCGAGCCTCTCAAATGACCTTTTATGTCATAACAAAAACACAAATCGTCTTTTGTTATATAAAAATTGGCATATGGCTTATGTCGGTTCCGGTACGCAGTTGACTTGACGTCATTTTCTAAGAAATTTCGCTCTCTTAAGCGTGATGCTAACAGCTCCAATTTTTTTTTGTTAGTATCTTATAAGATCATCAAGCTCAAGTTGATTGTAAAGCTTCGCTGTTAGATCATCCGATGTACTATATCACACTGATTTTCAAGATGTGACTTTCTATCTTGATGTAAAACGGGAAGTGTAAATCCACCTGCAGAAATGTGTGGGTAGGACCATTGCATATGTTTTCAAAAACCGCTTTTACTACACTACACAATTGAGAAATTGCGCCGTTTATTTTTGGTCATAAATTTGCCGCATACATTACAAAATACATCCGGCTCATTTTTACACGACAATTTTCTCGGTTGTTTGCTCATTTTTTATTTTATTTTAATACTTGTCTTTTCTACAATCAATTGTTGAGTAATGCAGATTGTGCAAGGTTTTGCCTTTAAAAATAACCTTTTTAAAATAACGAAATTTTTGGCTTTACACAAATTTACGATTAATAATTTTACAAGTAGGTACTTTTACTTTATCGATCATAAAATAATTAATAACCCATCGGTTTTCATGTAGTTTTAAGAAAAACCAATAAAACTAGTATGTACCTGATTTCCATTATTCCAATAAAAATGAAAATAAAATAGGCATACTCACAGGTAGTCACAACTAGAACATGGTACACCGATAGTCTCAAATAGGAAGCATGTAAATAAATTATATAAGGACAACACAATAAAAAGGATTAAAAAATATTGTGTAATAAATAGGGTTAAACCGTTAAAATTAATTACACAAATTTTCGATAACAAATGTCAAAAGTAGGTACTTTCACTTTATCGGGAATAAAACAGGAATTTATCCATGGATTTTCATGAAATAAAATTAATTTTTTTTCTAATATATGCAGCTTTATAAAAAAATAATAAAAAAATAGGATTAAACAAAATACTGTGCAATAAACAGGGTAAACCCGTTAAAAAATCACAAAACTTTTAGCTCTACACAAATTTGCGATAAAAAATGTCAAAGTAGGTACTTTCACTTTATGGGGAATAAAACAGGTATTTATCCATGGATTTTCATGAAATAAAATTTATTTTATATCTAATACATGCAGCTTTGAGCTTAAGTTCTAAAACTGGTAAGTATTTGTTGATTTCAATATTTCAATAAAAATCAGAGCGTAATATTTGAATGCATTGGCTATGAGTTTAACTCTTGCCTTATAACATTTACCACTTGTTTAATAAATATAGGGTTATTAACTGTGCATTAAGTTTGACTCGCATTAAATTTAAATTTTATTAAATAAATATCCGATTATATTAAGAGATTGGACTAAATTTTTATTAAAAATTAGCGAGATGAACTACGGTAGTGCATGCGAATATTATTCTTTTTATTTTTTCCAATTTTTAATTTTTTTAATAAAATAAAATAAACTTTATTATATTCAACATTTTTCATTTTTCGAATTTATTCTATGAGTTAAATTTCAGTTATGTATTTTATAAAGCTTTTTGTAATAGCTCTATTCCTTAAATTTTTTTAGAAATTACTTTTTTTATACACTACCAGACTATTATATTGTATTTTCTTGTTACAATTTACCTTAGCTCTCCGTTGGATAGCAATGAAGTATATATTAATGTACAGAAAAATTTACAAAAAGCTTTATAAAATACATAACTGAAATTTAACTCATAGAATAAATTCGAAAAATGAAAAATGTTGAATATAATAAAGTTGCTTATGAAAAAGGAAATAATTCCCAATATCTATTTGTTAAAATAGTTGAGTTAAATACATTCAATTTATAAAGTATCGCTATCCAGTGTGACACAAAGAATGCTGACGAAGGCCGTAGCGGGCCAGAAAATGCATTACATTCTGCTGGTGTCTAATAATTGTAAATTTTTCTGTACATAAATATACTTCATTGCTATCCAACGGAAAGCTAAGGTAAAATGTAACAAGAAAATACAATATAATAGTCTGGTAGTGTATAAAAAAAGTCATTTCTAAATAAATTTAACGAATAGAGCTATTACAAAAAGCTTTATAAAATACATAACTGAAATTTAACTCATAGAATAAATTCGAAAAATGAAAAATGTTGAATATAATAAAGTTGCTTATGAAAAAGGAAATAATTCCCAATATCTATTTGTTAAAATAGTTGAGTTAAATACATTCAATTTATAAAGTATCAATATCCAGTGTGACACAAAGAATGCTGACGAAGGCCGTAGCGGGCCAGAAAATGCATTACATTCTGCTGGTGTCTAATAATTGTAAATTTTTCTGTACATAAATATACTTCATTGCTATCCAACGGAAAGCTAAGGTAAAATGTAAAAGATTTGGTTTGTTGTGCTTAATTCCCTTTTTAAATAATTGCTAAAAAATACTGAAATTTATTGTTGGAGGATAAGCTGTTCCTATGCGCATTTCACTGGTTGCTTAGGCCAGATCATCAGGAAACGTTCTCCTAAATAATTTTAGAAAAGCCAAAGCTATCAGCAAACAATACTACAGAGGGAATGAGAATTACCTACAAACACTCAAAAAGTCTTGTTTGCAACGATATCAAAGCTTAAACAAAATACCAAACAATAAATCAGTGATGAGTTTTATCTTTTCTTACATTTCCCGTTACAATTATTTGGAATTCTCCCAACATTAATTGCAGTTGTAAGTGGGTAAAGAAAAAAACATATTAAAAACAAAAACAACGTGCTTTTATTGTTTTCGCACGAAATCAAAATAAAAACAATTTGCCAGTTCAGTTTTTTTATGCACGTGCACTTGCTAAAATTTATTATCAAAGTTGTTTGTGGGAATACTATTATTTATTAAAAGATTTGTGTTGTTGTGCTTAATTCCCTTTTTAAATAATTGATAAAAAATACTGAAATTTATTGTTGGAGGATAAGCTGTTCCTATGCGCATTTCACTGGTTGCTTAGGCCAGATCATCAGGAAACGTTCTCCTAAATAATTTTAGAAAAGCCAAAGCTATCAGCAAACAAAACTACAGAGGGAATGAGAATTACCTACAAACACTCAAAAAGTCTTGTTTGCAACGATATCAAAGCTTAAACAAAATACCAAACAATAAATCAGTGATGAGTTTTATCTTTTCTTACATTTCCCGCTACAATTATTTGGAATTCTCCCAACATTAATTGTAGTTGTAAGTGGGTAAAGAAAAAACATATTAAAAAACAAAAACAAAGTGCTTTTATTGTTTTCGCAAGAAATCAAAATAAAAACAATTTGCCAGTTTAGTTTTTTGTGCACGTGCACTTGCTTAAATTTATTATCAAAGTTGTTTGTGGGAATACTATTATTTATTAAAAGATTTTGTTTGTTGTACTTAATTCCCTTTTTAAATAATTGATAAAAAATACTGAAATTTATTGTTGGAGGATAAGCTGTTCCTATGCGCATTTCACTGGTTGCTTAGGCCAGATCATCAGGAAACGTTCTCCTAAATAATTTTAGAAAAGCCAAAGCTATCAGCAAACAAAACTACAGAGGGAATGAGAATTACCTACAAACACTCAAAAAGTCTTGTTTGCAACGCTATCAAAGCTTAAACAAAATACCAAACAATAAATCAGTGATGAGTTTTATCTTTTCTTACATTTCCCGCTACAATTATTTGGAATTCTCCCAACATTAATTGTAGTTGTACGTGGGTAAAGAAAAAACATATTAAAAAACAAAGTACTTTTATTGTTTTCGCAAGAAATCAAAATAAAAACAATTTGCCAGTTCAGTTTTTTATGCACGTGCACTTGCTAAAATTTATTATCAAAGTTGTTTGTGGGAATACTATTATTTATTAAAAGATTTTGTTTGTTGTGCTTAATTCCCTTTTTAAATAATTGATAAAAAATACTGAAATTTATTGTTGGAGGATAAGCTGTTCCTATGCGCATTTCACTGGTTGCTTAGGCCAGATCATCAGGAAACGTTCTCCTAAATAATTTTAGAAAAGCCAAAGCTATCAGCAAACAAAACTACAGAGGGAATGAGAATTACCTACAAACACTCAAAAAGTCTTGTTTGCAACGATATCAAAGCTTAAACAAAATACCAAACAATAAATCAGTGATGAGTTTTATCTTTTCTTACATTTCCCGCTACAATTATTTGGAATTCTCCGAACATTAATTGTAGTTGTAAGTGGGTAAAGAAAAAACATATTAAAAAACAAAAACAAAGTGCTTTTATTGTTTTCGCAAGAAATCAAAATAAAAACAATTTGCCAGTTCAGTTTTTTAAGCACGTGCACTTGCTAAAATTTATTATCAAAGCTTATCCTCCAACAATAAATTTCAGTATTTTTTATCAATTATTTAAAAAGGGAATTAAGCACAACAAACCAAATCTTTTAATAAATAATAGTATTCCCACAAACAACTTTGATGGTAAAATGTAACAAGAAAATACAATATAATAGTCTGGTAGTGTATAAAAAAAGTAATTTCTAAAAAAATTTAAGGAATAGAGCTATTACAAAAAGCTTTATAAAATACATAACTGAAATTTAACTCATAGAATAAATTCGAAAAATGAAAAATGTTGAATATAATAAAGTTGCTTATGAAAAAGGAAATAATCCCAATATCTATTTGTTAAAATAAAATAAAGTAAATTTGTGAATTAATTTAAATTAATTTATGTGTACTTTTTTATGCTTGCAGTGCCATTATTTGTTTTTTGTACGCATGCACAAATTTTCATAAAAAAATCAAATATGTACATATGTACCTTATAATATTCTCGTTTCCAAACACAAAACATACAACAACTTCTATTCTTTTTTCACTCTCTCTCAGACTTCTCTTTGTTGTCTTTGTTAAGAACGATTTTTGTTTTGAAAAAAATAAACGGTGTTTTTATTTCACGTATTTTTTTCTGTGGTTTGTTGTAGTACATATAAGTTAACAAAAAACAGGGTCTTAGTTTTTTGTAAAGTTTTTATTAAAATATAAATGAAATTAAAATAGAATTATAAAAATGAACTTCATTCTTTTACTTCCAAATATGATCTGCCTTCGCTTCAAAAAACATAATTCATTTCAACCAACATTGTACCCAAAAAACGCTGAGTTTGCGTCTAGTGTTTTCTTTGTTTCCAAGTTTCTTATCATTCTTTTGCAATTGTAGAATAAATAGCTGACGCAGATGGTTGTTGACTTTTATGTTTTTCAACATCCGTATTGAAATTCTGAGTTGTGCTAACTCCTCCCTCATCTAAATGAAGGACGTCCCGGACTTCTTCAATCTCTCAACCGCAGATTCCAGAGCACGTTGCTGACGGTTTTTTCTAAGCATATAGTGAAACTTGAAGCAACAGAATGCCAAAGTCAGCAATACAAGAAGAGTAGCAGCAGACAAAAAAGCCCGTGATGGTCGTCTCTATGTCATCATTTACAATTAAAACACCCTCATCAACTATTGTCACCGACTCAAGATGGGAAGGCCGAGAAGTGCAATATGCATGCCCACCCGAATGGAGTTGCTGTCCGCATGTTGAATGTACCAGCTTCCTGCAGAATGATGTTGTTAGGGTTGCATTCTGTCTGTCGCGCTCGTTGAAGATAGACGTGTTTTCTAAGCTCGGCATACGGTTTATTTTTACGTGAACAAATAAAGTATACAAAAAAAAAAAAAAGTAAATAAAAGAAAAGAAAAAAATACATGTATGTACATACATACATAAACATACACATTTTTTATTCTCGGTGTTGATAAACAATAACAAATAAGAAGAGCACAACTGTAAACAGTAAAAAAAAAAAAAAAAAAAAACTCTTATGAGTGCAAACAGTGCAAAAACAATTAAGCATAATGATAGAAATGCATATATCACAGTGAGTGTTAATGAAACAAATGCAGAAATAAAAAAAAGAGTCGATGATAGCAAATACCTAACGGCTAAACCTATTACTCGTACGCGATCCCTCTCACCTTCTGTTTTTAATAATACGGTTGATACACTAACAAATATAAAACCTTCAAGCATTGCCTCAACGGCAAAAACAATTTTAATAAGTGATAAAAATATTAACCCTCAATCAGGCACAATAGAAAACTCTGTATCACCTTCGGTGTCTAATAATACGGTTGATTCGAATACAATAAAAAATATAAAACCTGCAAGCGGTGCCTCAGTGGCAGAAACGATTTTAACAAGTGATGAAAAGATTACCCCCAAATCAGGCATGATGGAAAACTCAGTATCACAGGTGAAAAGCGGTCAAAAGCCTCAAGTACAAGTTGGAATGGATAGGTACATAACAGTGCTAAAACGGGGTCGCAGCCCAACTTCTACTGCAGTTGCTTCTGTCCCAAAAGTTTTAAAAGAGGGTACAGCTGATAGAATAGGTTCTCAAAATCGGTTTGCAATTTTGGAAGAGGAATCCTCGGAAGCACAAAACGTTACAAAATCTTCTAAGCCACCCCCGATATATCTTAGAGAGCAAAACTCAAGTGATTTAATAAAGAATTTGATCTCTGTAATAGGTGAAAATTCTTTTTATGTAGCTGCAATAAAACGTGGTAGTATAAATGAAACTAAAATACAAGTTAATCGTGAAGATGATTTTCGTAAAGTAATAACAAAATTTGAAGCACTTAATAAGAATTTTTATACATATCAACTGAAGAGCAGTAAAGGTCTTCAGGTAGTGATAAAGGGCATTGATTCATGCGTAGACCCAGGTGAAATAAAAACGTTTTTAGAAGAGAAGGGCTTTAAAATTAAAAATGTAGTTAATATTAAAAATAGAGAAAAAAATCCCCAGCCACTATTTCGAGTGGAGTTAGAACCCGGCGACGTTAAGCTTAAAAAAAACGAAACTCATCCCATTTACAGTCTGAAATATATCCTGTATAGGAAAATAACGATAGAGGAGCCGCATAAAAGAAACGGTCCCGTGCAATGTTTAAACTGCCAAGAATTTGGTCACACTAAGGCATACTGCCATTTAACACCTGTTTGCGTTGTATGTGGAGAATTGCATGGTACAGCTCTCTGCGATAAGTCTAAAAACGACCCCAATGTAAAAAAATGCAGCAACTGTGGTGGTAATCACACTGCCAACTATAGAGGATGCCCTGTATACTCTATCGTCAAGCGCTCGGTTGGACCGAAACCTAATCCACCTCAAATTCAGGAAACACATCAAAATAATACTAATGACATTCAGGTACCGCAGCCTAGTAATAACAGAACATCCTACGCTAACGTCCTAAAATCAAACCATATGCCAATGCAAGGTGATTTGCCAAATAATGATGAGACCCCAGTTTCTAATTTAAGTCGTCTAGAAAAAACCATGGAAACACTAGTGCAAACAGTAACTAACTTTACGAATACAATGGGTAATATGATGCAGGAAATGTTAAGAATGCAATCGATGTTATTGCAAGCTGTACTTAACAAGCCATGAATTGTTTAAAAATTTGTTTTTGGAACGCAAACGGCATTCGCCAACATAAAAATGAACTAGAATATTTTCTTAAAAGTAAACAAATTGATGTAATGATGGTTTCTGAAACTCATTTGACCTCTAGAAATACGTTTAAAATTAATGGTTATATATTATATGATACCAAGGACCCTCGAGATAGAGCTTGTGGAGGTTCTGCTATTTTGATAAAAACCCGAATCAAACACTACTTAATGTGTGATCATCGTGAAGATTATCTGCAAGCAACGAATATTTGCGTTGAAGAGCTAAATCGAAACTTTGTACTTTCATCTTTATACTCTCCACCTAGATTTTCAATATCAGAAAGCCAATATTATAAATATTTTAAATCATTAGGACCCTGTTTCCTAGCCGCTGGCGATTACAACGCTAAACATACCTTCTGGGGTTCACGGCTCATTACACCAAAGGGTCGTGTTTTGTATAATACAATGTCTAAAATGGATTTAAATGTGGTCGCGAGTGGACAACCAACTTATTGGCCTACTGATCAGCAAAAAATTCCAGATGTCATCGATTTTGGCGTGGTTAAAAACATCCCCGCAGAAACGATTCACGTTGAAGCTTCTTTAGAATTATCTTCTGATCACACACCTACAATTCTTACCATATCAAACCCTTATAGAATTGTATCTCCGTCTGGTTACTTAGTGACGTCAGCCACACAAATAAATTGGTTAAAATATAAAAAATATCTCAGTACCCACTGCACTGAAAATATTCCGCTTAGAACACCGGAGAATGTGAATCTTTCTATTGTAAATTTTGACAATTATCTCAAACTAGCTGTTCAACATTCTAGCATAGCCCGCAAAAATATCAAAAATAGTAAAATATATTCTACTGATGTCGAGCGTCTCTTGACTGAAAAAAGGAGAGTTCGAAGAGAGTGGCAATTGCACAGATCCCCTCAACTTAAAAATTTACTAAAAGAGTGCACAAAAAGGCTAAGAAACTTACTGCAGTCTCAAAAAACGGCTTCTCTGGAAAAATATCTTAAGGAACTTGATGCAACTCCTCAATCTGATTACTCATTATGGCGTGCAGCTAGAAATCTTAAAAGACCAGTTATCACTAAACCACCATTAAGAAACTTAAATGGACGTTGGGCACGAAATGACATAGAAAAAGGAAATATTTTCGTTAATCATTTGAAAACCGTATTTACCCCTCATACATCTTTCGATACTGCGGTCGAGTTACCACCTGTTGCTGTTAGGTCAGCTGTTCCATTAAGGTTTGAAGTAAGAGAAATCGAGAAGGCTATTCATGATTTAAACCCCAAGAAAGCCCCTGGTTTTGATAAGATCAGTAACAAAATGCTTTTGGAGCTACCCAGCATAGCAAAGAAAATTATTCTACTAATTTTTAATGCTATATTACGCCTTGAATACTACCCACAAGAGTGGAAGGTATCCTTAGTTACCATGATACCTAAACCAGGAAAGGATCCCACAAAAGTTGAGTCATATAGACCTATAAGCTTATTGTCTAATATATCAAAGCTTTTTGAGAAACTTCTAGTGTCTAAATTAACGCCGATTTTAAATGGTAACAGATGTATTCCCAATCATCGGTTTTAGAAGAAAACACAGCACAATTGAACAAACACATCGAATAGTAAATGTCATAAGAAAAGCCTTTGAAGAAAAAAATTATTGCTCAGCACTCTTCATCGATGTGTCTCAAGCTTTTGATAAAGTCTGGCATGAAGGTTTACTACTGAAATTGCAGCAAAACTTACCAGCAAATATACACAAGCTGTTAGAAAGCTACTTAGTCGGTCGTCAATTTATTATTAAAGAAGGCGAATTTTTAAGTTCTCCACAGCCAATTAACGCTGGAGTCCCACAAGGCAGCATCCTGGGCCCTCTATTATACTTAATTTATACTTCGGACTTGCCAACAAACAGCTACACCCATACCTCAACATTTGCGGACGACACAGCTTTTCTAAGCGTACACGCAAACTGTCAAGAAGCATCTCGTTATCTACAGGATCATATATTTGAACTAGAAAGGTGGTTAAAAAAATGGAGGATAAAGATCAATGAGCAAAAATGCGCACATATAACATTCACATTGCGTCGGGAAACATGCCCCCCTATTAAAATAAATAATCAAATAATACCCCAACACTCGCATGTAAAATACCTCGGTATACATCTAGATCGGCGTTTAACGTGGAAATGGCATATAGAAGCGAAATTAACTCAAATGAAACTAAAAGCAATCCAAATTAATTGGCTTATTGGAAGAAATTCTGTTCTTAGTCTCGATTGCAAACTTCTACTCTACAACTCTATCTTAAAGCCAATTTGGTGCTACGGTATTCAGTTATGGGGCACTGCCTCGGCTTCTAACATCGAAAAAATTCAAAGGCGCCAAAATAAACTTCTTCGAATAATCACAGCCGCCCCCTGGTACGTCAAAAACTCAAATATCCACAAGGATCTCAATGTGCCATTAGTAACAACTATGATAACGAAATATGCAGTAAAATATTTAAAAAGGCTGGAACTGCACCCAAATCCATTAGCTAGAAATATTTTAAATTATGGCGGCCACACTCGCTTAAGAAGAAGAGACACTGCAGCACTCACCCAATCAGATGAGCGATAAACACCTATATATGTAAACAGAAACCGTGATGACTAAATCTTTTGTGTTTGGCACTGGCAGGACATAAAGCAAATATTAGGATAAGATTTGATTAATTATTGTTAGTTCATATTTAATATATGAAGATTCAATAAATAAATAATGAAAAAAAAAAAAAAAAAAAAAAAAAAAATTACAGTTTCCAATCGGTAACGTTTGATTTTCACAATCTGCCACGCTGTTTTCGCCATTAAAATTAAGAATTGTGTAGTTGTGTTGAACAGGGTATAATGTTACTTTCTTGCAAACCATATCTGGTCTTGGATACTTAATTAAAAAATGTAAAAACTTATAATCTAATATGACTCTTATACTAGCAACTTCCATTCAATATTGTATAGTTAAATTTGTAGAGTGCTTACTATTTATACTAAGCAAATCGTTAGAATCCAAAACCTGTGGATTAACTATACCGATTTTTGAAAGAGTTATTGACAACATCAAGCTTTCAAGCTCCGCGACAACAATTCTGTTTCTAGCAAGCAAGGTCTCGTAAAAATGTTCTGTATCCACCATTTTAGCCTTGGTATTTTTTATTATAATATTGACTGTATCTGTCAAATTATTGATTTTTTCCTGTGTTCTTGTATTTATGAGAATTTGTCTATTTTCTGCCTGAATCAATTCCCTTTGATTAAATTTCACATCTTCGAAGTCATCGTAGTCAGGTGTCCCAGAAATCACCTTAAGTGCCGTGCCCAAAAATTTTATACTTCTTGTATGCCTACGATGAACATCTATTGTTGTTATTAATGTTCTTACATGTCCTATGTTCGAATCTAAAATTTTTTTCATGTGTGATTGGGGAAAATGTTCTTTTAGTCTCTCTGTATCAGCAGCCACTTCAGAATACAATGTAAGGTTCGTTGTATGCCGCAAATACTCAAAATCCTGCCAAATTGTCACGTAACCATCTGATAAAGGGATGTAGTTTGAATTGGAATAGTCTGTTAGTTTTGCGGTCACCACCGCGACAAGAAGGACCACCACAAGAATCCTACGGTTAAAAAGAAATCAATAAAATTTTACCTATCTCAAATTGTCCTTATGGACCACCCTCCCTTTAATGAGAACGGTTGTCCCCAAATCGGCTTCTACAGTTTCCTCAACATATAATGGTGTAAGCTTATTGCCTAATCTTCTATTTGTTTTAACAAGAACCCTTTCACCCACTTCAAATGTTCGATTCTGTCTTGTTTCATTTAATCGTCTCATTTGAGACTCTTGGGCTTTCTGTACTCTGTTTCTCACATCAACCTCAAGTTCCAATGAATCAGAATGAATTACATCAATAGGCCTTTTGTTTGTGACCGTATGAATCGTTCTATTATATTCTATCGTTGCTAGCAATATTAATTGTACTGTATCACTAATGGATTTTTCTAGCTTAAGGCATCTAGCAATTTCTAAAATAGTACTATGTAATCTCTCGACCTGTCCATTCGAAGAACTATGAAGCGGTGGTGCATTGACAATTTCCACACCAAAATTGTTGCTCAGTATTGACCTTATTGTTTCAGAATTTAATGACGGTTCATTGTCACAAAATATTACTTTCGTACGAGGGAAACAATTCATCAGCTGTAGAATCGGTGATTCTACATCTATTATAGTTCTCGAGTCTATAGGTTGAACTATTGCAAACTTGGAGAGTTTGTCTGCACAAGTTAAAAAATATTTTTTATCTGTTGAGAATATATCAATATGTAAAATTTCCCCTACATATGATGGAATTGGTGTCGCACCAATCACTTGTTTCTGCGGGCGGCGATCGTATTTCGCTTTTTTGCAAACTTTACAATTTATGACCACCTCATTTGCCAACTGTGTCATCTTTGGAAATAAATAGTCTTCCAAAATTTGTTTGGTATTTTCTTGAGCTGCTCTATGAGCTCTGTTATGTTCAGTTACGACAATTTCTCTTTGTTCGTCTTTATTTGTGATATCCACCACTAAATTTTTTGCATAACGAAATGTCGTTGAGGGAAATGTCTTAATTAGTCTATGTTGTATTAAAGCCAAAATTGGTAGCTCGCAATAAATTGCATTCACCACATGTTTCTTTACAGTATCACAAATTTTAGCCATCAAAAGTGCTCTATCTGAAAAGTTTATTATGTGTCTCGTTTTTGTTCCAAACAAAACAAATGTTCTTGTTGGTAGCTCTGTACCCTCCTCAATCACTATCTGATTTCTAAAACAATTAATCGGTTTATCAGTTGATTCAATAGTATAAGATAAATATGTATTGTTGCAATATCAGAGCTTGAACTCTTACCAAAAGTGTTATTATTTTGTAGAGTATGAACACCCTGTAAAGCATGAAGGTTTTGTCGCGATAAAGCGTCGGCGACCTGATTTCCTTTCCCGGTTTATAATAAATTTGAGCGTTGTGCTCATCGATGAATGCTTTCCACCTTTTTATTTTCGAGTTAGGGTTACGATCCGAAACCGCAAAAGTAAGCGGTTGGTGGTCTGTAAAGATATTCAGATTCCTAACGCCATATAAATAATTTCTAAGGCTTTTCAAAGCCCATACAATTGCCAGTAACTCCCGTTCATTGGTGGCAAAATTTAATTCCCCACCCTTCAGAGTTCTTGAAATCATGGTTATTGGTTTGCCATTTTGAGACAAAACCGCACCAAGTCCATAGGCCGAAGCGTCAGTCGTGAGGTCAAACGGTTTTCCGTTATCCGGGTAAAGTAACATAACATCCTCGGATGCTAAGACCTCTTTAAGTTTATTAAAAGCCTGAAGTTGCCTTTCGTCAAAATTCACAACTATTTTTTTAGACTGAGTGGCACTAACCTTGCCATTTTCACCTTTCAGTATATCGGTCAAAGGCCCTGCAATCGATGCAAAGTTCCTAATGAAGCATCTATAATAACTTGCCAGTCCCAAGAAGGATCTTAAATCAAAAACTGTACTGGGTTGTTTATAATTTTTTATTGCATCTATCTTACTAGGGCTCGTTGTGATACCACCTCACGATACCACGAATCCCAAAAACTCAACCCTTTCCTTGAAGAAGTTCGATTTCTCGCGATAAACTCTCATATTGGCATCACAGAGCCTATCCAAGACCCAAGCGATGTGGTCGACATGGGTTTCCATATCTTTTGAAAAAATTATAACGTCGTCAACGTAAACGTGGCACGACTTTCCTATTTGTTCCCTAAGAACATCGTCAATGGCTCTCTGAAAAATGCTCGGTGCATTTTTAAGCCCAAACGGTAGTCTAGAGTAGTAAAATATCTAGCCTCACCCAAATTTGATAATATAACACTTACATTCGGAATGGGATACCTATCAGACACCGTTTTCGCATTCAGTTTTCTGAAATCCATAACAAGTCGTTTTTTAATGTTTCCATATTCATCAGTCCCTTTTTTATCTACCACCCAAACAGGGTTATTGTAGGGTGATCTGGATGGGCGGATGATGCCATCCTTTAAAAGGTTACGAACTTCTGTGTTTACAAAATCTGCTACTCCCATTGGATATGGGTATAACTTTGAATATATTGGGTTCTCATCCTCAGTGCGAATAGTCGCAATAATATTTGTGTTAACTGGTAACGCTTCCTCAGGTTCAGCGAAGACACTCTTTCTTTTTTCTATCATTTTTCGAAATCTCTCGGATACCTGTTGAGGTATGAATGGGCTCTGATCCAGTCTTATATTCCAGATTTTTATTTATTAAATCGAGCTTAGAATCTGCGATTTTTAATAAATCAAGTCCTATAATTCCGTCAAACGACGTCAGGTTTGGAATATGAAAAAGGTAGTATTTATATTGAAAAGATTAATAGTGCATTTATGTTTTATGGAATTGAAGCCATGAAGTGACCTCACCATAAATGTCTCATCAACATTCCTTACATGTTTCAATTCTGGTAATGGTTTTATATAGTTTTTTGATGCGCCTGTGTCTATTAATAATTTAATTTTCCTCCCTGCTATCATCCTTTCTATGTAGGGGAGCAGGGAGTCATGACTAAAAAATTAATTTGGTCATATTCCGAAATTTCATTTTCTATATTAGACACTTCCTCATCAGCTTCATACTGGTAGTTATGATCTACATGATCATTTCTTTCATGCGCCATATGATTGACCGCTGTTGCATCAAGCCTGTGAACCTGGTGGCACCACTATTTGGTCTTTTTATTGCCGGGCTCACGTTTATGTTCGGTTGGACTCGACATTGATTATTAATTGTTTGGGGCTGTTTGAACCTTGATGATGAATCGATATCCATCGGTTCCACCTCCTGCATTTGTTCTTTTGAGCTATCCTGTCGTCTGTCATAATAAGGATTTTTTCCATGTGTGGTATTATTATTAACAAACCTAGCGTTTTTCGTAAAAAATTTCTGTTGTGTTTTTTCCTCCATACTCTTAGCATAATTGCTAGCAAAATTATAGCGCACATGGTTTGATTCAACCTCTTGGGCCAATGCCAGCGCTGATGGAAGATCCTTTGGCTTTGCCGAAAAAAGAATGTCGCTTAAAGATTTTTTTTGCGCCTGAAATGAACACTCGTAATGCATCCATTCGATATTTTTCATTTAATGATGCAGCCAGATCACCATCATAATGCATTATTGTTTTATTTGTTAGAAGTGTGAGCTTCCGCTCCACTTCATCATAATACTCCAAAAGAGTTAGATTTCCCTGTCGAAGGGTAGACATTTCTTGTTCTATCAAATAAATAGGTCTCTTGTCCGCATAGGTGAAATCGAGTCTATTAATAATGGCCTTAAAATTTAGAGGGGTGTCAAAAGAAGCCAAAATCATATCGGCTGTACCCCTAATTTTATTTCTAATGATTCCCAAAGCCTGAAAGTGGGTGGAACTCCCATTATATTTTTCATAAACTCTATAAGCGGTGTGTGCTGCCTTCCTCCATGAAACATAAGTTTCATGCTTTCCTTCAAATTAAAGTGGTAAAGATTTTGCTATGTCTAAAGTTTCCCTGCACAACACGTTATCTCTAATAGTAGCCTCTTCATATTTTTCTACTTCCGGTACATCTACAGACAACTCGGTCACCCTTTTTCCTAATTCCTTTAATTTTTCTTCAAATTGTCTCTCCTGTACTACGAGAGCACTGCTAACTGCACTCTCCACAATAGTTTTTAACTGATCTGGAGTAATTGCCATTTCTAAGTCTTCTATAAGTTCTAAGCTTTTAAATTTCCTTAATAATGACTCAATATCTTCATTCATACGAGAGTATGCTTCACTTTTTTTTAAAACAGAATTTCAATCGCTATTCAATATTTATTTCACTCTTAAATATTTCATAAGCACTCTACTTACATTCAACCAAAATAGCTTAATTTATTGATGAGTTTTCTTCAATATAGATAGTTGATTCCTCTGTTGGTTGCAGTTGCTTTTAATTTTAGTTCAATTGATGTGGTTTCCTCAACTGTTGATAGATAGCTGCTTCTTCATTTTGTTGTAGTTTAGCTATTATGTTTTAATATGAGATTTAGCACTCATTTACATTCAATCGATGGGTTCCTCTAGTTTTAACACTCGTTGGGCGCAAGTTAACAAAAAACAGGGTCTTAGTTTTTTGTAAAGTTTTTATTAAAATATAAATGAAATTAAAATAGAATTATAAAAATGAACTTCATTCTTTTACTTCCAAATATGATCTGCCTTCGCTTCAAAAAACATAATTCATTTCAACCAACATTGTACCCAAAAAACGCTGAGTTTGCGTCTAGTGTTTTCTTTGTTTCCAAGTTTCTTATCATTCTTTTGCAATTGTAGAATAAATAGCTGACGCAGATGGTTGTTGACTTTTATGTATTTCAACATCCGTATTGAAATTCTGAGTTGTGCTAACTTATATACACAAACAGGGAAACTTTTAAGTGCTACTTTTTCTTAATTTTTTTTTTGGTAACTACGTGTGGAACTTTTTGAAAACGGTATCTTTCCTTTATTTACAAAGTTGTTTTGTAACACTTTGTAGTCAAATTTCGCGTATGGGGTATTTTCCCAATATTTCCTTCAAATATTCTAAATTTTAACGATTTTCGATTCTAATTTTATAACTTTCCGAAGCACTTTTTGTATGTTATTTCTTGTTTCCCGTAACTTTTCACTTAATAATTTTTTTGCCTCAACGATTTTATTTTTAACACGTTTGTTGTTTGTATGTTTGGTTTGTTATATACTAGTATGTATGTGTGTTTTATACGAAATGTTTATTTAAAATGCACTTTACTTACTGATGTTTTTACTTGACTGATGAGTTTAATATTTGAGTTTTGTAATTTATCTCATTCCTTGCTTCTTTTTGAGTTGTTGAGTATTCACTTGCTCTCACTTGTTGATTCCAGCTTTTTATAATTGAAGCACAGCCGCGAATAACGTTGTAAGTTACAAAATAAATTTTTTTCAGGAGAGCAAAAAACGCTTTTAACAGGCAGGATTACAATTTTTTAATTTTTCTTTTTAGATTATCAAAAATACTGACAATAAAAACTTTTATGCAAAATATCCAGAAAATCTCATTTTAAATTACATGCTAAATTTAAGTTAATAATTTTTTTTAGTGGAAAAACTTTTCATATCCACCATTGCGATGTTATTTAAAACGTTTTCCACTACGCCAGCGGCTTTTAAAACGTTATTCCACGTTGCAAAACCATTTCGTTTGTATCATTTTGTTAGAAACTTACAACGTTCTTCCACTGGAATTTTGGGTGATTTTATGTTCAAACAGTGTAAGAGAGTAATGTTAACGGTAATCTGCAAAAAAACAGTTTTTGCAAAAAGTGGCTTTTACAACGTTATTCGCGGCTTTGCTTCAATTGCTATCACTCACAGGAGTGATTATAATTGTAGAGATTGTATAAACGGAAAGAAAAAAGAGAAACTTAGTTACTTCTTTTCTAAGTACAATTTTGGTTAGAGAGTTGGGCTGATAATTAGCTTTTGGGTTTTGGGTGTTGTTCCAATGAGGATAAATAATAACAACGCTTTGGTGAGTTTAGGGTATGAAGGTAGGCAATTTGATTTTTATTTGGGTTTTAGGTTTTAAGTTGTAATAATTATATTTAGGGTAAGTTAATTAAATTTAAAATTGTTCAACTACAAGTGTAGCTCGTTTCTGTATTTTTCGCATCGCAAAATTTCTCACATTAAGTGTGAAACAAAAAATTCCATCGTTTCTCGATTTGTGAAAAAAGTGTTTCTGTATTTAAATGCGAGAACAGACAACACAGATTCTGTTTTAACTGGAATACTTCCAGTAATTAAGTGTCAAATGCAAGCGAAACGTCAACGAAAGAAATAGATAAAATAAAAATAGGGCTGCCAGATTTGACGATTTTTGTACCAAAACTGGTCTTCGAAATAAAATATTTTTAAATATTTTAATATGTTTGTATATTAGGCACCACAGAAAAACGATATCTTTAAAAACAAGGCAGCTTAAAAAATTTATCGGCAAAATCAAAATTTCGAAGGAAAACTCTTTAATTATTATTTCCTTAGATTACACTATGCAACAAATGGGAAGTTTTTCTTTTCCTTGAATAACCACTATATTTTTTTGGTCCGCCATAGTCATCTAACTACAAAGACCATCAATATTTCAAATTCTATGGTAAGATTTTTTTAAAATTTTTTTTTCTAAAAATTGAGATTTTTGAAAAGGCTTCTCCTAACATCTTATCGTAACTTTGGAACGAAGTACCCGATTTTGGCGTGCAATCCGTCAAAACATTTAAAATTACGCCAGATTTAAAATTCTTTAATATCATTTTTTAATTTAACCATTTTTTTTGGAGTTATTGAGGCCGAAGTGGCAAAAAAAAATACTTTTTTTTATTTTTTTGTAAAATTTTTGAATTCAAAAAATTCATAAAAAGTTTAAATCAACAAATACTTAACAGTTTTAGTACTTAAGCTCAAAGCTGCATATATTAGAAGTAAAATAAATTTTATTTCATGAAAATCCATGGAAAAATTCCTGTTTTATTCCCGATAAAGTGAAAGCACAAAGTTATCAAGTAGTTATTTTTTAGCAACAAGATTTACAAAGCATAATCTAAAAATAATTTCTATTTTTGTTTTAAGAAACCAAATAAAATCTCCTATCATATTTTCATTTCATAGGCCCTGATAACGTTGCACCATGGTCTTAAGTTGTTGATTAAATCACCAAGGTTTTCCGGAAAACAGTCCAGATGCGAGTGCAAGAAATGTATTGTTAGTGACATATTTACACCTTAAATAAGAAATTAGGAAAAATAAACATATATGAATAAGAAAATTTATTTGATATTTACCGATTTTCGAATAGTTTTCAAGCAAATCACGGACGATTTCTTTGTAATTTGGACTCCTGATATTTTCTAGAAAGTTAGAAACAATTTGTCGAAATGAATTCCACGCAGATTTCTCATTTGCTGATAATAACTTTCAAAAGTTAGAACTTAGAAGCAATTTTCGAATTTAAGGGCCATCGAAAACCCCTTCGCCAATTTTTGTACATTGAAAAGTTTGGAAATATTGTTTTCAAATAAACAAAGGCTCTACTCTCCTTGTCTAGTGCTTTCACAGAATTGTTAACTAAGCCGAGCTTTATATGTAGTGGTGGTTAAATTACATTGTCCTTTTTAATCAACGCAGGGTACCTTACATTATGTAGGCCTAAGGTGCTTATGGCTCTTATTTTCCAATCCTTTTTTATGTAGTGATTTTTGCGATCTCGGCTATCCCAGAGGCAGAGAAAACAGCAATACTTTGTATAGCCACCTTGAAGGCCTGTTAAAATAGCAACAACTTTTAAGTCGCAACACACCTTCCAATTGTGATTTTCGTACTTCAAATTTCTTAATAAAATGGCCATAGTTTCATATGTTTCTTTCATTTCATGGCATGTGGAATAGGTATAGATGGCTTCCCGTTGCCAATATGTAATAAAAGAGCCTTAAGGCTACTATCAACAAATAACCGCCAGTCACTTGGAACATATTGTTGGCCGAGCCTATCAAATGACCTTTTATGTCATAACAAAAACACAAATCGTCTTTTGTTATATAAAAATTGGCATATGGCTTAAGTCGGTTCCGGTACGCAGTTGACTTGACGTCATTGTCTAAGAAATTTCGCTCTCTTAAGCGTGATGCTAACAGCTCCAATTTTTTTTGTTAGCTCGAGGTCTCTTATAAGATCATCAAGCTCAAGTTGATTGTAAAGCTTCGGTGTTAGATCATCTGATGTACTACACATGCTCGAAGATGATTTGGGGGGTGATAAAAGGTAAGTACATGGTATATCACACTGATTTTCAAGAAGTGACTTTCTATCTGGATGTAAAACGGGAAGTGTAAATCCACCTGCAGAAATGGTGGGGTAGTACCATTGCATATGTTTTCAAAAACCGCTTTTACTACACTACACAATTGAGAAATTGCGCCGTTTATTTTTGGTCATAAATTTGCCGCATACGTAACGACAATTTTCAAAGTTTTTTGCTCATTTTTTATTTTATATTAATACTTGTCTTTTCTACAATCACTTGTTGAGTAATGCAGATTGTGCAAGGTTTTGCCTTTAAAAATAACCTTTAAAATAACGAAATTTTTGGCTTTACACAAATTTACGATTACAAATTTTACAAGTAGGTACTTTTACTTTATCGATCATAAAATAACACTATGCTAGTTGAAAAAACAGACAAGCCGGGCACATGGCGTTTTAACAGTTGTATATAAAACGAAATTCCAAACAAAACAGGCCATACAGGATTAAAATCTGTTAGCAACTAAGAAGTATGTCTTGAGAAAATGTTAAGGACAAAAAATTAACTGAGATCGGTTATACATTTTATACCACTAGGGGCGACTTCTGGGAATTTGTGGTACTTTTTCTTCAATATATATGAAGAATATAATTTATATGGAGCATTTTATAGGATTTTTTTAATTATTAAATTCTTTATTCAACATAATGTATATATCCAGCCTTTGCTGCAATAGAGTCATAACTCAAAAACGCTGATTTTTGCGCTAATGTATTTAATGCTTTAGCTCACAGTGGAACATAGGGCCGCCTACTAGCTAATAATGTGGAGTTAATCACCATATCGCTTCTTCATATTGTGTAAAAATTTCATACAAATATCTTCTATATTCAACTCTAGAGAGAAGAATTAAATATTTATATGCTAGAAATTCAAATTTGAGTTATGACTCCCTAAAAGGGGCAAATTTCTATAAAGTACCAGACACCAGTCCACTTATTTTTCTACAGAACAACAATAAGAACTACATTACTTTTGTATCTCTTTAAGTTTTGGTGATATAAGGTTACCGAATTTACTCTTTTTACCCCCTAAACATTCGAATTCCCAAAAATCTCGTCTTAGTGGATCGCTTTCAGGAGAATCCAAATTCCGGTCCAAATTTCAAGTTTTTAGCTTGAGGCGCTTAGGCTATGTGATGATGAATCATTCAGTTAGTATCGTTACAGTTTTCGATATATATGTAGATAGATACATGAACCTATTATAATATTGTTAATTATTTCGGGTTCTTTCCTTTTTATTTTCGATTTTTTTATTAATTTTTTTAAACGAATGCCTGTTACTTATCGTCTTCATTTGGCATTTATAACGAAGATGTTAATTTTATAAGAACCAAAAATATGTAGAAATAATGAAAGCTTTTTTTGTCACTCACCGATAAAATGTTTAAATTTTATAAAAACCTTAACCAGTTTTCGTTCGTTTTTTTACGAACGAACATTTTCTAAAAACAGGCTGTCAATCTCATAATATTACGTTCAATTGATAAATGTTTCCGCTTGTAGAGTTTATTACAAGGTTTCAGGATCAGATATAGTCTTAATTATCTTATTCGATATACCTTCACGCACATAAAGCGCTACTCCCCCAGCTCTCATATTGTCATTTCGGTAATTTCTAATTATGTAATAGCAACAGAAGCTTCAGATATTCCACTCTTTAACCATGTTTTAGATACTACGAATAAATCGAATAGTCAGCCGTCAATAATATATGTATTTAAATTCATCAAATTTTGAAGAAGGCTAAAGACTTATTTTTTATTATTTTATTATTTATCTATATTTCAAGTACAACTTTAATCGAAAATTATATCAGCGCCTTATAGGCATTGTTGAGACGAGCTGGCAAATTAACATAGATGTACATTAGATGTTATTTTACCTACATAAAATTTATTTTACAAAAAAAAAAAAAAAAATAAAAATAAGAAAGCATTTATTTACAAGGTTTCCAGTCAAGTAGTCTTTAAGACTTGATTTAGAAATGGAAATTCTAGTTGTTATATTTAAAAATATATTCGATCTGCTGCTTTGTAGTTTCTAATCTGCAAAGTGGTATCCAACCTCTTGTTTTCTTGTGTTAAATACCGATGTTTTTTTATTATTTATTTTAAAATTTAGTAATATTAAAATACTTTATAATATTCTGCTTAATGTAATTTAAATATAAATATTTATTCTAATCAAAACCTCTCGAAGTTATTATTTTTTATAAAAGATATAATTTTTATTCTTAAAATATTATTTATATTTCCTCTACTTTTATGTAAGTTGGAAGTATGTATGTTTTACATATCGATGCCTTACTTTCTCAACCTCGTATCTTAAAAAAATACGGCTTGGACTTTTTCATATAAAACGATTGTTTTTTTTGTGTTCTATTACTGCAAAAACTTATTATTTCAATGATTTATTAATATTTACAGAATTGAGACAAAGTATTGAAATAATAAGTTGTTGCAGTAATAGAACACACAAAAAAAAAAAACAATCGTTTTATATGAAAAGTCCAAACCGTATTTTTTTAAGATACGAGGTTGAGAAAGTAAGCCATCGATATGTAGTCCTTTATAGAAAAGTGACCGTTGTGTTGCAGTGGTTGTTGTCTGTGGAAGCATAAAATTCCCAACATTTCTTAGTTGATAGTGGGCATATTACCTACCTAATTTAGTTGATCTACCAGGTATTGCGGCGCGTTTCCTATTTGAATTTTTTGTATAAATACGAGTGTATTAAATTCTTTATATTAACCCATTTTAGTCGACTGGGTATTTAAATACCTAAAAAAGTTAAAGTAGTAAAAAAATTCCTGTGTTGGCCTGATAAGAGATAATGACTGCAAGTTGCTTTTTTTTAATACTAGAGATTGATTAATGTGGAAAAAATTAAAAAAAAAAATTAAAAAAAAAAATTTTTTTTAATTTTTACCTTTAGTTTGATAATTGGAAAAATTGCGCTTTTTTGTTTTTTTGTCAAAAAATTATCAGAAAAAGGTTTGTCAAATAAAGTATAATGCGAAAAATTTAAAATGCCTGCACATTCTAAATAGCCTTAGGTGCCGCATTTGTAATGTGAAAAAATAAAAGCGATTTGTCAACACACTTGGCCGTCACACGCTAAAAAGTGAAAATGGGTATTTATATACCCAACCGTCCACAATGAGTTCTAAAATTAACTATTTTCTTTAAGTCTTTTTGGCGTAAATAAAAGGCGAATTTATATTTTTTAAATTTATTTAAAGAAAATTAGAGGTTATATAGACTGCAATTTTAGATTTATCTGGTGTGAAACTTCTATGGTAATCCAGGAAGCATGGTGCTGGGTGCAAATTCGCCTGGCACTTCAAACATCCGTACTCTGTTTTTCCACCGCACTGCCGGCAGCGACGACGTGCTGGGAGTTTTTTGATAAAATGATCGACGCGATCATATCTTACTTCCATTTGTGCTCCGGAAATCATAATCTTACTGGCCTTTTGCCGATTAAACTTCATCATTATCATCTCGCATACTTCCACTCTAAAATCAAATTGAGACATTTGGGGGTTTTTTTTCATATTTACGACAAAAGCAATGCAGTTTCCATGCATTCACCATAGCCGCATCGAAAGCATTTGTAACTAATGGCCAATACCACTTTTTGCCCCGAACTCGAATGCGATAATTGTTCATGGCGTTATCGAAAAGGTCCACACCTCCCATGTATTTATTATATTGGCTGACTAAATAGGGTTGTTCAATTGCAACCATTTTCCGTTGTTTTAGATCATATCGCCTCATTGGTGTATGACTTAAATAATTCGATAATAATGTTACGACCTAAAAAAATAACGGAAGCAAATTAATTGATTAATTACGTAACATATTTCGGTGAAAAACGTACCGAATTATCGTTCCAACGTACAGCAATTATAGAATTGTCCACATCAAAACAAAAGTCTGAAGTCCCACGGGGCTGTTTACGCATTTTCTTGACGTCGATCAGTGGAGCATGATTAGTCCAATTTTCACGAACAGTTCCCAAGGCAAAAAATCCATCACCCGATAAACGTGCTAATAGTTTATGGCTAGTAAAAAAATTGTCAAACGTTACGGTGTGCTTCGCGGGGACATCAAGATGTGAAAGAAGGGAAAGTACCACCCTTTCTCCTAATTGTAACTGCGACTAATCCTGTTTCGTTGTGCCTGCGTATGGCATAAACTGATACAAGTAGCCTTCGTCAGAAGCCAAACACCAATGTTTGTAACCAAACCTAATTGGCATTCCTTTGATGAACATTTTGCATGAATGTCTGTCATAGTAGGCTATCATTTGCTCATCAATAGAAAGATTATTGGAAAATACTCCAAACTGAAGAAACATTTTGTTCAGCAGGCTATTTATTGGCGACACTAGAAAATTTGTCGTTAGGATCTAGTGCCGAATTATCGCAGTCATGAAAAAATTGCTTGATTCGTTTGAATCTATATATTGGCATATATTCTTTTATCATCACACACCCTAGTGATTCTCGGTTTTACCAGTAAGAATTTACTTGTGGTAACGTGTGGTAACCTGTTATATATAAGACGCCCAAAAACGTATTGATTTCCGTATGCGTTGTTACAAATGATGGGCAATTGTTTGCTGCAGCATACTGGTTGGTGGAATTCACTATAAGGTCCAACACGTCCTCATCAAAAAACAATTCCCAAAGTTGCTGGGGACTCATTTCACCAATCTGTTCATATAGAGCTTTGTGTGATATCTCCGTATCATCCAAAGGCTCCTGCTCAAACTTGTAATTATGGTTTTGGGACCATTTTGGTTTCATTCCCTTATCAATTTTACGCCTCTTTTTATCAATCTTACTGGAAGTTACTGGCAAATCATCACTCTCGTTTTCAAGAGATACTATATCTTCATTACATTTACTGAAGAATCGTTCTATTTCGTAAGTCCCAGTAATCTCGTGAGGCAGATTTTGTTCGTCGTTCAACACTTGTAAATTGTCATCCAACTGCTCCGTATCACTTATCTCGTCGACCTCATCGGGTGGTAATATAACACCATGAGTTGTATCTGATTCTCTTTCAAAATCTTCTTCCCCATCGGACCAGCCATCGAGAATTTCTTGTAATTCGGCAGTAGTACGAATTTTCTGACGACGATTCATTTTTATATCGGTTATATATAATTTTTTTTTCGTATAAATTTATGTTTTTATGCACTTGTTTTATTGTAAAAAAAAAAAAATTCGCTTGATTTCACCCGTTCACTTTGCTTTACTAAAATAAACTACATGTAAAAAGTTCAACAAGTCTGAAAAAGGAGAAGCAAACTGGGAATCCCTATTTAAAAACAAACTACTATGCTATAGAGTTCAAAGTTGGATTTACTTTTTACGGCGTAATTTTAAATATTTGTAATGCTATTCAAAGTAACCCTGTACATTTTAAATGGCACAGTGGGTTGTGCCGGAACTTTGAGTGGTCAATAAAAATTAATAATTTTGTAAACAAATAAATAGCTTTTTATTGATAATGAAATAAGAAAAACAAAATCGTTCAAAAATATTTAAAAAAAGTATATCGTTAAAGACGGTTGGGTATTTAAATACCCATGTCCTCTCTCAGGAATGGGGGGAGGTAAAATTTTTTTTTTTTACACCATGCAACTTCTATGGACCTCCAGGTAAAATTGTGAAAGTTTCGTCAAAATCGTACGAGCGGTCTATGAACCGTCTTTAATGGGTTAAGCCATTTGAGAGTCTCTAGAATATATTCTATTGACGTATAAATGTTATATTTTAAGATTGATCTCATTGCTATATTTGGTAATTTTTGCAGTCTTTCTATTTGTGTAGTTGAACAGCAGGTACATATGTATATAGTATTTTTGAACCGAACTCTTGTACTGTTGCTTATTTCTCACATTTGATGTAAAATTGTCAGGGTCTAAGTAAGTGCAAGAATTATCAGAGTAAAAGCATAAAAATATTGCAACTCTTTATGGTATTGCCAAATTGAAAACAATGCTTAAAATGTGTACCCATAAAATCAACTACACTTAACAACAAAGCAGGAATCCTGTTTAAACGTAATTTTTTTTTCTTTAAATTGAAAACACTCGTAAAACTGCTCTGAGTGGGGAAGAAGCTCGCTCTCGTTGTCATTATTTCTTAAGGACAATCAGATCGTTCTTGTTTGTCTGCTTTTCGTGCGTTTTGCGATGTCACCTCATATTGGTTAATGGCTTGGCGTCGTATAACTGTACCGAGTTACAGTTTTTGCAGTTGTCAGCATTGACTTTGTGCAATCGTTCGTAACCTCAATTTTTTAACGTGTTTTTCTGGTGGAGAACCATTTATAACTCAACGTCCACCATCTCTTAGCAGAGAGCTATAAGCAGTGAATCTGCTCACAAAACCTTCAAAATCCGGCGGCAGCAAATCGCCCAGGGCCTGTTGCGCCAACTCATTACGGCCACCTTCTTTAAAAGGAGTCCCATTTTGTCCCCTAGGGCTCCTAAACGGAGTACCCCTAGACAGGTCAAAATTCAGTGTAAGGTTATTACGACCTATTACTGCCTGCCTATCCTTATTTCTGAACGTCGGCGTGTTACCCATATTACAGATAATAAGATTGTTAGTAGTTATAAAATCAAACATAACTCACCCCTTTTGTTGATGTCGGCGTTCCCCCATTGGCTAGGATGTGCATAGGCATCGCAGCCCAATACAACGATCGCACCTTTCCTTCTTGCATATGCCGTCAACTCCGCCCTCTGTGCCAGGCGGATCAATTGCTTTGTACGACATATACACATATACGGCATATACACATATAGCATATTTTCATGCTTAAAACTACAACATTCCGGCGGAATCAACAATATGGAAAAAATTCAACAGTTTTATTTGTTAAAACACCAATAACTAAAAACCTAAATTGAATAAATCAAACAATGCGAGGTTTTGTTTGTAACTTTTCAGAAATACGGTTAGGTTAGGTTAGGTTCCATGGGCAGCCATCGAGAGACAGCTCACTTTGGTCCATTAGCGGTCCCTTTGATATACCCAGCGCCAATGCCCATCCCAAAGAGCAGCTACTCAGATGGCGTCACTACAAGGTTGAACCAATTCGTCTTCCTAATGAAGAGAAGAAGCAATCTTAGTTCTATTTTTGATAGATCCTCCAAACAGGAAAACACCGGTTCTCCCAGGTATTTTTCCCTGATGCCCCGTAGCCCAGGGCATTGACAGAGAAAGTGAAGCACAGTTTCCTCTTCCTCCTTATCATGACAACTTCTACAGTAGTCATTGAATACCAGACCCATTCTTCTAGCATGGGTCCCAACAGGCCAGTGTCCAGTTATGACCGACACCACGGTCCTGATTTGGTTCCTATTGAACCTAAGTAGAGATTTGGTTCTCCGTTCATCATATCCAGGCCAAAGTGCCCTGGGTGTGGAGCAGGTGGACTCACGGGTCCATCCCTCTTGCGCAATTCTATAGTTCTCGCGCCGAATGAGTGACTTACAGTGAGCCATTGGAAGGCCAATGAATTGATCAATTAATGTTTCATCCATACGACCACCTTCCTTGGCCAGCTCATCTGCTATCTGGTTTCCCGGGCAGTTTGAGTGCTCTGGTATCCATATAAGCGTTAACTCTGAATGTTCAGCAATCTCATTCAAAGACATCCGACATTCCACAGTCAACCTAGATGTCGTATAGACACCCGCAAGAGAGGCAGTGGCAGCCTTGCTATCAGTAAATATACGTATATCTGCCGATACGCGATAATACTTTAGCCAGTTGGCTGCCCGCTTTATAGCCGAGATTTCCGCCTGCAGGACACTACATCCATCCGGCAGACGAAAGGAAACTTTTACGCCCAGTTCCTCTATGTAGAAACCTCCGCCAACTCTTTCCCCCTTCCTTGAACCATCGGTGTATACCCCCAGGGCTGGTTCATGGAAGGTGCCCCTGACCGACATTGCACTTTCGTGCGCTATATGTGTCGCATACCTCGCGCCAAAGAAAGGCTCCGAGGTGCAGTAGTCCACTCCTTCAGGGACAATCGAGTATCCCATTATACTGGAGTGCCCATAGTCACGGTTCGTCCAGCCGTGTGCCGCGTTCAACCGTATCGCCGAACAAAGAGCCATATGCCTGGCCGTGATGTCCACCGGCAGCCAGTTTAGCATTGTAAACAGCGCCCTGGTGGAAGTGGACCGCATTGATCCTGTGATCATCAATGCGACCAGTCTGTGAACCTTCTCAAGCATCGCACGGTACCTGCCCTTGTCCAGCGCAGTCCACCATACGACAACACCGTAATACAGAGTCGGCTTTACTACAGCTTCAAAGATCCAATTGACACACCTCGGGCCCATGCCCCCGGGCATCGATTCACAAACCTGATCCCGCAAGCTCCCTTGGGAGTTTCCAGGAAAGTGAGTGTCAATTAACACCTCGAGTGTTTCCTGACAGTCGTAGTCCAGCAACCATCCGATTTTCGGATATAGGTCGGGACA
Source organism: Pollenia amentaria (assembly GCA_943735925.1). Lineage (NCBI taxonomy): Eukaryota > Metazoa > Arthropoda > Insecta > Diptera > Polleniidae > Pollenia > Pollenia amentaria. Next base: position 123,338,342 of record OX031006.1, on the reverse strand, counting down.
ATAGGGCTCGAAGCCAATATCTTACGTAAACAGTTTGTCTCAGAGGATCCTTCCACGCCGCTACAGAAGTTCCTCCAAGCACTCCTTTTCGCCGATCTCACCAAGTTTCTAAATCTATTCAGTGAAGACTTGTACTCCGCCCAATTACCATGACGCTTAGCCATATTGAACAACCTACGACAGTCTCTTCTTGCCTGCGCAATATCAGGATCCCACCACGGTGGACGATCCCTGCCCCTATGCACCATTGGCTTGCACGCCAAGGAAGTCGCTAACTGCAGTGAGTCTGTAAGCAGACCCACTGCCGCATCGATCCCCCCTATATCATCAACCCGGGGAGGATCAGATAGAGACCGAACCAGAGAGGAGGAATGAATCCCCCAATTCGTTCGTTTCCTATTCAACATAGAACTCGATCCTACAGATCTAAGTACCAGACTAAATTCCACATATCTATGATCAGAAAGTGAACAATCATTAGAAACCATCCAGTTTTCGTTCATGTCAATGTGGTCAATGCTAACCAGCGTGACATCAAGAACTTCACACCTATTTGCTACAACAAACGTTGGCTCACGGCCCCTATTTACTATTCCTAAATTATAATTCATAATAAAGGAGAATTGTGACTCACCTCTAACATTCGTATTCGTGCTACACCATATAGTGTGGTACGCATTAGCATCGGCACAGATTATGATCGGTGTTCCAGTGCCTGCTGCCCTTGTTACTGCATCACGGATGAGCCGATTGGGTGGGTCCTGTCCGTGATCATGCGCCCTAAATTCTTTCGAATTTAGTGACGCTTTGTCGGGGCCGTCTCAGCAGGTACGTGTCCCTCGCGGAGAACGTTGAAGGATCTCTCTTCGCCATCTTGTCCGGATACACCAGAGAATTCCTTGTCCTGCTTCCTGGCCCCGCCTTCTCCTCCTTCGTTCGGCTGGTGTTGCTAATACCACGTGGAGGGGCACTTGGCATCTCCTCCACGGCGCCCTGCCGAACAAGTTGTGGACAATCTTCTCCCGAGTGTCCCCTTTGATGTCCCCTGGCCTCACCGGGGGAAGGGACAGAATCTGTAGTCTGACTGTGAGCAGATATACTTTCAGTATCATGCTCCTCGTCAGAGAGCAGAGTCAGCCGCTTTAACCCCTGAGTAGCCCCGGTTTCGCCACAGGAGTCACTCGACAGTTTCAGAAGACTGTCCGCCTGTAGGTCGGTCAGCACTTGTCTCTCGTGCCCAATAATGCTGTCATTAACATCCGATAGGGTCAGCCCCCCCTCACAAGCACTGCCCGACTCCCCGACCGTGACGTCCGATCGACCCTCGACTCTACCCTGGTCGATCACCCCGTCCGTCGCGTCCTCATTCCGTTCCTTTAAAATATCTTTTTTATTCTTGTGAATTTTGTTACCACGAGTAGGCCGTAAAGTCGGACCACCCACACAGTGACGGCGTGCGCGGACTAGGCAACTGACATACAACAGCGCTTTGCCATGACGCTGAGGGGAGCTGTTAACGACTAGTTTCTTTTTGCATTAACTAGCCACCCAGGCCCTCGGCACTGCTACCTTCACGTTGACCTTAAAAGTGCATATGTCGCGCACCAACCACTGGTAAAGCCCCAACCTTACAAGGGGCGAACCCGCGGGCTGGCATGACGTGCTATATATACTGATAATGGACCGGACAGTATACATTCCCACCACCTCATTATCCTGACAAGATGAGTAACCTTTAGTCGCACTCTTCAGTATTCATAACCTCCTGCGAAGACGTATCCAGATACATCATCTCAGTAGATCAGAACCGTAGAGTACACTTAAGCCCTCGCATCTCGACAAGATTGTTACCCAGTCGAGGGTTCAAAGACTATCAATCGTCGAAAGAACTGCAACCAGATTAAATTTATCAACCGTAGTACCTTTTGAAACTTTCGAATAGGAACAATTTTGCTGATTTTATTAAAAATTTCTACTAATATGGCACAACATCTTTATTCTTAACTATCAATCTTGGCGTAGGTAGGTAGAAAGGCAGGTGTGAGGTCTCCTTCACACCTTCACCTAGAGACCAATATGGTCCATTGTAATGCCTTGTTTAGATATAGATAGCTGGAAAGTAGGTAAAATAAACAGCGAAAGCATAAGAAAAGAAGATCGGACCAAACCAAAGTAGTAAATTGCAGTTTTTTTTAGAGAAGATTTTGCCCAATCATATAATTGTGTATTGGAGAAATTATTGCTTTACTTGCAGGACTGGTGCGCTTCGCTAAACGCTTGAGGTTTTCTCCAATACCGTCACATGGCCTCTTTCCGTAAGAAGTTGCTTAAAAGTGTATTTCGGCTTCCGTAATAAAATTATGTTTGTAATAAAATAGATTCGCAAAATTTAATAAATTTTTAAATATATATATATATATATATATATATATATACATATATTACTTTCGACGCATATATATTTTCCAATATGTATCATGCTTTATCTCATCTGAGATCATAACAATGTTTCCGTGTTTTACTTCACTACCATCTCTGTAATAAAAAATCGAAGTCAGAAGTGTTGCTTGGTCGTTGTTCCAATGAAAAAATTGGGCAGAATCTTGAACTACAAAACTATAGTTTTCTGCAAAATCATACTGTACGATTATTTTACTTTCACAGATACTCTCCCAAATTTTTATTTGTATTGTTTAGATACGTTACTATTTGATATTTTTTTTTCAATGTTTATTGGTTTAATAGATAGATGTCGTGACAAAAAATTTTTTAAAATACAGGTTTTACCCGTTTACTCCCCAAAAGGGTCGAATTTCAAAAAAGTACCAGACACCTGTCCGCTTTTTTTTATTGAACAACAATAAGTACTAAATTTTCTTGGGGTTAGCGGGATCGATTTGGCGAGAGCCCAGCCTCCGGTCCAAATGTCAACTTTTTAGCTCTTGGAGTTTAGGATAAGTGATAATGAAGCAGTCAGTAACGTTACAATTTTATATATATATATAGATAGATAGATGAAAAATATTTTAATAAAAAAGTAACAAAATTAGGAACGATTTTCACTCCTTTAGGGATCGAATTTCGAAAAAGTACCAAATTCGTATTTTTATTTTTTAGATGAGTTACGAATGTGATATAATTCTTATTTCTATGTTTATTGGTTTAAGAGATATATGGCGTAACAAAAAAGTTTCAAAATACAGGTTTTATCCGTTTGCTCTTTATTTCAAAAAAGTGCTAGACACCTGTCCGCTTATTTTTTAGTGAACAATAATAGGTTTAAATTTTTTTGTATCTCATTAGCTTAGCTGATATGAGGTAAGCGTGATTGATTTGGCGAGAGGCCTGCGTCCGGTCAAAATTTCAACTTTTTAGCTTCAGGCGTTTAGGTTGTGCAATGAAAGATAAATAGATGGGGAAAAAATATCTTTGAAAAAGTAACAAAATTAGGTACGATTTTCACCCCTTAAACGTTCGAATTTCGAAAAAGTACCAAAGTTTCACTTGTATTTTTAGACAAGTTACGAATTTTATATATGTAATTTGTATTTCTATGTGCATTAATTTTAACGATACATGGGGGCAAATTTTACTCCCCAAAAGGGTCAAGTTTCAAAATAGTACCGGACACCTGTTCTCTTTTTTTATTTAATGAACAACAATAAGTATTAAATTAAAAAAGTACTACTTTAATTAAAAATTTACCAGTTAGAGAAAGAAAAAGTACCAAAAATCCCCCTAACAGATTCTCATTTACTCTTCCATGTTTAATTTTATGTTTCTAGATCCAATATTAACAGCAAATCAAAAAGGACCACGTAAAGCACAAAAAAATACCGAAAATTGCCTCTTACAGATGCTCATTCACTCAAAGTTTTGCTTTTTTAATTTTATGTTTGTAGATGCAATGCTAACAAAAATTCAATAAGTACCTGTTGGCAAACTATACAGTACCAAAAAAACACTCTTACAGATTCTCATTCACTTGGGAACTTGCATGTTTAATTTTATGTTTATAGGTCCAATTTTAACGGAAATTCAAAGAGTAACAGGCAAAAAACGAAAAAGTACCAAAAAGATCCCTCTAACGAATTCTCATTCACTCACTTCCATGTTTAATTTTATGTTAATAGGTCTAATATTAACCAAAATTAAAAAAGTACCAGTTAAAGAACGAAAGAGTTCCAAAAAGATCCCTCTAACAAATTCTTATTCACTCAGGACTTTGCATGTTAAGTTTTATGTTTCTAGGTCTAATACTAGCGGAAATTTAAAAAGTACCAGTTGAACAGCAAAAAGTACCAAAAAGTACCTGCATAGGTTCTTATCCACTCAGGACATTGCATGTTGAAGTTTATGTTTCTAGGTCCAATATTAACGATAATTACAAAAAATTACCAGTTGTGGATCCAAAGAGCTAAAGTAAGAAATTAAATTTCCCGTATTTCCCCTTTTTGGTACTTTTTTCTCCCCATTGAAGCATAAAAAATTTCAATATTTAATACGTATATGTCATTATATAAAAAAAATGTTTTGTAAAAAAGTACCAAAAATAGTTACGGTTTTTACCCCCTTAAACGTCCGAATTTCGAAAAAGTACCAAATTCGTATTTGGATTTTTTAGATAAGTTTCAAATGTGATATATCCCTTATTTCTGCGTTTATGGGTTTAAAAGATAGATGGGGTGACAAAAAAGTACCGAAGTACAGGTTTTACCCGTTTACTCCGTAAAAGGGCTGAATTCCAAAAAGTACAAGACACCTTTCCGCTTATTTTTCTAAAGAACCAATATAAGTATTAAATTGTTTGTGGATCTGTTTTAGTTTTGGGGATATAAGGTTACCGAATTTACCCGTTTTTACCATTTTTTACGCCCTAAACATTCGAATTTCCAAAAATCCCGTCTTAGTGGATCGATTTGGGGAAAGGCCAACCCCTGGTCCAAATTTCAAGTTTTTAGCTCTGAGGGATTTTTGAAAATTTTGGACAAACTGGAAGACCTTACAGGATGGGACATACCTCATTTTAAAGCTAATTACGCCCAAATTTTTAATCTGTTTTACTTTTGGAGAAAAAAACCTCTGGGCTATTTTTAAAACATTTTTTAAGTTCTCATATGTACTAGTAGTGATTCTCTGAGGGATTTTTGAACATTTTGGACAAACTGGAAGACCTTACAGGATGGGACATACCTCATTTTAAAGCTAATTACGCCCAAATTTGTAGTCTATTTTGCTTTTGGAGAAAAAAACCTCTGGACTTGAAAGCAAGAGACTTTCAAAAATAACTTATTTCGCTTTTCTTCCACTAAATTAACTTTTTTTTTTTTTACACATGTTCTTATTTTTTAGGTTGAATTTCTGTTGAAAAAAATAAAATAAAGAACAATTTTACCGAAAAAATTTTCTCGGAAAATAAACGAAAAATAGTTAAAATATGCATGAAACGCCCTCTGGTGGTGGTCATAGGTAAAAATAAAGATCAGAAATTAATTTCTCGACCCCAAAAACCCCCCATATACACATAAAAAAGATAATTAGTCAATTCACAAGGTATCCTAACATGTCATATTGTCAAAATGTCCTAATATTTCACAATGGTTTAAAAATATTGTTGTACGGCTCAGCCGCTCAGCGCTGGACTTTTCTGATTAATTACGACAGCACAATAAACACAGCAAGCAACGTTCTATTTATTTAAGACACTTTTTGTTAACAAACCAACAACAATATTTTTAAACCATTGTGAAATATTAGGACATTTTGACAATATGACATGTTAGGATACCTTGTGAATTGACTAAATATAACAATGATTAAAAAATCGAATTTTGAATCAAAATGATGTTACAGACTCGAAAATCGAGATAGACCTATGATTCCTTCACCAAAGTTGCTTAGAATTGTCCATAGAATCATCCTAGGGGGCGGCTCTAATCGAATTTTTCGGCTCCATACAATTGGCCCGTCCTAATATATATATATATATACTAGCATTTAACCCGCTAATTCGTTAGCGTCTCCTTTTCTTTCGTGTACATATTTTTACGCCAAATTACGATTTTCACCTCTTTAACAATCGAGTTTCGAAAATGTACCAAATTTTTATTTGTATTGTTTAGATACGTTACTATTTGATATTTTTTTTTCAATGTTTATTGGTTTAATAGATAGATGTCGTGACAAAAATTTTTTTAAAATACAGGTTTTACCCGTTTACTCCCCAAAAGGGTCGAATTTCAAAAAAGTACCAGACACCTGTCCGCTTTTTTTTATTGAACAACAATAAGTACTAAATTTTCTTGGGGTTAGCGGGATCGATTTGGCGAGAGCCCAGCCTCCGGTCCAAATGTCAACTTTTTAGCTCTTGGAGTTTAGGATAAGTGATAATGAAGCAGTCAGTAACGTTACAATTTTATATATGTATATAGATAGATAGATGAAAAATATTTTAATAAAAAAGTAACAAAATTAGGAACGATTTTCACTCCTTTAGGGATCGAATTTCGAAAAAGTACCAAATTCGTATTTTTATTTTTTAGATGAGTTACGAATGTGATATAATTTTTATTTCTATGTTTATTGGTTTAAGAGATATATGGCGTAACAAAAAAGTTTCAAAATACAGGTTTTATCCGTTTGCTCTTTATTTCAAAAAAGTGCTAGACACCTGTCCGCTTATTTTTTAGTGAACAATAATAGGTTTAAATTTTTTTGTATCTCATTAGCTTAGCTGATATGAGGTAAGCGTGATTGATTTGGCGAGAGGCCTGCGTCCGGTCAAAATTTCAACTTTTTAGCTTCAGGCGTTTAGGTTGTGCAATGAAAGATAAATAGATGGGGAAAAAATATCTTTGAAAAAGTAACAAAATTAGGTACGATTTTCACCCCTTAAACGTTCGAATTTCGAAAAAGTACCAAAGTTGCACTTGTATTTTTAGACAAGTTACGAATTTTATATATGTAATTTGTATTTCTATGTGCATTAATTTTAACGATACATGGGGGCAAATTTTACTCCCCAAAAGGGTCAAGTTTCAAAATAGTACCGGACACCTGTTCTCTTTTTTTATTTAATGAACAACAATAAGTATTAAATTAAAAAAGTACTACTTTAATTAAAAATTTACCAGTTAGAGAAAGAAAAAGTACCAAAAATCCCCCTAACAGATTCTCATTTACTCTTCCATGTTTAATTTTATGTTTCTAGATCCAATATTAACAGCAAATCAAAAAGGACCACGTAAAGCACAAAAAAATACCGAAAATTGCCTCTTACAGATGCTCATTCACTCAAAGTTTTGCTTTTTTAATTTTATGTTTGTAGATGCAATGCTAACAAAAATTCAATAAGTACCTGTTGGCAAACCATACAGTACCAAAAAAACACTCTTACAGATTCTCATTTACTTGGGAACTTGCATGTTTAATTTTATGTTTATAGGTCCAATTTTAACGGAAATTCAAAGAGTAACAGGCAAAAAACGAAAAAGTACCAAAAAGATCCCTCTAACGAATTCTCATTCACTCACTTCCATGTTTAATTTTATGTTAATAGGTCTAATATTAACCAAAATTAAAAAAGTACCAGTTAAAGAACGAAAGAGTTCCAAAAAGATCCCTCTAACAAATTCTTATTCACTCAGGACTTTGCATGTTAAGTTTTATGTTTCTAGGTCTAATACTAACGGAAATTTAAAAAGTACCAGTTGAACAGCAAAAAGTACCTGCATAGGTTCTTATCCACTCAGGACATTGCATGTTGAAGTTTATGTTTCTAGGTCCAATATTAACGATAATTACAAAAAATTACCAGTTGTGGATCCAAAGAGCTAAAGTAAGAAATTAAATTTCCCGTATTTCCCCTTTTTGGTACTTTTTTCTCCCCATTGAAGCATAAAAAATTTCAATATTTAATACGTATATGTCATTATATAAAAAAAATGTTTTGTAAAAAAGTACCAAAAATAGTTACGGTTTTTACCCCCTTAAACGTCCGAATTTCGAAAAAGTACCAAATTCGTATTTGGATTTTTTAGATAAGTTTCAAATGTGATATATCCCTTATTTCTGCGTTTATGGGTTTAAAAGATAGATGGGGTGACAAAAAAGTACCGAAGTACAGGTTTTACCCGTTTACTCCGTAAAAGGGCTGAATTCCAAAAAGTACAAGACACCTTTCCGCTTATTTTTCTAAAGAACCAATATAAGTATTAAATTGTTTGTGGATCTGTTTTAGTTTTGGAGATATAAGGTTACCGAATTTACCCGTTTTTACCATTTTTTACGCCCTAAACATTCGAATTTCCAAAAATCCCGTCTTAGTGGATCGATTTGGGGAAAGGCCAACCCCTGGTCCAAATTTCAAGTTTTTAGCTCTGAGGGATTTTTGAAAATTTTGGACAAACTGGAAGACCTTACAGGATGGGACATACCTCATTTTAAAGCTAATTACGCCCAAATTTTTAATCTGTTTTACTTTTGGAGAAAAAAACCTCTGGGCTATTTTTAAAACATTTTTTAAGTTCTCATATGTACTAGTAGTGATTCTCTGAGGGATTTTTGAACATTTTGGACAAACTGGAAGACCTTACAGGATGGGACATACCTCATTTTAAAGCTAATTACGCCCAAATTTGTAGTCTATTTTGCTTTTGGAGAAAAAAACCTCTGGACTTGAAAGCAAGAGACTTTCAAAAATAACTTATTTCGCTTTTCTTCCACTAAATTAACTTTTTTTTTTTTACACATGTTCTTATTTTTTAGGTTGAATTTCTGTTGAAAAAAATAAAATAAAGAACAATTTTACCGAAAAAATTTTCTCGGAAAATAAACGAAAAATAGTTAAAATATGCATGAAACGCCCTCTGGTGGTGGTCATAGGTAAAAATAAAGATCAGAAATTAATTTCTCGACCCCAAAAACCCCCCATATACACATAAAAAAGATAATTAGTCAATTCACAAGGTATCCTAACATGTCATATTGTCAAAATGTCCTAATATTTCACAATGGTTTAAAAATATTGTTGTACGGCTCAGCCGCTCAGCGCTGGACTTTTCTGATTAATTACGACAGCACAATAAACACAGCAAGCAACGTTCTATTTATTTAAGACACTTTTTGTTAACAAACCAACAACAATATTTTTAAACCATTGTGAAATATTAGGACATTTTGACAATATGACATGTTAGGATACCTTGTGAATTGACTAAATATAACAATGATTAAAAAATCGAATTTTGAATCAAAATGATGTTACAGACTCGAAAATCGAGATAGACCTATGATTCCTTCACCAAAGTTGCTTAGAATTGTCCATAGAATCATCCTAAGGGGCGGCTCTAATCGAATTTTTCGGCTCCATACAATTGGCCCGCCCTAATATATATATATATATACTAGCATTTAACCCGCTAATTCGTTAGCGTCTCCTTTTCTTTCGTGTACATATTTTTACGCCAAATTACGATTTTCACCTCTTTAACAATCGAGTTTCGAAAATGTACCAAATTTTTATTTGTATTTTTTAGATACGTTACGTATTTGATATTTTTTTTTCAATGTTTATTGGTTTAATAGATAGATGTCGTGACAAAAAATGTTTTAAAATACAGGTTTTACCCGTTTACTCCCCAAAAGGGTCGAATTTCAAAAATGTACCAGACACCTGTCCGCTTTTTTTTTATTGAACAGCAATAAGTACTAAATTTTCTTGGGGTCTTTTTTAGCGGCATATGGGGTTAGCGGGATCGATTTGGCGAGAGCCCAGCCTCCGGTCCAAATGTCAACTTTTTAGCTCTTGGAGTTTAGGATAAGTGATAATGAAGCAGTCAGTAACGTTACAATTTTATATATGTATATAGATAGATAGATGAAAAATATTTTAATAAAAAAGTAACAAAATTAGGAACGATTTTCACTCCTTTAGGGATCGAATTTCGAAAAAGTACCAAATTCGTATTTTTATTTTTTAGATGAGTTACGAATGTGATATAATTTTTATTTCTATGTTTATTGGTTTAAGAGATATATGGCGTAACAAAAAAGTTTCAAAATACAGGTTTTATCCGTTTGCTCTTTATTTCAAAAAAGTGCTAGACACCTGTCCGCTTATTTTTTAGTGAACAATAATAGGTTTAAATTTTTTTGTATCTCATTAGCTTAGCTGATATGAGGTAAGCGTGATTGATTTGGCGAGAGGCCTGCGTCCGGTCAAAATTTCAACTTTTTAGCTTCAGGCGTTTAGGTTGTGCAATGAAAGATAAATAGATGGTGAAAAAATATCTTTGAAAAAGTAACAAAATTAGGTACGATTTTTACCCCTTAAACGTTCGAATTTCGAAAAAGTACCAAAGTTGCACTTGTATTTTTAGACAAGTTACGAATTTTATATATGTAATTTGTATTTCTATGTGCATTAATTTTAACGATACATGGGGGCAAATTTTACTCCCCAAAAGGGTCAAGTTTCAAAATAGTAACGGACACCTGTTCTCTTTTTTTATTTAATGAACAACAATAAGTATTAAATTAAAAAAGTACTACTTTAATTAAAAATTTACCAGTTAGAGAAAGAAAAAGTACCAAAAATCCCCCTTACAGATTCTCATTTACTCTTCCATGTTTAATTTTATGTTTCTAGATCCAATATTAACAGCAAATCAAAAAGGACCACGTAAAGCACAAAAAAGTACCGAAAATTGCCTCTTACAGATGCTCATTCACTCAAAGTTTTGCTTTTTTAATTTTATGTTTGTAGATGCAAAAGGTGTCTTGTACTTTTTGGAATTCAGCCCTTTTACGGAGTAAACGGGTAAAACCTGTACTTCGGTACTTTTTTGTCACCCCATCTATCTTTTAAACCCATAAACGCAGAAATAAGGGATATATCACATTTGAAACTTATCTAAAAAATCCAAATACGAATTTGGTACTTTTTCGAAATTCGGACGTTTAAGGGGGTAAAAACCGTAACTATTTTTGGTACTTTTTTACAAAACATTTTTTTTATATAATGACATATACGTATTAAATATTGAAATTTTTTATGCTTCAATGGGGAGAAAAAAGTACCAAAAAGGGGAAATACGGGAAATTTAATTTCTTACTTTAGCTCTTTGGATCCACAACTGGTAATTTTTTGTAATTATCGTTAATATTGGACCTAGAAACATAAACTTCAACATGCAATGTCCTGAGTGGGTAAGAACCTATGCAGGTACTTTTTGGTACTTTTTGCTGTTCAACTGGTACTTTTTAAATTTCCGTTAGTATTAGACCTAGAAACATAAAACTTAACATGCAAAGTCCTGAGTGAATAAGAATTTGTTAGAGGGATCTTTTTGGAACTCTTTCGTTCTTTAACTGGTACTTTTTTAATTTTGGTTAATATTAGACCTATTAACATAAAATTAAACATGGAAGTGAGTGAATGAGAATTCGTTAGAGGGATCTTTTTGGTACTTTTTCGTTTTTTGCCTGTTACTCTTTGAATTTCCGTTAAAATTGGACCTATAAACATAAAATTAAACATGCAAGTTCCCAAGTGAATGAGAATCTGTAAGAGTGTTTTTTTGGTACTGTATGGTTTGCCAACAGGTACTTATTGAATTTTTGTTAGCATTGCATCTACAAACATAAAATTAAAAAAGCAAAACTTTGAGTGAATGAGCATCTGTAAGAGGCAATTTTCGGTATTTTTTTGTGCTTTACGTGGTCCTTTTTGATTTGCTGTTAATATTGGATCTAGAAACATAAAATTAAACATGGAAGAGTAAATGAGAATCTGTTAGGGGGATTTTTGGTACTTTTTCTTTCTCTAACTGGTAAATTTTTAATTAAAGTAGTACTTTTTTAATTTAATACTTATTGTTGTTCATTAAATAAAAAAAGAGAACAGGTGTCCGTTACTATTTTGAAACTTGACCCTTTTGGGGAGTAAAATTTGCCCCCATGTATCGTTAAAATTAATGCACATAGAAATACAAATTACATATATAAAATTCGTAACTTGTCTAAAAATACAAGTGCAACTTTGGTACTTTTTCGAAATTCGAACGTTTAAGGGGTAAAAATCGTACCTAATTTTGTTACTTTTTCAAAGATATTTTTTCACCATCTATTTATCTTTCATTGCACAACCTAAACGCCTGAAGCTAAAAAGTTGAAATTTTGACCGGACGCAGGCCTCTCGCCAAATCAATCACGCTTACCTCATATCAGCTAAGCTAATGAGATACAAAAAAATTTAAACCTATTATTGTTCACTAAAAAATAAGCGGACAGGTGTCTAGCACTTTTTTGAAATAAAGAGCAAACGGATAAAACCTGTATTTTGAAACTTTTTTGTTACGCCATATATCTCTTAAACCAATAAACATAGAAATAAAAATTATATCACATTCGTAACTCATCTAAAAAATAAAAATACGAATTTGGTACTTTTTCGAAATTCGATCCCTAAAGGAGTGAAAATCGTTCCTAATTTTGTTACTTTTTTATTAAAATATTTTTCATCTATCTATCTATATACATATATAAAATTGTAACGTTACTGACTGCTTCATTATCACTTATCCTAAACTCCAAGAGCTAAAAAGTTGACATTTGGACCGGAGGCTGGGCTCTTGCCAAATCGATCCCGCTAACCCCAAGAAAATTTAGTACTTATTGTTGTTCAATAAAAAAAAGCGGACAGGTGTCTGGTACTTTTTTGAAATTCGACCCTTTTGGGGAGTAAACGGGTAAAACCTGTATTTTAAAAAATTTTTTGTCACGACATCTATCTATTAAACCAATAAACATTGAAAAAATAATATCAAATAGTAACGTATCTAAACAATACAAATAAAAATTTGGTACATTTTCGAAACTCGATTGTTAAAGAGGTGAAAATCGTAATTTGGCGTAAAAATATGTACACGAAAGAAAAGGAGACGCTAACGAATTAGCGGGTTAAATGCTAGTATATATATATATATATTAGGGCGGGCCAATTGTATGGAGCCGAAAAATTCGATTAGAGCCGCCCCCTAGGATGATTCTATGGACAATTCTAAGCAACTTTGGTGAAGGAATCATAGGTCTATCTCGATTTTCGAGTCTGTAACATCATTTTGATTCAAAATTCGATTTTTTAATCATTGTTATATTATCTTTTTTATGTGTATATGGGGGGTTTTTGGGGTCGAGAAATTAATTTCTGATCTTTATTTTTACCTATGACCACCACCAGAGGGCGTTTCATGCATATTTTAACTATTTTTCGTTTATTTTCCGAGAAAATTTTTTCGGTAAAATTGTTCTTTATTTTATTTTTTTCAACAGAAATTCAACCTAAAAAATAAGAACATGTGTAAAAAAAATAAAAGTTAATTTAGTGGAAGAAAAGCGAAATAAGTTATTTTTGAAAGTCTCTTGCTTTCAAGTCCAGAGGTTTTTTTCTCCAAAAGCAAAATAGACTACAAATTTGGGCGTAATTAGCTTTAAAATGAGGTATGTCCCATCCTGTAAGGTCTTCCAGTTTGTCCAAAATGTTCAAAAATCCCTCAGAGAATCACTACTAGTACATATGAGAACTTAAAAAATGTTTTAAAAATAGCCCAGAGGTTTTTTTCTCCAAAAGCAAAACAGATTAAAAATTTGGGCGTAATTTGCTTTAAAATGAGGTATGTCCCATCCTGTAAGGTCTTCCAGTTTGTCCAAAATTTTCAAAAATCCCTCAGAGAATCACTACTAGTACATCTGAGAACTTAAAATTTTTTTTAAAAATAGCCCAGAGGTTTTTTTCTCCAAAAGCAAAATAGATTACAAATTTGGGCGTAATTAGCTTTAAAATGAGGTATGTCCCATCTTGTAAGGTCTTCCAATTTGTCCAAAATTTTCAAAAATCCCTCAGAGAATCACTACTAGTACATCTTTTTTTTTTTTTTTTTTTTTTTTTTCATTATTTATTTATTGAAATTCATATATTAAATATGAACTAACAATAATTAATCAAATCTTATCCTAATATTTGCTTTATGTCCTGCCAGTGCCAAACACAAAAGATTTAGTCATCACGGTTTCTGTTTACATATATAGGTGTTTATCTGATTGGGTGAGTGCTGCAGTGTCTCTTCTTCTTAAGCGAGTGTGGCCGCCATAATTTAAAATATTTCTAGCTAATGGATTTGGGTGCAGTTCCAGCCTTTTTAAATATTTTACTGCATATTTCGTTATCATAGTTTTTACTAATGGCACATTGAGATCCTTGTGGATATTTGAGTTTTTGACGTACCAGGGGGCGGCTGTGATTATTCGAAGAAGTTTATTTTGGCGCCTTTGAATTTTTTCGATGTTAGAAGCCGAGGCAGTGCCCCATAACTGAATACCGTAGCACCAAATTGGCTTTAAGATAGAGTTGTAGAGTAGAAGTTTGCAATCGAGACTAAGAACAGAATTTCTTCCAATAAGCCAATTAATTTGGATTGCTTTTAGTTTCATTTGAGTTAATTTCGCTTCTATATGCCATTTCCACGTTAAACGCCGATCTAGATGTATACCGAGGTATTTTACATGCGAGTGTTGGGGTATTATTTGATTATTTATTTTAATAGGGGGGCATGTTTCCCGACGCAATGTGAAAGTTATATGTGCGCATTTTTGCTCATTGATCTTTATCCTCCACTTTTTTAACCACCTTTCTAGTTAAAATATATGATCCTGTAGATAACGAGATGCTTCTTGACAGTTTGCGTGTACGCTTAGAAAAGCTGTGTCGTCCGCAAATGTTGAGGTATGGGTGTAGCTGTTTGTTGGCAAGTCCGAAGTATAAATTAAGTATAATAGAGGGCCCAGGATGCTGCCTTGTGGGACTCCAGCGCTAATTGGCTGTGGAGAACTTAAAAATTCGCCTTCTTTTATAATAAATTGACGACCGACTAAGTAGCTTTGTAACAGCTTGTATATATTTGCTGGTAAGTTTTGCTGCAATTTCAGTAGTAAACCTTCATGCCAGACTTTATCAAAAGCTTGAGACACATCGATGAAGAGTGCTGAGCAATATTTTTTTTCTTCAAAGGCTTTTCTTATGACATTTACTATTCGATGAGTTTGTTCAATTGTGCTGTGTTTTCTTCTAAAACCGAATTGATGATTGGGAATACATCTGTTACCATTTAAAATCGGCGTTAATTTAGACACTAGAAGTTTCTCAAAAAGCTTTGATATATTAGACAATAAGCTTATAGGTCTATATGACTCAACTTTTGTGGGATCCTTTCCTGGTTTAGGTATCATGGTAAATAAGGATACTTTCCACTCTTGTGGGTAAAATAGCATTAAAAATTAGTAGAATAATTTTCTTTGCTATGCTGGGTAGCTCCAAAAGCATTTTGTTACTGATCTTATCAAAACCAGGGGCTTTCTTGGGGTTTAAATCATGAATAGCCTTCTCGATTTCTCTTACTTCAAACCTTAGTGGAACAGCTGATCTAACAGCAACAGGTGGTAACTCGACCGCAGTATCGAAAGATGTATGAGGGGTAAATACGGTTTTCAAATGATAAACGAAAATATTTCCTTTTTCTATGTCATTTCGTGCCCAACGTCCATTTAAGTTTCTTAATGGTGGTTTAGTGATAACTGGTCTTTTAAGATTTCTAGCTGCACGCCATAATGAGTAATCAGATTGAGGAGTTGCATCAAGTTCCTTAAGATATTTTTCCAGAGAAGCCGTTTTTTGAGACTGCAGTAAGTTTCTTAGCCTTTTTGTGCACTCTTTTAGTAAATTTTTAAGTTGAGGGGATCTGTGCAATTGCCACTCTCTTCGAACTCTCCTTTTTTCAGTCAAGAGACGCTCGACATCAGTAGAATATATTTTACTATTTTTGATATTTTTGCGGGCTATGCTAGAATGTTGAACAGCTAGTTTGAGATAATTGTCAAAATTTACAATAGAAAGATTCACATTCTCCGGTGTTCTAAGCGGAATATTTTCGGTGCAGTGGGTACTGAGATATTTTTTATATTTTAACCAATTTATTTGTGTGGCTGACGTCACTAAGTAACCAGACGGTGATACAATTCTATAAGGGTTTGATATGGTAAGAATTGTAGGTGTGTGATCAGAAGATAATTCTAAAGAAGCTTCAACGTGAATCGTTTCTGCGGGGATGTTTTTAACCACGCCAAAATCGATGACATCTGGAATTTTTTGCTGATCAGTAGGCCAATAAGTTGGTTGTCCACTCGCGACCACATTTAAATCACGACCCTTTGGTGTAATGAGCCGTGAACCCCAGAAGGTATGTTTAGCGTTGTAATCGCCAGCGGCTAGGAAACAGGGTCCTAATGATTTAAAATATTTATAATATTGGCTTTCTGATATTGAAAATCTAGGTGGAGAGTATAAAGATGAAAGTACAAAGTTTCGATTTAGCTCTTCAACACAAATATTCGTTGCTTGCAGATAATCTTCACGATGATCACACATTAAGTAGTGTTTGATTCGGGTTTTTATCAAAATAGCAGAACCTCCACAAGCTCTATCTCGAGGGTCCTTGGTATCATATAATATATAACCATTAATTTTAAACGTATTTCTTGAGGTCAAATGAGTTTCAGAAACCATCATTACATCAATTTGTTTACTTTTAAGAAAATATTCTAGTTCATTTTTATGTTGGCGAATGCCGTTTGCGTTCCAAAAACAAATTTTTAAACAATTCATGGCTTGTTAAGTACAGCTTGCAATAACATCGATTGCATTCTTAACATTTCCTGCATCATATTACCCATTGTATTCGTAAAGTTTGTTACTGTTTGTACTAGTGTTTCCATGGTTTTTTCTAGACGACTTAAATTAGAAACTGGGGTCTCATCATTATTTGGCAAATCACCTTGCATTGGCATATGGTTTGATTTTAGGACGTTAGCGTAGGATGTTCTGTTATTACTAGGCTGCGGTACCTGAATGTCATTAGTATTATTTTGATGTGTTTCCTGAATTTGAGGTGGATTAGGTTTCGGTCCAACCGAGCGCTTGACGATAGAGTATACAGGGCATCCTCTATAGTTGGCAGTGTGATTACCACCACAGTTGCTGCATTTTTTTACATTGGGGTCGTTTTTAGACTTATCGCAGAGAGCTGTACCATGCAATTCTCCACATACAACGCAAACAGGTGTTAAATGGCAGTATGCCTTAGTGTGACCAAATTCTTGGCAGTTTAAACATTGCACGGGACCGTTCCTTTTATGCGGCTCCTCTATCGTTATTTTCCTATACAGGATATATTTCAGACTGTAAATGGGATGAGTTTCGTTTTTTTTAAGCTTAACGTCGCCGGGTTCTAACTCCACTCGAAATAGTGGCTGGGGATTTTTTTCTCTATTTTTAATATTAACTACATTTTTAATTTTAAAGCCCTTCTCTTCTAAAAACGTTTTTATTTCACCTGGGTCTACGCATGAATCAATGCCCTTTATCACTACCTGAAGACCTTTACTGCTCTTCAGTTGGTATGTATAAAAGTTTTTTTTAGTGCTTCTAATTTAGTTATTACTTTACGAAAATCATCTTCACGATTAACTTATATTTTAGTTTCATTTATACTACCACGTTTTATTGCAGCTACATAAAAAGAATTTTCACCTATTACCGAGATCAAATTCTTTATTAAATCACTTGAGTTTTGCTCTCTAAGATATATCGGGGGTGGCTTAGAAGATTTTGTAACGTTTTGTGCTTCCGAGGATTCCTCTTCCAAAATTGCAAACCGATTTTGAGAACTTATTCTATCAGCTGTACCCTCTTTTAAAACTTTTGGGACAGAAGCAACTGCAGAAGAAGTTGGGCTGCGACCCCGTTTTAGCACTGTTATGTACCTATCCATTCCAACTTGTACTTGAGGCTTTTGACCGCTTTTCACCTGTGATACTGAGTTTTCCATCATGCCTGATTTGGGGGTAATCTTTTCATCACTTGTTAAAATCGTTTCTGCAACTGAGGCACCGCTTGCAGGTTTTATATTTTTTATTGTATTCAAATCAAACGTATTATTAGACACCGAAGGTGATACAGAGTTTTCTATTGTGCCTGATTGAGGGTTAATATTTTTATCACTAGTACATCTGAGAACTTAAAAAATGTTTTAAAAATAGCCCAGAGGTTTTTTTCTCCAAAAGCAAAACAGATTACAAATTTGGGCGTAATGAGCTTTAAAATGAGGTATGTCCCACCCTGTAAGGTCTTCCAGTTTGTCTAAAATTTTTAAAAATCCCTCAGAGAATCACTACTAGTACATCTGAGAACTTACAAAATTTTTTAAAAATAGCCCAGAGGTTTTTTTTTCCAAAAGCAAAATAGATTACAAATTTGGGCGTAATTAGCTTTAAAATGAGGTATGTCCCATCCTGTAAAACCAGTTTGAAGACCAGTTTGTCCACATATTGTATTTGTAATACAATTTTTAAGTTCTTTCAAATTTCATTAAATATGTAACAAATACGAAGATACAAATGTATGTATTTAATAATTTGATATTTGAAATATGTCACAAATACGAAAACATTTAATAGCTTGTCAAAAACATATTTGGAAAAATGTCCCAAATACGAAAAACGTATTTGAAATATGTGAATACGCAAGATGTTACGTTGAAACATATTTAGTTCGACATATTTATCTTCACCCACATTAAATTTGGTACATTTTCGAAACTCGATTGTTAAAGAGGTGAAAATCGTACATATTACAAGAAAGCGGGTTAAAGCCTAGAAACATAAACGTTGGCGTAAAAATATGTCCACGAAAGTTAAATGCTAGTATATATATATGTATATACATATATATATATATTAGAGCGGGCCAATTTGTATGGAGCCGAAAAATTCGATTAGAGCCGCCCCCTAGGATGATTCTATGGACAATTCTAAGCAACTTTGGTGAAGGAACCTTAGGTCTATCTCGATTTTCGAGTCTCCCTCTTTTCAAAAAATGATTTTTTCCCTATAACATAATTTTGATTCAAAATTCGATTTTTTATTCATTGTTATATTATCTTTTTTATGTGTATATGGGGGGTTTTTGGGGTCGAGAAATTCATTTTTGATCTTTATTTTTACCTATGACCACCACCAGAGGGCGTTTCACGAATGTTGGAAGTTGGGTACATTGCTTGACAAGTATCAAATCGAAACTAAACATCCAAAAATCGCCACATTCAGCACATTCGTGCAAACTCAAAAGAATTATTTTACATCGGCAAATATCAATGTGACTTGAAGGCAGCATTATGCTCATGTGGATTGATTCCAGATCATTTGAAAGAGTTTATGCAAGATCAAAAAAAATGTCAGAAGATTGAGGATACCGGAATTCGTGCCAGAAGTTGAAGAGCCAGCACCAACGTCAACAATAATACCAACATCCGTTGATGAGAGTCATTTAGCATATGAACCAAGTACTGATACAGATGAGCCAAGTTCAAATCCACAAGATGTTCCGCCAATGATACGAGGACCGTATACTCCCAGATACGATGCTTCGAACTTCGCTGCGATGTGTGATCGATTTGGTGTGTCGAACAATATTTAGAATACGATGATCCACCATTGCATGATCCAAGAATTCCGGTCCCAACGGAAAGACATGTTCAATTGCTGGCTAGCGTTTCTAAACGTGTTTTTGAAAAAAGTCGACACAGTGTTATGGCATCAGAAAGCCGTTCAAAATACCCCAGACTTGAAAGCAAGAAAGACTTTCAAAAATAACTTATTTCGCTTTTCTTCCACTAAATTAACTTTTTTTTACACATGTTCTTATTATTTAGGTTGAATTTCTGTTGAAAAAATAGAATAAAGATCAATTTTACCGAAAAAATTTTCTCGGAAAATAGACGAAAAATAGTTAAAATATGCATGAAACGCCCTTTGATGGTGGTCATAGGTAAAAATAAAGATCAAAAATGAATTTCTCGACCCCAAAAACCCCCCATATACACATAAAAAAGATAATATAACAATGAATAAAAAATCGAATTTTGAATCAAAATTATGTTACAGGGAAAAAATAATTTTTTGAAAAGTGGGAGACTCGAAAATCGAGATAGACCTATGGTTCCTTCACCAAAGTTGCTTAGAATAAAGATCAATTTTACCGAAAAAATTTTCTCGGAAAATAGACGAAAAATAGATAAAATATGCATGAAACGCCCTCTGGTGGTGGTCATAGGTAAAAATAAAGATCAAAAATGAATTTCTCGACCCCAAAAACCCCCCATATACACATAAAAAAGAATAAACAATGAATAAAAAATCGAATTTTGAATCAAAATGATATTACAGGGAAAAAATCATTTTTTGAAATGTGTGTAACGATTCATTATTGTATTTGTATGGGAATGGTGCTACCTATTATATCCGGCCGTGCTCGTCTTTGGGGGGGTGTGCTGTATTCCCATGTAAAAGTTTCTAACAGAAAAAAAAATTTTAGAATCAGCTACAAAAATTTTAATTTAGGTAGCTATAAGACTATTAATGATTTACAAAGAAAAGATAGAAGTAGAATTGAAAGAAGGTTTGGTTGGTATCTGCAGTGTAGCTCAAGCTGGAAGTCGCTACACAGATTCCATGCCCACCCACCATGCTGACAGAAATTAATATGTTGGTTGTCAGCCCAAAATAAAATAAAAATTTAAAAAAAAAACTACTTAACTATTCATAACCTACTTCACCTTTCGCAATTTATAAAAATTACCAAAGTTCAAAATTTTGGTGGCACAATTTTATTAACATAAATAAATAAAAAAAAAATTTAAGTTATTTTATCAATTTAATGGTCACCAAATAAAAAAAAAATAAATTAATAAATAACAACAATATATAAAATAATTATTTAACGGATATGAAAATTAAAAAAAAAAAACAAAATTTGGGTTGAAATGTTAAATCTTTAGAAAGAGAATGTGTAAATGAGGTTAGGGTGTCAATTAACATGTAATATGAAAACTTTCACAATGGCATTAAACAAAATTTAACATTAACAATTGAAAATGGCAACACTACGGTGCTTATATGTTATTTTTAAAATTAATCAATTAACAGATTTATTTTATAAAAGGATTCATATTACATTAAAAAAATAAAAAAAAATTTAGTGCAAAAAGGATTTTAAATATGGTATATAAACAAATATCTCAACTTACTTAAGCATGGTCCAACGATGTCAGCTGGCGCCGGTTGACAAATTACCGTAGACAGAAAATATTCAATATACCTTACTTATGTTGAGAGGCTAAGTATGTATGAGCGATTCCTGCTATCACAGAGAGTTTTTTTTGTTTTTTCCTTTCTGTGATTAACAAAAATCACTCAACACATACATTGTTAATTTGTTTTGTAAATTATTTAATTGTTCAATTTATAATAGTGTGTTATTGTTCGGTGTATGTCTAAAAGTTTTTAAGTTTATGTTTCCTATATATAAGTTAATGTGTATTGTCTGAATGTAAAAAAAAATATATTTGCAAACTAATTTTTGCATTAAGTAAGGTGACCAAATAACAATTCCGGTGAAAACAACAAAGATAAAACTTAATATAAAAAACTAATATAGAGCAATTCCATATGAAAACGATCAAAATTAGCAAATTTTTGGACGACCCCTCTCCGATTTTAAAATAAATAGTCTCAATCGATTTTTTTTTTTTATAGTGACTGGTTTAGTGGTGGTGTACACCACTGTCATGTGACAAAATTGAAGAATTCTTCATAAGGGACCTCATTGAAAGTTGTTTTAAAAAAAACTACTAAAGCGATCGCAACGAGTGATAGCTCGTTGGAAAGGTATTGAATCAGGCTTTAATTGAAAAATAAAATTTTCCTAATTTTTCTTAGAAATTTACCTTTAAATTTTCCCAAGAAAATTAAATTTTCCGATTTTCCACAGAAGCTCCTAAATTTTCCGGCTAATTTTTTTTTTTTGGATTCCTCATAATTTTTGCTTTAAGAATCAGCAATAAAAAAATGGGCCCCGACTCCTTGTTTGGACAGGAGAAGAGCATTTAAGAGACCACCTTGTTAAAAATACATTTTAAAAATTATTTTACTGTTAAAAATACATTTATGAAGAAAAAATCTTTCTTATTTTGCTGCTTATACTTAATTACAATATTTATTAAAAATTTCAATTGTCTTGGCATCATTATAAAATTAAAGTAACTTTAAATTTAGCACGTCGGCAGACGAAGAGTACCGCTTTACATTAATTGACATATCAGAAATATTTGGTATGAAGCAATGAAACTTTTGCGTTCCAGTTATAGTTTTTACATTATTATATCTGTTTTGAATTCGTCGCTCCATGGCATCGTGTTCTTTTTGAGTGCATAAAACTGTGTTAATGGCAGTTTCCTTGCTTTGAATCCACGAAAACAAATGTTGTACATTTAAGATCTGGTCAGTATATGGCCTTTGCAAACTTGCCTTAGTCGCCATGCGTTTTAGGGTTCCCCCTAACGCATCGCATGGGCCCTTACCGTGGGACGTCGCGAAAAAGTGCCACTCGACCTTGCAGTTTTGTTCTTCTTCAATTATGCAAAGATTGTAAAAATTTTTCTTATTCTTGTACTGAGAAGCCGCGCCGTCTGAGAAAAACGTTACTTTGTCGATTGCATCGAATTTTGATCTTAAGAATTCAAACAGTTTCATTTGAAATAAATAAACGGACACATAATTATGAGCTAAACTCTCCGCGACAACAACAAGGCTTACGGTCTGTAGTTCGTTATCTTCGTTTTTGAAATAAATGCAAAAAGGATGCACCGTGCACTGGTCGTTTGCCCAGTGATTAGCCTGAATTTCATCCTGAACGAGAAAAGTGTAATTCTCGGCAGTCGCTTATCACAATAAATTCATTTTGGGCTAATTTCTCCTTACTTTCCTTTAGAAATTTCGATTGCATCTCGGATATGAAATGGTGCGCCTTCAATTCATTCAACTTGAATCCGAATTCCTCGATGAATTCCGGAATCTGCTTTACCACGGTCTCAAGGGAACATCTGCCGCTGCTAATTATCCACTGTTTGAAATGCACCTCCTGAATTAACAGCTGTTCAAACTTTTCCGCCAAATATTGCTCTAGCACGTCAATCTTCGGACAATTGTCGCATTTGGACAGATGACAATTTTCCGTGGGGTATGCGCACAACGACTTCGACAGGAGGTCCCTATATGTTTCAATTTCACCGTGAAATACTTTCAATTTCTTGCATGGAAAGAAAATTAATTTGATGTTTTGATGAAACATGCAAACGCAGACTGAATGCGTTCCGTGCCTGTCTAATGCCAGCACGCATTCTTTTGGTCGTAGGATGGCAAACTTAGAAAATCCCACTTTTTCTGCTGGGTATTTCTCATTGAACTGATGGTATGCTTCGGATAGACTACATAATAATAATCTGCGCTGCTTGTGTACTTTTTCTCCATCTTCACGTGTGATAACATAGTCACGTGTACCTGGGCAGGCGCGGCTGTTGTCATCATTGCAGTAAAAATCTTGAATCAATTTCACCGTTGCTTCGCTGAGGGTCCTTGAGCCAAATTTCTTTGTGGGAGTCGCCAATATGCCCTTCTGTCGAACTAATTCTTTGCTTCTTCTCGCGATGTAAAAAGATGTTTGAAACTGTTCAGAAATCTTGCGTATAGACCATGATTGAGGCAGTACAGATAAAATGAGATATTTCTCCGGAAAAGTGGTCGCTAAATTGAATTTTCTTTTCAACTGCTCAATCATTTGTTTGCCGTCATCAACGTCATCTGCTTGACTGCATTCGTTATCAGAGCCTTCATCAAATATTGTCGCGATTGCACTCATAACCTTGCCTTTTTTCTCTTTCCTGTATGTATCCTGCGCCTGCCCAAGTACACGTGACTATGTTATCACACGTGAAGATGGAGAAAAAGTACACAAGCAGCGCAGATTAGTATTATGTAATCTATCCGAAGCATACCATCAGTTCAATGAGAAATACCCAGCAGAAAAAGTGGGATTTTCTAAGTTTGCCATCCTACGACCAAAAGAATGCGTGCTGGCATTAGACAGGCACGGAACGCATTCAGTCTGCGTTTGCATGTTTCATCAAAACATCAAATTAATTTTCTTTCCATGCAAGAAATTGAAAGTATTTCACGGTGAAATTGAAACATATAGGGACCTCCTGTCGAAGTCGTTGTGCGCATACCCCACGGAAAATTGTCATCTGTCCAAATGCGACAATTGTCCGAAGATTGACGAGCTAGAGCAATATTTGGCGGAAAAGTTTGAACAGCTGTTAATTCAGGAGGTGCATTTCAAACAGTGGATAATTAGCAGCGGCAGATGTTCCCTTGAGACCGTGGTAAAGCAGATTCCGGAATTCATCGAGGAATTCGGATTCAAGTTGAATGAACTGAAGGCGCACCATTTCATATCCGAGATGCAATCGAAATTTCTAAAGGAAAGTAAGGAGAAATTAGCCCAAAATTAATTCATTGTGATAAGCGACTTTGCCGAGAATTACACTTTTCTCGTTCAGGATGAAATTCAGGCTTATCACTGGGCAAACGACCAGTGCACGGTGCATCCTTTTTGCATTTATTTCAAAAACGAAGATAACGAACTACAGGCCGTAAGCCTTGTTGTTGTCGCGGAGAGTTTAGCTCATAATTATGTGTCCGTTTATTTATTTCAAATGAAACTGTTTGAATTCTTAAGATCAAAATTCGATGCAATCGACAAAGTAACGTTTTTCTCAGACGGCGCGGCTTCTCAGTACAAGAATAAAAAAAATTTTTACAATCTTTGCATAATTGAAGAAGAACAAAACTGCAAGGTCGAGTGGCACTTTTTCGCGACGTCCCACGGTAAGGGCCCATGCGATGCGTTAGGGGGAACCCTAAAACGCATGGCAACTAAGGCAAGTTTGCAAAGGCCATATACTGACCAGATCTTAAATGTACAACATTTGTTTTCGTGGATTCAAAGCAAGGAAATTGCCATTAACACAGTTTTATGTCAAAACTATAACTGGAACGTAAAAGTTTCATTGCTTCATACCAAATATTTCTGATATGTCAATTAATGTAAAGCGGTACTCTTCGTCTGCCGACGTGCTAAATTTAAAGTTACTTTAATTTTATAATGATGCCAAGACAATTGAAATTTTTAATAAATATTGTAATTAAGTATAAGCAGCAAAATAAGAAAGATTTTTTCTTCATAAATGTATTTTTAACTGTAAAATAATTTTTAAAATGTATTTTTAACAAGGTGGTCTCTTAAATGCTCTTCTCCTGTCCAAACAAGGAGTCGGGGCCCATTTTTTTATTGCTGATTCTTAAAGCAAAAATTATGAGGAATCCAAAAAAAAAAAATTAGCCGGAAAATTTAGGAGCTTCTGTGGAAAATCGGAAAATTTAATTTTCTTGGGAAAATTTAAAGGTAAATTTCTAAGAAAAATTAGGAAAATTTTATTTTTCAATTAAAGCCTGATTCAATACCTTTTCAACGAGCTATCACTCGTTGCGATCGCTTTAGTAGTTTTTTTTTAAAACAACTTTCAATGAGGTCCCATATGAAGAATTCTTCAATTTTGTCACATGACAGTGGTTACACCACCACTAAACCAGCCACTATAAAAAAAAAAAAATATGTAGGTACATTATTTTTTGCTGGGCAATCGATTGAGACTATTTATTTTAAAATCGGAGAGGGGTCGTCCAAAAGGTGATCGCTTTCATATGGAATTGCTCTATAAGGTTATTTTTTTTCCCCTTTTCTTTTATGTTACTATATTTTTTTAGTTATTTTAAATTAGGAACGTAATTCTGTTCTCTTTTATCCAAAAAGGACTTTAAAATACGGGGTTTTACGACTGCTTTTTAATTACGAAATTTTAATATTTGGTCCAATAAATTAATTAATATAGACTGGTCAATCTAATGACTTTAATCACAAAAAAAAATATTTTAGTGTTTTAAATTATTTGAGTGGAAACTATAAGGATTCTAAATATATTTCCTCACAAGAAACAAAGTAAATAATTGATCCGATCAATGAATAATTATAAACTTCCGGTTAATTAATTTGAAACGTTGATTTCCGGTTTATGAATTTGTTGATTTCCTGTAAATGGATTTTGTTGGTGTTGATTTTCCGGTAAATGGATTTGATGTCCAGTTCGGGAAAAGTTATCCCTATTTGATGTTTGAATTTAAGTGGAAGTTTCCTTCTTCCAGCAATATTCTAGGTAAACAATATAATCGGACTAATAAATTTTTGAGCTACACACAAAAAAAAAATCAAATATTCTTACCAGTTTCCGATTCGGTACCAACACACAACCACCAATAAAGCAATACTAATTATGAATCTACCACGTATAATTAAAACACTATTTAAACAAACTTAAATATTTCTCAACAACCGTCTGCTTATTCAGAAACCAATTTAAAAATGAAAAAATTTTTAAATTCATGACAAATTAAAAAAAAATATTAAAAATTTCGAATTTGAATGTACAAAAAAAAAATATTATTTATATATGTAAGTACCAAGACCATTTTAAGCCACAATAAAATGTTAGTAAATTCAGAGATAAAACAGTCAATCCATATTCAAAGAAGTCGCCATCACAAAGCAGATAAAAGATCAAAAATCCTGCAGATATTATATCTGAAAAAGGTGACATATTCCAGGAATTTTTAAATACGATAATTTATGTCCACTGATCTTTTATATGGTAAACACCAATGTGACCACCCTTGACGTCCTCAAGTTCGTAGTTCAAGTTGCCAATTTTTTTCCTCACAACAGCTTTCACACCCGTGGGTGCAAGTTTAGCATTAAACCGATCTGCTAAAGAGCTTTGTACAAAATTGCGCCGAACTACTATCTGGCCAACGTTAAACTCTCTTTCACGGGATATTAGGTTATAATATTTCACATTACGATCATATGCTTCCTTAACTTTCTTCCTTATAGAATCACGAAGTAGTGTAAAACTATCCTGCCTTTCTATGTCTGTATCCGGTTCCGCCAAAAGTTTCAAGTTATGTAAAATGTTGTAATCCTGTCCATGTGTAATCATAGTCTGTCCGAATAGCAATTTGTAAGGTGTCCGTCCCGTAGTCTGATGTACACTACTGCGGATAGCACAATTTACGCTAGGTAAATATTTATCCCATTCCCGTTGATCGTTACGAATGTATGAACGAAGAGCTTCATTTATTGAACGATTGACTCTCTCGTTCGCATTAGACTGTGGGCTGTGTACTGCAGTAAATTGATGTACAATACCATATTCAACAACCAAGTTCCTAAATTCACTTGATTTAAACTGACTACCATTATCGGAAACAATGATTTCAGGTACACCAAAGCAAGTAAATATTTCATTTTTAAGATAATCGATTATAGGCTTAGTCATAAAGCTCTTTAATGATTTTAAAAATGTAAATTTCGTGAAATGATCCAATATAATTAACACTCCCAAATTTCCCTTTTTGGTTCGTGGGAACGGTCCGATGAGATCTATGTAAATACGTTGCAAAGGCCTTTCTGTATTTATCATCTGACCCATAGGAGGTTTAAGTGATGAAGTTGGTATTTTAGAAGTTTTACAGGAGTTGCAATTTGTGACATAATCTTTGACATCAGATACTAATCCAGGCCAATAAAAGTATTGCCTTATTCGATGCACTGTCTTTGCTATTCCACCATGTGCTGCTTTGGGTATATCATGCGCTGCGTATATAACATTTTTACGGAGTTCTTCAGGAACAAACAATTTCCAACTAAAAGATTCATCGAAACTACCAGTTGAGAAACTTGTTCGCTTGTATATAAATTTATCAATAACACGATAATCTGGTAAATTAGATTTAGAAAATTAATTTCTTAACCGGCAGTATTCTATACTTTCAAAAGCACTAGAGTCAAGGTCAATGGATGGTAAGGTTTCAAGGCCAACTTCCGCCACATCAAGGTCTTCCGCAAAAGCACGGGATAAAGCATCCGGCACAACGTTGTCCTTACCTTTCCTATGTTCTATAGTAAAAACGTATCCCTGTAACTTGAGAGCCCATCTGGCCAATCGCCCAGAAAGGTCTTTTTGTCCCATAAGCCACTTAAGACTAGCATGGTCCGTAATAACTTTAAATTCATGGCCCTCAATATACGCCCTAAATTTTCTAATCGCTAAAATTACTTGTAAGCATTCCAATTCCGTTATAGAATAATTTCGTTGAGCTTTATTCAGCTTTTGTGACATATAAGCTATAGGTGTCTAATTGCCATCGTCAAGTTGAGTCAATACGGCACCAATTCCAAATGTACTAGCGTCACATTGAAGAATGAAAGGTTTACTAAAATTGGCATGTACTAACACAAGAGCTGAAGTTAACTTTCCTTTGACCGATTCAAAAGATTTTTGTGCCTCTTCCGTCCATATAAATGACTTTCTTTTCGATAACAATTCCGTCATAGCAAACGTAACGGTAGCATAATCATCAATAAACCTACGATACCAGCCGGATATACCAAGAAATTGGCGTAATTGACGCACTGTCCTTGGAACCGGAAACTGTGAAATTGCTCTCACCTTTTCAGGATCTACTTTTAACGATCCTTCCCCAACTATGTATCCTAGATACCTGACGAAGACAAAAGCTACTTTTTTTAACGTTAATTGTTAAGTTAGCTCTTCGAAAATGAGTAGCCACCTCCTGTAAGTGTTGCATATGTTCGTCGTAGTCTTTTGAAATTATGAGAAGATCATCTAAGTAAACAAATACGTTTGTTTTCATATTATACGGAATGGCTTGGTCCATCAGTCTACACATTGTTTGAGGGGCATTACACAATCCAAACGGCATTCTTGTAAATTGATACAATGGCCAATTAGGGATTGTAAACGTAGTCTTTGGTCTTGAGGTTTCGTCCAATTTAATTTGCTAAAATGCATCTTTATGATCCACTTTAGAAATATAGTAAATTGGAGGAAGTCTCCATATTAGTCCGTCTATGTTCGGAATAGGATAGGCGTCCTTTGTCGTCACAGCATTTAATTTACGGCTGTCCAAGCAAAAACGTATTTTCCCAGGTTTTACAATCAACACGCCAGGAGATGACCAAGGTGACGAAGGGCACTCTTCTATAACTCCTAACTTTAGCATCCGGTCTATTTCATTACACAATAATTTTTCCCTTGCTGGAGATATTGGGTAATATCTCTGCTTAATCGGACTTGCGTCCCCAGTATCGATATTGTGTTCCAATAAAGAAGTACAACCTAGACCATCGCGTTCTGAATTCGGAAAATAATCTACAATTTCCTTGAGTCGCTGGTTTTGTGTCGCTGTCAAAGGTATTTTGTCTTTGTCTTCATCAGAAATAATTTCACTAACATTATCCAATGTCACAATTTGGATATTAAACCTATCCCAAAAATCCATACCACAAATAACATCCTGCGTAATAGATGGGATCAACAAGAATTAAATTGACTCCTTTCGGCAACAATAGCCAATTTCAAGTAAAACAGTTCCTAACACACGTTGAATTTGTCCGTCTGCTGTTTTTACACTACCTTATCCGTATATACTCTTTAAGGTGCCCGTAGACGACATGTTTTTTACATCTGACTTGTCAAGTTTTCAAGTCACATGTAATTGTGAATGTCTGTCAAAATTGCTGTTTTACATAAGCTTTATAATATTTGGTCACACACGTACATGTAATTTGCTTCTGACATTGTCTATGTTTTTTCTCTTTAGTTATGGAGTAAACCAAAGTAGTTCTTGGTTTCAAAATAGCGTGCTACCGCCACAAACATTTTTATTTGCGCCGTAAAAAAGTTCAGCCATATAAACATTTTTTTTTCTTTAAATTCCAATATACCAGTTTAGGATATTATAATGATACGTTTTTATTTATATATGTACATAATTTCTATTCAATGTTGAAATTATTGTACATATATATCGGTATTGTAAAATATTAACTTAAGCCGGCTAATGATTCCGTCAACAATGCACAGCCGCTGCGGGTTTCTTCCCGGCATAGATTTCTGACACAGCTGATGTCAGATGGTTTGTCAGAAGAAAATAGAGCACGCTCTAATTGAAATTTTGTCAGATGACTTTGCGTCTGACTTTTACAGATGCAATGTTTTAAAGGTAACACACGACATGTATGTATTTTGCAGTGGGAAATTTGACATGTCAGATGTAAAAAACATGTCGTGTACATGCAACTTTAGACTCTACTATTACTGTACATAATTCACCACCAATGACGTTTACATTAGCGCCACTATCCAATAAAGCAAAATAATTTTTCCCTAATATGTTCAACCTAACATAAGGTCTACCGTCATTCTCCTTGTTCACTAACGAAGAGATGATTTTCCCTCGAAACTGCTTCCTTCGCCCATAAAAGTCATGAATCCTTCTTGAAGATCTTCTCGGTCTACAATTTATCGATTGATTAAAAATTCTATCTCTAACTTTATTGTATTCCTCTAAGCGTATATGGTATGGTCTTTGTAATGGATGAGCTTAAGTCGTTTCAGGAAAAATTGGTATATCTAGTAAATTTGAAGTCGAATTTGGAATTTTTGATACAACAGGTAAAGAAGATTCTAAAGTTGATGTGTCATCGTTCATTGTGACTGTGTGGTTTAATTTTGGTATGGATGCCCGTCCTTCTTCGCACGGACATCCCTTAATCGGATTTCCCGCTTCTGCAAACACTTGGGACATTGAGGTTTATAAACGTTTTTCTCCCCACAACCATAGCAAAAGACAGTCCGTGGTTGCAGACAATCAATAAAACTATGTCCGTTATTATCACAATTCCAGCATTTGCTAGATCGCACCACAAAACAGATTTCGGAATCTGAATTGTCCAAATTATAATTCCCCCCAGGCTGGATATCATCCATGACCTCAGACACTTGTGCCTTTTGATATGCATGTTTGTTATGTTGTGAATATGTCATGTCCTTAACAAATTTCTCATGTCTACGAACTGCACGCCTCAATTGAGATACCCTGTTAAACTCCAAATGTAAAATCTCATGTCTAATCTCTGGTCTCAAATTTCGTTGTAATGTTTCACACAATTCATCCTCGGAAAAAGGATTTCGCAATCTATCACAAAGTATAATGACGGCGTCATAAAATTCATCAACGGTTTCATTTGACCTTTGCTTCCTTCGTAAAATGTCGTCCTTGATGTCAAAGTCAGTATTATAATCTTTATATTGGCGTTTTAATGCACTGCATAATTCTTCCCAGTCAATAATTTCACAACTCCGATGGAATCGCCAAAACCATTTTAAGGCCTTACCCTCAAAAAGTATATGGGCATGTTCACTTAATAAGTCAAAATCACCTCGAAGGTTTGCGTTTGTAAGAGTATTAACTCTATAAATAAATTCGTCCAAGGTCACTTCAGAAGTATCACCGGTAAAATGAATCTTCCAATTCCTAATCAGGTTTAAAATTCTTTCCGAATTTCGATCAAAATCCCTATCAAAATTACGAGGCTCAAATATGCGCCCATTCCGTTCATCCTGCGAACCTACACTACGATTATCATGTCTCGGTTGACCTAAATTTACCTGTTCTAACCGATTTTGCTGCCTGTCTCGTCCCGACGATCCTTGATCCAACGTGAGATCCCTAAGTCCCGCAGTTATCATATTAGTAATTTCCCCTCTAAATTCTCTTAACGAGTCATCTATTAATCCACGAACTCGCCTGATATTAAAACTGTCATGTTCAATTGCTTCCCTTCGAGTCTGTGATCGTGTCACCGGTCTTCCCCGATTCGAAGGAATCCGCATATCACCACCTGCTCTTTCGTCCACAGTCAATGTCTGATCAGCTGCTTCCCGCTCCATGGCAGCTGAAATATTTCCGCAACTACGAATCAAAGGCATCTTAGTCAAGTCTATTAATAGTCAATGAACAATAAAAAAACAAAAAAATAACCAAAATGTAATAGCCCAACGCAATCGAAAAACAAATATTACAAATATCACGAATTAAAATTTGACTCACTCTAAACCAATATTCACAATTAGGGTTAACTGTTTAATGCAACAAGATATATTTAATTACTACTCAGTGAAGTTTTTAGGTATGATAGTTAAGCATTACTAAAAAAAAATTAAAGAAAACTAAAATTAAAATGATACCAAAACTAAAATGAAAGCAAAAATATGATTGGAACAAACAAAATATATGAAACATTCGATCACCAACCAAAAACCACAAAGGAGTAAACAGGAAAGATACCCATTTGGTGGAAACTTTTTTGACAAAAGCCAAAGAAAATATAGTCCAAAACCAAATATGAGTATAAGGATAAAAGGTAAGCATTGATAATCCGCCGCCGTAATCGATAAAAAAAACGAATCAATAACTTTAAATCCACACGGTTAGAAGTATCAAGCTTATAATATAATTTTAAAGAGAGATACCAAAAGAGAAAAAAAAAAAAAAAAACAGAAGGAGAAGGAAATGAGTCAAATGAGTGTTGAACCGATATAAACCAGATCAACTTCTCTAAATCGAACCCAAGCCCTGATAACTACTGTATCACTAAATGCCAAACCGGGAAATGTTAATTATATAAACAATAAACAAGTAAGTCCACAGTTGCAACTAATAAAACAAATAGCCAAAAGTAGGAAAAGTAAGGGAAAGTATTCATTATAAGTCAAAACACACTAGTGATTCAAAAGACCTCAGCATCTAGATGAAAATTGCACAAAAAATCCTAAAACTTACGAAAACTGAGGCCCCACGTTGGGCGCTAAAAATCTCTGTAACGATTCATTATTGTATTTGTATGGGAACGGTGCTACCTATTATATCCGGCCGTGCTCGTCGTTGGGGGGGTGTGTTGTATTCCCATGTAAAAGTTTCTAACAGAAAAAAAAATTTTAGAATCAGCTACAAAAATTTTAATTTAGGTAGCTATAAGACTATTAATGATTTACAAAGAAAAGATAGAAGTAGAATTAAAAGAAGGTTTGGTTGGTATCTGCAGTGTAGCTCAAGCTGGAAGTCGCTACACAGATTCCATGCCCACCCACCATGCTGACAGAAATTAATATGTTGGTTGTCAGCCCAAAATAAAATAAAAATTTATAAAAATTACCAATGTTCAAAATTTCATTATTTAAATCAAAAGTGGTGGCACAATGTTATTAACATAAATAAATAAAAAAAAAATTTAAGTTATTTTATCAATTTAATGGTCATCAAATAAAAAAAAATAAATTAATAAATAACAACAATATATAAAATAATTATTTAACGGATATGAAAATTAAAAAAAAAACAAAATTTGGGTTGAAATGTTAAATCTTTAGAAAGAGAATGTGTAAATGAGGTTAGGGTGTCAATTAACATGTAATATGAAAACTTTCACAATGGCATTAAACAAAATTTAACATTAACAATTGAAAATGGTAACACTACGGTGCTTATATGTTATTTTTAAAATTAATCAATGAACAGATTTATTAAAAGGATTCATATTACATTAAAAAAATAAAAAAAAATTTAGTGCAAAAAGGATTTTAAATATGGTATATAAACAAATATCTCAACTTACTTAAGCATGGTCCAACGATGTCAGCTGGCGCCGGTTGACAAATTATCGTAGACAGAAAATATTCAATATACCTTACTTATGTTGAGAGGCTAAGTATGTATGAGCGATTCCTGCTATCACAGAGAGTTTTTTTTGTTTTTTCCTTTCTGTGATTAACAAAAATCACTCAACACATACATTGTTAATTTGTTTTGTAAATTATTTAATTGTTCATTTTATAATACTGTGTTATTGTTCGGTGTATGTCTAAAAGTTTTTAAGTTTATGTTTCCTATATATAAGTTAATGTGTATTGTCTTAATGTAAAAAAAAATATATTTGCAAACTGATTTTTGCATTAAGTGAGGTGACCAAATAACAATTCCGGTGAAAACAACAAAGATAAAACTTAATATAAAAAAACTAATATAAGGTTATTTTTTTCCCCTTTTCTTTTATGTTACTATATTTTTTTAGTTATTTTAAATTAGGAACGCAATTCTGTTCTCTTTTATCCAAAAAGGACTTTAAAATACGGGGTTTTACGACTGCTTTTTAATTACGAAATTTTAATATTTGGTCCAATAAATTAATTAATATAGACTGGTCAATCTAATGACTTTAATCACAAAAAAAAAATATTTTAGTGTTTTAAATTATTTGAGTGGAATCTATAAGGATTCTAAATATATTTCCTCACAAGAAACAAAGTAAATAATTGATCCGATCAATGAATAATTATAAACTTCCGGTTAATTAATTTAAAACGTTGATTTCCGGTTTATGAATTTGTTGATTTCCTGTAAATGGATTTTGTTGGTGTTGATTTTCTGGTAAATGGATTTGATGTCCAGTTCGGGAAAAGTTATCCCTATTTGATGTTTGAATTTAAGTGGAAGTTTCCTTCTTCCAGCAATATTCTAGGTAAACAATATAATCGGACTAATAAATTTTTGAGCTACACACAAAAAAAAAATCAAATATTCTTACCAGTTTCCGATTCGGTACCAACACACAACCATCAATAAAGCAATACTAATTATGAATCTACCACGTATAATTAAAACACTATTTAAACAAACTTAAATATTTCTCAACAACCGTCTGCTTATTCAGAAACCAATTTAAAAATGAAAAAATTTTCAAATTCATGACAAATTAAAAAAAAATATTAAAATCAATGATAACTAAATTTCGAATTTGAATGTACAAAAAAAAAATATTATTTATATATGTAAGTACCAAGACCATTTTAAGCCACAATAAAATGTTAGTAAATTCAGAGATAAAACA
Organism: Pollenia amentaria; assembly: GCA_943735925.1. Taxonomy (NCBI): domain Eukaryota; kingdom Metazoa; phylum Arthropoda; class Insecta; order Diptera; family Polleniidae; genus Pollenia; species Pollenia amentaria. The sequence goes on along the minus strand of OX031006.1, from coordinate 123,303,412 downwards.
GTCAATCCATATTCAAAGAAGTCGCCATCACAAGTGGGAGACTCGAAAATCGAGATAGACCTATGATTCCTTCACCAAAGTTGCTTAAAATTGTCCATAGAATCATCCTAGGGGGCGGCTCTAATCGAATTTTTCGGCTCCATACAAATTGGCCCGCCCTAATATATATATATATATGTATATATATACATATATATATACTTGCATTTAACCCGCTAGTTCGTTAGCGTCTCCTTTTCTTTCGTGTACATAAGTTTATGTTTCTAGGTTTTAACCCGCTTTCTTGTAGTATGTACGATTTTCACCTCTTTAACAATCGAGTTTCGAAAATGTACCAAATTTGTATTTGTATTTTTTAGATACGTTACGGATTTGATATTTTTTTTTCAATGTTTATTGGTTTAATATGTCGTGGCAAAAAATGTTTTAAAATTCAGGTTTTACCCGTTTACTCCCCAAAAGGGTCGAATTTCAAAAAAGTACCAGACACCTTTCCGCTTATTTTTTTTAATGAACATGAGGTTATGGAATTTAGCTGTTTTTAGCTATTTTAACCTCTAACCATAAAAATTTCCAAAAGTCCCATCTTAGGGAATCGATTTAGCGAGAGGCCAATTTCAGCATTTTAGCTTCAGGCGTTTAGGACGTGCAATGATGAATCAGTCAGTAACTTTACATTTGTATATTATATAGGTAGATGAAGAAATTGTTTTGAAAAAAAAAAAAAAATAACAGAATTAGGTACGATTTTCACCCCTTAAACGTTCGATTTTCGAAACGGATCAAATTTGTATTTGTATTTTTTAGATAAGTTACGCATGTGATATATTTTTTATTTTAATGGTTATTGGTTTAAGAGATAGATGGCATAGCAAAAAAGTCTTAAAATGCAGGTTTACCCGTTTACTCCCCAAAAAGGCCGAATTTCAAATAATTACCTGGCACCTGTCCGCTTTTTTTATTGAACAACAATAAGTACTAAATTTTCTTGGGGTATTTTTTAGCGGCTATGGGGTTAGCCGGATCGATTTGGCGAGAGCCCAGCCTCCGGTCCAAATGTTTGGATTTTTTAGATAAGTTTCAAATGTGATATAGCCCTTATTTCTGCGTTTATGGGTTTAAAAGATAAATGGGGTGACAAAAAAGTACCGAAGTACAGGTTTTACCCGTTTACTCCGTTAAAGGGCTGAATTTCTAAAAAAGTACAAGACACCTTTCCGCTTATTTTTCTAAAGAACAACGATAAGTATTAAATTTTTTGTGGATCTGTTTTAGTTTTGGAGATATAAGGTTACCGAATTTACCCGTTTTGACCCTTTTCTTACCCCCTAAACATTCGAATTTCCAAAAATTCCGTCTTAGTGGATCGATTTGGGGAGAGGCCAACCTCTGGTCCAAATTTCAAGTTTTTAGCTTCAGGTGTTTAGGCTGTGCGATGGTGAATGAGTCAGTGAGTCAGTAACGTTACAATTTTATATATGTGACAGCGCATAGAGAAAGGGACCAGTAAGGTAAAGGGAACAGTAAAAACCAACTACACAAAACAAGAGGTAGGGACGACCTACGCGTGTTTTCAAGGTTGACCAACACCAATACAAGATGCACCAAAAACAGCAACATCGTGCGAAGACAAATGCTTTAAATGACTTTCGGCACTCGTTGATGTTGTTGCGGTTTGCGATGTAGACGGCAATGCATTTGGATCCATTGTATACTTTTACTAAAAGAATTAAAAAAAAACTGAAATTAGTATATTTTAAAACATTTGGTTCGTATATACTTCTTCCACCTACAAATTGAGAATTTGATTTATATTCAAATATCAAATTTTGATTTGAAACGAAAAACGAAAAAAAAATGTTTTTAATTGACTTGAAAAAATCATTTTTTGAAAAGTGGGAGACTCGAAAATCGAGATAGACCTATGGTTCCTTCACCAAAGTTGCTTAGAATTGTACATAGAATCATCCTAGGGGCGGCTCTAATCGACAAAAAATTTGGCCCGCCCTAATATATATATATCGCTCATTTCGTGCAAGACCATCACAACTCAAAATTTGGCATTTTCGAGTTAGTAATGCAGAAATGTTCTTCTCTTAAATCTCTACAAATTGATCTAAGAACGGAGAGAATTATCGAAAAAATAACGGTAATACAGATGCTTGTGACGCTATGACCTCTCGTAACAAACTTGAGCAATTAACATCAACAAGGTCACATTTCAGTTTGTGTTTGGCATTCCTCTTGTACATGTGGTTTTCTTTGTAGCAAAAAAAGAAACATGTGAAAAAAAAAAAATAAAAAATAACTGTATTTTAGTGAAAAAGAAGGTGAGAAATAATAGGTTAGAATTTTAAAAAGGCTCTCCTGTAAAGTTTCAAATTTTGAGTTGTGACGGTCTTGCACGAAATGAGCGATATGTATATATTCGGATCATATTAATATTACAGCACTGTTTTTATTTTTTGCTTATGCAATAATTTTTTTAAATATTTAACGTGAATCGTAATCAAAAAAAAAGTAAATTTCAAAATTTTCAATGATACATTGCTATGCATTTTAGTAAGTACTTTAGTAAGTAGGTGACAAATATTTGAAATTAAAGTAAAAAAAGGCTTGTTTTGCAAATGTGCCAGTAGGTACAGTCCAACTTCCCTATAATAAATCTGCATGGGACCATAAAATCACTACACTCGCGGTAACGTGAACTAATTTAAACCAAATTTGTTCATGTTATCGAAATTGTTCACGTAAGCGATTGTCGAATTTCATGAAACATATATGTGTTTTACACGCGTGAAATTCTTTTATTATTATTTGCATTATTAAAATATAAAAAAAATAAAATTATTTATTACAATTCATTACAAAACAAAACGAGTTCACGAGAAAATATCCGTTCAATTAAAATTACATAGCAAATAAAATTACTCATTACATTTATGTATTAAATAAATCCGTTGTCTTTTTCTGGTGCTTTTTCTTTTCTACAAGTTGAAATACTGCTTTCTCCCTTAATCGTCTTAGAGTGTACTTAGTCACTTGTCACTTAGATCCAGCATTGCTTCTGGTGCCCATTGCAATGCCTGTTCAAAATTTCAATTGCGCATCATCGGCAATTCAATCATCGTTGTCACTTTCTTCGTTATGCCCAATTTTATGGATTTCAGTCGTATTATCCACACAAGGATCATTATTCATTCCGCTCTTGAACCATCGGCAAGGTAAACTCATCCTTAAAGTAAGTAAAACAATGCTTTAATTGTGATTTTAAAGTTTATCGTAAAATTCTTACCTGAGGACTCAAGTCCTGAAGGAGATCGGCTGACATTTGACATTAAAGAATTTATTTCTGCATCCTATTTCTCTTTCAGAATACTTAATGACATTAAAGAATTTATTTCTGCATCCAATTTCTCTTTCAGAATACTTAAATATATATATATATATATATATGGATTCGGATTATATTAATATTACAGCACTGTTTTTATTTTTTGCTTATGCAATAATTTTTTTTAAATATTTAACGTGAATCGTAATCAAAAAAAAAGTAAATTTCAAAATTTTCAATGATACATTGCTATGCATTTTAGTAAGTACTTTAGTAAGTAGGTGACAAATATTTGAAATTAAAGTAAAAAAAGGTTTGTTTTGCAAATGTGACAGTAGGTACAGTCCAACTTCCCTATAATAAATCTGCATGGGACCATAAAATCACTATACTCGCGGTAACGTCAACTAATTTAAACCAAATTTGTTCATGTTATCGAAATTGTTCACGTAAGCGATTGTCGAATTTCATGAAACATATCTGTGTTTTACACGATTGAGCGTGAAATTCTTTTATTATTATTTGCATTATTAAAATATAAAAAAATAAAATTATTAATTAAAATTCATTACAAAACAAAACGAGTTCGAGAGAATATATCCGTTCAAATGAAATTACATAGCAAATAAAATTACTCATTACATTTATGTATTAAATAAATCCGTTGTCTTTTTCTGCTGCTTTTTCTTTTCTACAAGCTGAAATACTGCTTTCTCCCTTAACCGTCTTAGAGTGTACTTAGTCACTTGTCAATTAGATCCAGCATTGCATCTGGTGCCCATCAGTGTTAGTTCAAAATTTAAATTGCCTCACTGGATCATCGGCAATTCAATCATCGTTGTCACTTTCTTCGTTATGCCCAATTTAATGGATTTCAGTCGTATTATCCACACAAGGATCATTATTCCGTTCTTGAACCATCGGCAAGGTAAACTCAACCTTAAAGTAAGTAAAACAATACTTTAATTGTGATTTTTAAGTTTATCATAAAATTCTTACCTGAGGACTCAAGTCCTGAAGGAGATCGGCTGACATTTGACATTAAAGAATTTATTTCTGCATCCAATTTCTCTTTCAGAATACTTAATGACATTAAAGAATTTATTTCGACATCCAATTTTTCTTTCAGAATACTTAATGGATTGTTATCTTCAGGGTTATCCTGGTTTCTAACTAACTTTAAATATTTTTCCAGCAATTGGCAAGAGTTTCTGAGCTGACCAGATTCCTTGTGACAAATAAAAGGGTGACAGCATCTTTCAAAGTTAGATTTCTCATTGATTCAAGCAAATGAGAGTTTTTAGCTGCTATCGAAGCTAACAAGCTGTTTCTATAGTATAATTTTGTTATTTTAATCGCATTTTGATCTGTTGGTTGGATGAGAGGGGTGACATTTGGTGGCATAAACATGGAAATTATGTTTCCATCTTCAGTTTTTAGTTCTGTTTCACTTAGATGAGAGGGAGCGTTATCTATAAGTAATAGTGCCTTTATTGGCAAGTTTTTCTTCTTTTGAAACAATTTCACCTAATCAAAAGCAAGAAATTTTAGTTATATTTTTTAGCCAACGAAGAATTTCTTTACCTGTGGTACAAAGGATTGACGGAACCAATGCTTAAAAATGGCTGACTATCCAGGCCGATTTGGAATTCTTTAATCCGTAGGACAAATGACGTTTTTAAAACTGCGTGGGTTTTTGGCCTTACCAATTACCAAATGCTTAAGTCTATGTGCACCTGATGCATTTGCGCAACACAGGGTCGTTATACGTTGATTCTCCGCATTTGTACCGGGCGCACATTTCTCTTGCATTGCAACGTACGTTTTATTTGGTAAATGTTTCCAGAATAACTCCATTTCTTCAGTTTTTTGTCTCAGTTTTAGCTTAAATTCATTAACCAATTCAGGCTGCGATGAGAGTGTTTCTCCGGATGTTTTAAGAAGTCTAACTCCGTACCTTTTCTTAAATCGCTGAAGCCATCCGTCACTAGCATTGAACCCGCCCTTGTTTTTTTTAAGTTGGTAAAGTAATTCCTTAGCTTTTTCTTTTATCATTAGCCCACTTACAGGTCAATTCCCTTCATGCATGCGGATGAGCCAACGGCAAAGTGTTTTTTCCACAACTGGAAGTTCTGATTACTTCTTTTTTTCTTTTTAATACTGCATATTGTTGACTTAGCAACATTATACATTTTTGCTAAACTAGTCATACTTGATCCGTTTTGAAAACTATCTAAAATATCTCCCTTTTCTTTTAACTCCAATCATTTAGATTTTTTAACACTCATGTCGACTGATTCACCATTTTGATTAAGAAAAAGACTTAAAAAAAATTTCGTTGCCAAACAAAAAATTTTAATTGGAGGGGATTCCCTAAACTTTAAAAATCGAATTTAATGTATTTCAGTGTTGTCTACAAGCTTGGAAAACATATACAGTGAAAAACTATTGTTCACGTTATAGAGCTTTCTGTGTTTGTTCACGTAACAGAGTAGTCAACGTAATTAAAAGCTTGTTCACGTTAGGCGGTGTTCACGTTAGACTGTGTTCACGTTACTGCGAGTGAACTGTAGCAACATCTGCAGGTCCTTAGTTTTTTGCTTCTAGCAGACTGCCATTATTTTTATGATATGATTGTTCCATCATTTGTTTCGTTTCCAACCTTATGAGTTAATATATGTACATATAAACTTTTTAATAAATTTTAATAAAGTCGAATTTCCCTATAATGAATCTGTTACTATTGGACCAGAATATATCTTCATTATTTATATAGAATGTTTATAATACAATAGAAATATTTTTTCCAATTTTATTTAAAATAATCTGGTATTTTTGTTAGGATTGCATTCTTCCAAGTCGTCCTTCATCAATATCCTCAAAAAGACTGTTATAAAGCATTTTGTGTTAAATAATAAATTACTTGAATTCTACATCTTAAGAATAATAGCATTTTTCATAAAGTGCTGGAATATAAATTGTTTAGCTATATTTTGTGTTAATCCTTTTACGGCTTTATTAAATACTAATAGTATTTTTTTTAAGGATAAGTGCTTCTTTGTACAACATTTTCGTTCACTGAATACGTGAGCTGCTACCAATACCACTTTTAATTGAAAAACTCTTTCATTCTTCTTATTTAGATTTTTCAGAAATTAGCTAATTAAAATTTATTTCTTGCTCCGTGTATAGCGTTGTAAGTATGGGCTACATAAGTTTTTTTTTAAATAATTCCTTATATGACGACATATATGCATATATATATATGAGTCAAATTTTTTTTACATAACTTGTTTATTGTAAAGAAAAATTCAATTGAGAAAATTCATTATAAGGAGATCGAAATACACGTTATTTATAATGGAAAAGATGGCTTTTTAACATTAATTTTTAGTTAATAGTTTTTAATTTAATCCACTTCTAATTAGAAATAATAAACTATAAATAATATTTCATAATAATATCTCTAATAATATAATATCTCTACTCTCTCAAATGCAGTACTGCCTGCGCGGAGTCAGAAAATCAAACTTATTTCACAACGCAAACCTAATGATGCTACATATTAATAGTGTGATTATCATTTTTATATGTGTATTTAACTATGTGGGGTGTTCTGGAAATCGAAAACGCAAAATGCAAGAATTTGAAAGTCGTTTTTTTAGTAAGATTTTTGTAATAAAAGATATACAAAAAAATGCAATACAAGTGTTTCTCTATTAAACAGAATTCTATAAGAAAATTATACAAATTGGATTAATAGTGTATATAAAAGAACTTCAAAATTCCTGCGTTTCCGATATCCAGAACACTCCTGCATATTTAAATTTATTGTTTAAACGCAGTATTACATTTATAACCATGTACATTATCTTTATATTCTTTTGTACCAGTAATTTAACAGAAATATTTAATTATTTAATATTTTAAATTATAATTAGTATTGTGGTTATTTTGTTGAACTATTCATGGGTTTTAATCCAAATTTTTACTATTTAATTAGGCTTAAGTTCATTTAATTTAATTTTCATTAAATTATTTTTTATGAAGAAAGGAATTTTTACAACATGGAAGATTAATTAAAATTGTTATTGATAATTTTCATTCTTGACTGACCTGGGATTCGAAGCCAGGCTGGCTGGCGTGTGATTCGAACCCAGGCGGCTGGTTACCCTGACATGTTTCGACCTCAACCACTAGGTCTTCTCAAAGGGATTTGCCGTCTTACACTCGCAGCCATCGATGACTGCAGACGTCAGTAGTCAAACATCAATCCTTAAACCAAATTGTATTTTAACCTTTGGTAGATCGAAATTTGCTTATTGAATGATTATCCATTTTTAATTGATCTCACATGTTTTTCCTTTACTTCTGTTTTTTCCGTACTTTTGTCAAGAATTCTTCTTAAAGTCCAAAGTACATTTTTTTGTTTATCATGTTTTTTGTCTTTCTTTTTTCTTGTTGACATTTTTCAGCACAACTTGAAGGACAAATGAGCACATAGAGCTTGTGCCTTAGCTTTAACAATAATTAGTATTGTGGTTATTTTGTTGAACTATTCATGGTTTTTAATCCAAATTTTTACTATTTAATTAGGCTTAAGTTCATTAAATTTAATTTTCATTAAATTATTTTTTATGAAGAAAGGAATTTTTACAACATGGAAGATTAATTAAAATTGTTATTGATAATTTTCATTCTTGACTGACCTGGGATTCGAAGCCAGGCTGGCTGGCGTGTGATTCGAACACAGGCGGCTGGTTACCCTGACATGTTTCGACCTCAACCACTAGGTCTTCTCAAAGGGATTTGCCGTCTTACACTCGCAGCCATCGATGACTGCTGACGTCAGTAGTCAAACATCAATCCTTAAACCAAATTGTATTTTAACCTTTGGTAGATCGAAATTTGCTTATTGAATGATTATCCATTTTTAATTGATCTCACATGTTTTTCCTTTACTTCTGTTTTTTCCGTACTTTTGTCAAGAATTCTTCTTGAAGTCCAAAGTACATTTTTTTGTTTATCATGTTTTTTGTCTTTCTTTTTTCTTGTTGACATTTTTCAGCACAACTTGAAGGACAAATGAACACATAGAGCTTGTGCCTTAGCTTTAACAATAATTAGTATTGTGGTTATTTTGTTGAACTATTCATGGTTTTTAATCCAAATTTTTACTATTTAATTAGGCTTAAGTTCATTAAATTTAATTTTCATTAAATTATTTTTTATGAAGAAAGGAATTTTTACAACATGGAAGATTAATTAAAATTGTTATTGATAATTTTCATTCTTGACTGACCTGGGATTCGAAGCCAGGCTGGCTGGCGTGTGATTCGAACCCAGGCGGCTGGTTACCCTGACATGTTTCGACCTCAACCACTAGGTCTTCTCAAAGGGATTTGCCGTCTTACACTCGCAGCCATCGATGACTGCTGACGTCAGTAGTCAAACATCAATCCTTAAACCAAATTGTATTTTAACCTTTGGTAGATCGAAATTTGCTTATTGAATGATTATCCATTTTTAATTGATCTCACATGTTTTTCCTTTACTTCTGTTTTTTCCGTACTTTTGTCAAGAATTCTTCTTGAAGTCCAAAGTACATTTTTTTGTTTATCATGTTTTTTGTCTTTCTTTTTTCTTGTTGACATTTTTCAGCACAACTTGAAGGACAAATGAACACATAGAGCTTGTGCCTTAGCTTTAACAATAATTAGTATTGTGGTTATTTTGTTGAACTATTCATGGTTTTTAATCCAAATTTTTACTATTTAATTAGGCTTAAGTTCATTAAATTTAATTTTCATTAAATTATTTTTTATGAAGAAAGGAATTTTTACAACATGGAAGATTAATTAAAATTGTTATTGATAATTTTCATTCTTGACTGACCTGGGATTCGAAGCCAGGCTGGCTGGCGTGTGATTCGAACCCAGGCGGCTGGTTACCCTGACATGTTTCGACCTCAACCACTAGGTCTTCTCAAAGGGATTTGCCGTCTTACACTCGCAGCCATCGATGACTGCTGACGTCAGTAGTCAAACATCAATCCTTAAACCAAATTGTATTTTAACCTTTGGTAGATCGAAATTTGCTTATTGAATGATTATCCATTTTTAATTGATCTCACATGTTTTTCCTTTACTTCTGTTTTTTCCGTACTTTTGTCAAGAATTCTTCTTGAAGTCCAAAGTACATTTTTTTGTTTATCATGTTTTTTGTCTTTCTTTTTTCTTGTTGACATTTTTCAGCACAACTTGAAGGACAAATGAACACATAGAGCTTGTGCCTTAGCTTTAACAATCCAAATTTTTACTATTTAATTAGGCTTAAGTTCATTAAATTTAATTTTCATTAAATTATTTTTTATGAAGAAAGGAATTTTTACAACATGGAAGATTAATTAAAATTGTTATTGATAATTTTCATTCTTGACTGACCTGGGATTCGAAGCCAGGCTGGCTGGCGTGTGATTCGAACCCAGGCGGCTGGTTACCCTGACATGTTTCGACCTCAACCACTAGGTCTTCTCAAAGGGATTTGCCGTCTTACACTCGCAGCCATCGATGACTGCTGACGTCAGTAGTCAAACATCAATCCTTAAACCAAATTGTATTTTAACCTTTTAAATTATTGTTTAACTTAATACCATCATAATTTCGTTGATGATACGTCGTTTTGTTTCAGAGAATTACAAATTACAAATCTAATATCTCATATTATTTCCATTTTACAACTTTTTTGCTTGTCATGCAAACTTATGAAATTTGATGTTACAATATTCTGCATTTAAGATGACGACATGTGCAGTTCTCCTAGTTTTTTTATTTCAATAATATTAGCCTACAAAAAAAAAAACAACACACACATTTTGGTTCATCAGTCAAGCAATAATTTTACAAAATAAAAATACACACAGGCTAATCGTGCTGCACAGCGGGGAAAATTGCAAGCGATTCACTTTTTAGGCCTTTAAGAATGTTTACAATTGAATTTTTAGTAAACTTTTACTTATTCCACTCTGCCTTTGAAAAGTTCTTTTAGACAGGTTTTTTTTTAAATATTTTACAAATTAAAATTTTTCTATTCTAAGATAAGGCCTCTCGTAATCGTTTTATTAGTTGTCATGTTGGAACGTGTTGCAAGTTTAGTTATTAATTTACTTACTTTGTATTATTAGCCACAACAATTAAACTTGGTTTTAAAGCTTTATTCTTAAATCTTTTTATAAGCCCTTCCAGAACTGTTTAAAATAGATGCAAAAGTGCAAGGTGTTGGTTTCCAATGACACACCTTGTTAATTGGTAATAAAGTTGGAATGCGGCTGGGAGATCTTATGTCTGCAAAAAGGCCCTCTATAAGGCCTCTTTACTACTTGTTTTTCCGCTGGAAATGGTTGGGCAAATCGCATTTTTTTTCCTTGTAAAGAATTTTAACGTGAATATTTTCAAATTTTTCATATCTGAAAAATGTACTATGATTTTTTTTTTTTTTTGCTCACTCCTCATGAGTGTGGAATTTCAAAATATTTTTTTTCTCACCCTCATGAGGATAAATTTGCAGAAAAATTTTCACGCTCGCTCATGAATGAAGAATGAGCGAGCGTTTCGGTACTCTGTTTTATAGTCTGTTAAAACAAAGTAGTATTTATTTTGTTTATATCTATAAAGTTTATTTTAATTTGGTTTTCCGAAATAATATTTGCGTCTTTTTAGTGCATTGAAAACTGTATTATTTTGCAGCCGGGTTTCTTTTTTTAAAAGTTGTATGGCCAACTATACCAATTAATGTTTAAAATTCGTTTTTCATGTCAAAAAAGAATAAAATTATTTTAAAAACTATATTTAAATATGAATTGATATTTAAATAGAATTGGTGACATTGACCATTAGAGGTTTTTGTGTACGTAGTACAACTAATGCTAGGCACACAGCTTGGTCGTACGTCGTAAGAACGTAGGACGAAACGCTGTAAATTTCTAAAAACACGCTCTATTTACTCACAATTCCATCATTTACGTTATATATTTTCCTTTGAAAATAATATTATAAAACACCAAATTTATTGAAATTGTTGCTTGTTTTTCTTTTTTTATTTTTGTTTTATTGCTAATATTTTATTGATTAATTACATACACATTTTTCTTTAGTTTTTTTCTGTTAATTAATATAATAAAAGTATCAATTCAAATAGAGATGTACGTTTTTCCCCATTGGATAAAATTATTTGAAATATTAGAATTATTCGAGTAATTCGAACAATTTATTCGAACCGTTATTCGACTAATCGAGCAATTTTAAAATTCAAAAATCAACTAATTCCTTGAACAAAACCAATAATAATATCGAATAATTGGATACACTAGACACGGTAGCATTGTAGAAAGTTTAAAAAAGATCTGCTCTGCTACTGACGATTTGGAACTCTCCCGTACTTTCTGCAAGTTCTGCGGCTCTTATACTATTGTCTTTATAAAAACATGATACCAAATACAGTATCAAAACATCCCACTGTTCTCTAATTCTTATAATATCTCTCTCCAAAGAAGCCTACCTGAATAAGAAACATCTAATATCTTATGGGGTGGTACAGAACAGTATTCCTGTAATTCTTTTAGGACTTTGCAAAAAAAACTTTAAAAATTACCACAAAGAACCTCAATATTTTTGTGATTGCTGAGTAAGATTTAAGCTAACTAACATTAGCAGTCACGATTTAAGCGCCGTGTTGCCAATCCGATTAATTTTTTTAAAGGAATATTGTTTGTTGATGCCAAGACCATTGTTCTAAATTTGATAAGTAAAATAAATGAAAAAAGTGAATATAGTACATTTTCTCAAACCGACCAAAATTAAGTTTGGTCTACCATCCGACCAAACGCATAAAAATTGGTCGGAAAAGACCAAGTTCGGCAACCCTGATATTTACGCAACCGTTAACTGTTTAAATCAATTTGTATACACTACAATACACTACAGTTTATGTTTTACACATTTTTTATTATTGTTATCGAATCGTGTCGAAATTTACAATATGTATTCAAAGATAAATCCTAATTGTTATTTTTTAGCTATTACCAGGGAAACCATGAATATGCCATTGCATGTTTTTCCTTGTGCGACCAAGGAAGGAGAAACAATATATTTTTCCGTTTTAGAGCTTTTTATGAAGTATGGCATCGATTTGTTAGTGCATATTTTTGCATATTTCACGCTTTACAGCATTTTTTTGCATAATTTAGTTATGTTTAATGATGACTCATTATAAACACAGCCCCCTGCATATAGTAACAGTCCTTAAATTGTGATTTACTTTTTCACATTTTGTCATTACACTATTTTTCTATGTACTGAAACTTAGCTTGTAAGATCATTTTGAAATCATCAAAAATTACTCTAGTTTCGATCGTTAAAGTGTAAGCATCAAACAAAAAAACATTCGAATTGTGACACAACAAAAACATTTAACAAATAAAAAACATTGTAAATAAAAAAACAGTGTAACACAAAATTACATAAGCAAAATAAAAAATACACAAACTGAAATTAAAACAAAGTGTTTTTATTTAAAGTAAAAATTGAACCGTGAAACAATTTGAGGTGCTGAAAGTTTTAAAGTTCAACCTCAACATTTTGGTCCTAATCGAACCGGATAATTTTTTACAAAAACTTTGAAAATTGTGTATTTAAGAACTTAAAAAACTTGGAAAACTTGAGACTCTAAAATATAAAAATTTAAAAGTACAAATTTTTTTGAAAAAAAGTGTGTGATTTAAAACATAAGAAAATAAACTTTGTCAAAAAAGAAGACAACAATTCTTGTGACTCGGGAAAATAATCCGGAATAAAAAAGCGGTATTAAATTGTGATTCTAAACAACAACAATTAAAAGGAACCAACTTTTTTAAAAAAAGTGTGATTAAAAAAATTTGCCCTGAAAATTGAAGAACAGCCAACAAACATTACAAAAATCCAAATTCCTAACGGTAAACCACCACCGGCAGATCAAAGCTCAGCAGCAGAGCAGTTTGAGCAGGGACAGCAAAGAAACAAACTGCAACTAGGTACAACAACAACAACACAACAAGTAAGTCAAAGTCAACAAGAAATAAATATTCTTGCCTGTTGTGTTACTCTTTAATTTTTTGTCGCTGCAATTTTTAAGAGAAAATAACCGTGACGTCACTATCTAAATAAATAAAAACGAGTTACCATTACATCAATTTAAAAAAAAAATTTACCGGGGAAGGTAATACAATATTTGACTCGAAATTTTTAAGACACAATTTGTTTTATCGCTAGCAGGCAATTTTTTTGACTCAATTTTATTATTATTCTGACTTTCAATTTACAAATATGTCCCTGAAGAAATTCGTCAATTGCACAAACTATTTAGTCGACTTCGAGACGATTCAGGCTGAGGCGCGTGCTGAAGATAATGTACACGCGTTGGAAATTATTCGAGTAGAATTAGACTCCTTATGGACCCAGGTAAAAAGGTCATATGAAGAATGTAGGGACGTAGATCAGGATGTTGATAAACCAATTGACAAAAAAAAATTACGGGAGCGACACCAAACTGCCCTAATGGCTTATAAAAATTGTCTTTCGTCAATCAACGCTGAAATCCAAGCGCTTTTGACACAACCATGGAAAAAATTGAACGCCAGTCAAATATTCCGTTAGAAAGAGAGGTTTCGATAAGACTCCCTCCTTGCGACACCGACACCTTTTTTGGGGATTATAACTTATGGCCCAGTCTCCGTGACTTTTTCACAGCCATATACATTAGAAATCCTAAAATTAGCAATGTTGAAAGGCTTTGTTATCTGACTCAAAAACAGGGGGAGACGCCAGAGATGCAATTACGCATGTTCCTTTAACAAACGATGGGTTTATCATGGCTTGGAAAAATTTAGTTGACCGGTACGAAAATAAATAGAATTAGGTTAATGAGCAATATAAAATTATTTTGGATCTGCCTCATATCTCTATGGACTCTGGAGCCTCAATTAAAAAATTACAAAGGACAATAAACGATTGTATGCAGACACTAGGCACACTAGGAATTGACACTTCAACATGGGAGTCGTTTGTAATTTACATTTGCTCTCAAAAACTTCCCAGGGCCCTTGTTCAAGAATTTGAAAATTCTCGTGAAGATTTTGCCGAAGTACTCAAATGGCAAGAATTGGACAAGTTTTTGACCCACAAATTTAAGACCCTAGAATCAGTAGGCAATATTAAATCATCAAAGGACAAATCCATACCGCCCAAGTCAGAAGTCGCGAAAAACTAAAATAAACGGAACATTAATTCATTCCAAACGAATATTGCGAAATCTGAAAGTCACAATCAGAAAAATAATAAATCTTTCAGAAGTTTTATTAATAACTCCATAACATGCCAACATTGTAGCGAATCACACACCCTACGATCATGACCCACATTTTTAGAAAAAAATGTAAGTGATCGATTTCATATCGTAAGAGTCACAAATTCGTGTTACAACTGTCTGTCGATCAATCATAGTGTCAGGGAGTGCCCTAGAATATAGAGTTTTAGGCTGTGGAAACAAAAACACAACACTTTGTTGCACAAGGCAACGGTGACCCAGCCTAGAAACTTGCCACAAAATAACGCTGCCGCAGGTCAAGCCCAATACAAACAGTCCACTTCAAGATCAAGTATTCCTAACTTTACTTCCCTGACCCTGCTCGAAAACATACAAACATCGAAAAATCAAACAGACCGCGAAACCTTGCTTTTCACTGCTATTGTCGAAAAAGGAACTAAAGGTCAAAGATACCAGGCGAGAGCTATCATCGAACTTGGATCACAATCAACCTCTGTATCGGACAAACTAAAAAAGCGATTAAAATTACCCACTAAAAGAAACAGTTCGCGTTTCTGGTTTGAGTCAAACAGTTTCTGAAACCTCAACTAAAGCATGTTTGCTTAACCTTTGCTCACGGGTGGACACATTGTTTAAGTTAGAAGTGTGGGCCTTAGTTCTCAAGACCCTTCCCTCTAATTAACCACCTCAAACCTTTGACATACTAAAGCTCAGTGAGACTGCAAAATTGCAACTCGCAGACCCTCACTTTAATCAAAGTAGGCCCATCGACATGCTAATAGGCCTCGACGTAGGCCCCTCGATTTATTGCATGGACACACCGATGCGGTCTATTGGATTCCTTTTGGCACAAAAAACAGTATTTGGCTGAATTGTGGGGGGACCAACACCAAAAACTACTCAACCCAGCACAACCATTTCTTTATTAAATACATTGTCCCTTGACCGAATCCTCACACGTTTTTGGGAGGTGGAGGAAACCCCAAAACAGATTTTGAGGTCAGACGAGGACACCATAGTGGAACACAATTTCAAGAAAACAACACGTAGAAACGACACGGGAAGGTATATAGTTACCCTGCCCTTCAAAAAAACAGAAGAAATAGGCTCTTCTCGCAACATTGCTATTGCTCAGTACCTACGAATGGAACGCATGCTCAGCCAGAAACCGAAATAAAGCAATTATATGACAATATTATTTTGGAATATCTTGAGTTAGGCCACATGAGAAAAATCGCACCTCCGGATATAAACAAAGCCCCGAATTATCTGCCGCATCACGCAATAATAAAACCTGACCGATTGACCACTAAACTTAGAGTGGTTTTCAATGCCTATAGCCCAACGTCAAATAAGAATAGTCTTAATGACATTTTATATCCAGGACCCATTCTTCAGCAAGATCTTGTTCTTCTGATAGCCAAATGGAGATTTTTCCGCTTTGTATTCAACGCCGACATTACAAAAATGTATCGCCAAATACTGATTGACCCAACTCAAACAAAGTTTCAAAGAATCTTATTCAGAAAATCGCAAAACGACCCCATAGAAGATTACGAGCTTCTCACAGTCACCTTTGGAGTTAATTGTGCTCCATTTTTAGCCATAAGAACGCTTCTTCAGTTAGCTGAAGAGGTGCAAGTGACTCATCCCTTAGCGTCCAATATTCTTAAACAAAATATGTATGTGGATGATGTCTTAGCAGGAGGTCATACAATCGAAGAAGCTATTACAACTAGAAAAGAATTAGCTTCTGTCTTTAAATCAGCCGGGTTTGATCTAATGAAATGGAACTCTAATGAGCCACAAGTCATTCAGGATTTACCTAGTGAGACTCTACTACCACTCGACTGGTTGAATCTCCGAAAATGACGGGACCAAGACTCTGGGGATCAAATGAAACATTTCGTCAGACTCATTTACATTCACTGGCCCAAATGTAGAATTAAAAGAAACTTACACAAAAAGAGAAGTTTTGTCTACAATTGCCAAATTCTTTGACCCTTGTGGATGGATAGCTCCAGTAATTGTTGATGCCAAATTAATCATGCAACAGATTTGGCTAGATAAAATAGACTGGGATGACAACCTCAAACCATTGACTTGTCTTAATTGGCAGAGGTTCGTTAAAAACTGCTCTGGAATAAATACATTGAAAATTCCTCGTTGGATTCGGTATAGCCCAAAAAACAATGTAGAAATACCTGGGTTTAGCGACGCCTCAGAAAAAGCTTATTTGCGACTCTATACAGTCTGCAAGTTCTGTATTTACCTTTTAATTGGCTTCTAAGACTCGTGTTGCTCCCATCAAACAAATATCGCTACGTCGTTTGGAGCTTTGTGGATCCGTCTTACTGGCAAATTAAGCCTCAGGAATTCTGCCAAATCTACAAGTTACAAAAATCGACACTTACTTTTGGACTGACTCAACAATAGTGGCGGCTTGGTTAAGAAAACCGCCCTGCTCATGGAATACTTTTGTAGGAAATCGTGTCTCAGAAATTGTAGATAAAATTGGCAATCGTCATTGGCAACATGTCGAATCTAAAGAGCACCCTGCAGATATAGCCAGCCGGGGATGTACGCCCAAAGATTTAGAAACTCACAACTTGTGGTGGTTTGGACCCTCATGGCATAGATTACCCAGAGATAAATGGCCAAAATCCCGTAGTCCAGAGGACACAAATTTAGAAGCCAAAACTATAAAAACGTTAACTACTACCACTCAGGAGGACCCATTGGACCGATTCTCCAATTTATCACGCGCATATAGAGTAATAGCTTATGTCCCACGATTTTGGAAAAATACTGGTGTAAGCAGAACCCACCATCGGATATCTTTAACCCAGGTTACACAAGAGGAAATAATAGACGCCAAAACGCGGCTCATTATTTGGACACAAAAACAACACTTCCCAGACGAGTATAATCAGTTAAACCATAAACAAAGGATTTCTTCTTATAGCAGTATTTTGACTCTCAATCCGTTCATGCATCAACTAGGCATTATACGAGCCAACGGGCGACGTCTGGCTCAATCACCAGCGCTCACATACAATGAACGACATCCAAT
This sequence comes from Pollenia amentaria, assembly GCA_943735925.1. Taxonomy (NCBI): domain Eukaryota; kingdom Metazoa; phylum Arthropoda; class Insecta; order Diptera; family Polleniidae; genus Pollenia; species Pollenia amentaria. Next base: position 123,285,647 of record OX031006.1, on the reverse strand, counting down.
TTTGTTGCCATACAACTCTACTATTACCAGATTGTTGATAGAATTTACTCATAAAATAACGATTCACGGTGGAAATCCACTTATGATCCGAGTACTTCGCACAGAATTTTAGATTTTTCGTTTAAAGCCCTTAATAAAAACGGTTATAAATAACTGCAAAACATATGTACCTAACAAAAAACACACTCAAAGTCAGATCATGGCCTCCCTGTCACCTGAGCGTACAACAATATCGCGACCCTTTATAGTTACAGGTGTTGATTACGCTGGACACTCTGATATACGCAACTTCACGGGTCATAACAAAGGGTTATGTCTGCTTCTTTATTTGCTTTGCCACTAAAGCCATACATTTAGAGGCTGTAAGTGACCTAACAACCCAAGCTTTTTTGGCCGACTTTTCTCGCTTTATAGGTCGCCGAGGATGTCCTGCCTTCATGTACTCAGATAATGGGAAAAACTTCGTTGGAGCAGCAGAGCTTCTAAAAAAGGATCGTTTAGAATTCCAAAAGACTCTTCAGAATCAACTCATTCAACAATATAGCCATCAAAACATCAACTGGAAATTCATTCCTCCCGGGGCTCCACATATGGTTGGACTCTGGGAAGCAGGCGTAAAGTCGTTTAAAACACACATGAAAAAATTATTGCCGAATATGAAAGTCACATTTGAAGAGTTGTCCACAATTTTAGCCCGTATTGAATCTTGCCTGAATTCTAGACCCCTAAGCCCTACTAGCGATGACCCTCATGATTTGACTTCATTGACCCCTGGACACTTTCTCATTGGTACTCTATTATTGACCCCAGCCGAACATGATGTAAGAAGCGAAAATTTGACTCATCAACCGCTGGAAATGCCTAAAGGTCATCTACCACTCATTTTGCCAAAGATGGAAATCCGAGTATCTGGCCGAACTTCATTGAAGATATAAATGGAAGTATCAAAAGGACAACGTTAAAGTCAATGACTTGGTGGTCATCAAAAACAACAATTTGCCACCCAATGAATGGCAACTGGGTCGCATCAGACTCATATTGGAGCTGATCACAACTGTACAGTGGTTGACATCCAGACAAAAAATGGGATCGTTACCAGACCCATTACAAAAATTGTGGCTTTGTTTTGAAATATAGTATAAGTTTTTTACAATTTTCCACACTAATTTTATTCTGAATTACTACTTACAGGTATGGCATCCCACAAAACATTTCATAGTATCTCTTCAACAGATTGATTGCCGTCAACATATACAACCTCACACGACCCGCAACCCTGAATCGAATAAGGATCCTAGATGCCATAGCTGTCAAATTAATCACAACACCGTTCTACATTGTTTCCTGTTTTGTGGACCTATGGTAAAATGACTCATTATAAACACAGCACCCTGTAATATAGTTACGGTCCTTAAATTGTTATTTACTTTTTCACATTTTGTCATTACACTATTTTTCTATGTACTGAAACTTACCGTGTAAGATCATTTTTAAATCATTAAAAATTACTCTAGTTTCGATCGTTAAAGTGTAATCATCAAACAAAAAAAAAAAAAATTCAAATTTTGACACAACAAACAAAAAACATTGTAAATAAAAAAAAAACAGTGTAACACAAAATTACATAAGCAAAATAAAAAATACACAAACTAAAATTTAAACAAAGTGTTTTTATTTAAAGTAAAAACTGAACAGTGAAACAATTTGAGGTGCTGAAAATTTTAAAGTTCAACCTCAACAAGTTAAAAGAGCATTTTTACAACATTTTTTTAAGCTTATATCGCATATTTGGCCTTTTTGAGGCATACTTTGGTACATGTTAAATATTTTAGATGCAAATTTAATTTTCATAATTCCGATTTTTCTGTTTTAAATATTTATATGTATACCCAACGTGTTGCTTAATTTTCGCCATCTACATTGAGTTTTTACTGTAAAATTTTAAGCCAAACCATGCTGTCATTAAAGGAAAATATTATTTTAAACTTTCAAATTGTATATCTATATTAGCAAAAATTTAGGAAAAATCAATTTTATACGTTTTGGCGATGTAATACATAGAAATCTGGAAAAATCTTTTAGTAAACCAACCAACTCAGAATCACTTTTTAAAGTGATCTAACGATGTCCATCCCTCCGTATTGCTGGTTGTCTGTCCATGCTAACTTTATACGCAAAGTACAAGTTGCAATTTTGGGATAATTTTATCAAATTTGGTCTGTAAATGGTGAATACCGGTCTATAATTTCACATATTAACCGCTAAAACATCTTTCCAAATTAGACTTTTTGTGTCCGTAAACCATCAAATTATGTTGGTGTTTAGATTAAACTCGCCCCAAAAATATTTTACTGCAATTAAATACTTTTCGAATCGGCTCACATTTGCCCAAAGCTCCCATCTATAAATAGCTTTAATTTATTTTTAAATGTGAACATTAATAAACAATTAAGTTACCATCCCTGATATATATTTAAGACAGAAAATCTCATATGGATGTTAAAATCTTTATAATATTCGCCACAAATAACTCTTATATGAATTTCAACTTCATAATATAACTTTATTTTTGTGAGCCCATGGCTGCCCATCGTTTTCAAATAGGGTAAAATCTCGAAAATTCGTATGTAAATTAAATACCTGCACGAGTGTATCATAAAGTATTGTCAAAACAGATACACCAGATATGTATCTGTTACTATTGATATAAATGAGAGAATAAGTGTAACTGATATTGTATGGTTTTGCTTTTGTCCACTCACCATATCTTAAAAACAAAAACAGTCGCTTATGGTATTGGATTGATTATATCATAACCATTTTTTTCGCTCACAAATATCTGTTATCACCATAAGTATTTTAACAATGTCTGTTGTATTTTCAAATATTGTTGGAGAGTTGATGTAAATAACAGAGTGTATAAAAATTTATATACGATCTCAACCAGGTGTTGAAAAACATTAAACATAAAATACACTTCATCGATTAAATAAACACAACGTAAATTATTGTCGTTAAAAAGTCGAAAAAATGCTTAAAGCACCGACAGCGGTATCGTTAAAAAAAGTCACTGAATAGCAAATTCGATAAATTTTCGTTATATTTATTTTAACTATACGATTATCGTAAAAAAAAAGTTAGTGAATCGCACTACAGGGTTTCTCGAATATGGCGAACAACAGGGTTTTTTTTTAACAATAAGCTAAGATATCTCGAAAACGAAATGTGATAAGGAATTTCTTAGTACAAATACGAAATCTACCAGAGTCCACCTCATCGTTTTTTTCGAGTGTGTTCTCGATTTTATCGTCACTCTCTTAATAATGTACTGTGGTGATATATTCGAGGGATTATTTCTAAGTGCCAATTAAGCCTTCGAATTTAAGTTTTGATTTGGGGATAATCAAAATACATTTTCAGAAATTAAAATCAAATGCATTTAACTTTTAAATATCAAAAGGCTTACAATTCTTTAAGTAAAATATTTTCCAGAAATTCACACAAAAATGTTTAAAAATAATCGGCAGAAATTTGAATCTTATATTTCCAAAATACTAGACCAACGTAGTTCACAAATAGCAAATTTTTTATTTTAAAAGTCGGATATTTCGTAAACTATCGGCCATGCTTTGGATCTACCATAGTTTCTTAAAAATATTATAGTTCCCTTGTGCATACTTTTGCAATTTAAAGTCGCCAAACTTCTTGCTATTGCGCCTTACAGAAAACCTTTTATGCGATCTTAAGTCAGAATCGCAAATGCTAAACGTTTTGCATCTTCATATTGATGATGCCCTTACATCAGAATTGTGACATCAATGTTATTACAAATGGCAGCAATGAGCTAAAAAGTGACATCAATTCATCATAAAATTTTGTCATATTTTACGCGTCATCTACGCTATGACTACAGTGACATCAATTCGATGCCACATTTTGTGTACACTGATAGAAAAGGCGTCTTAGTGCTGATGTATTTTGACATCAGTACAGACAAACTGTCATTAGTGCGAGGACATAATATATTATTAACATTATTTTCATGCTTAAAAAGTAAAATTAGAAGCAAAAATTCTGATATTCCTATTATTTTTTTAAAAACATAAAATTTTTAAAGAAGAATTATTGCGAAAACCATATCGGGCATGCTGCTGGTGTTTTATAATGGAGAGTTCTTCTGTTAACAAAGGTCGGAATACAACAAAAGTAAAACAAACATGTTTAACAGGTAAGTAAATAATGATATTCTCTCAATATGACTTAAGGGCAATTACAATGACTCAATTTGATGACAGTTTGTCATCGCACTGATGAGATGTCTTATAAAACCGACTCCGATTCGTCATTTCTGTGATGCCAATGTATTATCCCATTGATGACATAATTTAAATTTTTGACCGTGGCAAGTGATGTTAGGGCTGACATCACAATGATGAAAAGTGTCATGGGGTCAAAAACGAAGACACTTGTCATAGTACTGATGTCAAAATACATCAGTATTATGATGCATTTTCTATCAGTGTATAAGAGATAAGTTATGCATGTCGCTAACTTTTCTGTAAAACTTGACTAGTATATCCACTGATTTAAAATCTAAATTAAGTATTCTGAATTGTTTTTGATTCTTGTAATATGTACCCGATCAATCCATATACCCTTAATTTACACTCAAATACAAGTCCTGAATTAGCACCTGGAATTTGATTTTTAAATCTCCCCCTGTGTGTCGGTTACGACCAATTGGTATAACAAAAAAAATGTGAACATGAATTGCGATCAAATCAAACACCTTATACATTTTATACTTTTAACAATTTTAGATTTGGTTAATTAGACAACATGGATAGGTCCATAAAATTTTAATTGCAATCATAAAATTTTAATTTCCGCATAAAATATTTTTTTTACAATCAATTCGCGATATGTATATACATTGACTTTTATATTTTTTTCTATTTTCAGCTGGTGGACTAGTAATTGGATCTATTATTTCTGTTTTATTTTTTAAGCGAAAGTCTTGGCCTATGTTAATTGGAACTGGATTTGGAGCTGGAATCGCATATAGAACATGCGAAAAGAACTTAAATATGTAGTAAACAATGTTGAAAGAAATTATCTTTGTAATTAAATAAAGTCGGTAACTACATAATAAAGAAATATGCTGAATAAAGACACAATTTTTAATTCAATATATGTTTATATATGTAGCTATATATGTATATATATATATATATATATATATATATACTTATGCACAGGGCATAATTGGCGGACAGAAAAAATCGTTAAATTTTTTGGTAAAATATTATAAATTGCAATATTTTAGGAACCTTAATTCAATATTTTTGTTCTAAACGTTTAAGAAGTCTTTTAAAAATGGGTTTTTGTGGACAGCGCATAATTGACGAACAGCTATATACGTTGTATTTAATTGGCGAACATGGCTGAATAATATGCTCCGTGTATATGAAATTTTTTGTTGCCATGTTTCCACATTATTATTCCCAAATTCTTTGTCGGGGCAAATTCAAAAGTGAATGTTAAAATATTAGTTGAAAATATAAAAAAAAGAAAATTTTTTGTTTATTCTACATTAAGTGTAAAAAATAATAATAATCGAAAATATGTAAAACTGTATGTTAATTGTAGATTTATGCGGGGGTTTGAACAACAATTTTTATCATTACAATAAGGTAATTTGTTTTGTGTTTCAATAGAAATTAAACAAATTAGTTAATTTAATTTTTCAAAACGTTATTGTGAACTGAAAAATTGCACACCAGAGGCTCAACAAGTTATGTATATTGTTTTGGCAGGTAAGTTTTACTATATTTTGTTGTTAATTATAAAAAAAAAAATTATGATATTGCTTATTTTTTTATTCCATCTTTTAAAGGTGGTTGAATCATATTCATCGGAAATGCCTGCTAGGGCTTTTGCAATTTGTTGCGGGCTCATTACGTGTTCCTTTACAAGGTTTCCGCGCTTTACAGAGTTCAATAGGTGCTGTAGAGCCCCGACTCTAATATACACTTAACCTAGATGTGCCCAAACAAAATCTACCCAAAGCTCATACATGTTGCAATCGTATTGATTTGGCGTCCTACGACAGCTATCAACTCCTTTATGATAAACTTACACAAGCAGTTAAAAAAACTTGTGGATTTGCCGTGGAATAAATAAAACAACATCCATATATTTATCCATATATATATTGCTTTTTGAAAAAGCAAACATTTTTTTAATAAAACAAGTAGTTTCGTGTAGGACGGAAAATATTTGATAGGTGTAACTAATGTGTTTTCCGAGAGTGAGGTTTAAATGGGACCTATCATAAACTGTGTACCGATCTTCACGAAAGTTGACATTGTGATTTATAATCATATAAAACTGACCGACAAAAATTCATTATAATAGCATTAGCGTTGCGGTTTTACGCGTTCTAAGGTATTTTCCGACAGTGGGCTTTATATGGGCCTATGATAAACTATGGACTTATTTTCACAAAATTGTTTAGTATTTTTAGGTTATATAAAACGAATATGTGCAAAATCTTATACCAATAATTGCATTCCGCTACTAATTATGTTAGTTTTTAACAAAATTCTCAATTTTTTAGGTTGGTTGTTAGACATTTTGATTCATAACTGTTATCATACTGAACCGATCTTGTTGCATTTTAATCCCAAACTGCCAAGGATAACTAAAAACAATTTGACATCAATACATGTATGAGCAACCTAGCTTTATTTTTCATCCCCATCATTTGTTTCAAACATTCAAAATTTTTAATGTAGGCAAGAAATATATGGAAGAAAAACTCCCATAACTGCCTGGGAGTCGCCTCCAGGAAGATAGAATGTATAAACCGACCTCCATTATTTTTATGTTCTTAACATTTTGTCAAAACATACTTGCCCTTTATCACCACCTTTTAGAGGTGCTCCCATACAAATATTGAGTTTTATGAAATTCTTAAATTTAAGCACACTGTTATTTCTGAATTTTTATTGATATACTTATGGCCAATTTCACCAATTCTATTTAAATATCAATTTATGTTTAAAATTTCTTTTTCATGTAAAACAAAAACAAAATTTTATGAAAAAAAAAAAACTTAAATATGAATTTATATTTAAATAAACTGGTGAAGTTGGCCATTAGAGGTACATTTTTTTATTTTTTCACCATCTAAATGTATGGATTCACGTTCCTTTTTCTTAACCACATCCACACTAAGTTGCCGCCAAGTACTTTTTCTCAATTTAATTGGTCGACTTCCCACATAACGCCCATCCATTTCTTTCATAGCCTCTATAAAGTCTGCATGTCCACGAAAGCTAACAAATCCGATTGCCCTAATCACCGCAACATATACGAAAATCATCAGCTGGCCAATCGGCTAAAGATGAATCTCCCCACACCTTGTGACCTGTTTAATGAAAACATTTAAAGGTTGTCGTCCTTGATATAGCTTTGGCACTGCTTAAGACCACTATAATGGTGGTAACGGGTGCTGCATCAACAGCTTGTGTGGGTACAAATGTTGGCATAAAAGCTGGTGGAGCTGGTGGTGATTGAACTGTAATTCTTCGGGAACTTTTTGTGGTCGTAGGTTGTTGTTCAACATTTTGCTGCACCTGGCTTTTTGTAGTGATGAAAATGCAAAAAAAACTCTATCAGGTATATTTTCAGAAAACTTCATGTAAACCTTCCTTGTCCTTTTTATCTACTACGACTTTTTGACATATGCGCCAAACCAATAATGATCTGGCGATTTGTACCTCACAGTTATAAAAAACAAAAAAGGAAAAATTCAATTGTTTTCCGCCTTTTAACGGTCAGTACGTGGGCTGTCAAATGAGGCGATGGAAATTTACGTTTGACTAAATGGACATTTTTTTTTTTTTTTTTTTTTGTAAAATGTTAATGGTTGGTATTAACATTTTTTGTAAATATTTTATAATTAACATATATCTAAAATTTTAAAAAAGCAGGTACAAAAAAATTTTATTTTTTTAAAACTTTAACGATATCTCTAAAACTACCGAGAAAATTTAAAAACAATGTAAGTACGGCTTAAAGATAAAATTGTTGCCGAGTTTCAAGAATTTTTTTAAACTGTGAACCGTTTTCAATTTCAATATATGTGGTGACATACGGTATATCTCGAAAAGTCGAGCTGATAGAGAAAAACATAGATTCGATTTGAAACCAGCAACTTCAAATTAGTAAAAATTTGCTATAGAGTTCCCGGCTGCAAAATCACTGTTCCCCAGTGTTATTATACATTTTTTATCCCTTTTTAAAAAGTTTTAAACATAATTTATTAAATGTATGTACGAAAATGATACATAAATGCAAACATGCATATTATGTATATATCGTCACCTAAACTGCAACGGGGCGAAAAAAAAATAATTCGAAATAGAGTTTTTTTTATTGATTTTTGTTCGTTTTATTAAACTACATGTTCACAAAAACTTTTAAATCCCTGCGATTAAATATGGCGACTTTATTACAGTTTACATGGTAATGCAATGTATTACGACTTTGTAGAATCAAAATATTATGAAATTCTCTTCGTGTTTTAAATAAAAAAAAAATTATTGTAGGTATTCGTGTTTAAACGGATTGTATAACCCCCCAGCTACACGATCAAGATTTTCTTGATAGCTTGTTTTACATACACTGTTTGTCAAAACTTATATAAAATGAAAGCTGTGACGTAGGCTACACGCAATTTTTAAGCAATTTACTTTCAAGATGTCCTCAAGAAAACAATTTATAAAGCCAAACGAAAAATTTGCTCACTTAACTTCTAATCAGCTGTTAAATTGCACGAAAAATTGCCAAACAAATGGAAAAGTAAAATTTAGAGCAATCTCGTGGTCAATGTATAAAGTGTAAGCGTGTTAGTAAAAAAATGAGAGAGAGAGCAAATTGAAAGGAATTAAAAGACAAAACTTGATCGTGCGGCTGCAGGCTAAGTACAATTAAAGAAAAGATATTAAACAGCTGAGTTAATAACGAAAAAGTAGATTGTCACAGTTACCACCTTCAACAATATCTGTGAAAATGTGTGATGAGGATAGATAAGGTTCTAAAATGGTTTGGAAAATTAGGATTTACCGACCGTTTGTCAAATTTTGTATCGGTATTCTCTCTTACTAAATGCATTTTGCTTTTACATTATACGATTTTGCCCATTCTACATCATTTTTGACATGTCGAAATACTTTGTATTACCGTGTAAACTAGCCTTAAATAAATTCAAATGACAAGTTCATCTTGTTGTTTTTGATTTTGTGAAGGTTTTTGCTTTTGTAAAAAAATAAAAAAACTGTTGCTATGCCCTTTTGCATTTTAGCTGACGATATGTACATATTTGTTTGGTTTTTTATCTTGTATCTTCTTGTTACATTTTACCTTAGCTATCCGTTGGATAGCAATGAAGTATATTGTATGTACAGAAAAATTTACAATTATTAGACACCAGCAGAATGTTATGCATTTTCTGGCCCGCTACGGCCTTCGTCAGCATTCTTTGTGTCACACTGGATAGTGATACTTTATAAAAAAAAGCTTTATAAAATACATAACTGAAATTTAACTCATAGAGTAAATTCGAAAAAATAATAAATGTTGTATATAATAAAGTTGCTTATGAACAGAAATAATTCCCAATATCTATTTAATATAAAATATTAAACGTCTGAAAAAATAAATTTTTAAAAATATTTTAATAAAAGGATGAAAACTGAACTAATCTTAATTTTAAATCCTTAGAATTTATGTAATTAAAAAAAAAATTGTTGTCTAATACAAATGAATGTTTATTTTGTATGTTTGTTAAGTTTCTTTTTGTTTTTTATAACCTTAAGCTGTAAAATACTGTTTTATTATAGAATTATAAAAAAAATGCGAAAATAAACAATTAAAGATTTTTCGGAAATAACATACTAAATTTATTACTTAGTTTTCATTACAATAAATTGACTTAGATTTCATTTGCATCTCCTGGCTTAAAGTGCACAATGACACTTAAATTGAAGGTGCTACATCCGATTTTTGTCTTTAAGGGAGTTCTTCACAAATTTTCGGATCACGGATACTGTGTCTTAAAAATTTGCCAGCCAACCATTACCTACATAATTGTTTTTTCAGGTTGCAGATTTTTGACCAGTCATTGCTTAGTTACGTTCTAAAAGCTTTAAGGAAAACTTATACAAATTTCCTTTAATATCAAAAAATTTCGATACATGTTATATTTTCCTATGTGTTTTCCACAGCCTCGAAAAATTTGTGACATTTAATTTTTATTTTTGAGATGGCTACTTCAAATATACCACTTTCTGCTTAAATTCTAATGTGATTTAAGATGTTTTGTACTGATTTGTTGATATTTTTTATTAATACGCCCAGAAAAGTTAACTTATCAAAAAGTATTTTTATGGTTCTTTTTTAATTTACGTTAATGTTGGACCTAAAAACATAAAATTAAACATGCAATGTCATCTATAATAGGGAACTTTTTTATTTTTTAAGTGATACTTTTTTTAGTGTTTGACCCTTTTTAACGTAATTCCGGTAAGCTGAATCCAGTGGTCCCAACCGTTTTTTTTTGGTAAGTGCTTGTTTTCGAGATATACCGTTATTTCGAAAATGGAGGAGGCTGCACAATATGTATTCGCGTAAAGCAGCCCATACACGTTTCAGTTTAATTGACAATTGAATTATTCTTGGCCACTTGAGGCCCAACTATATTTTGCATTAGTTAGCTTAAAGTACTGCCAAAAATTAACGAAAAGTTTATCAAATACATGAGAAAATTAAAAGAGACTTTTAGGTGGCCATAATGTACTAACATAAACTTAAGATCCATGTTGCATATTTGTGCAATATTTCGTTTTCTTGCGAGTACTTCAAATAAAGAACTTCAAAAAAATGGATACAAAATTACAATTCCTCTTTTTCTTAATTCCTGTTTTTCTTTATCCATTTCAATTTATTTTTTTTGTAACAACCCACAAACAGCTGATTCCGTACGGAATGTGCGTTCAGTTTGGTACTTTGCTTTAGCAAATGACATTTGGCGAAACTTAACGAAAAGTTTCATTAAGTACATTATAGTTGGCCACATTTGTTTTATATGTATTCGCACAGTTGCTTAAGTTGACTTAAGCTGCCTCATGTATATTATGGTTGGGTCTTTGGATTGAAACGTGTCCGGGTTGCTTAACTCAAAAACGGTTTATTTTATTGAATTAACTAAAAGAACCGTAATCTCACAATAAAATTATATTTAAGAAAGGTTAAACATTATTCTAATATGCGCAGACGTTTTGTGCAAAAAAATTAATTTTTTGGCACACGTATAGAAAACATGGCATAAATAATTAAAATCTGTAAACAACTTTTGATTTTAATCACAAAAGATGTAAAGGTGGGGTCTGAGTTAGCCGCAGAATGGCTAGGTGGAGTCACCAAAACGAGGTCAGTGCGGTAAAGTAAATGGTGTAAATAAAACACTTGTTTGTTTTTTGGTTGTAGGTACAACAAACCCCTTTTAATTGTAGTTCTTTTAATATATTTTAAATAATTTTTAATTATACTAGTAAAATGCTCTAAATTTAGATTATTTTCAGTAGTATATTTTAATATTTGTAAATGCACATAAGAATTTTAAAGATTTTTTCAAAAATTTATATATATATAATATAACTGCAAGAAAATGGCTGTAAGTTATTAATATTAGCTGCGTTCGAGAACACAAAAGTTTTTACTATTTTTTACTGAACTTTACTGCATTTTACTAAATTGCGTTTGCGTACACAAAATATGTACAGTAAATGAGAACACAAATTGAGAGCGTAAAGTGACAGTTCTTGACTGAGTACTTACAAATTTTTACTGCAGAAATTTTTGCAGTAAAATTTAGTAAAACAAAAAAACATATGTTTCAAAAGGTAGACAAACAAAAGTAGCAAACAAAAGGCATACAAATTGTGAAAAAATTGTTTAAAAAAAGAAAAGTTGAAATAAAACTAAAATAAAAACAAAACATGAATAAATATTAATTAATTAAACTTGTTTGTGAAGAATTTGTATGGCAAATACAAACTTTTGAAACTTTGTTTTGTTATGTTAATTTTTTGGAGTTGTAAAAGTGGCAAGTACTCGGGTACTTAGAACAGCCCTTGTTTTTAAAGTTATCAATAGTAAAAAAAAGTATTCGTGTACTATTGATCAAATTTAGCCAGACACAAATTAGCAAATTTAAATAAAATAAAAAACAAACAAATTTGAAAGATTACAAAAATATTCGTGTTATAAAAAGTATTTAATCGAGTACCGATAAGAAAACGAGTTAAGTAGTCAAAAGTGTAAACATTTTCAACACTTCAATTGTTTGTCATCAGCTGTTGCCTTTATTTTGCGAATTTTTACAAATTTTGCGTTCGCGTACTTTTTTGGACATCAGCTTTTTGTGAGAGCAAATTTTTAAGTTTACTCATTTACTGCATTTTACTGTAAAAGTACTCAAACGCACCTATTATAATTTTTTTAAACTTGAAGGTAAATTAATTTTTTTTAATAATTATTTGGCAAAATTTTAATTTATAATAAAAAAAATTTGAACTGTCATTTTTAAACTTTTTCTCCGATAAAGAATGTTCTTTACGGAATGTCACTTAATTTAAGTTCGCCATAGTTTCATACAATGGCTCAGAAAATATTTCAAAACAGAAAATGTTGGAAAACGAAATAATAATAATTATAAATTCAAAATAAAATTAAAAAACAAAACATTTGTACCTGTTTTTTTAAAATTTTTGATATATATAAATTATAAAATATTTACAAAAAAGTATTTTCCATTCGCTAAACATTACCAATTATAATAAAAAAAAAAAAAAAAAAAAAAAGGCCATATAGTCAAACGTAAATTTCCATCGCCTCATTTGACAGCCCACCTACCGACAGTTAAAAGGCGGAAAACAATTTAATTTTTCCTTTTTTGTTTTTTATAACTGTGAAGTACAAATCGCCAGATCATTATAGGTTTGGCGCATATGTCAAAAAGTCGTAATAGGTAAAAAGGACAAGAAGGTTTACATGAAGTTTTCTGAAAATATATCCGATAGAGTTTTATTGCATTTTCACCACTGCTTCTGTCATATGTTTTGAAGAGGAGATGATAATATTTTATTGAAAGTGAAAATGATTGTTTTTTGCCGACACTTTTCTAATATTATTCCTAAAAAAGAAGTTTTTTGTGCAGCATACGTATATTTAATGCTGTGTATCGAGCTGTTGACATTTTATTCTGCTTTTGCTACTTTTTTCCTTACGGCAATGAAGCGAATCAAGATTAAAATTTATTTTCTTGTTGTCATTTTATTTTGCTTTCGCTTTAACTACTTGTTTTTCTTACGGTAATGAGTAATTTGCAGCATTCGCCAAGCAATGGCTCATAGAGCAAAACAATACTCAATACACTTAAAAATAGTTGATACGGAGCAAAATTAATGCTTAATATTGCAGAAATCCAAAAAAAAATTCGTGGAACAGGTTTTGGATTCAGAAAGCGGGTTATTAACATATATATGGGGTATATATATTTTGATTAATCGCTAACTAATTTTTTTAAATGGTCGGTAGGTCGAACCAATAATGAGCTGACAAAATGTCATTGATTGTCGTTGAAAGGCTACATACAAAAAGTTTAAATTCATAATCTCCGTGAAAATAACAAAGTAGTTAACAAAGTAAATCTTGTTTCACTCAAAAGAAAGTGAGCAACAAAATATGTCTCTCTTATCCTGATTAAAATTGAGTACTTCCGGCCGAGCATAACTAAATTTAGGTGCAGCCAAGTTAAAATAGTGAAATATTGTGAATAAATATGGCAACTTTGTCCATTTTATAGAGAACTAGCTTAACCCGGTGCGCTTCGCTACACTGGCAATTGTGTTCAGATATATGGTATTTAATATGTCTTCTATGAGGGGTACTGCTCCTAGTCTGTCTACCCCGCACATTTTTATATTGAAATTTATAGTTTACTATAATAGTAGCTTTAACCACGTTTGAAGACTCTCCCTTTAATAGTTCTTCAGTTGAGCGATATTTAATGCATGCATCCTATGGGAGGTATTTCCCCCCCTGCGCCTACCCGCTTTATTTTTATTTTCAAAAGTGTAGTATACCATAAGAGTTACTTTTAGAAAGTTTGAACATTCTCACTATTACAGTTCTTAAGATATGCGATGTTAAACATTGGCGTCCTATGGGGTATTCCTTTACCCCCGCTGCTATTTTATTTCAATTCCGGGGCTCAGAAGATCCTACTACAAAAAGTTCAGCAAAATGCGTGCAGCGGCTCTTAAGATATGCGATAATTAATATTGGCGTCCTATGGGGGGTACCAATTCCCCTGCCCCTATCGAAAAAATAAGTAGCCTATTTTATTTTTAGGGCTCACGTGATGTTACTGTAAAAATTTCAGGAAAATAGGTTCAGTATAATATTGGTATCCTATGAGGGGTACCAATTCCCCTGCCCCTATCGAAAAAATAAGTAGCCTATTTTATTTTTAGGGCTCACGTGATGTTACTGTAAAAATTTCAGGAAAATCGGTTCAGTATAATATTGGCATCCTATGGGGGGTACCAAGTCCCCTGCCCCTATCGAAAAAATAAGTAGCCTATTTTATTTTTAGGGCTCACGTGATGTTACTGTAAAAATTTCAGGAAAATCGGTTCACTAGTTTCGGAGTCTATAAAGCGACAAACATACATAATTCATTTTTATATATATAGATGATATCTTCTTCTTGTTTTCGGTGTATGGGAGAGTATTTCGGCTTTTAACAAGATAACAAAGTAAAACCGAAAATGTTATTTAATAATAAATAACAAACTATAAGAAAAAAATAAGTTAACAAATGCTTTTATTAAATGGATTCCTTAAAATATATATGTATAATATACTTTATAATTTCCTGACGTTTTTTGTTGAACATAGTAAAAACATTTTTTTGGGCTAAGGGGCCAAAATTAGGATATCCTCCGAAGGTTGACTATATGTGGCGTATAGCTGGGTACTTTAGCTACATTTTGGTATATAATATATATTTAACTTAAGTTTTTTTTGAACAAAGTTTAAAAAAATAACTTTCTATTAAACTTCACTCATTTTTTCTTTTGGCTAAGGGGCCAAAATTAGGACATCCTCCGAAGGTTGGCTATATGTGGCGTATAGCTGGGTACTTTAGCTACATTTTGGTATATAATTTATATTTAACTTAAGTTTTTTTTTTGAACAAAGTTTAAAAAAATAACTTTCTATTAAACTTCACTAATTTTTTTTTTTGGCTAAGGGGCCAAAATTAGGACATCCTCCGAAGGTTGGCTATATGTGGCGTATAGCTGGGTACTTTAGCTACATTTTGGTATATAATTTATATTTAACTTAAGTTTTTTTTTGAACAAAGTTTAAAAAAATAACTCTATTAAACTTCACTCATTTTTTCTTTTGGCTAAGGGGCCAAAATTAGGACATCCTCCGAAGGTTGTCTATATGTGGTGTATAGCTCGGTACTTTAGCTACATTTTGGTATATAATTTATATTTAACTTGTTTTTTTTTTTTGGACAACGTTTAAAAAAATAACTTTCTATTAAACTTCACCCATTTTTTCTTTTGGCTAAGGGGCCAAAATTAGGACATCCTCCGAAGGTTGGCTATATGTGGCGTATAGCTGGGTACTTTAGCTACATTTTGGTATATAATTTATATTTAACTTGTTTTTTTTTTTGAACAAAGTTTAAAAAAATAAGTTAGTAACGAATTTTTTAATTTGTGCAGGTTTTCCAAAAAGTTTGTTGGAAGCCGAAAATCATATCCCATGTAGAAAGAAAGAAGAAGAATATGCACTCACTTTAGTTCTCTCGAATTCGGGCATATGATGTTGTCATATAGATTTACATGCACTTAGTTTCAGGGATGGAAAGTTGTTTTATTTTTACTTATATCTTAGAAAAAATTCAATATTTATCGAAACAAACTAAATAACTATCTACATATTTGCTTTTAAATTTCATTAAAATTCAAAAAGTATATAATTACAGCTATTAACAAAATGTAAGAAGTTTTAACGATTACAAAACTTAATACATATCGCTACCTGAAACACAAAATGCCATGTGGAGAATTTTACAAATATTAAGTGGACAAAATTGCGCAAACGCATAGTTTTCGAGTTAAGGAGCTCTGAAGTATTCATATGAGAAGTATATATATGAGATTTGCCACAGTATTTCTAAAAGTATATGGCCAATATTGGTATCATTTTCAAGCTTTTGAATATATATATATGTCTGGATATACAAATTTTATTTAAAAATTGTTAACTCTTTAGTTCCTAACACGGTTTTTACAAAATGTTATATTAAAATACAAGTGAAAAAAAAGTTTAATTAAATAAAAAACACCGGCTTCGCTGATTAAATCATCCCTGGATAGCCGGACTCCGGCCGGACGCAAGAATTTTCACCACTATGGTATAAAAAATAATAATGGGTAAAGAATTTTTAAATAAATTTTGTACATATATAAAAAAAGATCTGTTCAAAAGCTTAAAAAAGATACCAATATTGGTCATATACGTTAAGAAATGTAGTGGAAAATCGCATATACGTATATATGAAAACTAAAGAGGTCCACAACTCGAAGATTATGCATTAGCGCCACTTTTTTCACTTAATATTTTCTTCTTGTGTTTAAATTTTCTATCATCCTATATACTTATTTTTTCATTGTGTCGGTAAACTAGATTTAATCCATATAAATCATCTACCAGAATTGGGACATAATTCTCGACATTGTCGGTAAATTTATAATTTGTAACATTTCTAACATAAATCTATGTACGTTAATAATTATTTTCTGTGTTTAAAACTGCTGTATTTCAAAATTTGGATAATGGCAGAGATTAGCGCAACGAGTTGATAAAGCTTTTTTTGTGATGAAATATTTCAATATTTTTTATATGACTTATGTACAGCTATCTAAGTTTTTAGTTTATTTTTTGTTGTACCTATATATACCTTATTACACTGTCCACTATCATTACCCTTACAAGGCTTTTGAAACCGATCTATTAATATCATATTTCCTCTTCATATTATCAATTTAATTGTAAATGAAATGAGTTAAAAATATCAAACATTTCTATTCCTGATTCCGGAATTATAAAAAATAAATCATCAACATATAATAATAAATAAATGTTATTGAATTTAAATTAAGAAAAATGCATTAAAATTGGCTATGTCGAATCTTATTTACTAGGGAGATCGATTATTCGACTTTTTTCAAAAACCCGTTTTCAGCTTCTCACCATTTACATAGACTTCGTCCTCAGTGCAAATTAGAAGTATTAACCAAATTTGAACAAATGATCTACAAAATTGCAACTTGTACTTTGCGCACAAATTTAACATGGGCTGAAAACCATCCAGACGGGCGGATAGACGTCGTTAGTTTACTTTTAAACAGAGTTCGAAAAATAACTGTACACTAACTGCACAAACTCTAAATCTTATTTTTTTGTTTGTGAATTAGCACACAAACAAAATATTGTACATAACTATTGTGAGCTGATGACAAACACTTAGATAACTTACCGAACTTATTTTAGAGTCCGTGTTAAGTTCTTTTGAGGTACTTATTCTGTATTTTTTAGTGAACACGTAGTTAACTTTTAGCTAACATGATATGTTTTTTTTAGTGACTGCGTAGTTAACATTTATTGTTCTTACTTTTTTTAAAGGAAATATTTAAAATAATAAATCCTCTGTATGTATGGGAAAGAAAATAAGAAATATAATTTTTTTAATGGTTTGTTTATTTATTGGAAAAAAAACCCAAAATATATTTTGAAGTTGAGTTTTATAACAGGATTGCAAAAATATATGAAACATGCAAAAGTATACTAATGTTTTAATAAAAAATAGTATTTATATCAAAAAATAAATCTTAATAGGTGTTTATAACAGTCGCTCAAAAATAAACAAGTGCGTTTGTGTTTTGAGAAATTTATTTAAAACTATCAAAGTGAATATTATAAGGATAGACATTTTTATGCGTGGGTGTGTTGATTAAAAAAAATTCTTACTTAAATTCATATGGCCAGAAAAAATATCATGCAAATTTGTGAAATTTACTGTTAACACTAAAACTAATTACACTGCTGTATTGAAATTTATTCTAATTTATTTTTTGTAATACCAGAAATCAGTCTTCAGAATTTGGGGATGATTGGTCCATAATTTACCATAGGTCCAATACAAATTACCCTCCTAAAATTATTTTAGTTCGGATAAAACTTTTACGAATCATGATATTTTACTCAAGCCAGGGGGGCTACTCTCTATTGCGATGCGAAAGAAAAAGGTCGCAAATCTAGCGATTGGTACTCTTTAATAAGTTTGCGCAGTAGTAGAGTAATGTAACACACATCCTGTTGTTTAATCTACTACAAAATTCTACTACAAAATTCGACTTGCGTTTTTACCGACATCGAGAACCGTTATAAGGCTGATTTTTTTCAATTCCAGAAATCGTTCTACATTTAGTAAATCTGCGACATTTGAATACCAAAATTGCACTTATTTCTCAATACATGTATAACATATTTTGTTCTACCTTTAAATATTAAAAAAGTTAGTTACGTGGTTTTGAATTTTAGCTAACGATATATTAAATTGTAACGTAACTCGCTGATCGACTGATTCATCATCGCACAGCTTAAACCCCTTAAGCTGGGAAGTTGAAATTTGGACCGGACCTTGGTCTCTCACCAAATCGATCCACTAAGACGGAATTTTTGGAATTTCGAATGTAAAAAAGGGTAAAAACGTGTAAATACGCTAACCTCACATATTCTAAACTAAAAGAGATTAAAAAAAATAATAATAACTATCGTTGTACATTAAAAAAATAAGCGGTATCTCAGGTATCTGATACTTTTTTGATATCCCTTTTGGGACCCGTTTACCGTAAAACCTGTATTTTGAATTTTTTTTATTACCCCACCTATCTTATAAACCAATCAAATAAGAAATAAAAATGATATCACATTCGCAAGGCGAATTCATTACAGGTGACCCTAAAAGCCCTGCTGATAACTTTTTTTCTTTAGCTTTATAATTGTTGGATGTCAAAATTTTGTTAATTATCTTTGTTTCTGTTTTGATTTGTTTCGGTTTTTGACATTGTACAATGATTTTACAAAAAAAATTGCTTGTGGTTTTTGTACGAGTTGTACTTGTTGTACTACCGAGATTACCTGGAATGAATTCGCCTTGCACATTCGTAAGTTGTCTAAACAGTACAAATATAAATTTCTTACTTTTTCGGCACTCGAACGTTTAAGGGGTAAAAATCGTACTATTTTTGGTACTTTTTTAAAAAATCTTTTTCTTTATTCATTTCCAGCTAGCATATCGTCGGTCACAGGTTGACAACTCTTAACTCGCAAAAAAATCGAATCGGGGGTATTATTAATTTAAATTTTTTTTAATCTCAAGTTATTTCAATACCTTTGTTTTCTTTACACCATCTTACAATTAATATCTCCTACTAATTTTGGTTTTTTTTTTTATTTACTTCCAACACGGTTTAGTGACGGAGTAATAACGTTTTTTTTTTTTTGTCTCCTAAAAAGTACAAAAAAACATGTTAAAAGTTGTCAACCTGTGACCGACGATATGCTGTTTTTTAGACGATTATGTTTAATATACAACTCCTAAAAGAATCATCTGATGATTATCTGACGAGTTACAATACCAAAAACATCTAATTGTTCTTTTTTTTTACTTTTTTATAAATTTTTTGACCAGCGTCTTTTATTCTTGGAATGAACCTTTTGCGACTCTGTATGATTCATATAACAATTACTGAGCTAGCTAAATAAGAGCGTTTTTTTAAACATGAAAATTCTATTGTCAATTCAATTTCAATAAAACAAATGGAACTAAGGATCTGCCGAATATGATTTTCCAACCGGGTGGAGTTTAATTCGCGATCTAAGGCTTTGTTTCGTATAAAATTGTATGAAAACGAGAAGAGTTGACATGAAAAATGCGCTTCATGTTTTATTTAGGTAGCTGTTATGCGGCTGAGCATTTCACGAATTGCACGAGAATCCCTATACGAGTCTCATACAATTCATACCATGCTTTCTGAAAGACTCGTTAGCTAATCTTTACATACATCGCAAACGATTCCCTCTACGATTAATATAAGCGTCCTCCGCTGTGTTGTAGAAGTATCTCACAGAGGAATCAGCTTGTGTAACAGTTACTCCCTTGCGAGGAATCTTCTACGATTAAAAAGGGCGCTCGTCGACGATCAAAAAAGCTCTTCGTAAGATTCCCAGGACTCTCATACGATTGAAAATGCTAGCTGGGTTGATATATACATTGCAATGCTCTCTTAATGGAAGAACAGATATGGGAATTCAATAGTGTCTCGTGTGCTGCTTCTTCAGCTACTAAAGTGCATAAGCAGCGCAATAAATGTGTAACCAAAATGGCATCTGAAAAAGAAATCTAATTTTTTTTCTTTTTGTGTAAAAATTAAAAATTTAGTGTGTTGCAGTTCAAATTCTTACTATTAACAAATTTGAAATACTTCGAGTGATATCCTTTATCATCGTTTCAATACAGAGGATCATCCGACCATTTTTTGAGAACAAAAATCAACATTCGCAGCAAACATCATCTTCCACAATGTAATACGACTGTCCCAAATTAACAATTTGGCTGAGTTTTAAAACATCATGCTTTGCAGCGCAAATCAAAAATGTATCATCAATATTAACGATGCATAGTTTTCTTATAATGAACGCATCATACCTTTTTGGTGCACTTTGGTACAAATAACATTGTAATAAGCTACACGGTTGCATTGCAGCATGCACTAAAAAAAGATAGTTGCTTTGCAACCGACGTTTTGGAACTCGGCCTTTGACACAACTTCGAGTTGTCCAGTTCTACAAAGCCATTCATATTTTCAATCACCACTATGACCACAAACAGAGAGTCTTTTTATTGTCGTATCAGCACTGGCACGATAAAATTCCTGTTGCAACAGAAGTTTCAACAGATTTTTCTCCAAAGAAATGTTTTCATCATTCCTCCGTATAAATTCCATGAGGTGTCTGAGGACACTGTTGAGGACTATTTCTTCGTTGGAGGATAACAAGAAAACTGAATCGATTGATTCCAAACGCACCATCAATTTAGGAAATGTTTCATTTTCTATGATGTGACGATTAGAGTTGTGTAGTTCATGAACGACCTAGTTCAATTGAACTATTCAGTCAGATGAACGATGACCGGTCTTTTTGGATCACCGTACGTTTTAGTTCACTAGTTCGTTTTGGGTCAGTATGTCTTTTTTTGTCAGTTCACTTTCGGTCTTTTTTTGTCAGTTAGTTCAATTTTGGACCCGCGAGAAAATAACAAACTTTTGCTGACAAACTTTTTTTTTCACTCAATTCAAAGAGAGCAATTTGTAAATCTCTGAGAAATGTTGCAGACAGAAATGAGTGTTTTTATTTTGCTTTACAGACTGAAATTTGCAGTGTTACCAAATGAAATAAAGTTATTCAGGGATGGAAAGTTTATTTTTATTAAACACAAAAATTCTTTTTTTTTAATATGAAATTGTGTATTTTACTTTAGTTTACAAAAACAGATAAGTATTATATTTTCATATATTTTTATCAAGCTTTAGGTCACTTTTTTATAAAAAATCAATTAAAATATTATTTTTTTTTTCAATATTTCGATTTCCGTTGGAAATCTTCTTCAGGAAATCTTTTTAAATAATATAAAATTACAAAATTGTTTTCGACAATAAATGGAAAAATAAATTTAAAATTTCAATTAACAAACTTAAAAAAAGAGAAAACCAAACAAATTTTAAAAATATTCAAAACCTAAAATCTATTTTAATTTCCCTTTCCGTCAATCTATTTATTTTTATTTAATATATATTTTCAATCTGTGCTATGCCATCTGAACTAAATTTTATAAATAATCAAAGACAAATCACATTTCTTAACACTTAGTAATTTTATTGTTAATTATGTATTACATTTTTATGTGCAACATTTTGTAATCAATTATTTTTTAAATTGTCTGTAAGGAATATAATTCCATAGACATATAATAATAAATATCTATTTATAATTTTCCCTTCCATCAACCTATTTATTTTTATTCAATAAATCTGAGCTAATCCCTCAGAGTCTTTCTTGAAATTAATTAATCCTTTCCTCAAATGGAACATTATTAATCTGTAACATTAATAGCATATATCTACGTTTCTTAAAATTTTCTATGTTAAAAATAGATGTGTTCTCAAAATCAGGATAATGATTATAATCTCTACAATGTGTTGATAATGCCGTTCCATGGGCTGAATTAAAATTTCTATATTTTTGATTTTTTTTTATAAAAAAAGTGACCTAAAGCTTGATAAAAATATATGAAAATATAATATTTAATTAAAAAAGGACAAAGTAATAAGAATATAATTAATAAAAACAGATAAGAAAATTAAACAAATTTTTAAGCTGTTAATACATAATTTGTTAATAAAATATTTGGATTGTAAAATCGTTTTATTGGTTTTCATTATATTAAAAATATTTTGTAGTTGTATTTTTCCCTGACGATGATACACACCGATATCGAAATATTGGTTATTATACATAATAAAATTAGCGTTATAATTATTTTGTTATGAAAAAGTGAACCACAAGCATGAAATAAAATAGACAACAATTTAATAAATAAATGATTAATAAAATATATATTAGTTTTAGTTAATACACTACATTTGAAAAAATGCTTTTTGCAGCCGTATTACACACATATAGAAAAAGTTGGATGCATTTTAATTAAAAACCGGTTGTTTAAAACAGGTTTAGCTGGCTTAAAACTTTGTATTGTAGCAAAAAGATTAAAAAAACAGCTGAAAACATTTTATACCTATGCTAAATAATATACCAAATGCTAAATGAAAATTTGCAGCTAACACTGCAGCCACACGATCAAGTTTTTCTTGATAGTCTTTTACATATACAGTTTGTCAAAATTTCCAAAAATTGGAAGCTGTGACGTAGGCTGCACGCAATTTTGAAGCAATTTACTTTCAAGATGTCATTAAGAGAACAATTTATAAAGAAAAACGAAAAATTTTCTCACCAAACTTGTAATCAGCTGTTTTCTTGAACGTAAATTTATACACAAAGAAAATTTCAAAGACAAGTTCGCTTCAATTTTTAAAAGTATGAGTGTATTGGTAAAAAAGTGTGAGTGTATTAAACTTTATAGACCAAACTTGATCGTGTAACCCTCAAGTAAACCAAAATTGCTAATCGTTAAGATACCCACAGACGATGCAACATTTGTCGAAACACGCGTTACTACTTATGTTTCAGTTTTTACCACAGACGATGAAACTAAAAACGAAATATTAGTATTGCTTGTTTTGTGAATGTACTACTACAAAACAAAAACAAAGTTTTTATTTATTTTGTTTTTAAACCTATAATATTTTATGTCCCATAAATTTAGAAAAATTTTGTTTTCAATTATAATTGGTTTTCCAATTCTTACAATTTGCAATTGTTGCCATTTTCCGAATTCTTTCTTCATATTTTTGCTCCGAGAGCTGCAAAAGACCTCACACAACAACTGCTCTCAACAAAATGAGAAACAAAAAAGAGTCAGCATCGCCACACACGATGAAACATTGTTTGGAAACATAAAATAACAAAAATTTTTGATATTTGAGAAACCAAAAAGGTAACAAGTATTTCAACCAGAAACATCCCCACACACGTAGCAACATTTAGGCCCTAATCATGTAAAACGCAGCGCAACGCCAAAGAATATCTTTGAAAGCACAAACAATGTCATAAATGTTTTGTAATTTTGTTGTTGCTTTCAACAGAAATTCATGTACCGTTTTAAAATTTTCAAATAAGAAATAAAAATTATAACACATTCGCAAGGCGAATTCATTACAGGTGACCCTAAAAGCCCTGCTGATAACTTTTTTTCTTTAGCTTTATAATTGTTGGATGTCAAAATTTTGTTAATTATCTTTGTTTCTGTTTTGATTTGTTTCGGTTTTTGACATTATACAATGATTTTACAAAAAAAAATTGCTTGTGGTTTTTGTACGAGTTGTACTTGTTGTACTACCGAGATTACCTGGAATGAATTCGCCTTGCACATTCGTAAGTTGTCTAAACAGTACAAATATAAATTTCTTACTTTTTCGGCACTCGAACGTTTAAGGGGTAAAAATCGTACGTATTTTTGGTACTTTTTTAAAAAATCTTTTTCTTTATTCATTTCCAGCTAGCATATCGTCGGTCACAGGTTGACAACTCTTAACTCGCAAAAAATCGAATCGGGGGTATTATTAATTTAAATTTTTTTTAATCTGAAGTTATTTCAATACCTTTGTTTTCTTTACACCATCTTACAATTAATATCTCCTACTAATTTTGGTTTTTTTTTTTTATTTACTTCCAACACGGTTTAGTGACGGAGTAATAACGTTTTTTTTTTTTTTGTCTCCTGAAAAGTACAAAAAATCATGTTAAGAGTTGTCAACCTGTGACCGACGATATGCTGTTTTTTAGACGATTATGTTTAATATACAACTCCTAAAAGAATCATCTGATGATTATCTGACGAGTTACAATACCAAAAACATCTAATTGTTCTTTTTTTTTACTTTTTTATAAATTTTTTGACCAGCGTCTTTATTCTTGGAATGAACCTTTTGCGACTCTGTATGATTCATATAACAATTACTGAGCTAGCTAAATAAGAGCGTTTTTTAAACATGAAAATTCTATTGTCAATTCAATTTCAATAAAACAAATGGAACTAAGGATCTGCCGAATATGATTTTCCAACCGGGTGGAGTTTAATTCGCGATCTAAGGCTTTGTTTCGTATAAAATTGTATGAAAACGAGAAGAGTTGACATGAAAAATGCGCTTCATGTTTTATTTAGGTAGCTGTTATGCGGCTGAGCATTTCACGAATTGCACGAGAATCCCTATACGAGTCTCATACAATTCATACCATGCTTTCTGAAAGACTCGTTAGCTAATCTTTACATACATCGCAAACGATTCCCTCTACGATTAATATAAGCGTCCTCCGCTGTGTTGTAGAAGTATCTCACAGAGGAATCAGCTTGTGTAACAGTTACTCCCTTGCGAGGAATCTTCTACGATTAAAAAGGGCGCTCGTCGACGATCAAAAAAGCTCTTCGTAAGATTCCCAGGACTCTCATACGATTGAAAATGCTAGCTGGGTTGATATATACATTGCAATGCTCTCTTAATGGAAGAACAGATATGGGAATTCAATAGTGTCTCGTGTGCTGCTTCTTCAGCTACTAAAGTGCATAAGCAGCGCAATATATGTGTAACCAAAATGGCATCTGAAAAAGAAATCTAATTTTTTTTCTTTTTGTGTAAAAATTAAAAATTTAGTGTGTTGCAGTTCAAATTCTTACTATTAACAAATTTGAAATACTTCGAGTGATATCCTTTATCATCGTTTCAATACAGAGGATCATCCGACCATTTTTTGAGAACAAAAATCAACATTCGCAGCAAACATCATCTTCCACAATGTAATACGACTGTCCCAAATTAACAATTTGGCTGAGTTCCAAAACATCATGCTTTGCAGCGCAAATCAAAAATGTATCATCAATATTAACGATGCATAGTTTTCTTATAATCAACGCATCATACCTTTTTGGTGCACTTTGGTACAAATAACATTGTAATAAGCTACACGGTTGCATTGCAGCATGCACTAAAAAAAGATAGTTGCTTTGCAACCGACGTTTTGGAACTCGGCCTTTGACACAACTTCGAGTTGTCCAGTTCTACTAAGCCATTCATATTTTCAATCACCACTATGACCACAAACAGAGAGTCTTTTTATTGTCGTATCAGCACTGGCACGATAAAATTCCTGTTGCAACAGAAGTTTCAACAGATTTTTCTCCAAAGAAATGTTTTCATCATTCCTCCGTATAAATTCCATGAGGTGTCTGAGGACACTGTTGAGGACTATTTCTTCGTTGGAGGATAACAAGAAAACTGAATCGATTGATTCCAAACGCACCATCAATTTAGGAAATGTTTCATTTTCTATGATGTGACGATTAGAGTTGTGTAGTTCATGAACGACCTAGTTCAATTGAACTATTCAGTCAGATGAACGATGACCGGTCTTTTTGGATCACCGTACGTTTTAGTTCACTAGTAGGTTTTGGGTCAGTATGTCTTTTTTTGTCAGTTCACTTTCGGTCTTTTTTTGTCAGTTAGTTCAATTTTGGACCCGCGAGAAAATAACAAACTTTTGCTGACAAACTTTTTTTTTCACTCAATTCAAAGAGAGCAATTTGTAAATCTCTGAGCAATGTTGCAGACTGAAATGAGTGTTTTTATTTTGCTTTACAGACTGAAATTTGCAGTGTTACCAAATGAAATAAAGTTATTCAGGGATGGAAAGTTTATTTTTATTAAACACAAAAATTCTTTTTTTTTTAATATGAAATTGTGTATTTTACTTTAGTTTACAAAAACAGATAAGTATTATATTTTCATATATTTTTATCAAGCTTTAGGTCACTTTTTTATAAAAAATCAATTAAAATATTATTTTTTTTTTTCAATATTTCGATTTCCGTTGGAAATCTTCTTCAGGAAATCTTTTTAAATAATATAAAATTACAAAATTGTTTTCGACAATAAATGGAAAAATAAATTTAAAATTTCAATTAACAAACTTAAAAAAAGAGAAAAGCAAACAAATTTTAAAAATATTCAAAACCTAAAATCTATTTTAATTTAATATATATTTTCAATCTGTGCTATGCCATCTGAATTAAATTTTATAAATAATCAAAGACAAATCACATTTCTTAACACTTAGTAATTTTATTGTTAATTATGTATTACATTTTTATGTGCAACATTTTGTAATCAATTATTTTTTAAATTGTCTGTAAGGAATATAATTCCATAGACATATAATAATAAATACCTATTTATAATTTTCCCTTCCATCAACCTATTTATTTTTATTCAATAAATCTGAGCTAATCCCTCAGAGTCTTTCTTGAAATTAATCCTTTCCTCAAATGGAACATTATTAATCTGTAACATTTCTAGCATATATCTACGTTTCTTAAAATTTTCTATGTTAAAAATAGATGTGTTCTCAAAATCAGGATAATGATTATAATCTCTACAATGTGTTGATAATGCCGTTCCATGGGCTGAATTAAAATTTCTATATTTTTGATTTTTTTTTATAAAAAAAGTGACCTAAAGCTTGATAAAAATATATGAAAATATAATATTTAATTAAAAAAGGACAAAGTAATAAGAATATAATTAATAAAAACAGATAAGAAAATTAAACAAATTTTTAAGCTGTTAATACATAATTTGTTAATGAAATATTTGGATTGTAAAATCGTTTTATTGTTTTTCATTATATTAAAAATATTTTGTAGTTGTATTTTTCCCTGACGATGATACACACCGATATCGAAATATTGGTTATTATACATAATAAAATTAGCGTTATAATTATTTTGTTATGAAAAAGTGAACCATAAGCATGAAATAAAATAGACAACAATTTAATAAATAAATGATTAATAAAATATATATTAGTTTTAGTTAATAAACTACATTTAAAAAACTGCTTTTTGCAGCCGTATTACACACATATAGAAAAAGTTGGATGCATTTTAATTAAAAACCGGTTGTTTAAAACAGGTTTAGCTGGCTTAAAACTTTGTATTGTAGCAAAAAGATTAAAAAAACAGCTGAAAACATTTTATACCTATGCTAAATAATATACCAAATGCTAAATGAAAATTTGCAGCTAACACTGCAGCCACACGATCAAGTTTTTCTTGATAGTCTTTTACATATACAGTTTGTCAAAATTTCCAAAAATTGGAAGCTGTGACGTAGGCTGCACGCAATTTTGAAGCAATTTACTTTCAAGATGTCATTAAGAGAATAATTTATAAAGAAAAACGAAAAATTGTCTCATCAAACTTGTAATCAGCTGTTTTCTTGAACGTAAATTTATACACTCACAAAGAAAATTTCAAAGACAAGTTCGCTTCAATTTTTAAAAGTATGAGTGTATTGGTAAAAAAGTGTGAGTGTATTAAACTTTATAGACCAAACTTGATCGTGTAACCCTCAAGTAAACCAAAATTGCTAATCGTTAAGATACCCACAGACGATGCAACATTTGTCGAAACACGCGTTACTACTTATGTTTCAGTTTTTACCACAGACGATGAAACTAAAAACGAAATATTAGTATTGCTTGTTTTGTGAATGTACTACTACAAAACAAAAACAAAGTTTTTATTTATTTTGTTTTTAAACCTATAATATTTTATGTCTCATAAATTTAGAAAAATTTTGTTTTCAATTATAATGTCGCGCTCGTTGAAGATAGACGTGTTTTCTAAGCTCGGCATACGGTTTATTTTTTTTTGAACAAAAAAAGTATTAAAAAAAGTAAAAACAAGTAAAGAAAAAACAAAAAAAAATACATGTATGTACATACATACATAAACACACATTTTTTTTTATTCTCGGTGTTGATAAACAATAACAAATAAAAAGAGCAAAACTGTAAAAGAAAAAAAAAAAAAAAAAAAAATTTTTATGAGTGCAAACAGTAGAAATGCATATATCACAGTGAGTGTTAACGAAACAAATGCAGAAATAAAAAAAAGAATCGATGATAGCAAATACCTAACGGCTAAACCTATTACTCGCACGCGATCCCTTTCACCGTCTGTATTTAATAACACGGTTGATACAATAACAAATATAAAATCTGCTAGCGTTGCCTCAACAGCAAAAACAATTTTAATAAGTGATGTAAATATTAACCCCCAATCAGGCATAATAGATAACTCAGTATCACCTTCGGTGTCTAATAATACGGTTGATCTTAATACAATAAAAAATATAAAACCTGCAAGCGGTGCCCCAGCGGCAAAAACGATTTTAATAAGTAATGAAAATATTACCCCTAAATCAGGCATGATGGAAAACTCAGCTCTACAAGTAAAAAGTGCTCAAAAGCCTCCAGTACAAGTAGGTATTGATAGGTACATAACAGTGCTTAAACGGGGTCGCAGCCCAACCTCCTCAGCAGTTGCTTCGGTCTCAAAAGTCTCAAAAGATGGTACAGCTGATAGAACAAGTTCACAAAATCGTTTTGCAATTCTGGATGAGGAATCCCCGGAAGCACAAAACGTTATCAAATCTTCTAAGGCACCGCCGATATATCTTAGAGAGCAAAACTCAAATGAATTAATAAAGAATTTGATATCGGTAATAGGTGAAAATTCTTTTTATGTAGTTGCAATTAAGCGGGGTAGTATAAATGAGACAAAAATACAAGTTAACCGTGAAGAAGATTTTCGTAAGGTAATAACTAAATTTGAAGCACTTAATAAGAATTTTTATACATACCAACTGAAGAGCAGTAAAGGTCTTCAGGTAGTGATAAAGGGCATTGATTCATGCGTAGACCCAGGTGAAATTAAAACGTTTTTAGAAGAGAAGGGCTTTAAAATTAAAAATGTAGTTAATATTAAAAATAGAGAAAAAATCCTCAGCCACTATTTCGAGTGGAGTTAGAACCCGGCGACATTAAGCTCAAAAAGAACGAAACGCATCCCATTTATAATCTTAAATATATCCTGTATAGAAAAATTACAATAGAGGAGCCGCACAAAAGGAATGGTCCCGTGCAATGTTTAAACTGCCAAGAATTTGGTCACACTAAGGCATATTGTCATTTAACCCCTGTTTGCGTCGTATGTGGAGAATTACATGGTACAGCTCTCTGCGATAAGTCTAAAAACGACCCCAATGTAAAAAAATGTAGCAACTGCGGTGGTAATCACACGGCCAACTATAGAGGATGCCCTGTATACTCTATCGTCAAGCGCTCGGTTGGACCGAAACCTAATCCCACTCAAATGCAGGCAACAAATCAAGTTTACATTAATGACGTTCAGGTACCGCAGCCTAGTAATAACAGAACATCCTACGCTAACGTCCTAAAATCAAACCATATGCCAATGCAAGGTGAGTTGCCAAATAATGATGAAACTCCAGTTTCTAACTTAAGTCGTCTAGAGAAAACCATGGAAACATTAGTACAAACAGTAAATAACTTTACAAACACAATGGGTAATATGATGCAGGAAATGTTAAGAATGCAATCGATGTTATTGCAAGCTGTACTAAACAAGCCATGAACTGTTTAAAAATTTGCTTTTGGAACGCAAACGGCATCCGCCAACATAAAAATGAACTAGAATACTTTCTTAAAAATAAACAAATTGATGTTATGATGGTTTCTGAAACCCATCTGACCTCAAGAAACACGTTTCAAGTCAATGGTTATATATTATATGATACCAAGGACCCTCGAGGTAGAGCTTGTGGAGGTTCTGCCATTTTGATAAAAAACCGAGTTAAACACTACCTAATGTGCGATCATCGTGAAGATTATCTCCAAGCAACGAGCATTTGCGTTGAGGAATTATCTCGAAACATAGTAATTTCATCATTATACTCCCCACCTAGATTTTCAATATCAGAAAGCCAATATAATAAATATTTCAAATCATTAGGACCCTGCTTCCTGGCTGCTGGCGATTATAACGCTAAACACACTTTCTGGGGGTCACGACTTATTACACCTAAGGGTCGTGTTTTGTTTAACACAATTTGTAAAATGGACCTAAATGTGGTCGCGAGCGGACAACCAACATATTGGCCTACTGATCAGCAAAAAGTTCCAGATGTCATAGATTTTGGCGTGGTTAATAACATCCCCATAGACACGATTCATGTGGAAGCGTCCCTAGAATTATCTTCAGATCACACACCTACAATTGTTACTATAATGAATCCAAATAGAATCGTATCTCCGTCTGGTTACTTATCGACATCAGCCTCACAAATAAATTGGTTAAAATATAAAAAATATCTGAGTGCCCATTGCACAGAAAATATTCCGCTTAGCACACCGGAGAACGTGGATCTCGCTATTGTTAATTTTGACAGTTATCTCAAACTAGCTGTTCAACATTCCAGCATAACACTCAAAAAAACCAAAAACAAAATCATATATTCTACAGATGTCGAGCGTCTATTGACTGAAAAAAGGAGAGTTCGTAGAGAGTGGCAATTGCACAGATCCCCCCAACTTAAGACTTTATTAAAAGAGTGCACAAAAAGGCTGAGAAAGTTACTGCAGTCTCAGAAAACGGCTTCCCTGGAAAAATATCTCAAGGGACTTGATGCAACTCCACAATCAGATTACTCATTATGGCGTGCAGCTAGAAGCCTCAATAGACCAGTTATCTCTAAGCCACCATTGAGAAACTTGAATGGAAGTTGGGCAAGAAATGATATTGAAAAAGGAAATCTGTTTGCTAATCATCTGAAAAATGTATTTACCCATAATATATTTCACGATATAGCAGTCGATTTACCGTCTGTAAATGTTAGAGCAGCTATTCCCCTAAGATTCGAGTTTAGAGAAATCGAAAAGGCTATTTGTAATTTAAACACCAAGAAGGCATCCGGTATTGATAAGATCAGTAATAAAATGCTTTTGGAGCTACCAAGTACAGCAAAGAAAATTATTCTTTTTATTTTTAATGCTATTTTACGACTTCAATACTACCCTCATAAATGGAAGGTTTCCTTAGTAACCATGATACCAAAGCCAGGAAAGGATCACACAAAAGTTGAGTCATACAGGCCTATTAGCTTATTATCTAATATTTCAAAGCTATTTGAGAAAGTACTAGTGGCAAAATTAACGCCGATTTTAAATGAAAATAGATGTATTCCTAATCATCAATTTGGGTTTAGAAGAAAGCATAGCACAATTGAACAAACTCATCGAATAGTAAATGTAATAAGAAAAGCCTTTGAAGAAAAAAAATATTGCTCAGCACTCTTCATCGATGTGTCTCAAGCTTTTGATAAAGTCTGGCATGAAGGTTTACTACTGAAATTGCAGCAAAACTTGCCAGCAAACATTCACAAGCTGTTAGAAAGCTACTTAGTCGGTCGTCAATTTATTATTAAAGAAGGCGATTTTTTAAGTTCTCCTCAGCCAGTTAACGCTGGAGTCCCACAAGGCAGCATCCTGGGCCCTCTATTGTACTTAATTTATACTTCGGACATGCCAACAAACAGCTACACACAAACCTCAACATTTGCGGATGACACAGCTTTCCTAAGCGTACATGAAAACTGTCAAGAAGCATCTCGTTACTTACAGGATCACATATTTGAACTGGAAAGGTGGTTAAAACAATGGAGGATAAAGATCAATGAGCAAAAATGCGCACATATAACATTCACATTGCGTCGGGAAACATGCCCCCCTATTAAAATCAATAATCAAATAATACCCCAACACTCGCATGTAAAATACCTCGGTATACATCTAGATCGGCGTTTAACGTGGAAATGGCATATAGAAGCTAAATTAACTCAAATGAAACTAAAAGCAATTCAAATTAATTGGCTCATTGGAAGAAATTCTGTTCTTAGTCTCGATTGCAAACTTCTACTTTACAACTCTATCTTAAAGCCAATTTGGTGCTACGGTATTCAGTTATGGGGCACTGCCTCGGCTTCTAATATCGAAAAAATTCAAAGGCGTCAAAATAAACTTCTTCGAATAATAACAGCCGCTCCCTGGTATGTCAAAAACTCAAATATCCACAAGGATCTCAATGTGCCATTGGTAAAAACTATGATAACGAAATATGCAGTAAAATATTTAAAAAGGCTGGAACTGCACCCAAATCCCTTAGCTCGAAATATTTTAAATTATGGCGGCCACACTCGATTAAGGAGAAGAGACACTGCAGCACTCACCCAATCAGATGAGCGATAAACACCTACATATGTGAACAGAAACCGTGATGACTAAATCTTTTTGTCTGGCACTGGCAGGACATTAAGTGAATATTAGGATAAGATTTGATTAATTATTGTTAGTTCATATTTAATATATGAAGATTCAATAAATAAATACTGCAAAAAAAAAAAAAAAAAATTATAATTGGTTTTCCAATTCTTACAATTTGCAATTGTTGCCATTTTCCGAATTCTTTCTTCATATTTTTTTCTCCGAGAGCTGCAAAAGACCTCACACAACAACTGCTCTCAACAAAATGAGAAACAAAAAAGAGTCAGCATCGCCACACACGATGAAACATTGTTTGAAAACATAAAATAACAAAAATTTTTGATATTTGAGAAACCAAAAAGGTAACAAGTATTTCAACCAGAAACATCCCCACACACGTAGCAACATTTAGGCCCTAATCATGTAAAACGCAGCGCAACGCCAAAGAATAACATTGAAAGCACAAACAATGTCATAAATGTTTTGTAATTTTGTTGTTGCTTTCAACAGAAATTCATGTACCGTTTTAAAATTTTCAACGACACAAGTTATTCAGCGTTTGAAATTTTAAAACGCAATGTGAATTTCTGTAGAAAGCAACAACAAAATTACAAAATATTTATGACATTGTTTGTGCTTTCAATATTATTCTTTGGCGTTGCGCTGCGTTTTATATGATTAGGGCCTTAGTGGGTAACTTTAATTTAGTTGCAAAAATGTCAGAGTGGTGTAGCACGGGTTGAGCAACACTTAGTACTACCATGGTGAAATTACTAGAAGGTGGCAGCACTACGTGTTGTTGTACAACAATACAACAAAAACAGGCAAATTTGTTTGTGTAAAGAACCCAATGCTGTCAAAAATTATGTACAACAACGTTGCCATGGTTTGTCTTTTGCGGCCAAACCTTACGGGGAACTGTTACATGTTTAATATACACATATGTATATAAATTCGATCCAGTGCCGCGATTTTTTTGGACGTAATGCAGTATTGATGGATCGCGATCGATATTGCAGAATAGCCTAATTTTATGTGATCCATGATCCTGATCGCGGATAACATGATAAATATTGAACGTTTAGCATACTTTGTGATATAAGTTTGTGATATGTTAGTATTAAGGGAAAATCAAAATAAATAAGACATTAAAATATTTTTGTAAAGTTTGTGATTTAACGAAAAAGCCAGCAAGTTTGTGAAACAGGCCATATTTGCATTCAAATTTAAGGCCTTATTGTGAGTAATATTATTATATGTAAGATGTACTTATATGAAAAATTCTAATTCACACGTTTTAGAAGTTTCAAAAGATACATTTGTTGAAATTTTGTATTGATCTTCTTAAACAAGCAAAATCAAGACTTTTCTTTAAAAAAATACATTAAAATATTACAGATATCAACTCCTTTAAAAGTGTTTAAGTTACAGTTTTATTTCTGTTATTTATTACATTTCGCACTTGTTCAACAATACTGTATTAACTCAAAATTTTTAGTGGAAGCAAAACAATTTTTAATTTTACATTAAAGTCATATCAACTACGGTTTCATTACCGAAAAGTAGACAAAATAGCCACTTCATATATTTTTACAGCGAGTAGATATTAAGATTGCATGTTGATTTTTTCCAAATAGTGAAAAAATGTAAATTTTGAGTTAATACACTATTGTTGAACAGGCACGACATATTTATTTTTAAATATTTATAAGATAATAAAATTGTTCGGTTCCGAAGGATTTTGGTAAAAAAGTTTGGTCAAATAGTAAATTTTCAATGGCAACGCTGATCCGCAACAAATAAAACAAAAATATTATGAAAAAAAATACTAAAAAATTCATAATTAAAATTTTAATGTTACATGAATTAAAACCAATTATTTTTCCACTTTTTCTTCACTGCAAGTCCTTTGGTGGTTTAAAGAAACAGGCGTACAAGTGCATATCAAACATTAACAGATTTTTAAAACGTACGCACAACGTGTTCACAGACAAAATAATTTTTGTTTTTATTTATTATATAAAAGAAAATACATTAGCACAACTAAAGACACACATATAAAACCCAATTACGATTTATTTTTTGCAATTATTTTAACTTTTAAACACAATTTTCATTTAAAAACCGCACAAAAATGATTATTTTTTTTAAAGCACAATAAATTTTCTCAAGAAAGTAAACATAAGCAAAGCAAAATGACAGACTGTAGTTCTCACCACAGTTCAAGCGAAAAATAGACAGATGCCGTAGTGCTGCCACCTTCTAGTAATTGCACCATGAGTACTACTTTAAACTTGGCAGCACTACAAATATTCTCGCTGCAAACAATAGAAAATTATATTAATCAACCGTATTTAAATTAAATTTTGTGATTATAATTTAAATACATTTTATCTTGTATGCAGAGAAATTTAAGTTAGCGAAACTAGTGCTGGTTATACTATACAGGACAACATTTTTGCACCCGGCATAAGATCGGCTATGCAGAGAAGCTTTAGTAAGCAAAGCCAGTGTTTTTAATACCATGGGGAAAATCTGCGCGGTGAAGATTTAGTTAGCGAAGCCAGCTGAATATTGTTTATGAACCTTATATTATGTCACAATTGGTTTACAATTTTGTTTATAAATGGTTTTTATTCAATATACAGTTCATTTCACATATCGCACTTGATCAACAAGAGGGTGTTAATCAAGAAAATTTTCGTTTCACTTTTTGGAAAAAATCGGCCCGTCATATTCGTGCTATCTTTTACGGTTCGTTTAAAACTTTTTTTCATATGCGTTTAATAGGTATAAAATTAATAATTGTTTTGCTTCTAATGAAAATGTTTAATTTTTTAGTTAATAGCCTCTTGTTGAATAAGTGCGAAATATAAAATTTAAAAGAAATTTTAATGGTAATTAAAACGACTTTGATAATTTTAAATCGTTTTGTTTTCGAAATAGTTTTCGTTGGTGAAAGTAAAACGTATCGACTTTTATTCTTATATGTATGTGATATTATTTTTAATAAAGCTTAAACAAACGAAAAATTTTGGTTTTTAGTTCTTTATTTAAAAAATAGAACTTCGAACGTTTAAGGGGTCAGAATTATTGGTACTTTTTTTTACAAAACATTCATTGATATATACGTATTAAATTATCGGCTCCCTATACAGTATTGAACTTTTTGATAGAGAAAAATTAACCAAAAAGGGGAAATAATTTCTTTCTTCAGCTTTTTGATTCTATACCTGGTACTTTTTTATTTACCGTTAATATAAAATTCAACATGCAATGTCCTGAGTGATAAAACTGTATGAGGGATCTTTTTTGTTCTTTAGCGGGTACTTTTTGAATTTCCGTAAGTTCGGACCTAAAAATATAAAATATAACATGCAATGCCCTGTGTGATAAGACTCTGAGGGTACTTTTTGTTCTTTAACTTGTACTTTTTGAATTTCCGTTAGTTTTGGACCTAGAAGCATAAAATTTAACATGCAATGTCCTGAGTGATACTTATTCGTTCTATAGCTAGTAATTTTTATTATTTTCATTAGTATTGGACTTAAACATTCAATGTCCTGAATGAATGAGAATCTATAGACTGAGCTGAACTGAAAATTTCCTTCAATTTTATTTTACTTGATTTCGATTTCCAGAAAATGGTGGACAAACGATCTAGTTTGTGAATAAAATCGATGTATTTAAAAACGATCGTTTTTTGAGAGGTGTGATGAATTTAGATCAATTTTAAAATCTTTTATATTTTAGTCTTAAGTTACAGTTTGTTTTAATCACTTTATTTTTTCACCACCATTTACCTTTATCAATAATCCTTTTAAAATTCAGAAAAGCTACGTTCATGAAAAATTATTGAACTAAAAATCCCAAACGATTTCAACCTCACATGATTTCAATTTCCAGCATATGACCGTGAACTAAAAAATGTTTGTGGGTATTTATTTAAGACAGACAAAAAATAACTTCAAAAATTATTTTTAAAAACTAAACAGACAAAATAGGAACAAATCCTACTAATATTATAAATGTGAAAGTTTGTAGTTCAATCTTGCGAAAACCGTTTAATGGATTTGGATGAAACTTGGTACACGGATAGCATATTGCCAAGATTCAAATATAGGGAGGGTACTTTTTAAGAGGTAAAATGGGAGAGAAATTTGTACTTTTTCTCTTTTTGATAGTTTTGGTATTCAGATTACATATCAAGATTAAAATATAGGGTACTTTAAAAGTAAAAAATCGTTCATTTTATGAAGTTATTTTTATTTTATTATGAAGTTATATCATATTGTAAACTCAGCTCTTGATAGAAGAATATAATTGTATTTTTTCATTGTGTTGTGTGTAAATTTGTAAACTAACATTTTTGAGTTATGACGATGTTGCAGCAAATGAGCGATGTATACTGAGTCCTAGTCATTATAAATAAAGAAATTGCAACTTAAATAATAATTTGGGAATAACGCCAGGCCTGGTCTAAAAAATTTAATAGCTAAATCTGGCATTAGATATGATTAGAAATTATTTTAAAAAATGCTAAAAATAATGCTAACATTTTTTAAAGATTTTTGCTTAAATTTATTACCAATATGAAATTTTATTTGAAACTAAATACATTTTAGTGACTTATTTTTTAACGAAATTTAAATAAATGGTTATATTTATGCAAATGACTAGATTTCGGTAAAGCATCTGATACACATAAATATGAAGCACAGGTAGTTTAGATTAAATTTAAAATTTAGGGGGCATGCAAACCGCTGATATATGCAAAATTTAAACGATTTATTTCTATGATGTACAACATTCTTAAATAATTTTATTTTTTATAGTGTAAGAAAAGTTGAAGCTTTAAAATAATAATTTTTTCAGCAGTTTAGAGCAAACTATTTTTTCAAACATTTACACTATTAAATTATTATATACAAAGTAAAATTTCCTTGTACTTTTATAAGATAATATCAAAGGGCAAATAATATTTACAACAACCATGTTAAGGGCATTTCTAATACATATGTATTCCTTGAATATTCTATTTTTTTAACAAGACAGGTAAGATGTTTCTTAACATAAGAATTATTCATTTTCATACGAAATTTCATTTTACTATTTGTGAAATATATTTTTATTTTTGAACACTTTCATTAAATAGTTATTTGATACAAATATTTGTTTTAGTCTGAACGCATGGCAAACATGAATTAATTTATTTTATTTAACACTGCCAACTGTTTCAACAAACAAAAATTGTCAAATATTTGAGCTTAGTTTGAACATTAAACAAAATATTTTTTTGTTTAACAGTTTGAAGCAAATATCAGAACAAATATTTTCGTAAAATATTTGATTAATCTGAACGTACCTTAACTGTTTTATTTATAAAATTACAATGAATTTAAAATGTATTTCAAGAAAATTTGTATCCAAAATTTTGTTATATGCACAATTTAAACATATCTAATTATGCATACGGTAGCTATTTATATATGCATGTATTTGCCTTTGTAATAACATGTTTAAATTTAAAAGAATTTGATTATTTGATATGATAAAAATATGATAATTTTTTCTGAAATTGATGATTTTCTGACCAAAGACTCTGGCAACGCTGATACCAAAAAACAATATTTAGTACCATTTTTAACTTGGCGACACTAAAATTAAACTTAACTAAAATAATAAAATTTGGTACTTCACACTTTTATAGGACTAGAAGTCACTGTAAAACACAAATGTAACTTTACACTAGGCCCCATTAAAACCCCACTCCCGGAAACAGTTTTGTACGCCTCACAGTTTCATAGGACCAGAAATCACATTTGTAAAATTTTTTTAAGATCGGTCCATAATAATGTGATATTTTTTTATTTCAAT
Organism: Pollenia amentaria; assembly: GCA_943735925.1. Lineage (NCBI taxonomy): Eukaryota > Metazoa > Arthropoda > Insecta > Diptera > Polleniidae > Pollenia > Pollenia amentaria. Next base: position 123,246,641 of record OX031006.1, on the reverse strand, counting down.
GTTTATTGGTTTAATAGATAGATTGCGTGGCAAAAAAGTTTTAAAATACAGGTTTTACCCGCTTACTCCCCAAAAGGGACGAATTTTAAAAAAGTACCAGACACCATCCGCTTATTTTTTTGATGAACACGAGGTTAGGGAATTTTACCGTTTTTAGCTTTTTTAACCTCTAACAATAAAAGTTTTCAAAACTCCCATCCTAGGGAAACGATTTAGCGAGAGGCCAACCTCCCGATCAAATTTCAACATTTTAGCTTCAGGCGTTTAGGACGTGCGATGATGAATCAGTCAGTAACTTTACATTTTTATATTATATAGGTAGATGAAGAAAAATGTTTTGAAACAAAAATAACAAAATTAGGTACGATTTCACCCCTTAAACGTTCGAATTTCGAAACGCATGGATTATTTCCAGTGTATAAATAGTAAATTGTCGCAAAAGTTTCTACCATTCGTAACTCTGGCCAGGAAAGCAGCTCGCGCGTCTTTGTCGTTATATTTTAAAGACCAACAGGCCATGTTTGTTTGTTTGCTTTCAGTGCGTTTTACGTTTCACCTCGCACTTTATAGTTTTAAGAAAACGAAAGAAAAAAAAATTTATAAATACGTAGTTAGGTTTACGCAAAATGTGCTACAAATTCCTAAAAATACGGGCATGTTCTGAATATCACGTGATTTCAAATCACGTGCTTTTAAAAACCACGCGTGTGATTATGATTTTAAAAGGCACATGTGATTTTAAATCACGTGATTTGAATAAAAGTAATTTTTAGAACAGGCCTGATAGTAAATTTTCGCAAAATTTACTAGTATTTTAAAAGAGTCCATTTAAAATCGTATATACATACATATGTATATGTTTTTAGAAATTTTCACAAATAGTCAATTTAAAATACAAAATATATTCCCTACATTTTTTTTAATATACATTCATAGTATATTTTTTTTTATTTATAACAAAATACAAGTTTAATTGTTCTTACAGGAAAATATGTTAAATTGTCTATTACTAGTCCTTAAGTAATAAAAACTAAATTATTATGTTTAGGTCAAGGGATTTTAAAAATTAAATATTTATGTGTGTTTTTTAATTGATTTGAAATTTTAACTACGACTCAAACAAATTAAGGTTTTCACAATACAAGCTTTTACTTAGGTATGTCAATGTACGTGTCAATGTGTATATTAGTAAAAGATTAATTTGTTTTTGTGTTAAGTGGTTATAATTTTTTCTTCTTAAATTAACTACTTATATATTCTCTTGTTTATTAGTTCTTAAATTCAATATTTCTTAAAATTTGGTTTATTCATACTCTTATTTATTTGGATTTTATTTCCATTTTGATTTAATTTAATTACAAGAGTCATTAGAAATGTTTTTGTAGTTTTTTTTTTGCATTTGTCTTGGGAGATAAGCATCTTTATCAAAGGCATCGGATCTGATCTATATACATATGTATTTCAAGTATAAGTGTGATATTTTATACAAATACACTGGTATGGCGTTTTTAAAAATCTTGACCGGTCTTTCGATATGTATCAAATCCTTATATATATATATATACCTATATACATACATACATACATACATACATATATATATATATATATATTTGTGTGTTTGTAACTATTTTACAATTTAAAATATACAGGTTTGCTTAAAAATTAAAATTTTGTTCTAGAGAAATTTTGCTAACTAAATATGAAGTTCAAGTTATTAAATCATACATTTTATCTTTCATGACAAAGACGACCGACCAGTGTTTATCTTTTGTTCCATTAAAATGCTATTTATTTTTAATTTGAGTGAAAAAATCATATAAAGTTACAAAAAGATGCGCAAAATATAACTAGTATTCAAGGTTTTAATTATTTAAATATGTTGTAGTAATTATGTTATTGAAAGAAAAATAATGTTGATGATAAAATAGAATCTAAAGAAATGTGTTTGTTAAAATTTCAAAAAAGTGCAATAGAGTTATCAGTCTTTCTTTGTCTAAAACAAGAAATAATATGTACGACAAACGCGTTTTGTGTTTAAATTTAACCCGCTTGTACAAGAACTTGAACCATATGTATGCATTTATATAGTTGCCAAACAAACGAAAAATAATAACAATTATGGAAACAAGCCATTAGTTAAAACCTAGAAATAATATAAAAACCTTTAGCAGAGAACCTTCAGAAAAGAGGTTTAAATTGAAACTATAAACAGCCACATGTAAGGACTGCCGGCATACTTTATAAAATAGCAATCATTCAAAAACATAGCGGGCCCTTTGGGCTCGAGCCAAACGACTAGGTTGCCTACGGCTCGCTAATGAAATCTTGATGACTTTGGACACTGATGGCGGTGGCGTAACTTGTTTTCTTTTCGATTTGTTGGTAGACTTCTTTTCATCATTTTCTTCTATCGCCCGATTGATTACTCGGCGATCAAAGTTAAAGTATTTTAGAGATACTTGTGTGTTACGTAGAATCGTACTGAACATGCGCCAACTACTTTTTGCTTTTTTTTTGGAGCATAATCGATAGTATATGTTACAGCCGTAGTGACCAGTGAGGTTTCCGACTAGCACCGGTACACACATCTCAAGAGGTCCCAACCCTGCTCACCGGGTACGCTGCTACATAACAAAATACATAAGTAAGTACTATCTAAAATTACCTAAACACACAACACTGTACTATACGAATGACATCTCATTTCAGGAAGCAGCTGTTTTGCCATCCCGTTTGCCCACCCTGCCATGTCACAGTAAGTCCGTCAACTATTTCTCTTGTGACCCACATATAACCATCCGACTTCCGCTAACTCAACTCACCTTCATGCCATTATTCCTTTGTTTTTTTATACCCGACACATCATCTCAATTTCTGATAAAATTAATATTTCAACTATACATACTTTATTATTAAAATTTAATTATTTTCTAACATACTCAGACGTAACTTATTCTAACTTATATATTTATTACAATTACAAAAAAAAACAATAAATTTTACACTATAATTATTAGGTACAGCAAAAGACTCTAGCTCTGATTATTTATATATTCTTATAGGCAATTGCAACCGCATCTAACGATCTCTTTATTTATTTATTCCCCTTTTTCTCACCAAGCTCAACCAATTTGTCTTTTCCTAGCACAGATCAACCTTTACCTTTTTTTTATTTCTATTTAATCTTATTCTATTTAATTTTTTATGTAACCAGTATCTCTAAACCTGAAGGAGCTCCCTTAGATTAGCTTTTCATCCTACTAATCTCCGGATGAATTACCACAAATACAAAAAGGCTGATTTAACTAGTTATTGGAACTGCGTTGTAATATCCGGTTTAAATAAATAAATAAAAGGTAACACGATTTGAAGTAGCAATAGTATAATCTACTTTAAGGCGGTAATAATTAAAATTTCTTCCTCTTCACGAACCGTTTACTGTACTGTACAAACCAAATTTTTTCTCTTTTAAACAAAGACTTATACTAACCTATACAGTAATTTGATTAACTAAAAATTTATAAATAAAAACTAAAACTACATAAAACATAAATTATTGTATTTTTTTGACCGCATTGACATAATTATTACACGAATTACTTAAACAAAAAATATCTAGTAACAATAGCTCTATGGTTGAAATTATTTCTTTTCTTTGACCATCAGTTTTATTTTTCTTTACCCGCACAGTTTTCCTTTTTTTATTCGGGTTATACACAAAAATGTTCTTTTTTTTCTATTTTATTTTGCTGCTCACACTATTATTTTTCGTTTTTCCTGCAGCTGTCTTATATAACTTTTCCTTTTTCTTTCTAATTACTAGGATAAGGACTTTTACCTGACTTTGGTGGACGATTTAAAAATGTTCAGGAGCACACACACACTTCTCGCTCTTGGTTCTTCGGATTCGAACGTAATTGGCACCAGTCAGCTAAACAAAACAACATACCTTTTAACTCTATAATAAATTTCACTTTGACACAACTTCTTACGTTTTCCTTTCTATTTATTTTTCCTTTATGTTTACTTAACACTTTTCACTATTATTTTACTATATAAATTTTTCTTTGTTCACAATTTTGCAAAAACACTAATTTATTTAAACTTTGAAGTCTGATTGCTTCGACTATTTTTAATCAAGTGATCTGCCTGCTTAGTTCCTTATTTCTGCCTACTCATTATTTTCCTATAGCTTTTCCAACAATTTTCCAAGCTTTCCACATTTTCCAACCCATAAGCCCCTCGCCATTTTTTTTCAACTACATTCTAGAAAATATTTTCCCTCCAAATCTCCATCTTTTTTTCTCTATATACCTGAATGTTTTCCCAATATAATATATTTTACTTTTCTTATTTTTTTTCTCTATATTATTTTGCCACTTATTTTTTTCTTTTTCCTAAAGATGTTCATTTGTGTACTTTTCCAACTCCTTTCTATTTAGCTCCTATCCTCCATACTCCTCCCCTGTCAATTATCGTAGCTTTGTGATTTTCCACTTACCAGGCTCGCATACGCAGCCGTACCGTTTATTTGCCCATTCATAAATTTTAAACTTTTCTATTTTTCAAATTAACAAATTTTTCCATAACGTTTCTCTTCCTATTCAATGAAATCTACAACCCTGCATTTACTATCACTAGCATTGCCATCTTCGTTTTTGTTTACTACGAAGTTTACCTACTCTGAATTGCCTACGGACAGACCAAACAAAACAAACCAAAAAACATACATACAGAAAATGTGACAGAAAACAAAAACTCATTTTTATTTAACAATTAAAATACGCGGCCATACAAAAACTTTTACCCATATAAACCAATAATAAAACCATAAACATAAAAAACCATACAATCTAAAACAAAAAATATTTGAATTTGGAAACCACAACGTAAAATAAAAGCTAATTAAAAGGACAAATACAAAACAAATACAACTTAAGCACTTAACGGGTTGTATATGTGAGTAAGTGGCATGCCACAACACAATTTGCAAGTTTTTATGAAACCTGAAATGTATATGCAGAACTATACTCATAAATAGACAAAAACATCTATGGTAAAGACAACGCATCCGCAACAAAACTCCGAGTCAGCAGGACTTGGTGTGCGGAGGTTGGTGTCAACGTGGGGAACTCCCATGACCCTGAAAGAGTCTTGGCCGGGCTTTATTTTTATTGAAGCTGTATATGTGCATTACCATTTATCTTCTTCCCTACCTATCACGTTAATCATTAGTGCCATATTGTACTCCTGTTCAAGAACACAGCTTCCATCTTCCGCCTACCTACCCCCTGGAATCCATACCCTAGTCGGAAACATTATTCCTACCTTCAGAGCAATAGCCAACTGATGAATTTTACTCCAACGAAAAACCCTAGTGGCTACCCGTATACTCAAGTGATCCATACATAAATTTCACGTAATTGGCTTATATACCAATTGGGCACACAAAGTGCATTAATTCGTTTAAATCGATAGCCCATAAAATTTTATTTTCAGGCAAATCATGTAAGTATTTCATTTTTATCTTTTGTTGTATTAATTTTTTAGTCATTTGCATTCTAATTGCTTTCCTCCTGTTCAATTTTATTTGTCATTTCGTTCTACTTCTAATTAATTAATTAAAGTCATAATACTTTTTTTCTTTCAGTCTGGATCATCTTTCAATCAGGGTAACGCCTCTATTTTTTCTATGGATTTTAGCTACTCTAAAGGTATGGACACATCTCAGTAACTATTTATACACGTATAAAGGAGCTCAGAGATTACTACGTTTCCAAAATATTTAATCATTGCAGCCCTAGGATACATTACGGGAAGTATTTTTGTGGCTCATAAATGACATAGAGTTTACTTTGTGTTTCCTTTTGTTCTCATTTTTATAGGTTTGATGGATCACCCAAGTCATAATTTCGCTACAACTCAATATGCACTTCACCGCTAAAATAAAAGGACCACACTACAAACATTTCTATCACAGATGTATCACAGGTTTTCTTATACTAATATTGCACTAATGGACTGGTACGTAACCACATTCTATTTTGTCAAGTCTATGTCAGGTACTCAATAAGTTATCACAGGTATTAAAAAAAAATTGCCATTAATAAAAAAAAACGGGACAACACAACAAACATTTCGTAGTGTATTTCATAATCTAATTGAAAGTCTCACTATTCTAAACAATTTATAATTTAATATCCTTAACGTGATAAATCCCTATTGTTTTCCCCTCTAAAGACTCTAGTTCGTATAAGTTATTCCCTACCGTTCGAACCACTCTACACTTTAAGAACTTTCGGCAAAATTTCGCATTTATGTTCTTTGCAAAGTTGCTCTGCACCATATTTCTACGGTAAACTTCTTGACCAGGTATAAATTTAACTATACGAGCTCTTCTGTTATATCTAGTGGCACTTCTGTCGTAAGCTTTGGTCATGTTTTCTTTTATTTGTTCACGTATACGTTCAAAACTTTCATTCGGTTGGGAAAGAATGCGATGTTCAGTAATAGATTGTAATTTCCTAGCTAATTTGTAGTCGGCTCCACTTGAATACATGTGGTAACCAAAAAGTGCAAAGAATGGTGTAAAACCTATAGCACTATGGAATGAATTCCTCAGCGCACAGTCTATTTCGGACAAATAGAGATCCCAATCTCGTTGATCTTCTTTTAAATATGCTCTAATTGCCGATAAAATACTTTGGTTTACTCTTTCTGATGCATTACTGCTAGGTTGATATACGGGAGTTTTTATGTGATGAATTTTGTAAGAATCTATTAAATTTTTAAAAGCTTTTGAAACAAATTGTGCACCATTATCTGTATGAATAGTTTCTGGGACGCCAAATTTGTGGAATATTTCGTGTGTCAAAAATTCAATCACATTCCCAGCTGTTGCCTCTTTCATGGCTTTTATAAAAGTATATTTCGTAAAATGATCTAGGACAATAAAAACATAACTATTACCGCTTTTCGACCTTGGATATTTTCCCAAAAAGTCTAAATATAGCTTCTGAAAAGGCCTGTCGGTAATAAATTGTTTCCCAATTTCTGGGCGAAGATTTTGGTTGCAGGGTTTGATTTCCTTGCAGGTTTGACAATTTTTTATGTAGTTTCTGACTTGCTTTGTCATTTTTGGCCAATAAAAGAACCTTTTTAATTTTTCTAATGTTTTCAACATACCACCGTGTGCTGATGTCACACTAGTATGTGCCTTTTCAATCAAAACCTGGGTGATATTTGGTGGAATCCAAATTTTCCATTGATGATCTGTTTCATCATTCCTATCGAAAATCGTTCTCTTAAGCACTAGGCCGTCTTCTACCTTCAAATCTGGCAATACGTCCTTATTATTTGTTATATGTTCGATTAATTCTAAATATTCTTCGCTTTGAAATTCAATTGTTTGGAAACCAAATAGATCTTCTGGGTTTATTTCATTTACTTGTATATCTTCTTTATGGATTCTAGATAGCATGTCGGCTACGATGTTTTCTGACCCTTTCCTATGCTCAATCTCAAAGTCAAATGCCTGCAACTGTAGTGACCACCGGGCCAATCTTCCTGTCAAATCCTTTAAAGACATCAGCCACTTAAGGCTAGCATGGTCGGTTACTTTTGTAAAGGGCAACATTTCAACATATGGACGAAATTTCTTCACAGCCATTACCGCCGCCAAACACTCTTTTTCTGTGACACTATAATTTCTTTGGCAAGCGTTTAATTTTTGACTATAAAACGCTATCGGATGCTCTTCTTTCTGGTCATTAAACTGGTATAAAACCGCTCCTATTCCATAATCACAGGCATCACACTGAATCCAAAATCTTTTCGTAAAATCTGCATGTCTTAATACTGGTGCTGATGTCAATGCTTTTTTAAGGTTTTCAAATGCTTCAATTGCCTTAGGATTCATCTTAAATTTACTACTTTTTTTCAGTGTATCTGTCAGCGGTGCAGATATGGTGGCAAAATCTCTTATAAATCTTCTGTACCATCCGGCTGTTCCTAGAAAACTGCGCACTTCGCGAGGTGTTCTTGGTACTCTTATTTCTTTTATTGCCTTTACTTTTTCCGGATCTGTTTTTAGGCATCCTCCCCCAACTATGAAGCCAAGATATTTAAGCTGCTGAAAGCAAAATTTTGACTTTTTCAGGCCAATAGTGAGATTCGCTTTCCTTAGGCATATTGCAACTTCTTTTAAGATTCGAAGATGGTTTTCAAAATCGTTTGAAATCACCAATAAATCATCAAGATATATGAAAACGTTCTCTTTCAGCCTCTGTGGAATAACCTTGTCCATCAGTCTGCATAGCCGCTGAGCAGCGTTGCAAAGACCAAAAGGCATAACACGAAACTGGTAGAGTGGTCGGCCGGCTATGGTGAACGCTGTGTACTGTTTACTTTTTGCATCTAATTCTACCTGCCAGAAAGCGAACTTCAAATCCACGCTACTTATGTAATATGTTTCATCGATTCGGCTAAGAATGCCATCGATATTCTGAAGTGGATAAGCGTCTTTAATTGTAATTTTATTCAGCTTTCTCGCATCTAGACAAAACCTGTTTTTCCCTGGCTTCCTAACTATAGTTGTCCTATTTGACCACGGACTCTCGCTTTCTTCAATTACTTTCAGTGACAACATTGTGTCTATTTCTTGATAAACCATATCCTGTACTGCGGGAGATAATGGGTAATGTCTGTCCTTAAAAGGCTCAGCATTGTCTATTAATTTTATGGTATGTTTTTCCAACTGTGTACGCTCTAATCCTTCTTTTTCAAATGCCGGAAATGACTCAACTACCTCACTTAGTTTTCGCCGTTGTAATTCATCCAGCAAATGAGGACTCGAATGACTATCATTCGTCCCAAAATCGTCCGGTTCTTTTACAAAAACTTCCGGCGATAGATTAAAGGCCCTCCAGAAATCTACACCTAAGTAAGCCTCTTGCTCTAAATCTGGGCATAAATAAAATAATATCGGCAATGTTTTTTCCTTAAATGTAACTTCTAAATTTACTTTCCCCAGCAGTCTGTGCTCTTCCCCTGCTGCGGTCGAAACGAGTGAATAAATTGGCTTGAAGCTGGCCTGCAGTGTTTCCATTAATTCTCTACACCCTTTTCCTAGTAAACTAACTGATGCCCCTGTATCTAATAAACCAGAGATTAAAATTTTTCCTATCGTAATTTCGGCAAAAGCGCGAGTATCACCCCCTCTATCTAATGACTTTATTGTCTCTATAACTAATTTTCTAATCCTCCTTTTCTTTCTAAACTTATCTCTTAATTTTCTTATTCTATTAGAAATTATCCTACGAGTTCCTAGTTCTTCATTAAAAATTCTACTCCTTACATTCTCATAATTGTGTTTGCGTTCTTCCAGCGTATAAGTATGGCGCATTTCAGGAATAAACTTATTAAACTTTTCTACCGCTTTAATAAAATTTATATTATTTTCTTTCATAGCTAAATCGCTGGCGGGTTTTCCCTGGAACGATAGTTTCCCGCCGCCGCTTCGTTCCTTAAAAAATTTCTCTCCTTACAATTTGTACAATTGGGAGAAATCGTATCTGGTTTTCCGCACCTATAGCAAAATAATGCTCTTTCTGCAGACGGACAGTCCATAAACATGTGGCCTAGTTTCTGGCAATTCCAACAAATAAGTGGATTTTTAGATACCCTATTTTTATCTAACTGGATCTCGGCCACCTCTTCATACTGATTCGGAGCATCTTCTACTTGTTGATTAGGTTTTTCACTGACCTCATTCACATGCCGGTAGCGAGTTGCCGGAGCAGGTGGGTGCCAAGGTTTATTATCTTTTCGGCAAAATATTTTTTCTGCCTCTACACATTCCTGCCTAAGCTCCTCTACGGAATTAACTGCAATAGGGTAAACTCTACTCCTTATATCATCCCTTAAATTCTTTTTTATCATCTTAATCATTTCTCTTTCAGGCATGGACATCTGTAAACGAGATCGCATTTGTATCATTGCAAAGAAAAAAGCGTCAATCCCTTCACCAGGTTGCTGCTTTCTCTCAACCATGTCACTCATCAGCTCAAAGCTAGACCTGGTTGATTTGTATTGCTTTAACAAGGCCTCTTTTAAAGTATTCCATTCTGAGACGTAATTTGTTTGTATAAAGAGCCAATACCACTTTTCGGCCACACCTTTAACAAACAAGTGAAAATTGTCTAGCACCTCATTCCATGAAACGCTATACTTTTGCTGAAGACGCTCCACACGGAAGACAAAATCCTCCACTGCCAATTTGTTTGTATTGCCATCGAATTCTAGTCCCCATTTATCAATTCTCATTTTCGGGTAAGTTCTATAATTAGTATTTTCAATACCGTCTACTGATGCCCTCGACGATTGGACTGAATTTCCTGACGAAAAATTTGTAGGCTCTACATTGCTACCACTGCCGTTTTCTGTCGCTTCTATTTTTTCTCTAAGCTTCTTACTCTCTAGTTGAGTGTGCTGCAAAACCAGACTCATTTTTCCTACAGCGGCTGTTAACTCCGCCATCTGCCTTCTTATATCCCCAACTTGCGAATACACACCTTCTTCTATTTCCATATTTACTAAATCTTCCCTTTCACCCTGGTCCATTTCCTGTTGCCTTTGACTGGTAGCTGCACTTGTGCCAGGATTGTTTGCGTTAATGGTCTGGGATTTATCGTGAATTTGGGGGACTATACCCCCTGTATTCTGATTCATATCGGGTTTTCTATCTATATTTTTCTTTCTACTAGGTGTATTCGACTTATACGTTTTACCAAAAGCGCTAGGAGTAGACCTATTTAAATCAACTTGTCTTGTTCTTTTTCTACTATAATTTCCCTCTGGAGGTTGATACATATCCTACAGAGCTTTCCAGACGCGATTGTATCCCCTATCTTGCGGAATGGAAAACTTTGAATACAAAAAAAAACAAACTATATCTCAATTAAATTTTATCTATTTAAAATGTAGAAAATTTTTTTTTTTTTTTTTTAAAAAAAATTTTTATTCTTACTATTTTATTTACTAAAAATGTATATTTTCTTATTTGTCGGATTTTGGCATGAAAATGAGTAGAGTAGTCTAAGTGGTTATTATAAAAAAAATACAAAAAAATTTAGTCACCTATAGTACATAAGACAAATTTACAAACTCTGACGTTCCTATTCTTCCCATACGATTATGATTTTGTTCTCATCCTTACGGATCATAAGCTATAAGAAGTCTCGGTATTTTGAATAACTATCGATACAACAAACCCTGTAGTTGCACAAATCCTACATACAGCCGGTTATCGAATCATCATTCCCTCTTTTCCTTTATATAAACTGAAACTAACAATATAATAAAAAAAAAGAAAAACTATCAATACAATTGGGAAATTTTTTATCAGAAAAAAACATTTTCCAGGCTATTGACATTCTTTCTCGTTGTATCGGTCGAATTTCCTGCTACCAAGATTTACCATGAAGCACTATCTTATACTTCCATATAGAGACTTTTCTCCTAAGGGCTATAAAACTAGTACCTCAACATTGGGTAAACAGTTATTTCGTTGGGCTATTATTTAAAACTAGTTGTCTATTACTACATGCATAGATGATATCACATGTAATCTAATTAAACTAAGAGACTTTAGTAAGCCTCCCAAGTTTGTCACATTCGTTTGGGCGCCATTTATGTTACAGCCGTAGTGACCAGTGAGGTTTCCGACTAGCACCGGTACACACATCTCAAGAGGTCCCAACCCTGCTCACCGGGTACGCTGCTACATAACAAAATACATAAGTAAGTACTATCTAAAATTACCTAAACACACAACACTGTACTATACGAATGACATCTCATTTCAGGAAGCAGCTGTTTTGCCATCCCGTTTGCCCACCCTGCCATGTCACAGTAAGTCCGTCAACTATTTCTCTTGTGACCCACATATAACCATCCGACTTCCGCTAACTCAACTCACGTTCATGCCATTATTCCTTTGTTTTTTTTATACCCGACACATCATCTCAATTTCTGATAAAATTAATATTTCAACTATACATACTTTATTATTAAAATTTAATTATTTTCTAACATACTCAGACGTAACTTATTCTAACTTATATATTTATTACAATTACAAAAAAAAACAATAAATTTTACACTATAATTATTAGGTACAGCAAAAGACTCTAGCTCTGATTATTTATATATTCTTATAGGCAATTGCAACCGCATCTAACGATCTCTTTATTTATTTATTCCCCTTTTTCTCACCAAGCTCAACCAATTTGTCTTTTACTAGCACAGATCAACCTTTACCTTTTTTTATTTCTATTTAATCTTATTCTATTTAATTTTTTTTGTAACCAGTATCTCTAAACCTGAAGGAGCTCCCTTAGATTAGCTTTTCATCCTACTAATCTCCGGATGAATTACCACAAATACAAAAAGGCTGATTTAACTAGTTATTGGAACTGCGTTGTAATATCCGGTTTAAATAAATAAATAAAAGGTAACACGATTTGAAGAAGCAATAGTATAATCTACTTTAAGGCGGTAATAATTAAAATTTCTTCCTCTTCACGAACCGTTTACTGTACTCTACAAACCAAATTTTTTCTTTTAAACAAAGACTTAACTAACCTATACAGTAATTTGATTAACTAAAAATTGATAAATAAAAACTAAAACTACATAAAACATAAATTATTGTATTTTTTTGACCGCATTGACATAATTATTACACGAATTACTTAAACAAAAAATATCTAGTAACAATAGCTCTATGGTTGAAATTATTTCTTTTCTTTGACCATCAGTTTTATTTTTCTTTACCCGCACAGTTTTCCTTTTTTTATTCGGGTTATACACAAAAATGTTCTTTTTTTTTCTATTTTATTTTGCTGCTCACACTATTATTTTTCGTTTTTCCTGCAGCTGTCTTATATAACTTTTCCTTTTTCTTTCTAATTACTAGGATAAGGACTTTTACCTGACTTTGGTGGCCGATTTAAAAATGTTCAGGAGCACACACACACTTCTCGCTCTTGGTTCTTCGGATTCGAACGTAATTGGCACCAGTCAGCTAAACAAAACAACATACCTTTTAACTCTATAATAAATTTCACTTTGACACAACTTCTTACGTTTTCCTTTCTATTTATTTTATATATTGGATTTTTTAATTTTTGGTTCAACTTCCCTCAGAACCTCTTCACTTAGGATCTTCTAGGATACTTCCACGTAGTCTGTGCTCCTTTATGTTTACTTAACACTTTTCACTATTATTTTACTATATAAATTTTTCTTTGTTCACAATTTTGCAAAAACACTAATTTATTTAAACTTTGAAGTCTGATTGCTTCGACTATTTTTAATCAAGTGATCTGCCTGCTTAGTTCCTTATTTCTGCCTACTCATTATTTTCCTATAGCTTTTCCAAAAATTTTCCAAGCTTTCCACATTTTCCAACCCATAAGCCCCTCGCCATTTTTTTTCAACTACATTCTAGAAAATATTTTCCCTCCAAATCTCCATCTTTTTTTCTCTATATACCTGAATGTTTTCCCAATATAATATATTTTACTTTTCTTATTTTTTTCTCTATATTATTTTGCCACTTATTTTTATCTTTTTCCTAAAGATGTTCATTTGTGTACTTTTCCAACTCCTTTCTATTTAGCTCCTATCCTCCATACTCCTCCCCTGTCAATTATCGTAGCTTTGTGATTTTCCACTTACCAGGCTCGCATACGCAGCCGTACCGTTTATTTGCCCATTCATAAATTTTAAACTTTTCTATTTTTCAAATTAACAAATTTTTCCATAACGTTTCTCTTCCTATTCAATGAAATCTACAACCCTGCATTTACTATCACTAGCATTGCCATCTTCGTTTTTGTTTACTACGAAGTTTACCTACTCTGAATTGCCTACGGACAGACCAATCAAAACAAACCAAAAAACATACATACAGAAAATGTGACAGAAAACAGAAACTCATTTTTATTTAACAATTAAAATACGCGGCCATACAAAAACTTTTACCCATATAAACCAATAATAAAACCATAAACATAAAAAACCATACAATCTAAAACAAAAAAATATTTGAATTTGGAAACCACAACGTAAAATAAAAGCTAATTAAAAGGACAAATACAAAACAAATACAACTTAAGCACTTAACGGGTTGTATATGTGAGTAAGTGGCATGCCACAACACAATTTGCAAGTTTTTATGAAACCTGAAATGTATATGCAGAACTATACTCATAAATAGACAAAAACATCTATGGTAAAGACAACGCATCCGCAACATATACCGGGGCTTATCATACCAGCCCACCACCTGGATAACTATCTTGCCGCGATGTGGTGGCTTAAATGCCGGCGGTGTGTATGTCTTGGAACTTATTTCGGTACAGTCTAACCGGAACAAGTTCGAAGGCATAAGCTTTAAAGCCAGCATGACCAAGGGTTATCCATCCCATATCCCATCCTCTTTACCTATAATCCTACCTACTTCTCCCTTTGATTCCCTACATCCCCCACTTTTAAGGTCAAGGTGGTTGATAGCAGTGCCGAGGACCTGAATGGCTAGTTAGTGGTAAAAGAAACTGGTCGTGAACAGCTTCCCTCTGACGCCGATGGCAAGGGTCAGTTGTAATTCTAGCCTAGTCCGCGTACGCCGTCACTGCGCGCGATGGTCGCTTTGTTTACGTGCATGCTCGTGGGACCAAAAACTGGATAATTTAAACTTAAAAGAAAGAAATGAAGAAGTTGGCGCAGGGAATGTCTCTGTCAGCCCAGCAGGTTCGGGGTCAGATTTGGACTCCGACTTGCTGGGTATTCACAGAGATATTCTGCTGCAGGAGAGTCAGTTAATGACAGAACTGACAGTCATGACGGACAGGATAGACTCGCCAATCGGATCTCCGTCTCGTACAGGGGCATCGGAAAGACTCGGTGACCTAACTCTGGGCTCTGATGATGAGCACGAAATAACTTTGATTTCGGCTCATGATGAGGGCCATAGGGCTGGGCCATCGACTTCCGGAGTCACACTCGGGTTGGAGAGTGGATTGGCAAGTGTATCAAAACTCGTTGTTCGGCAAGATGCGACAGAACAGGTCACGTCAGATAGCCGAACGAGCTACGATAAAGCCAAGAGTGGTGTGAGAGCCTCCTTAGCCTTTCTGGAAAAGATAGCTAAGAAAGACTCCTCACTGCACGATGGGCGGGATAGGCATCTGCTGAGGAAGCACCGAAAGAACGTTGCTAGATTCGAACGAATCCACGGCTCTGTCGGTGCCATCCTAGGGCTTCCCTATCCTGCGGGATACACAGCAGGGGCTGCTGTGGATACAAATGTTGTCAGTAAAGACAGCAAATCCCCAGCACCCCCTGTTGTTGAATCCTCGGATAAAGCAGAAGATAAGGAAAAGGAGGGTAAAGGTTCAACGACTGGCCCTCTTAATCGTGACAGTTTGGTCGCAGTTAAGGGAGCTAGGCCTGAGAACGTTTTACCCACTACTAGTCGCGCGATGAGGGCTGGAAATGTCTCGGTAATTTCCGATAGTCACTCCCAAAAAGGAGTCACTAAAGGAAGGGTTGCTGGGACAGACCAGTCAACATCTGCAGGGAAATCGGGTGATCATCGACTGAGCTCTGCTAAGGGCCCCAAAAAGGGGGTAGTTAAGCGAGTGAGGTCTGGTGATGACCAGAAATCCCCTGCGGCTAAGAGGACTGGTCAGACTGTGGTCAGTTCTCTTAAAGATCCCCATAAGGAGATCAATAAGAGGACTGACTCCAGAAAGGACCAACCATCCACGTCAAAGAAACTAAAGGAGTCGTCGAGTAAGGACGGTATTCTAGCGGCTGTCATTGATCGTAAGGATCCCGATGGAAGGATCAGTGTCGAGAGATGGCAGGTGCTAGAGAACAAACTACTCGACGAAATCTTTAGTGCCAAAGGAAGGCCGGACGAAGTATCGTTCAAAGGGGCTGACTGGACAAGAGGTGTCAAAACTGTCAGTTGCGGCAATCAGAAAACCTTTGAGTTTTTAAAGGCTGCAATTGGTAAGTGTGGCAGCTCCTGTCCTGAAGCTAGTCTGGACGTTATACTAGCGTCTGAGTTGCCATTAAGGCCGGTAGTCACGGTATGGATACCTCCACCTATAAAACCGGTGGAGGTCATACTGGGGGTACTGGCCAACCAGAACAAGGGGCTCAATACAAGCCAGTGGAAGTTGGTAGCTTCACTGGGTTGTAAAGAGAACCAGGGAAGAGACTTCAGGTTCGCAGTGGACCGGGAGTCTCTTAAAAAGCTTGATTCGATAGGAGGGGTTGCAATATTCGGGTTGGGGTCTATCAAATTTAGGTTTCCTAAAAATGATAGACCCTAAGAGGTTGAAAGTGGTGCAGATAAACCTGCACCACTGTGAAGCAGCCTCAACCGAATTAGTAACCCACCTCATCGACAACAACGTGGACGTGGCCTTAATCCAAGAGCCCTGGATTAATAAAAACCGGGTAGTTGGATTAAGGGTCACGGGGTATACATTGTTCGTACCCCACACAGATGAGAAGGTACGAACTTGTATCTTGGCGAGAACTGAGTTTAAATTTATGTTTTCTCATTCTTACAGTAATGGAGACCTCACGGTTGTGACAGGAGAAGCCAAGGACAGAAGGGTCCTGGCATTAGCATCGGTATACTTGCCGTACGAGGCTACCGATCCACCTGGTGAAAAAGTGCGAGAGTTGGTGGAGTACTCAGGCAGAACTGGCTCGAGGCTGGTACTAGGGTGTGACGCCAATGCACACCATACCCAATGGGGAAGTGCCGACATCAACAAAAGAGGTGAGTCTATGTTTGATTTTATTATTGCCAGCAATCTTTATATCTGTAACAGAGGGAATATACCTACGTTCAGAACTAGGGATAGAGAGGCAGTGATAGACATGACATTGACGAACTGTAGGGAATTAGTGGAGGATTGGAGGGTGGACCTGGGGTTTTCCTTCTCTGACCATAGTCGCCTGTCTTTTAATCTAATGTTTGAGAGGTCGAAAAGGTGTCCGTATAGGAATCCGAGAAGGACGGATTGGGATTACTTTTCGAGATTGGTGCAAAGTAACCTTAGAGTTACACGCGACTGGAGGTCGACTTCGACCGGTGTAGAGCAACTGGTGGGCACCTTCACGGGGGTACTGACTAGTAGTTATGAGCGATCCTGTCCTTTGAACTTTCCGGGCAAGCGCACACAACCAAGATGGTGGACAGACGAGTTGAGGACTCAAAGGTCCACTGTCAGAAGGTTGTTTAATAGAGCGAAGTATACGCGTAGGGAAGAAGATTGGAGTAACTTCAGATTGAGTTACAATAGATATAAAGGAGACATTAGGAGGGCGAAAAGGGACTCGTGGGTCAAGTTTAGCGAGTCAGTGGAATCTGTAAATGAGATGTCCAGGTTCAGGAGAATTTTATCCAAGGACCCTGTAGTCCCTGGATTTATTCAGAGACCGGACAACTCATGGACGGAATCTAGCTCTGAATCTCTTTGTCTGCTAATGGAGACTCACTTTCCGGGATGTGTGGATCCTGGGATGGGGGAACAGATTGAATGTGGTAACCCCTTCTCTGGGTCAGAATCGGGCGGTGAGGAGAGGGAGACGGTGGGGGACATGATCACCTTGGAAAAAGTAACATGGGCGGTTAATACCTTTGGGTCTTACAAATCGGCAGGACCAGACGGTATCTTTCCGGCGATGTTACAGAATATCGGGAGATCATCAATCCTGCTGTTGGTGGAACTGTTTAGGGTCTGTGTGCTGAACGGGTACATTCCTAAAGGGTGGAGGGAGGTCAGGGTGGTTTTCATACCCAAGGCGGGAAGAACCGGTCACTCTAAACCCAAGGATTTTAGACCAATCAGCTTATCGTCTTTTCTTTTGAAGACGTTGGAAAGACTGATTGATCTACATCTGAGGACGAAGATTGACGCCGGCATCATCAGCGGCGCTCAACACGCCTATCTTAAGGGTAGATCTGTTGAGAGTGCGCTTCATGATGTGGTGGGTTATGTAGAGCGGGGATTGCGAAACAAGGAATACACCTTGGCGGCATTCCTGGATATAGAGGGCGCTTTTAATAATTTGAAGATAGAGGCTATCAGGCAGGCATTGGTGGATCTAGGCGTTCCTCTGTTCCTTGTCGAATGGATAACTCTGATGCTCAGCAGCAGAGTTATTCACTCGGACTGGGGAAACGAGCGCTTAAAGAAACTGGTGACTAGGGGAACCCCACAGGGGGGAGTTCTCTCTCCCTTATTATGGCTCTTAGCTGTCAACGTCGTTCTGGGACTTTTTGACAGATTGGGTCGGAAAGTTGTGGCCTACGCGGATGATGTAGTGATATTGGTATCGGGCAAGTTTCTGCCGACAATAAGCGTAGTCATGCAAGGGGCGCTGGGCGAACTGTCAGCATGGGCGAGTGATAAGGGATTGGGAGTCAATCCGGAGAAGACCGAGTTGGTTCTTTTTACTAGGAGGTACAGGGTAGAGAATTTTAGGCTGCCGGTACTAGGAGGAGTAGAGCTTAGACTATCTGATAGCGCTAAGTATCTAGGAGTTTTTCTGGACAGCAAGCTGTCGTGGGGAAGGAATACTCAGGAGAGACTTAAGAGAGGCCTCAATGCCTACTATGCTTGCAGATCATCGATAGGTAGGAGTTGGGGACTCCGGCCGTCAGTAGTGGGATGGCTGTACACTTCGGTGGTTAGACCCATTCTTACGTATGGATGCTGTGTTTGGTGGGAGTCATTGAGAGTGGCTTGTCGAAGGAACCTTCTGTCTAAGGCTCAGAGGTGTGCTTCAATCGGCATGACAGGTGCCATGAGAAGTACACCTCAAGCGGCACTGGATGTCATTCTACATCTTCTGCCCATTGAGCAGTATGTTATGGGAATGGCAGCCAGAAGCATTCTTAGACTGAGGGAACTAGGATTGATTAGGGATTTCACGCAGGGTCACTCACGGATCTTGAGTGAGATCGAAGCTGGAGGTTACTGCCTGGGATCACCCGGCTCCACGGATTTCGTGGGCACCAGGGTGGATTTCGGACGGTTGCCGGAGGTGGTAACGCCTTCTAGGGAGAGATGGTCAGGTAGGAGCAGATTATTTAGTGGATTTGCTATTTTCACTGACGGCTCGAAGATGAGAGGCACGGGTGCGGGGGTCTACATTGAGGATCTGGACATCAGAATGTCATATAGGCTTCCGGACGACTGCAGTGTTTTTCAGGCGGAAGTTCTGGGGGTCTTGAGGGCCGTGGAACTGATGAGGGACAACATTGATAGGGGCTCGGAGGTCACTATATATGTCGACAGCCAGGCGGCCCTTATGGCCGTAAGGGGCTGTTACGTGAAATCCAAGCTAGTTGACTGTTGCAGGAGGGCTCTGGAGGGAGCCTTAGGAGAGTATATGTTGAGATTGTGCTGGGTGCCTGGTCACTGCAACATAAGCGGCAACGAGATTGCTGATGAGTTGGCGAGACAGGGCTCAGAGATGGAGGATCCTAATCACATAGAGGCAATTAGGCCTCCAATAGGATTCTACTTTGGGAAGATTAGGGAATGGATTCTGGACGCGACCAATAGGGCCTGGGGGAACCGAACGGACTGCCGGGTATCACGGACGATGTGGCCGGTGCTCAGGAAGTCCGACTCGGAGTTGTTGCTGGGCAGAAGCAGGGTCTGCGTGAGGACCATAATAGGAATCATCACGGGTCATTGCATGATAGGCAGGATGGCGATGAGGTTAGGATCCGACGTGTCGGATATGTGCAGGTAGTGTGAGGACCCGGAGGAGCTGGAGACGGTTGAGCACATTTTGTGCCGCTGTCCCAGGCTACAGGGCAGCAGGCTGAGGTGGCTGGGCAGCAGATTCCTAGGCGAATTAGGGGACGTCCCGGGCTGTGGGCTCGAGAGTCTGATAGGATTCGTAATGGGGATAGCCTGGCTGCGCAGCAGGAGACTGGGAGCTAACCGCACATAGGGCGGATTGGTGTTGTGTTGAGTGAGGCTTTTCTCTCGGGTTTGGTCAGAACTTCCTTTTATCATCTATTCTTATCTTTTCTGATGCTTTTGCTGTTTCTCTTCACCTTCTTTTTCAGCTTCTAAACTATAAACAAGGCATCACAATGGACCGTATTGGTCTCTGGGTGAGGGTGTGAAGGAGACTTCACACCAGCCTTTCTACCTACCTACCTACCTATCATACCAGCTCTTGACTCTGCCGTGGTAACTGTAAGAAAATGTAAGAACTAACTTACATATACATTTAAACTACTAATATATACTATTTTTACCATGTTGCATCAACTTGATGTTTTGCATCATATCGTCTACGGCATATATATTTTCGGGTTTAATGTCACCATGGATGAAGTTTTTCTCATGCACATACATATATGATGTACAGCATTGACCAACTGATTAAATATGGCGCTGCACAGAAATTCATCTAGACCATTTTCAGTTTGGATAATATGAACAGAAAGTTCACAGCCCTCTGCAAATTCTTGAACAATCCAGAAGTCTGAATCTTTACGATGCACACCAAAGTATTGTGCAATGGATTTGTGTTCACCTTGCGCACATGCAATTGAGGCATCAGTGGATTAGTTTTCTTTGGAATAGTATTAATTTTGGGAATAACGAATATAAAAATTTTTTTAGTCCTGCCAAGTTTAAAACGGTACTAAAAATTGGATTTTTGTACTACATATAATGCGTATAGTATTGCCAGACTTAGCTAATTATAGTTTAAACTTTTTCAGCCTGCTTTTTAAATAAAATAAACATTTTCGTTCAGGAAATTACCTTGAAACAACAATAAAGAGAAACGCAAATTGGTATTTTAGTTTTTTATAT
Source organism: Pollenia amentaria (assembly GCA_943735925.1). NCBI lineage: Eukaryota > Metazoa > Arthropoda > Insecta > Diptera > Polleniidae > Pollenia > Pollenia amentaria. Next base: position 123,225,702 of record OX031006.1, on the reverse strand, counting down.
AAATTCCCAAACGAAAATTTTTATTTTATTTAGAAAAAAGGCAGTTTATAAAATTTTTATTATATATTATTCCACCTATATTTATTCAATTGTTGCCTATAATATTGCGCTTGAGGCTAAGAGGCTAACCTTTTTCAATAAAAACCTATAACATTTATTTGATTAAATTGCCAAATATTTATATTAATCCAATGAGTATCATCATCATGACAAGTGCTTAAAAAACAATATTAAACACTTAATACAAAAAAAAACTCAAAAAAAGAATAACAAAACGACACAAGTTTAAGATAAAGATTAACATGAAGAAATGAACTCTCTCATTCTGCCGACGTTCTCTCACATATTATGGTACCCACGCACGAGGCAACATTTGTCAAAACACGTGTTACTATTTATAAATATATACCACAGACGATTACACTAAAAACGAATCATCAGTATTGCGTGTTTTTTTGAATATACAACACACGATGAAACATTGTGGTTGGAAGCATTAAATATCAAAAATGTTGGATATTTGAGAAACCAAAAAGGTAACAAGAATGTCAACCAGAAACATCTTCTTCTTTCTTTCTACATAAGAGAGGATTTTCGGCTTTCAACAAACTTTTTGGAAAACCTGCAGAAATTCAAAAATTCGTTACTAATTTATTTATATATGAATGAAAGTTTGTTTGAAAAAGTTATTAAAAAAATAACTTGATGGAAAAAAACTGAATATGGTGAAATGTAGCCAAGACCTTCCTCTATTACCCCCCCATTTTCAGATTTTTGGCACAAGTCCTAAATTTTGTACAATGGGGCAATATATGAATGAAAGTTTGTTTGAAAAAGTTTGTTAAAAAAATAACTTGATGGAAAAAAACTGAATATGAGGAAATGTAGCCAAACCCTTCCTCTATTACCCCCCTATTTGTACATTTTTGGCACAAGTCCTAAATTTTGCACAATGGGGCAATATATGAATGAGTGAGTTGTGTGAAAAAGTTTGTTTGAAAAAGTTATTGAAAAAATAACTTGATGGAAAAAAACTGAATATGGTGAAATGTAGCCAAGACCTTCCTCTATTACCCCCCATTTTCAGATTTTTGGCACAAGTCCTAAATTTTGCACAATGGGGCAATATATGAATGAAAGTTTGTTTGAAAAAGTTTGTTAGATTATGAAATCTTCTAAGATACATGTTTAAGATAAAGATTAACATGAAGAAATGAACTCTCTCATTCTGCCGACGTTCTCTCACATATTATGGTACCCACGCACGAGGCAACATTTGTCAAAACACGTGTTACTATTTATAAATATATACCACAGACGATTACACTAAAAACGAATCATCAGTATTGCGTGTTTTTTTGAATATACAACACACGATGAAACATTGGTTGGAAGCATTAAATATCAAAAATGTTGGATATTTGAGAAACCAAAAAGGTAACAAGAATGTCAACCAGAAACATCTTCTTCTTTCTTTCTACATAAGAGAGGATTTTCGGCTTTCAACAAACTTTTTGGAAAACCTGCGGAAATTCAAAAATTCGTTACTAATTTATTTATATATGAATGAAAGTTTGTTTGAAAAAGTTATTAAAAAAATAACTTGATGGAAAAAAACTGAATATGGTGAAATGTAGCCAAGACCTTCCTCTATTACCCCCCCATTTTCAGATTTTTGGCACAAGTCCTAAATTTTGCACAATGGGGCAATATATGAATGAAAGTTTGTTTGAAAAAGTTTGTTAAAAAAATAACTTGATGGAAAAAAACTGAATATGAGGAAATGTAGCCAAACCCTTCCCCTATTACCCCCTATTTGCACTTTTTTTGGCACAAGTCCTAAATTTTGCACAATGGGGCAATATATGAATGAGTGAGTTGTGTGAAAAAGTTTGTTTGAAAAAGTTATTGAAAAAATAACTTGATGGAAAAAAACGGAATATAATGAAATGTAGCCAAGACCTTCCTCTATTACCCCCCATTTTCAGATTTTTGGCACAAGTCCTAAATTTTGCACAATGGGGCAATATATGAATGAAAGTTTGTTTGAAAAAGTTTGTTAAAAAAATAACTTGATGGAAAAAAACTGAATATGAGGAAATGTAGCCAAACCCTTCCTCTATTACCCCCCATTTGCACATTTTTGGCACAAGTCCTAAATTTTGCACAATGGGGCAATATATGAATGAGTGAGTTGTGTGAAAAAGTTTGTTTGAAAAAGTTATTGAAGAAATAACTTCATGGAAAAAAACTGAATATGGTGAAATGTCGCCAAAACCTTCCTCTATTACCCCCCATTTTCAGATTTTTGGCACAAGTCCTAAATTTTGCACAATGGGGCAATATATGAATGAAAGTTTGTTTGAAAAAGTTTGTTACAAAAATAACTTGATGGAAAAAAACTGAATATGAGGAAATGTAGCCAAACCCTTCCTCTATTACCCCCCCATTTGAACATTTTTGGCACAAGTCCTAAATTTTGCACAATGGGGCAATATATGAATGAGTGAGCTGTGTGAAAAAGTTTGTTTGAAAAAGTTATTGAAAAAATAACTTGATGGAAAAAAACTGAATATGGTGAAATGTAGCCAAGACCTTCCTCTATTACCCCCCATTTTCAGATTTTTGGCACAAGTCCTAAATTTTGCACAATGGGGCAATATATGAATAAAAGTTTGTTTGAAAAAGTTTGTTAAAACAATAACTTGATGGAAAAAAACTGAATATGAGGAAATGTAGCCAAACCCTTCCCCTATTACCCCCTATTTGCACTTTTTTGGCACAAGTCCTAAATTTTGCACAATGGGGCAATATATGAATGAGTGAGTTGTGTGAAAAAGTTTGTTTGAAAAAGTTATTGAAAAAATAACGATGGAAAAAAACTGAATGTAATGAAATGTAGCCAAGACCTTCCTCTATTACCCCCCATTTTCAGATTTTTGGCACAAGTCCTAAATTTTGCACAATGGGGCAATATATGAATGAAATTTGTTTGAAAAAGTTTGTTAAAAAAATAACTGGATGGAAAAAAACTGAATATGAGGAAATGTAGCCAAACCCTTCCTCTATTACCCCCTATTTGCACATTTTTGGCACAAGTCCTAAATTTTGCACAATGGGGCAATATATGAATGAGTGAGTTGTGCGAAAAAGTTTGTTTGAAACAGTTATTGAAAAAATAACTTGATGGAAAAAAACTGAATATGGTGAAATGTAGCCAAGACCTTCCTCTATTACCCCCCATTTTCAGATTTTTGGCACAAGTCCTAAGTTTTGCACAATGGGGCAATATATGAATGAAAGTTTGTTTGAAAAAGTTTGTTAAAAAAATAACTTTATGGAAAAAAACTGAATATGAGGAAATGTAGCCAAACCCTTCCTCTATTACCCCCCCATTTGAACATTTTTGGCACAAGTCCTAAATTTTGCACAATGGGGCAATATATGAATGAGTGAGTTGTGTGAAAAAGTTTGTTTAAAAAAGTTATTGAAAAAATAACTTGATGGAAAAAAACTGAATATAATGAAATGTAGCCAAGACCTTCCTCTATTACCCCCCATTTTCAGATTTTTGGCACAAGTCCTAAATTTTGCACAATGGGGCAATATATGAATGAAAGTTTTTTTGAAAAAGTTTGTTAAAAAAATAACTTGATGGAAAAAAACTGAATATGGTGAAATGTAGCCAAGACCTTCCTCTATTACCCCCCCATTTGAACATTTTTGGCACAAGTCCTAAATTTTGTTTGAAAAAGTTATTGAAAAAATAACTTGATGGAAAAAAACTGAATATAATGAAATGTAGCCAAGACCTTCCTCTATTACCCCCCATTTTCAGATTTTTGGCACAAGTCCTAAATTTTGCACAATGGGGCAATATATGAATGAAAGTTTTTTTGAAAAAGTTTGTTAAAAAAATAACTTGATGGAAAAAAACTGAATATGGTGAAATGTAGCCAAGACCTTCCTCTATTACCCCCCATTTGAACATTTTTGGCACAAGTCCTAAATTTTGCACAATGGGGCAATATATGAATGAGTGAGTTGTGTGAAAAAGTTTGTTTGAAAAAGTTATTGAAAAAATAACTTGATGGAAAAAAACTGAATATGGTGAAATGTAGCCAAGACCTTCCTCTATTACCCCCCATTTTCAGATTTTTGGCACAAGTCCTAAATTTTGCACAATGGGGCAATATATGAATGAAAGTTTGTTTGAAAAAGTTTGTTAAAAAAATAACTTGATGGAAAAAAACTGAATATGAGGAAATGTAGCCAAACCCTTCCTCTATTACCCCCCCATTTGAACATTTTTGGCACAAGTCCTAAATTTTGCACAATGGGGCAATATATGAATGAGTGAGCTGTGTGAAAAAGTTTGTTTGAAAAAGTTATTGAAAAAATAACTTGATGGAAAAAAACTGAATATGGTGAAATGTAGCCAAGACCTTCCTCTATTACCCCCCATTTTCAGATTTTTGGCACAAGTCCTAAATTTTGCACAATGGGGCAATATATGAATAAAAGTTTGTTTGAAAAAGTTTGTTAAAAAAATAACTTGATGGAAAAAAACTGAATATGAGGAAATGTAGCCAAACCCTTCCCCTATTACCCCCTATTTGCACTTTTTTGGCACAAGTCCTAAATTTTGCACAATGGGGCAATATATGAATGAGTGAGTTGTGTGAAAAAGTTTGTTTGAAAAAGTTATTGAAAAAATAACGATGGAAAAAAACTGAATGTAATGAAATGTAGCCAAGACCTTCCTCTATTACCCCCCATTTTCAGATTTTTGGCACAAGTCCTAAATTTTGCACAATGGGGCAATATATGAATGAAATTTGTTTGAAAAAGTTTGTTAAAAAAATAACTGGATGGAAAAAAACTGAATATGAGGAAATGTAGCCAAACCCTTCCTCTATTACCCCCTATTTGCACATTTTTGGCACAAGTCCTAAATTTTGCACAATGGGGCAATATATGAATGAGTGAGTTGTGCGAAAAAGTTTGTTTGAAACAGTTATTGAAAAAATAACTTGATGGAAAAAAACTGAATATGGTGAAATGTAGCCAAGACCTTCCTCTATTACCCCCCATTTTCAGATTTTTGGCACAAGTCCTAAATTTTGCACAATTGGGCAATATATGAATGAAAGTTTGTTTGAAAAAGTTTGTTAAAAAAATAACTTGATGGAAAATAACTGAATATGAGGAAATGTAGCCAAACCCTTCCTCTATTACCCCCCATTTGCACATTTTTGGCACAAGTCCTAAATTTTGCACAGTGGGGCAATATATGAATGAGTGAGTTATGTGAAAAAGTTTGTTTGAAAAAATAACTTGATGGAAAAAAACTGAATATGGTGAAATGTAGCCAAGACCTTCCTCTATTACCCCCCATTTTCAGATTTTTGGCACAACTCCTAAGTTTTGCACAATGGGGCAATATATGAATGAAAGTTTGTTTGAAAAAGTTTGTTAAAAAAATAACTTTATGGAAAAAAACTGAATATGAGGAAATGTAGCCAAACCCTTCCTCTATTACCCCCCCATTTGAACATTTTTGGCACAAGTCCTAAATTTTGCACAATGGGGCAATATATGAATGAGTGAGTTGTGTGAAAAAGTTTGTTTAAAAAAGTTATTGAAAAAATAACTTGATGGAAAAAAACTGAATATAATGAAATGTAGCCAAGACCTTCCTCTATTACCCCCCATTTTCAGATTTTTGGCACAAGTCCTAAATTTTGCACAATGGGGCAATATATGAATGAAAGTTTTTTTGAAAAAGTTTGTTAAAAAAATAACTTGATGGAAAAAAACTGAATATGGTGAAATGTAGCCAAGACCTTCCTCTATTACCCCCCCATTTGAACATTTTTGGCACAAGTCCTAAATTTTGTTTGAAAAAGTTATTGAAAAAATAACTTGATGGAAAAAAACTGAATATAATCAAATGTAGCCAAGACCTTCCTCTATTACCCCCCATTTTCAGATTTTTGGCACAAGTCCTAAATTTTGCACAATGGGGCAATATATGAATGAAAGTTTTTTTGAAAAAGTTTGTTAAAAAAATAACTTGATGGAAAAAAACTGAATATGGTGAAATGTAGCCAAGACCTTCCTCTATTACCCCCCATTTGAACATTTTTGGCACAAGTCCTAAATTTTGCACAATGGGGCAATATATGAATGAGTGAGTTGTGTGAAAAAGTTTGTTTGAAAAAGTTATTGAAAAAATAACTTGATGGAAAAAAACTGAATATGGTGAAATGTAGCCAAGACCTTCCTCTATTACCCCCCATTTTCAGATTTTTGGCACAAGTCCTAAATTTTGCACAATGGGGCAATATATGAATGAAAGTTTTTTTGAAAAAGTTTGTTAAAAAAATAACTTGATGGAAAAAAACTGAATATGAGGAAATGTAGCCAAACCCTACCCCTATTTGCACTTTTTTGGCACAAGTCCTAAATTTTGCACAATGGGGCAATATATGAATGAGTGAGTTGTGTGAAAAAGTTTGTTTGAAAAAGTTATTGAAAAAATAACTTGATGGAAAAAAACTGAATATGGTGAAATGTAGCCAAGACCTTCCTCTATTACCCCCCATTTTCAGATTTTTGGCACAAGTCCTAAATTTTGCACAATGGGGCAATATATGAATGAAAGTTTGTTTGAAAAAGTTTGTTAAAAAAATAACTGGATGGAAAAAAACTGAATATGAGGAAATGTAGCCAAACCCTTCCTCTATTACCCCCTATTTGCACATTTTTGGCACAAGTCCTAAATTTTGCACAATGGGGCAATATATGAATGAGTGAGTTGTGCGAAAAAGTTTGTTTGAAACAGTTATTGAAAAAATAACTTGATGGAAAAAAACTGAATATGGTGAAATGTAGCCAAGACCTTCCTCTATTACCCCCCATTTTCAGATTTTTGGCACAAGTCCTAAATTTTGCACAATTGGGCAATATATGAATGAAAGTTTGTTTGAAAAAGTTTGTTAAAAAAATAACTTGATGGAAAAAAACTGAATATGAGGAAATGTAGCCAAACCCTTCCTCTATTACCCCCCATTTTCAGATTTTTGGCACAAGTCCTAAGTTTTGCACAATGGGGCAATATATGAATGAAAGTTTGTTTGAAAAAGTTTGTTAAAAAAATAACTTTATGGAAAAAAACTGAATATGAGGAAATGTAGCCAAACCCTTCCTCTATTACCCCCCCATTTGAAAATTTTTGGCACAAGTCCTAAATTTTGCACAATGGGGCAATATATGAATGAGTGAGTTGTGTGAAAAAGTTTGTTTAAAAAAGTTATTGAAAAAATAACTTGATGGAAAAAAACTGAATATAATGAAATGTAGCCAAGACCTTCCTCTATTACCCCCCATTTTCAGATTTTTGGCACAAGTCCTAAATTTTGCACAATGGGGCAATATATGAATGAAAGTTTTTTTGAAAAAGTTTGTTAAAAAAATAACTTGATGGAAAAAAACTGAATATGGTGAAATGTAGCCAAGACCTTCCTCTATTACCCCCCCATTTGAACATTTTTGGCACAAGTCCTAAATTTTGTTTGAAAAAGTTATTGAAAAAATAACTTGATGGAAAAAAACTGAATATAATGAAATGTAGCCAAGACCTTCCTCTATTACCCCCCATTTTCAGATTTTTGGCACAAGTCCTAAATTTTGCACAATGGGGCAATATATGAATGAAAGTTTTTTTGAAAAAGTTTGTTAAAAAAATAACTTGATGGAAAAAAACTGAATATGGTGAAATGTAGCCAAGACCTTCCTCTATTACCCCCCATTTGAACATTTTTGGCACAAGTCCTAAATTTTGCACAATGGGGCAATATATGAATGAGTGAGTTGTGTGAAAAAGTTTGTTTGAAAAAGTTATTGAAAAAATAACTTGATGGAAAAAAACTGAATATGGTGAAATGTAGCCAAGACCTTCCTCTATTACCCCCCATTTTCAGATTTTTGGCACAAGTCCTAAATTTTGCACAATGGGGCAATATATGAATGAAAGTTTTTTTGAAAAAGTTTGTTAAAAAAATAACTTGATGGAAAAAAACTGAATATGAGGAAATGTAGCCAAACCCTACCCCTATTTGCACTTTTTTGGCACAAGTCCTAAATTTTGCACAATGGGGCAATATATGAATGAGTGAGTTGTGTGAAAAAGTTTGTTTGAAAAAGTTATTGAAAAAATAACTTGATGGAAAAAAACGGAATATAATGAAATGTAGCCAAGACCTTCCTCTATTACCCCCCATTTTCAGATTTTTGGCACAAGTCCTAAATTTTGCACAATGGGGCAATATATGAATGAAAGTTTGTTTGAAAAAGTTTGTTAAATAAATAACTTGATGGAAAAAAACTGAATATGAGGAAATGTAGCCAAACCCTTCCCCTATTACCCCCTATTTGCACTTTTTTTGGCACAAGTCCTAAATTTTGCACAATGGGGCAATATATGAATGAGTGAGTTGTGTGAAAAAGTTTGTTTGAAAAAGTTATTGAAAAAATAACTTGATGGAAAAAAACGGAATATAATGAAATGTAGCCAAGACCTTCCTCTATTACCCCCCATTTTCAGATTTTTGGCACAAGTCCTAAATTTTGCACAATGGGGCAATATATGAATGAAAGTTTGTTTGAAAAAGTTTGTTAAAAAAATAACTTGATGGAAAAAAACTGAATATGAGGAAATGTAGCCAAACCCTTCCTCTATTACCCCCCATTTGCACATTTTTGGCACAAGTCCTAAATTTTGCACAATGGGGCAATATATGAATGAGTGAGTTGTGTGAAAAAGTTTGTTTGAAAAAGTTATTGAAGAAATAACTTGATGGAAAAAAACTGAATATGGTGAAATGTAGCCAAAACCTTCCTCTATTACCCCCCATTTTCAGATTTTTGGCACAAGTCCTAAATTTTGCACAATGGGGCAATATATGAATGAAAGTTTGTTTGAAAAAGTTTGTTAAAAAAATAACTTGATGGAAAAAAACTGAATATGAGGAAATGTAGCCAAACCCTTCCTCTATTACCCCCCCATTTGAACATTTTTGGCACAAGTCCTAAATTTTGCACAATGGGGCAATATATGAATGAGTGAGCTGTGTGAAAAAGTTTGTTTGAAAAAGTTATTGAAAAAATAACTTGATGGAAAAAAACTGAATATGGTGAAATGTAGCCAAGACCTTCCTCTATTACCCCCCATTTTCAGATTTTTGGCACAAGTCCTAAATTTTGCACAATGGGGCAATATATGAATAAAAGTTTGTTTGAAAAAGTTTGTTAAAAAAATAACTTGATGGAAAAAAACTGAATATGAGGAAATGTAGCCAAACCCTTCCCCTATTACCCCCCATTTTCAGATTTTTGGCACAAGTCCTAAATTTTGCACAATGGGGCAATATATGAATGAAAGTTTGTTTGAAAAAGTTTGTTAAAAAAATAACATGATGGAAAAAAACTGAATATGAGGAAATGTAGCCAAACCCTTCCTCTATTACCCCCCATGCTAATGTGAGCTAAGGCCATGATGGCTTTATCTCCCATTCAAATGAAAAAAAAAAAACAAAAAGGCTTTATCTCCCTATTGAATGAGAGAAATATTAGAAAACGGCCTTATCTCTCATTTCAGTTCCGGGGACACTAAAATTAAGTATTGAAATCTGGCTTCGCATACTAAAGTTTTTCTGCGTGGCGGCCTGCGGCCGCGCTTAGCGGTTTTTTCCTCCAGTAGGACGCGGCAGGTGGCTTCGCTGAATAAAGTTTTCCTGCGTGCGTCACAAGAATCAAAAAATGTTTTCCAATGATAACTAAGGATTTTTCCTTTCACAAAATGTTTGCAGCTGTAATTCCTGGAGCCTAGAAATTTTGGATTTTTTTAAATCACTAATTTCATAGATAAATAGGCATATTTAGTGAAATAAAGCATTTGTAACGCAAAACATCAAATGGGACATAAAACCATAATGGCTTTATGTCCCATTTCATTAAAATTGATATGAGACTTAAGGCCATATCAAAATGATGGCTTTATGTCCTATGGCTTTGCGCCACCCCACCTGTTGAAACAAATGATGGGGATGAAAAAAGCTGGGTTGCTCATACATTTGACCTGTCGAGGGGCATCCTAGGCGCTGCAGGGGCAAAATTTAAAAAACTTATTTAAAACATACAAATAAAAGTTCGGTACTTTTTTGAAATTCGAACGTTTAAGGGTGAAGATCGTTTATTTAATTACCGTTAATATTGGACCTAGAAACATTAAATTCAACATCGAGAGTGATAAGACTATGTGGGAACTTTTTGGTACTTTTTTTGGTCTTTAACTGTTACTTTATGAATTTCCGTTAGTATTGGACTTAAAACATAATAGTAAAAATGCATTGTCCTGAGTGAATGTGAATTTTTAAAGGGATCTATTTGGTACTTTTTCGTTCTTTAACTGGTACTTGTTTTAATTTTCATTAGTATTGGACTAAGAAACATAAAATGAAACATGCCATGCAAAAAGGGGATATAAGGGAAATGAAATCTTTATTCTTTTACTTTTGTGTTCTACATGTGCTACTTTTTACATTTTTTATAATATTGAACTTAGATTTCCCAGTTAAATACATATTACATCGAAAACCGAGGGTATACTAAGTTTAGCATACCGTGTGAAATTTTTAATTATTCGCCCCACTAAGGCTGGGTTTTTGAGATATCAGTTAAGCTAAGTTTAGTTAATCTGAAAACAGATTTGTGTCGCCATTACCAAGTTTGTATATAAAATGTTGACGGAATAGCTTAGTTTTGCTTAAACTGTTTGTCTTTAATGAAATAGTAAAACAAAAATCACATTTCGACAGAAAAATCCGAGTTTCAGAGTACGTTCAATTGAGTTTAAACTTAATCCACATCTCAAAAACCCGCCCTAAGTATATATATTCTGAGTTCTTGAGTAATTCTAAGTCACACTTAACAAATACTTGAAGTCCTACACGTAACGACAATTATTATCAAATATTTATTTGATTCAACACAACGTTTACTGGATCAAAAAACATTTCAGACTTTATTAATAACAATTTACTATAATTTGTTTTAAGAAATATTGTTTAGTGAATCCATAAAAACTGTTACAATGAAAATGGTGGATGAAATGTGTGGTAAAGCTTTTTTCGGATTCTATAGTAAAATTTTTGATAAATGTGGACTAACCTTAAGTCGATTTACCCATGTTCGTCTGTTAACGACACTATCACTTTCGAAAAGCTCAAAAGAAAAGAATAGTATTTATGTCAAATTATTTCTAATTATCCTTAGCAGTTTGGGATTAAAATGCAATAAGCTCGGTTCAGTAGGATAGCAATTATGAATCAAAATGTCAAACAGCCAATCTAAATTATTGAAATTGTTTTATAAACTAACATAATTAGAAGCGGAATGCAATTATTGGTATACGATTTTGCACATATTCGTTTTATATAACTAGAAATATTAAACAAATTTGTGAAAATCAGTCAATATTTTACCATAGGCCCCATATAAAGCCCACTGTCGGAAACACTAAAGAACGCGTAAGTCCGTAACGGAAAATGCTATTATAATGAATTTTTGGCGGCCAGTTTTTATGAATAGGAATCACACTGTCAACTTTCGTGAAGATTGGTATATAATTTATAATAGGCCCCATATAAACCTTACTCTCGAAATCACTTTAAAGCGCGTAAAACCTTTACAAATAATCATATTGACACCGTTTCATTACTAACAAGTAAGAAAGTATAGTAGGTCAAGCCCGTGAGATAACTTACAACACAGTATTTCAAAACAAATTTTCCAGTGTACCCTATTTGGTACCCATAGCCAAAACAAAATTACGTTATGAGGTGAATATTCATGTTAAAGTTCTCTGTGCCGAATATTATTCAGGTGTCCTCATCTACATGAGATTTTTTAACTTTAAGTAATTTTTGTTTGACCTATGGGGAATTTTTGACCTATCAGTACAACATTTTGTCATGAAATAATAGCGTTCGCAAAAAATATTATCGCCAATTCTTCTGTTAATAACAACATTTATAAGAACACAACCACTGCCCCCCATTTGAACATTTTTGGCACAAGTCCTAAATTTTGCACAATGGGGCAATATATGAATGAGTGAGCTGTGTGAAAAAGTTTGTTTGAAAAAGTTATTGAAAAAATAACTTGATGGAAAAAAACTGAATATGGTGAAATGTAGCCAAGACCTTCCTCTATTACCCCCCATTTTCAGATTTTTGGCACAAGTCCTAAATTTTGCACAATGGGGCAATATATGAATAAAAGTTTGTTTGAAAAAGTTTGTTAAAAAAATAACTTGATGGAAAAAAACTGAATATGAGGAAATGTAGCCAAACCCTTCCCCTATTACCCCCTATTTGCACTTTTTTGGCACAAGTCCTAAATTTTGCACAATGGGGCAATATATGAATGAGTGAGTTGTGTGAAAAAGTTTGTTTGAAAAAGTTATTGAAAAAATAACGATGGAAAAAAACTGAATGTAATCAAATGTAGCCAAGACCTTCCTCTATTACCCCCCATTTTCAGATTTTTGGCACAAGTCCTAAATTTTGCACAATGGGGCAATATATGAATGAAATTTGTTTGAAAAAGTTTGTTAAAAAAATAACTTGATGGAAAAAAACTGAATATGAGGAAATGTAGCCAAACCCTTCCTCTATTACCCCCTATTTGCACATTTTTGGCACAAGTCCTAAATTTTGCACAATGGGGCAATATATGAATGAGTGAGTTGTGCGAAAAAGTTTGTTTGAAACAGTTATTGAAAAAATAACTTGATGGAAAAAACTGAATATGGTGAAATGTAGCCAAGACCTTCCTCTATTACCCCCCCATTTGAACATTTTTGGCACAAGTCCTAAATTTTGCACAATGGGGCAATATATGAATGAGTGAGTTGTGCGAAAAAGTTTGTTTGAAACAGTTATTGAAAAAATAACTTGATGGAAAAAAACTGAATATGGTGAAATGTAGCCAAGACCTTCCTCTATTACCCCCCATTTTCAGATTTTTGGCACAAGTCCTAAATTTTGCACAATTGGGCAATATATGAATGAAAGTTTGTTTGAAAAAGTTTGTTAAAAAAATAACTTGATGGAAAAAAACTGAATATGAGGAAATGTAGCCAAACCCTTCCTCTATTACCCCCCCATTTGCACATTTTTGGCACAAGTCCTAAATTTTGCACAATGGGGCAATATATGAATGAGTGAGTTATGTGAAAAAGTTTGTTTAAAAAAATAACTTGATGGAAAAAAACTGAATATGGTGAAATGTAGCCAACACCTTCCTCTATTACCCCCCATTTTCAGATTTTTGGCACAAGTCCTAAGTTTTGCACAATGGGGCAATATATGAATGAAAGTTTGTTTGAAAAAGTTTGTTAAAAAAATAACTTTATGGAAAAAAACTGAATATGAGGAAATGTAGCCAAACCCTTCCTCTATTACCCCCCCATTTGAACATTTTTGGCACAAGTCCTAAATTTTGCACGATGGGGCAATATATGAATGAGTGAGTTGTGTGAAAAAGTTTGTTTAAAAAAGTTATTGAAAACATAACTTGATGGAAAAAAACTGAATATGGTGAAATGTAGCGAAGACCTTCCTCTATTACCCCCCATTTTCAGATTTTTGACACAAGTCCTAAATTTTGCACAATGGGGCAATATATGAATGAAAGTTTTTTTTAAAAAGTTTGTTAAAAAAATAACTTGATGGAAAAAAACTGAATATGAGGAAATGTAGCCAAACCCTACCCATATTTGCACTTTTTTGGCACAAGTCCTAAATTTTGCACAAAGGGGCAATATATGAATGAGTGAGTTGTGTGAAAAATTTTGTTTGAAAAAGTTATTGAAAAAATAACTTGATGGAAAAAAACTGAATATAATGAAATGTAGCCAAGACCTTCCTCTATTACCCCCCATTTTCAGATTTTTGGCACAAGTCCTAAATTTTGCACAATGGGGCAATATATGAATGAAAGTTTTTTTGAAAAAGTTTGTTAAAAAAATAACTTGATGGAAAAAAACTGAATATGGTGAAATGTAGCCAAGACCTTCCTCTATTACACCCCCATTTGAACATTTTTGGCACAAGTCCTAAATTTTGTTTGAAAAAGTTATTGAAAAAATAACTTGATGGAAAAAAACTGAATATAATGAAATGTAGCCAAGACCTTCCTCTATTACCCCCCATTTTCAGATTTTTGGCACAAGTCCTAAATTTTGCACAATGGGGCAATATATGAATGAAAGTTTTTTTAAAAAAGTTTGTTAAAAAAATAACTTGATGGAAAAAAACTGAATATGGTGAAATGTAGCCAAGACCTTCCTCTATTACCCCCCCATTTGAACATTTTTGGCACAAGTCCTAAATTTTGCACAATGGGGCAATATATGAATGAGTGAGTTGTGTGAAAAAGTTTGTTTGAAAAAATAACTTGATGGAAAAAAACTGAATATGGTGAAATGTAGCCAAGACCTTCCTCTATTACCCCCCATTTTCAGATTTTTGTAACAAGTCCTAAATTTTGCACAATGGGGCAATATATGAATGAAAGTTTTTTTGAAAAATTTTGTTAAAAAAATAACTTGATGGAAAAAAACTGAATATGAGGAAATGTAGCCAAACCCTACCCCTATTTGCACTTTTTTGGCACAAGTCCTAAATTTTGCACAATGGGGCAATATATGAATGAGTGAGTTGTGTGAAAAAGTTTGTTTGAAAAAGTTATTGAAAAAATAACTTGATGGAAAAAAACTGAATATGGTGAAATGTAGCCAAGACCTTCCTCTATTACCCCCCATTTTCAGATTTTTGGCACAAGTCCTAAGTTTTGCACAATGGGGCAATATATGAATGAAAGTTTGTTTGAAAAAGTTTGCTAAAAAAATAACTTGATGGAAAAAAACTGAATATGAGGAAATGTAGCCAAACCCTTCCTCTATTACCCCCCATTTGCACATTTTTGTCACAAGTCCTAAATTTTGCACAATGGGGCAATATATGAATGAGTGAGTTGTGTGAAAAAGTTTGTTTGAAAAAGTTATTGAAAAAATAACTTGATGGAAAAAAACTGAATATGGTGAAATGTAGCCAAACCCTTCCTCTATTACCCCCCATTTGCACATTTTTGTCACAAGTCCTAAATTTTGCACAATGGGGCAATATATGAATGAGTGAGTTGTGTGAAAAAGTTTGTTTGAAAAAGTTATTGAAAAAATAACTTGATGGAAAAAAACTGAATATGGTGAAATGTAGCGAAGACCTTCCTCTATTACCCCCCATTTTCAGATTTTTGACACAAGTCCTAAATTTTGCACAATGGGGCAATATATGAATGAAAGTTTTTTTTAAAAAGTTTGTTAAAAAAATAACTTGATGGAAAAAAACTGAATATGAGGAAATGTAGCCAAACCCTACCCATATTTGCACTTTTTTGGCACAAGTCCTAAATTTTGCACAATGGGGCAATATATGAATGAGTGAGTTGTGTGAAAAAGTTTGTTTGAAAAAGTTATTGAAAAAATAACTTGATGGAAAAAAACTGAATATGGTGAAATGTAGCCAAGACCTTCCTCTATTACCCCCCATTTTCAGATTTTTGGCACAAGTCCTAAATTTTGCACAATTGGGCAATATATGAATGAAAGTTTGTTTGAAAAAGTTTGTTAAAAAAATAACTTGATGGAAAAAAACTGAATATGAGGAAATGTAGCCAAACCCTTCCTCTATTACCCCCCATTTGCACATTTTTGGCACAAGTCCTAAATTTTGCACAATGGGGCAATATATGAATGAGTGAGTTATGTGAAAAAGTTTGTTTGAAAAAATAACTTGATGGAAAAAACTGAATATGGTGAAATGTAGCCAAGACCTTCCTCTATTACCCCCCATTTTCAGATTTTTGGCACAAGTCCTAAGTTTTGCACAATGGGGCAATATATGAATGAAAGTTTGTTTGAAAAAGTTTGTTAATAAAATAACTTTATGGAAAAAAACTGAATATGAGGAAATGTAGCCAAACCCTTCCTCTATTACCCCCCCATTTGAACATTTTTGGCACAAGTCCTAAATTTTGCACAATGGGGCAATATATGAATGAGTGAGTTGTGTGAAAAAGTTTGTTTGAAAAAGTTATTGAAAAAATAACTTGATGGAAAAAAACTGAATATGGTGAAATGTAGCGAAGACCTTCCTCTATTACCCCCCATTTTCAGATTTTTGACACAAGTCCTAAATTTTGCACAATGGGGCAATATATGAATGAAAGTTTTTTTGAAAAAGTTTGTTAAAAAAATAACTTGATGGAAAAAAACTGAATATGAGGAAATGTAGCCAAACCCTACCCATATTTGCACTTTTTTGGCACAAGTCCTAAATTTTGCACAAAGGGGCAATATATGAATGAGTGAGTTGTGTGAAAAATTTTGTTTGAAAAAGTTATTGAAAAAATAACTTGATGGAAAAAAACTGAATATAATGAAATGTAGCCAAGACCTTCCTCTATTACCCCCCATTTTCAGATTTTTGGCACAAGTCCTAAATTTTGCACAATGGGGCAATATATGAATGAAAGTTTTTTTGAAAAAGTTTGTTAAAAAAATAACTTGATGGAAAAAAACTGAATATGGTGAAATGTAGCCAAGACCTTCCTCTATTACCCCCCCATTTGAACATTTTTGGCACAAGTCCTAAATTTTGTTTGAAAAAGTTATTGAAAAAATAACTTGATGGAAAAAAACTGAATATAATGAAATGTAGCCAAGACCTTCCTCTATTACCCCCCATTTTCAGATTTTTGGCACAAGTCCTAAATTTTGCACAATGGGGCAATATATGAATGAAAGTTTTTTTGAAAAAGTTTGTTAAAAAAATAACTTGATGGAAAAAAACTGAATATGGTGAAATGTAGCCAAGACCTTCCTCTATTACCCCCCCATTTGAACATTTTTGGCACAAGTCCTAAATTTTGCACAATGGGGCAATATATGAATGAGTGAGTTGTGTGAAAAAGTTTGTTTGAAAAAGTTATTGAAAAAATAACTTGATGGAAAAAAACTGAATATGGTGAAATGTAGCCAAGACCTTTCTCTATTACCCCCCATTTTCAGATTTTTGGCACAAGTCCTAAATTTTGCACAATGGGGCAATATATGAATGAAAGTTTTTTTGAAAAAGTTTGTTAAAAAAATAACTTGATGGAAAAAAACTGAATATGAGGAAATGTAGCCAAACCCTACCCCTATTTGCACTTTTTTGGCACAAGTCCTAAATTTTGCACAATGGGGCAATATATGAATGAGTGAGTTGTGTGAAAAAGTTTGTTTGAAAAAGTTATTGAAAAAATAACTTGATGGAAAAAAACTGAATATGGTGAAATGTAGCCAAGACCTTCCTCTATTACCCCCCATTTTCAGATTTTTGGCACAAGTCCTAAGTTTTGCACAATGGGGCAATATATGAATGAAAGTTTGTTTGAAAAAGTTTGCTAAAAAAATAACTTGATGGAAAAAAACTGAATATGAGGAAATGTAGCCAAACCGTTCCTCTATTACCCCCCATTTGCACATTTTTGTCACAAGTCCTA
This sequence comes from Pollenia amentaria, assembly GCA_943735925.1. Lineage (NCBI taxonomy): Eukaryota > Metazoa > Arthropoda > Insecta > Diptera > Polleniidae > Pollenia > Pollenia amentaria. Next base: position 123,208,029 of record OX031006.1, on the reverse strand, counting down.
AATTTTGCACAATGGGGCAATATATGAATGAGTGAGTTGTGTGAAAAAGTTTGTTTGAAAAAGTTATTGAAAAAATAACTTGATGGAAAAAAACTGAATATGGTGAAATGTAGCCAAGACCTTCCTCTATTACCCCCCATTTTCAGATTTTTGGCACAAGTCCTAAATTTTGCACAATGGTGCAATATATGAATGAAAGTTTGTTTGAAAAAGTTTGTTAAAAAAATAACTTTATGGAAAAAAACTGAATATGAGGAAATGTAGCCAAACCCTTCCTCTATTACCCCCCATTTGAAAATTTTTGGCACAAGTCCTCAATTTTGCACAATGGGGCAATATATGAATGAGTGAGTTGTGTGAAAAAGTTTGTTTGAAAAAGTTATTGAAAAAATAACTTGATGGAAAAAAACTGAATATGGTGAAATGTAGCCAAGACCTTCCTCTATTACCCCCCATTTTCAGATTTTTGGCACAAGTCATAATTTTGCACAATGGGGCAATATATGAATGAAAGTTTGTTTGAAAAAGTTTGTTAAAAAAATAACTTGATGGAAAAAACTGAATATGAGGAAATGTAGCCAAACCCTTCCTCTATTACCCCCCATGCTAATGTGAGCTAAGGCCATGATGGCTTTATCTCCCATTCAAATGAAAAAAAAAAACAAAAAGGCTTTATCTCCCTATTGAATGAGAGAAATATTAGAAAACGGCCTTATCTCTCATTTCAGTTCCGGGGACACTAAAATTAAGTATTGAAATCTGGCTTCGCATACTAAAGTTTTTCTGCGTGGCGGCCTGCGGCCGCGCTTAGCGGTTTTTTCCTCCAGTAGGACGCGGCAGGTGGCTTCGCTGAATAAAGTTTTCCTGCGTGCGTCACAAGAATCAAAAAATGTTTTCCAATGATAACTAAGGATTTTTCCTTTCACAAAATGTTTGCAGCTGTAATTCCTGGAGCCTAGAAATTTTGGATTTTTTTAAATCACTAATTATATAGATAAATAGGCATATTTAGTGAAATAAAGCATTTGTAACGCAAAACATCAAATGGGACATAAAACCATAATGGCTTTATGTCCCATTTCACTAAAATTGATATGAGACTTAAGGCCATATCAAAATGATGGCTTTATGTCCTATGGCTTTGCGCCACCCCACCTGTTGAAACAAATGATGGGGATGAAAAAAGCTGGGTTGCTCATACATTTGACCTGTCGAGGGGCATCCTAGGCGCTGCAGGGGCAAAATTTAAAAAACTTATTTAAAACATACAAATAAAAGTTCGGTACTTTTTTGAAATTCGAACGTTTAAGGGTGAAGATCGTTTATTTAATTACCGTTAATATTGGACCTAGAAACATAAAATTCAACATCGAGAGTGATAAGACTATGTGGGAACTTTTTGGTACTTTTTTTGGTCTTTAACTGTTACTTTATGAATTTCCGTTAGTATTGGACTTAAAACATAATAGTAAAAATGCATTGTCCTGAGTGAATGTGAATTTTTAAAGGGATCTATTTGGTATTTTTTCGTTCTTTAACTGGTACTTGTTTTAATTTTCATTAGTATTGGACTAAGAAACATAAAATGAAACATGCCATGCAAAAAGGGGATATAAGGGAAATGAAATCTTTATTCTTTTACTTTTGTGTTCTACATGTGCTACTTTTTACATTTTTTATAATATTGAACTTAGATTTCCCAGTTAAATACATATTACATCGAAAACCGAGGGTATACTAAGTTTAGCATACCGTGTGAAATTTTTAATTATTCGCCCCACTAAGGCTGGGTTTTTGAGATATCAGTTAAGCTAAGTTTAGTTAATCTGAAAACAGATTTGTGTCGCCATTACCAAGTTTGTATATAAAATGTTGACGGAATAGCTTAGTTTTGCTTAAACTGTTTGTCTTTAATGAAATAGTAAAACAAAAATCACATTTCGACAGAAAAATCCGAGTTTCAGAGTACGTTCAATTGAGTTTAAACTTAATCCACATCTCAAAAACCCGCCCTAAGTATATATATTCTGAGTTCTTGAGTAATTCTAAGTCACACTTAACAAATACTTGAAGTCCTACACGTAACGACAATTATTATCAAATATTTATTTGATTCAACACAACGTTTACTGGATCAAAAAACATTTCAGACTTTATTAATAACAATTTACTATAATTTGTTTTAAGAAATATTGTTTAGTGAATCCATAAAAACTGTTACAATGAAAATGGTGGATGAAATGTGTGGTAAAGCTTTTTTCGGATTCTATAGTCAAATTTTTGATAAATGTGGACTAACCTTAAGTCGATTTACCCATGTTCGTCTGTTAAAAACACTATCACTTTCGAAAAGCTCAAAAGAAAAGAATAGTATTTATGTCAAATTATTTCTAATTATCCTTAGCAGTTTGGGATTAAAATGCAATAAGCTCGGTTCAGTAGGATAGCAATTATGAATCAAAATGTCAAACAGCCAATCTAAATTATTGAAATTGTTTTATAAACTAACATAATTAGAAGCGGAATGCAATTATTGGTATACGATTTTGCACATATTCGTTTTATATAACTAGAAATATTAAACAAATTTGTGAAAATCAGTCAATATTTTACCATAGGCCCCATATAAAGCCCACTGTCGGAAACACTAAAGAACGCGTAAGTCCGTAACGGAAAATGCTATTATAATGAATTTTTGGCGGCCAGTTTTTATGAATAGGAATCACACTGTCAACTTTCGTGAAGATTGGTATATAATTTATATTAGGCCCCATATAAACCTTACTCTCGAAATCACTTTAAAGCGCGTAAAACCTTTACAAATAATCATATTGACACCGTTTCATTACTAACAAGTAAGAAAGTATAGTAGGTCAAGCCCGTGAGATAACTTACAACACAGTATTTCAAAACAAATTTTCCAGTGTACCCTATTTGGTACCCATAGCCAAAACAAAATTACGTTATGAGGTGAATATTCATGTTAAAGTCCTCTGTGCCGAATATAATTCAGGTGTCCTCATCTACATGAGATTTTTTAACTTTAAGTAATTTTTGTTTGACCTATGGGGAATTTTTGACCTATCAGTACAACATTTTGTCATGAAATAATAGCGTTTGCAAAAAATATTATCGCCAATTCTTCTGTTAATAACAACATTTATAAGAACACAACCACTGCCTCAATTTTCTGTTCGCTGAATAGACGCTGAAACAGTTTCGAACTTGCGCATAAAAGACGGACATTTGCAAACTTGGCGAACAGTCCGCCAAATGATCATGTGGCTTGAGCATATTCACCGGACACGTAAATTTTGCCAAAATTTTTAAAATTTTTTTTTTCACTTTATTTTACTTTATTTAGCTACACTGTGTTTATATATCGATCAATTTGTATTAAAACTTCGATATAAGGTTTATTTTCGTTAATTTTGTATTTTTTAACAAATTTTGTTGCGTAGTATTGCCAAGGATTTTTATATTTTCCCGTTTTTTACTCTTTAAAATTACATACATGTGACTTCGACGCCGCCAGTACCCTTATGTTTTTACGCCATTTGAAATGTTTGCTTCGCACTCAGTGCTGCCATTTTGGCATTTTTGCAGCTAAATTTAGCATTTACATTTTTTATTTAGCTGCAAAATTGTCATTTAGCACTTGGCATTTTATTTAGCATTTTAGAAAATGTTTTTAGCTTTTTTAGCATTATTTATTTTAAAAATTTGGACGAATAGTTCTATTGATTTTACTTATATTTTTTATAACATAATAAATTTTGCTTAAAATAAGGGATTATTCTTAATTAAGAAACATCATACCTGTCTTGTTAAAAAAAAATAGAATATTCAGGAAATATTAGAAATGCCCTAATAATGTTGATTGTAAATATTTTTTGCCCTTTGATTTACGATATAAAAGTACAAGAAAATATTAAGAAAAATTTCTGCAACGTGAATGTTTGAAAACATTTCTTTCTCTAAACTGCAAAAAAAAAAATAATTTTAATACTTCAACTTTTCTTAAACTATAAAACATAAAATAAACTAAAAAATTTGTATATCGTAGAAATAAATCGCTTAAATTTAGAATGTATCAGTGGTCTGCGGCCCCTAAGCTTAAAATTTACCTGTGCTTCATATTAATGTGTATCAGATGCTTTACCAAAATCTATCTACTTGTTTAAATATAAAAATGTATTTCAATTTCGTTAAAAAATAATTTTACCAAAAATCTTTAAAAAATATTAGCATTATTTTTCGCATTTTTTAAAATAATTTTAGCTTTTTTTGGCCATATTTAATGCCAGTTTTACTAGTAAAATTACCAGTAGTGCTGACCACTATATTTGATAAAGTTTATATTAGTTTATAAAGAGCAAAATGAAAAAACTAACCGAAACTCTTGGGTACATGTGATTTTGTCTCTCTTTCTATCTAATTAATTCCACTCGACTACGGAACATATATATATCTGTACTGCTTACTACTCTGCTGTTTATTAGTTAATGATAACGTAAATAATGGTTATAGTCATAACGTTAGTCATAACGTAAATGTCGGTCAGCACTAACGAGTTAATCATAATTTACACCTTAAATAAGAAATTAGGAAAAATAAACAAATATGAATAAGAAAATTCATTTCATATTTACCGATTTTTGAATAGTTTTCAAGCAAATCACGTACGATTTCTTTGTAATTTGGAAATCAACTTGAGCTTGATGATCTTATAAGAGACCTCGAGCTAACAAAAAAAATTAGAGCTGTTAGCATCACAGTTAAGAGAGCGAAATTTCTGCGTACCGGAACCGACATAAGCCATATGCCAATTTTTATAAAACAAAAGACGATTTGTGTTTTTGTTATGACATAAAAGGTCATTTGAGAGGCTCGGCCAAAAATATGTTCCAAGTGACTGGCGGTTATTTGTTGATAGTAGCAGAGAGAGCCTTAAGGATGTTTTATTACATATTGGCAACGAGAAGCCATCTATACCTATTCCACATGCCATGACATGAAAGAAACATATGAAACTATGGCCATTATATTAAGAAATTTTAAGTACAGAAATCACAATTGGAAGGTGTGTTGCAACTTTAAAGTTGTTGCTATTTTAACAGGCCTTCAAGGTGGCAATACAAAGTATTGCTGTTTTCTCTGCCTCTGGGATAGCCGAGATCGCAAAACTCACTACATAAAAAAGGATTGGAAAATAAGAGCCGTAAGCACCTTAGGCCTACATAATGTAAGGTACCCTGCGTTGATTAAAAAGGACAATGTAATTTAACCACCACTACATATAAAGCTCGGCTTAGTTAACAATTTTATGAAAGCACTAGACAAGGAGAGTAGAGCCTTTGCTTATTTGAAAACAATATTTCCAAACCTTTCATGTACAAAAATTGGCGAAGGGGTTTTCGATGGAGACTAAATTCGAAAATTGCTTCTAAGTTCTAACTTTGAAAAGTTATTATCAGCAAATGAGAAATCTGCGTGGAATTAATTTCGACAAATTGTTTCTAACTTTCTAGGAAATATCAGGAGCCCTCAATATAATTATTATAACTTAAAACCTAAAGCCCAAATAAAAATCAAATTGCCTACCTTCATACCCTAAACTCACCAAAGCGTTGTTATCATTTATCCTCATTGGAACAACACCCAAAAGCTAATTATCAACCCAACTCTCTAACCAAAATTGTACTTGGAAAAGAAGTAACTAAGTTCTCTTTTTTCTTTCCGTTTATACAATCTCTACAATTACATTCTCTACAATGATTATAATTACAATATTCTTGAAAAGATCATCTCGCATCTTGTAGTGTCCTGCAGTTCGGCACCCTACATTAAAATATTGTTTAATATTCTGTGTGGCTCATAAACACAGAATTACATGGTCGTTCGACAATAACAATTGAAGCAAAGCCGCGAATAACGTTGTAAAAGCCACTTTTTGCAAAAACTGTTTTTTTTTTGCCAATTACCGTTAACATTACTCTCCTACACTGTTTGAACATCAAATCACCCTAAATTATGGGCTTTAACGCTTTCAAAATGCGGTACAAAGAGTCAACCAGTGGAAGAACGTTGTAAGTTACTAACAAAATGATACAAACGAAATGGTTTTGCAACGTGGAATAACGTTTTAAAAGCCGCTGGCGTAGTGGAAAAACGTTTTAAATAACATCGCAATTGTGGATATGAAAAGTTTTGCCACTAAAAAAAATTATAAACTTAAATTTAGCATTTAAATTAGAATGAGATTTTCTTGATATTTTGCATAAAAGTTTTTATTGTCAGTATTTTTGATAATCTAAAAAGAAAAATTAAAAAATTGTAATCCTGCCAGTTAAAAGCGTTTTTTGGCTCTCCTGAAAAAAATTTATTTTGTAACTTACAACGTTATTCGCGGCTGTGCTTCAATTATAAAAAGCTGGAATCAACAAGTGAGAGCAAGTGAATACTCAACAACTCAAAAAGAAGCAAGCAATGAGATAAATTACAAAACTCAAATATTAAACTCATCAGTCAAGTAAAAACATCAGTGAGTAAAGTGCATTTTGAATAAACATTTCGTATAAACACACATACATACTCGTATATAACAAACCAAACATACAAACAACAAACGTGTTAAAAATAAAATCGTTGAGGAAAAAACATTATTAAGTGAAAAGTTACGGAAAACAAGAAATAATAAAGAATCGAAAATCGTTAAAATTTAGAATATTAGAAGGAAATATTGGGAAAATACCCCATACGCGAAATTTGACTAAAAACTGTTTCAAAACAACTTTGTAAATAAAGGAAGATTAAAATTAAAAAAAGTAGCTCTTAAAAGTTTCCCCTGTTTATGTATATCTGTACTACAACAAACCACAGAAAAAAAATACGTGAAATAAAAACACCGTTAATTTTTTTCAAAACAAAAATCGTTCTTAACAAAGACAACAAAGAGAAGTCTGAGAGAGAGAGAGAAAAAAAGAATCGAAATTGTTGTATGTTTTGTGTTTGAAAACGTACATAATTAATTTTTTTATGAAAATTTGTGCATGCGTACAAAAAACAAATTATAGCACTGCAAGCATAAATAAGTACACATAAATTAATTTAAATTAATTCACAAATTTACTTTATTTTATTTTATTAAAAAATTTAAAATTGGAAAAAATAAAAACAATAATATTTGCATGCACTACCGTAGTTCATCTCGCTAATTTTTAATAAAAATTTTGTCCAATCTCTTATAATCGGATATTTATTTAAAATTAAATTGAAATTTAATGCGAGTCAAACTTAATGCACAGTAAATAACCCTTTATTTATTAAACAAGTGGTAAATGTTATAACGCAAAAGTTAAACTCATTGCCAATGCATTCAAATATTACGCTCTAATTTTTAACTTAATGGAAGTAATCTGAACCCCCAAAATTTAATAATATTCAAGTTTGAGCTGAAAAATGAAAAATTGTTCGTGTAATATTAAAGTGTGCTCTTTATTAGTTATTGTCGGTTTATTGGAATTGTTTATGTTTGTTTAATTGGGGATCTTGGGTTTTAATCTTACTCTTTATTTTATTAATTGAAGTGGCAATAAAATTCAATTAAAAACAGAAAAAAAGACAAATTTAAAAGTTAAAATAATTTTAATAAGAAAATTTAAAGGCAAATAAGGCAAACAATTTGAATAATTACTCTGTGATCCAAGTCATTACCCACCCACAAATTAATCGGAGACAAAAGAATTTTCATACTTACCCTCGTATACCCCCACGCACACTTTTATTTACATATACTTCTCCTAAAGTTAAAACAACAAAGTGCTCGGTTTGTGTTTAAGCTCTTTAATCAGCTAGATAATAAAGTGAATGTGCTTAAGAGTAGCATTGAAAAAAAGGGAAATATACGTATATATAGTATATTATATATATATGATGTAGGGGTGAGGGGGGAGTAAGTAGGTAAAATTGGATAACAAACGAAAGACTTACCCAATGCTGGTGATGCTAGGAGTTTGGGCTTCAAAAAAGGGGGTTTTCCAGAGGCAAAATGGGTGCACAGATATCCTCGTTCTGTGTTTCGTCACTTTGATAATTGCTCGTTTTTCACTTGTTCTCGCACTTTTTTTATTTGTTGAAGTATATTTAACCAAAAGTAATGTTAGCCCTTTTTTCCCCAAAAATTAATACGTATTTATTTTTAAAAGAATAGGAAAAAAAATCTATTGTAATTCTTTTTTATTCAATATAAAAATTATCTCACAATAATGAAAGCTTCTGCTTTCTTCAGCAGTTTAATTGATACTTAACTAATTTCTATGCAAAGTTGAATTCAGTTTTAAAAAGTTATTTATACGAGTACAAATATTTTTTACTTGTTTATTTTGTTTCTTCTTACACGGGGTCTCCACCTGAGATAATATCTGATATAATATGTGAGAGAACGTCGGCAGAATGAGAGAGCACATTTCTTCATGTTAATCTTAATCTTAAACAAGGGGAACACGTATCTTATAAGATTTCATAATTTACTGATTTTCGTACTTGTGTCGTTTTTGATTCTTTTTTTAGTTTTTTCTCTGTTTTTAGTGTTTAATATTATTTTTTAATCTCCTTTCACAAGAATTCAACTATTTTCACTTTAAAAATTAAACATTTTAATGAAAGCGTCTTATTATTAATTTATGTGTATGTATGTATGTGTATTTTTGACAGCTCATCTTATAAGATAGTTGTTATAAGATTTCTCATAACAACTGTCTCATAACATTTATTATAATATTAATACTAACACTATTTGAGAGTCCACACGTAAGATAATACTCACTGCGATTGAATTTGACGTTTGCTAATATAAAAATCTTATATCTTATATCAGGTGGAGACCCTGTGTTATATAAATAGCGAAGTATATTTTTTTTGTTTATAGTAACATTAATTTAATTTTATATTGTTTTTGGAATACTTGGCAACACATTTTCTACAGCAAATAACATTTTTTCCACTCACCAGCAAACTCACCACTATAAAAAAAAAACCAGCGAGTCGTTGGTTTTGTTCAGAGTTGCCAGCGGCCTAAACATCCCGCCCCTTGCTATATTAATGATAGCAACGAGGGTCAGCATGAAAAGTTGGTGTATTCAATCATTCAAAATAGAAACATCAAATGTGCGTAGTATTTAAAACATGTGAAAATGCAAAACATGAATAGATATAATTTGAGGTTTAGATACAAATGTAAGAATAGAAATCGATATACATAATTCATAGGGGTTGATACAAATTTAAAAAATGTATATGGATATAATAAAAAAAAAAAAATTTTATAAATATGTACAGAGTATAAATCAATAGAGTTAGGCAATTCATGCAAATTATATAAAAAAAAATGTAGTACGGAGTACTGATAAAATAAAATTTGTTGTTGGTTTCAAGCTGCGAACTGTCCATTGACCCACCCCAGCACGGTATCCTGGGCCAGCGGTGAGGCAATGGATGACGGTTGCAAACCGTTGCGGATCAGCCTTGGATAAATATCCGCTCCCCATACAAAGTTGATCGTGTGATTTTCGAAAACATCTGGATCTGCCAGACGCAGGTTCCAGTAGGCGTTGGTAACGCTGCGCTCAAGCTTTTTTTCTGTATTCGCTCAGGCAAATGGTCGGACAACTTAGCTCTCACCTCTGCAAACCGGGTGCGAAACGTCACCTGATACCACTTGTCTTGGCCAAACCGCTCGAAGGGCAAATGATAGCGCACTACAATAAACGCTGCGATGGAGCTTGAGCCGGCGCACGGATTCAGGAGACCGCGGACTAGGTGCCAACCTCCGTCTAGGTGCATTCTCACAATGACGGTGGGTACTACGGTGCCAGCGTCGGCCCTGGTCACAAAATCCCTAGACCGAGTTATGGCTTCGACGTGCAGGAGGGTGTGATGGTTGCTATTGCAGTGCTGGCAACGTCGCTGACTACGGCAGGCGGAGGTGCGGTGGGAGTCCGCAAGACAGTTCACGCAATACTGGTGGCGCCACACGACATCCTTTCTTTCGAAGAACTGCATTTCGTTGAATTTTGCGCAGTTGCGAAGGGGGTGATCCTTGCGGCAAAGGCGACCGTCAGGCTTTTTTGTCTTTTGGGGACGAGTGCATTGACGTTTCTCTCAGAGGGAGTCGCGTTGACGTACACGAGGACGCATGATGACTGCAGTGGGAAATACAAAAAAGGGAATGAATAAAGATGGGGGGACAAATTGATGTCACATCGATGGGGAAATGGGGAGTAGGACCAACTTAACGATGGGCCTTGTGAGGATACCGTTGGCCGTTCGTATTTCGGCAACCCGCACCCGGCCATCGGGGCCGTGGAAAATCTTTTCGATGCGACCTAGTCGCCACTGATTGGGGGGCAGGTTGTCCTGTTTGTTAACCACTAGATCGCCTTTCGCGAACTCTCGTTGGGGGTATTGCCATTTATGTCGCTTATGAAGATCGGTTAGATACTCCTCTTTCCATCTGCGAGCTAATTGATGATGCAGCAACTGTAGCTTTTGCCAACGATTCACGTAATTAAGTGAATGGCTCGTCAGATCGGGCTCTGGAGGGGATAAAAGAGGGGTGCCGACCAGGAAATGACCAGGGGTTAATGCGCAGAGATTCGTTGGGTCCTCACTCATTGGACTTAGGGGCCTGGAATTTAAGCAGGCTTTAATTCGTGCAAGCATGGTGCTAAATTCTTCATACGTGAAGCTTTGGGAGTGATATAGTCTTTTGAAATAGGACTTGAAGCTCTTGACACCGGCTTCCCAGAGGCCGCCCATGTGGGGAGCGCCAGGGGGATGAAATGCCACTCAACGGGGCTAAAAGCATTTTGAGTCATGAGGCCTTTGTGTACGAGAGCTAGGAAATGTTCCTTATCTCGCTGTAGAATGTGAGATGCGCCGACAAACGCGGTGCCGTTATCGGAATACATAGCGTGAGGGGTTCCACGCCGTGAGAAAAAGCTCGCAAAGGTGGCTAAAAAGGCTTGGGTGGAAATTTCTCCGGTAGCTTCTAAATGTATCGCCTTGGTGGAAAAGCATACAAAAACTAAAACGTATCCCTTAGTGACCTTACAGCCACGACCGACATATGATTTGATGTCGAAGGGCCCCGCAAAATCTACTCCGGTGTTGCATAACGGCCGGAATAGACTAGTTCGTTCGGGGGGTAACGCGGCCATAAGCTGCTGGCCAAGTGGTCGTTTTTGTTTCACGCATGTTACGCACTGAGATATTACTGTCCTGATTAACGTTTTGAGTTTGGGGACATAATAGTGGAGTTTCATCAGGCGGTATAGAAGCGCATTTTGCCATGCATGGTGTACTTGTGGACATGAACGAGAAACAATCTTGTAAAACGAGCGTGATAAGGCGGTAATATGGGGTATCTTTCATCATAACTTAAGGTGGGAAAGTTCGTCAATCGCCCATTAATCCTTATGACGCCGGGGGGGGATTCAATACGTTAGCCATCGAAAAAGCATTAATCCATTTCGATAATTATTTCCATTTTACAAATGATTAGCACTTATTATTAATTTGATGAACTTCTGTGACGACCCTCGTATTTGTGTGGCTAAACAAATGTAGGTCGACTCGCTTTACTTATTGTTGTTGTTACGTACATGCATAACGTTTATTATTATGTGGTGAGTTGACAAATGATTCGTTGGCTTATGCTTATTAAGAAAAAATGCACAAGAGCAGCCAAATTACAACAACAAAAGGCCACCATATTTTGGTGGTTGATTTTGTATTATTCCCTTGGTTTTTTTTCTTATGGGTTTTTTCCTATGTAGCTGTTAGCGCATGAACTTGAACTTGAATTCTTTCTCGTTTTTGTTTTCCCTTGTATGGGTGCGCAAAAATTTCGACTGCCAACGAGATCGTCACTTGCCAGCATGTATGGTTGTATGTATGAATGTATTTAGGTACATATAATGACATGTATACAGGTTGGTTTGTTCTTATGTCTTTTCTTTTCTTTTTTAACAGAGTAAATAAAACACTGGTTGCGGAGCCGACACAAACATTTGGGTTGAAGTGTGTATGGAATTTGTTGGATGGAAGATGTTACGCAGAAAAAAAGGTCGACAGCAGGCGAGATCGTCACTTGCCAATAGGTATGGTTGTATGTATGTACATATGTAGGTATGTGACATGCATACAGGTTATTATTATTATTTGTAATAAAGTGCAAAGAAATTTGCAAATTTGCACGTACACCGCTGGTTGCTAAGTCGTATGACTTTTATGAGTTTGCGTGCTCTTGGAGTTTTGTTGGTAGGATGAATTTTGCCTTTTCCTTTGTTAAGACTTTTAATGAGTTTGAATATGAAAGGGAAAGACAAATTCAAAAATATAAAGCACTTTTGTCAAACTAATGTTTTGACGAAACTGTACACACAGGGTATGTTTCTTAGTGGGTATACACAGGGTGTATAGATTATGGGGTGTGCTAAAAAACACAAGGGATTGCCGGGTTCCCGGGTACCGGATCCGGTTCGAAGGACCAAGATGTAGTGGTGAGGGGGGAGTAAGTAGGTAAAAGTGGATAACAAACTAAAGACTTACCCAATGCTGGTGATGCTAGGAGTTTCGGCTTCAAAAAAGGGGGTTTTCCAGAGGCAAAATGGGTGCACAGATATACTCGTTCTGTGTTTCGTCACTTTGATAATTGCTCGGTTTTCACTTGTTCTCGCACTTTTTTATTTGTTGAACTATATTTAACCAGAGTAATGTTAGCCCATTTTTTCCCCAAAAATTAATACGTATTTATTTTCAAAAGAATAGGAAAAAAATCTATTGTAATTCTTTTTTATTCAATATAAAAATTATCTCACAATAATGAAAGCTTCTGCATCAGTTTAATTGATACTTAAGTAATTTCTATGCAACAGTTAAATTCACAGTTTTAAAAAGTTATTTATACGAGTACAAAAATGTTTTACTTGTTTATTTTTTTTCTTCTTATATAAAATAGCTAAGGATATTTTTTTGGTTTATAGTAACATTAATTTAATTTTAAGTTTATATTGTTTTTGGAATACTTGGCAACACATTTTCTACAGCAAATAACATTTGTGGAATTATGTGACATTCACTTGGTAAAATGTTGTGTATAAATTTTGATCTTTGTTAGCAAATTTTGGTTGGAAAAAGTTAAATAATAACTGATAACAAATACATATTATCATACATTTGTATGAATATAATTAAATTGATGGTTTTTGTTAATTTCTCAAAGACTTAAAAACCTCGCGGCTCACTGACACATACTTGACTGACTGACCTCTACTTTTCTCCACTCACCAGCAAACTCACCACTAAAAAACAAAACCAGCGAGTCGTTGGTTTTGTTCAGAGTTGCCAGCGGCCTAAACATATGTTATATATTATATCATATGTATATTATATACTATATGTTTATTATGCAGTCCATGAGGAATTTTACACAAACAAAATGCCTGTTGTTTTTTATATTGTAGCGGTAAGCAGACCTATTGGATAGGCCTTGGATGTACATTCTTAGCACAAGAACAGACCTGTTGTTGGGAAGTTTCCTGGAATATACATAACTTAGTTCCCATAAGTAAAAAGTATTTGCCCATACATTCGCTTGTACATTTGGTGGCATACCCGAAATAAGAATAAAAGGTTGGTTGCGTTCTCGGCAAAGGGTAAACAGGAAAGTTTTCGGTTTCTGTTGAACTCTTTAACCATCTGTTCAGTAAAGTGCATAAGATAAAATATAAAAACAATAAAAAGTGAAAATAAAACCCCTCTAACCAAAAGGAAAAAATTTAAAAGAGAAAGTTGATAGTGTATCTCGAACAATAAGGTGCGTAGTTTGGGATCAAACTCTAACTTAAACTCTTACTCAAATAGGATTGCGCTTGGAAAAGGACAACAGGAAAAAGCCGGGAAAAAGGAAGGAACACTAAATTAAAAATCCCTAACACCAAAATAAAATTTATAAATGTTTATTTTTATTTGAGCTCTAGTCTTTTTAATATTTATTTATTTATTTTCAATATTTCGCTGACCTTTGGTTAGCATCTTCAAGAAATTAAATTTAATTAAAAAAATTTTTTTGTTTAAAAAATGTTTGTCATAAAATTAAATTCAAAAACCTATTTGTCATAAAAAGTTTTCAAAATTTTCAACAAAAAATAAAAATATAACTAAAATATAACAATTCATATAAACACCTAACTCAAAAACCATATTTATATACAATAATAAAAAAATATTTTGACTAAAAGAAAAATTCTTATAACATATAACAATTTTTAACTAAACTTATTTTTATCTTACATATTTATTACACATATAACTACGTGTTGAACTTTTTCAAAACGGTATCTTTCCTTTATTTACAAAGTTGTTTTGAAACACTTTTTAGTCAAATTTCGCGTATGGGGTATTTTCCCAATATTTCCTTCTAATATTCTAAATTTTAACGATTTTCGATTCAAATTTTATAACTTTCCGCAGCACTTTTTGTATGTTATTTCTTGTTTCAAGTAACTTTTCACTTAATAATTTTTTTTCCTCAACGATTTTATTTTTAACACGTTTGTTGGTTGTATGTTTGGTTTGTTATATTCGAGTATGTATGTATGTATGTGTGTTTTATACGAAATGTTTATTTAAAATGCACTTCACTTACTGATGTTTTTACTTGACTGATGAGTTTAATATTTGAGTTTTGTAATTTATCTCATTCCTTGCTTCTTTTTGAGTTGTTGAGTATTCACTTGCTCTCACTTGTGGATTCCAGCTTTTTATAATTGAAGCACAGCCGCGAATAACGTTGTAAGTTACAAGATAAATTTTTTTCAGGAGAGCAAAAAAACGCTTTTAACAGGCAGGATTACAATTTTTTAATATTTCTTTTTAGATTATCAAAAATACTGACAATAAAAACTTTTATGCAAAATATCAAGAAAATCTCATTTTAAATTACATGCCAAATTTAAGTTTATAATTTTTTTTAGTGGAAAACTTTTCATATCAACCATTGCGATGTTATTTAAAACGTTTTTTCCACTAAGCCAGCGGCTTTTAAAACGTTATTCCACGTTGCAAAACCATTTCGTTTGTATCATTTTGTTAATAACTTACAACGTTCTTCCACTGGTTGACTCTTTGTACCACATTTTGAAGGCGTTAAAGCCCATAATTTTGGGTGATTTTATGTTCAAACAGTGTAAGAGAGTAATGTTAACGGTAATCTGCAAAAAAACAGTTTTTGCAAATAGTGGCTTTTACAACGTTATTCGCGTTATTAATTCTGTGTTTAGGAGCCACACAGAATATTAAACAATATTCTAATGTAGGGTGCCGAACTGCAGGACACTACAAGATGCGAGATGATCTTTTCAAGAATATTGTAATTATAATCACTCACAGGAGTGATTATAATTGTAGAAATTGTATAAACGGAAAGAAAAAAGAGAAACTTAGTTATTTCTTTTCCAAGTACAATTTTGGTTAGAGAGTTGGGCTGATAATTAGCTTTTGGGTTTTGGGTGTTGTTCCAATGAGGATAAATGATAACAACGCTTTGGTGAGTTAAGGGTATGAAGGTAGGCAATTTGATTTTTATTTGGGTTTTAGGTTTTAAGTTATAATAATTATATTAGGGTAGGTAAATTACTTTTTAGGTTAAGTTAATTAGATTTAAAATTGTTCAACTACAAGTGTAGCTCGTTTCTGTGTTTCTCGCATCGTAAAATTTCTCACATTAAGTGTGAAACAAAAAATTCCATCGTTTCTCGATTTGTGAGAAAAAAGTGTTTCTGTATTTGAATGCGAGAACAGACAACACAGATTCTGTTTTAACTGGAATACTTCCAGTAATTAAGTGTCAAATGCAAGCGAAACGTCAACGAAAGAAATAGATAAAATAAAAATAGGGCTGCCAGATTTGACGATTTTTGTACCAAAACTGGTCTTCGAAATAAAATAATTTTAAATAGTTTAATATGTTTGTATATTAGGCACCACAGAAAAACGATATCTTTAAAAACAAGGCAGCTTAAAAAATTTATCGGCAAAATTAAAATTTACATCTTACCGTAACTTTGGAACGACGTACCCGATTTTGGCATGCAATCCGTCAAAACATTTTAAATTACGCCAGATTTAAGTTTCTCTTATATAATTTTTTAATTTAACCATTTTTTTTTTGGAGTTATTGAGGCCGAAGTGGCAAAAAAAAAAATTTTTTTTGTAAAATTTTTGAATTCAAAAAATTCATAAAAAATTTAAATCAACAAATACTTACCAGTTTTAGTACTCAAGCTCAAAGCTGCATGTATTAGAAGTAAAATAAATTTTATTTCATGAAAATCCATGGATAAATTTCTGTTTTATTCCCGATAAAGTGAAAGTACAAAGTTATCAAGTAGTTATTTTTTAGCAACAAGATTTACAAAGCATAATCTAAAAATAATTTCTACTTTTGTTTTAAGAAACCAAATAAATTCTCCTATCATATTTTCATTTCATAGGCCCTGATAACGTTGCTCCATGGTCTTAAGTTGTTGATGAAATCACCAAGGTTTTCCGGAAAACCTTAATTAAGAAATTAGGAAAAATAAACAAATATGAATAAGAAAATTCATTTGATATTTACCGATTTTTGAATAGTTTTCAAGCAAATCACGGACGATTTCTTTGTAATTTGGACTCCTGATATTTCCTAGAAAGTTAGAAACAGTTGTGGTTAAATTACATTGTCCTTTTTAATCAACGCAGGGTACCTTACATTATGTAGGCCTAAGGTGCTTATGGCTCTTATTTTCCAATCCTTTTTTATGTATTGATTTTTGCGATCTCGGCATATCCCAGAGGCAGAGAAAACAGCAATACTTTGTATAGCCACCTTGAAGGCCTGTTAAAATAGCAACAACTTTTAAGTCGCAACACACCTTCCAATTGTGATTTTCGTACTTCAAATTTCTTAATAAAATGGCCATAGTTTCATATGTTTCTTTCATTTCATGGCATGTGGAATAGGTATAGATGGCTTCACGTTGCCAATATGTAATAAAACAGCCTTAAGGCTCACTCTGCTACTATCAACCAATAACCGCCAGTCACTTGGAACATATTGTTGGCCGAGCCTCTCAAATGACCTTTTATGTCATAACAAAAACACAAATCGTCTTTTGTTATATAAAAATTGGCATATGGCTTATGTCGGTTCCGGTACGCAGTTGACTTGACGTCATTTTCTAAGAAATTTCGCTCTCTTAAGCGTGATGCTAACAGCTCCAATTTTTTTTTGTTAGTATCTTATAAGATCATCAAGCTCAAGTTGATTGTAAAGCTTCGCTGTTAGATCATCCGATGTACTATATCACACTGATTTTCAAGATGTGACTTTCTATCTTGATGTAAAACGGGAAGTGTAAATCCACCTGCAGAAATGTGTGGGTAGGACCATTGCATATGTTTTCAAAAACCGCTTTTACTACACTACACAATAGAGAAATTGCGCCGTTTATTTTTGGTCATAAATTTGCCGCATACATTACAAAATACATCCGGCTCATTTTTACACGACAATTTTCTCGGTTGTTTGCTCATTTTTTATTTTATTTTAATACTTGTCTTTTCTACAATCAATTGTTGAGTAATGCAGATTGTGCAAGGTTTTGCCTTTAAAAATAACCTTTTTAAAATAACGAAATTTTTGGCTTTACACAAATTTACGATTAATAATTTTACAAGTAGGTACTTTTACTTTATCGATCATAAAATAATTAATAACCCATCGGTTTTCATGTAGTTTTAAGAAAAACCAATAAAACTAGTATGTACCTGATTTCCATTATTCCAATAAAAATGAAAATAAAATAGGCATACTCACAGGTAGTCACAACTAGAACATGGTACACCGATAGTCTCAAATAGGAAGCATGTAAATAAATTATATAAGGACAACACAATAAAAAGGATTAAAAAATATTGTGTAATAAATAGGGTTAAACCGTTAAAAAATCACAACATTTTTAGCTATACACAAATTTTCGATAACAAATGTCAAAAGTAGGTACTTTCACTTTATCGGGAATAAAACAGGAATTTATCCATGGATTTTCATGAAATAAAATTAATTTTTTTTCTAATATATGCAGCTTTATAAAAAAATAATAAAAAAATAGGATTAAACAAAATACTGTGCAATAAACAGGGTAAACCCGTTAAAAAATCACAAAACTTTTAGCTCTACACAAATTTGCGATAAAAAATCTCAAAGTAGGTACTTTCACTTTATGGGGAATAAAACAGGTATTTATCCATGGATTTTCATGAAATAAAATTTATTTTATATCTAATACATGCAGCTTTGAGCTTAAGTTCTAAAACTGGTAAGTATTTGTTGATTTCAATATTTCAATAAAAATCAGAGCGTAATATTTGAATGCATTGGCTATGAGTTTAACTCTTGCCTTATAACATTTACCACTTGTTTAATAAATATAGGGTTATTAACTGTGCATTAAGTTTGACTCGCATTAAATTTCAATTTTATTAAATAAATATCCGATTATATTAAGAGATTGGACTAAATTTTTATTAAAAATTAGCGAGATGAACTACGGTAGTGCATGCGAATATTATTCTTTTTATTTTTTCCAATTTTTAATTTTTTTAATAAAATAAAATAAACTTTATTATATTCAACATTTTTCATTTTTCGAATTTATTCTATGAGTTAAATTTCAGTTATGTATTTTATAAAGCTTTTTGTAATAGCTCTATTCCTTAAATTTTTTTAGAAATTACTTTTTTTATACACTACCAGACTATTATATTGTATTTTCTTGTTACAATTTACCTTAGCTCTCCGTTGGATAGCAATGAAGTATATATTAATGTACAGAAAAATTTACAATTATTAGACACCAGCAGAATGTAATGCATTTTCTGGCCCGCTACGGCCTTCGTCAGAATTCTTTGTGTCACACTGGATAGTGATACTTTATAAATTGAATGTATTTAACTCAACTATTTTAACAAATAGATATTGGGAATTATTTCCTTTTTCATAAGCAACTTTATTATATTCAACATTTTTCATTTTTCGAATTTATTCTATGAGTTAAATTTCAGTTATGTATTTTATAAAGCTTTTTGTAATAGCTCTTTTCCTTAAATTTTTTTAGAAATGACTTTTTTTATACACTACCAGACTATTATATTGTATTTTCTTGTTACATTTTACCTTAGCTTTCCGTTGGATAGCAATGAAGTATATTTATGTACAGAAAAATTTACAATTATTAGACACCAGCAGAATGTAATGCATTTTCTGGCCCGCTACGGCCTTCGTCAGCATTCTTTGTGTCACACTGGATAGTGATACTTTATAAATTGAATGTATTTAACTCAACTATTTTAACAAATAGATATTGGGAATTATTTCCTTTTTCATAAGCAACTTTATTATATTCAACATTTTTCATTTTTCGAATTTATTCTATGAGTTAAATTTCAGTTATGTATTTTATAAAGCTTTTTGTAATAACTCTATTCCTTAAATTTTTTTAGAAATTACTTTTTTTATACACTACCAGACTATTATATTGTATTTTCTTGTTACATTTAACCTTAGCTTTCCGTTGGATAGCAATGAAGTATATTGTAAATTTTTCTGTACATAAATATACTTCATTGCTATCCAACCGAAAGCTAAGGTAAAATGTAACAAGAAAATACAATATAATAGTCTGGTAGTGTATAAAAAAAGTCATTTCTAAAAAAATTTAAGGAATAGAGCTATTACAAAAAGCTTTATAAAATACATAACTAAAATTTAACTCATAGAATAAATTCGAAAAATGAAAAAAAGTTGAATATAATAAAGTTGCTTATGAAAAAGGAAATAATTCCCAATATCTATTTGTTAAAATAGTTGAGTTAAATACATTCAATTTATAAAGTATCGCTATCCAGTGTGACACAAAGAATGCTGACAAAGGCCGTAGCGGGCCAGAAAATGCATTACATTCTGCTGGTATCTAATAATTGTAAATTTTTCTGTACATAAATATACTTCATTGCTATCCAACGGAAAGCTAAGGTAAAATGTAACAAGAAAATACAATATAATAGTCTGGTAGTGTATAAAAAAAGTCATTTCTAAATAAATTTAAGGAATAGAGCTATTACAAAAAGCTTTATAAAATACATAACTAAAATTTAACTCATGGAATAAATTCGAAAAATGAAAAATGTTGAATATAATAAAGTTGCTTATGAAAAAGGAAATAATTCCCAATATCTATTTGTTAAAATAGTTGAGTTAAATACATTCAATTTATAAAGTATCAATATCCAGTGTGACACAAAGAATGCTGACGAAGGCCGTAGCGGGCCAGAAAATGCATTACATTCTGCTGGTGTCTAATAATTGTAAATTTTTCTGTACATAAATATACTTCATTGCTATCCAACGGAAAGCTAAGGTAAAATGTAAAAGATTTGGTTTGTTGTGCTTAATTCCCTTTTTAAATAATTGCTAAAAAATACTGAAATTTATTGTTGGAGGATAAGCTGTTCCTATGCGCATTTCACTGGTTGCTTAGGCCAGATCATCAGGAAACGTTCTCCTAAATAATTTTAGAAAAGCCAAAGCTATCAGCAAACAATACTACAGAGGGAATGAGAATTACCTACAAACACTCAAAAAGTCTTGTTTGCAACGATATCAAAGCTTAAACAAAATACCAAACAATAAATCAGTGATGAGTTTTATCTTTTCTTACATTTCCCGTTACAATTATTTGGAATTCTCCCAACATTAATTGCAGTTGTAAGTGGGTAAAGAAAAAAACATATTAAAAACAAAAACAACGTGCTTTTATTGTTTTCGCACGAAATCAAAATAAAAACAATTTGCCAGTTCAGTTTTTTTATGCACGTGCACTTGCTAAAATTTATTATCAAAGTTGTTTGTGGGAATACTATTATTTATTAAAAGATTTGTGTTGTTGTGCTTAATTCCCTTTTTAAATAATTGATAAAAAATACTGAAATTTATTGTTGGAGGATAAGCTGTTCCTATGCGCATTTCACTGGTTGCTTAGGCCAGATCATCAGGAAACGTTCTCCTAAATAATTTTAGAAAAGCCAAAGCTATCAGCAAACAAAACTACAGAGGGAATGAGAATTACCTACAAACACTCAAAAAGTCTTGTTTGCAACGATATCAAAGCTTAAACAAAATACCAAACAATAAATCAGTGATGAGTTTTATCTTTTCTTACATTTCCCGCTACAATTATTTGGAATTCTCCCAACATTAATTGTAGTTGTAAGTGGGTAAAGAAAAAACATATTAAAAAACAAAAACAAAGTGCTTTTATTGTTTTCGCAAGCAATCAAAATAAAAACAATTTGCCAGTTTAGTTTTTTGTGCACGTGCACTTGCTTAAATTTATTATCAAAGTTGTTTGTGGGAATACTATTATTTATTAAAAGATTTTGTTTGTAGTACTTAATTCCCTTTTTAAATAATTGATAAAAAATACTGAAATTTATTGTTGGAGGATAAGCTGTTCCTATGCGCATTTCACTGGTTGCTTAGGCCAGATCATCAGGAAACGTTCTCCTAAATAATTTTAGAAAAGCCAAAGCTATCAGCAAACAAAACTACAGAGGGAATGAGAATTACCTACAAACACTCAAAAAGTCTTGTTTGCAACGCTATCAAAGCTTAAACAAAATACCAAACAATAAATCAGTGATGAGTTTTATCTTTTCTTACATTTCCCGCTACAATTATTTGGAATTCTCCCAACATTAATTGTAGTTGTACGTGGGTAAAGAAAAAACATATTAAAAAACAAAGTACTTTTATTGTTTTCGCAAGAAATCAAAATAAAAACAATTTGCCAGTTCAGTTTTTTATGCACGTGCACTTGCTAAAATTTATTATCAAAGTTGTTTGTGGGAATACTATTATTTATTAAAAGATTTTGTTTGTTGTGCTTAATTCCCTTTTTAAATAATTGATAAAAAATACTGAAATTTATTGTTGGAGGATAAGCTGTTCCTATGCGCATTTCACTGGTTGCTTAGGCCAGATCATCAGGAAACGTTCTCCTAAATAATTTTAGAAAAGCCAAAGCTATCAGCAAACAAAACTACAGAGGGAATGAGAATTACCTACAAACACTCAAAAAGTCTTGTTTGCAACGATATCAAAGCTTAAACAAAATACCAAACAATAAATCAGTGATGAGTTTTATCTTTTCTTACATTTCCCGCTACAATTATTTGGAATTCTCCGAACATTAATTGTAGTTGTAAGTGGGTAAAGAAAAAACATATTAAAAAACAAAAACAAAGTGCTTTTATTGTTTTCGCAAGAAATCAAAATAAAAACAATTTGCCAGTTCAGTTTTTTATGCACGTGCACTTGCTAAAATTTATTATCAAAGCTTATCCTCCAACAATAAATTTCAGTATTTTTTATCAATTATTTAAAAAGGGAATTAAGCACAACAAACCAAATCTTTTAATAAATAATAGTATTCCCACAAACAACTTTGATGGTAAAATGTAACAAGAAAATACAATATAATAGTCTGGTAGTGTATAAAAAAAGTAATTTCTAAAAAAATTTAAGGAATAGAGCTATTACAAAAAGCTTTATAAAATACATAACTGAAATTTAACTCATAGAATAAATTCGAAAAATGAAAAATGTTGAATATAATAAAGTTGCTTATGAAAAAGGAAATAATCCCAATATCTATTTGTTAAAATAAAATAAAGTAAATTTGTGAATTAATTTAAATTAATTTATGTGTACTTTTTTATGCTTGCAGTGCCATTATTTGTTTTTTGTACGCATGCACAAATTTTCATAAAAAAATCAAATATGTACATATGTACCTTATAATATTCTCGTTTCCAAACACAAAACATACAACAACTTCTATTCTTTTTTCACTCTCTCTCAGACTTCTCTTTGTTGTCTTTGTTAAGAACGATTTTTGTTTTGAAAAAAATAAACGGTGTTTTTATTTCACGTATTTTTTTCTGTGGTTTGTTGTAGTACATATAAGTTAACAAAAAACAGGGTCTTAGTTTTTTGTAAAGTTTTTATTAAAATATAAATGAAATTAAAATAGAATTATAAAAATGAACTTCATTCTTTTACTTCCAAATATGATCTGCCTTCGCTTCAAAAAACATAATTCATTTCAACCAACATTGTACCCAAAAAACGCTGAGTTTGCGTCTAGTGTTTTCTTTGTTTCCAAGTTTCTTATCATTCTTTTGCAATTGTAGAATAAATAGCTGACGCAGATGGTTGTTGACTTTTATGTTTTTCAACATCCGTATTGAAATTCTGAGTTGTGCTAACTCCTCCCTCATCTAAATGAAGGACGTCCCGGACTTCTTCAATCTCTCAACCGCAGATTCCAGAGCACGTTGCTGACGGTTTTTTCTAAGCATATAGTGAAACTTGAAGCAACAGAATGCCAAAGTCAGCAATACAAGAAGAGTAGCAGCAGACAAAAAAGCCCGTGATGGTCGTCTCTATGTCATCATTTACAATTAAAACACCCTCATCAACTATTGTCACCGACTCAAGATGGGAAGGCCGAGAAGTGCAATATGCATGCCCACCCGAATGGAGTTGCTGTCCGCATGTTGAATGTACCAGCTTCCTGCAGAATGATGTTGTTAGGGTTGCATTACAGTTTCCAATCGGTAACGTTTGATTTTCACAATCTGCCACGCTGTTTTCGCCATTAAAATTAAGAATTGTGTAGTTGTGTTGAACAGGGTATAATGTTACTTTCTTGCAAACCATATCTGGTCTTGGATACTTAATTAAAAAATGTAAAAACTTATAATCTAATATGACTCTTATACTAGCAACTTCCATTCAATATTGTATAGTTACATTTGTAGAGTGCTTACTATTTATACTAAGCAAATCGTTAGAATCCAAAACCTGTGGATTAACTATACCGATTTTTGAAAGAGTTATTGACAACATCAAGCTTTCAAGCTCCGCGACAACAATTCTGTTTCTAGCAAGCAAGGTCTCGTAAAAATGTTCTGTATCCACCATTTTAGCCTTGGTATTTTTTATTATAATATTGACTGTATCTGTCAAATTATTGATTTTTTCCTGTGTTCTTGTATTTATGAGAATTTGTCTATTTTCTGCCTGAATCAATTCCCTTTGATTAAATTTCACATCTTCGAAGTCATCGTAGTCAGGTGTCCCAGAAATCACCTTAAGTGCCGTGCCCAAAAATTTTATACTTCTTGTATGCCTACGATGAACATCTATTGTTGTTATTAATGTTCTTACATGTCCTATGTTCGAATCTAAAATTTTTTTCATGTGTGATTGGGGAAAATGTTCTTTTAGTCTCTCTGTATCAGCAGCCACTTCAGAATACAATGTAAGGTTCGTTGTATGCCGCAAATACTCAAAATCCTGCCAAATTGTCACGTAACCATCTGATACAGGGATGTAGTTTGAATTGGAATAGTCTGTTAGTTTTGCGGTCACCACCGCGACAAGAAGGACCACCACAAGAATCCTACGGTTAAAAAGAAATCAATAAAATTTTACCTATCTCAAATTGTCCTTATGGACCACCCTCCCTTTAATGAGAACGGTTGTCCCCAAATCGGCTTCTACAGTTTCCTCAACATATAATGGTGTAAGCTTATTGCCTAATCTTCTATTTGTTTTAACAAGAACCCTTTCACCCACTTCAAATGTTCGATTCTGTCTTGTTTCATTTAATCGTCTCATTTGAGACTCTTGGGCTTTCTGTACTCTGTTTCTCACATCAACCTCAAGTTCCAATGAATCAGAATGAATTACATCAATAGGCCTTTTGTTTGTGACCGTATGAATCGTTCTATTATATTCTATGGTTGCTAGCAATATTAATTGTACTGTATCACTAATGGATTTTTCTAGCTTAAGGCATCTAGCAATTTCTAAAATAGTACTATGTAATCTCTCGACCTGTCCATTCGAAGAACTATGAAGCGGTGGTGCATTGACAATTTCCACACCAAAATTGTTGCTCAGTATTGACCTTATTGTTTCAGAATTTAATGACGGTTCATTGTCACAAAATATTACTTTCGTACGAGGGAAACAATTCATCAGCTGTAGAATCGGTGATTCTACATCTATTATAGTTCTCGAGTCTATAGGTTGAACTATTGCAAACTTGGAGAGTTTGTCTGCACAAGTTAAAAAATATTTTTTATCTGTTGAGAATATATCAATATGTAAAATTTCCCCTACATATGATGGAATTGGTGTCGCACCAATCACTTGTTTCTGCGGGCGGCGATCGTATTTCGCTTTTTTGCAAACTTTACAATTTATGACCACCTCATTTGCCAACTGTGTCATCTTTGGAAATAAATAGTCTTCCAAAATTTGTTTGGTATTTTCTTGAGCTGCTCTATGAGCTCTGTTATGTTCAGTTACGACAATTTCTCTTTGTTCGTCTTTATTTGTGATATCCACCACTAAATTTTTTGCATAACGAAATGTCGTTGAGGGAAATGTCTTAATTAGTCTATGTTGTATTAAAGCCAAAATTGGTAGCTCGCAATAAATTGCATTCACCACATGTTCCTTTACAGTATCACAAATTTTAGCCATCAAAAGTGCTCTATCTGAAAAGTTTATTATGTGTCTCGTTTTTGTTCCAAACAAAACAAATGTTCTTGTTGGTAGCTCTGTACCCTCCTCAATCACTATCTGATTTCTAAAACAATTAATCGGTTTATCAGTTGATTCAATAGTATAAGATAAATATGTATTGTTGCAATATCAGAGCTTGAACTCTTACCAAAAGTGTTATTATTTTGTAGAGTATGAACACCCTGTAAAGCATGAAGGTTTTGTCGCGATAAAGCGTCGGCGACCTGATTTCCTTTCCCGGTTTATAATAAATTTGAGCGTTGTGCTCATCGATGAATGCTTTCCACCTTTTTATTTTCGAGTTAGGGTTACGATCCGAAACCGCAAAAGTATGCGGTTGGTGGTCTGTAAAGATATTCAGATTCCTAACGCCATATAAATAATTTCTAAGGCTTTTCAAAGCCCATACAATTGCCAGTAACTCCCGTTCATTGGTGGCAAAATTTAATTCCCCACCCTTCAGAGTTCTTGAAATCATGGTTATTGGTTTGCCATTTTGAGACAAAACCGCACCAAGTCCATAGGCCGAAGCGTCAGTCGTGAGGTCAAACGGTTTTCCGTTATCCGGGTAAAGTAACATAACATCCTCGGATGCTAAGACCTCTTTAAGTTTATTAAAAGCCTGAAGTTGCCTTTCGTCAAAATTCACAACTATTTTTTTAGACTGAGTGGCACTAACCTTGCCATTTTCACCTTTCAGTATATCGGTCAAAGGCCCTGCAATCGATGCAAAGTTCCTAATGAAGCATCTATAATAACTTGCCAGTCCCAAGAAGGATCTTAAATCAAAAACTGTACTGGGTTGTTTATAATTTTTTATTGCATCTATCTTACTAGGGCTCGTTGTGATACCACCTCACGATACCACGAATCCCAAAAACTCAACCCTTTCCTTGAAGAAGTTCGATTTCTCGCGATAAACTCTCATATTGGCATCACAGAGCCTATCCAAGACCCAAGCGATGTGGTCGACATGGGTTTCCATATCTTTTGAAAAAATTATAACGTCGTCAACGTAAACGTGGCACGACTTTCCTATTTGTTCCCTAAGAACATCGTCAATGGCTCTCTGAAAAATGCTCGGTGCATTTTTAAGCCCAAACGGTAGTCTAGAGTAGTAAAATATCTAGCCTCACCCAAATTTGATAATATAACACTTACATTCGGAATGGGATACCTATCAGACACCGTTTTCGCATTCAGTTTTCTGAAATCCATAACAAGTCGTTTTTTAATGTTTCCATATTCATCAGTCCCTTTTTTATCTACCACCCAAACAGGGTTATTGTAGGGTGATCTGGATGGGCGGATGATGCCATCCTTTAAAAGGTTACGAACTTCTGTGTTTACAAAATCTGCTACTCCCATTGGATATGGGTATAACTTTGAATATATTGGGTTCTCATCCTCAGTGCGAATAGTCGCAATAATATTTGTGTTAACTGGTAACGCTTCCTCAGGTTCAGCGAAGACACTCTTTCTTTTTTCTATCATTTTTCGAAATCTCTCGGATACCTGTTGAGGTATGAATGGGCTCTGATCCAGTCTTATATTCCAGATTTTTATTTATTAAATCGAGCTTAGAATCTGCGATTTTTAATAAATCAAGTCCTATAATTCCGTCAAACGACGTCAGGTTTGGAATATGAAAAAGGTAGTATTTATATTGAAAAGATTAATAGTGCATTTATGTTTTATGGAATTGAAGCCATGAAGTGACCTCACCATAAATGTCTCATCAACATTCCTTACATGTTTCAATTCTGGTAATGGTTTTATATAGTTTTTTGATGCGCCTGTGTCTATTAATAATTTAATTTTCCTCCCTGCTATCATCCTTTCTATGTAGGGGAGCAGGGAGTCATGACTAAAAAATTAATTTGGTCATATTCCGAAATTTCATTTTCTATATTAGACACTTCCTCATCAGCTTCATACTGGTAGTTATGATCTACATGATCATTTCTTTCATGCGCCATATGATTGACCGCTGTTGCATCAAGCCTGTGAACCTGGTGGCACCACTATTTGGTCTTTTTATTGCCGGGCTCACGTTTATGTTCGGTTGGACTCGACATTGATTATTAATTGTTTGGGGCTGTTTGAACCTTGATGATGAATCGATATCCATCGGTTCCACCTCCTGCATTTGTTCTTTTGAGCTATCCTGTCGTCTGTCATAATAAGGATTTTTTCCATGTGTGGTATTATTATTAACAAACCTAGCGTTTTTCGTAAAAAATTTCTGTTGTGTTTTTTCCCCCATACTCTTAGCATAATTGCTAGCAAAATTATAGCGCACATGGTTTGATTCAACCTCTTGGGTCAATGCCAGCGCTGATGGAAGATCCTTTGGCTTTGCCGAAAAAAGAATGTCGCTTAAAGATTTTTTTTGCGCCTGAAATGAACACTCGTAATGCATCCATTCGATATTTTTCATTTAATGATGCAGCCAGATCACCATCATAATGCATTATTGTTTTATTTGTTAGAAGTGTGAGCTTCCGCTCCACTTCATCATAATACTCCAAAAAAGTTAGATTTCCCTGTCGAAGGGTAGACATTTCTTGTTCTATCAAATAAATAGGTCTCTTGTCCGCATAAGTGAAATCGAGTCTATTAATAATGGCCTTAAAATTTAGAGGGGTGTCAAAAGAAGCCAAAATCATATCGGCTGTACCCCTAATTTTATTTCTAATGATTCCCAAAGCCTGAAAGTGGGTGGAACTCCCATTATATTTTTCATAAACTCTATAAGCGGTGTGTGCTGCCTTCCTCCATGAAACATAAGTTTCATGCTTTCCTTCAAATTAAAGTGGTAAAGATTTTGCTATGTCTAAAGTTTCCCTGCACAACACGTTATCTCTAATAGTAGCCTCTTCATATTTTTCTACTTCCGGTACATCTACAGACAACTCGGTCACCCTTTTTTCCTAATTCCTTTAATTTTTCTTCAAATTGTCTCTCCTGTACTACGAGAGCACTGCTAACTGCACTCTCCACAATAGTTTTTAACTGATCTGGAGTAATTGCCATTTCTAAGTCTTCTATAAGTTCTAAGCTTTTAAATTTCCTTAATAATGACTCAATATCTTCATTCATACGAGAGTATGCTTAACTTTTTTTTAAAACAGAATTTCAATCGCTATTCAATATTTATTTCACTCTTAAATATTTCATAAGCACTCTACTTACATTGAAACCAAAATAGCTTAATTTATTGATGAGTTTTCTTCAATATAGATAGTTGATTCCTCTGTTGGTTGCAGTTGCTTTTAATTTTAGTCCAATTGATGTGGTTTCCTCAACTGTTGATATATAGCTGCTTCTTCATTTTGTTGTAGTTTAGCTATTATGTTTTAATATGAGATTTAGCACTCATTTACATTCAATCGATGGGTTCCTCTAGTTTTAACACTCGTTGGGCGCAAGTTAACAAAAAACAGGGTCTTAGTTTTTTGTAAAGTTTTTATTAAAATATAAATGAAATTAAAATAGAATTATAAAAATGAACTTCATTCTTTTCCTTCCAAATATGATCTGCCTTCGCTTCAAAAAACATAATTCATTTCAACCAACATTGTACCCAAAAAACGCTGAGTTTGCGTCTAGTGTTTTCTTTGTTTCCAAGTTTCTTATCATTCTTTTGCAATTGTAGAATAAATAGCTGACGCAGATGGTTGTTGACTTTTATGTATTTCAACATCCGTATTGAAATTCTGAGTTGTGCTAACTTATATACACAAACAGGGAAACTTTTAAGTGCTACTTTTTCTTAATTTTTTTTTTGGTAACTACGTGTGGAACTTTTTGAAAACGGTATCTTTCCTTTATTTACAAAGTTGTTTTGTAACACTTTGTAGTCAAATTTCGCGTATGGGGTATTTTCCCAATATTTCCTTCAAATATTCTAAATTTTAACGATTTTCGATTCTAATTTTATAACTTTCCGAAGCACTTTTTGTATGTTATTTCTTGTTTCCCGTAACTTTTCACTTAATAATTTTTTTGCCTCAACGATTTTATTTTTAACACGTTTGTTGTTTGTATGTTTGGTTTGTTATATACTAGTATGTATGTGTGTTTTATACGAAATGTTTATTTAAAATGCACTTTACTTACTGATGTTTTTACTTGACTGATGAGTTTAATATTTGAGTTTTGTAATTTATCTCATTCCTTGCTTCTTTTTGAGTTGTTGAGTATTCACTTGCTCTCACTTGTTGATTCCAGCTTTTTATAATTGAAGCACAGCCGCGAATAACGTTGTAAGTTACAAAATAAATTTTTTTCAGGAGAGCAAAAAACGCTTTTAACAGGCAGGATTACAATTTTTTAATTTTTCTTTTTAGATTATCAAAAATACTGACAATAAAAACTTTTATGCAAAATATCCAGAAAATCTCATTTTAAATTACATGCTAAATTTAAGTTAATAATTTTTTTTAGTGGAAAAACTTTTCATATCCACCATTGCGATGTTATTTAAAACGTTTTCCACTACGCCAGCGGCTTTTAAAACGTTATTCCACGTTGCAAAACCATTTCGTTTGTATCATTTTGTTAGAAACTTACAACGTTCTTCCACTGGAATTTTGGGTGATTTTATGTTCAAACAGTGTAAGAGAGTAATGTTAACGGTAATCTGCAAAAAAACAGTTTTTGCAAAAAGTGGCTTTTACAACGTTATTCGCGGCTTTGCTTCAATTGCTATCACTCACAGGAGTGATTATAATTGTAGAGATTGTATAAACGGAAAGAAAAAAGAGAAACTTAGTTACTTCTTTTCTAAGTACAATTTTGGTTAGAGAGTTGGGCTGATAATTAGCTTTTGGGTTTTGGGTGTTGTTCCAATGAGGATAAATAATAACAACGCTTTGGTGAGTTTAGGGTATGAAGGTAGGCAATTTGATTTTTATTTGGGTTTTAGGTTTTAAGTTGTAATAATTATATTTAGGGTAAGTTAATTAAATTTAAAATTGTTCAACTACAAGTGTAGCTCGTTTCTGTATTTTTCGCATCGCAAAATTTCTCACATTAAGTGTGAAACAAAAAATTCCATCGTTTCTCGATTTGTGAAAAAAGTGTTTCTGTATTTAAATGCGAGAACAGACAACACAGATTCTGTTTTAACTGGAATACTTCCAGTAATTAAGTGTCAAATGCAAGCGAAACGTCAACGAAAGAAATAGATAAAATAAAAATAGGGCTGCCAGATTTGACGATTTTTGTACCAAAACTGGTCTTCGAAATAAAATATTTTTAAATATTTTAATATGTTTGTATATTAGGCACCACAGAAAAACGATATCTTTAAAAACAAGGCAGCTTAAAAAATTTATCGGCAAAATCAAAATTTCGAAGGAAAACTCTTTAATTATTATTTCCTTAGATTACACTATGCAACAAATGGGAAGTTTTTCTTTTCCTTGAATAACCACTATATTTTTTTGGTCCGCCATAGTCATCTAACTACAAAGACCATCAATATTTCAAATTCTATGGTAAGATTTTTTTAAAATTTTTTTTTCTAAAAATTGAGATTTTTGAAAAGGCTTCTCCTAACATCTTATCGTAACTTTGGAACGAAGTACCCGATTTTGGCGTGCAATCCGTCAAAACATTTAAAATTACGCCAGATTTAAAATTCTTTAATATCATTTTTTAATTTAACCATTTTTTTTGGAGTTATTGAGGCCGAAGTGGCAAAAAAAAATACTTTTTTTTATTTTTTTGTAAAATTTTTGAATTCAAAAAATTCATAAAAAGTTTAAATCAACAAATACTTAACAGTTTTAGTACTTAAGCTCAAAGCTGCATATATTAGAAGTAAAATAAATTTTATTTCATGAAAATCCATGGAAAAATTCCTGTTTTATTCCCGATAAAGTGAAAGCACAAAGTTATCAAGTAGTTATTTTTTAGCAACAAGATTTACAAAGCATAATCTAAAAAT
The DNA here is from genome assembly GCA_943735925.1 of Pollenia amentaria. Classification (NCBI taxonomy): domain Eukaryota; kingdom Metazoa; phylum Arthropoda; class Insecta; order Diptera; family Polleniidae; genus Pollenia; species Pollenia amentaria. Next base: position 123,176,311 of record OX031006.1, on the reverse strand, counting down.
AATTTCTATTTTTGTTTTAAGAAACCAAATAAAATCTCCTATCATATTTTCATTTCATAGGCCCTGATAACGTTGCACCATGGTCTTAAGTTGTTGATTAAATCACCAAGGTTTTCCGGAAAACAGTCCAGATGCGAGTGCAAGAAATGTATTGTTAGTGACATATTTACACCTTAAATAAGAAATTAGGAAAAATAAACATATATGAATAAGAAAATTTATTTGATATTTACCGATTTTCGAATAGTTTTCAAGCAAATCACGGACGATTTCTTTGTAATTTGGACTCCTGATATTTTCTAGAAAGTTAGAAACAATTTGTCGAAATGAATTCCACGCAGATTTCTCATTTGCTGATAATAACTTTCAAAAGTTAGAACTTAGAAGCAATTTTCGAATTTAAGGGCCATCGAAAACCCCTTCGCCAATTTTTGTACATTGAAAAGTTTGGAAATATTGTTTTCAAATAAACAAAGGCTCTACTCTCCTTGTCTAGTGCTTTCACAGAATTGTTAACTAAGCCGAGCTTTATATGTAGTGGTGGTTAAATTACATTGTCCTTTTTAATCAACGCAGGGTACCTTACATTATGTAGGCCTAAGGTGCTTATGGCTCTTATTTTCCAATCCTTTTTTATGTAGTGATTTTTGCGATCTCGGCTATCCCAGAGGCAGAGAAAACAGCAATACTTTGTATAGCCACCTTGAAGGCCTGTTAAAATAGCAACAACTTTTAAGTCGCAACACACCTTCCAATTGTGATTTTCGTACTTCAAATTTCTTAATAAAATGGCCATAGTTTCATATGTTTCTTTCATTTCATGGCATGTGGAATAGGTATAGATGGCTTCCCGTTGCCAATATGTAATAAAAGAGCCTTAAGGCTACTATCAACAAATAACCGCCAGTCACTTGGAACATATTGTTGGCCGAGCCTCTCAAATGACCTTTTATGTCATAACAAAAACACAAATCGTCTTTTGTTATATAAAAATTGGCATATGGCTTAAGTCGGTTCCGGTACGCAGTTGACTTGACGTCATTGTCTAAGAAATTTCGCTCTCTTAAGCGTGATGCTAACAGCTCCAATTTTTTTTGTTAGCTCGAGGTCTCTTATAAGATCATCAAGCTCAAGTTGATTGTAAAGCTTCGGTGTTAGATCATCTGATGTACTACACATGCTCGAAGATGATTTGGGGGGTGATAAAAGGTAAGTACATGGTATATCACACTGATTTTCAAGAAGTGACTTTCTATCTGGATGTAAAACGGGAAGTGTAAATCCACCTGCAGAAATGGTGGGGTAGTACCATTGCATATGTTTTCAAAAACCGCTTTTACTACACTACACAATTGAGAAATTGCGCCGTTTATTTTTGGTCATAAATTTGCCGCATACATAACGACAATTTTCAAAGTTTTTTGCTCATTTTTTATTTTATATTAATACTTGTCTTTTCTACAATCACTTGTTGAGTAATGCAGATTGTGCAAGGTTTTGCCTTTAAAAATAACCTTTAAAATAACGAAATTTTTGGCTTTCCACATATTTACGATTACAAATTTTACAAGTAGGTACTTTTACTTTATCGATCATAAAATAACACTATGCTAGTTGAAAAAACAGACAAGCCGGGCACATGGCGTTTTAACAGTTGTATATAAAACGAAATTCCAAACAAAACAGGCCATACAGGATTAAAATCTGTTAGCAACTAAGAAGTATGTCTTGAGAAAATGTTAAGGACAAAAAATTAACTGAGATCGGTTATACATTTTATACCACTAGGGGCGACTTCTGGGAATTTGTGGTACTTTTTCTTCAATATATATGAAGAATATAATTTATATGGAGCATTTTATAGGATTTTTTTAATTATTAAATTCTTTATTCAACATAATGTATATATCCAGCCTTTGCTGCAATAGAGTCATAACTCAAAAACGCTGATTTTTGCGCTAATGTATTTAATGCTTTAGCTCACAGTGGAACATAGGGCCGCCTACTAGCTAATAATGTGGAGTTAATCACCATATCGCTTCTTCATATTGTGTAAAAATTTCATACAAATATCTTCTATATTCAACTCTAGAGAGAAGAATTAAATATTTATATGCTAGAAATTCAAATTTGAGTTATGACTCTATTGGAGCAAAGGGCCGATATGGAGAATGTGCCAATGCAGAAAATTTATTTTCAATGACATTTTGACGTAAAATTTTTTAAGTGCGGTTTTTGTGCCATTTGCAATACAAAACAAAAGAACAAATATTAAAATGTATGCTACTCCAAAGAAATATGCATGCATTATTACCACACTTTCACTTTGCGGTAGGAATTTTGGAAAATCCACAGTTACCGATTTAAAAATTCTTAGAATTAAGAAATAAAGTCATAAATGCTCCACATCAAACTAGGTATTGTAAAAAATTTTATAAAAGCATTGAGCCTAGATAGTATTGCTTTTACCGAATTGCGCCGAATTTTTCCACGATTAAGCGGCATGAAAGTAACAGAAGGTATGAACTCTAACTACTTTATTAAATTAGATTTATATTTCATATCATAATGTTTTTATTTTACAGGAACTCTTAATGGACCGGACATTCGTCGTCTTATGAAGGACCATCAATTTGAGGTTGCATTGAATGATATCGAGCTATTGGCCTGGAATTGTGTGAAATCAATAATAGAAAATGTATTAGTAAATCATCTGTCCGAAAACTGTCGAATTATAATCAAAAATATTCTAACCACATTTAGAAAATTAAACGTTAGAGTGTCATTGAAAATACATTTGTTGCATTACCATGCCGAAAAATTTAATGAGCAATCACCAGCGGAGTCTGATGAACAGAGATTTCACCAAGTAACAGCCAAACTCGAACACTGGTATAGCGGCAAACAACTTGATTCGCTATTAGGGGATATTTGTTGGAATCTGCAGGGGGAAGAAGAATAACTTTCTAAATAAAAACTTTAACTAATTAACAACAAAAATAAATGTTTGAAATTTTTAAGTTTGGTTATTATAAAAAATAAAAAAATTTAATCTTTTCTGAAAAAATCAAAAGTTGTAGACAGACTTTAATCACTTATAGCTTATTTTGTTTAGAACTTTGTTTTTTATGCGCGTAGAACCCTAGCCTTAAATTTTGCACCTGCAGCGCCTGAGATACCCCTAGACGGGCCAAATGTATGACCAGCGCAACTTTATTTTTCATTCCCATCATTTGTTTCTAAGGCCTAGGATTCACTCCTAGGGGGATAAAATGTATAACCGACCTCCAATGTTTTTTGTTCTTAAATTTGGCCCCTGCAGCCCTTGAAATTCTTAAATTAATTAAAATTTGTCGATTTTTGTGAATAAAATCAAAAGTTGCAAACAGATTTTAATCATTAATGGCTTTTTTTGTTTGGAATTCGTTTTATTTACGTCTGCAAAAAATTTGAAGCATAGCTGCATTTTCCAATTTTTTATGAATTTTTAAAAAACAAAAATTTCGAAATTTTGTTAAAAAAATTATTTTTTTTCCAAAAAAAAAAAATTTTGTTTCTAAAAGGACTGCGGATATTAGAAAGTTTTACATTTAAGAAAATTTTATTGCGGATTTTCGGTTTTTTCAATTAGCTAAAGGGTTTTTGAGTTACGCGAGCATATGTTGTGCAACCTCCTCCATTTTCGAAATAACGGTAAATCTCGAAAACCAGAGCCAATCTTAAAATTGGCACCACTGGATTCAGCGTATCCGAATTATGTTAAAACGCTAGGTGCCCAGCTTGTCACGAAAAAAAAGTGTCAATTTCTTTCACAGTGTAATTAAAAATCCATCGATTTTCATGTAGTTTTAAGAAAAACCAATAAAACTAGTATGTACCTTAGTATATGTATATAGCGGGTACTACTTCACTTGGATTTTAAGTCGTTAAAAGGTCAACTTCCTATAGGTTTAGTATGGGCGGAAGTAATAAAAGCCATTAAAAGGTCATCGTTGTTTTTTTTAGCCATTAAAATTTTTTTTAGCCATTAAAAATTTTTTTTAGCCATTAAAATGTCATAAAATTTTTAAAAAAGCCATAAAAATGTCATAAAATTTTTAAAAAAGCCATAAAAATGTCATAAATTTTTAAAAAAGCCATAAAAATGTCATAAAATTTTAAAAAAGGTAAAATTAGGGGGGAAATTCCTGAACACGTGTTAAAGTAGGTGAAATAAAAGGTCATCGTTGTTTTTTTTAGCCATTAAAATTTTTTTTAGCCATTAAAATTTTTAAAAAAGCCATAAAAATGTCATAAAATTTTAAAAAAGGTAAAATTAGGGAGGAAATTCCTGAACACGTGTTAAAGTATGTCAAATGAACACGTGTTAAATTTTATAGGAAAGCAATGCACAAGTGGTGGGTGCATTGTTGAAGCCTTTCTTTTGTTGTGATCGATAGACAGACATAGAGATATGTAGATAGATACACAGACAGACCTTGAGGAAGAAATTGGAAAAATATTTTTGTGTGTGTTTTGTGGATTGTTGAAGCCTTTCTTTTGTTGTGATCGATAGACGGACTTACTGTGTAGATGCACTTGATTTTGAAAAAAATTTTTGTGGACAATTTTTTCAAAGCGCTGATATTAAAATTAATAATTTATGGGGTGTGAGATGATAAGGGTATTATATTGGAGTGTGTCTTGAATATGGATAGATTTACAGACAGACCTTGAGGAAGAAATTGGAAAAATATTTTTTTTTTTATTTTTGTGTGTGTTTTGTGGAAGACAGACATACTGTGTACTTGTCGATGCAATTGATTTTGAAAAAAATTTTTGTGGACAATTTTTTCAAAGCGCTGATATTAAAATTAATAATTTATGGGGTGTGAGATGATAAGGGTATTGTATTGTATTGAGGTGTGTCTTGAATATAGATAGATAGATACACAGACAGACCTTGAGGAAGAAATTGGAAAAATATTTTTTATTTTTTATTTTTTGTGTGTGTTTTGTGGATTGTTGGGAGAAAATACACATTTCTGATAAAAGTCCTTTTTTGTTGTGTGTGTGTTTATGGGTAACCAGATGGAGGGTTGTTGTTATTTTGTTTGTTTGGGTGATCGACGAAAATATTATTGGATGGATAGACAGACAGACAGACAGACATACAGACAGACTGGCTTCGTAACAGCAAATGGTTTTTCAATTTTATTTGGGGTTGAAGAATAAATTCAAAGTATCTATAAATTATGATTTTATTTAGTTATTAAAAAAAAAAAAAAATTGTATAGATGCAATTGGTGTTTCTATTTTTATTTTGGAGTGGATAGGGAAATATGAAACCATTCTTGAAAATTTTTTAAAAAAAATTTCAAAACAAAGTGTTGGGTGCATTGTTGAAGCCTTTCTTTTGTTGTGATCGATAGACAGACAGCCAGACAGACATAGAGATATGTAGATAGATAGACATACAGACCTTGTAGAAGCAATTGGAAAATATTGTTGATAATTCTATCTTTTTATTTTCTTGAATTATGTGAAGAAAAAATTTTTGTTGAGGAAACACACAAAGCTGATAAGCGCATTTTTTTATTTTTTTTTTATGTGTGATTATGGAGAGCCAGATGCAGGGATGTTGTGGTTGTTGTTGTTTTGCTTGTTGTAATGATCGAGTGTATTCGAAACAACTTGTAGAAGTAATTGGAAAATATTTTTGATAATGCTTTTTTTTTTTTTCTTGAATTATGTGAAGAAAAAATTTTGTAGAACCAATTGGAAAATATTTTTGATAAGGCTTTTTTTTTTGAATTAGGTGATGAAAAATAACTAATTAAATTATGAATTTATTAAGTTATTAAAAATAGACAGACAGACAGACAGCTATAGAGATAGATAGATAGACATACAGACCTTGTAGAAGCAATTGAAAAATATTGTTTATAAGACTTCCTTTTTTTTTTATTTATATTTATTAAATAAAAAATAATTAAAAATCTAAAAAAGTTTTACGATATATTGTTAATATGTTTATTCTTAGTGATGGATAATAAGTACATAAGTTTACCCCCTAAACTATAAAAAGTTTTCCCCCTGTAACCATCTCATTCTTGGTTAAGTATATAAATACTGTGAAATTTGTTTTTGCTATAAGTTCACCTACACCCAACCGGTTACGGCTGGTACGTTCCCACTCACTAACCAACCGAACGTCTTTTCTCTTATCGACATTTTCCATGGTTAAAAAATATTGGTTGAAAAAAAAAAATATATGGAGCCTATTACAGATTTAATTTTGAAATGTAATTTTTAAATAAAATATAAGCAAAACTATAAAGATAACATGCTTTATATATATTTTATATCAGTTTTGTTAGAGACAATGCCGCAGCAAGATAGTTTTGTAATCGTTGATCTGCAAGGATTTTGTATTGCAAATAAATTATATGCAAAAGAAGTCTGCATTTCAGTCTCTGATTTCGAAAGCCAAACTTTTCTCATTGAATCACCATTAAAATATTCAGAATTAACTAATAAGGATAGGATAACAAATAAATGGTTATATAATCACTTGCATGGATTATATTGGGATACTGGAGAGTCTACACTGAAAGAGTTAATAGAATACTTAATATCAGTTATGAAAAAAAGAAAAGAAGAAGAAGAATATCCTGTTGTATATGTTAAAGGAATTGAAAAAGTTAGATGGTTAAAAGAACTACTTAGAGGAGAAATAGAAATATATATATTTAATTTAGATTATTGGAATTGTCCGAATATAAAAACTTTATATAAAAATAATTCTAATATAAATAATTGTAAAAATCATAATAATATCAATCAAATATGTGCTGAAAAGAATGTAATTTTACTTAGAAATTTTCTAAATTTATATCTAAATAAAGAAAACCTTATTAATCAATAAAACATTTGAAGTTAATAATTTTATTTTTTTAGTTAATCCTTAGTCTTTATACAGAGTACATTACTTTTACTATTTTAAATATTTTTCTTCATACTTATCACCTATTTTGCTACAGTTCTTTCGTGTAATTCGTATGATTTGGTTTAGTTAGTGTGATTTGTTTTGCTTTGTTGCTGTTTGATGTAAATTCCGTACTCTTTACACTTCATATTTGCTCGTTTATATCACACTAATTACAATTAATTTGCAATTGTATGTTTTTTTTTTTTTTTGTTATATGTATTTTGCACAACATAGCATTTGATTTGTTAGCAAAGAGTGAGCAACAATCAGTATTTAAAAAACAAACGAATGTCTTGAAACGGCTTTAAATGCATTTGTACAGAGGTTTAATACATACATATTATTATGAAAAATGTTTATTCACAATACTTTAACATTTCTCGATGTCAAACACTTTATGAACAACATTTGTTAGCATTTAAGTTTATTAATCTTTATAAACGTATTTTTAATTTTAAATCTGAAAAAACTGAAAAAAAAAGAAATATCTAATTATATTTTCAAAAATAAAACACAATTTTTTTTTATCTTTTTATTTTTATTTATTATAAATCATCATCATCATCATCATCACTTCCCATTTCACTATTGGAAGTGAGATCAATTTGCGTGGAACATAGTATATTAGGCGGGGGGGAACTTTATCTATTGCATAACACTCCCCCACCTTTTGATCATATGTGCACTAGTTATTTTTGTCGGCAGTGAGGACACGATATCCTTTTCCAACTTCTTGCACAACCAAGGCATAAATAGTGGGTGCATCCTAGGAATATAAGCTCCTTTCCATATAAAATAGTGCAAACCAATTTCGCATTTATAACGTCTTTTGTATAGAACTTCCAACGGAGAATCGGGAGCTCGATTCTCTTCCTCCTGCTTTTTTATAAACTGCAGAATTTTTTTTGTATCTTCTCCTTCTTTTGCTGCAGTTTTTTCATTTTTTTGTTTTGTTTTGTTAATTTAAGAATTTGTAATGAACAAATATTTATTCTAACTACTCTATTTATATTTAAAAAAAAAAATTTTTTTTTGTTTATGTGTACAAGCAAAAGGCATTGCACTTGAAAATATGTCAACGCAAGCGATTTGACTAAAAAATACTAGATTCGAAATATTATGAGGAATAATATTCCAAAACATAATGTGTAAATGCAAGCAGACAGAAAATAAGCCAATGCACTTGAAATAAAGTAATAAGCAATATAGAAAATAGTTTAAAATAAGAAATTGAATGAAAATTGTTGTCTTGGTTGTGTAAGAGGGTGGAAAAATGCTTATTGAGATAAAAAAACTAATTGTAGTGAGTTTGTCAAACCACATCACAACTACATAAAAATAATGTGTAGAGTGTCTATTATAACACAACTATCCAACAATAACAATACTAAGAACAATATAAAATTCATAATTTAATTTTTCTGCAACATGGAACCGCTTGACACCTCTTTAAGTGTGACCACACATAAGACAATGTTTATGTGTACAAGCAAAAGGCATTGCACTTGAAAATATGTCAACGCAAGCGATTTGACTAAAAAATATTAGATTCGAAATATTATGAGGAATAATATTCCAAAACATAATGTGTAAATGCAAGCAGACAGAAAATAAGCCAATGCACTTGAAATAAAGTAATAAGCAATATAGAAAATAGTTTAAAATAAGAAATTGTATGGATAGATATATAGACAGGCATAAGTACAGACTGTTTTAGAGCAATTGGTGTTTTACATGTATTTGTTTATGATTAAGAATTCATATCAGAGCTATAATTATAATTATAATCTTATTCCATCACCAACTTTAGATCTTCGAATATCTCGTTGTATACTTTTAACGAAACAGATTCCTTAAATAGCTAAACAGCTTTTTAAAACAGCTAAACAGCTTTTAAAAACAGCTAAACAGCTTTTTAAAACAGCTAAACAGCTTTTTAAAACAGCTAAACAGCTTTTTAAAACAGCTAAACAGCTTTTTAAAACAGTTAAACAGCTTTTTAAAACAGTTAAACAGCTTTTTAAAACAGCTAAACAGCTTTTTAAAACAGCTAAACAGCTTTTTAAAACAGCTAAACAGCTAATTAAAACAATTTCTCCCACATTAGCGCAAAACTCCCATTACCCCATATACAAATACATTTAATTGTGATCACTTGTGTTTACAATTTATATATAAAAAATATGGTTTGAAATAAAAATAACATTTTAACGTTTGATTTCCTTCATAATTTTTTCTATTTTACAATTTTTTCTTATTATCTAAATTTACAATTTATCTTATCATTTAAAAAACATAAAATTAATTAAAAATCTATATTTACGTTGAGAAGATTGTCATTATCCTCTTCCATAAGTTCAGGATAGTTATTTATTCTAAAATGACTCCATGCATATGTATCAACACCATTATCTCTAATAAATCTCTTATCATCTGAATAGCTTAAAGTTAACTTATTTATATGTTGAGTATATATTTGATGAGCCTTAGATCTAAATATATACATTGAATCATAATATAATTTCTTTTCTAATAGACATTTTCTAAAGTCATTTATACTTAATTTACTAGTTACACAATGCTTAACCACCTTAATTTTTTTAATTTCCTGACCTACCCTATCAATTTTCACTGAATACATTTTAGCCCTTAATCCAATGAATTCCTTAATAATTTTTCCATTACACTCATCCTTCATCATCCCTAAAACTTTTTTATTAAGAAGTGGGATATTGTAGACATTATCTATCGGATATGCAGATGTATCAAAATGAGTATTTATATCATTTTTAATATCTCTGTATAGATCATCTGTTTTAATATCATATATGAAGGAATCCGTATCCATATAGTTTAAACGAATATTATCAAGATATTTGGGTTTCATGTAATCATAATGAAAATTATACATTTTCCATTTTGATAGTTCTAAAACGGAAAACCCAATATAAATTGGTTTGTTATATACAGTACTTACTCTTCTCAATTCAATAGCCATCATATTGTCATTAATTTTAAGTGCGCTATGAAAATTATGTTTAGCTATTAAAGCTCTAGCTCCTAACCGTTTACGTCTGTTCTCCCATTCGCACACTATTTTAATGTCCTTTCTCTTGTCAACATTTTTCCATAGTCTTTCCATAGACAGTATTATTTAAAAGTTTAAAAAAATTTTGTTCAAAAGAGTTTTTAGCTAAAGTCCGATGATGATTATTCAAATCAATATATATCTTTAGCCAATCTGATTGATTAAATTCAAGAACTCTATGAATTTTTTTTTAAATTGGCAAATAGATGAGATTCCGAGGAATCTCATTTATTTGCCAGTCAAATAAATGAGAATCTCATTTATTTGCCAATTTACAAGAATAATATATCTAAAAACAAAGTTTTACGTTCTTCTTCTTCTTCTCCTGCTAACAAAATATTGAAAAAAAAATTAAATTCATAGAATTCATTAAAAACCAATAATATAATGACTATTTACAAGAATTATATAACCTAAAAACAAAGTTTTACGTTCTTCTTCTTCTTCTTCTGCTAACAAAATATTGAAGTTTTACGTTCTTCTTCTTCTTCTTCTGCTAACAAAATATTGAAAAATAAATTAAATTCATAGAATTCATTAAAAAAAAAATATCAACTTAACGCAATCAAATAAAGAATTTCTAAAATCATTAAATTTAAAATTGAAGAAACCATGAGTTCAATAATAGATGTTCTGGATAAACCTTTGTCCGATGCAAATAAAATTAAAAGGCCTACCATACGTATACCCCACATTTACAATCTTACAATAATAACGATAAAATTCGTATTATAATACAAAATCCAGACTTGTATGATTTACCGTCGGAAAAGTTTTATATATGTAGAAGGATAAAGATGATAGCAATACAAAATTAGTATCTTCTGCAGCACATACATTTGATGAAATCCGTTACGAAGTAAATGGTGTTGAAATTGATCAAACGAGACTTTTAGGAACATCAAGTACTATTAAAAATTGGTTTTATTATAACCAATAGATAGATAGAAATGGAATGTAAAATGCTCGACGGAATAAAATTAATGATATTGATCTCGTAAGTGGCTATTTTAATTTTTATGTACCACTTAAATTGTTGTTGGGATTCGCTGAAGACTATAACAATAATATTTTTGAATGCAAAACATGAATTGATTCTAATACGTAATAAAAATGATGAGAATCTTGTATAATCAACTGTTTTTACCGAAAAGGCTAAATTAATAATTTCAAGTAATATATGCATAATTAATTTAGATTATTGGAATTGTCCGAATATAAAAACTTTATATTAAAATAATTCTAATATAAATATTTGTAAAAAATCATAATAATAATATCAATCAAATATGTGCTGAAAAGAATGTAATTTTACTTAGAAATTTTCTAAATTTATATCTAAATAAAGAAAACCTTAAGGGTAGGTATTGTACAATGCAGTAAACGACATTCTATTGCTAACAATAAATATATAAATGATTATAACTCTAACAAGGAATCAAAATTATCTAATGTATTTAGATGTTAATAATTTATACGGCTATGCAATGTCGCAATATCTTCCCTATAAAAATTTTAAATGGATGTAAAATATTGATAATTTTGATGTCACTAATATAAAAGACGATTCTCCATTAGGTTATATACTAGAAGTAGATTTGGAATATCCATCCGCGTTACACGACTTTCATAATGATTTACCATTTTGTGTGGAAAAACAAAAAAAATTTAAATAATGAAACAGACAAAACTAATAGCAGATTTAAATAATAAAACTAACTATGTAATACACTACCGTACATTGCAGCAATGTATTCAACATGGATTAATTCTAAAAAAAAATTCATAGAGTTCTTGAATTTAATCAATCAGATTGGCTAAAGATATATATTGATTTGAATAATCATCATCGGACTTTAGCTAAAAACTCTTTTGAACAAAATTTTTTTAAACTTTTAAATAATACTGTCTATGGAAAGACTATGGAAAAATGTTGACAAGAGAAAGGACATTAAAATAGTGTGCGAATGGGAGAACAGACGTAAACGGTTAGGAGCTAGAGCTTTAATAGCTAAACATAATTTTCATAGCGCACTTAAAATTAATGACAATATGATGGCTATTGAATTGAGAAGAGTAAGTACTGTATATAACAAACCAATTTATATTGGGTTTTCCGTTTTAGAACTATCAAAATGGAAAATGTATAATTTTCATTATGATTACATGAAACCCAAATATCTTGATAATATTCGTTTAAACTATATGGATACGGATTCCTTCATATATGATATTAAAACAGATGATCTATACAGAGATATTAAAAATGATATAAATACTCATTTTGATACATCTGCATATCCGATAGATAATGTCTACAATATCCCACTTCTTAATAAAAAAGTTTTAGGGATGATGAAGGATGAGTGTAATGGAAAAATTATTAAGGAATTCATTGGATTAAGGGCTAAAATGTATTCAGTGAAAATTGATAGGGTAGGTCAGGAAATTAAAAAAATTAAGGGGGTTAAGCATTGTGTAACTAGTAAATTAAGTATAAATGACTTTAGAAAATGTCTATTAGAAAAGAAATTATATTATGATTCAATGTATATATTTAGATCTAAGGCTCATCAAATATATACTCAACATATAAATAAGTTAACTTTAAGCTATTCAGATGATAAGAGATTTATTAGAGATAATGGTGTTGATACATATGCATGGAGTCATTTTAGAATAAATAACTATCCTGAACTTATGGAAGAGGATAATGACAATCTTCTCAACGTAAATATAGATTTTTAATTAATTTTATGTTTTTTAAATGATAAGATAAATTGTAAATTTAGATAATAAGAAAAAATTGTAAAATAGAAAAAATTATGAAGGAAATCAAACGTTAAAATGTTATTTTTATTTCAAACCATATTTTTTATATATAAATTGTAAACACAAGTGATCACAATTAAATGTATTTGTATATGGGGTAATGGGAGTTTTGCGCTAATGTGGGAGAAATTGTTTTAATTAGCTGTTTAGCTGTTTTAAAAAGCTGTTTAGCTGTTTTAAAAAGCTGTTTAGCTGTTTTAAAAAGCTGTTTAACTGTTTTAAAAAGCTGTTTAACTGTTTTAAAAAGCTGTTTAGCTGTTTTAAAAAGCTGTTTAGCTGTTTTAAAAAGCTGTTTAGCTGTTTTAAAAAGCTGTTTAGCTGTTTTTAAAAGCTGTTTAGCTGTTTTAAAAAGCTGTTTAGCTATTTAAGGAATCTGTTTCGTTAAAAGTATACAACGAGATATTCGAAGATCTAAAGTTGGTGATGGAATAAGATTATAATTATAATTATAGCTCTGATATGAATTCTTAATCATAAACAAATACATGTAAAACACCAATTGCTCTAAAACAGTCTGTACTTATGCCTGTCTATATATCTATCCATACAATTTCTTATTTTAAACTATTTTCTATATTGCTTATTACTTTATTTCAAGTGCATTGGCTTATTTTCTGTCTGCTTGCATTTACACATTATGTTTTGGAATATTATTCCTCATAATATTTCGAATCTAATATTTTTTAGTCAAATCGCTTGCGTTGACATATTTTCAAGTGCAATGCCTTTTGCTTGTACACATAAACATTGTCTTATGTGTGGTCACACTTAAAGAGGTGTCAAGCGGTTCCATGTTGCAGAAAAATTAAATTATGAATTTTATATTGTTCTTAGTATTGTTATTGTTGGATAGTTGTGTTATAATAGACACTCTACACATTATTTTTATGTAGTTGTGATGTGGTTTGACAAACTCACTACAATTAGTTTTTTTATCTCAATAAGCATTTTTCCACCCTCTTACACAACCAAGACAACAATTTTCATTCAATTTCTTATTTTAAACTATTTTCTATATTGCTTATTACTTTATTTCAAGTGCATTGGCTTATTTTCTGTCTGCTTGCATTTACACATTATGTTTTGGAATATTATTCCTCATAATATTTCGAATCTAGTATTTTTTAGTCAAATCGCTTGCGTTGACATATTTTCAAGTGCAATGCCTTTTGCTTGTACACATAAACAAAAAAAAATTTTTTTTTTTAAATATAAATAGAGTAGTTAGAATAAATATTTGTTCATTACAAATTCTTAAATTAACAAAACAAAACAAAAAAATGAAAAAACTGCAGCAAAAGAAGGAGAAGATACAAAAAAAATTCTGCAGTTTATAAAAAAGCAGGAGGAAGAGAATCGAGCTCCCGATTCTCCGTTGGAAGTTCTATACAAAAGACGTTATAAATGCGAAATTGGTTTGCACTATTTTATATGGAAAGGAGCTTATATTCCTAGGATGCACCCACTATTTATGCCTTGGTTGTGCAAGAAGTTGGAAAAGGATATCGTGTCCTCACTGCCGACAAAAATAACTAGTGCACATATGATCAAAAGGTGGGGGAGTGTTATGCAATAGATAAAGTTCCCCCCCGCCTAATATACTATGTTCCACGCAAATTGATCTCACTTCCAATAGTGAAATGGGAAGTGATGATGATGATGATGATGATTTATAATAAATAAAAATAAAAAGATAAAAAAAAATTGTGTTTTATTTTTGAAAATATAATTAGATATTTCTTTTTTTTTCAGTTTTTTCAGATTTAAAATTAAAAATACGTTTATAAAGATTAATAAACTTAAATGCTAACAAATGTTGTTCATAAAGTGTTTGACATCGAGAAATGTTAAAGTATTGTGAATAAACATTTTTCATAATAATATGTATGTATTAAACCTCTGTACAAATGCATTTAAAGCCGTTTCAAGACATTCGTTTGTTTTTTAAATACTGATTGTTGCTCACTCTTTGCTAACAAATCAAATGCTATGTTGTGCAAAATACATATAACAAAAAAAAAAAAAAACATACAATTGCAAATTAATTGTAATTAGTGTGATATAAACGAGCAAATATGAAGTGTAAAGAGTACGGAATTTACATCAAACAGCAACAAAGCAAAACAAATCACACTAACTAAACCAAATCATACGAATTACACGAAAGAACTGTAGCAAAATAGGTGATAAGTATGAAGAAAAATATTTAAAATAGTAAAAGTAATGTACTCTGTATAAAGACTAAGGATTAACTAAAAAAATAAAATTATTAACTTCAAATGTTTTATTGATTAATAAGGTTTTCTTTATTTAGATATAAATTTAGAAAATTTCTAAGTAAAATTACATTCTTTTCAGCACATATTTGATTGATATTATTATGATTTTTACAATTATTTATATTAGAATTATTTTTATATAAAGTTTTTATATTCGGACAATTCCAATAATCTAAATTAAATATATATATTTCTATTTCTCCTCTAAGTAGTTCTTTTAACCATCTAACTTTTTCAATTCCTTTAACATATACAACAGGATATTCTTCTTCTTCTTTTCTTTTTTTCATAACTGATATTAAGTATTCTATTAACTCTTTCAGTGTAGACTCTCCAGTATCCCAATATAATCCATGCAAGTGATTATATAACCATTTATTTGTTATCCTATCCTTATTAGTTAATTCTGAATATTTTAATGGTGATTCAATGAGAAAAGTTTGGCTTTCGAAATCAGAGACTGAAATGCAGACTTCTTTTGCATATAATTTATTTGCAATACAAAATCCTTGCAGATCAACGATTACAAAACTATCTTGCTGCGGCATTGTCTCTAACAAAACTGATATAAAATATATATAAAGCATGTTATCTTTATAGTTTTGCTTATATTTTATTTAAAAATTACATTTCAAAATTAAATCTGTAATAGGCTCCATATATTTTTTTTTTTCAACCAATATTTTTTAACCATGGAAAATGTCGATAAGAGAAAAGACGTTCGGTTGGTTAGTGAGTGGGAACGTACCAGCCGTAACCGGTTGGGTGTAGGTGAACTTATAGCAAAAACAAATTTCACAGTATTTATATACTTAACCAAGAATGAGATGGTTACAGGGGGAAAACTTTTTATAGTTTAGGGGGTAAACTTATGTACTTATTATCCATCACTAAGAATAAACATATTAACAATATATCGTAAAACTTTTTTAGATTTTTAATTATTTTTTATTTAATAAATATAAATAAAAAAAAAAGGAAGTCTTATAAACAATATTTTTCAATTGCTTCTACAAGGTCTGTATGTCTATCTATCTATCTCTATAGCTGTCTGTCTGTCTGTCTGTCTGTCTATTTTTAATAACTTAATAAATTCATAATTTAATTAGTTATTTTTCATCACCTAATTCAAAAAAAAAAGCCTTATCAAAAATATTTTCCAATTGGTTCTACAAAATTTTTTCTTCACATAATTCAAGAAAAAAAAAAAAAGCATTATCAAAAATATTTTCCAATTACTTCTACAAGTTGTTTCGAATACACTCGATCATTACAACAAGCAAAACAACAACAACCACAACATCCCTGCATCTGGCTCTCCATAATCACACATAAAAAAAAAATAAAAAAATGCGCTTATCAGCTTTGTGTGTTTCCTCAACAAAAATTTTTTCTTCACATAATTCAAGAAAATAAAAAGATAGAATTATCAACAATATTTTCCAATTGCTTCTACAAGGTCTGTATGTCTATCTATCTACATATCTCTATGTCTGTCTGGCTGTCTGTCTATCGATCACAACAAAAGAAAGGCTTCAACAATGCACCCAACACTTTGTTTTGAAATTTTTTTTAAAAAATTTTCAAGAATGGTTTCATATTTCCCTATCCACTCCAAAATAAAAATAGAAACACCAATTGCATCTATACAATTTTTTTTTTTTTTTAATAACTAAATAAAATCATAATTTATAGATACTTTGAATTTATTCTTCAACCCCAAATAAAATTGAAAAACCATTTGCTGTTACGAAGCCAGTCTGTCTGTATGTCTGTCTGTCTGTCTGTCTATCCATCCAATAATATTTTCGTCGATCACCCAAACAAACAAAATAACAACAACCCTCCATCTGGTTACCCATAAACACACACACAACAAAAAAGGACTTTTATCAGAAATGTGTATTTTCTCCCAACAATCCACAAAACACACACAAAAAATAAAAAATAAAAAATATTTTTCCAATTTCTTCCTCAAGGTCTGTCTGTGTATCTATCTATCTATATTCAAGACACACCTCAATACAATACAATACCCTTATCATCTCACACCCCATAAATTATTAATTTTAATATCAGCGCTTTGAAAAAATTGTCCACAAAAATTTTTTTCAAAATCAATTGCATCGACAAGTACACAGTATGTCTGTCTTCCACAAAACACACACAAAAATAAAAAAAAAAATATTTTTCCAATTTCTTCCTCAAGGTCTGTCTGTAAATCTATCCATATTCAAGACACACTCCAATATAATACCCTTATCATCTCACACCCCATAAATTATTAATTTTAATATCAGCGCTTTGAAAAAATTGTCCACAAAAATTTTTTTCAAAATCAAGTGCATCTACACAGTAAGTCCGTCTATCGATCACAACAAAAGAAAGGCTTCAACAATCCACAAAACACACACAAAAATATTTTTCCAATTTCTTCCTCAAGGTCTGTCTGTGTATCTATCTACATATCTCTATGTCTGTCTATCGATCACAACAAAAGAAAGGCTTCAACAATGCACCCACCACTTGTGCATTGCTTTCCTATAAAATTTAACACGTGTTCATTTGACATACTTTAACACGTGTTCAGGAATTTCCTCCCTAATTTTACCTTTTTTAAAATTTTATGACATTTTTATGGCTTTTTTAAAAATTTTAATGGCTAAAAAAAATTTTAATGGCTAAAAAAAACAACGATGACCTTTTATTTCACCTACTTTAACACGTGTTCAGGAATTTCCCCCCTAATTTTACCTTTTTTAAAATTTTATGACATTTTTATGGCTTTTTTAAAAATTTATGACATTTTTATGGCTTTTTTAAAAATTTTATGACATTTTTATGGCTTTTTTAAAAATTTTATGACATTTTAATGGCTAAAAAAAATTTTTAATGGCTAAAAAAAATTTTAATGGCTAAAAAAAACAACGATGACCTTTTAATGGCTTTTATTACTTCCGCCCATACTAAACCTATAGGAAGTTGACCTTTTAACGACTTAAAATCCAAGTGAAGTAGTACCCGCTATATACATATACTTACCTTATTTCCATTATTCCAATAAAAATGAAAATAAAATAGGCATACTCACAGGTAGTCACAACAAGAATATGGTATACCGATAGTCTCAAATAGGAAGCATGTAAATAAATTATATAAAGACAACACAATAAAAAGGATTAAAAAATATTGTGTAATAAATAGGGTTAAACCGTTAAAAAATCACAACATTTTTAGCTATACACAAATTTTCGATAACAAATGTCAAAAGTAGGTACTTTCACTTTATCGGGAATAAAACAGGAATTTATCCATGGATTTTCATGAAATAAAATTAATTTTTTTTCTAATATATGCAGCTTTGAGCTTAAATACTAAAACTGGTAAGTATTTGTTGATTTCCATATTTCAATAAAAATTAGAGCGTAATATTTGAATGCATTGGCAATGAGTTTAACTCTTGCCTTATAACATTTACCAATTGTTTAATAAATATAGGGTTATTAACTGTGCATTAAGTTTGACTCGCATTAAATTTCAATTTAATTAAATGAATATCCGATTATATTAAGAGATTGGACTACATTTTTATTAAAAATTAGCGAGATGAACTACGGTAGTGCATGCTAATATTATTCTTTTTATTTTTTCCAATTTTAAATTTTTTAATAAAATAAAATAAAGTATATTTGTGAATTAATTTATGTGTACTTTTTTAATGCTTGCAGTGTTATAATTTGTTTTTTGTTCGCATGCACAAATTTTCATAAAAAAATTAAATATGTACATATGTACCTTATAATATTCTCGTTTCCAAACACAAAACATACAACAACTTCGATTCTTTTTTTCTCACTCTCTCTCTCAGACTTCTCTTTGTTGTCTTTGTTAAGAACTATTTTTGTTTGAAAAAAAAATAAACGGTGTTTTTATTTCACGTATTTCTTTGATGCCGAAAAATTTTTTTTCTGTGGTTTGTTGAAGTACATATATACATAAAATGGGAAAACTTTTAAGTGCTACTTTTTCTTAATTTTTTTTGGTAACTACGTGTGGAACTTTTTGAAAACGGTTCTTTCCTTTTTTACAAAGTTGTTTTGAAACACTTTGTAGTCAAATTTCGCGTATGGGGTATTTTCCCAATATTTCCTTCTAATATTCTAAATTTTAACTATTTTCGATTCTAATTTTATAACTTTCCGCAGCACTTTTTGTATGATATTTCTTGTTTCCCGTAACTTTTCACTTAATAATTTTTTTTCTCAACGATTTTATTTTTAACACGTTTGTTGTTTGTATGTTTGGTTTGTTATATACGAGTATGTATGTATGTATGTGTGTTTTATACGAAATATTTATTTAAAATGAACTTTACTTACTGATGTTTTTGCTTGACTGATGAGTTTAATATTTTAGTTTTGTAATTTATCTCATTCCTTGCTTCTTTTTGAGTTGTTCAGTATTCACTTGCTCTCACTTGTTGATTCCAACTTTTTATAATTGAAGCACAGCCGCGAATAACGTTGTAAGTTACAAAATAAATTTTTTTCAGGAGAGCAAAAAAACGCTTTTAACAGGCAGGATTACAACTTTTTAATATTTCTTTTTAGATTATCAAAAATACTGACAATAAAAACTTTTATGCAAAATATCAAGAAAATCTCATTTTAAATTACATGCTAAATTAAAGTTAATAATTTTTTTTAGTGGAAAAACTTTTCATATCCACCATTGCGATGTTATTTAAAACGTTTTCCACTACGCCAGCGGCTTTTAAAACGTTATTCCACGTTGCAAAACCATTTCGTTTGTATCATTTTGTTAGAAACTTACAACGTTCTTCCACTGGTTGACTCTTTGTACCGCATTTTGAAGGCGTTAAAGCCCATAATTTTGGGTGATTTTATGTTCAAACAGTGTAAGAGAGTAATGTTAACGGTAATCTGCAAAAAAAAACAGTTTTTGCAAAAAGTGGCTTTTACAACGTTATTCGCGGCTTTGCTTCAATTGCTATTGTCGAACGACCATGTAATTCTGTGTTTAGGAGCCACACAGAATATTAAACGATATTTTAATGTCGGGTGCCGAACTGCAGGATACTACAAGATGCGAGATGATCTTTTCAAGAATCACTCCTGTGAGTGATTATAATTGTAGAGATTGTATAAACGGAAAGAAAAAAGAGAAACTTAGTTACTTCTTTTCCAAGTACAATTTTGGTTAGAGAGTTGGGCTGATAATTAGCTTTTGGGTTTTGGGTGTTGTTCCAATGAGGATAAATAATAACAACGCTTTGGTGAGTTTAGGGTATGAAGGTAGGCAATTTGATTTTTATTAAGGTTTTAGGTATTAAGTTGTAATAATTATATTTAGGGTAAGTATATTTAGGGTAAGTTAATTAAATTTAAAATTGTTCAACTACAAGTGTAGCTCGTTTCTGTATTTTTCGCATCGCAAAATTTCTCACATTAAGTGTGAAACAAAAAATTCCATCGTTTCTCGATTTGTGAGAAAAAAGTGTTTCTGTATTTGAATGCGAGAACAGACAACACAGATTCTGTTTTAACTGGAATACTTCCAGTAGTTAAGTGTCAAATGCAAGCGAAACGTCAACGAAAGAAATAGATAAAATAAAAAAAGGGCTGCCAGATTTGACGATTTTTGTACCAAAACTAGTCTTCGAAAAAAAATAATTTTAAATAGTTTAATATGTTTGTATATTAGGCACCACAGAAAAACGATATCTTTAAAAGCAAGGCACCTTAAAAAATTTATCAGAAAAATCAAAATTTCGAAGGAAAACTCTTTAATTATTATTTCCTTAGATTACACTATGCAACAAATGGGAAGTTTTTCTTTTCCTTGAATAACCACTATATTTTTTTGATCCGCCATAGCCATCTAACTACAAAAATCATTATTATTTCAAATTCTCTGGTAAGGTTTTTTTTAAAATTTTTTTTTCTAAAAATTGAGATTTTTTAAAAGGCTTCTCCTTACATCTTATCGTAATTTTGGAACGACGTACCTGATTTTGGCATGCAATCCGTCAAAACATTTTAAATTAAAGTTTCTCTAATATAATTTCTTAATTTAACCATTTTTTTGGAGTTATTGAGGCCGAAGTGGCAAAAAAATACTTAAATCACCAAATACTTACCAGTTTTAGTACTTAAGCTCAAAGCTGCATGTATTAGAAGTAAAATAAATTTTATTTCATGAAAATCCATGGAAAAATTTCTGTTTTATTCCCGATAAAGTGAAAGTACCTACTTTGACATTTTTTTATCGCAAATTTGTGTAGAGCTAAAAGTTTTGTGATTTTTTAACGGGTTTAACCTGTTTATTGCACATTTTGTTTAATCCTATATTTTATTATTTTTTCATAAAGCTGCATATATTAGAAAAAAATAAGATAAAGTGAAAGTACAAAGTTATCAAGTAGTTATTTTTTTAGCAACAAGATTTACAAAGCATAATCGAAAAATAATTTCTACTTTTGTTTTAAGAAAGCAAATAAAATCTCCTATCATATTTTCATTTCATAGGCCCTGATAACGTTGCTCCATGGTCTTAAGTTGTTGATGAAATCACCAAGGATTTCCGGAAAACAGTCCAGATGCGAGTGCAAGAAATGTATTGTTAGTGACATATTTACACCTTAAATAAGAAATTAGGAAAAATAAACAATTATGAATAAGAAAATTCATTTGATATTTACCGATTTTGAATAGTTTTCAAGTAAATCACGGATGATTTCTTTGTAATTTGGACTCATGATATTTCCTAGAAAGTTAGAAACAATTTGTCGAAATGAATGCCACGCAGATTTCTCATTTGCTGATAATAATTTTTCAAAGTTAGAACTTAGAAGCAATTTTCGAATTTAAGGGCCATCGAAAACCCCTTCGCCAATTTTTGTACATGAAAGGTATGGAAATATTGTTTTCAAATAAGCAAAGGCTCTACTCTCCTTGTCTAGTGCTTTCACAGAATTGTTAACTAAGCCGAGCTTTATATGTAGTGGTGGTTAAATTACATTGTCCTTTTTAATCAACGCAGGGTACCTTACATTATGTAGGCCTAAGGTGCTTATGGCTCTTATTTTTCAATCTTTTTTTATGTAGTGATTTTTGCGATCTCGGCTATCCCAGAGGCAGAGAAAACAGCAATACTTTGTATAGCCACCTTGAAGGCCTGTTAAAATAGCAACAACTTTTAAGTCGCAACACACCTTCCAATTGTGATTTTCGTACTTCAAATTTCTTAATAAAATGGCCATAGTTTTATATGTTTCTTTCATTTCATGGCATGTGGAATAGGTATAGATGGCTTCTCGTTGCCAATATGTAATAAAACAGCCTTAAGGCTCTCTCTTCTACTATCAACAAATAACCGCCAGTCACTTGGAACATATTGTTGGCCGAGCCTTTCAAATGACCACTTATGTCATAACAAAAACACAAATCGTCTTTTGTTATATAAAAATTGGCATACGGCATATGTCGGTTCCGGTACGCAGTTGACTTGACGTCATTTTCTAAGAAATTTCGCTCTCTTAAGCGTGATGCTAACAGCTCCAATTTTTTTTGTTAGCTCGAGGTCTCTTATAAGATCATCAAGCTCAAGTTGATTGTAAAGCTTCGGTGTTAGATCATCTGATGTACTACACATGCTCGAAAATGATTTGGGGGGTGATAAAGTACATGGTATATCACACTGATTTTCAAGAAGTGACTTTCTATCTTGATGTAAAACGGGAAGTGTAAATCCACCTGCAGAAATGGTGGGGTAGGACCATTGCATATGTTTTCCAAAACCGCTTTTACTACACTACACAATTGAGAAATTGCGCCGTTTATTTTTGGTCATAAATTTGCCGCATACATAACAAAATACATCCGGCTCATTTTTACACGACAATTTTCTAAGTTTTTTGCTCATTTTTTATTTTATATTTATACTTGTCTTTTCTACAATCACTTGTTGATTAATGCAGATTGTGCAAGGTTTTGTCTTTAAAAATAACCTTTTTAAAATAACAAAATTTTTGGCTTTACACAAATTTACGATTAAAAATTTTATAAGTAGGTACTTTAACTTTATCGATCATAAAATAATTCATAACCCATCGATTTTCATGTAGTTTTAAGAAAAACAAATAAAACTAGTATGTACCTGATTTCCATTATTCCAATAAAAATAAAAATAAAATAGGCATACTCACAGGTAGTCACAACTAGAACATGGTATTCCGATAGTCTCAAATAGGAAGCATGTAAATAAATTATATAAAGACAACACAATAAAAAGGATTAAAAAATATTGTGTTATAAATAGGGTTAAACCGTTAAAAAATCACAACATTTTTAGCTATACACAAATTTTCGATAACAAATGTCAAAAGTAGGTACTTTCACTTTATCGGGAATAAAACAGGAATTTATCCATGGATTGTCATGAAATAAAATTTATTTTATATCTAATACATGCAGCTTTGAGCTTAAGTACTAAAACTGGTAAGTATTTGTTGATTTCAATATTTTATGAATTTTTTGAATTCAAAAATTTTACAAAAAACAAAACAAATATTTTTTTTTTGCCACTTCGGCCTCAATACCTCCAAAAATAATGGCTAAATCAAAAAATGATATTAAAGAAACTTAAGTCTGGCGTTATTTAAAATGTTTTGGCGGATTTCATGCCATGGTACGTCGTTCCAAAGTTACGATAAAATGTAAGGAGCAGCCTTTTCAAAAATCTAAATTTTTAGAAAAAATTTTTTTAAAAAAAACCTTACCATAGAATTTGAAATAATGATGATATTTGTAGTTAGATGACTATAGCGGATCAAAAAAATATAGTTGTTATTCAAGGAATTTTTGCTTGTTGCATAGAGTTATTTTATACATTTGTTTATGTGATCAAAATATTAAACTTTTACCCCATTTTTTAGTCAATGCACTATAGAAAATTTTTGCCTTTTTTTTTGGCCAAAAGTGTTAGATTTAGTTCAATATGATATTTTGTCACGCCTTTGTGTGATTTTTTCAGGAAAAAAAAATCAATCTGAAATTTTAAATTGTTATCGGATTAAAGAAAAAATAAAATAAATAATTTTATTTAAATAGACCTCAAGCTTAAGTATGTATGTATGTATAAAATATGTATTTTACCAATGAACTTTAAGTATTTTTTCTTTTTATAATGTTTTAGTAAAAGTCGAACAAAATTTGTCAAAATTAATTTTAAATTTTTCAAAACAAAATAGACGATTTTTTTTTATTTTTTCTTAGGAAATTAACGATTTTTTCACAAATTTATCTGGCAGCCATGCATAAAACGAAAACATAAAGGGCTTAAAAAAATTAAAATAACAAAATATAACAATTGTGTTTTATTTATTTCCATCATTAAATTCTTTCTCTTCAAATAAAAAAAAAAAATAATACACATTCTTGTGTACATACATACATAATTTGTGCTCCATTTTTTGAAATTTTATTTTTCTCGCAACAATTTCAAATGTTAATTATTTTGACAGTTCTTGTGAGAACCTTTTAGCAAAATATTGAAACAGAAACCATTTTTCTCATATCCTTCCAATAATTGCTGGAAAATTATTTAAATGACATAATTCTCCCAAAGTAAAGATACAGAAACACTTATGTGAGAAAAACCATTTTTTTCATATTGCACTGTTTTTATCATAATTCAATTTTATCAATTCACGAGAAATACAGATACGGGCTACTGGTTGCTTCTGTTGCTAAGGGATAAGTAACCCATACATAATTTAATTTTTAGATATTAACCTGTCTTCGGTTCGTAGATAGCCGAAAAGGTTTGGAATAATTCCGTAAGTACTAAGAAGTTACGAATTCATTCACATTTCATACCTACAGATCAGTATAAGACAAATTTTAAAACCAATGGCTTTTAAGCTATAACATGATTTGTATTAACTTAGGAATTACAACTCATACGTTTTAACATTACAATTAAAACTAAATTCTAATATTAAATTCAACATTACGATTTCTTTTCTGTTTTAAATTAAATAGTTTAATTTATGTATATATATAAATTTATAGGGTGTTACATTTAATTAATTTTTTACATATTTTAAATTTACTTAAATGCATATTTATATTTTAGTTTCTACTATTGATTAAAATATATTGTTCCAATCTGAGTTTGAACACCTTGCATTATGACATTTTCAACCATTTTCCTCATAGCATTGACGTCATTGACAAGGAAACAAAGTTTCCAATTAAAGTGCCGAAAAAAGCCATTGAGCTCAACCAACCTGCTTTTCCATAAACAAATATTGATAGTTTGGTAGTCTGTTGTAAAACGTTCCGAAGTTCGGGGAACGGAAAAGGCGAAAATAGTGCAATGGTCTGAATTACCGAGAGGTGCTAGAACTTTAACTTCGTTCTTATGAGGGTGCGAAGAGAGGAATAAATTAAGAGTTTTGTGTTGATACCCTAAACTAAATTTGGGCTGTTGAACATGAATATTACATTGGTTTTTCTTTATAATTGTTTTCGGGATATTCGCGTAATCCCTGTTTTTTTAGCAGTTTATAAAGCTATTTCAAAAATCTTGACAGCTGATTATTTTAATTACTCCAATTTTAAACTGTTACAAAGATATATTCTTCCTCTGTCATATATATGCTATATTTATCGGATACAACAGAGATAGAAAAAATGTAATACTTGTCATTGTTATTTAGAAAAATAAGCGCGCAGGTGTATGGTTCTTTCTTGAAATTCGGCCAATTTAGGGAGTATAGAGTAAAACCTGTATTTTGGTACTTTTTTGTCACCCCATCTATCTTAAAGCAATAAACATAGAAATAAAGGTAAGATCACACTCGGAACTTATCTAAAAAAATACAAATCTGAACGTTTAAGGGGTGAGAATCGTAACTATTGTTGGTACTTTTTTTTTACAAAAGATTGTTCTCCATTCTTTGGCATATACGTATCAAATTTAAACTACAATATTACAATTTTTGATACATCAATGGGAAGAAAAGCAGTACCAAAAAAATGGAAATACAAGAAATTAAACTTATTTCTTTAGCTTTTTGGTTCTACAACTGGTACTTTTTTTAAATTGTCGTTAATATTGGAACTAGAAACATGAAATTTAATACGCAATGTCCTGAGTGAGAAGACTCTATGAGGGAACTTTTTAGTACATTTTTGTTCATTAAATGGTACTTTTAGAACTTCCGTTAGTATTGCACCTAGAAACAAAATTAAACATGCAGGACCTTGAGTGAATGAGAATCTTTAAAAGGATATTTTTAGTACTTTGTCGTTCTTTAACTTACTTAGGATAGAGTTCAGGGGCGCTAAGCCTCCTCTACTTAGAATATCTTAATTATTGTTTAAAAAAATAAATATAAAAGCGATAGTTTCCGTACTCAAAAGCAAATCAAAGCCATTTTAACGTAAGAGCGCTGTTCACCCCCCATTCCGACTCCAGTCTTTCCATCCGCTCAACCGTCCCTTGACTGAATGTGAAAGTGACTTTTGCGTTTTTACGCTTATTCGGCTAAATAGCTGAACCGATTTTGATGAAATTGGAAATATAGGTTTTTTTTTGTTTTAAACTAGGACCAAGAGGGGGACGTAGGGAAAATTAGTGTCACTCCGAAAATATCTAACCATTTTTTAGATCAGGGTAAATAAAAAACAGGGTTTATACATATCTTTTTAACGCTAGGAATATGAAGGGACAGATGGATAATTTCTGCCTATCCTAAACTGTCTTATCGATTTTGATATTTCAAGCATATGTAAATCGGGCTGCATACAATAAAACACACAGACTTTATATTTTTTATAGTAAGTAAAAAATTAATTATGGGCGGGCAACGCTGCGGACATGGCTAGTTAAGTATTTAATAGAGGGCCAATTGGTTTAGCTTCAATTTATGTAATAATCCTTCAACCCAGACTTATCAAAAGCTTTCGAAACATCGATGAAGACTACTGAGAAATATTTACTTCCTTAAAAGGCTTTTCTTATGGTATTTACTATTCTACGAGTTTGTTCAATTGTGCTGTGTTTTCTTCTTAAGCCGAATTTAAAATCGGTGTTAATTTTAAAAATAATGGTTTCTCAAATAGCTTCGTTATATTAGATAATAAGACCCAAGTTTTGTATGATGTTTTCATGGCTTTGTTATCATGGTAACTAAGGAAACCTTCCACTGTTGAGGGTAGTATTCAAGGCGCAATTTTTTTTTCTCAGTATCTTCATATATTATATAAACTAACAATTAATCAAATCTTAACCTAATATTTACTTTATGTCCTGCAGCGCTCTTCTGATTGGGTGAGTGCTGCAGTGTACCTTCTCATTAAGCGAGTGTGGCCGCCATAATTTAAAATATTTCGAGCTAGTGGAGTTGGGCGTAGTTTCAGCCTATTTAAATATTGTACTATATATTTCGTAATCATAGTTTTAACTTGAGATCGTTGTGAATTTTTGAGTTTTTAACATACTAGGGAGCAGCTGTGATTGTTCGAAGAAGTTTATTTTGGCGTCTTTGAATTTTTCGATATTAGGAGCCGAGGCAGTACCCCATAACTGAATACCGTAGCACCAGATTGGCTTTAAGATAGAGTTGTAAAGTAGAAGTTTACAATTGAGACTAAGAATAGAGTTTCTTCCAATAAGCCAATTAATTTGAATTGCTTTTAGTTTCATTTGAGTTAATTTTGCTTCTGTATGCCATTTCCACGTTAAACGCCGATCTAGGTGTATATCGAGGTATTTTACATGCGAATGTTGGGATATTATTTAATTATTGATTTTAATTCCGACGCAATGTGAATGTTATATGTGCGCATTTTTGCTCGTTAATCTTTTTCCTCCATTGTTTTGACCAGTAAGTAACGAGATGCTTTATGGCAGTTTTCGTGTACACTTAGAAAAGCTGTATCGTCCGCAAAGGTTGAAGTTAGAATGTAGTTGTTTGTTGGCATGTCCGAAGTATAAATTAAGTATAAAAGAAGGCCCAGGATGCTGCCTTGTGGGACTCCAGGTTCAATTGGCTGAGGAGTACTTAAAATATTGCCTTCCTTTAAAATAAATTGACGACCGACTTAGTAGCTTTCTAACAGCTTGTGTATATTTGCTGGTAAGTTTTGCTGCAATATATGTAAAAATTCTTCATGCCAGACATTATCAAAAGCTTGAGACACATCGATGAAGAGAGCTGAGCAATATTCTTTTCTTCGAAGGCTTTTCTTATGTCATTTACTATTCGATGAGTTTGTTCAATTGTGGTGTGGTTTCTTCTAAAATCGAATTGATGGTTTGGAATACATCTATTTTCATTTAAAATCGCTGTTAATGTTGATACTAGTAGTTTCTCAAATAGCTTTGAAATATTAGATAATAAGCTAATAGGCCTATATGACTCAACTTTTGTATGATCCATACCTGACTTTGGTATCGTAGTTACTAAGGAAACCTTTTATTCTTGAAGATAGTATTGAAGGCGTAAAATAGCATTAAAAATAATAAGATTAATTTTCTTCGCTATACTTGGTAGCTCCAAAAGCATTTTATGACTGATCTTATCAATACCGGTCGCCTTCTTGGTGTTTAAATCACAAATAGCCTTTTCGGTTTCTCTAAGCTCGAATCTTAGGGGAATAGCTTATCTAACATTCACAGGCGGTAACTCGACTGCAATACCGTGAGATATATTAAGGGTAAATACATTCTTCAGATGATTAACAAACCGATTTCCTTTTTCAATATAATTTCTTGCCCAACTTCCATTCAAGTTTCTTAAGTTGGGGGGATCTGTGCAATTGCCACTCTCTACGAACTCTCCTTTTTTCAGTTAATAGACGTTCGACATCTGTAGAATATGTTATTGTTTTTGGTTTTTTTGAAGGTTATGCTGGAATGCTGGACAGCTAGTTTAAGATAACTGTCAAAATTAACAATAGCGAGATCCACGTTCTCCGGTGTACTAAGTGGAATATTTTCTGGGCAATGGGCATTAAGATATTTTTTATATTTTACCCAATTTATTTGTGAGGCTGATGTCGATAAGTAGCCAGACGGAGATACGATTCTATTTGGATTCATTATAGTAACAATTGTAGGTGTGTGATCGGAAGACAATTCTAAGGACGCTTCCACATGAATCGTGTCAATGGGAATGTTATTAACCATGCCAAAATCTATGACATCTGGAATTTTTTGTTGATCAGTAGGCCAATAAGTTGGCTGTCCGCTCGCGACCACATTTAAATTCATTTTAGAGATTGTATTAAACAAAACACGACCCTTCGGTGTTATAAGTCGTGACCCCCAGAACGTGTGTTTAGCATTATAATCGCCAGCGGCCCGGAAACAGGGTCCTAATGATTTGTAGTATTTATAATATTGGCTTCCTGATATTAAAAATCTAGGGGGAGAGTATAAAGAAAAAGTACTAAGTTTCGATTTAGCGCTTCAACACAAAAGTCCGTTGCTTGCAGATAATCTTCACGATGATCACAAATTAAGTAGTGTTTGATTCAATGCCCTTAATCACTACCTGAAGACCTTTAATGCTCTTCAGTTGATATGTATAAAAGTTTTTATTAAGTACTTCAAATTTAGTTATTACTTAACGAAAATCATCTTCACGATTAACTTGTAGTTTTGTCTCATTTGAACTACATAAAAAGAATTTTCAGCTACATAAAAAGAATTTTCACCCATTACCGCGATCAAATTCTTTATTAATTCATTTTAGTTTTGCTCTCTAAGATATATCGGGGATGGCTTAGAAGATTTGATAACGTTTTGTGCTTCCAAAGATTCCTCATCCAAAATTGCAAAACGATTTTGTGAAGTTGTTCTATCAGCTGTATCATCTTTTAAGACTTTTGGGACCGATCGAAGCAACTGCATAATTTAAAAATATATAAATATATGTCTAATACACTATTAATTTATTAATTATTAAATAATTTATATTATATATTTATATATATATCATATATATATAATAAAACTTAATATATCTCAATTTCTACATAATAATTATATAAATCATGACTAGTAAAACTTTAATTTAGTACCTTCCTTTATTAGATTTGTTTTTTTTTTTGATCTGGATTAATAGATACCTATTAATTAATTAAATATTTATATATATATATATATCTATTAATCTTATTTGGTATATAGACCCCGTTTAAGCACTGTATTGGAGGCTTTTGACCACTTTTTACTTGTGAAGCTGAATTTTAACCCCTGATTTGGAGTTAATATTTTCATCACTTATTAAAATTAATTTTGCCGCTGAGGCAACGTTTCCAGGTTTTTATTGAATTATATTATTATATTATTAAATACAGAGGGTGAGAGTGGTCGCGTAAGAGTAATAGGTTTAGCCGTTAGGAATTTTCTATCATCGATTCTTTTTTTGTTTCTGCATTTTTTTCGTTAACACTCACTGTGATATATGCGTTTCTATCATTCTGTTTTATTGTTTTTGCACTATTTGGACTCATAAGAGTTTTTTTTTTTTTTTACTTTACTGTTTACAGTTGTGCTCTTCTTATTATTTATTGTTTATCAACACCGAGAATAAAAAAATAAAAAACAAAAAATATTTTTGCTCAATATTTTTGTTTATGTATGTATGTACTAGGGTATCGGGTACTACCCGATTAGCTGATCGGTTTATTTAAAATTGCCTTTTTTCGATTAACGATTAAACCGGTTAATTTCAGTCGATTAACCGATGTTAAAAAATTTTTAACTTTTTGTAGTATTATAACATATTTTTTTGTGTTTTTAATTATTTGTTTCGTCTCATATGCAAAAGGTATGCGTTTAGAAAATATTTTTTCATACAAACAAAGAAGATGTTCAGTGATCTTCATTTTAAATAGGTATTTGCTGTCAACAGCTTTTTGTTTCACGTACTTTTTTATATGGGCATTTCCATTGTGACGTGACGTGATATTTGTACGACAAAATGAATTAAATGAAGAAGTCAAATTTGTAAATATGTTTTTTCTATATTTACAAAGAAATTAAGCAGCACTATATTCAAAAAAAAAATTACAATAATCAACCCTAAGGATTTGCAGATATAAGCAAAAATATGCGCCGGCGCGTTACAAAAAACAGAAGTGGATTTTGACTTGCATTACAAAACTGCATAAGTCTGCGAATTGAGCAAGACTTTTCGTATAAAACCTTTTTTAATAAGCTTTGGAGTTATAAAGATTTATTTTCGAAGTTATCAAATTAAAAAATCTTTGCTCGTTTAAGGTGCATATGGGAATTTCCAGCGAAAAGTCTACTTTTTGTAATGTAAACTCCAAATAATAAATCATTCATGCATTTTTATGTACTGAAATTACTTAATTTATAAAAAAAAAACTTTATTAATCGGTTAACCGATCAATTACAAAATGAACCGATTTAACTAAATTCTTGGTTAATTAATCGAACGATTAACCGATTACTGCAAAAGTCCGATTAGTTGAATACCCTAGTATGTACATACATATATTTTTTTCTTTTTCTAATATTTAATTTGTTCACGTTTTTGTAAAAAATAAACCGTATGCCACGCTTAGAAAACACGTCTATCTCCAACGAGCGCCACAGACAAAATGAGCTAGGTAATTTATGAAGCGATTTAAAAAATTTTCACGAGTATTCTACGAAGTTTGTTACCGGTGAAAGTGAACAAATAACTATCATATATTATGAGAAGGTTTATGGGTAAAAATTAGAGAATTATGGATAACAATTATATGGACTCGTAGTTTTTTGCTAACATACATTTGTGGACCGATATGGCTCAATTTCAATAGCAAACTATGTCGGAAATAAATATATAACAGCATAGTCCCCATCATATCTGGGGTCTTCGGAAATTCTATTTCAACATACATACGGACGTTAATCAATAAACTTCCATACAATTAAGGACGTAGATATATGCTTTATTGGTTTAATTGGATTAAAGTTGTGGAAATTACAAACAGAATAGCAAACTTATATATACCTTATCCAACTGTGTTTAAGGGTAAAAAACTAATTTATTTAGGTACAAAACTTCCAACAAATTTCTAATTTAGAAAATGTTTGTGTTTTGTTTTAAGTAAGGCTGATAATTTTTGCTTTTTATTGGTTTTTCTTACATATTAAACAGTTTATAGGTCCAAGTTATAGTCCAAATTTTTTTGGACAATGACAAATTTTTTTTTATATTTTATAAAACCAGATTTGAATCAGTTAAAATAAATAGAATTAATTTTCAATTAAAATTTTTATTGATACTGTTGGTGCTTAGAAGTATTAACAAATCCATAAGTGGAAGCTTCGTTCAAAACGCTTGGATCTTCGTTTGGTGGCAATGGGTTACGAAATTGTTCTGAAGAAAGTCTTGTAAATATAATACCAACACCTTCAATCAGTGCTAGTAACACGCCACCGATAATAGCGCTTCCAGCCATTGCAGGAATTCCTAAAAAAAAAGTTTCATGAATTTTTAATGTAAATAAATATTTTTAAATTAGAATTATTTGTGGATTGCAGACCTAGAAAATAACTAAAAACTATAATACTACCAAAACTTAAATTAGCAAAATTTTATTTACTAGCTTAACGCGGTGCGTTTCGCTACCCCGTTGAAAAAAAAAAATTTGTAAAATTTTTGGAAACAGATCTCGTGTATTGATAACACTGTTTCACAAATTTTCAACTGTTTGCCATAGCATCAAAAAATCAAAAGTTTTCTTTTTTTTCTGTTAGGACCAGCACTCAGGGCATGAACCCTTCCAATGCATTTCATTGTGTTGGAACTAGAAAAATAAGTTATGTGAAGGAGAAAAGAGGGAGTAGTGCTTGTGAACATTCGACTTGAATTTATGCATGTTGAAAGTAATTGGAAAGACTTCAGCGGGAATGTTATACCACATACGAGCAGTTCGGCCAAAAAACGAATTTTCCCTGTAGAATAAATTACGATTGGGCGATAATTTTCAGGGCTATTAGCCACTCCTTTTTTAGGAATTGGGGTTACATAAGCAACTTCCCAGCAGACGAGAAAATTCCCAGCATGATATAAAGTGCTGAAAAGATTTGCTAAGGGATAATCTAGCGTGGAAGATAAAGTGCTGAAAAGATTTGCTAAGGGATAATCTAGCGTGGAAGAGCACTGCTTTAAGAGCAGTGCAGGTATATCATCCGGCCCAGGAGACTTGTTTATGCCCGAAAAAATACTTTTGGCATAGTTAGGTATACTTTTTGGAGTTCGGGTAGTGGTTGAATTGAGACTTTTTTGCGAATAATTCGGCAAAACAATTAGCCTTATCAACCGGGTCCGTGAATAATCGGCCAACTTTAAAAAGTTGGTGTTGAAGATCTAGCATTAACCCTTACTCTTTCAACGAACGAGAAGCTTTTACTTCCCCGGGGAGCAGTAAGAAATTTAAGTACGAAGACGTTGCTTTTTTAGAATTTTTTGGCACACGAACCCTTTTCATTGTCACGCCACGTCTGATTAAACCAAGATTTAGATCTGTGTTTATTCCAAGCTTTTTTTTGACTGGAATGGACATTTTCATTCCTAGCATTATGAAATTTTCCACCATTTTCCTCATGGCGTTGACGTCATTGGCAAGGAAACAAAGTTTCCAATTTAAATGCCGAAAAAGTCATTGAGCTCCACCCAACCTGCTTTTCCGTAAACAAATATTGATCGTTTCGTAGTCTGTTGTAAAACGTCCCGAAGTTCGGGGAACGGAAAAAGGCGAAAATGGTGCAATGGTCTGAGTTACCGAGAGGTGCTAGAACTTTAACTTCGCACTTATGAGGGTGCGAAGAGAGGAAGTTATTAAGAGTTTTGTGTTGGTATCCTAAACTAAATTTGGGCTGTTGAACATGAATATTACATTGGTTTATTTTTCTTAATAATTGTTTTCGGGATATTCGCGAAATCCCTATTTTTACTAGTTTATAAAGCTTTTTCAAAAATCTTGCCAACTGATTATTTAAATTACGCCAATTTTAAACTGTTACAAAGATATCGTCCCCTTAATATAACAATAGTGTATAACTTTTTTGGCATTCGAGATAATAGAGTTTAAAATTTTCGAGTTATTAGACAAATGGGAAAACACTAATATCTCAGAAAATAATCGATGTTTTTGAGTTGTGGTCATTTAAATATGTGATGAAATAATCAGGCTGCTAGTAGATGATATTTCATTAATTTACAAGTGCTTTAATTGCAAATAAATGGAATTCAAAGTACCATGATGTCACTTAGGCTATTTTATGTGTTTTATAATATGTATGAAAATCATAATACACTATTTTATTTTGTATGGTATACACTATTTTATTTGAATATTTTACACCAAATATATTATTACAAAATTGTGTATATCAATATACATACGTAATTTTTCGATTTAATTTTGTTATGAAATAATAAAAATAGTGAATAATAAAAATAGTGTATACTTTTTATACCCTATTTTTCTTTGAAATGATATTCAGAGTAACAACAAATTAAAACACCATACCTGCACTTACACAATTATTAATGAAAAATTTCAAACGCGCAATATATATTATATGCTTTATTTATCGGATACAAATTCACGAAGTCTTTAGATTTGAAAAAAAATGATTTTTTCTACGTTTTTTTTTAAATTCATTATTTAAGCAAAAAAAAAAAAAAAAAAAAAAAAAAAAAAATTTAAGTGTTTTAACCTATACCTTTTTTCATTATTTATTTATTGAATCTTCTTATACTAAATATGAACTAGCAATAATTAATCAAATCTTTTCTTACACGTTCTTTTTCGATTTTAAAATTTTTTTTCAACAAAATGAAGAAGGAACCTCCAAACGGACGTAGGCTATGTAAGGTTGCACTAAAGTGATTAGCATAAGGTCGAGGGGCGCTAAGCCTCCAATACTCAGAAGAAAATATTAATTATTGCTTTAGAAGAGATTTAACGTCACTTAGAGATAGAAAAAATGTAATACTTGTCGTTGTTATTTAGAAAAATAAGCGGACAGATGTATGGTACTTTCTTAAAATTCGGCTAATTTAGGGAGTATACGGGTAAAACCTGTATTTTGGTACTTTTTTGTCATCCCGTCTATCTTTTAAAGCAATAACCATAGAAATA
Source organism: Pollenia amentaria (assembly GCA_943735925.1). Taxonomy (NCBI): domain Eukaryota; kingdom Metazoa; phylum Arthropoda; class Insecta; order Diptera; family Polleniidae; genus Pollenia; species Pollenia amentaria. The sequence goes on along the minus strand of OX031006.1, from coordinate 123,140,935 downwards.
AAGTTTAGATCACACACGAAACTTGTTTAAGAAAAGATATATAAAAGCGATAGTTTCCGTACTCAAATGCAAACCAAAGCCATTTTAACGTGAGTACATGTTCACCCTCCATTCCGACTCCAGTGTTTCTATCCGCTCGACCGTCCCCTGATTGAATGTGAAAGTGACTTTTGCGTTTGTTACGCTTTTTCGGCTAAATAGCTAAGCCGATTTTGATGAAATTGAAAATATACTTTTTATATTTTAAAACTAGGACCAAGAGGGGGACATAGGCAGAATTAGTGTCACTCCGAAAATAACCAACCATTTTTGATGAAATTTTAATAGATAGATCAGCGTAAATTAAAAACAGGGTTTATTTTTAACGCTAGGAATATGAAGGGATAGATGGGTAATTTCTTATTATCCTAAACTGTCTTATCGATTTTGATATTTAAAACATATGTAGATCGGGCTGCGTACAATAAAACACACAGACTTTATACTTTTTATAGTAAGTCAAAAATTAATTATAGGGCGGCAACGCTGCGGACATGGCTAGTTAAGCATTTAATAGAGGGCCCAAGATGCTGCCTTGTAGGACTTAAGCGCCAATTGCCTGAGGAGAACCCAAAAATCGCCTTCTTTAATAATAAACTTACGATCGACTAAATAGCTTTCTAACAGCTTGGGTGTGTTTTCTGGTAAGTTTAGCTTCAATTTATGTAATAATCCTTCATGCCAGACTTTATCAAAAGCTTCCGAAACATCGATGAACAGTGCTGAGAAATATTTTCTTCCTTAAAAGGCTTTTCTTATGGCACTTACTATTCTACGAGTTTGTTCAATTGTGCTGTGTTTTCTTCTTAAGCCGAATTTAAAATCGGTGTTAATTTTAAAAATAATGGTTTCTTTGTTATATTAGATAATAATATAATATCATCCAACTTTTGTATGATATTTTCCTGCCTTTGGTTTCATGGTAACTAAGGAAACCTTCCATTGTTGAGAGTAGTATTCAAGGCGTAAATTTTTTTTTCAGTATATATTTATTGAATCTTCATATCTTAAATATGAACTAACAATAATTAATCAAATCTTAACCTAATATTTACTTTATGTCCTTCCAGTGCCAGACAAAAAATTTCGTCATCACGGTTTCTATTCATACATGTAGGTGTTTATCGCTCTTCTGATTGGGTGAGTGCTGCAGTGTCTCTTCTCCTTAAGCCAGTGTGGCCGCCATAATTTAAAATATTTCGAGCTAGTGGATTTGGGTGTAGTTCCAACCTTTTTAAATATTTTACTGTATATTCCGTTATCATAGTTTTTACTAATGGCACATTGAGATCGTTATGAATATTTGAGTTTTTAACATATCAGGGAGCAGCTGTGATTGTCTGAAGAATTTTATTTTGGCGCCTTTGAATTTTTCGATATAAGGAACCGAGGCGGTGCCCCATAACAGAAAACCGTAACAACCGATTGGCTTTAAGATAGATTTGTAAAGTAGAAGTTTACAATCGATACTAAGAACAGAGTTTCTTCCAATAAGCCAATTAATTGGAATTGCATTCAGTTTTATTTCAGTTAATTTTGCTTCTATATGCCATTTCCACGTTAAACGCCGATCTAGATGTATACCGAGGTATATTACATGCGAGTGTCGGGGTATTATTTGATTATTGATTTTAATAGGGGCGCATGTTTCCCGACGCAATGTGAATGTTATATGTGCGCATCTTTGCTCGTTGATCTTTATCCTCCATTGTTTTAACCAGTAAGTATAGTAAGAGATGCTTAATGGCAGTTTTCGTGTACACTTAGAAAAGCTGTATCGTCCGCACATGTTGAAGTTAGGGTGTAGTTGTTTGTTGGCATGTCCGAAGTATAAATTAGGTATAATAGAGGGCCCAGGATGCTGCCTTGAGGAGAACTTAAAGTATTGCCTTCCTTAAAAATAAATTGACGACCGACTAAGTAGCTTTCTAATAGCTTATGTTTGCTAGTAAGTTTTGCTGCAATATAATCCTTCATGCCAGACATTATTAAAAGCTTGAGACACATCGATGGAGAGTGCTGAGCAATATTTTTTTCTTCAAAGGCTTTTCTTATGTCATTTACTTTTCGATGAGTTTGTTCAATTGTGGTGTGGTTTCTTCTAAAATCGAATTGATGGTTTGGAATACATCTATTTTCATTTAAAATCGCTGTTAACTTTGATACTAGTAGTTTCTCAAATAGCTTTGAAATATTAGGTAATAAGCTAATAGGCCTATATGACTCAACTTTTGTTTGATCCTTTCCTGGCTTTGGTATCGTGGTAACTAAGGAAACCTTCCATTCTTGAGGGTAGTATTCAAAGCGTAAAATAGCATTTAAAATAATAGGAATAATTTTCTTTGCTATGCGAGGTAGCTCCAAAAGCATTTTATTACTGATCTTAGCAATACCAGGTGCCTTCTTGGTGTTAAAGTCGCAAATAGCCTTTGCTATTTCTCTTATCTCAAATCGTAGTGGAATAGGTTAACAAACAGATTTCCTTTTTCAAAATAATTCTTGCCCAACTTCCATTCATGTTTCTTAATGAAGACTTAGATTTAACTGGCCTTTTGAGATTTCTAGCTGCACGCCATAATGAGTAGTCTGATTGTGGAGTTGCATCAAGGTTCTTAAGATATTTTTCCAGGGAAGCAATTTTCTGAGACAGTCTTTTTTTTAGCCTTTTTGTGCACTCTTGGGTTCATTATAGTAACAATTTTAAATTTGTGAGCGAAAGATAATTCTAAGGAAGTTTCAACATAAATCGTTTCCATGGGAATGTTTCCTCATCAGTAGGCCAATATGCTTTTTCTCCGCTCGCAACCACAATTGAAATTAAATTAACACTCTTCTGGCCATCAACGCGTTAAACATAATGCAACATGAGATTCAACATTATATGCCATACGCAACCGGATACCTCCAATCGCGCGAGTTACGTCAACCACCCATTGCAATAGCTCAATACATTCCCTACCCATTAATTGGCAACAATAACAATAGTATACATTATTAATTTTATTGGTTCAATAAGCTTAATTTTTGCTAATCTTCAAAAATAATAATTTATTAAACTAAAAGTTCATTACTAGTTCAATACACTTTATTTTTGCCTATCTGCAATAATAATAATTTATTAAAAAAGTTCAATAAACTGCATACTTTTAATTTAATAATATTTCGCAAACCTAATATTTGATACTTTACCTATTTCGACCAAAAAGAAAATACAAAGTGGCAAAACAAAAGATTCTACAGACGTCAGCTTAATTTTTTAAATAATATTTAGTTTATAAATATTCTAATAAGTCTAAGTTAGTTCAGTTCTTAGTTTTTAGTTTTCAAGTTAATAATGAAATACGGAATTTCTTTTCTGAGTTTTATTTTTTTTTTATAAAAAAGAAACGCTTGAACTCGTAAGTGGCGCAGTCGATATAAGTGAACTCAATAACGGGAAATAGTGAATATCCTGAAGGACACCATTAAACCGTTAAACATAAAAAACAAAAATATCCTTGTAAAAGACGAAAAGTGACATGGAAAAGTCCAAAGACTTCATTAAAATAATCGCGACAGAAAAATTGTGTGTTTCAACGTCTAAAGACAATATAGCACCTAAGAGCTATAAGAAAATACAAAAAAAAAAACACACACACACAAAATAAAATATTCAAATTAAAATTGTGTCTTAAGACTGAAGTGTCATAAGTGAAAAAAACCACGAAATAAATTCGGTTTTTTCTAATTGTGCCTAAGTACAATGGTGTTGAAGATCTAGCATTAACCCTTACTCTTTCAACGAACTACCAGAAGCTTTTACTGCCCCGGGGAGCAGTAAGAAATTAAAGTACGAAGACGTTGCTTGTTTAGAGTTTTTTGGCACATGAACCCTTTTCATTGTCACGCCACGTCTGATTAAACCAAGATTTAGATCTGTGTTTATTCCAAGCTTTTTTTTTGACTGGAATGAACATTTTCATTCCTAGCATTATGACATTTTCAACCATTTTCCTCATGGCATTGACAAGGAAACAAAGTTTCTAATTTAAATGTCGAAAAAGTCATTGAGCTCAACCCAACCTGCTTTTCCGTAAACAAATATTGATCGTTTCGTAGTCTGTTGTAAAACGTCCCGAAGTTCGGGGAACGGAAAAAGGCGAAAATGATGCAATGGTCTGAGTTACCGAGAAGTGCTAGAACTTTAACTTCGTACTTATGAGGGTGCGAAGAGAGGAAGATATTAAGAGTTTTGTGTTGGTATCCTTAACTAAATTTGGGCTGTTAAACATGAATATTACATTGGTTTATTTTTCTTAATAATTTTTTTCGGGATATTCGCGAAATCCCTATTTTAACCAGTTTATAAAGCTTTTTCAAAAATCTTGCCAGCCGATTATTTAAATTACGCCAATTTTAAACTGTTACAAAGATATCGTCCCCTTAATATAACAATAGTGTATAACTTTTTTGGCATTCGAGATAATAGAGTTTAAAATTTTCGAGTTATTAGACAAATGGGAAAACACTAATATCTAAGAAAATAATCGATGTTTTTGAGTTGTGGTCATTTAAATATGTGATGAAATAATCAGGCTACTAGTAGATGATATTTCATTAATTTACAAGTGCTTTTATTGCAAATAAATGGGATTCAAAGTACCATGATATCACTTAGGCAATTTTATGTGTTTCATAATACTGTTACGAAAGTAAATTTTGTTAAGAATAAGTTTAGTTTATTAGTAATTTTATTAGTTTAAAGTGTTATTGTATAAGTTTCGCATATTTTTAATGTAAACCCACTGTACAGAACTTTCTAGTACAAATGTAATTGTATGATTGTTATAGATAAATGTATAACATAATAGTGTTGAGATTATCTTTAACCCATAAAGTATGCTTTAGTTTATTGATGTATAAATCAATTTAAATTCAGCCACAGTGTTAATGCATAATGATATTCGCTGTAAGATAATAAAATCTCGATTCGCCCAGAAATGTCGAAAATGTTACAGACATTTCGACGAGTATAATGCTCTAGAGACATCTAGATGTCAGCGAACAGAGTATAAATACTCGCGAAGGTTGGCATCGATAATCAGTATTAGTGCGATTATTTAAGTGTGTACATCGCAATTATAAGTGGTATAATTGACTAAGTTCTAAATAAAGTGTTGTGAATAGTTTATAGTACAGCTATAAAGTAAAGTGTTTAAAGTGTTTTATTTATTTTATTAAAGTTGCAATAAAAGAACTCAAGAGGTTTATTATAAAGGAAATAAACCAAAAACGTTATTGAAAAGGCAGTAACGAAACAATATGTATGAAAATCATAATACACTATTTTATTTTGTATGGTATACACTATTTGATTTGAATATTTTACACCAAATATATTATTACAAAATTGGGTATATCAATATACGTCATTTTTCGATTTTATTTTGTTATGAAATAATAAAAATAGTGAATAATAAAAATAGTGTATACTTTTTTTTGACCACATTTAGAATCAGTTATGTAGATTCTAATTATGCAATAATGGTGTACATGCGTATACACTATTGTTTTATTAAGGGGACGATATATGCTATATTTATCGGATACGAATTCACTAAGTCTTCAGATTTGAAGAAATTGATTTTTTCTACGTTTTTTTTAAATTCATTATTTAAGCAAAAAAAAAAAAAAAAAAAATTTAAGTGTTTTAACCTATACCTTTTTTCATTATTTGTTTATTGAATCTTATACTAAATATGAACTAGCAATAATTAATCAAATCTTTTCTTACACGTTCTTTTTCGATTTTAAAATTTTTTTCAACAAAATGAAGAAGGAACCTCCAAACGGACGTAGGCTATGTAAGGTTGCACTAAAGTGATTAGCATAAGGTCGAGGGGGCGCTAAACCTCCAATACTCAGAAGAAAATATTAATTATTGCTTTAGAAGAGATTTAACCTCACTTAGAGATAGAAAAATTGTAATACTTGTCGTTGTTATTTAGAAAAATAAGAGAGCAGATGTATGGTACTTTCTTAAAATTCGGCTAATTTAGGGAGTATACGGGTAAAACCTGTATTTTGGTACTTTTTTGTCATCCCGTCTATCTTTTAAAGCAATAACCATAGAAATAAAGTTTAGATCACACACGAAACTTGTTTAAGAAAAGATATATAAAAGCGATAGTTTCCGTACTCAAATGCAAACCAAAGCCATTTTAACGTGAGTACATGTTCACCCTCCATTCCGACTCCAGTGTTTCTATCCGCTCGACCGTCCCCTGATTGAATGTGCAAGTGACTTTTGCGTTTGTTACGCTTTTTCGGCTAAATAGCTAAGCCGATTTTGATGAAATTGGAAATATACTTTTTATATTTTAAAACTAGGACCAAGAGGGGGACATTGGGAGAATTAGTGTCACTCCGAAAATATCTAACCATTTTTGATGAAATTTGAATAGATAGATCAGCGTAAATAAAAAAAATGGTTTATTTTTAAAGCTAGGAATATGAAGGGATAGATGGGTAATTTCTTATTATCCTAAACTGTCTTATCGATTTTGATATTTAAAACATATGTAGATCGGGCTGCGTACAATAAAACACACAGACTTTATACTTTTTATAGTAAGTCAAAAATTAATTATAGGGCGGCAACGCTGCGGACATGGCTAGTTAAGCATTTAATATAGGGCCCAAGATGCTGCCTTGTAGGACTTAAGCGCCAATTTCTTGAGGAGAACCCAAAAATCGCCTTCTTTAATAATAAACTTACGATCGACTAAATAGCTTTCTAACAGCATGGGTGGGTTTTCTGGTAAGTTTAGCTTAAATTTATGTAATAAGCCTTCATGCCAGACTTTATCAAAAGCTTCCGAAACATCGATGAAGAGTGCTGAGAAATATTTTCTTCCTTAAAAGGCTTTTCTTATGGCATTTACTATTCTACGAGTTTGTTAAATTGTGCTGTGTTTTCTTCTTAAGCCGAATTTAAAATCGGTGTTAATTTTAAAACTAATGGTTTCTCAAATATCTTTGTTATATTAGATAATAAGATAATATCATCCAACTTTTGTATGATATTTTCCTGCCTTTGGTTTCATGGTAACTAAGGAAACCTTCCATTGTTGAGAGTAGTATTCAAGGCGTAAATTTTTTTTTCAGTATATATTTATTGAATCTTCATATATTAAATATGAACTAACAATAATTAATCAAATCTTAACCTAATATTTACTTCATGTCCTTCCAGTGTCAGACAAAAAATTTCGTCATCACGGTTTCTGTAGGTGTTTATCGCTCTTCTGATTGGGTGAGTGCTGCAGTGTCTCTTCTCCTTAAGCCAGTGTGGCCGCCATAATTTAAAATATTTCGAGCTAGTGGATTTGGGTGTAGTTCCAGCCTTTTTAACTATTTTACAGTATATTTCGTTATCATAGGTTTTACTAATGGCACATTGAGATCGTTGTGAATATTTGAGTTTTTAACATACCTGGGAGCAGCTGTGATTGTCTGAAGAATTTTATTTTGGCGCCTTTGAATTTTTCGATATAAGGAGCCGAGGCGTTGCCCCATAACTGAAAACCGTAACAACCGATTGGCTTTAAGATAGAGTTGTAAAGTAGAAGTTTACAATCGATACTAAGAACAGAGTTTCTTCCAATAAGCCAATTAATTGGAATTGCTTTCAGTTTTATTTCAGTTAATTTTGCTTCTATATGCCATTTCCGCGTTAAGCGCCGATCTAGATGTATACCGAGGTATATTACATGCGAGTGTCGGGGTATTATTTGATTATTGATTTTAATAGGGGGGCATGTTTCCCGACGCAATGTGAATGTTATATGTGCGCATCTTTGCTCGTTGATCTTTATCCTCCATTGTTTTAACCAGTAAGTAACGAGATGCTTCGTGGCAGTTTTCGTGTACACTTAGAAAAGCTGTATCGTCCGCAAATGTTGAAGTTAGGGTGTTGTTGTTTGTTGGCATGTCCGAAGTATAAATTAGGTATAATAGAGGGCCCAGGATGCTGCCTTGAGGAGAACTTAAAATACTGCCTTCCTTAAAAATAAATTGACGACCGACTAAGTAGCTTTCTAAAAGCTTATGTTTGCTAGTAAGTTTTGCTGCAATATAATCCTTCATGCCAGACATTATTAAAAGCTTAAGACACATCGATGAAGAGTGCTGAGCAATTTACTTTTCGATGAGTTTGTTCAATTGTGGTGTGGTTTCTTCTAAAATCGAATTGATGGTTTGGAATACATCTATTTTCATTTAAAATCGCTGTTAATTTTGATACTAGTAGTTTATCAAATGGCTTTGAAATATTAGGTAATAAGCTAATAGGCCTATATGACTCAACTTTTGTTTGATCCTTTCCTGGCTTTGGTATCGTGGCTACTAAGGAAACCTTCCATTCTTGAGGGTAGTATTCAAAGCGTAAAATAGCATTTAAAATAATAAGAATAATTTTCTTTGCTATGCGAGGTAGCTCCAAAACAATTTTATTACTGATCTTAGCAATACCAGGTGCCTTCTTGGTGTTAAAGTCGCAAATAGCCTTTGCTATTTCTCTTATCTCAAATCGTAGTGGAATAGCTGCTCTAACATTTACAGGCGGTAAGTCGACTGCTATATCGTGGGATATATTAGGGGTAAATACGTTTCTCAGATGGTTAACAAACAGATTTCCTTTTTCAATATTATTTCTTGCCCAACTTCCATTCATGTTTCTTAAGGTACGGTCACATATGGCAAACATTTGACAAAAAATATCAAATATTTGTTTGCCCTAATCTGACCACAAAATATTTTTGAGGGGCAAACAGAAAAACAGCTGATTTTGGGCAAACAAAATTATTTGCTAGCAAACAAAAATGCTCCTAATGTGACCATTTAACGTCAAATATTTTCTTCGTTTTTAGGCAAATAAATATTTGTTCTTACAAAAATTTTGTAAGACCAAACAGCGGCAAATAAAAAGCTTTAAAATAAAAATTATTGAATAAAATTGAAAAATTAACAAAATGAAATAATTTTTTAATGACGAAAAAACTTATTTATGTAAAAAATTTTTCCTGTGTTCTCTTTTTAGCAAAGAGTTGCGCGGTAAGTAGGATTCAAGATGTTACAAAATACATTTTTCTTAAGTAAATAGGTTATTTATTTAATAAGTGTATAATATACGAGAATATGTTACGAGTTATGCATTGCAAGCATGGCGTATCTATATAAATAGATTAATTTTCGAGAGTGTACCAGTTTGGGGTCAGTGGACAATCATGGACCCGCCAAAATAAAATTATATAATTTATTTAAGATTTATATAAAACTTATTAGTGACGAATAATTTACCGACATCGACATCTTAATGAGATTTTTTTCGTCTTTATGTGATTGTAGCAAGTGACCTAGAAAAATTTTGACACGGCATACAAGCTATTATAGAAATTATTGCCAAAACCAACATTTATAAGATTATTATGACATTAAAAGCTATTCACAGAAGTGGTATTTGTATAAATGCTATGGTAAAATATGGATCGATTACAATAACATTTGGTAAGGTGATAATAGATTGTCTATGGGCATAAGGACTCTTCTCCAGAAATAAGATTTTATGGGGGCAATTAAGTTATCGACCGATTCCTTCCACCTCTTATGACAATAAAAACGTAAACACCAAATTGCATTGTATCAGATGTGTTCTAGGTATCGACTCGTATTTAAAACGAAAAATTTTTTGAATCCGCATAATTCAGAAATTGGTGTTCTGAAATCCGCATGTTTTTGTGTATTCGAAGTTCTTGTACAAAAAAAAAAATTAATGATGTTTTCTTTGATAGTGCCCTGTAAAATAGGTGACTACGGTTTATATAATAATGGCGACGATTGCCGAAATGGATACGCGAATATTGCAAAAAATTTGCAAAAATAGCGATAATTTTTAATATTTTAAACAAGCCATAAAATTGACTTAAAGTCCCTACAACTATAAAGAATGGCAAAAATATCGTAAAAATTGCTAAATCAGGGGAAATTTGCAAAAATATTTGTGTGAAAATACATATTGTTTTCAATAAATTGAATAAAGAACATTTTAAACTAAAACCAAAATTATGCTTTTGCTAAAAATGTTCTCACATAAAAGAATAAAAGTCGATTCGTTTTACTTTCACTAACACCTTACTACTCTAATTGAAAACGAATAAAAACATGTGGAGGTGAATTGAAGCACACAAAAAATGCTGAAGTAATCCACTTTCGAGTGAATTCGGATTCTAGAACACACCCGATTACCTCAAAAATTGCGACAAGTACTTTGCGAATAAGGTTAACAAGGACAGTTAGCCGGACGGATGGACTGTTATATCGATTAATAAAAGGATGCTGACGAAAAATAAAAATTTTGGTGGCAAGTTCGTTCAAGTTCTTCCAAGCAGTTTGGATTGAAATTCAGAGTTATGGATTGAAATGTGAAACAACCTCTCGAAAAAATCGATATTTCTCTTACAAAAACTAACGTAAATTGGTGGCGGAATGCACCTTTTGTCGTTAAATTTTGCACAAACTCAATTTATATGCCTAGAAATCATATAACTAAATTTCGTGAAGATCGGTCTATAATTTACAATAGATCCACTCTCTAAAAACACTTTATTGCTTGCGTCTAAACCCGTAACGAATAATGCTTTGGTTTAATTTAGTTGTATAAGACTGGAAATTACTTCGCCAAATTGCATTTAACCCTTTATTTGTTATCTTAATCCTCTTTTACTTTTAAAACTGCTGTTCTCGCTTTTCTGTACCATAAAACCATGAAAGTTTCAATATTTTGCATCAAAATGTTAATTTTTAGTTTTAATAAAAAGTAATTTTATTTATTTAATTTTTATTTTTGACAATTTGTTCAAATATTTATTTTTAGGCAAATATTTTTATATGTGAACACAGGGCAAACATGTTTGCCCATTTTTTATTTGAATCTATTTAATATCTGTTTGAACAAACAAAAATGGGCAAATAAATGTGCGTAGTGTGACCAGCAAATAAAATTTTTATTTTTTTTAACAAATTTTTTAGAAATGCCGGCAAACAAAATTTGACAATTGTTTGCCATATGTGACCGTACCTTTAATGAAGACTTAGATTTAACTGGCCTTTTGAGATTTCTAGCTGCACGCCATGAGTAGTCTGATTGTGGAGTTGCATCAAGGTTCTTAAGATATTTTTCCAGGGAAGCAATTTTCTGAGACAGTCTTTTTTTTAGCCTTTTTGTGCACTCTTGGGTTCATTATAGTAACAATTTTAAATTTGTGAGCGAAAGATAATTCTAAGGAAGTTTCAACATAAATCGATTCCACGGGAATGTTTTCTCATCAGTAGGCCAATATGCTGGTTCTCCGCTCGCAACCACATTTGAAATTAAATTAACACGCTTCTGGCCATCAACGCGTTAAACATAATGCAACATGAGATTCAACATTATATGCCATACGCAACCGGATACCTCCAATTGCGCGAGTTACGTCAACCACCCATTGCAATAGCTCAATACATTCCCCACCCATTAATTGGCAACAATAACAATAGTATACATTATTCATTTTATTGGTTCAATAAGCTTAATTTTTGCTAATCTGCAAAAATAATAATTTATTAACTAAAAGTTCATTACTAGTTCAATAAACTTTATTTTTGCCTATCTGCAAGTTTTTTTTTTTTTTTCATTCATTATTTATTTATTAAATCTTCATATATTAAATATAAACTAACAATAATTAATCAAATCTTATGCTAATACTTTATTTTTGTCCTGCCAATGCTAGACGAAAGTTTTTTCTCCTCACGGTTTCTGTTCACATATGTAGATGTTTAGCGGTCTTCCCTTCGGATGAGTCCTGCAGTATTTCTTCTCCTTAATGTAGAGTGTCCACTGTCATTTAAAATATTTCGAGCTAGTGGATTTGGGTGCGACTCAAGCCTTTTTAAATATTTTGCTGCTTACTTCGTAATAATAGTTTTTACTAATGGCACATTGAGATCCTTGTGAATATTAGAGTTTTTAACATACCAGGTAGCGACTGTGATTATTCAAAGAAGTTTATTTTGGCACCTTTGAATTTTTTTTCGATATTTGAGGCCGAGGCAGTGCCCCATAGCTGAATACCGTAGCACCAGATTGGCTTTAATAAAGAGTTGTAAAGAAGAAGTTTGCAGTCGAGGCTAAGAACAGAATTTCTTTCAATAAGCCAATAAATTTGAATTGTTTTTAGTTTCATTTGTGTTAGTTTTGCTTCTATATGGCATTTCCATGTCAAACTCCGATCTAGATGAATAATGAGATATTTTACATGCGATTGCTGGGGCACTAATTGATCATTGATTTTAATAGGGGGACATGACTCCCGACGCAAGGTGAATGTTATATGTACGCATTTTTGCTCATTGACATTTATCCTCCCTCGTTTTAACCACTTTTACAGTTCAAATATATGATCCTGCAAGTAACGGGATGCTTCATGACAGTTTTCGTGTACGCTTAGAAAAACTGTATCATCAGCAAATGTTGAAGTAAGGGTGTGGTTGTTTGTTGGCATGTCTGAGGTATATATAAGGTATAAGAGTGGGCCCATGATGATTCCCTGAGGGACTCCAGCGTCATTTGGCTGAGGAGATCACATTCTTTAATAATAAGCCTTCGACCGACTAAGTAGCTTTCTAACAGCTTGTGTGTGTTTACTGGTAAGTTTAACTTCAATTTATGTAATAAGCCTTCATGCCAGACTTTATCAAAAGCTTGAGAAACATCGAGCGGAACAATATTTTTTTTCTTCAAAGGCTTTTCTTATGGCGTTTACTATACGATGGATTTGTTCAATTGTGCTATGTTCTCTTCTAAAGCCGAATTGATGGTTAGGAATACATCTATTTACATTTAAAATTGGGGCTAATTTTGACACTAACAGCTTCTCAAACAGCTTTGATATATTAGACAATAAGCTTATAGGTCTATATGACTCAACTTTTGTAGGATCCTTTCCTGGCTTAGGTTTCATTGTAACTAAGGATACTTTCCATTCTTGTGGGTAGTATTCAAGGCGTAAAATAGCATTAAAAATCAAGAGAATAATTTTCTTTGCTATGCTGGGTAGCTCTAAAAGCATTTTGTTGCTGATCTTATCAAAACCAGGGGCTTTCTTGGGGTTTAAATTATGAATAGCCTTTTCGACTTCTTTTATCTCAAATCTAAGTGGAACAGCAGCTCTAACAGCAACAGGTGGCAATTCGACTGCAATATCGGGAGATGTATGCGGGGTAAATACGTTTTTCAAATGATTAACAAAAAGATTTCCTTTTTCTTCATCATTTCGTGCCCAACTTCCATTTAAGTTTCTTAATGGTGGTTTAGTGATAACTGGTCTATTAAGATTTCTAGCTGCACGCCATAAAGAGTAGTCTGATTTAGAAGTTGCATCAAGTTCCTTAAGATATTTTTCCAGGGAAGCCGTTTTCTGAGACTGCAGTAACTTTCTTAGCCTTTTTGTGCACTCTTTTAGTAAAGTCTTAAGTTGAGGGGATCTATGCAATTGCCATTCTCTTCGAGCTCTTCTTTTTTCAGTCAAGATACGCTCAACATCTGCAGAATATATTTTACTATTTTTGGTTTTTTTTGAGGGTTATACTAGAATATTGAGCAGCTAGTTTCAGATAACTGTCAAAATTTACAATAGAAATATCCACATTCTCCGGTGTACTAAGCGGAATATTTTCAGTGCAGTGGGTACTGAGATATTTTTTATATTTTAACCAATTTATTTAAGTGGCTGACTTCACTAAGTTATCAGACGGAGATACAATTCTATTAGGATTTGTTATAGTAAGAATTGTAGGTGTGTGATCAGAAGATAATTCTAAGGAAGCTTCAACATAAATCGTTTCTGCGGGGATGTTTTTAACCACTCCAAAATAGATGACATCTGGAACTTTTTGCTGATCAGTAGGCCAATATGTTGGTTGTCCGCTCGCGACCACATTTAGATCCATTTTACAAATTGTGTTAAACAAATCACGACCCTTAGGTGTAATAAGTCGTGACCCCCAGAAAGTGTGTTTAGCGTTATAATCGCCAGCAGCCAGGAAGCAGGGTCCTAATGATTTGAAATATTTATTATATTGGCTCTCTGATATAGAAAATCTAGGTTATTTCATCTAGTAAAATGATGAAATAACTATGTTTCGATTTAATTCGTCAACGCAAATGTTCGTTGCTTGGAGAAATTCTTCACGATGATCACTCATTAAGTAGTGTTTTACTCGGATCTTTATCAAAATGGCAGAACCGCCACAAGCTCTGTCTCGAGGGTCCTTGGTATCATATAATATATAACCATTGATTTTAAACGTATTTCTTGAGGTCAGATGAGTTTCAGAAACCATCATAACATCAATTTGTTTATTTTTAAGGAAGTGTTCTAGTTCATTTTTGTGTTGGCGGATGTTGTTTGCGTTCCAAAAGCAAATTTTTAAACAGTTCATGGCTTGTTTAGTACAGCTTGCAATAACATCGATTGCATTCTTAACATTTCTTGCATCATGTTACCCATTGTGTTAGTAAAATTGTTAACTGTTTGCACTAATGTTTCCATAGTTTTTTCTAGCCGAGTGAAATTAGAAATGGGAATTTCGTCGTTATTTGGTACATCACCTTACAGTGGCATAGGATTAGATTTTAATACATTAGCGTACGAGGTTCGCTTATTATTTGGCTGAGGTATCTGGACGCCGTACGTGTTTCCTTGATTAGTTGCCTGCGTTTGAGGGGGATTAAGTTTCTGTGCAACAGAACGCTTGACAATCGAATATACCGGGCATCCTCTATAGTTGGCAGTGTGATTAACACCACAGTTGCTAAATTTTTTTACATAAGGATCATTTTTGGACTTATCGCACCGGACGGTACCGTGTAATTCTCCACATACGACGCAAACAGGGGTAAATGACAGTATGCCCTAGTATGACCAAATTCTTGGCTCCTCTATCGTGATTTTTCTGTACAGGATGTATTTTAAACTGTAAATGGGATGCGTTTCATTTTTTTTTACCTTAACATCGCCGGGCACTAACTCCACCCGAAATAGTGGTTGGGGATTTTTTTTTCCCTATTTTTAATATTTGTAACATTTTTTATTTTGAAGCCCTTTTCTTCTAAAAATTTTTTATTTCGTCTGGGTCCACGCATGAGTCAATGCCCTTTATCACAACCTGAAGACCTTTGCTGCTTTTCAGTTGATATGTATAGAAGCTTTTTTTAAGTGCTTCAAACTTATTAATTATTTTACGAAAATCAATCTCTTGATTGCAGCTACGTAAAACGAATTTTCACCTATCACCGAGATTAAACTTTTTATTAGCTCACATGAGTTTTGCTCTCTAAGATATATCGGGGGTGGCTTTGACGTTTTTATGACGTTAAGTGCTTCAGAAGATTCATCCTCTAGAATTGCAAAACGATTTTGTGAATTTATTCTACCAAAAGATGGAACTTTCGAGGCCGAGGCTACAGCTGAAGAGGCAGGGCTGCAACCCGTTTAAGCACTGTTATATACCTGTCCATAGCAACTTGCAATTGTGGTTTTTGACAAATTTTTTCTTGTTTGTTTGTCAATGGTAACTCTTGTATTGTTTTCTGTTATGTTTATTTTCACATTGCTTTCACTAGCATGAATATAATTTATTTTTGTTGTTGTTTCATTGTTATTACTCATATAGAGTTGTTTTTATTTTTTTCACCGTTTTTTTATTTTTTATTTTTGTTGACTGTGCTCTTTTTATTATGTATAATGTTGTTGTTACACCGAGATAATAAAAGAAAAAAGAATAAATATTTGTTTGCACAGCTTATTTGCAAGTACATATGTAGGTAAATTTTTTTACTTGTATTTTTTCTTATTTTTTTTTTTTTTTATAGTCATTCTATGGTTCACTTTTATATTGAGCGTCCAAATTCGCTTGCTAAACTGATATTATTAACTAATTTATGTTAAAAAAAAGAATCGTATGCGGAGTTAAAAGAAACACGTCTTTTCTCATCGAGCACGACCAACTGAATGATAATGATATCTGCAATAATAATAATTTATTAAAAAAGTTCAATAAACTGCATACTTTTCATTTAATTATATTTCGCAAACCTAATATTTTATACTTTACCTAAGTATTTTGACCAAAAAGAAAATACAAAGTGGCAAAACAAAAGATTCAACAGACGTCAGCTGAATTTTTTAAATAATATTTAGTTTATAAATATTCTAATTAGTCTAAGTTAGTTCAGTTCCTAATTTTTAGTTTTCAAGTTAAAATAACTTAAACGGAATTTCTTTTCTGAGTTTTATTTCTTTTTTATAAAAAAGAAACGCTTGAACTCGTAAGTGGCGCAGTCGATATAAATGAACTCAATAACGGGAAATAGTGAATATCCTGAAGGACACCATTAAACCGTTAAACATAAAAAACAAAAATATCCTTGTAAAAGGCGAAAAGTTACATTGAAAAGTCCAAAGACTTCATTAAAATTATCGCTTCAGAAAAATTGTGTGTTTCAACGTCTAAAGACAACATAGCACCTAAGAGCTATAAGAAAAAACAAAAAAAAAAAAAAAAACACAAACAAAATAAAATATTCAAATTAAAATTGTGCCTTAAGACTGAAGTGTCATAAGTGAAAAAAACCACGAAATAAATTCGGTTTTTTCTAATTGTGCCTAAGTTCAATATTACAAACACGCGGCCCGTATCACGAATTTTCACGGCACAAAAGAGTACGACTTGGCATCCTTCATCAGGGAAGTGGAATTAATATTGCCGCTGTTCCAGGAAAATTCCACTCTACAATAGTTTGTGTTCGAAAGATACGTCAGAAAGAAAATTCAAGGACCAGCTCTAAGATAGTGAGTACCTTAGGACCAGTAGCGACATGGATCCGAATATAAGAACTCGCCAAGAATTTCGAGGTTAAAGAAGGGTACCACTGTCTCTATCACTAGGCTATAAATATGAAAAATTATAATGTAATTAAATATTTTAAAAACCTTAGAAATATATTAGATAAGTTTAATAGTAAATATGAACTTGATACAAATAAACCTAAGGAGTTTTCACCTCCCACTAATGACTCAATTATTCTAAAGACATTTTTGAATGGTATCGACTAGAGATGAGCGATCCGGTGATTTTTAAAGAACATCGTGATTAGTGAACGTGATTAAAAAATCACTGCTCCTTAAAACTGTGATTGTGATCACGGTTTGTCAGTTTGTAGTTACTTTATAGCAAGTGCTTCTAAGCTATATATACAATGCTTTCGCGAGATTTCGCATGAGCTTTTGTAAGTACTTTACAACATAAATTATAAGAGGTTTCAATGCTGTTTACTTGAATATACATGCATACTTGAACAAATAAACTTTGGCTTAAAAAAATACTAATAAGATAAAAGAGAGAATGAAAGGAACAGCAACATTATTCGCCATTACATTCAAAAAACGCTATTTCCCACACAAACAGTGAAATATCATAAATTTTTGGATGTAACAAAAAACAAAAAGAACGACTTAGCAAGCACCTGTTACTTGACAAATTTGGTCACAACTGTGTTTCGTGATTTTTCAGTAACAGTGATTAAATCACAGGAACAGAAATATCGCTCATCTCTAGAATCCACCCAAGTTTATCAAGCATAATTAATAGTAGATAA
This sequence comes from Pollenia amentaria, assembly GCA_943735925.1. Taxonomy (NCBI): domain Eukaryota; kingdom Metazoa; phylum Arthropoda; class Insecta; order Diptera; family Polleniidae; genus Pollenia; species Pollenia amentaria. Next base: position 123,123,156 of record OX031006.1, on the reverse strand, counting down.
ATATCCACACTTAGAGAACCTTTTTTAGAAGACAGGAATATTTAGACAATGACTTCAGAAATAGCCATATACATGTCAACAATACCAACAACAAAGAAACTACAACGAAAACGGATGAATAGGGCATATCAACAGAAACAGACATTTCAAGAACAACCATTCCAAAAGTCGTATAATAATAGTCCTTCCCGAACTTGTGAAAACAATAATTCTACTCAATTTCGACACAAATAATTCTCAACAATCCAGCCTTACCCAATACTTAAAGCGAAATAATAATGGGCCTACTCCAATGGAGGTTGACCAAATTGAAAACAATAATTCAGAATTTTCAGCGTCAAGTCTGTGATGGGGCAAGTTTTCCAGGCAATTCAAGTTTCGTTTAAATGTTTACTCATAATTTTATTTGGGTGTATTTTGATTTTAAAGTTAATAATATATTATAAAGGTAGCCTTGACTTTTGGATTTTTAGAAAATTCAAAATTTGGAAAATTGTTCATCATTTTTGATAGGTTTTGGTCGGTCTTGCTCGTTGAGAACAGACGTGTTTTTTAAATCTTTAACCGGCATCCCGGGATTCTCCGAATTTAAAATTTTTTTCGTGATTTTTTTTTAATTATTTTTTTATTTATACCCAATATATAAAACTTATTAAACTGTTTAAAAATATATAATAAAAACAAACTTAAATTATTATTTAATCACAATTTATAAAGATCATGTATTAAAAAACGCAAGAAAAATAATAAAAATCTTATTTTTATCCATATTTGGTTATTGATATAAAAAATTACACCATTTCCAATTGTATTTTAAAATCTCCAAATGTATTTTCAAATGAATTTAAAAATTGCCCAAATATATTTTTAAGTTTTCTAAATGTATATTAAAATTGTCCAAATAATATTTAAGATTTTCAAATACAATTTAAAATTTTCCATATTTACATATGTTTAAATTGTCAATATGTATTTCAAAATTATATAAATTTGTTTCAACAAAATTTTACACATGTAGCTCAACATTTTCTAAATGTATTTTAAAATTGTCCAAATGTATTTTTAAAATACAAATAAAATACATTTGAAAATTTTTAAAATACATTTGAAAAATTTTAAAATACGTTTGAAAAATTTTAAAAACATTTGGAAACTTTTAAAACACACTTGGAAATTATGTCTTTCAAACTTTTAAAAGGCGTGAACTTAATACTAAATTCAAGTAGTTTCTTAAGAATATTAAAGCATCTAATGTTGTATCTGTTTAACACGAACAAATTTTGTTGTTAACACATGATGCAGTTGAAAAACATATTTCGCACTCAACACTCGTTAATAGAATTGTTTGTAAATATTTAAAATTTTACTACGCGTACAAAAAATATTTTTACACATTATTGAAATAAATGTGAAAATAATAAAAATATAAATAAAAAGGTTGTGATTAAGGGCATTGACTCATGCGTGGACCCAGACGAAATAAAAACATTTTTAGAAGAAAAGGGCTTCAAAATAAAAATCTTAACATATATTAAAAATAGGGAAAAAAAATCCCCAACCACTTTTTCGAGTGGAGTGGAGGTGACGTTAAGCTAAAAAAATGAAACGCGTCCCATTTACAGTTTAACATACATACATCCTGTACAGAAAAATCACGATAGAAGAGCCGCACAAAAGAAATGGCCCGTTCAATGTTTAAACTCCCAAGAATTTGGTCATACTATGGCATACTGCTATTTACCCCCGTTTGATGCGTATGTGAAGAATTGCATGGTACCGTCCTATGCCATAAGTCAAAAAATTAGCCTAATTAAAAAAAATGTAGCAACTGTGGTGGTAATCACACTGCCAACTATAGAGGATGCACGGTATATTCGATTGTCAAGCGTTCTGTTGGGCAGAAACTTAATCCCTCTTAAACGCAGGCAATTAATCAAGAAAACACTAACGGCATTCAGATACCGCAGAAAAATTATAACAGAATCTCGTATGCTAATTAAAATCTAATCATATGCCACTGCAAGGTGATTTACCAAATAATGACGAAATGTCCATTTCTAATTTAACTCAGCTAGAAAATACCATACCAACACAATGGGTAATATGATGAAGGAAATGTTTTTTTTTGCTTTTGGAACGCAAACGGCATCCGCCAACATACAATTGAACTAGAATACTTCCTTTAAATAAGCAAATTGATGTTGTGAAGGTTTCTGAAACTCATCTGACCTCAAGAAAACCGTTTTAAGTCAATGGTTATATAATATATGATACCAAGGACCCTCGAGGTAGAGCTTCTGGTGGTTCTGCCATTGTGATAAAAAACCGAGTAAAACTCTACTTAATGTGTGATCATCGTGAAGATTATCTCCAAACAACGAACATTTGTGTTGAGGAATTAATTCGAAACCTAGTAACTTCATCATTATACTCCCCACTTAGATTTTCAATATCAGAAAGCCAAAAGCAAAAAAATCCAGATGTCATAGATTTTGGAGTGGTTAAAAACATCCCCGCAGAAACGATTTATGTTGAAACTTCCTTTGAATTATCATCTGATCACACAATTAGAATTCTTACTATAACAAACCCTAATAGAATTGTATCTCCGTCTGGAAACTTAGTGACGTCAGCCCCACAAATAAATTGGTTAAAATATAAAACCCTCTGCACTGAAAATATTTCGTTAATTACGCCGGAGAATGTGAATCTTTCTATTGTAAAATTGACAGTTATCTAAAACTAGCTGTTCAACATTCTAGCATAACCCTCAAAAATATCAAAAATAGTAAAATATATTCTACAGATGTCGAGCGTCTCTTAACTGAAAAAGGGAGAGCTCGAAGAGAAAGGCAATTGCACAGATCGCCTCTACTTAAAAAATTACTGAACAAACTCATCGTATAGTAAAGCCATATTTTTTTTTTTTTTTTCATTATTTATTTATTGAATCTTCATATATTAAATATGAACTAACAATAATTAATCAAATCTTAACCTAATACTTTATTTATGTCCTGCCAGTGCCAGACAAAAATTTTCTTCATCACGGGTTCTGTTCACTTATATAGGTGTTTATCTCTCATCTAGTTGAGTAAGTGCTGCAGTGTCTCTTCTCCTTAAGCGAGTGTGGCCGCCATGATTTAAAATATTTCGAGCTAAAGGATTTGGGTGTTGTTCAAGTCTTTTTAAATATTTTACTGCATATTTTGTAATCATAGTTTTTACTAATGGCACGTTGAGATCCTTATGAATGTTTGAGTTTTTAACATACCAGGGGGCGGCTGTGATTATACGAAGAAGTTTATTTTGGCGCCTTTGAATTTTTTCGATATTAGAGGCCGAGGCAGTGCCCCATAGTTGAATACCGTAGCACCAGATAGGCTTTAAGATAGAGTTGTAAAGTAGAAGCTTGCAATCGAGTCTAAGAACAGAATTTCTTCCAATAAGCCAATGAATTTGGATGGCTTTTAGTTTCATTTGAGTTAATTTTGCCTCTATATGGCATTTCCACGTTAATCGCCGATCCAGATGTATACCGAGATATTTTACATGCGAATGTTGAGGAATAATTTGATTATTGATTGTAATAGGGGGGCAAGATTCCCGGCGCAGGGTGAATGTTATATGTACGCATTTTTGCTCATTGACCATTATCCTCCATTGTCTTAGCCATAATTCTAGTTGAAATATATGATGCTGTAGGTAACGAGATGCTTCATAACGGTTTTCGTGGACGCTTAGAAAAGCTGTGTCGTCTGCAAATGTTGAAGTTTGGGTGTAGTTGTTTGTTGGCATGTCCGAAGTATAAATTAAGTATAATAGAGGGCCCAGGATGCTGCCCTGTGGGACTCCAGCGCCAATCGGCTGAGGTGAACTTAAGAAATTTCCTTCTTTAATAATAAATTGACGACCGACTAAGTAGCTTTCTAACAGTTTGTGTGTGTTTGCTGGTAAATTTTGCTTCAATTTGTGTAATAAGCCTTCATGCCAGACTTTGTCAAAAGCTTGCGAAACATCGATGAAGAGTGCTGAGCAATATTTTTTTTCTTCAAATGTTTTTCTTATGACATTTACTATTCGATGAGTTTGTTCAATTGTGCTGTGTTTTCTTCTAAATCCGAATTGATGGTTTGGAATACATCTATTTTCACTTAAAATCGGTGTTAATTTTGAAACTAATAATTTCTCAAATAGCTTTGACATATTTGACAATAAGCTAATAGGCCTATAAGACTCAACTTTCGTATGATCTTTACCTGGCTTTGGTATCATGGTAACTAAGGAAACCTTCCATTTTTGAGGAAAGTATTCAAGGCGTAAAATAGCATTAAAAATAAAAAGAATAATTTTCTTTGCTACGCGAGGTAGCTCTAATAGCATTTTATTGCTGATCTTATCAATGCCAGGTGCCTTCTTAGTGTTTAAGTCACATATAACCTTTTCGATTTCTCTCATCTCAAATCTTAGGGGAATAGCTGCTCTAGCAGCAACAGGTGGTAAATCGACCGCAATATTGTGAGATATATTAGGTGTAAATACGTTTTTCAAGTGACTTACAAACAGATTTCCTTTTTCAACATCATTTCTTGCCCAACTTCCATTCAAGTTTCTTAATGGTGGTTTAGAGACAACTGGCCTTTTGAGGTTTCTAGCTGCACGCCATAATGAGTAGTCCGATTGTGGAGTTGCATCAAGTTCCTTAAGATATTTTTCCAGAGAAGCCGTTTTCTGAGTCTGCAATAACTTTCTTAATCTTTTTGTACACTCTTTTAGCAAGTTCTTAAGTTGAGGAGATCTGTGCAATTGCCACTCTCTTCGTGCCCTCCTTTTTTCAGACAAGAGACGCTCGACATCTGTGGAATATATTTTAATAGTTTTTGTTTTTTTGGGGGCAATATTGGAATGTTGAACAGCTAGTTTCAGAAAACTGTCAAAATTATCAATAGAGCGATCTACATACTCCGGTGTACTGAGCGGAATATTTTCTGTGCAATGGGCACTGAGATATTTTTTATATTTTAACCAATTTATTTGTGTGGCTGACGTCGCTAGGTAACCAGTCGGAGATACAATTCTATTGGGGTTCATTATAGTAACAATTGTAGGTGTGTGGTCGGAAGATAATTCTAGGGAAGCTTCAACGTGAATCGTTTCTGTGGGGATGTTTTTAACCACGCCAAAATCGATGACATCTGGAATTTTTTGCGGGTCAGCAGGCCAATATGTTGGTTGGCCGCTCGCGACAACATTTAAATTCATTTTAGAGATTGTATTAAACAAAACACGACCCTTTGGTGTTATTAGTCGTGACCCCCAGAAGGTATGTTTAGCGTTATAATCGCCAGCGGCCAGGAAACAGGGTCCTAGTGATTTGTAATATTCACAATATTGGCTTTCTGATATTGAAAATCTAGGTGGAGAGTATAAAGATGAGATTACAATGCTACGATTCAGCTCTTCAACACAAATGTTCGTTGCTTGGAGATAATCCTCACGATGATCACACATTAGGTAGTGTTTGACTCGATTTTTTATCAAAATGGCAGAACCACCGCAAGCTCTATCTCGAGGGTCCTTGGTATCATATAGTATATAACCATTGATGTTAAACGTATTTCTTGAGGTCAAATGAGTTTCAGAAACCATCATGACATCAATTTGTTTATTTTTAAGAAAGTATTCTAATTCATTTTTATGTTGGCGGATGCCGTTCGCGTTCCAAAAACAGATTTTTAAACAGTTCATGGCCTGTTAAGTACAGATTGCAATAACATCGATTGCATTCTAAGAATTTCCTGCATCATATTACCCATTGTGTTCGTAAAATTAGTTACTGTTTGCACTAATGTTTCCATGGTTTTTTCCAGACGACTTAAATTTGAAACTGGAGTTTCATCATTACTTGGCGCAGCACCTTGCGTTGGCGCATGGTTTGATTTTACGACGTTAGCATAAGAGGTTCTGTTATAACTAGGCTGCGGGGCCTGAATGTCACCAGTGCTTACTTGATTTGTTACCTGCATTTGAGGGGGATTAGTTTTCGGTCCAACTGACTGCTTGACGATGGTATATACAGGGCATCCTCTATAATTGGCAGTGTGATTACCGCCACAGTTGCTACATTTTTTTACGTTGGGGTCGGTTTTAGACTTATCGCAAAGATCTGTACCATGTAATTCACCACATACTACGCAAACAGGGGGTAAATAGCAATATGCCTTAGTATGACCATATTCTTGACAGTTTAAACACTGAACGGGACCATTTCTTTTGTGTGGCTCTTCTATAGTTACTCTTCTATAGAGAATATATTTCAAATTGTAAATAGGGTGCGTTTCATTTTTTTTAAGCTTTACGTCGCCGGGTTCAAACTCCACTCGAAAAAGTGGTTGGGGGTTTTTTTCTCTATTTTTTATATTTACTACATGTTTTATTTTGAAGCCTTTTTCTTCGAGGAATGTTTTTACCTCTTCTGGGTCCACACATGAGTCAATTCCCTTAATCACTACCTGGAGACCTTTACTGCTTTTCAGTTGGTATGTATAAAAGTTTTTTTTAAGTACTTCAAATTTGTTTATAATTTTGCGAAAATCATTCTCATTATTGACTTGTATTTTTGTCTCGTTTATACTACCACGCTTGATAGCAGCTACGTAAAACGAATTTTCACCTATCACCGATATCAAACTCTTTATGAGCTCATTTGAGTTTTGCTCCCTAAGATATATCGGGGGAGGCTTGGACGATTTTATGACGTTTGGTGCTTCAGAGGATTCATCCTCCAGAATTGCAAATCGATTTTGAGAATTTATTTTATCAAAAGATGGTACTTTTGAGGCCGAAGCAACTGCTGCAGAGGTAGGGCTGCGACCCCGTTTAAGCACTGTTATGTACCTGTCCATACCAACTTGTACTTGAGGCTTTTGACCACTTTTTACTTGTGGAGCTGAGTTTTCCATCATGCCTGATTTGAGGGTAATATTTTCATCACTTATTAAAATCGTTTTTGCCGCTGAGGCACCGCTTGCAGGTTTTATATTTTTTATTGTATTAATATCAACCGTATTATTAGACACCGAAGGTGATACTGAGTTTTCTATTATGCCTGATTGGGGGTTAATATTTACATCACTTATTAAAATTGTTTTTGCTGTTGAGGCAACGCTAGCAGGTTTTGTATTTGTTATTGTATCAACCGTGTTATTAAATACAGACGGCGAGAGGGATCGCGTACGAGTAATAGGTTTAGCCGTTAGGTATTTGCTATCATCGATTCTTTTTTTTATTTCTGTATTTTTTTCGCTAACACTCACTGTGATATATGCATTTCTACTGTTTGCACTCATAAGAGTTTTTTTTTTCTTTTACTGTTTACAGTTGTGCTCTTCTTATTTGTTATTGTTTATCAACACCGATAATGAAAAAAAATGTGTGTTTATGTATGTATGTACATACATGTAATTTTTTTTTTTTTTTTTCTTTTTCTTGTATTTACTTTTTTTATACTTTATTTGTTCAAAAAAAATAAACCGTATGCCGAGTTTAGAAAACACGTCTATCTTCAACGACCGCGACAGACAGAATCTTATACTAATACTTTATTTTTGTCCTGCCAATGCTAGACGAAAATTTTTCTCTTCACGGTTTCTATTCACATATGTAGATTTTTAGCGGTCTTCTCGTCGGATGAGTCCTGCAGTATCTCTTCTCCTTAATCTAGAGTGGCCGCTGTCATTTAAAATATTTCGAGCTAGTGGATTTGGGTGCGACTCAAGCCTTTTTAAATATTTTACTGCGTACTTCGTCATAATAGTTTTTACTAATGGCACATTGAGATCCTTGTGAATATTTGAGTTTTTAACATACCAGGGAGCGACTGTGATTATTCGAAGAAGTTTATTTTGGCGCCTTTGAATTTTTTCGATATTTGAGGCCGAGGCAGTGCCCCATAGCTGAATACCGTAGCACCAGATTGGCTTTAATATAGAGTTGAAAAGTAGAAGTTTGCAATCGAGACTAAGAACAGAATTTCTTCCAATAGTAAAGCCATATGAAAAGCATTTGAAAAAAAATGTTGTTCCGCTCTCTTCATCGATGTTTCTCAAGGTTTTGATAAACTGGCATGAAAGCTTATGACATAAATTGAAGCTAAACTTAAAAGTAAACACAATGTTAGAAAGCCACTTAGTCGGTCGAAAGTTTATTATTAACGAAGGTGCTTTAATACGTTCTCCTCAGCCAATTGACGCTGGAGACCCTCAGGGAAGCATCATGGGTCCACTGTTACACTTCATATATACCTCAGACATGCCAACAAATAACCACACTCTAACTTTAACATTTGCTGATGATACAGCTTTTTTAAGAGTACATAAATACTGTCATAAAACATCTCGTTACTTGCAGGATCATATATTTGAACTGAAAAAGTGGTTAAAACAATGGAGGATAAAGGTCAATGAGCAAAAATGCGTACATATAACATTCACCTTGCGTCGGGTGTCATGCCCCCCTATTAAAATCAATAAGGAATCCGTGCCCCAACAATCGCATGTAAAATATCTCGGTATTCATCTAGATCGGCGTTTAACATTGAAATGCCATATAGAAGCAAAACTAACACAAATGAAACTAAAAGCAATTCAAATTTATAGGCTTATTGGAAGAAATTCTGCTTTCAGCTAGGGGGCACTGCCTCGGCCTCAAATATCATGCAGTAAAATATTTAAAAAGGCTTGAGTCGCACCCAAATCCACTAGCATGAAATATTTTAAATGACAGAAGAGATACTGCAGGACTCATCCGACGAGAAGAGCACTAAACATCTACATATGTGAACTGTGAGGAGAAAAAGATTCAATAAATAAATAATGAAAACCCATTTTTTTTTCTTTTTTTTAAATATTTTAAACGGAGAAGTTTCCTTACAATTTTGTTTAAGTGAAATTGGAAACCGTGCTTGGGATATAACCATTGTTGGATTCTAAATAGGATTTTATTTTATTATATTTGTTATATATCTTTGAGTTAGAATTGTGTATAATATTAAATATGAAAAGAGATCTTACAAATTTATTTGTGTTGTAGGAACATGTATCGATTTATAAGCGTTGGATTAAGCCTAACCTCGTCAGTTGTGGGTTGTTAATTTAACCAACCAGACGTCGAATTTGAGTGACTAATTGTAAGGATGCAAATACAAAATCCCTCCATTGGAGCACTCTTCAAGCAAGAGACGAATTAAGAGGAGATTATATTCAGTTCTATTTCTTCCCTAAAAGGGAAGAACAACATCGGTCTCGTTACTAGGGTTTTAAAGTTGGCAGCTAAATAAAAAAAAAAATTATAGAACTCATCATTGAACTTTAAGTTGAGTATAACAAAATTGAAGTAGAAAATTTAATTTAATGAAATCTCCATGCAATTCCAAAATTCATGCCATAGTGTTAAATAATATCCGGGTTCTTAAATTGTATTAACACTAATTAACAAACCCTGCGGCCACACGATCAACTTTTTGTTGATAGTCTTTTACATATACTGTTTGTCAATATTTACATAAATTGAAAGCTGTGACGTAGGCTGCACGCAATTTTTAGGCGATTTACTTTCAAGATGTCACCAAGAAAACACGATTTATACTGACAAACGAAAAATTTGCTCACTAAACTTCTATTCAGCTGTTAAATTGAACGTAAAATTGCCAAACAAATGGATAGTTAAAATTGAGAGCAATATCGTGGTCAATTTAAAAAGTGTGAGTGTGTTAGTAAAAAAAATGAGAGTAACAGCAAATTAAAAGGAATTGAAAGACAAAAATTGATCGTGTGGCCTAATATTTTAATATTTTATGTTTAGCTGGTAAATTCCGTTTCCAGAATTCTACAATTTATTATTTTGTTTGGTAACCCTATTCTGGTTTATTTGTAAACATTTAAGTTTTCCGTTGATTCAAATTGTCTTGTAAATCGTAAATTTATATGGTCACCTAAGAAAAAAAATTTATTTGGCTGCCTAAGATTTTATCATACATATTGACAAATTAAACAAGATTACCATATATTTCCACACTTATTAATTCAGTCCCATAAGGCTGGATTATATAAAAAAATGCCTTATTATAAATTTTCGTTATTAGCATAGTCCACCTTCACACATAAACACTTTACTTACACATTTCCATATTCAGAAATCAGACTGCTAATAATTAAGCCTTACAATGTACCAATCTACTTTCATACGGCGCCGGCTGACATCGATGGACTTTTAAGGCGTAAGTTATGCAATCTTTTATTTAACACCCACCATAACAGGAAAAACTCACGAAATAATGACTAAAGCTATGTTCACACCTATTAAATATTTGACGCCCTACACGTTACCACTAGTTTTACTAGAAAATTATTTGCATTTGCAAAAGGTTTGGCTAGATCAAACATCATTTAACTGTTTCTAAATAAAATTATACAATTATCTTCTTACAAATCAAGTTAAGTAAATCAATATAAATTGTTAAAAATAAATCTAAAATTTGATTAATCACGCTTATTTTTCTGAAATTTTTCGTCAAATATTTGTTAGGTCTAAACATATACATGCAATAAGATTTATAATAGTGTAATATTGAAATGCACTTATTTACCTTTCGCAACTAGTGTTCCCACTTCAATAGATTTTGTTTAATCATCAGATAGTATTCGTATTGCAGTTAGTTTTCCCATATTAATTCCCAAATACACACATCTTTATTAAAAATAAGTTTAATTTAATAAATATCTCAGTACTACAATAAAAAAAACAATTTAATTAAAAAACAAAACGAATTTTTAAAGAATATAGAAATAAATCTTTGGTGACTATTAGATTAAATATATTAAATATTTATTTGGATTAAATTAAAATAATTTTAATTCATAACTGTTTTGTTGTTTTATAACGTTAATAAAAATAAGATTTGTTCTTTAACATGAATTCTTGAATATTTTATATTAATTACGAAAAGTGAAGGTAAAGGTATGGGGTAATCGTCTTAATTTGTATTTTCCTTTCATTAATTGGGCTGACAACATACATCAATTCCTGTCCGCATGGAGGGAGGGCTTAGGAAATATGTAGCAAAATCCATCTGAGCTACATATCAATAATACTAGCTACCTAAAGTACGGTCTTTGGTAATTTATTTAAATAGTATAATACATTTGGGAACAAAACACACGCCCATCGACGAGCACGCCGAGTTTATGATTTATCCCCGTTCCCATAAAAATACTTATATGAATCTTTACAGAGATTTTTGGCGACCAACGTGGGGTCTCAGTTATCATAAGCTTAAGATTTTTTGTGCAGTTGTCACCTAGATACTGAGGGCCTCTTTATGAATCTATTGTTTGCGGATTTACATATGCAATCTAATTTTTTTTTTATAACTGTTAGTTTTTTATTTCGTCTCTGTGGTCTTAATTGTATATTTATTATTTGGTATACAATTCCCGATTGACATTTAATGCATTATAGTTAAAAGTGGTTGAGTTGTGACTAGAGAAGTTGTTCTGGTAGTTATCGGTTCAATACTCGCTCCACTTTATCTCTTCGATATAGCTTTTGGGTTTGGATTATCGCCTTGATTCAACATTATTGTTTAGTTATTCCGAATGTATGGATTTAAAGTTACTGATTTGTGGACAACTGATTTCTTTCCTGCAATGGATTATTATTCCCTAATTTCTTTCTGTTAGGAATCCAGAATTTGCTTAATTTAGAATATACTTATATTCGATCAACATTGTTTTAAATTTAACAGATTAGTGCTTTTGTTGTTCCAAGTTCACAGTGCTTAGTTAGTGTTTGTAATTATTTGCGAGTTTTTATTTAATTTCAATTATATCTTATTATAATTCTTTTCACGTTGCTAGATAAAGATTTTGCAAACAATGCATTGAGTGATGATAAGGGTGCTGGGGGGTTACTCTCTATTGCGATGCGAATAAAATTTCGATGCTAAAGCTAAATTTCAACTTGGTACTCTCTATCACTTTCGCAAGATTGTTTGAAAATTAAGCAATGCTGTTAATAAAAATCAAAGATAGCGCAGATTTCCAGTAATGAAATGGCAATATATTTAAAAAAAATTTATATTGGAAAGTTTAAATGAAATAAAATAATGATCACTTGCGAAAAGAAAAAACAAAAAAAAAGATGCGCAAACGCATTAAAGAGTACCAATCACTAGATTTGCTACAATTTTCTTTCGCATCGCAATAAAGAGTAGCCCCCCTGAAGTTCATGCACAAACTCCCGCCAATCCGATTGGTAGACCAAGAACCCGTTTACAAACGCGTAGGGGTAACTCTAAAAGGGAGAACTTGGATAGTGATCGAATTTGTCGCATAATAAATAACCCTATTAATATGATCGCGGATGGCTTTCGCGGTATGTCTTTCACGAACCAGGGACCAATAGTACATGATTTACAACACCAAGCAGCACCGCCGGTTGCGCCCGGACCCAGACAATGCGACATCTGGAAACCATCATGGCTATCGGGGAATTGAATACACAGAAAAAAAATTTGATCGGAATTCGGAAAGGGTACTAAACATTATAAGGAATTGGAAAGTTAGGTTCACTGGTGATTCTTCGAATATTACAGTGGATGAATTCATATATAGGATCAATAATCTCACAAATGCAAATCTTCGGGGTGATTTCGATTTGCTAGTTGAATGTGCTCATATTCTTTTCGAGAAAAAGTCGTTAAAGTGGTTTTAAAGATTCCACTGGAGCTGCGTGGATATGGACTGGGACGAATTATGCGACGCAAAATAAATGGACAATATAAGGACGATAAAACAGATTTTGACATTAGGGATGACATACTGCGAAGAAGGCAGACACAACGAGACGTTTTTCCAACAGATTGGGTATCTTCTGAATCAATCTCTGAAACAAGCCCAAAACTTAAGAGATTTCTACAGACAGAGAAAATATTTTAGCAAATATATTATATCATCGTTATTGAAAATTGAAAACGATAATAGACCTTATATTAGTCTGTTTATTCGTGATAAGAACTATTTAGCTTTCTTAGATAGTGGGGCAAACATTTATGTAATTGGAGGAGAATTATGTTCTGAAATTATTAAATCTACCCATTTTATTAGTGGTAAGGGGAATGTCAAAACAGCCGACGGCCAATATCAGCGTGTCTGGGAATATAATGCTCGAAACAGGTTACAATTCTCAAAAAAAATGGTAGAGTTTTTGTTAATACCGTCAATAGCCCAAAACGTGATTTGTGGCGTGGACTTTTGGAAGAAATTAAACATTCAAATAGTAAATAATAACTCCATTAATGAACTTCTCTCTAGGGAATCTTCAGATTAAATTCCATTTACTTTTGCAGTAGTATGTAATTGGTACAAATTGTTACACACAGCACAGCTGTTAATACTGTTCCCAATTATATGCAATCTGGCATCTTGCTTTTATATCGTTTCGTTAAGTAAATAAAGAAATGGCGATGGCATGCAAGGCATTTGCTTTACAATAGCTGTGTTTATTTACTAAAAATTGTTACGAATTTGTAACAATTGTTACTGGAAAGTGTTCATTAACCCAAAAGATTTGCAAGTTGAGAGCGTCAAAAGAGAGAAAAAAATTGAGACAAAAAAATTCTTTCAAATTTTTACTGGTAAAATTTTTACTTGCAAGAATTTTTGAAACAGCAGTTTTATATTTTTGTTTACAAAACAAACTTTTCCAAAAGAAGTTTTAAATAAGGATATTTTGCAAAATTTATAAGCTAATGTTGATTTTTAAAATTATTAAAAATATTTATACGATATGAAATCATACTTTGGTTTAACTTAGGACATATATTTCGATATTTTTATTGCTAAATAAAATAACGAACTTGGTAAAAAAATCCCTTATGTATTTTGTTTTACTTTAAACTGATCAGGTGTTGTTATTCGTACTGTGAGTTTAATGGTTACATAGATACCCGATACTTAACACCAGGGCTGTGGAGTCCTCCGAAAAAAGTACTAACTCCGACTCCGACTCCAAACGCTGAAATTTTTTAAGTGCGACTCCGACTCCGACTCACGACTCCGACTCCTACTCCAACCGTGATGCGAAATTAATGAGACGTAAAATTATTTCTCTTTTGTGTAGAAACGTCTTTATTAAACGAATTATGGGAATCCCCGCGTAATGTGCATAAGAAAAACATGAGTGTTATGGTAGAAATTAAAGGCTGGCCAATAAAGATGTTTCTACACAACAGAGAAATAATTTTACGTCACAATTTTTCTAATACATACTAGTATTTATGCGCTATAGCAACACTTATTCTGTACAATGTTGAAAATATTTCAGCGTTGATGGTTAAAAAGTCTGATATTGAAATTATTGCCAATTCCTGTCATTAACATTTTTAAGCATGAGTAAATTATTTAAAAAATCACACATCTTTTTTCAACTAGATCAATAACTGAGTATAAGTTTTGCTAATGTAATTTAGACTTTTTCCCGCACGTATAAAAAATATACTTAAATAGTAAAGTACTTGAATCAACTATTTCTCATAAAATAAATTAAAATCTACTTATTCATATTGATCTGCAAAATATTGCATCGCCAATTTCGAAGAATTTTTATATTGGAAAATATTAGACATTTTTTTAAATTTTTTATGCCGAAAAATTTTGGAGTCGGAGTCACGCGTTTTTTTGGCTACTGCGACTCCGACTCCGGTACAAAAACCTTAACTCCGACTCCACAGCCCTGCTTAACACTATTGCAGGATAATACCCCATTAGTTAAAAAATTTGTTTGCAATTTAAATTATTTACAAAATTTAAGATTATTATTAATTATAAAAAAATTTGAGATATTCTCATTGTATGAAACAAGCACCAAACAAATACATTTGGACCTAAAAAAAACGACCATAAGCAGATAATGAGAATATCTAAAATTATTTTATAATTAACAATAATTTAACCCGCTACCTCGTTACCTTTCTTTCGTGGTCATATTTAAATGACAAAGCTTATGTTTCTAAGTTTTAAAAAACATTAACAACGTTATAGGTTCTCATTCACTCAGGACCCTGCACTTATAATTTTATGTTTCTAATATCTATAATAGCAAATTAAAAAGTTACCACTTGTAGAACGAAAAAGTTAAACTAAGACATTTAATATCCCGCATTTCACCATTTTTTATATTTTTTCTCCCCATTGAAATATAAAAAAATTCATTATTGTAGTGGAAGCCCATAATTGAGAGAAAGGTACAATTTTCTCTCCTTAAATGTTTGAATTTCGAAAAAATTTGTATTTTTTGGATAAGTTACGAATGTAAAACAGTTTTTATTTCTTTGTTTATTGGCTTTAATTGAAAAATTAATGGTTTAATTTTAATTCTTGTTCAGAACAAAATGAACTGCGATACCACTTTTTTTCTATTTTTTTTCTATTTTTTTCTAAATGTTGAATTGAGCTACCACATAATATAAAGCTATATTGCAACAATTGTTTTTTTGCTGAATAATTAAATAAAAAAAGTAAATATTAAAAATAATAAAATCGAGTCTCAATGCACTAAATTTGTTCACTAACACACACACACAATTTTCGTACTATTAGGCAATTTCTTCGATTTTTGGTAGATCGATTTAGCGAGAGACCAGCATCCGGTTCAAATTTCAACCTTATAACTCACGGCGTTAAGGCTGTGCGAAGATGAATCTGTCAGTCTGTCCGTAACGTTGAAATTTTATATACCTATATACATAGGTTATACATAGATTGTTAAATTAAATATTTTGTTTTGCCTTATAAATACCCTAATTGTTAACAAAGGGTTTTTTATCTTTAATTATTGTTGAAAACCCGAATTCTTCTTTCACCTCCTAAATAAAAAAAATCCAGTTCAAGATTCATTTTATTCAACATAAACAAATACAAATTAATAAAATCACATTATTTTTACCGTAATGTATAAAATTTTCCCAAAACTTAGAATAATTAATGGGTACTCAAATATTCCTGTATATTCGTCACTACTTTAACTTGCAAATTTTGGCTGGCAAAGTGTTCCTTTACTTTTTAGTATTTTTGAGAGCAATTTCTTTTAATTCCTACTTACTCTCTCTTTGCAAGTTTCTGCTAGTAAAGTTAATGAACACACCTAATACAACATGGTGTCAGAAGTGGCAGTCACCAAATAAAAGAACAACTAAATCAAAAGAAATTAATACTGTAATCAAAAACTTAAATTAATATAGAGCAATTCCATATGAAAACGATCAAAATTGGCAAATTTTTGAACGACCCCTCTCCGATTTTAAAATAAATAGTCTCAATCGATTGCCCAGCAAAAAATAATGTACCTACATATTTTTTTTTTTTTTATAGTGACTGGTTTAGTGGTGGTGTACACCACTGTCATGTGACAAAATTGACCTCATTGAAAGTTGTTTTAAAAAAAACTACTAAAGCGATCGCAACGAGTGATAGCTCGTTGGAAAGGTATTGAATCAGGCTTTAATTAAAAAATAAAATTTTCCTAATTTTTCTTAGAAATTTACCTTTAAATTTTCCCAAGAAAATTTAATTTTCCGATTTTCCACAGAAGCTCCTAAATTTTCCGGCTAATTTTTTTTTTTTTGGATTCATCATAATTTTTGCTTTAAGAATCAGCAATAAAAAAATGGGCCCCGACTCCTTGTTTGGACAGGAGAAGAGCATTTAAGAGACCACCTTGTTAAAAATACATTTTAAAAATTATTTTACAGTTAAAAATACATTTATGAAGAAAAAATCAATTTTTTTTTTAAGAGCCCCAAGTTGAGTGTGTAGTGAATATGGTCTGCCTGCCTTCACAAGATCGGCCATAAATCCATGGATAATAGCAGCAGTGGCATGTAATGGCACACCAAACCCGACTGAGGCTAAAGGTCATAAAATGTTTTGTAAATTTTTTAAATTACCAGGTAATAAATATTTCGCCTAAAATGACACGTGCAGAAACAAGTCATAAAACACGGATTTTCCATAAATATGGCGAAATATTTATTACCTGGTAATTTAAAAAATTTGCAAAACATTTTATGACCTGTGGTCGGCTTATTGGCAGTAACCAATTAAGTCCCTTTTAAAAAACATTTTATGACCAGTAGTTCACGCAAATTTTCCTATTAAAGAAAAGCAAATATCGCTTATTTTTTTTACCTATTTTTTTACCAAAAAATAAATATAAATACTTCACACACTCTGAGTCAAATTTCAGTTGAATACTAAACGTGAAAGTGTTAAAGTGTTTTTTTTTGTAAAGTAAAGAGTGAAGCTGTAAAGACAATTTAAAGTAAAATGAATAAATTTTGCTGCAATCCGTTTAACAAGAGTGGACATCGTTCGAAAAAGATAAAAGTATTAAAATTAACTGGTGTTTCGAAGCGATACATGAATGAATTAAATATACAATACGGTGAAGAAGCAGAATTCATTTGCCCCAAGTGTAAAATCTATTTGTCTCAACAAGCAAATGCATTGAAACAAATGCAGCCACAATCCGAGAGTGAAATGACAAGTGAACAAAATGTTTCATCTGATAGTGAGGCAGACATTCCGATGGTCAATATGTCTTTGAGTCCTTTGAATGAGGCTATTACCACTTTAGGTGAAACGCCTATTAGAAAAAGAAAGTTGCGAAGTGAAACATACAGGAAAGAGAAAAAAGGCAAGGTTATGAGTGCAATCGCTACAATATTTGATGAAGGCTCTGATAACGAATGCAGTCAAGCAGATGACGTTGATGACGGCAAACAAATGATTGAGCAGTTGAAAAGAAAATTCAATTTAGCGACCACTTTTCCGGAGAAATATCTCATTTTATCTGTGCTGCCTCAATCATGGTCTATACGCAAGATTTCTGAACAGTTTCAAACATCTTTTTACATCGCGAGAAGAAGCAAAGAATTAGTTCGACAGAAGGGCATATTGGCGACTCCCACCAAGAAATTTGGCTCAAGGACCCTCAGCGAAGCAACGGTGAAATTGATTCAAGATTTTTACTGCAATAATAACAACAGCCGCGCCTGCCCAGGTACACGTGACTATGTTATCACACGTGAAGATGGAGAAAAAGTACACAAGCAGCGCAGATTATTATTATGTAATCTATCCGAAGCATACCATCAGTTCAATGAGAAATACCCAGCAGAAAAAGTGGGATTTTCTAAGTTTGCCATCCTACGACCAAAAGAATGCGTGCTGGCATTAGACAGGCACGGAACGCATTCAGTCTGCGTTTGCATGTTTCATCAAAACATCAAATTAATTTTCTTTCCATGCAAGAAATTGAAAGTATTTCACGGTGAAATTTAAACATATAGGGACCTCCTGTCGAAGTCGTTGTGCGCATACCCCACGGAAAATTGTCATCTGTCCAAATGCGACAATTGTCCGAAGATTGACGAGCTAGAGCAATATTTGGCGGAAAAGTTTGAACAGCTGTTAATTCAGGAGGTGCATTTCAAACAGTGGATAATTAGCAGCGGCAGATGTTCCTTTGAGACCGTGGTAAAGCAGATTCCGGAATTCATCGAGGAATTCGGATTCAAGTTGAATGAACTGAAGGCGCACCATTTCATATCCGAGATGCAATCGAAATTTCTAAAGGAAAGTAAGGAGAAATTAGCCCAAAATGAATTCATTGTGATAAGCGACTTTGCCGAGAATTACACTTTTCTCGTTCAGGATGAAATTCAGGCTTTTCACTGGGCAAACGACCAGTGCACGGTGCATCCTTTTTGCATTTATTTCAAAAACGAAGATAACGAACTACAGACCGTAAGCATTGTTGTTGTCGCGGAGAGTTTAGCTCATAATTATGTGTCCGTTTATTTATTTCAAATGAAACTGTTTGAATTCTTAAGATCAAAATTCGATGCAATCGACAAAGTAACGTTTTTCTCAGACGGCGCGGCTTCTCAGTACAAGAATAAAAAAATTTTTTACAATCTTTGCATAATTGAAGAAGAACAAAACTGCAAGGTCGAGTGGCACTTTTTCGCGACGTCCCACGGTAAGGGCCCATGCGATGCGTTAGGGGGAACCCTAAAACGCATGGCGACTAAGGCAAGTTTGCAAAGGCTATATACTGACCAGATCTTAAATGTACAACATTTGTTTTCGTGGATTCAAAGCAAGGAAATTGCCATTAACACAGTTTTATGCACTCAAAAAGAACACGATGCCATGGAGCGACGAATTCAAAACAGATATAATAATGTAAAAACTATAACTGGAACGCAAAAGTTTCATTGCTTCATACCAAATATTTCTGATATGTCAATTAATGTAAAGCGGTACTCTTCGTCTGCCGACGTGCTAAATTTAAAGTTACTTTAATTTTATAATGATGCCAAGACAATTGAAATTTTTAATAAATATTGCAATTAAGTATAATCAGCATAATAAGAAAGATTTTTTCTTCATAAATGTATTTTTAACTGTAAAATAATTTTTAAAATGTATTTTTAACAAGGTGGTCTCTTAAATGCTCTTCTCCTGTCCAAACAAGGAGTCGGGGCCCATTTTTTTATTGCTGATTCTTAAAGCAAAAATTATAAGGAATCCAAAAAAAAAAAATTAGCCGGAAAATTTAGGAGCTTCTGTGGAAAATCGGAAAATTAAATTTTCTTGGGAAAATTTAAAGGTAAATTTCTAAGAAAAATTAGGAAAATTTTATTTTTTAATTAAAGCCTGATACCTTTCCAACGAGCTATCACTCGTTGCGATCGCTTTAGTAGTTTTTTTTAAAACAACTTTCAATGAGGTCCCTTATGAAGAATTCTTCAATTTTGTCACATGACAGTGGTGTACACCACCATTAAACCAGTCACTATAAAAAAAAAAAAAAAATATGTAGGTACATTATTTTTTGCTGGGCAATCGATTGAGACTATTTATTTTAAAATCGGAGAGGGGTCGTCCAAAAGGTGATCGCTTTCATATGGAATTGCTCTATAACATAAAGTCACAACATAACAAAAGTGTTTAACCTGTAAGAGCATAAATTAAACAAACACAAAAGTGTAAAAATACAGTATACATATCTACAACAGCAAATACATACATACACAAAATCAAGATGCCGGACGAAGCCCAAACACATGTTGATGCTGAAGCAAGACAGTTTTTTGCAACAAAGATGGCGCATATTAATTTAAAATCGAGCAAGATGGCGAAATAATGGATATTGTGGTTTACCCAATTCAAGCTATTGTTAAGAGCCTGAAACCTTGAAAGTCAGGCCGACCAGCGAAAGGTAGCTTTGCTGCTGCATCATATGGGCAGTGAAACTATTGAAATTTTCAACTCGTTCAACGAGGACATGGACAAGATAACGTACAAGGCACTGATTGAAAAATTTGAAGAATATTTTATCCCAAAAAAAAAAAAAACATTGTAATGGAGCTGCATTTGTTTTTTACGTGCAAACAGATGCCTAGCCAAAGTATGAAAAATATATCACATCTCTACAAAACCTCAGCTTAAATTGTGAATTTGGGGTAATTCGTAAGGAATTAGTAAGAGATATATTTATCTGTGGTCTATCGCTACAGATGGCAGGAATCCGAGAAAGATTACTGGCTGCAAAAAACATAACGGCTGCAAGGGAAAATGCATCCAAGTTAGAAGAGGTTCAGGAAGTTGAACCAGTGATCAATGTTATTAAAAGGAGGCATTTTGGGACTGCTAACAACAAAAATAACAAACAACAAGGTAATTGTAATCGATGTGGCCAACTCCATAAAAGTCAGTGTCCATCCGAAAATGTTTTCCACACCATGAGTGTGGAAAACGAGGACATTTGCACAGATGTGTTTTTCAAAAGAAAATTTGTAAAACACGTGTATGTCAATAAGAAAAATGGCGATGGTGACGATGGGGAGAATCAAAAGAAACTTATTTATTGGGACTCTCTTAATTAGCAAAAATTACAACAGAGTGGAAGATAGAGTTAAACATTAACGGTAACAAATTTCTATGTAAAATAGATACAGGTGCACAGGCTAAAATAATTTCATTTAAAACAGCACAAATTTGAAATATGAGACATATTTTGGAAAAAACAAATGTTAATATTTTTACATTCAGTGGTGAAAGAATACCAGTTTTGGGTACAGTAAGCTTAAGTTTTTTTTGAACAAAAAAAGTTTAATTTTGAAATTTTTTGTTGTGAATATTCAATGTAAAAAAAAAATGGCCTAGAATCTACTGTTCAATTAAATTTAATAAAAAATGTGAATTTTATAACAGTAAGTAGTATTATTAAAAAATATTCAGAGGTTTTTTGTGGACTTAGTCTCTTACGTGGTAAATGTAGTTTAAAAATGAGAGAAAATGTTAATCCTGTTTCCTTTTAAATTGCATGGAAAATTGAAAACTGAATTGACAAGGATGATTGACTTTAATGTTGTTAAAAATTTAGTTAACCAACGGAGTAGGTAAATTATATAGTTCTTATCACAAAACCTAATGGAAATTTACGCTTATGTTTAAATCCATGAAATTTGAATAATAAGTGCGGCCTCAATGCACTTTCCATTTCCGAATATTGAAGACTGTAAGGCAAGACTACATGGATCTCAATATTTCACATCTTTGGATGCTAACAGCGGGTTTTGAATGATAGCTTTAGATGAGAAATCATCTAAGCTTTGCACGTTCAACACTCCTTTTGGTCGGTATAGGTTCTTACGATTACCGTTCGGTATAAATGCGGCCCCGAAAATTTTTCATTCCGAATTTTTTTTTTCATTATTTTTTTTATTGAATCTTCAAATATTAAATATGAACTAACCATAATTAATCAAATCTTATACTTATACTTTATTTTTGTCCTGCCAATGCTATACGAAAATTTTTCTCCTCACGGATTCTGTTCACATATGTATGTAGATGTTTAGCGGTCTTCTCGTCGGATGAGTCCTGCAGTATCTCTTCTCTTAATCTAGAATGGCCGCTGTTATTTAAAATATTTCGAGCTAGTGGATTTGAGTGCGACTCAAGCCTTTTTAAATATTTTACTGCATACTTCGTAAAAATAGTTACTAATGGCTTATTGAGATCCTTGGGAATATTTTAGTTTTTAACATACCAGGGAGCGACTGTGATTAATCGAAGAAGTTTATTTTGCCGCCTTGGAATTTTTTCGATATTTGATGCCGAGGCAGTGCCCCATAGCTGAATACCGTAGCACCAGATTGGCTTAAATATAGAGTTGTAAAGTAGAAGTTTGCAATCGAGGCTAAGAGCAGAATTTCTTCCAATAAGCCAATAAATTTGAACTGCTTTTAGTTTCATTTATGTTAGTTTAGCTTTTATATGTCATTTCCATATTTTACATGCGAATGTTGGGGCACTAATTGATTATTGATTTTAATGTGCACTCTTTTAGTAAATTCTTAAGTTTAGGGGATCTTTGCAATTGCCACTCTCTTCGTGCTCTCCGTTTTTCAGTCATGAGACGCTCAACATCTGTAGAATATATTTTACTATTTTTGATTTTTTTTTTTGGGTTTATGCTAGAATGTTGAACAGCTAGTTTTAGATAACTGTCAAAATTTACAATAGAAAGATTCACATTCTCCGGTGTACTATGCGGAATATTTTCAGTGCAATGGGTACTGAGATATTTTTTATATTTTAACCAATTTATTTGTTTTGCCGACATCACTAAATAACCAGACGGAGATACAAATCTATTTGGGTTCATTATAGTAACAATTGTAGGTGTGTGATCGGAAGATAGTTCTAAAGAAGCTTCAACATGAATCGTTTCTGTGGGAATGTTTTTAACCACGCCAAAATCGATGACATCTGGAATTTTTTGCTGATCAGTAGGCCAATATGTTGGTTGTCCGCTCGCGACTTCATTTAGATCCATTCTACAAATTGTATTAAACAAAACACGACCCTTAGGTGTAATAAGTCGTGACCCCCAGAAAGTGTGTTTAGCGTTATAATCGCCAGCAGCCAGGAATCAGGGTCCTAATGATTTGAAATATTTATTATATTGGCTTTCTGATATTAAAAGTCTAAGTGGGAGTATAATGATGAAATTACTAGGTTTCGATTTAATTGCTTTGAGATAGTCTTCACGATGATCACACATTAAGTACTGTTTTACTCGGTTTTTTATCTAATTGACAGAACCTCCACAAGCTCTACTGGTATCATTTAATATATAACCATTGATTTTAAACGCATTTCTTGAGGTCAATGATTTTCAGAAACCATCATAACATCAATTTGTTTATTTTTAAGGAAGTATTCTAGTTCATTTTAATGTTTTAAGCAGTTCATGGCTTGTTTAGTACAGCTTGCAATAACATCGATTGCATTCTTAACATTTCTTGCATCATGTTACCCATTGTGTTAGTAAAATTGTTAACTGTTTGCACTAATGTTTCCATGGTTTTTTCTAGCCGAGTTAAATTAGAAATGGAAATTTCGTCATTATCTAATTCTTGAAGTGGCATAGGATTAGATTTTAAGACATTAGCGAACGACGTTCTGTTATTATTTGGCTGCGTTATCTGGACGCCGTACGTGTTTTGTTGATTAGTTGCCTGCGTTTGAAGGGGATTAAGTTTCTGTCCAACAGAACGCTTGACAATCGAATATACCGGACATCCTCTATAGTTGGCAGTGTGATTATTACCACAGTTGCTAAATTTTTTTACATTAGGGTCATTTTTTTACTAATCGCACAGGACGGTACCATGTAATTCTCCATATACGACGCAAACAGGGGGTAAATGGGAGTATGCCCTAGTATGACCAAATTATTGGCAGTTTAAACACTGAACGGGCCCATTTCTTTTGTGCGGCTCTTCTATCGTGATTTTTCTGTACAGGATGTATTTTAAGCTGTAAATGGGATGCGTTTCATTTCTTTTTAGCTTAACGTCGCCGGGCTCTAACTCCACTCGAAATAGTGGTTGGGGATTTTTTACCCTATTTTGAATATTTAGCTTTAAGATTTTTTGTGCAGTTGTCACCTAGATACTGAGGGCCTCTTTATGAATCTATTGTTTGTTTGTTAACTGTTAGTTTTTTATTTCGTCACTGTGGACTTAATTGTATATTTATTATTTGGTATACAATTCCCGATTGACATTTAATGCATTATAGTTAAAAGTGGTTGAGTTGTGACTAGAGAGGTTGTTCTGGTGGTTATCGGTTCAATACTCGTTCCACTTTATCTCTTCGAAATAGCTTTTGGGTTTGGATTATCGCCTTGATTCAAAATTATTGTTTAGTTATTCCGAATGTATGGATTTAAAGTTACTAATTTGTCGACAATTGATTTCCTTCCTGCAATGGATAATTATTCCCTAATTTCTTTCTGTTAGGAATCCACAATTTGCTTAATTTAGAATATACTTATATTCGATCAACATTGTTTTAAATTTAACAGATTAGTGCTTTTGTAGTTCAAAGTTCTTTGTGAGTTTTTATTTCATTTCAATTTCATCATATTATTATTCTTTTCACGATGCTAGATAAAGATTTTGCAAACAATGCATTGAGTGATGATGAGCGTGCTGGGGGGCTACTCCCTATTGCGATGCGAATAAAATGTCGATGCGAAAGCTAAATGTCAACTTGGAACTCTCTATCACTTTCGCAAGATTGTTTGATAATTAAGCAATGCTGTCAATAAAAATCAAAGATAGCGCAGATTTCCAGTAATGAAATGGCAATATATTTAAAAAAAATTTTTATATTGGAAAGTTTAAATGAAATAAAATAATGAGGATTTGCGAAAAGAAAAAAAAAAAAAGAAAAATATGCGAAAGACAAATGCGCAAACGCATTAAAGAGTACCAATCACTAGATTTGCTACAATTTTCTTTCGCATCGCAATAGAGAGTAGCCCCCTGAAGTTCATACAAAAACTCCCGCCCATCCGATTGGTAGACCAAGAACCCGTTTACAAACGCGTAGGGGCAACTCTGAAAGGGATAACTTGGATAATGATCGAATTTGTCGCATAGTAAATAACCCTTTTAATATGATCGCGGATGGCTTTCGCGGTATGTCTTTCACGAACCAGGGACCAATAGTACATGATTTACAACACCAAGCAGCACCGCCGGTTGCGGATCGCCCGGACCCAGACAATGCGACATCTGGAAACCATCATGGCTATCGGGGAATTGAATACACAGAGAGAAATTTTGATCGGAATTCGGAAAGGGTACCAAACATTATAAGGAATTGGAAAGTTAGGTTCGCTAGTGATTCTTCGGATATTACAGTGGATGAATTCATATATAGGATCAATACTCTCACAAATGCAAATCTTCGGGGTGATTTCGATGCTAGTTGAACGTGCTCATATTCTTTTCGAGAAAAAGTCGTTGAAGTGGTTTTAAAGATTCCACAGGAGCTGCGTGGATATGGACTGGGACGAATTATGCGACGCAAAATGAATGGACAATATAAGGACGATAAAACGGATTTTGACATTAGGGATGACATACTGCGAAGAAGGCAGACACAACGAGACGTTTTTCCAACATATTGGGTATCTTCTGAATCAATCTCTGGTACTTGTTCCAATGAATACCTACGCTTGATTGAATTCGCTGTAGCCATTTCTTTTCAAAACTTCTCATGTTTTCGCACTGTGCGTCTTAAATGGGAAACTCGTGAAATTTTCAAATGTAAAATTTTATGTCTTACTTCTGGGGGGCTACTCTCTATTGCGATGCGAATACAATTTCGATGCGAAAGCTAAATGCCAACTTGGTACTCTCTATCACTTTCGCAAAATTGTTTGAAAAATAAGCAATACTGGTAATAAAAATCAATGATAACGCAGATTTCCAGTAATGAAATGGCAAAATATGTAAACAAAATTGAAATTAAGAAGTTTAAATAAAAGAATTAATGATAATTTGCGGAAAGAAAAAAATATAAAGATGCGATAGACAAATGCACAAATTTATTCACATAACACTGTCCTGTTGCATAGCACAAAGCTAATAAACAAAATAAAACATAACGAAACTTATCACAATTCACTTTTGGTAAAATAATAAAAAAATATTTCTTTAAGAGATCAAAGCTAGTCTTCTCGGATATCCATTTTCATTTTTTCAAGTTTTAAGAATTCCAATTTCATTTCATTGCGGCTCAATGCTATTTTTTCCATTTGTAAATGGTGCCTCTTCATTAATTCTAGCTCTTTCTTCTTTATAGAACGAATTTCATCGATGCTTCTACTTAAATTTTTAAGGTATTTGCTATAATCTTTTATGGTCCCCCCAAGTTCACTTAATTTTTCTGCAACCAGCTGGAAATTCTTTTTTTCTTCATCCATTATATCTTGAATTTCACCGTTAACACGTTTTCTTTTCCGTTGAGGAGACATTTCTGGGGTTTCAAGCGAAAGTAGAGGTGGTGAAGATGGTTTTGAAACCGATGTCGTTGCCTCTTTTGCAATTTCTTGCTCGCAGTCGAATTCCTTGCATTTGTTTATGCCTCCATGAGTTTTTGCCTTCGGTATTCCATCCACCGCATGAAAAATATCACAAAGTAGGTCATTTTAAAATATGGTGAAGTTAGGCAACTAAAAAATTATAAGTACCTTCTTCCAGATCGCAACATCTCTAAAAGGAGGTCCGCCGGCATTGAGGAGATTGCCCAATTCACACCACAATTGGTCCTGCTTAACTCTATCACCTTTGTAAAACCCCTTCGCAATATCTGGATGACTTTTCATGAAAGTAAAAAATATTTTGCATTGCGCTGCAGACTTTTGTGGCGCCCTGAATATAAAAATCAATTTAATTTAGGTATAAACTATAAAATATTTTTAAACATTACTTACATTGAGTTAAAAATTAAATTATTGGCGGCAAATAGTTTTTTTAACAGTGACATCAAATGCATATTACATGTATGTAATTACTTTAAAATAATAGACTACTTTCATTGTAGGTACTCGTTGCAAAATATTCTTTGCATGTTTAATTCTTTCTCATAATAATGTATGTATGTGTCTACACTTAAATCAGACGCAAAAATACGTTTTCTTACAAATCTCTTTATATTATTACAAGATTTAAAAAAATCGAAATTTTTTGTTTCACTTATATTTTTTATCAAGCAAAACCCAAGTACATTATTTCTTTATTCAACATCACTGTCTACAAATTTTTTTCGAAGATTTTTAGATCAGCTGTTTGTTCAAATCGCTAGAATATAAGCTGTGTTCATTTACTAAAAATTGTTACGAATTTGTAAGAATTGTTACTAGAAAGTGTTCATTAACCCAAAAAATTTGCAAGTTAAGAGCGTCAAAAGAGAGAAAAAAATTGAGACAAAAAAATTCTTGCAAATTTTTACAGGTAAAATTTTATATAGATTTTATTATGAAACAAACACCCAAGAAATGCATTTGGACCAAATAAAACGGCCATAAAGTAGATAATGAGAATATCTAAAATTATTTTATAATTAACAATAATTTTCGTGGTCATATTTAAATACCAGTTTATGTTTTTAAAAAATTACCAACGTTATAGGTTCTCATTCACTCAGGACCCTGCACCTAAAATTTTATGTTTCTACTCGTAATATCTATTAAAGCAAATTAAAAAGGTACCACTTGTAGAACGAAAAAGTAAAACAAAGACATTTAATTTCCCGCATTTCACAATTTTTTATATATTTTCTCCCCATTGAAGCCCATAATTGAGAACGTATATCGTCGCAAGGAATGGAGAAAAATGTTTTGTTAAGAAAGTACCAAAAATAGGTACAATTTTTACCCCTTAAATGTTTGAATTTCGAAAAAGAAACAAATTTGTTTTTTCTGGATATGATGCGAATGTAAAACAGTTTTTATTTCTATGTTTATTGGCTTTAATTGAAAAATTAATGGTTTAATTTTAATTCTTGTTCAGAACAAAATGAACTGCGATGCTACTTTTTTTCTATTTGTACATCAAAGTTGAACTGAGCTGCCACATAATATAGTGCTATAGTGCAACAATTGTGTTTTAGCTGAATAATTAAATAAAAAATTGAATTATAATTAATAAGAATAAAATCAATTTTTTTTTTAGAAAACAATTCAATATACATAAGTAGTTTCCTAGTTGTGCTGCCAGTTTGTATAATTGTTTACATCTGTAAACCGTATGGTAGCATTGTTTTTCCGGGCAAATTTTTCGAAATAGGTGAATCGTTCGGAAGAACACTCTCATTAAAAAAATTATTCTTCGGACAAAAATATTGTTCGGAACGCATGGATGAATCCTCGGTTAAGTTAAGGAGTTATGAGGTTAGCGAATTTACTCGTTTTTACGTTATTTCTCCCCGGTAGGCTAGCTGGTAGTTTCTTGCAAGGCGCAATGCACTAAATTTGTTCAATAACACACACACAATTTTCATACTATTAGGCAATTTCTTCGATTTTTAGTGGATCGATTTAGCGGGACCAGCATCCGGTTCAAATTTTAACCTTATAACTCACGGCGTTAGGGCTGCGCGAAAGTGAATCTGTCTGTCAGTCCGTAACGTTGAAATTTTCATGATTCATTTTATTCAACATAAACAAATATAAACTAATAAAATCACATTATTTTTACCTTAAGGTATAAAATGTTAGAATAATTAATGGGAACTCAAATATTCCTGTATATTCGTCACTACTTTAACTTGCGAATTTTGGCAAATTTTTTTTAACGTTCTAGATACTTTATCGATTTTTAATCGTTGAGTTTTAGTATCTAATTCTACACCAATTTTGGTGAAACGTATAGGATAAAAGTGGTAGCGTTTGTGGTTAAACACGGTGGTTAAAAAGAACAAGTGTTTTTTGTTCTTT
The DNA here is from genome assembly GCA_943735925.1 of Pollenia amentaria. Taxonomy (NCBI): domain Eukaryota; kingdom Metazoa; phylum Arthropoda; class Insecta; order Diptera; family Polleniidae; genus Pollenia; species Pollenia amentaria. The sequence goes on along the minus strand of OX031006.1, from coordinate 123,094,227 downwards.
TAAAATGCGTTTGTTTTTGTTTGTACTTGCAAACACACATGTGTGTACATGGGTGAATAGAGCAAGTGCTTTTTGTTGTTCTCTTAAAATATGTTCGTTTTGGTTTTTACTGTCAAACAAACATTTATAAACGTACGAAGAGTAAGATTTATTTTAGCTGTAATAGCCATTTTTTTCATTTTAAATGTAATTTCTATGCGAAAGTTAACGTTTGACATCGTGGGATTGGCTATAAATGTCAAGTGGTCGAAATTCGACTACCTGCCGAACCTAGAATCATATATTACTATACCTCAATTTCGTTGTTAAAAAAATCTTAATAATTGTTAAAAAATAAAAACGAAATATACTAACTTTTCGGCACTCCTACGGTCAATATAGGCTGTGTATTGTGATCGAAATTTAAAGTTACATGTTTTAAAGAGCTAGCTAGCTCTATTATTTTTGTTAATTTTTGTTTTGAAAAATTACCATTAGAAGGCTTTTGCTATAAAGCCAATAAATTTTTTAAACGTTACCAAAAAAATTATAAAAACTTTCATTAAAATCTAATGTTTGGGTTTGATACATCAGCAATAATTATAAATATTTCGATTTTTTACAAACTTACTCGTCATTAAACTTCTAAAGGGTATTTAAGATTCGTCACTTTTACTTGCTTGTATTCTTACCATTTCTTGCTGCTAGTATGCCACCTGTTGCAAAGCCACTTATTATTGAATTCCAAGGATCTTCCTTTTTACGAAAATGTACTAGTGTGCAGTCTATGGTACTAAACATACCACCCCACACAGCGAAATTACCAGCAATCACAGGGGATCTAATTTTTATTGCGGATAAACTACCAATCTGAAAAAAAGTTTGTTTTGGTTTAAATTACAAGTTTGAAGAATTGGAGCCTTATTTATAAAAACGACACATTTTTTGTCATCGACTTTTGTATATCCTATTGTCCACCAATATTGATGAAGCATACATATATATATGGTTTGAAATGTAATTTTGTGTAGATACGCACAATTTAACCAACAAAATGCAATATATTTGTATTTCGTATTTGTTCCGCACTTGTAAACACACATATTAGTTGAACACAGCGATAGCCGTTTCTTAAAAAAATAAAATATGTATGTATTAGGGCTTCCAATCGGGACTGGTTTTTCTGAATCCCGGGATTCGGGATTGAAGAAAAATTTTCGGGACATTTTGAATCCTTAATTTTCTAGTAAAATACATATTTCATGAACTTCGTATATTATTTATTTTAAAAAAAAAAAAAAAAAAAAAAAATATATATATATTAAAAACAAACTTAAATTATTAATTGATCACTATTCATAAAGATCATGTGTTAAAAAACGTAACAAAAAATATAAAAGTCTTATTTTTATCCATATTTGATTATTGATATAAAAAATTAACTATTTCCGATTTGTTCCGAGAATTTCTAAATGAATTTAAAAATTGCCCAAATATATTTTTGAGTTTTCTAAATGTATTTTGAAATTGTCCATATATCGATGTATATTACAATTGTCCAAATAAAATTTTTAAAAACAATTTAAAATTTGATTTGTCCATACGTATTTCAAAATTATATAAATGTGTTTCAAAATTTTACAAATGTAGTTCAAAATATTCTAAATGTGTTTTAAAATTGTCCAAATGTATTTTAAAAATACAATTGGGCAATTGCAACAAAAAAAAATTGGAAATTATTAAGGCCTTATTAAGGTTCACAACTCAACTTAGTTCAATTTCAAATTGGGCAAATTTTAAAATACATTTGGATAATTTTAAAAATGTTTAAAAACATTGGTAAACTTTTAAAACACAATTGGAAATGATGTTTTTCAAACTTTTAAAAGGCGTGTACTTAATACTAAGTTCAAGTAGTTTCTTAAGAATATTAAAGCATCTAATATTGTATCTGCTAAACACGAACGAATTTGGTAAAGATATGATGCAGTTGAAAAACATCTTTCGAACTCAACAAATTATTAAAAAAAAGTATAAATAATGTAAAAATATAAAACAAATCGGGATCCCGAAAATCCCGCGATTAAAAATCAGAAATCCCGGGAATCGGGATTCCCTTAGTCCCGAAAATCCCGGATTTACCGATTGGAAGCCAAGTATGTATGTATGTACCCAGCGCAAAGTGGCGACTTTAGACTTATTTCGTTACAAAAATCATAACTTTTGAAATAATTAGGATATTTTAAAGAATAAAAAATATATTGAAAGAGGATACTTTAGGCTTTAAAATAATGTTTACGACATACAGCTATAAGTACAGGGTGCTCTAAAAATTGCAATCAAAGTAGGATAATTTTTCCGGTATAAAATTAACATGTTGATTTTGTATAAATTTTTTATTTGTATCGTTAATACACATTCATGTATACTTTTAATACTTAAATCCAAGTTAATTTAATTTATATAACTAGTTTAACCTGGTGCGCTTTGCAATGCATATTGTTGAAATCCAAAATACTAGAAAAAATACCATTCTAACATAACATGTTAAGCTAATATTAAATTTTTTATTTATACTATTGAAACACATTTTTGAAATATTTTTAATATTTATATATTAGGGCTATAGATATAAAGTTATTTGTATATATTTTTTAAAATTATTTTTTTTTTTAAATAATATTGACCTTAGATTAATATAACACTTATATGTATAGTACACATATATGCATATATAGCACTAGCTACTTGGGCAATCGGCTATTGTAAAGTATTTAGTTCATACTTTTATATTTAGTCGTGAAATGTATTAATGTAATAATGGAAATATTGTTGAGGATTGGTTCTTTAAGTAAGTTGAGACCATTGCTGGATAGATAATTCGTTTGAACTGTAGTAAGATTAGGACAGGTTGATTACAGGTGTTCTACTGTAATAATAGATCCGCAGTATGCGCAGTTGCTGTTCATTAGATTTTGATGTGTGGTAATGGTGTGGCCCATTCGCAGTCGGGAAAACATTTTTATTTCGTTTTTGCTGATATTTGTTGGGTATATGGGAATTTTTAGATTAGGATTGATTTGAGAGTAGTGAGGGTGACTATAGCTCCTCATGTCTGCAATTCTCCGATTATTTAGTTCATTTGAGATTGTGTTGAGTATATCAAGTTTTTCAGTCCAAAATCATATCCAAAATACTTTTATTTTGCCTTTGAGGTTGGTTAATAAGTCCCGAATTTTATTTATCGCCCTCCAGTTGTTATTTCCTAAATTGTTTACCGCTGATATTGCCGACAAGCTGTCAGAAGAAATTGTGGTCTTTTTCTTAGATTTAATAGCAATAAATGTTGATTGCAAATTTCCAGCTGCCTCCGCAGTAAAGATTGATGTTTATTCGGTTAATATTTATGACGCTAATGTTTTACCATTATGATCTACGACTGCATATGCTGCGTTGAAATTATCTTTGGAAGCAACTGTGAAGAGATACTCCCATACGCGATTTTAAAAGATGATATTATTTTATTTATTTATTTATTCAATAGTTCATTAGCCCCTAAGGCCAAATTAAACCAGAAAATACAATATGGCATTATCATTTTATATTAAAATATATTTGTTTCTATAAATGACTTAATATTTAATAATAATAGTTTATTCCACTTTTTATAATTTTGTCCCATAAAATAAGTAGCCTTGTATTAACAAAACTTCTGAAATCGCATCCAATAAAAGGCCTTACATACAATGCCACACGTGTCCTATACAGAAGACCATAAACATAACAAACATATTATATTGTGTAGTTCCACTATAAATATCCAGACCGTATAAAATAATGGGGAAACACACTGACAAGGCTAAACGCTTTTTTATAATCATTGGCAAAGAAAATCCTTACGTATAATACCTTTTCAAAATAAAAGATATCCTGGCGATGATGTGATTAATGTGTACATCAAACTGAAATTTGTTATCCAAATATAAACCTAGTGATCGATGATATGATACAAATTAAATTAGCTCATACCCAACATTAATATTAACCACCGGATCATGAGTAAACATCATTGCCTACATTTTCAAAGGGTTAATATGCAAGCGATTCTGTTTAGACCATTTAATTGCCATTCGCAACACTTCATTAGCCATATCCCGTAAAAACATCAATCCATTGCCATTGTCATCTAGCAAAAATTGCATATCGTCCGCATAAGTATAACACGTACCATAATCTACTTGATGGAATATATCATCCACATACAACATAAAGAGGATAGGAGCGAATGTAGATCCCTGAGGGACTCCTCTATACGTATTGAGTGTTATCGAAACAGTTCCGTTGGCATCAGTGAACTGACTCCTACCGTCTAAAAATTATCTCATATGTTTTCACGCCGAATTGCCAAATAAAAATTGGTTATTCAGTTTTGATATTAGCAAGTTATGATCAATGAGTCAAATGCCTTAGAAAAATCTAAAGACAATACCAATGAGTTTAATTTTCTGTCCAAGTTATTTCTAAGCTTGTCTACCACATCCACAGTATTATAACCACTTCTAAGCTCTGATTGAAAATTATTTAAGGAAGTTTGATTAGCCCTCAAACGCGCCTCAATTTGAGTTCTTAACAATATCTCCAAAAAATCTAATAAAAAACTGGGTGATTTAACTTTAGGAATAGGAATGATGCGACCTTTTTTCCAAATACTCGGAAAGTTGGAGTATGTTATAATCGAGTTCATTATATAAACTAAGTGACTAGAAATCATCGGAAATACAATTTTTAAAAACTTAATGGAAACACCATAATGACCTAATGCATTTGTTCTAATAGAATTCATTGCACTAAACACCTCCCCTAAATCCACGCTCCTTAAAGAAACCCCTTTGATAAGATCTAATTTATCATTATGAGTGCTAACATGATCAGCATCGACCACTGATGGAAAAAAATTATCAGTACATATAGCACGTCATGCCAGCCCGCGGTTTCGCCCCTTGTTAGGTGGGGCTTTACCAGTGGTTGGTGCGCGACATATGCACTTTTAAGGTCAACGTGAAGGTAGCAGTGCCGAGGGCCTGGGTGGCTAGTTAGTGCAAAAAGAAGCTAATCGTTAATAGCTCCCCTCAGCGTCATGGCAAAGCGCTGTTGTATGGTCTTATGGTTTGAAATAAAAATTCACTTTTTATTTTTTCTAAAATGTTTATACTACTTTATTAGTTGAGGTTGGTCTTAAGACTAAATTTACAAAAATCTTAATTTTAATATCTAGCTTACTGCACCAAACTTTAGAATTCCAAAACAAAGAAAAAAACCAGTTCATAAAAAACAAAGGAAAGACAATAAAAACTGAACACTTGAAATTATTGAGCAATTAATGAGGGAAAAATGCTATCGTGAAACTACAGTGAAAAATTTTTTTAGCTATCAGTTCTCAGTGAATAAAAAAAAATTTAAAAAAAATTAAAAAAAAGTTTAAAAACAAAATAAAATAAATTGTATTGGAGTGATAGTTTGATTGCAACATTAGCTTATTGCGCTTTTATGTAGTAAACAAATTTCTAAAATTCTGCCACCACGTCTTTGAAAAGCTTCATAACTCCTCAGGCAATCGACCTGTTTTTGGCATTTTGTTGAACAATACACATATAAGTTTGTGCCTCTTTAAACGGAAATTGACCTTAAAATTAATTTTGTATCTTTAATATTCGAATTATGAGAATTACTTACATAAATGTTTTGTTCCCCAGCATAACTAAAGGGAGAAATTCAGAGGGAAAAGTGAGCTATCGATTCTGCTTGGTCAGATCAATACAATTACTTTGTTGTTGTATATACAAAAAAATGTCAAAGACTTGGTTCTGTTAATCATTTCAAGTGTTAATACCCTTGGTTAAATGATAATGCTTATGGAGCATAATGTGGTTTAGTGTTACAATAAAATAATTTTTAATACTAAAAAAATTATTTAAGTGAAAATACACATTGATTGTTTCAAGTGCCAATGAACTTCTACTTCTTATTTAAATATTACGCAATGATTTCCTCGACATTAACGTTTGGTTGCCACCACCTGGATAACTATCTTGCCGCGATGTGGTGGCTTAAGTGTCGGCTGTGGTGTCTGTCTTGGAACTTGAATCCGGACAGTTGAGTCGGAACAAGTTTAAAGGCAGACGCTTTAAGGCCAGCATGACCAAGGGTTATCCATTCCTCATCCTATTCCCTTCACCTACATTCCTTCCCCCCCCCCCCCCTTGTTATTCCCACTTCCCCCACTTTTAAGGTCAAGGTGGTTGATAGCAGTGCCGAGGACCTGGATGACTAGTTAGTGGTTAAAGAAACTAGTCGCGAACAGCTTCCCTCTGACGCTGATGGCAAAGGTCAGTTGTAATTCTAGCCTAGTCCGTGCAAGCCGTCACTGCGCGAGATGGTCCTTTGTATACGTGCATACTCGTGGGATTGGAAACTGGACGATTTCAAGATAAAACAAAATACGGACATAGTGACAGAAGTTGGTGCAGGGAGTATCACTGACAACTCAACAGGCCCATTGTCAGATTCAGACTCGGATCTGCTGGGTGCTCACAGGGATATTCTGCTGCAAGAAAGTCAGTTAATGACAGAACTGACAGATACCAACTGGATGGGCTCGACAATGGACTCACTGACACGCTCTGGGGCCTCGGAAAGACTCGGTGATTTGACCTTGGACTCTGATGATGAGCACGAAATAGCTATGATTTCGGCTCATGGTCAGGACCAGAGGGTTGAACCAGCGACTTTTGTGGCCACATTCGAGACAGAGAGCAAATTGGCGAGTACATCGAAATCCATTGTTCGGCAGGATGTGACAGAACAGGTCACATCGGAGAGCCGATCGAATCTAGGAAAAGCCAAGAGTGGTGGGAGAGTCTCTTTAGCCTTTCTAGAAGAGATAGCTAAGAAAGACTCTTCACTGCACGATGGGCGGGATAGGCATTTGCTGAGGATGCACCGGAAGAACACTGCTGGATTCGAAAGAATCCACGGTTCTTTCGATGTCATCCTAGGGCTTCCCTATCCTGCGGGGTATACAGCAGAGGCTGCTGAGGAATCAAAAATTATCAGTAAAGACAAAGGATCCTCACCAGATTCTGCTGGCGTATCCTCTTACAAGGAAGATAGAAGGAAGGAGGGTAAGAGTTCACCACCCAGCCCTCTAAATGGTGACAGATTGGTCACGGTTAAGGGAGCTAGGCCTATGGACGAATTACCCACAGTGGACCAAGAGTCTCTCAGGAAGTTGAAGTCGATGAGTGGGGTTGCGATATTTGGGTTGGGGTCTATCAGTTTTAGGTTTCCCAAAAATGATGGACCCTAAGAGGCTGAATGTGGTGCAGATAAACCTGCATCACTGTGAAGCAGCCTCAACCGAATTAGTAACTCACCTCATCGATAACAACGTGGACGTAGCCTTAATCCAAGAGCCCTGGATCAACAACAACCGGGTAGTTGGATTAAAGGCCACGGGATATACACTGTTCGTACCCCACACGGATGAGAAGGTTCGGACTTGTATAATGGCAAGAAATGAGCTCAAATTTATGTTGTCTCATTCTTTCAGCAATGGAGACCTCACGGTTGTTACAGGTGAAGCTATGGACAAAACGGTCCTAGCACTGGCATCGGTATACTTACCATATGAGGCTACCGATCCACCTGGTGTGAAAGTACGTGAGTTGGTGGAGCACTCGAGCAGAAGTGGCTCGAGACTGGTACTAGGTTGTGACGCTAATGCACACCATACCCAATGGGGAAGTACCGACATCAACAAAAGGGGTGAGTCTATGTTTGATTTTATTATTGCTAGCAATCTTTACATCTGTAATAGGGGGAATACGCCAACATTCAGAACTAGAGATAGGGAGGCAGTAATAGATGTAACATTGACGAACTATAGAGACTTAGTAGATGATTGGAGGGTGGCTTTGGAATTTTCCTTCTCTGACCATGGTCGTATATCCTTTAATCTAAACTTCGAAAAGTCAAAAAGGCGTCCTTATAGGAATCCAAGGAGGACGAATTGGGATACCTTCTCGGGATTGGTGAATAGTAACCTTAGAGTTACACACGATTGGGGGTCGACTTCGGCCGGCGTGGAGCACATGGTGGGTACCTTTACGGAGGTGTTAACCAGTAGCTATGAGCGATCTTGTCCGTTAAATTTTCCGGGTAGGCGCTCGCAACCGAGATGGTGGACAGGTGAGTTGAGGACTCAAAGGCCCACTGTCAGAAGGTTATTCAATAGAGCGAAGCATACGCGTAGGGATGAGGACTGGAGTAACTTTAGGATAAGTTATAATAGGTACAAGGGAGATATTAGAAGGGCTAAAAGGGACTCGTGGATCAAATTTAGCGAGTCAGTTGAATCTGTGAATGAGATGTCCAGGTTCAGAAGGATTTTATCCAAGGACCCTGTGGTCCCGGGATTTATTCAGAGACCGGACGACTCATGGACAGAATCTAGCTCCGAATCTCTCTGTTTGCTTATGGAGACTCACTTCCCGGGTTGTGTGGATCCGGGAACTGGGGAACAGGTGGGGTGTGGTAACCCCGTTTATGGATCAGGCTCGGGGGGTGAGATAAGAGAGGCGGTGGGGGATATCATCACCTTGGATAAGGTTACATGGGCGGTTAATACTTTTGGGTCTTACAAATCGGCAGGACCAGATGGTATATTTCCGGCTATGCTACAGAATATCCAGGGATCATCACTCCTATTGCTGGTGGAACTATTTAGGGTATGTCTGCTAAATGGCTACATTCCTAGAGGGTGGAGAGAGGTCAGGGTTATCTTCATACCTAAGGCAGGTAGAACCGGTCACTCTAAACCCAAGGATTTTAGACCTATCAGCCTATCGTCTTTTCTTGTGAAGACATTAGAAAGACTGATTGATCTACATCTGAGGACGAAGATTGACGCCGGCATCATCAGCGGCGCTCAGCATGCCTATCTTAAGGGTAGGTCTGTTGAGAGTGCGCTTCATGATGTGGTGGGTTATATAGAACGGGGATTGCGAGACAAGGAATACACCTTGGCGGCTTTCCTGGATATAGAGGGGGCCTTTAATAATGTGAAAATAGAGGCCATAAGGCAGGCACTGAGTGATTTAGGGGTTTCGTTATTCTTGGTCGAATGGATAACTCTGATGCTTAGCAGCAGAGTTATTCACTCGGACTGGGGAAACGAGCGCTTAAGGAAACTCGTGACTAGGGGGACACCACAAGGGGGAGTTCTCTCTCCCTTATTGTGGCTCTTGGTTGTCAATGTCGTTCTGGGACGTTTTGACAGGATAGGTCAGAAGGTCGTCGACTACGCGGATGATGTAGTTATATTGGTATCGGGCAAGTTTCTGCCGACAATTAGCGATGTCATGCAAGGGGCGCTGGGCGAACTGTCAGCATGGGCGACTGATAAGGGCTTGGGAGTTAATCCGGAGAAGACAGAATTAATTCTTTTCACTAGGAGGTACAAGGTGGAGAATTTTAGGCTGCCGGTACTAGGGGGAGTAGAGCTTAGGCTATCTGATAGTGCTAAGTATCTAGGAGTTTTTCTGGACAGTAAGCTGTCCTGGAGGAGGAATACTCAGGAGAGACTAAAGAGGGGTCTCAATGCTTTCTATGCTTGCAGATCGTCGATAGGTAGGAGTTGGGGACTCCGGCCGTCAGTTGTGGGATGGCTGTACACTTCGGTGGTTAGACCCATTCTTACGTATGGATGCTGTGTTTGGTGGGAGGCATTGAAACTAGCTAGTCGGAGGGACCTTCTGTCTAAGGCTCAGAGGTGTGCTTCGATCGGCATGACAGGTGCCTTGGGAAGTACCCCTCAGGCGGCTCTGGATGTTATTCTTCATCTTCTGCCTATAGAGCAGTATGTGAGGGAAATGGCAGCAAGGAGCATTCTTAGGCTGAGGGAGCTAGGACTGTTAGGAAATTTCACGGAGGGTCACTCGCGGATCTTGAGTGAAATTAGTACTAGTGGTTATCACCTAGGCTCGCCCGGCTCTACGGATTATTTGGTCACTAGGGTCGATTTTGGGCGTCTGCCAGAGGTGATATTGCCTTCTAGGGAGAGCTGGTCAGGGCAGGGCAGATTGTATAGGGGATTTGCTATTTTCACTGATGGCTCGAAGATGAAGGGCACGGGTGCGGGGGTCTACATTGAGGATCTGGATATCAGAAAGTCATATAGACTTCCCGACGACTGCAGTGTATTTCAGGCGGAGGTTCTGGGGGTTCTCAGGGCCGTGGAATTGGTAGGAGCTAACATTGCCAAGGGCTCGGAGGTCACTATATATGTGGACAGCCAGGCGGCTCTTAGGGCCTTGAAGGGCTGTTATGTGAACTCCAGGCTAGTGGACGATTGTAGGAGGGCTCTAGGAGTAATCTTAGGGAATTATGTTGTGAGGCTCTGCTGGGTACCGGGTCACTGCAACATCACCGGCAATGAGATAGCTGATGAGTTGGCAAGACTGGGCTCGGAAATGGAAGATCCTGACAGTTTGCAAGTGGTCAGGCCTCCAATGGGCTTCTATTTTGGGAGAATTAGGGAATGGATTCTGAACAGGACTAATCGGGCTTGGCAGGGCCGAACGGACTGCCGAGTATCGCGCACGCTGTGGCCGATGCTTAGTAGGTCAAATTCGGACGCGCTGCTGGGTAAGAGTAGGGCCTGCGTCAGGACCATGATAGGTATTATCACGGGCCACTGTATGATAGGCAGAATGGCGGTGAGAATGGGGTCTGGCTTATCGGATATATGTAGGCTGTGTGAGGACCCAGAGGAGCTGGAGACTGTTGAGCACTTTCTGTGCCACTGTCCCAGGCTACAGAACAGCAGGCTGAGGTGGCTAGGTAGCAGATTCCTGCACGAATTGGGAGATGTCTCGGGCTGCGGGCTCGAGAATCTTACGGGATTCGTAATGGGAATGACCTGGTTGCGCGGCAGGAGGCTGGGAAACATGTAGGGCAGTTTTTCCTGTTTGGTAAGGTTGTGTTTTGCTTGTTCTGTCCGATTTCTTATCTTCCACTATCTTCCTTCCCTGTGCTTTCACCATTAACTTCTCCTACTCTGTCACACTAGATATCTTTCTCTTCTTTCTTTCTTTGTTTCACTAAATAAAGGCATCACAATGGACCATAATGGTCTCTGGGTGAGGGTGTGAAGTTTGCTTCACACCAGCCTTTCTAACCTAACCTAACCTAACGTTTGGTTGTGTATGTGGGAGTACATACGTAACTCCTCCCCCTCCAGATGAAGGATTCTCCTGAATTCTTCGGTTTGGTGTCTTGCATTTATCATACAATATAATCCCTAATATTATTACTATTATAATACTATTATGCTTTAATATTAATATGCTATTATAATTGGTGGTACACTATAGTATATAATCTTATTATTATATTTGATTTCTTCTATCTTTTTTAAATTTTGAACAGTAGTGAGTTTCATTCCTCTATTGTAAATGCAACATTTCGAAATTTGGGTATGGTTATTTTATCTAAATATATTTTATTATTGTTAGAAAAATTTTGATTTGCTATTTTTAAAGAACAAGTATTGTAATTTATAAGGAAATTTTCATTTAAACTATTATTTGTATTATTACAATCATTAGCAATTGTTTTATTTTTAGCATTTTTTATAACGATTATTTGATCATTTACATTTACAATTTCCGCATTTTCATTTGTTATTAGTTTACATGATTCGTTTAGCGTACAATGTTTTGATAATTTGCATTCACTTAAAAATGTGTTATACATATATGTTTTATTTTTATAATGAAATATATCTTCTATTTCTGCTTTTATCTCTTTGTTTAGGTTTGTTACTGGTATGATAGTTATAATCTGTATAGTTGCAAAAGCTTTTGGTATCTTAATTACAAAGATTAATTCATTATCCCTTTGAAGGATGGCAGTTCTTAAATATTTAATTTAACTTATATCTATATCCTAGTCGTTTATTTCCTGTTTTGTCAAGATACTGGCATCACTTAGTCCGTTTTGTGCTGCTGTAATGTTACCCTGTATATGTTCTATGTGGTTTCTTATTGTTGTTAAGATCAGTATTCGTTCAAGGTATATTTTTTTTCTCTCAGTATTTATTTATTGAATCTTCATATATAAAATATGAACTAACAATAATTAAGCAAATCTTATCCTAATATTTGCTTCATGTCCTACCAGTGACAGACAAAAAAAATATTTCGTCATCACGGTTTCTGTTTACATATGTAGGTGTTTATCGCTCCTGATTGGGTGAGTGCTGCAGTGTCTCTTCTTCTTAAGCGAGTTTGGCCGCCATAATTTAAAATATTTCGAGCTAATGGATTTGGGTGCAGTTCCAGACTTTTTAAATATTTTACTGCATATTTCGTTATCATAGTTTTTACTAATGGCACATTGAGATCCTTGTGGATATTTGAGTTTTTGACGTACCAGGGGGCGACTGTGATAATTCGAAGAAGTTTATTTTGGCGCCTTTGAATTTTTTCGATGTTAGAAGCCGAGGCAGTGCCCCATAACTGAATACCGTAGCACCAAATTGGCTTTAAGATAGAGTTGTAAAGTAGAAGTTTGCAATCGAGGCTGAGAACAGAATTTCTTCCAATAAGCCAATTTATTTGAATTGCTTTTAGTTTCATTTGAGTTAATTTAGCTTCTATATACAATTTCTACGTTAAACGCCGATCTAGATGTATACCGAAGTATTTTACATGCGAGTGTTGGGGTATTATTTGATTATTGATTTTAATAGGGGGCATGTTTCCCGACGCACTGTGAATATAATATGTGCGCATTTTTGCTCATTGATCTTTATCGTCCATTTTTTTAACCACCTTTCCAGTTCAAATATATGGTCCTGTAAGTAACGAGATGTTTCTTGACAGTTTGCGTGTACGCTTAGAACAGCTGTATCGTCCGCAAATGTTGAGGTATGGGTATAGCTATTGGTTAACATGTCCGAAGTATAAATTAAGTATAATAGAGGGCCTTCTTTGATAATAAATTGACGACCGACTAAGTAGCTTTCTAACAGCTTGTGTATGTTTGCAGGTAAGTTTTGCTGCAATTTCAGTAGCAATCCTTCATGCCAGACTTTATCGAAAGCTTGGGACACATCGATGAAGAGTGCTGAGCAATATTTTTCTTCTTCAAAGGCTTTTCTTATGACATTTACTATACGATGAGTTTGTTCAATTGTGCTATTTTCCACTCACGACCACATTTAAATCCATTTTAGAGATTGTATTATACAGAACACAACCCTTTGGTGTTAGGAGCTGTGACCCCCCGAAGGTATGTTTATCGTTGTAATCGCCAGCGGCTAGGAAACAGGGTCCGAATGATTTAAAAATATTATAATATTGGCTGTCTGATATCTATCTCGAGGGTCCTTGGTATCATATAATATATAACCATTGATTTTAAACGTATTTCTTGAGGTCAAATGAGTTTCAGAAACCATCATTACATCCATTTGTTTACTTTTAAGAAAGTATTCTAGTTCATTTTTATGTTCGCAAATGCCGTTTGCGTTCCAAAAACAAATTTTTGAACAATTCATGGCTTGTTAAGTACAGCTTGCAATAACATCGATTGCATTCTTAACATTTCCTGCATCATATTACCCATTGTGTTCGTAAAGTTAGTTACTGTTTGCACTAGTGTTTCCATGGTTTTTTTTATACGACTTAAATTAGAAACTGGAGTCTCATCATTATTTGGCAAATCACCTTGCATTGGCATATGGTTTGATTTTAGGACGTTAGCGTAGGATGTTCTGTTATTACTAGGCTGCGGTACCTGAATGTCATTAGCGTTAACTTGATTTGTTACCTGCATTTGAGAGGGATTAGGTTTCGGTCCAACCAAGCGCTTGACTTTAGAGTATACAGGGCATCCTCTATAGTTGACAGTGTGACTACCACCAGACCTATCGCAGAGAGATGTACCATGCAATACCCTACATACAACGCAAACAGGGGTTAAATGGCAGAATGCCTTAGTGTGACCAAATTCTTGGCAGTTTAAACATTGCACGGGACCATTCCTTTTGTGCGGCTCCTCTATCGTTATTTTACAATACAGGAAATATTTAAGACTGTAGATGCGATGCGTTTCGTTTTTTTTTTAAGTGGCTGGGGATTTATTCTCTATTTTTAATATTTACATTTTTTTATTTTGAAGCCCTTCACTTCTAAAAACGTTTTTATCGCACATGGGTCTACGCATGAGTCAATGCCCTTTATCACTACCTGAAGACCTTCACTGCTCTTCAGTTGGTGTGTATAAAAGTTTTTATTTAGTGCTTCTTATTTAGTTATAACTTTACGAAAATCATCTTCACGATTGACTTGTATTTCCGTCTCATTTATACTTTCACGCTTTGTTGCGGCGTGGTAAAAAGAATTTTCACCTATTACCGAGATCAAATTCTTTATTAATTCACTTGAGTTTTGCTCTCTAAGATATATCGGGGGTGGCTTAAAAGATTTGATAACGTTTTGTGCTTCCGAGGATTCCTCGTCCAAAATTGCAAAACGATTTTGTGAACTTATTCTATCAGCTGTACCCTCTTTTAAAACTTTTGGGACCGAAGCAACTGCAGAAGAGGTTGGGCTGCGACCCCGTTTAAGTACTGTTATGTACCTATCAATACCAACTTATACTTAAGGCTTTTGACCACTTTTTACCTGTGATACTGAGTTTTCCATTATGCCTGATTTGGGAGTAATCTTTTCATCACTTATTAAAATGGTTTTTGCAGGTTTTATATTTTTTATTGTATCGAAATCAACTGTATTATTAGACCCAGAAAGTGATACTGAGTTTTCTATTATGCCTGATTTTGGATTAATATTTTTATCACTTATTAAAATTGTTTTGCCGCTGAGGCATCGCTTGCAGGTTCAATATTTTTTATTGTATTCAAATCAACCGTATTATTAGACACAGAAGGTGATACTGAGTTTTCTATTATGCCCGATTTGGGGTTAATATTTTCATTACTTATTAAAATTGCTTTTGCCGTTGACGCAATGATTGCAGATTTTATATTTGTTAGTGTATCAACTGTATTATTAAATACAGAGGGTGAGAGGGATCGCGTGCAAGTAATAGGTTTACCCGTTAGGTATTTGCTATCATCGATTCTTTTTTTTTATTTCTGCATTTGTTTCGTTAACACTCAATGTGATATATGCGTTTCTATCATTCTGTTTTATTGTTTTTGCATTATTTGCACTCATAAGCTTTTTTTTTTTACTTTTCTGTTTACAGTTGTGCTCTTCTTATTATTTATTGTTTATCAACACCGAGAACAAAAACAAAAAATATTTTTGCTCAAAATATATGTATGTACATACATATATTTTTTTTCTTTTTCTTATATTGTCGTTTTTTTAATTTATTATAAAAAATAAACCGCATGCCGAGCTTAGAGAACACGTCTATCTTCAACGAGCGCGACCGACAGAATGCTAAACTGTAGGGGCGCTTGTAGCGGGTTTTTATCGTTAAATCATATTATTGCTGTCTGGTTACTCAAACTGTATGCTACTAAACTAACCACCTCTGAATTTTGACATATGAACAGAATAGACGTTATGTTTGCATTCCAGGCAAAAGTCAAGTGCAAGGGATTTAATACGCTAAATTAGCTGTATCCTTCCATTATTGCATCAGACCATCTAACGTATTTAAGCAGAAGTTTCGGGAACAGCACGCTATTTTGTGAACACCATTTTATAGCATCAGACGGTCACCGTAGTATTGAAACGTGTTGTGGTGAAACGTGGTAGTGGCAGTAACAGCGGCGTTTGCTCCGTAAGAAAATTGTGCATAGTTTGTGGTTCACCACCAGTTTAAATTATACAATAACCTGGGACTGGTCCTTTGACACACGATTACGGAAAATATTTGGTAGCTTTATTGTAATGTAAGTTGTACGAAGTGATCTGAATTGCGCACGTTCTTATGGGCTCTCTTATGTTTTTTATTATAGACCTAAATCGTTAGCTTTGGTTGGTTATCTAGCACCAAGGAGTTTCGTGTACGGGAATCGTTAGCCAATCTCCCGTTTAATTGGCGCTAGGCAGGAACGAAGAAATCCTCGTGATCCATCGAAGGCAATAAATCCTGGGGGAACACCAGGAAGAATTTACACAAATTTGCTCCTCTAGCGTTCATAGTATCTGCCCGGCCGGAAAATATAAGCCTTGGCTTGTGGTGGTGTTACAAAACAAATAATTAAAAAAAAAAATTGCGAAATTTGATAATAAGTGACAATTGTGAACTGTGAAAAATAGAAGCTAAAATTGTATATAAAAATAACCCGCACGAGTACGGGACTAGAATTACTTAACGTCTAATTAGCCTTATATCACAATTGTCCTATATCACACGTTATCACAGATCGTATCGTATACAAAGTTTTCCCAAATTCGAAGTACAAAGTAAAATTTTCTATTAGTTTAAATATTGGTTGCCTAATGACCTTAGTGTCCAAGAAAAATCATATAAGGTCTATCTGAAATCATAAAGTTTTGTTAATCGTATCAAAAGAATTTTCTTATCAGAATTTTCATTTTGTTTTAGTATTAAATGGAAAAATTTAATAAGGCTGTGATCTAAAGTTTGTGCGGGTTATGGAAACAAAGACAGCCTAAGTATCAGGTGTAACCAAACCAAATCAACAGGTGAAAATTCAAACGTAACCTTTAAAATGGTCGAGTGTTTTTTTGTTTGTTAATTTTGTCTATTTGAAAAGATGGCATACGTCACACGGTAAAAACCAAAAACAACTTTCAGCTTTCTAGACGCAACCGACAACTTATTCATCACCAACGTATCACATCATGAAAGATCTTTCATCGTGGGATCCTGATGATCGTAAGTTTAGTTAAATTATTTACCACTGGTTTGTTTAAAATATTTGTCATTTCCAAACCCCCATCGATTGCTGGTCATGTATGGAACATAAAAGTAATCTACGAGGGTTGTGGTTACAGTCTTATACGTACCTATACATTTATCAAGGTAGAAAAATTTTAATAAAACTAAAGGTAGCATTAAGTCTTGTACCATAACATTTTTAAACTAACTCTATTCTTATAATTAACGTATGCGTACACAGAAACAAATTTACACCCCTATGTATCTCAATAAAGTTAAATTTTTTTTTTTTGTGAATTCGATAAGCTTCAAGTAAAGGCAGTCAAAGATCCAATTTTAGAATCCGGTTGTTAATTTGAAATAAGGAATTACAGTTTAAAGTAAATTTCAAATGTGAAAGTACAATTTTCGTTTTGTCAAGACGTAGGGAATATGCATTTGCGTAATTAATAAGCAAGTTAATTTTTTTCTGTGTATACATAAATTTGTCCTTGGTATCCGAACGGGATGCACCCTTAACTATTTACCAGGCTGAATTTTTTTTCTTATGCGCACACCTTTTAGAAGGTTGGGTCGAAGTTAAAGGAGGGAAAAACGAATAAATTAATTTGAGTCATAAGTAGGATATTAATAAAATCTTAATAAATAACGTTGAATTAGTAACTATGTAAACGTATTTTCCGCCCCGTGTATTGAAAATAAGTTAGATTTATTTCTAGTAATAAAATTGTAAGTTATGAGACAACTTTTGAATTCTTTATACAATAAAAGTAAGATGAATTGGTAAATTTCAATGTTTTGATTTCTGGCGAAGGCTAGGGTATGGTGATTCTCGTTTGGATCATGTACCAGGATATCGCTTTTAAATACATGCTCATGGTTGGGAGGGGAAGTAGGTCTACCATCCGCACCTACAAAACAAGTCAAATCCCGTCACAATTACGCAATTGTTTCTTCCGCTTCGGTATTGGTTCTCGGAAAAAACCCCCTTTAAGTAGCACGTACAAATAAAATAAGAATCTGTGCACAACTACGTCCAATGTTCATTTCGAACAGCCTGCAAGACCCATCCCACTAGCCGACGGGACCCAGCCGGAAGTAGTACGTGCATGGGCTGACGAAAGGTGAACATATATCAACTTTTTTTTTGCAACCCTTCTAGGTTGTATGCTACAGATAATAATTTTTGGCGCCCAACGTGGGGCCCACACTATTGGTGGTCGATGTAAAAACACTAATTTTTTTTTTATAGTGTGTGCTCCTGAACTAATTTAATTTTTCGATTTTTTTATCTTTTCTTTCCTTGGCATAATTTTTCTTTTTTTTTCTTTCTTTCTATACAATACTCTGTAGTGGGAAATGTAACAGTAACGTTTCCCGACGCACTGTTTACCAACTGTAGACTATTTATTCGCCTTCTATCTGCTGTGAAAAGGTTTAACCGCGTATTCATATTAGTTTTCCTTGGAAATACTGGCGTTTGGATTTTTTAGCTAGGCCCCGTCCGTCTTACTTCATGTGACTTTAGGTAATACTTTTTTTCCTGTGGTATTAGTTAAGTTTCGGAATGATTAGTTGGTATAAACTTTCACTAT
Organism: Pollenia amentaria; assembly: GCA_943735925.1. Classification (NCBI taxonomy): domain Eukaryota; kingdom Metazoa; phylum Arthropoda; class Insecta; order Diptera; family Polleniidae; genus Pollenia; species Pollenia amentaria. Next base: position 123,075,703 of record OX031006.1, on the reverse strand, counting down.
TACCGACTTAACTTCATCATTTCAAACGATATCCAATTAACTATTTCTATCTATTTTCTTCTGTTTCAAGCTTTTAGTGCCATTACTATTGCGTTAATTGTTTCGGGTTAGTTTGACTAGTATTAATTTATTTTTTTTTGCCTTACCCTGGATTTCTGCCATTAATCAAGCCAGTTATTGTATAGTCTTTCTAATTAATTTTTTTTTACTTTTTATCACCTAAGACAGTCAATTGAGAAAAAAAACAAATTTTTTTTTGGTTTTTGTTTAATTTCGGAATTTTATTTTCTCGTTTTTAATAAGCTAATGAACGCGTTTTCTTAGCGATTTTTATTGAATTTGATTTTTCTCTTATGATTTTTCATCCCCTGGTGTTTTCTAAAAGTGTCAACCAGTAAATTTTTTTTAATTTTTGGCTTAACAAAGCCTCAAAACGACGGGTCGTGCTTGACAAAATACGCCAAAACCAACCCCACGTGTCCTATCTGTAAAATCAGTTTGTCTGTAGGAACGCCTAAGCCATCTCAATACCCACCACCACTGATAACTCGGTCTAATGTTCAGCGTCCAGTGAACTTTGACCCGACTCTGGAATGTTCTACTTTAACTTCGGACTCTGTCGTAGGGAATAGCGAGCATAAAATATTACGGGATAGCTCAAAGGGAATCCAGAGTTTAATTAGCAAAATTATAAAAGAACAACAGGAGGAATTGTTGAGTGTCCTTAGCCAACAATTAAAATTTATGATGGATACACGAATTCAATCCATTACTGACCGATCGAATCCCTCTAACGTCGCGTCAAAACTTATCGAAAGAGCTTTTTCAGTGAACAACTCTCAAAATAATGCGAATTCCCCACCTCTCGATCGTGCAGCCCCTTTAGAAAATCAAACGTTAGAACATCTTTTGGGCTTGAATAACTTTACCCCTAGTTAATTGCCTACAGGCCAGGTAACTCGTCCCGGAAATGGGTTCCGAAATGAAGTATCGAACTTTTATGACCTGAGACCAGAGAAAGTCGGATATACCATCCACAATTGGCGGATTAAATTTTCGGACGATTCGAAAGGTATGTCAGTGGAAAATTTTTTATACCGCGTAGAGGCGTTGACTAGCCAAACCTTGCATGGTAACTTTAGTCTATTATGTGATCATATATCCATGTTGTTTGAATCCAAGGCCAGCTGTTAGTTTTGGAGGTACCATAAACTGACTCGTGTTATAGTTTCGCCGGATCGTTGTACTGCTTTGCGTAGGCAATTTAAAGATTCCCGTACCGACGTAGACTTACGTGAAATGATACGTGATAGAAAACAAAAGTTGAATGAGAATTTGGACGATTTTTATGAATCGATTGTTGAAGTTTCTGATCGATTGACCGACCCGCTGGATGATAAAGTTCTAATAGAGATATTGCACACCCTTGCACACAACGGCTGCCGTACAGCGCAAACATGTGAATGAGATTGTAGAAGGGGAAGAAAATCCTCTTACTCAAGAGGAAAAATCTGCTATAGATCTGACGTGCTGGAACTGTGAGTGAACTGGACATCGATGGCATGACTGTTTAGAAGAAAGGCGAGTATTTATGGTTGTGGTCAACCAAATGTATTTAAGCCGAAATGTGGTAAATGTAAGCAAAAAAAGTCCAGTCCAGTGTACTGAACAGTGCATGCAAACCATTGAGTCCGACCTCCTCCAGTACAAGCTCAGACAGAGTAATTCGCAACCGCTCGATTCAGACCACTCACCTAATGTTTTACAAACTTATAACAATCCAGGAACTATTAGTGCCCATGAACAGTTATTTCAACCAAATACAGATACTTCTAGGGAACATTTGACGTTTTCTAAAAACAAGTTTTCATCCTCTCAGACTGAGTCAGCCCCAACCGAGGGTAAACCTGATTTGGCCGTTAAAATTGTCAGTAACACGCCTGCAACACGCAAGGAGAATCGTTGTCCAAATGTTAGCTTGCCACCCCAAAATGGTAAAATAAATCATCCGCCCACCTATTTCAAACCATTCCACATTCGTTTAGTCGAGTACAATACTAGAAGGGCTCAACTTTTCACTCAATCTTTACAGTCACCTAAGAAAAGTCGTTCTAATAAACGTTTGAGGAACTATTGGCGTAACGTAAGAAATACTAGACGAAATCTTTTTAGAATCTAAGGGGGAATATAAGAAAATGAAATCTCTCGTTAAAACAGCTGATGGAAAATCGCAGGGAGTTGTTGGGTACGTTAAAACGGAAATTACTTTCAGAGGTATTACGAAACCAATCTGCTTATATATAGTGCCTACTTTGGCTCAAGATCTTTATTTGGGTATTGATTTTTGGCAATGTTTTAATCTTCTACCTCAAGGCCTTATATCCGAACTTGGTTTACCTGGAGTCTCACCACCTATTCCCGACACATCGGATCAACGTTCGTTGTCTGATATTAAGAAACATCGGTTACAAAGGGTAATAGATACTTTTCCCTCGTTTAGAATGCAAGGTCTCGGGCGAACAAATATCGTGTCACACGTAATTGACGTGGGTGAAGCAACCCCGATCAAACAAAGGCATTTTCCAGTTTCTCCTGCCATAGAAAAATTAGTCTTCGCCGAATTAGATAAAATGTTGGAAATGTACGTGATTGAGGAATCGGACAGTGCGTGGTCGTCTCCTGTTGTTTTAGTTCGAAAGCCCGGGAAGGTTCGGCTACGCCTGGACTCTCGCAAGGTCAACTCGGTCACTGTCAAGGATGCATATCCTTTGCCGAATATAGACGGAATTTTGAGTAGGTTGCCCAAGGCCGAGTTCATCACGAGCCTCGACCTGAAAGATGCCTTTTGGCGAATTCCGCTTGACAAGTCATCGAAAGGTAAGACGGCGTTTTCTGTACCCGATCGGACCTTATACCACTTCAAGGTCATGCCTTTTGGGCTATGCAACGCGGCTCAGACCATGTCTAGGATCATGGATAAGGTCGTGCCTGCGGAATTGAAGACTTGAAGTATTCGTTTATCTGGATGACTTGTTGATCGTGTCGGATAGCTTCGATAGACATTTGGAGGTTTTAAAGATCATCTCGCAACAAATAAGTTCTTCCGGTTTGACTATTAATATTGAAAAATCTAAGTTTTGCGTACGAGAAGTCCGCTATCTAGGCCACTTAGTAGGTAATGGGGTAATTCGGACAGATCCAGATAAAATTTCGGCCATCATAGGGTTCGCGACGCCAAGATCTTTCAGGCAAATCAGACGATTTTTGGGTATGTCCCGTTGGTACCGGAAGTTCATCATGAACTACGCCTCTCTGACTTGGCCATTAACGGATTTGTTGAAAGCCAACCGAAAATTCAAGTGGACCGACGAAGCCCAAAACGCTTTTGATAAACTAAAGTCCATATTGACTACCGCCCCAGTGCTGCTTCACAGCCTTTCTTTATACACTGTGATGCAAGCAGCACTGGAATAGGAAGTGTGTTGGTTCAGAAAACTGCGCAAGGCGAGGAGTTTCCGATGCCATTTATGTCGAAGAAACTAAACCAAGCCCAACGTAAATACTCTGTAACTGAACAGGAATGCTTAGCAGCAACGCTAAGCGTTAATAAATTTCGGGCATATGTGGATGCCGTGAGTTTACTGTTATAACGGATCATGCCTCCTTAAAGTGGCTCATGACCCAAACAGACCTGAATTCGCGGTTGGCACGATGGTCTCTGAAACTGCAGGGATTCCAGTTTAAAATAGAACATCGGAAAGGAAGTCAGAACGTGGTTCCTGATGCGCTTTCGCGTACAAACGTTGACGATTTGTCCGAACTTATTGGTTTGTACCTGTTCGCTTTAGATGATTGTGGAGTTTTCATAGATTTGAAATCTGAACATTTCAACAGTACCTCAAACATCGAACTACTTGAACGCGTTAGGAAAACTATAGACATGACACCTAAATTGAAAATTGTAGACAATTACTTATATCGACGTACAGAACACTGCACCGGAGAACAGTTGCAAGATGATTTAATATGGAAACCTTGGATCCCCAAAAAAAATGGTAGAGGAGGTGCTTCAAAGGGCTCACGATGGCCCACTGTCTTCACACGGGGGTATAAATAAAACGTTGGAACGCATCAGACGTTTTTACTTCTGGCCAAATTTGGTAAACGATGTCAAAAATTTTTGTGAAATATGCAAAGGCACAAAGCACCCTAACTTTGTAATGCGTCGATAGCTGGATAAAAATTCGGAAACACAGCGGTTTTTTCAAAAGCTGTATATAGATTTTTAGGGCCTTATCCCAGGTCGAAGTCTGGCAACATTGGGATCTTCATAGTGCTGGACCACTTCTGTAAATATTGCTTTTTAAAACCAGTTAGGAAATTTACCACCGACATAATTGCTAAATATATGGAACAGGAACTGTTTCACACCTACGGCACTCCTGAAACCATTGTTTCCGACAATGGATCTCAATTCAAGTCCACCCAATTTAACCAACTTCTTCGAGCTTATGGGGTTCACCATGTGTATACCGCTATTTACTCGCCCCAAGCAAATGCATCTGAGCGCGTCAATCGTTCTGTGCTAGCGGCAATCAGGGCATATATCAAAAACGACCAAATCAATTGAAATGAATACCTCAGCATTATTAGTTGTTCCTTGCGTTCAGCAGTGCATGCTTCCATAGGTACTGCACCTTATTACATGGCGTTCGGACAACACATGATAACTAACGGCAATACATATGAACTACTTCGTAATTTGGAGATGTTGAAGGATAGATCGGTTAGGTTTAATAGGGAGGACCCATTCAATGTTATCAGAGGTAGAGCTACAAAGAATATGTTAAAGCGGCGGGAGCGTAACGAAAGGGGGTATAACATAAGGTCACGGGAAGTAAGCTATACAATAGGTCAGTAGGTGTTTGCACGAAATTTCAAGCCAAGCTGTTTCAATTGCACCACTGTTTTTAAAGGCAAGGGTCAGGGGGAAAAAAGGATCCTGCTACTATTAGCTTGAACACCTAAATGGGAAATTCCTTGGCACCTATCATGCCAAGGATATGCGGCAATAGGCCTGACTTAGAGGACGATGGGGGTTTTTTTCTTGAAAGGTAACTGATCAATTTTATTGCTACAAGCGGTATCATATTTCTGCGACTGTAGCCCCCATATGTGATCTTGTCAGGGGGGTATGTAGGGGCGTTTGTAGCGGGTTTTTATCGTTAAACCATATTATTGCTGTCTGGTAACTCAAACTGTATGCTACTAAACTAACCACCTCTGACTTTTGACATATGAACAGAAACAGGTGCTTTGTAAAGCAGTTCTGTGTTATAAAAGGCGTTATGTTTGCATTCCAGGCCTAAGTCAAGTGTAAGTGAATTAATACGCTAAATTAGCTGTATCCTTCCATTATTGCATCAGACCATCTAACGTATATAAGTAGAAGTTAAGGGAACAGCACGCTATTTTGTGAACACCATTTTATAGCATCAGACGGTCTCCGTAGTATTGAAACGTGTTGTGGTGAAACGTGGCAATAGCAGGAACAGCGGGGTTTGCTCCGTAGGAAAATTGTGCATAATTTGTGGTTCACCACCAGTTTAAATTATACAATAACCTGGGACTGGTCCTTTGACACACGATTACGGAAAATATTTGGTAGCCTTATTGTAAAGTAAGTTGTACGAAGTGATCTGAATTGCGCACGTTCTTATGGGCTCTCTTATGTTTTTTATTGTAGACCTAAATCGTTAGCTTTGGTTGGTTATCTAGCACTAAGGTTAGAGTTTCGTGTACGGGAATCGCTAGCCAATCTCCCGTTTAATTGGCGCTAGGCAGGAACGAAGAAATCCTCATGATCGATCGAAGGCAATAAATCCTGGGGGAACACCAGGAAGCATTTACACCAATTTGCTCCTCTAGCGTGCATAGTATCTGCCCGGCCGGAAAATATAAGCCTTGGCTTGTGGTGGTGTTACAAAACAAATAATTAAAATTCGAAGTACAAAGTAAAATTTTCTATTAGTTTAAATATTGGTTGCCTAATGACCTTAGTGTCCAAGAAAAATCATATAAGGTCTATCTGAAATCATAAAGTTTTGTTAATCGTATCAAAAGAATTTTCTTATCAGAATTTTCATTTTGTTTTAGGTTTAAATGGAAAAATTTAATAAGGCTGTGATCTAAAGTTTGTGCGGGTTATGGAAACAAAGACAGCCTAAGTATCAGGTGTAACCAAACCAAATCAACAGGTGAAAATTAAAACGTAACCTTTAAAATGGTCGAGTGTTTTTTTGTTTGTTAATTTTGTCTATTTGAAAAGATGGCATACGTCACACGGTAAAAACCAAATCAACTTTCAGCTTTCTAGACGCAACCAACAACTTATTCATCACCAACGTATCACATCATGAAAGATCTTTTCATCGTGGGATCCTGATGATCGTAAGTTTATTTAAATTATTTACCACTGGTTTGTTTAAAATATTTGTCATTTCCAAACCCCCATCGATTGCTGGTCATGTATGGAACATAAAAGTAATCTACGAGGGTTGTGGTTACAGTCTTATACGTACCTATACATTTATCAAGGTAGAAAAATTTTAATAAAACTAAAGGTAGCATTAAATCTTGTACCATAACATTTTTCTTATAATTAACGTATGCGTACACAGAAACAAATTTACACCCCTATGTATCTCAATAAAGTTAAAAATTTTTTTTTAGTGAATTCGATAAGCTTCAAGTAAAGGCAGTCAAAGATCCAATTTTAGAATCCGGATGTTAATTTGAAATAAGGAATTACAGTTTAAAGTAAATTTCAAATGTGAAAGTACAATTTTCGTTTTGTCAAGACGAAGGGAATATGCATTTGCGTAATTAATAAGCAAGTTAATTTTTTTCTGTGTATACATAAATTTGTCCTTGGTATCCGAACGGGATGCACCCTTAACTATTTACCAGGCTGAATTTTTTTCTTATGCGCACACCTTTTAGAAGGTTGGGTCGAAATTAAAGGAGGGAAAAACGAATAAATTAATTTGAGTCATAAGTAGGATATTAATAAAATCTTAATAAATAACGTTGAATTAGTAACTATGTAAACGTATTTTCCGCCCCGTGTATTGAAAATAAGATTTATTTCTAGTAATAAAATTGTAAGTTATGAGACAACTTTTGAATTCTTTATACAATAAAAGTAAGATAAATTGGTAACTTTCAATGTTTTGATTTCTGGCGAAGGCTAGGGTAAGGTGATTCTCGTTTGGATCATGTACCAGGATATCGCTTTTAAATACATGCTCATGGTTGGGAGGGGAAGTAGGTCTACCATCCGCACCTACAAAACAAGTCAAATCCCGTCACAATTACGCAATTGTTTCTTCCGCTTCGGTATTAGTTCTCGGAAAAAACCCCCTTTAAGTAGCACGTACAAATAAAATAAGATTCTGTGCACAACTACGTCCAATGTTCATTTCGAACAGCCTGCAATACCCATCCCACTAGCCGACGGGACCCAGCCGGAAGTAGTACGTGCATGGGCTGACGAAAGGTGAACATATATCAACTTTTTTTTTGCAACCCTTCTAGGTTGTATGCTACAGATAATAATTTTTGGCGCCCAACGTGGGGCCCACACTATTGGTGGTCGATGTAAAAACTCTAATTTTTTTTTATAGTGTGTGCTGCTGAACTAATTTCATTTTTCGATTTTTTTATCTTTTCTTTCCTTGGCATAATTTTTCTTTTTTTTTTCTTTCTTTCTATACAATACTCTGTAGTGGGAAATGTAACAGTAACGTTTCCCGACGCACTGTTTACCAACTGTAGACTATTTATTCGCCTTCTATCTGCTGTGAAAAGGTTTAACCGCGTATTCATATTAGTTTTCCTTGGAAATACTGGCGTTTGGATTTTTTAGCTAGGCCCCGTCCGTCTTACTTCATGTGACTTTAGCTAATACTTTTTTTTCCTGTGGTATTAGTTAAGTTTCGGAATGATTAGTTGGTATAAACTTTCACTATTACCGACATAACTTCATCATTTCAAACGATATCCAATTAACTATTTCTATCTATTTTCTTCTGTTTCAAGCTTTTAGTGCCATTACTATTGCGTTAATTGTTTCGGGTTAGTTTGACTAGTATTAATTTATTTTTTTTTCCTTACCCTGGATTTCTGCCATTAATCAAGCCAGTTATTGTAAAGTCTTTCTAATTAATTTTTTTTTACTTTTTATCACCTAAGACAGTCAATTGAGAAAAAAAATACATTTTTTTTGGTTTTTGTTTAATTTCGGAATTTTATTTTCTCGTTTTAAATAAGCTAATGAACGCGTTTTCTTAGCGATTTTTATTGAATTTGATTTTTCTCTTATGATTTTTCATCCCCTGGTGTTTTCTAAAAGTGTCAACCAGTAAATTTTTTTAATTTTTGGCTTAACAAAGCCTCAAGACGACGGGTCGTGCTTGACAAAATACGCCAAAACCAACCCCACGTGTCCTATCTGTAAAATCAGTTTGTCTGTAGGACCTAAGCCATCTCAATACCCACCACCACTGATAACTCGGTCTAATGTTCAGCGTCCAGTGAACTTTGACCCGACTCTGGAATGTTCTATGTTAACTTCGGACTCTGTCGTAGGGAATCGCGAGCATAAAATATTACGGGATAGCTCAAAGGGAATCCAGAGTTTAATTAGCAAAATTATAAAAGAACAACAGGAGGAATTGTTGAGTGTCCTTAGCCAACAATTAAATTTTATGATGGATACATGAATTCAATCCATTACTTACCGATCGAATCCCTCTAACGTCGCGTCAAATCTCTCAAAATAATGCGAATTCCCCACCTGTCGATCGTGCAGCCCCTTTAGAAAATCAAACGTTAGAACATCTTTTGGGCTTGAATAACTCTACACGCCTGCAACACGCAAGGAGAATCGTTGTCCAAATGTTAGCTTGCCACCCCAAATAATAGAAGGGCTCAACTTTTCACTGAATTTTTACTGTCACCTAAGAAAAGTCGTTATAATAAATGTTTGAGGAACTATTGGCGTAACGTAAGAAATACTAGACGAAATCTTTTTAGAATCTAAGGGGGAATATAAGAAAATGAAATCTCTCGTAAAAACAGCTGATGGAAAATCGCAGGGAGTTGTTGGGTACGTTAAAACGGAAAATACTTTCAGAGGTATTACGAAGCCAATCTGCTTATATATAGTGGGTACTTTGGCTCAAGATCTTTATTTGGGTATTGATTTTTGGCAATGTTTTAATCTTCTACCTCAAGGCCTTATATCCGAACTTGGTTTACCTGGAGTCTCACCACCTATTCCCGACACATCGGATCAACGTTCGTTGTCTGATATTAAGAAACATCGGTTACAACGGGTAATAGATACTTTTCCCTCGTTTAGAATGCAAGGTCTCGGGCAAACAATATCGTGTCACACGTAATTGACGTGGGTGAAGCAACCCCGATCAAACAAAGGCATTTTCCAGTTTCCCCTGCCATAGAAAAATTAGTCTACCCCGAATTAGATAAAATGTTGAAATGTACGTGATTGAGGAATCGGACAGTGCGTGGTCGTCTCCTGTTGTTTTAGTTCAAAAGCCCGGGAAGGTTCGGCTACGCCTGGACTCTCGCAAGGTCAACTCGGTCACTGTCAAGGATGCATATCCTTTGCCGAATATAGACGGAATTTTGAGTAGGTTGCCCAAGGCCGAGTTCATCACGAGCCTCGACTTGAAAGATGCCTTTTGGCGAATTCCGCTTGACAAGTCATCGAAAGGTAAGACGGCGTTTTCTGTACCCGGTCGGACCTTATACCACTTCAAGGTCATGCCGTTTGGGCTATGCAACGCGGCTCAGACCATGTCTAGGCTCATGGATAAGGTCGTGCCTGCGGAATTGAAGACTTGAAGTATTCGTTTATCTGGATGACTTGTTGATCGTGTCGGATAGCTTCGATAGACATTTGGAGGTTTTAAAGATCATCTCGCAACAAATAAGTTCTTCCGGTTTGACTATTAATATTGAAAAATCTAAGTTTTGCGTACGAGAAGTCCGCTATCTTGGCCACTTAGTAGGTAATGGGGTAATTCGGACAGATCCAGATAAAATTTCGGCCATCATAGGGTTCGCGACGCCAAGATCTGTCAGGCAAATCAGACGATTTTTGGGTATGTCCCGTTGGTGCCGGAAGTTCATCATGAACTACGCCTCTCTGACGACTTGGCCATTAACGGATTTGTTGAAAGCCAACCGAAAATTCAAGTGGACCGACGAAGCCCAAGACGCTTTTGATAAACTAAAGTCCATATTGACTACCGCCCCAGTGCTGCTTCACAGCCTTTCTTTATACACTGTGATGCAAGCAGCACTGGAATAGGAAGTGTGTTGGTTCAGAAAACTGCGCAAGGCGAGGAGTTTCCGATGCCATTTATGTCGAAGAAACTAAACCAAGCCCAACGTAAATACTCTGTAACTGAACAGGAATGCTTAGCAGCAACGCTAGATGATTTAATATGGAAACCTTGGATCCCCAAAAAAATGGTAGAGGAGGTGCTTCAAAGGGCTCACGATGGCCCACTGTCTTCACACGGGGGTATAAATAAAACGTTGGAACGCATCAGACGTTTTTACTTCTGGCCAAATTTGGTAAACGATGTCAAAAATTACATAAATTCTTGCGAAATATGCAAAGGCACAAAGCACTCTAACTTTGTAATGCGTCCATAGCTAGATAAAAATTCGGAAACACAGCGGTTTTTTCAAAAGCTGTATATAGATTTTTAGGGCCTTATCCCAGGTCGAAGTCTGGCAACATTGGGATCTTCATAGTGCTGGACCACTTCTGTAAATATTGCTTTTTAAAACCTGTTAGGAAATTTACCACCGACATAATTGCTAAATATATGGAACAGGAACTGTTTCACACCTACGGCACTCCTGAAACCATTGTTTCCGACAATGGATCTCAATTCAAGTCCACCCAATTTAACCAACTTCTTCAAACTATGGGGTTCACCATGTGTATACCGCTATTTACTCGCCCCAAGCAAATGCATCTGAGCGCGTCAATCGTTCTGTGCTAGCGGCAATCAGGGCATATATCAAAAACGACCAAAGCAATTGAAATGAATACCTCAGCATTATTAGTTGTTCCTTGCGTTCAGCAGTGCATGCTTCCATAGGTACTGCACCTTATTACATGGCGTTCGGACAACACATGATAACTAACGGCAATACATATGAACTACTTAGTAATTTGGAGATGTTGAAGGATAGATCGGTTAGGTTTAATAGGGAGGACCCATTCAATGTTATCAGAGGTAGAGCTACAAAGAATATGTTAAAGCGGCGGGAGCGTAACGAAAGGGGGTATAACATAAGGTCACGGGAAGTAAGCTAAACAATAGGTCAGTAGGTGTTTGCACGAAATTTCAAGCCAAGCTGTTTCAATTGCACCACTGTTTTTAAAGGCAAGGGTCAGGGGGAAAAAAGGATCCTGCTACTATTAGCTTGAACACCTAAATGGGAAATTCCTTGGCACCTATCATGCCAAGGATATGCGGCAATAGGCCTGACTTAGAGGACGATGGGGGTTTTTTTTCTTGAAAGGTCAATTTTATTGCTACAAGCGGTATCATATTTCTGCGACTGTAGCCCCCATATGTGATCTTGTCAGGGGGTATGTAGCGGCGCTTGTAGCGGGTTTTTATCGTTAAACCATATTAATGCTGTCTGGTAACTCAAACTGTATGCTACTAAACTAACCACCTCTGACTTTTGACATATGAACAGAAACAGGTGCTTTGAAAAGCAGTTCTGTGTTATAAAAGGCGTTATGTTTGCATTCCAGGCCTAAGTCAAGTGTAAGTGAATTAATACGCTAAATTAGCTGTATCCTTCCATTATTGCATCAGACCATCTAACGTATATAAGTAGAAGTTAAGGGAACAGCACGCTATTTTGTGAACACCATTTTATAGCATTTTATAGACGGTCTCCGTAGTATTGAAACGTGTTGTGGTGAAACGTGGTAATAGCAGGAACAGCGGGGTTTGCTCCGTAGGAAAATTGTGCATAATTTGTGGTTCACCACCAGTTTAAATTATACAATAACCTGGGACTGGTCCTTTGACACACGATTACGGAAAATATTTGGTAGCCTTATTGTAAAGTAAGTTGTACGAATTGATCTGAATTGCGCACGTTCTTATGGGCTCTCTTATGTTTTTTATTGTAGACCTAAATCGTTAGCTTTGGTTGGTTATCTAGCACTAAGGTTAGAGTTTCGTGTACGGGAATCGCTAGCCAATCTCCCGTTTTATTGGAACGAAGAAATCCTCATGATCGATCGAAGGCAATAAATCCTGGGGGAACACCAGGAAGCATTTACACCAATTTGCTCCTCTAGCGTGCATAGTATCTGCCCGGCCGGAAAATATAATCCTTGGCTTGTGGTGGTGTTACAAAACAAATAATTAAAAAAAAAATGGCGAAATTTGATAATAAGTGACAATTGTGAACTGTGAAAAATAGAAGCTAAAATTGTGTATAAAAATAACCCGCACGAGTACGGGACTAGAATTACTTAACGTCTAATTAACCTAATATCACAATTGTCCTATATCACACGTTATCACAGATCGTATTGTATACAAAGTTTTCCCAAATTCGAAGTACAAAGTAAAATTTTCTATTAGTTTAAATATTGGTTGCCTAATGACCTTAGTGTCCAAGAAAATTCATATAAGGTCTATCTGAAATCATAAAGTTTTGTTAATCGTATCAAAAGAATTTTCTTATCAGAATTTTCATTTTGTTTTAGTATTAAATGGAAAAATTTAATAAGGCTGTGATCTAAAGTTTGTGCGGGTTATGGAAACAAAGACAGCCTAAGTATCAGGTGTAACCAAACCAAATCAACAGGTGAAAATTCAAACGTAACCTTTAAAATGGTCGAGTGTTTTTTTGTTTGTTAATTTTGTCTATTTGAAAAGATGGCATACGTCACACGGTAAAAACCAAAAACAACTTTCAGCTTTCTAGACGCAATCAACAACTTATTCATCACCAACGTATCACATCATGAAAGATCTTTCATCGTCAGATCCTGATGATCGTAAGTTTATTTAAATTATTTACCACTGGTTTGTTTAAAATATTTGTCATTTCCAAACCCCCATCGATTGCTGGTCATGTATGGAACATAAAAGTAATCTACGAGGGTTGTGGTTACAGTCTTATACGTACCTATACATTTATCAAGGTAGAAAAATTTTAATAAAACTAAAGGTAGCATTAAATCTTGTACCATAACATTTTTAAACTAACTCTATTCTTATAATTAACGTATGCGTACACAGAAACAAATTTACACCCCTATGTATCTCAATAAAGTTAAAAATTTTTTTTTTATTGAATTCGATATGCTTCAAGTAAAGGCAGTCAAAGATCCAATTTTAGAATCCGGATGTTAATTTGAAATAAGGAATTACAGTTTAAAGTTAATTTCAAATGTGAAAGTACAATTTTCGTTTTGTCAAGACGTAGGGAATATGCATTTGCGTAATTAATAAGCAAGTTAATTTTTTTCTGTGTATACATAAATTTGTCCTTGGTATCCGAACGGGATGCACCCTTAACTATTTACCAGGCTGAATTTTTTTTCTTATGTGCACACCTTTTAGAAGGTTGGGTCGAAATTAAAGGAGGGAAAAACGAATAAATTAATTTGAGTCATAAGTAGGATATTAATAAAATCTTAATAAATAACGTTGAATTAGTAACTATGTAAACGTATTTTCCGCCCCGTGTATTGAAAATAAGATTTATTTCTAGTAATAAAATTGTAAGTTATGAGACAACTTTTGAATTCTTTATACAATAAAAGTAAGATGAATTGGTAAATTTCAATGTTTTGATTTCTGGCGAAGGCTAGGGTAAGGTGATTCTCGTTTGGATCATGTACCAGGATATCGCTTTTAAATACATGCTCATGGTTGGGAGGGGAAGTAGGTCTACCATCCGCACCTACAAAACAAGTCAAATCCTGTCACAATTACGCAATTGTTTCTTCCGCTTCGGTATTGGTTCTCGGAAAAAACCCCCTTTAAGTAGCACGTACAAATAAAATAAGAATCTGTGCACAACTACGTCCAATGTTCATTTCGAACAGCCTGCAAGACCCATCCCACTAGCCGACGGGACCCAGCCGGAAGTAGTACGTGCATGGGCTGACGAAAGGTGAACATATATCAACTTTTTTTTTTGCAACCCTTCTAGGTTGTATGCTACAGATAATAATTTTTGGCGCCCAACGTGGGGCCCACACTATTGGTGGTCGATGTAAAAACTCTAATTTTTTTTTATAGTGTGTGCTCCTGAACTAATTTCATTTTTCGATTTTTTTATCTTTTCTTTCCTTGGCATAATTTTTCTTTTTTTTTCTTTCTTTCTATACAATACTCTGTAGTGGGAAATGTAACAGTAACGTTTCCCGACGCACTGTTTACCAACTGTAGACTATTTATTCGCCTTCTATCTGCTGTGAAAAGGTTTAACCGCGTATTCATATTAGTTTTCCTTGGAAATACTGGCGTTTGGATTTTTTAGATAGGCCCCGTCCGTCTTACTTCATGTGACTTTAGGTAATACTTTTTTTTCCTGTGGTATTAGTTAAGTTTCGGAATGATTAGTTGGTATAAACTTTCACTATTACCGACTTAACTTCATCATTTCAAACGATATCCAATTAACTATTTCTATCTATTTTCTTCTGTTTCAAGCTTTTAGTGCCATTACTATTGCGTTAATTGTTTCGGGTTAGTTTGACTAGTATTAATTAATTTTTTTTGCCTTACCCTGGATTTCTGCCATTAATCAAGCCAGTTATTGTATAGTCTTTCTAATTAATTTTTTTTTACTTTTTATCACCTAAGACAGTCAATTGAGAAAAAAAATACATTTTTTTTGGTTTTTCTTTAATTTCGGAATTTTATTTTCTCGTTTTTAATAAGCTAATGAACGCGTTTTCTTAGCGATTTTTATTGAATTTGATTTTTCTCTTATGATTTTTCATCCCCTGGTGTTTTCTAAAAGTGTCAACCAGTAAATTTTTTTTAATTTTTGGCTTAACAAAGCCTCAAGACGACGGGTCGTGCTTGACAAAATACGCCAAAACCACGTGTCCTATCTGTAAAATCAGTTTGTCCGTAGGAACGCCTAAGCCATCTCAATACCCACCACCACTGATAACTCGGTCTAATGTTCAGCGTCCAGCGAACTTTGACCCGACTCTGGAATGTTCTACTTTAACTTCGGACTCTGTCGTAGGGAATCGCGAGCATAAAATATTACGGGATAGCTCAAAGGGAATCCAGAGTTTAATTAGCAAAATTATAAAAGAACAACAGGAGGAATTGTTGAGTGTCCTTAGCCAACAATTAAATTTTATGATGGATACACGAATTCAATCCATTACTGACCGATCGAATCCCTCTAACGTCGCACAGTGGCGCCCGTAGAGCAAGCGAGGTTGCAAAAATCAAAATTTTCATGAGTGCCGACGAAGTTTTGAATAAACCCATATTATAGGAAACTTTTCAACGATTTCAAATATGCCACTCTTAATAATATCACATTTTTAGTTTAGAAGATATAACCGTTCAAAGTTGACCGACTTTCGGTTTTCAAAAAAACACACAATTTTTAGTCAATTTGTTGCGATTTCAGGTGTAATATCACGAAAAATAGGTAACGAATCGCCTTATTTTTTGTTTGTATTGATTGATGTATTTATTAAATGTATAATGATAAAAAAAAATTAACTGTTTGCTTTGTGTTTCTCCTAGTAAATCACTATTTAAAAATCAGTTTGTCCGTAGGAACGCCTAAGCCATCTCAATACCCACCACCACTGATAACTCGGTCTAATGTTCAGCGTCCAGCGAACTTTGACCCGACTCTGGAATGTTCTACTTTAACTTCGGACTCTGTCGTAGGGAATCGCGAGCATAAAATATTACGGGATAGCTCAAAGGGAATCCAGAGTTTAATTAGCAAAATTATAAAAGAACAACAGGAGGAATTGTTGAGTGTCCTTAGCCAACAATTAAATTTTATGATGGATACACGAATTCAATCCATTACTGACCGATCGAATCCCTCTAACGTCGCACAGTGGCGCCCGTAGAGCAAGCGAGGTTGCAAAAATCAAAATTTTCATGAGTGCCGACGAAGTTTTGAATAAACCCATATTATAGGAAACTTTTCAACGATTTCAAATATGCCACTCTTAATAATATCACATTTTTAGTTTAGAAGATATAACCGTTCAAAGTTGACCGACTTTCGGTTTTCAAAAAAACACACAATTTTTAGTCAATTTGTTGCGATTTCAGGTGTAATATCACGAAAAATAGGTAACGAATCGCCTTATTTTTTGTTTGTATTGATTGATGTATTTATTAAATGTATAATGATAAAAAAAAATTAACTGTTTGCTTTGTGTTTCTCCTAGTAAATCACTATTTAAAAACTATCCGTTTTTTCACTATTTTTCAACTTTGACGGAAAATAAAAAAAAACTATATTTTTCTATATTTGCCATATTTGCAAAACCTGTTCTTTGATTATTTCTTTACATAATTCAAAAGGTTTTATCTGCCCGTACGTGCCCGTTTGGCTTCTAGAGGTAAAAAAGTTTAAAAAGACATGGTTGCAGAAATTGTATGGCGTCCATCCCTTATATGTTTTGACTGACAGTAGTTTGATCTAATAGTTTGAAAAAAACTACTCATTGAAATTAGCAGGTACGTACCTCACATAAACAATACTTTGGCGTACAAATGGTCAGGAACAATATTGACTTATGGTCCCTACAGGTAGGCACAAATCTTATTTGGACACGTGCATAATATCAAAATTGCATTATTCAGCCTAAATCCATATGTATGCAGGGAACAGGTAAATTTTTAGGCATAGTAGCATAAGCCTATGTATTGCAAAATAAGCATAATGCCTGGATAGTCTACGCTTGAAAGTTGGCGCAACAATTACTGAAACCATTAAACAATTTAAGTATTGAAAACATGGCGTTGAACTGTTTATAAAGTCAACCACACCAAAGTTTTTCACGGAAGTGAAAATTCTTCCTGAGAAGTTGACATTGATCAGCAAATGGGGCTGCGATGGATCATCCGGACAAAGCGTTTATAAGCAAAGGATATCTTTCGATGACGCTACAATATCGGACGGAAATATGTTTATGGCATCTGTTGTTCATTTGCGGCTAAAATCGGATGATTCCCTACACTGGAAAAATCCACGTCCGTCATCAGTGCATTATTGCCGACCACTAATGTTTCAGTTTGCAAGGGAATCGGCAGAACTCATAAGGACTACGGTGAAGGACATTGAAGAACAAATAAGCAAGATTAAGCCTACAAAGCTGCAAATTGGAGAAGGAAAATATATTGAATGCAATTACGAGTTCCACCTGACCATGGTTGACGGAAAAGTCGTAAACGAACTGACAGGAACAACCTCAACAATGTCATGCCCGATTTGCAAAAAGAGTCAGAAGAACTTTTTTCATTTCAATTCAATTTATTTCATATATAATATGTTACATCTCAATTTTATATAATTAGTTGTAAAGAGTTTAAGATTAGTATCTTTTTCTGCTTAATTATAACATATTTCAATTAGTTATCATATACATATATATAGACAGAAATATATTGGAGGAAAAATTTAGCAAAAACCTATTTAAACCCCTTTTTTCGTTTTATTTTTATATTTTTTATTATCGATTTTTTATTATTATTTGTCAGAAGAACTTTGGTAATTTAAACGATTCTACAAATGAGGAGAATTACGAATATGGAATGTCACCATTGCACGCAAGGATAAGGTGTATGGAATTCTTGCTAAAACTGGCATATACCCTACCACAAGAGGAGGAAAACTTCGATGAAAATACATCAATAAAGGATAAGGAAAAGATCAGAAAGAAGCAAATACAGGATGGTTTTTTTGAAACAAGTTGGACTAAAAGTAGACTGTCCCAACAACGGATACGGTAACTCAAACGATGGAAACACTTCTAGGAGATTTTTTGAAAATGATGAGGCAGTAACTAGAATCGTTGGAATTGACAATCAAATCGTGAAAAGATTGGGAACGATCTTGGATGTTTTAAACTGCAAAGAAAATGTAAATTCTACAAAATATGGAGAATATGCGTCGAAAACTGCATCTTTTTTAGCAGAAATGTATCCACAGAAGAAGTTGACCCCGACCGTCCATAAAATATTGGCGCATGGCAAAGATATAATTGAGTACCAGTCTTTGCCAATTGGAGAGCTTTCTGAAGAAGCACAGGAGTCTCTTAACAAATTTTATAAAAAATATAGATTGCAGAACACATTCAAAGCATCAAGGGTAAGGCAAAATGAGGACCTCTTCAACATGTTGGCAGCATCTTCCGATCCACTTATTTCTTCCCTGCGGCATGTGAAGTCACGAATAGAGTAACAAAATAATTATAGTTTAGAAATGGTTAGTCTTTTAGATATACCTTCTCCTACGAATTGTGATGAATATTTTACAGAAAATTGAAAAAATAAATTTAAAAAAAAAAATTATTTTTTTTTTAATTTGTTGGGTAATAATTTAAAACATAAAACCCTAAAGAAAAAAAATAAAAACAATCTAAAAATGTAAAAATAATTTTTTTTAGTTACCACAAAATTGATTTTTCTACTAATTTTAACTTTGATAACCCATAAGTAGGCCCCTACAAAGCGTAGTACCCTTTCCAAACGCTCATTTCATAGGCTGAACAGTTATCTATCATATGCTGTTTAAACTGTTCAATTATCTTATTCGGTTCAAAAGATATGATTTTTGCAACGAAAAAACTCAAATGGCGCCACTGTGCGTCGCGTCAAATCTTATCGAAAGAGCTTTTACAGTGAACAACTCTCAAAGTAATGCGAATTCCCCACCTGTCGATCGTGCAGCCCCTTTAGAAAAACAAACGTTAAAACATCTTTTGGGCTTGAATAACTCTACCCCTAGTTAATTGCCTACAGGCCAGGTAACTCGTCCCGGAAATGGGTTCCGAAATGAAGTATCGAACTTTTATGACCTGAGACCAGAGAAAATCGGATATACCATCCACAATTGGCGGATTAAATTTTCGGACGATTCGAAAGGTATGTCAGTGGAAAATTTTTTATACCGGGTAGAGGCGTTGACTAGGCAAACCTTGCATGGTAACTTTAGTCTATTATGTGATCATATATCCATGTTGTTTGAAACCAAAGCCAGCTGTTAGTTTTGGAGGTACCATAAACTGACTCGTGTTATAGTTTGGCCGGATCTTTGTACTGCTTTGCGTAGGCAATTTAAAGATTCCCGTACCGACGTAGACTTACGTGAAATGATACGTGATAGAAAACAGAAGTTGAATGAGAATTTGGACGATTTTTATGAAGCGATTGTTGAAGTTTCTGATCGATTGACCGACCCGCTGGATGATAAAGTTCTAATAGAGATATTGCATCGTAATTTGCTGCCTGAAATACAGCACGAGATTTTAAATATTCATATTGAGTCGGTGCCGAAATTGCGAGATATTTTCCGAAGAAGAGAATTCTTTTTAAAAAATATTGGAAGAAAACCCTTGCACACAACGGCTGCCGTACAGCGCAAACATGTGAATGAGATTGTAGAAGGGGAAGAAAATCCTCTTACTCAAGAGGAAATATCTGCTATAGATCTGACGTGCTGGAACTGTGAGCGAACTGGACATCGATGGCATGACTGTTTAGAAGAAAGGCGGGTATTAATGGTTGTGGTCAACCAAATGTATTTAAGCCGAAATGTGGTAAATGTAAGCAAAAAACTTCCAGTCCAGTGCACTGAACAGTGCACGCAAACCATTGAGTCCGACCTCCTCCAGTACAAGCTCAGACAGAGTAATTCGCAACCGCTCGATTCAGACCACTCACCTAATGTTTTACAAACTTATAACAATCCAGGAACTATTAGTGCCCATGAACAGTTATTTCAACCAAATACAGATACATCTAGGGAACATTTGACGTTTTCTAAAAACAAGTTTTCATCCTCTCAGACTGAGTCAGCCCCAACCGAGGGTAAACCTGATTTGGCCGTTAAAGTTGTCAGTAACACGCCTGCAAAACGCAAGGAGAATCGTTGTCCAAATGTTAGCTTGCCACCCCAAATACTAGAAGGGCTCAACTTTTCACTGAATCTTTACTGTCACCTAAGAAAAGTCGTTATAATAAATGTTTGAGGAACTATTGGCGTAACGTAAGAAATACTAGACGAAATCTTTTTAGAATCTAAGGGGGAATATAAGAAAATGAAATCTCTCGTAAAAACAGCTGATGGAAAATCGCAGGGAGTTGTTGGGTACGTTAAAACGGAAAATACTTTCAGAGGTATTACGAAACCAATCTGCTTATATATAGTGCCTACTTTGGCTCAAGATCTTTATTTGGGTATTGATTTTTGGCAATGTTTTAATCTTCTACCTCAAGGCCTTATATCCGAACTTGGTTTACCTGGAGTCTCACCACCTATTCCCGACACATCGGATCAACGTTCGTTGTCTGATATTAAGAAACATCGGTTACAACGGGTAATAGATACTTTTCCCTCGTTTAGAATGCAAGGTCTCGGGCAAACAATATCGTGTCACACGTAATTGACGTGGGTGAAGCAACCCCGATCAAACAAAGGCATTTTCCAGTTTCCCCTGCCATAGAAAAATTAGTCTACGCCGAATTAGATAAAATGTTGAAATGTACGTGATTGAGGAATAGGACAGTGCGTGGTCGTCTCCTGTTGTTTTAGTTCGAAAGCCCGGGAAGGTTCGGCTACGCCTGGACTCTCGCAAGGTCAACTCGGTCACTGTCAAGGATGCATATCCTTTGCCGAATATAGACGGAATTTTGAGTAGGTTGCCCAAGGCCGAGTTCATCACGAGCCTCGACTTGAAAGATGCCTTTTGGCGAATTCCGCTTGACAAGTCATCGAAAGGTAAGACGGCGTTTTCTGTACCCGGTCGGACCTTATACTACTTCAAGGTCATGCCTTTTGGGCTATGCAACGCGGCTCAGACCATGTCTAGGATCATGGATAAGGTCGTGCCTGCGGAATTGAAGACTTGAAGTATTCGTTTATCTGGATGACTTGTTGATCGTGTCGGATAGCTTCGATAGACATTTGGAGGTTTTAAAGATCATCTCGCAACAAATAAGTTCTTCCGGTTTGACTATTAATATTGAAAAATCTAAGTTTTGCGTACGAGAAGTCCGCTATCTTGGCCACTTAGTAGGTAATGGGGTAATTCGGACAGATCCAGATAAAATTTCGGCCATCATAGGGTTCGCGACGCCAAGATCTTTCAGGCAAATCAGACGATTTTTGGGTATGTCCCGTTGGTACCGGAAGTTCATCATGAACTACGCCTCTCTGACTTGGCCATTAACGGATTTGTTGAAAGCCAACCGAAAATTCAAGTGGACCGACGAAGCCCAAGACGCTTTTGATAAACTAAAGTCCATATTGACTACCGCCCCAGTGCTGCTTCACAGCCTTTCTTTATACACTGTGATGCAAGCAGCACTGGAATAGGAAGTGTGTTGGTTCAGAAAACTGCGCAAGGCGAAGAGTTTCCGATGCCATTTATGTCGAAGAAACTAAACCAAGCCCAACGTAAATACTCTGTAACTGAACAGGAATGCTTAGCAGCAACGCTAAGCGTTAATAAATTTCGGGCATATGTGGATGCCGTGAGTTTACTGTTATAACGGATCATGCCTCCTTAAAGTGGCTCATGACCCAAACAGACCTGAATTCGCGGTTGGCACGATGGTCTCTGAAACTGCAGGGATTCCAGTTTAAAATAGAACATCGGAAAGGAAGTCAGAACGTGGTTCCTGATGCGCTTTCGCGTACAAACGTTGACGATTTGTCCGAACTTATTAGTTTGTACCTGTTCGCTTTAGATGATTGTGGAGTTTTCATAGATTTGAAATCTGAACATTTCAACAGTACCTCATACATCGAACTACTTGAACGCGTTAGGAAAACTATAGACATGACACCTAAATTGAAAATTGTAGACAATTACTTATATCGACGTACAGAACACTGCACCGGAGAACAGTTGCAAGATGATTTAATATGGAAACCTTGGATCCCCAAAAAAAATGGTAGAGGAGGTGCTTCAAAGGGCTCACGATGGCCCACTGTCTTCACACGGGGGTATAAATAAAACGTTGGAACGCATCAGACGTTTTTACTTCTGGCCAAATTTGGTAAACGATGTCAAAAATTACATAAATTCTTGCGAAATATGCAAAGGCACAAAGCACCCTAACTTTGTAATGCGTCCATAGCTGGATAAAAATTCGGAAGGGCCTTATCCCAGGTCGAAGTCTGGCAACATTGGGATCTTCATAGTGCTGGACCACTTCTGTAAATATTGCTTTTTAAAACCAGTTAGGAAATTTACCACCGACATAATTGCTAAATATATGGAACAGGAACTGTTTCACACCTACGGCACTCCTGAAACCATTGTTTCCGACAATGGATCTCAATTCAAGTCCACCCAATTTAACCAACTTCTTCAAGCTTATGGGGTTCACCATGTGTATACCGCTATTTACTCGCCCCAAGCAAATGCATCTGAGCGCGTCAATCGTTCTGTGCTAGCGGCAATCAGGGCATATATCAAAAACGACCAAATCAATTGAAATGAATACCTCAGCATTATTAGTTGTTCCTTGCGTTCAGCAGTGCATGCTTCCATAGGTACTGCACCTTATTACATGGCGTTCGGACAACACATGATAACTAACGGCAATACATATGAACTACTTCGTAATTTGGAGATGTTGAAGGATAGATCGGTTAGGTTTAATAGGGAGGACCCATTCAATGTTATCAGAGGTAGAGCTACAAAGAATATGTTAAAGCGGCGGGAGCGTAACGAAAGGGGGTATAACATAAGGTCACGGGAAGTAAGCTATACAATAGGTCAGTAGGTGTTTGCACGAAATTTCAAGCCAAGCTGTTTCAATTGCACCACTGTTTTTAAAGGCAAGGGTCAGGGGGAAAAAAGGATCCTGCTACTATTAGCTTGAACACCTAAATGGGAAATTCCTTGGCACCTATCATGCCAAGGATATGCGGCAATAGGCCTGACTTAGAGGACTATGGGGGTTTTTTTCTTGAAAGGTCAATTTTATTGCTACAAGCGGTATCATATTTCTGCGACTGTAGCCCCCATATGTGATCTTGTCAGGGGGGTATGTAGGGGCGCTTGTAGCGGGTTTTTATCGTTAAACCATATTATTGCTGTCTGGTAACTCAAACTGTATGCTACTAAACTAACCACCTCTGACTTTTGACATATGAACAGAAACAGGTGCTTTGTAAAGCAGTTCTGTGTTATAAAAGGCGTTATGTTTGCATTCCAGGCCTAAGTCAAGTGTAAGTGAATTAATACGCTAAATTAGCTGTATCCTTCCATTATTGCATCAGACCATCTAACGTATATAAGTAGAAGTTAAGGGAACAGCACGCTATTTTGTGAACACCATTTTATAGCATCAGACGGTCTCCGTAGTATTGAAACGTGTTGTGGTGAAACGTGGCAATAGCAGGAACAGCGGGGTTTGCTCCGTAGGAAAATTGTGCATAATTTGTGGTTCACCACCAGTTTAAATTATACAATAACCTGGGACTGGTCCTTTGACACACGATTACGGAAAATATTTGGTAGCCTTATTGTAAAGTAAGTTGTACGAAGTGATCTGAATTGCGCACGTTCTTATGGGCTCTCTTATGTTTTTTATTGTAGACCTAAATCGTTAGCTTTGGTTGGTTATCTAGCACTAAGGTTAGAGTTTCGTGTACGGGAATCGCTAGCCAATCTCCCGTTTAATTGGCGCTAGGCAGGAACGAAGAAATCCTCATGATCGATCGAAGGCAATAAATCCTGGGGGAACACCAGGAAGCATTTACACCAATTTGCTCCTCTAGCGTGCATAGTATCTGCCCGGCCGGAAAATATAAGCCTTGGCTTGTGGTGGTGTTACAAAACAAATAATTAAAATTCGAAGTACAAAGTAAAATTTTCTATTAGTTTAAATATTGGTTGCCTAATGACCTTAGTGTCCAAGAAAAATCATATAAGGTCTATCTGAAATCATAAAGTTTTGTTAATCGTATCAAAAGAATTTTCTTATCAGAATTTTCATTTTGTTTTAGGTTTAAATGGAAAAATTTAATAAGGCTGTGATCTAAAGTTTGTGCGGGTTATGGAAACAAAGACAGCCTAAGTATCAGGTGTAACCAAACCAAATCAACAGGTGAAAATTAAAACGTAACCTTTAAAATGGTCGAGTGTTTTTTTGTTTGTTAATTTTGTCTATTTGAAAAGATGGCATACGTCACACGGTAAAAACCAAAAACAACTTTCAGCTTTCTAGACGCAATCAACAACTTATTCATCACCAACGTATCACATCATGAAAGATCTTTCATCGTCAGATCCTGATGATCGTAAGTTTATTTAAATTATTTACCACTGGTTTGTTTAAAATATTTGTCATTTCCAAACCCCCATCGATTGCTGGTCATGTATGGAACATAAAAGTAATCTACGAGGGTTGTGGTTACAGTCTTATACGTACCTATACATTTATCAAGGTAGAAAAATTTTAATAAAACTAAAGGTAGCATTAAATCTTGTACCATAACATTTTTAAACTAACTCTATTCTTATAATTAACGTATGCGTACACAGAAACAAATTTACACCCCTATGTATCTCAATAAAGTTAAAAATTTTTTTTTAGTGAATTCGATAAGCTTCAAGTAAAGGCAGTCAAAGATCCAATTTTAGAATCCGGATGTTAATTTGAAATAAGGAATTACAGTTTAAAGTAAATTTCAAATGTGAAAGTACAATTTTCGTTTTGTCAAGACGAAGGGAATATGCATTTGCGTAATTAATAAGCAAGTTAATTTTTTTCTGTGTATACATAAATTTGTCCTTGGTATCCGAACGGGATGCACCCTTAACTATTTACCAGGCTGAATTTTTTTCTTATGCGCACACCTTTTAGAAGGTTGGGTCGAAATTAAAGGAGGGAAAAACGAATAAATTAATTTGAGTCATAAGTAGGATATTAATAAAATCTTAATAAATAACGTTGAATTAGTAACTATGTAAACGTATTTTCCGCCCCGTGTATTGAAAATAACTTAGATTTATTTCTAGTAATAAAATTGTAAGTTATGAGACAACTTTTGAATTCTTTATACAATAAAAGTAAGATAAATTGGTAACTTTCAATGTTTTGATTTCTGGCGAAGGCTAGGGTAAGGTGATTCTCGTTTGGATCATGTACCAGGATATCGCTTTTAAATACATGCTCATGGTTGGGAGGGGAAGTAGGTCTACCATCCGCACCTACAAAACAAGTCAAATCCCGTCACAATTACGCAATTGTTTCTTCCGCTTCGGTATTGGTTCTCGGAAAAAACCCCCTTTAAGTAGCACGTACAAATAAAATAAGAATCTGTGCACAACTACGTCCAATGTTCATTTCGAACAGCCTGCAAGACCCATCCCACTAGCCGACGGGACCCAGCCGGAAGTAGTACGTGCATGGGCTGACGAAAGGTGAACATATATCAACTTTTTTTTTGCAACCCTTCTAGGTTGTATGCTACAGATAATAATTTTTGGGGCCCACACTATTGGTGGTCGATGTAAAAACTCAAATTTTTTTTTATAGTGTGTGCTCCTGAACTAATTTCATTTTTCGATTTTTTTATCTTTTCTTTCCTTGGCATAATTTTTCTTTTTTTTTTCTTTCTTTCTATACAATACTCTGTAGTGGGAAATGTAACAGTAACGTTTCCCGACGCACTGTTTACCAACTGTAGACTATTTATTCGCCTTCTATCTGCTGTGAAAAGGTTTAACCGCGTATTCATATTAGTTTTCCTTGGAAATACTGGCGTTTGGATTTTTTAGCTAGGCCCCGTCCGTCTTACTTCATGTGACTTTAGCTAATACTTTTTTTTCCTGTGGTATTAGTTAAGTTTCGGAATGATTAGTTGGTATAAACTTTCACTATGACCGACTTAACTTCATCATTTCAAACGATATCCAATTAACTATTTCTATCTATTTTCTTCTGTTTCAAGCTTTTAGTGCCATTACTATTGCGTTAATTGTTTCGGGTTAGTTTGACTAGTATTAATTTATTTTTTTTCCTTACCCTGGATTTCTGCCATTAATCAAGCCAGTTATTGTATAGTCTTTCTAATTAATTTTTTTTTACTTTTTATCACCTAAGACAGTCAATTGAGAAAAAAAATACATTTTTTTTGGTTTTTGTTTAATTTCGGAATTTTATTTTCTCGTTTTTAATAAGCTAATGAACGCGTTTTCTTAGCGATTTTTATGGAATTTGATTTTTCTCTTATGATTTTTCATCCCCTGGTGTTTTCTAAAAGTGTCAACCAGTAAATTTTTTTAATTTTTGGCTTAACAAAGCCTCAAGACGACGGGTCGTGCTTGACAAAATACGCCAAAACCAACCCCACGTGTCCTATCTGTAAAATCAGTTTGTCTGTAGGAACGCCTAAGCCATCTCAATACCCACCACCACTGATAACTCGGTCTAATGTTCAGCGTCCAGTGAACTTTGACCCGACTCTGAAATGTTCTATGTTAACTTCGGACTCTGTCGTAGGGAATCGCGAGCATAAAATATTACGGGATAGCTCAAAGGGAATCCAGAGTTTAATTAGCAAAATTATAAAAGAACAACAGGAGGAATTGTTGAGTGTCCTTAGCCAACAATTAAATTTTATGATGGATACATGAATTCAATCCATTACTTACCGATCGAATCCCTCTAACGTCGCGTCAAATCTCTCAAAATAATGCGAATTCCCCACCTGTCGATCGTGCAGCCCCTTTAGAAAATCAAACGTTAGAACATCTTTTGGGCTTGAATAACTCTACACGCCTGCAACACGCAAGGAGAATCGTTGTCCAAATGTTAGCTTGCCACCCCAAATACTAGAAGGGCTCAACTTTTCACTGAATCTTTACTGTCACCTAAGAAAAGTCGTTATAATAAATGTTTGAGGAACTATTGGCGTAACGTAAGAAATACTAGACGAAATCTTTTTAGAATCTAAGGGGGAATATAAGAAAATGAAATCTCTCGTAAAAACAGCTGATGGAAAATCGCAGGGAGTTGTTGGGTACGTTAAAACGGAAAATACTTTCAGAGGTATTACGAAGCCAATCTGCTTATATATAGTGGGTACTTTGGCTCAAGATCTTTATTTGGGTATTGATTTTTGGCAATGTTTTAATCTTCTACCTCAAGGCCTTATATCCGAACTTGGTTTACCTGGAGTCTCACCACCTATTCCCGACACATCGGATCAACGTTCGTTGTCTGATATTAAGAACCATCGGTTACAACGGGTAATAGATACTTTTCCCTCGTTTAGAATGCAAGGTCTCGGGCAAACAATATCGTGTCACACGTAATTGACGTGGGTGAAGCAACCCCGATCAAACAAAGGCATTTTCCAGTTTCCCCTGCAATAGAAAAATTAGTCTACGCCGAATTAGATAAAATGTTGAAATGTACGTGATTGAGGAATAGGACAGTGCGTGGTCGTCTCCTGTTGTTTTAGTTCGAAAGCCCGGGAAGGTTCGGCTACGCCTGGACTCTCGCAAGGTCAACTCGGTCACTGTCAAGGATGCATATCCTTTGCCGAATATAGACGGAATTTTGAGTAGGTTGCCCAAGGCCGAGTTCATCACGAGCCTCGACTTGAAAGATGCCTTTTGGCGAATTCCGCTTGACAAGTCATCGAAAGGTAAGACGGCGTTTTCTGTACCCGGTCGGACCTTATACCACTTCAAGGTCATGCCTTTTGGGCTATGCAACGCGGCTCAGACCATGTCTAGGATCATGGATAAGGTCGTGCCTGCGGAATTGAAGACTTGAAGTATTCGTTTATCTGGATGACTTGTTGATCGTGTCGGATAGCTTCGATAGACATTTGGAGGTTTTAAAGATCATCTCGCAACAAATAAGTTCTTCCGGTTTGACTATTAATATTGAAAAATCTAAGTTTTGCGTACGAGAAGTCCGCTATCTTGGCCACTTAGTAGGTAATGGGGTAATTCGGACAGATCCAGATAAAATTTCGGCCATCATAGGGTTCGCGACGCCAAGATCTTTCAGGCAAATCAGACGATTTTTGGGTATGTCCCGTTGGTACCGGAAGTTCATCATGAACTACGCCTCTCTGACTTGGCCATTAACGGATTTGTTGAAAGCCAACCGAAAATTCAAGTGGACCGTCGAAGCCCAAGACGCTTTTGATAAACTAAAGTCCATATTGACTACCG
The DNA here is from genome assembly GCA_943735925.1 of Pollenia amentaria. NCBI lineage: Eukaryota > Metazoa > Arthropoda > Insecta > Diptera > Polleniidae > Pollenia > Pollenia amentaria. The sequence goes on along the minus strand of OX031006.1, from coordinate 123,047,178 downwards.
CCCCAGTGCTGCTTCACAGCCTTTCTTTATACACTGTGATGCAAGCAGCACTGGAATAGGAAGTGTGTTGGTTCAGAAAACTGCGCAAGGCGAGGAGTTTCCGATGCCATTTATGTCGAAGAAACTAAACCAAGCCCAACGTAAATACTCTGTAACTGAACAGGAATGCTTAGCAGCAACGCTAAGCATTAAGAATGGATGAACATACACCAAAGACTGGAATTTAACACATTAATTTTTACAAAAAAAATGAAGATGGGAGAAGCACCAGATTACTTGGTAGAGCAACTTAGATAAGTTGGAGATGTTCAGCCGTATAATCTACGAAATAATCAGAATTTCAGATTGCAACGAACAAATACTAGTGATACACAACGATCATTATTTTACAAAGGACTGAGAACTTACAACATGATGCCAAACAACATAAAAAATTAAACAAACAATACTATTTTTAGAAAAAAAGTTGTTGATTTTATTAAAATGTTAATGAAAATTAGAGGTTAAAAAGAAAAATATGATGAAATGTACTTAAGTGAAATGTAATGAAAAAGTATTAAATACTACTAATAAATAATAATAATAAAAAAAAAAAAAAAAAAATATTTAAATTTGTATACTACTTTATTAGTTGAGGTTGGTCTTAAGACTAAAAACCAATGGTATCGATTCTGCTTGGTCAGATCAATACAATTACTTTGTTGTTGAATAAACAAAAAAATGTCAAAGACTTGGTTCTGTTAATCATTTCAAGTGTTAATACCCTTGGTTACATAAAATGCTTATAGAGCATAATGTGGTTTAGTGTTACAATAAAATAATTTTTAATACTAAAAAATTATAAGTGAAAATACACATTGATTGTTTCAAGTGCAAATGAACTTCTACTTCTTATTTAAATATTTCGCAATGATTTCCTCGACATTAATGTATGGTTGTGTATGTGGGAGTACATACGTAACTCGCACGCCGTCACTGTGTTGATGGTCCGACTTTACGGCCTACTCGTGGGAACAAAATTGATAAAAAGAATAGAGTATATATTTTAAAACAACAGAAAGAGGACGCGAGGGACGGAGTAATCGACCAGGGTAGAGTCGGGCAGTGCTTGTGAGGGGGGACCTGACCCTATCGGCAGTTCATTACAGCATTTTTGGGCACGAGAGATAAGTTCTGACCGACCTACAGGCGGACAGTCTTCTGGAACGGTCGAGTGACTTCTGTGGTGAAACCGGGGCTACTAAGGGGTTGAAGCGGTTGACTCTGCTCTCTGACGAGGAGCATGATACTGAAAGTATATCTGCTTAGTCAGACTACAGAGCCTGTCCCTTTCACCGGTGAGGCCAGGGGACATTCGGGAGAAGACTGTCCACAACTTGTTCGGCAGGGCGCCGTGGGGGACAAGCCAAGTACCCCTCCACGTGGTATTAACAACACCAGCCGAACGATGGAGAAGGGGCGGAGCGGGACAAGGAATTCTCTAGTGTATCTGGACAAGATGGCGAGAGAGATCCTTCAACGTTCTCCGCGAGGGACAGGTACCTTCTGAGACGGCACCGACAAAGCGTCGCTAAATTCGAAAGAATTTACGGCCCGGTCAGTATCGTTCTAGGTTGGTCCTCTCACTGGAAGAAGCAGGTAAATGCAGCTTCCAACCCTGACACTGCTCAGAAGAGTAAAGGGCCGTTGGCTTCATCAACCTGCCGCACGGTAGGCAACGTAGATTGTGCTGCTCCAATGACCAAGGCGCTCATGTCTTCGGAACGAGCTGCGGAGGGCAAAGGAGCGACACCCAAGGTAGTAGGGAAATCAATGAAGACGTCTGGTGTATCATCGGCTGAAGGTCCTAAGGTCCCAACAACAAGGAGACCATTAAGAGAGTCAGATCTAGAGATGATCAGCCTTATTCATCGAACAAGAGACCGAAGAAGTCGACGAGCCTGGATAACCATCTTCAGGTAGACCTCATCGATCAGAATGATCCAGATGGGAGGATCAGCACCGATCTATGGCAGCTGGTTAAAGGCAGGCTCATCGACGAATTGGCCGTATTTAGTGGAAAGAGGAGGATGTATCCTCCTCCTTGCTACTAAGGGAGAGAAGACTGTCAACTGTGGTAACAAGAATTCCTTCAAATTCTTTAGAACCACGATTGGAAAGTGTAGTGAGGTTAGGCCAGAGGCAAAGCTTGAAGTCATACAAGCCTCCTAACTGCCACTTAGGTCCATAGTGACAGTATGGATTCCACCACCCGTACGCGCGGTGGAAACCATACTGGCAGTAACGGGCAAAAAGAACGGTAAGCTCCTTACCAACCAATGGAGGCTTGTGACCTCACTGGCTTGTAAGGGAAGGACTTCCGGTTCGCCGTGGATCGGGAGTCCATGAACGAAAATTTGGCATGAAGTTAGCACAAAGTATATTCATAATACACTCACCAAACTCTGGCTAACGATTTGCTAAACTCTTGTTAACAAGCTGCCAAACGTTTGCCAACTTGTGATAAACAGCCGTTTTATGTTGAATAATATTGTTTGTTTTTTTTTAATACACTGTTTTTTTTTTGTAGTTTGTAGTTCTTTTTTAAATATATTTTAATTTAAAATCATTTCAAATTTTTATATGAAGGGGGAAAATAAAAAAAATTAAGTGAAATGACAAAACCAGCGATGATTAATGCAAAACGTGTTGCATTTTTGAGTATTATAATGTGGCATCATTAATATTCAGAGTTGATTTATTAAAAGTTAGCAGACGGATAAAATTTGTTAATAATAAACTCTGTGGTAACAGCTCGTTATGCGTAGTGTACAAACTGTGGCTAACTTTTTGTTATGAATACGGCTGTCAGTATTTTCAGTTTTAGCATTTTGGTATTTCATAATTTTTTCTCTTTTGAGTATTTTTTTATTCTTCATTGAACCATTTGTTAATATCGATTTTTGTATTATTTTCTTCTTCGTAAATTTCTTAATTGTTCTCTCAAGATACAATTCCATTTCATCAACAATACTATTAATATTGTAATTTTCATTATATGGGGTGTTCAAAACGCCTGAATTTTAAAATTCTTTTTACAGTCGTAATCTAATTTTTTATAATTTTCTTGAAAAATTCTTTTTAATACAGAAATATTTGTATTGTATTGTATTTGTATTTCTTTTACGACTTTTAAAGTCATGCGTTTTGCGTTTTCGATTTCCAGAACACCTCTGTATATTTTAATATTGCACTCAATTCCTTGTTAAATAATTCTTTACTATATTTAAATTTCTTTTTTAATTATGTAGGTTTGATTTTCATTCCTATATTCGATTGGAATGTCTTTTGCTTCATGGTCATTTATTTTATTTGCATTATTATTTGCTGTTGAAATGTTACATTTGTTTGTTATTACATAGTCTATCAATGTCTTTGAATTTTGTGTGATTCTAGTATATTCATTTATACTTGTTTGAGTCCATTATCATGCAAAATATTTTCCATTCTGATTTTATATGTTTCTTCCTTGCGCCAATCTATGTTGAAGTCTCCTGCTATTATTATATCGTAATTCGTTTCACATATGTCTGCAACTGATTGTTCAAAAACTTCGCAAAATTCTGCTTCACTGCTACTTGGTGATCTATATACAGCAATTATTGAGATATATAAAGGTCCTAATTTTTTTAATTTGTATCAGCTCTCCACTCCAAAAAAATATGAAATAATGTAATAAATATGAATTTTTTATTTTCTTTATTCACATAAATTATATTCGAACTCCCTTATATGCCTCATAGGGGCATATATGTGGGTTAGGCTTATAGTGATATTGGCGATATAATCCACGATTTGGCTGCAACTAAAAGATGTGACGATAAGCGAAAAGTACTGTACATATAGCCTTTTTAATAAATTTAAATACCATCGAACTTCCCAATAATGAATCTGTATGGAATCAGAGAATTTCTTCAATATATAGAATATTTATAATACAAAAAGACATATTTTTCCCACTTTTATTTAAAATAATCTGGTATTTTTGTTAGGATCACATCCTTCCAAGAGGGCCTAAATCAATATCCTCAAAAAGACATTTATTCCACATTTTTAGAATAACTGCTTTTTTTAATTTTTATAAAGTGCTAGAACATAAAATATTTAGTCCATATATTTTGTGTTTTACCTGTTTTCAGCTTTATTACAAACTATTATTTTTTTTTTTTAGGAGAAATACTAGTTTCTACAACATTTTTGTTTATTGAATACAATGGCTGCTATCAATACTACTCTTAATTGGACTATTTTTTCCTTCTTATTTTAATTTTTCAGAAATCACCTTATTTAATTTTACTTGTACATAGCGTTGTAAGTATGTGCTACAGAAGTATCTTTGAAATAATTCCTTATATGGAGACAAATATGTATGTATATAAGTCAAATTTTTATTTGCAAAATTTGTTCACTGTGAAGAAAAATTCAACTTATGAAAATTCGTCATAAGATAATCAAAATACACGTAAATAAGAATCAAAAACTTGGATTTTTAAAATTAATTTATAGTTAAATTTTATCAAGTACATTTTTGTGCTTGAACCACTACTGATTAGAAATTAAAATCAATAAAAAGTTATACATAATATATCTAAAATTATAACATCCCTACGTTCTCAAATGCACTACTGCCTGTGCTGCATCAGAGAAGCAAACTTGTTTCACCATGTCAACGCAAACCTAGTGATGCTACATATTAGTTGTGTGATTATCATTTTTAAAGGTTCACCTTGCGTCGGGATTCATGCCCCTCTATTAAAATCAATAATCAAATAATACCTCAGCATTCGCATGTAAAAAATCTCGTTATACATCTAGATCGCCGTTTAACGTGGAAATTCCATATAGATGTAAAATTAACTCAAATGAAACTAAAAGCCATTCAAATTCATTGGCTTATTGGAAGAAATTCTATCCTTAGTCTCGATTGCAAACTTCTACTTTACAACTCTATCTTAAAACCAATCTGATGCTACGTTATTCAATCTAATATCGAAAAAATTCAAAGGCGCCAAAATAATCTTCTTCGTATAATCACAGCCGCTCCCTGGTATGTTAAAAACTCGAATATCCACAAGGGTCTCATCAACGTGCCATTGGTAAAAACTATGATTACAAAACACGCAAAAAAATATTTAAAAAGGCTTGAATTTGGGTGTAATCCACTAGCTCGAAATATTTAAAATGATGGCGGCCACTCGCTTAAGGAGAAGAGATACTGCAGCACTCACCCAATCAGAAGAGCGATAAACATATTTAGGTGTTTATGTGAACAGAAACCGTGATAAAAAAAAATTTTGTCGGGCACTGGCAAGACATGAATTAAAGTATTAGGTATAAGTATTTGATTACTTATTGTTAGTTCATATTTAATATATGAAGGAAGATACAATAAAGAAAGTCTGGAAAAAAAAACAATTTTTTTAAAGGTGCATTTTACCACATTTAAATTTATTGTTTAACCCTGAAAGCTAACACTTCATTTTAGTACATAAAAGTTACTGTTCGTCGAACTTTTAAAATAAAATTTAGCGGAACGATTTTTAAAGTAAAAGATCAACAACAAAAATTTTAGTTAAGCATTTTATTAAAAAAATAAAATTAAATAAAGTTTAAAATATAAAAGTGGTTCTTCTCTTTCAAAATTTTATACGAATTTTTACTTATTTTTATGTTTTAAAATTTATTATTTTTTTAAAGCTTTCGTCAACAGCTAACGTTGTTGAAAATAAGAGCGTAATTTGAATACACATAAAAAGTTATATGACAAAGTATAAATAAGCTCGTCGATTCGACGAACATTTACCATCTTGGGTTTAGGGCAATATTGCATTTATAACCATGTACTTTATCTATTATACCTGTAATTTAAAAAAATATTTAATTATTTACAGCCGTATTCATAACGAAAATTTGGCATGAAGTTAGCACAAAGTTCATTGATAATACACTAACCAAACTCTGGCTAACGATTTGCTAAACTCTTGTTAACGAGCTGCAAACGTTTGCCACCTTGTGAAAAAAGGCGTTTAATGTTGAATAATTTTGTTTGTTTTTTCTAATTCACTGTCTTTTTTTTAATTAAGTCCTTTTTTAAATTTATTTTAATTTAAAAACATTTAACATTTTTATATGGGGAGGCAAAAACAAAAAAAATTATGAAATGAAATGACAAAACCAACGATGATTTATGCAAAACATGTTGCATTTTTGAGCACTATAATGTGGCATCATGATTATTCAGAGTTGATTTATTAAAAGTTAGCAGACGGATAAAATTCGTTATGAATAAACTTTGTGCTAACAAGCTGCTAAGCTTAATCGGCATTCTAGTTAGCAGCTCGTTGTACATAGTGTACAAACTGTGGCTAACTTTTTGTTATGAATACGGCTGTTAATATTTAAAATGTTTGTTTTACTTAATACTAACATACTTTCGTTGATGATACATATAGTCAATTCACAAGGTATCCTAACATGTCATATTGTCAAAATGTCCTAATATTTCACAATGGTTTAAAAATATTGTTGTTGGTTTGTTAACAAAAAGTGTCTTAAATAAATAGAACGTTGCTTGCTGTGTTTATTGTGCTGTCGTAATTAATCAGAAAAGTCCAGCGCTGAGCGGCTGAGCCGTACAACAATATTTTTAAACCATTGTGAAATATTAGGACATTTTGACAATATGACATGTTAGGATACCTTGTGAATTGACTAATAGTTTTATTTCAAAAAATTGCAAAATAACGTAACACACATAACTAAATAAATAACAATAAAACAAATGTTTTTTCCTAAATATTTAAAATTGCTTTTATATCGCAATCAATTTCCATTTTACACCGTTTTTGTTTCTCATCTAAACTGATGTTACATTATTCGGAACAAATCTAGTTTACCGAAGCAGTTCCAAATAAAAAAAGATACCTAGGGTGATAGAAAATGGAAAAATAAGAAAAAAAAAACTTAAATAAAAAAATTGGCGCAAACGCTTAGTTTTCGAGTTATGGACGTTTAAAGTTTTCATATAAATATGCGATTTTCCACTACAATTCTGAACGTATATGGCCAATATTCGTATCATTTTAAAGCTCTTGAACAGATTTTTTTGAATAAACAAAATTTATTTGAAAATTTTAAACTCTTTAGCTCACATTACAGTAACGTCGGTGTATATGCCGTACGAGGCAGTAGATCCACCTGGCGCAGAGGTGGAAAAATTGGTGGCGTATGCAAGAAGGAGTGGTGCCATCCTGGTTTTGGGATGTGATGCAAAAGCACATCAAAATCAATGGGGGAGCGCTGATATTAACAAATGGGGTGAGTTAATGTTTAATTTTATAACTACTAACAATCTTATTATCTGTAATATTGGTAACACTCCGATGTTCAGAAATAAGGATAGGCAGGCAGTTATATATATTTTTTTTTTCAGTATTTATTTATTGAATCTTCATATATTAAATATGAACTAACAATAATTAATCAAATCTTATCCTAATATTTGATTTATGTCCTGCCAGTGCCGGACAAAAAAGATTTCGTCATCACGGTTTCTGTTCACATATGTAGGTGTTTACCGCTCATCTGATTGGGTGAGTGCTGCAGTGTCTCTTCTTCTTAGTCGAGTGTGGCCGCCATAATTTAAAATATTTCGTGCTAATGGATTTGGGTGTAGTTCCAGCCTTTTTAAATATTTTACTGCATATTTCGTTATCATAGTTTTTACTAATGGCACATTGAGATCCTTGTGGATATTTGAGTTTTTGACGTACCAGGGGGCGACTGTGATAATTCGAAGAAGTTTATTTTGGCGCCTTTGAATTTTTTCGATGTTAGAAGCCGAGGCAGTGCCCCATAACTGAATACCGTAGCACCAAATTGGCTTTAAGATAGAGTTGTAAAGTAGAAGTTTGCAATCGAGGCTGAGAACAGAATTTCTTCCAATAAGCCAATTTATTTGAATTGCTTTTAGTTTCATTTGAGTTAATTTAGCTTCTATATGCCATTTCCACGTTAAACGCCGGTCTAGATGTATACCGAGGTATTTTACATGCGAGTGTTAGGGTATTATTTGATTATTGATTTTAATAGGGGGCATGTTTCCCGACGCAGTGTGCGCATTTTTGCTCATTGATCTTTATCCTCCATTTTTTTAACCACCTTTCCAGTTCAAATATGTGATCCTGTAAGTAACGAGATGGGTGTAGCTGTTTGTTGGCAAGTCCGAAGTATAAATTAAGTATAATAGAGGGCCCAGGATGCTGCCTTGTGGGACTTCAGCGTTAATTGGCTGAGGAGAACTTAAAAAATCGCCTTGTTTAATAATAAAGTGACGCCCGACTAAGTAGCTTTCTAACAGCTTGTGTATGTTTGCTGGTAAGTTTCGCTGCAATTTCAGTAGTAACCCTTTATGCCAGACTTTATCAAAAGCTTGAGACACATCGATGAAGAGTGCAGAGCAATATTTTTTTTCTTCAAAGGCTTTTCTTATGATATTTACTAAACCGGTGGAGGTCATACTGGGGGTACTGGCCAACCAGAACAAGGGGCTCAATACAAGCCAGTGGAAGTTGGTAGCTTCACTGGGTTGTAAAGAGAACCAGGGAAGAGACTTCAGGTTCGCAGTGGACCGGGAGTCTCTTAAAAAGCTTGATTCGATAGGAGGGGTTGCAATATTCGGGTTAGGGTCTATCAAATTTAGGTTTCCTAAAAATGATAGACCCTAAGAGGTTGAAAGTGGTGCAGATAAACCTGCACCACTGTGAAGCAGCCTCAACCGAATTAGTAACCCACCTCATCGACAACAACGTGGACGTGGCCTTAATCCAAGAGCCCTGGATTAATAAAAACCGGGTAGTTGGATTAGGGGTCACGGGGTATACATTGTTCGTACCCCACACAGATGAGAAGGTACGAACTTGTATCTTGGCGAGAACTGAGTTTAAATTTATGTTTTCTCATTCTTATAGTAATGGAGACCTCACGGTTGTGACAGGAGAAGCCAAGGACAGAAGGGTCCTGGCATTGGCATCGGTATACTTGCCGTACGAGGCTACCGATCCACCTGGTGAAAAAGTGCGAGAGTTGGTGGAGTACTCAGGCAGAACTGGCTCGAGACTGGTACTAGGGTGTGACGCCAATGCACACCATACCCAATGGGGAAGTGCCGACATCAACAAAAGAGGTGAGTCTATGTTTGATTTTATTATTGCCAGCAATCTTTATATCTGTAACAGGGGGAATACACCTACGTTCAGAACTAGGGATAGAGAGGCAGTGATAGACATGACATTGACGAACTGTAGGGAATTAGTGGAGGATTGGAGGGTGGACCTGGGGTTTTCCTTCTCTGACCATAGTCGCCTGTCCTTTAATCTAATGTTTGAGAGGTCGAAAAGGTGTCCGTATAGGAATCCGAGAAGGACGGATTGGGATTACTTTTCGAGATTGGTGCAAAGTAACCTTAGAGTTACACGCGACTGGGGGTCGACTTCGACCGGTGTAGAGCAACTGGTGGGCACCTTTACGGGGGTACTGACTAGTAGTTATGAGCGTTCCTGTCCTTTGAACTTTCCGGGCAAGCGCACACAACCAAGATGGTGGACAGACGAGTTGAGGACTCAAAGGTCCACTGTCAGAAGGTTGTTTAATAGAGCGAAGTATACGCGTAGGGAAGAAGATTGGAGTAACTTCAGATTGAGTTACAATAGATATAAAGGAGACATTAGGAGGGCGAAAAGGGACTCGTGGGTCAAGTTTAGCGAGTCAGTGGAATCTGTAAATGAGATGTCCAGGTTCAGGAGAATTTTATCCAAGGACCCTGTAGTCCCTGGATTTATTCAGAGACCGGACAACTCATGGACGGAATCTAGCTCTGAATCTCTATGTCTGCTAATGGAAACTCACTTTCCGGGATGTGTGGATCCTGGGACGGGGGAACAGATTGAATGTGGTAACCCCTTCTCTGGGTCAGAATCGGGCGGTGAGGAGAGGGAGACGGTGGGGGACATGATCACCTTGGAAAAAGTAACATGGGCGGTCAATACCTTTGGGTCTTACAAATCGGCAGGACCAGACGGTATCTTTCCGGCGATGTTACAGAATATCGGGAGATCATCACTCCTGCTGTTGGTGGAACTGTTTAGGGTCTGTGTGCTGAACGGGTACATTCCTAAAGGGTGGAGGGAGGTCAGGGTGGTTTTCATACCCAAGGCGGGAAGAACCGGTCACTCTAAACCCAAGGATTTTAGACCAATCAGCTTATCGTCTTTTCTTTTGAAGACGTTGGAAAGACTGATTGATCTACATCTGAGGACGAAGATTGACGCCGGCATCATCAGCGGCGCTCAACACGCCTATCTTAAGGGTAGATCTGTTGAGAGTGCGCTTCATGATGTGGTGGGTTATGTAGAGCGGGGATTGCGAAACAAGGAATACACCTTGGCGGCATTCCTGGATATAGAGGGCGCTTTTAATAATTTGAAGATAGAGGCTATCAGGCAGGCATTGGTGGATCTAGGCGTTCCTCTGTTCCTGGTCGAATGGATAACTCTGATGCTCAGCAGCAGAGTTATTCACTCGGACTGGGGAAACGAGCGCTTAAAGAAACTGGTGACTAGGGGAACCCCACAGGGGGGAGTTCTCTCTCCCTTATTATGGCTCTTAGCTGTCAACGTCGTTCTGGGACTTTTTGACAGATTGGGTCGGAAAGTTGTGGCCTACGCGGATGATGTAGTGATATTGGTATCGGGCAAGTTTCTGCCGACAATAAGCGAAGTCATGCAAGGGGCGCTGGGCGAACTGTCAGCATGGGCGAGTGATAAGGGTTTGGGAGTCAATCCGGAGAAGACCGAGTTGGTTCTTTTTACTAGGAGGTACAGGGTAGAGAATTTTAGGCTGCCGGTACTAGGAGGAGTAGAGCTTAGACTATCTGATAGCGCTAAGTATCTAGGAGTTTTTCTGGACAGCAAGCTGTCGTGGGGAAGGAATACTCAGGAGAGACTTAAGAGAGGCCTCAATGCCTACTATGCTTGCAGATCATCGATAGGTAAGAGTTGGGGACTCCGGCCGTCAGTAGTGGGATGACTGTACACTTCGGTGGTTAGACCCATTCTTACATATGGATGCTGTGTTTGGTGGGAGTCATTGAGAGTGGCTTGTCGAAGGAACCTTCTGTCTAAGGCTCAGAGGTGTGCTTCAATCGGCATGACAGGTGCCATGAGAAGTACACCTCAAGCGGCACTGGATGTCATTCTACATCTTCTGCCCATTGAGCAGTATGTTATGGGAATGGCAGCCAGAAGCATTCTTAGACTGAGGGAACTAGGATTGATTAGGGATTTCACGCAGGGTCACTCACGGATCTTGAGTGAGATCGAAGCTGGAGGTTACTGCCTGGGATCACCCGGCTCCACGGATTTCGTGGGCACCAGGGTGGATTTCGGACGGTTGCCGGAGGTGGTAACGCCTTCTAGGGAGAGATGGTCAGGTAGGAGCAGATTATTTAATGGATTTGCTATTTTCACTGACGGCTCGAAGATGAGAGGCACGGGTGCGGGGGTCTACATTGAGGATCTGGATATCAGAATGTCATATAGGCTTCCGGACGACTGCAGTGTTTTTCAGGCGGAAGTTCTGGGGGTCTTGAGGGCCGTGGAACTGATGAGGGACAACATCGATAGGGGCTCGGAGGTCACTATATATGTCGACAGCCAGGCGGCCCTTATGGCCGTAAGGGGCTGTTACGTGAAATCCAAGCTAGTTGACGGTTGCAGGAGGGCTCTGGAGGGAGCCTTAGGAGAGTATATGTTGAGATTGTGCTGGGTGCCTGGTCACTGCAACATAAGCGGCAACGAGATTGCTGATGAGTTGGCGAGACAGGGCTCAGAGATGGAGGATCCTAATCACATAGAGGCAATTAGGCCTCCAATAGGATTCTACTTTGGGAAGATTAGGGAATGGATTCTGGGCGCGACCAATAGGGCCTGGGGGAACCGAACGGACTGCCGGGTATCACGGACGATGTGGCCGGTGCTCAGGAAGTCCGACTCGGAGTTGTTGCTGGGCAGAAGCAGGGTCTGCGTGAGGACCATAATAGGAATCATCACGGGTCATTGCATGATGGGCAGGATGGCGATGAGGTTAGGATCCGACGTGTCGGATATGTGCGGGTTGTGTGAGGACCCGGAGGAGCTGGAGACGGTTGAGCACATTTTGTGCCGCTGTCCCAGGCTACAGGGCAGCAGGCTGAGGTGGCTGGGCAGCAGATTCCTAGGCGAATTAGGGGACGTCCCGGGCTGTGGGCTCGAGAGTCTGATAGGATTCGTAATGGGGATGGCCTGGCTGCGCAGCAGGAGACTGGGAGCTAGCCGCACATAGGGCGGATTGGTGTTGTGTTGAGTGAGGCTTTTCTCTCGGGTTTGGTCAGAACTTCCTTTTCTCATCTATTCTTATCTGTTCTTATCTTTTCTGATTCTTTTGCTGTTTCTCTTCACCTTCTTTTTTCAGCTTCTTAAATATAAACAAGGCATCACAATGGACCGTATTGGTCTCTGGGTGAGGGTGTGAAGGAGACTTCACACCAGCCTTTCTACCTACCTACCTACCTACTATTCGATGAGTTTGTTCAATTGTACTGTGTTTTCTTCTAAAACCGAATTGATGATTGGGAATACATCTGTTTTCATTTAAAATCGGCGTTAATTTTGACACTAGTAGTTTCTCAAATAGCTTTGATATATTAGACAATAGGCTTATAGGTCTATATGACTCAACTTTTGTGGGATCCTTTCCTGGTTTAGGTATCATGGTAACTAAAGATTTTTTCCACTCTTGTGATTAGTATTCAAGGCGTAAAATAGCATTAAAAATAAGAAGAATAATTATCTTTGCTATGCGGGGTAGCTCCAAAAGCATTTTGTTACTGATGTTATCAAAACCAGGGGCTTTCTTGGGGTTTAAATCATGAATAGCCTTTTCGATTTCTCTTATCTCAAATCTTAGTGGAACAGCTGATCTAACAACAACAGGTGGTAACTCGACCGCAGTATCGAAAGATGTATGAGGGGTAAATACGGTTTTCAAATGATTAACAAAAATATTTCCTTTTTCTATATCATTTCGTGCCCAACTTCCATTTAAGTTTCTTAATGGCGGTTAAGAGATAACTGGTCTTTTTAGATTTCTAGCTGCACGCCATAATGAGTAGTCAGATTGAGGAGTTGCATCAAGTTCCTTAAGATATTTTTCCAGAGAAGCCGTTTTTTGAGACTGCAGTAAGTTTCTTAGCCTTTTTGTGCACTCTTTTAGTAAATTTTTAAGTTGAGGGGATCTGTGCAATTGCCACTCTCTTCGAGCTCTCCTTTTTTCAGTCAAGAGACGCTCGACATCTGTAGAATATATTTTACTATTTTTGATGTTTTTGCGGGCTATGCTAGAATGTTGAACAGCTAGTTTGAGATTATTGTCAAAATTTACAATAGAAAGATTCACATTTTCCGGTGTTCTAAGCGGAATATTTTCAGTGCAGTGGGTACTGAGATATTTTTTATATTTTAACCAATTTATTTGTGTTGCTGACGTCACTAAGTAACCACACGGAGATACAATTCTATTAGGGTTTGCTATAGTAAGAAGTGTAGGTGTGTGATCAGAAGATAATTCTAAAGAAGCTTCAACATGAATCGTTTCTGCGGGGATGTTTTTAACCACGCGAAAATCGATGACATCTGGAATTTTTTGCTGATCAGTAGGCCAATAAGTTGGTTGTCCACTCGCGACCACATTTAAATCCATTTTAGACATTGTATTGTACAAAACACGACCCTTTGGTGTTATGAGCCGTGACCCCCAGAAGGTATGTTTAGCGTTGTAATCGCCAGCGGCTAGGAAACAGGGTCCTAATGATTTAAAATATTTATAATATTGGCTTTCTGATATTGAAAATCTAGGTGGAGAGTATAATGATGAAAGTACTAAGTTTCGATTTAGCTCTTCAACACAAATGTTCGTTGCTTGCAGATAGTCTTCACGATAATCACACATTAAGTAGTGTTTGATTCGGGCTTTTATCAAAATAGCAGAGCCTCCACAAGCTCTATCTCGAGGGTCCTTGGTATCATATAATATATAACCATTAATTTTAAACGTATTTCTTGAGGTCAAATGAGTTTCAGAAACCATCATTACAACAATTTGTTTACTTTTAAGAAAGTATTCTAGTTCATTTTTATGTTGGCGAATGCCGTTTGCATTCCAAAAACAAATTTTTAAACAATTCATGGCTTGTTAAGTACAGCTTGCAATAACATTGATTGCATTCTTAACATTTCCTGCATCATATTACCCATTGTGTTCGTAAAGTTAGTTACTGTTTGCACTAGTGTTTCCATGGTTTTTTCTAGACGACTTAAATTAGAAACTGGAGTCTCATCATTACTTTGCAAATCACCTTGCATTGGAATATGGTTTGATTATACTATACTATACTAAATCCCGCGAAGCTTTTTGCTTGTCTGCAGGATACCAGAGTCTCTGGCGGGAATCGAACCCGCAACCTCGGTACTGATAGACTAGCTCACTACCAGCTAGCCTACCGGGGCACCCATTTTAGGACGTTAGCGTAGGATGTTCTGTTATTACTAGGCTGCGGTACTTGAATGTCATTAGTGTTAACTTGATGTGATACCTCAATTTGAGGGGGATTAGGTTTCGGTCCAACCGAGCGCTTGACTATAGAGTATACAGGGCATCCTCTATAGTTGGCAGTGTGATTACCACCACAGTTGCTGCATTTTTTTACATTGGGGTCGTTTTTAGACTTATCGCAGAGAGCTGTACCATGCAACTCTCCACATACAACGCAAACAGGGGTTAAATGACAGTATGCCTTAGTGTGACCAAATTCTTGGCAGTTTAAACATTATACGGGACCGTTCCTTTTGTGCGGCTCCTATATCGTTATTTTCCTATACAGGATATATTTCAGACTGTAAATGGGATGCGTTTCGTTTTTTTAAGCTTAACGCCGCCGGGTTCTAACTCCACTCGAAATAGTGGCTGGGGATTTTTTTCTCTATTTTTAATATTTATTACGTTTTTTATTTTGAAGCCCTTCTCTTCTAAAAACGTTTTTATCTCACCTGGGTCTACGCATGAATCAATGCCCTTTATCACTACCTGGAGACCTTTACTGCTCGTCAGTTGGTATGTATAAAAGTTTTTTTTTAATGCTTCTTCACGATTAACTTGTATTTTTGTCTCATTTATACTACCCCGCTTAATTGCAACTACATAAAAAGAATTTTCACCTATTACCGAGATCAAATTCTTTATTAATTCATTTGAGTTTTGCTCTCTAAGATATATCGGCGGTGGCTTAGAAGACTTGATAACGTTTTGTGCTTCCGGAGATTCCTCATCCAGAATTGCAAAACGATTTTGTGAACTTGTTTTATCAGCTGTACCATCTTTTAAGACTTTTGAGACCGAAGCAACTGCTGAAGAGGTTGGGCTGCGACCTCGTTTAAGCAGTGTTATGTACCTATCAATACCTACTTGTACTGGAGGCTTTTGACCACTTTTTACTTGTGGAGCTGAGTTTTCCATCATGCCTGATTGGGGGTTAATATTTTCATCACTTATTAAAATTGTTTTTGCCGCTGAGGCACCACTTGCAGGTTTTATATTTTTTATTGTATTGAAATCAACCGTATTATTAGACACCGAAGGTGATACTGAGTTTTCTATTATGCCTGATTGAAGGTTAATATTTTCATTACTTATTAAAATTGTTTTTGCCGTTGAGGCAAAGCTTGCAGGTTTTATATTTGTTATTGTATCAACCGTGTTGTACAATACAGACGGCGAGAGGGATCGCGTGCGAGTAATAGGTTTAGCCGTTAGGTATTTGCTATCATCGATTCTTTTTTTTATTTCTGCATTTGTTTCATTAACACTCACTGTGATATATGCATTTCTACTGTTTGCACTCATAAGAGTTTTTTTTTTTTTACTGTTTACAGTTGTGCTCTTCTTATTTGTTATTGTTTATCAACACCGAGAATAAAAAAAATGTGTGTTTATGTATGTATGTACATACATGTATTTTTTTTCTTTTTCTTGTATTTACTTTTTCAATACACAAATCAATAATCACGTTTAAAAAAAAATAAACCGTATGCCGAGCTTAGAAAACACGTCTATCTTCAACGAGCGCGAGAGACAATGTGAACCGCGACGAGCAACTTGTTGCGGATTGGAGGGTGGCAATGGACTGTACTTTCTCAGACCATAGCCGTATAACCTTTACACTCAATTATGCATAAGGAATATACTCTCGCCGCGTTTCTGGACATAGAAGGAACCTTCAATAACATTAGAATTGTGGCGATCAAGGATTCCTTGGTGAAGCTGGGAGTTCAGGGCTTTCTGGTGCATGCTTGGCATGCACGACTGTAAACGGTCTTGAGAAGAAACACCCAGGAGAGGATGATAAGAGGACTCAATGCCTACTACACATGCAGAAACTCCATCGGTAAGAATTGGGGACTAAGACCAGATATGGTAAACTGGATTTACACATCGGTGGTTAGGCCTATTCTTACCTATGGATGCACTGTTTGGTGGGATGCGTTGAGAGTGGACAGCTATAGGAAGATGCTCAACAAGGCCCAGAGGAGTGCATCACTGGTGCAAGGAGAAGCACGCCACAGACAGCGTTGGACATCCTACTACATCTGTCCCCCATTGAACATTATGTGAAGAGTGTTGCTGCCAGGAACTTACTTAGACTCTAAAAGTCTTCGTTGATTAGACCTAGGCGGGATGACCACACAAGGATTCTATACGAAGTGGGTCTGCTTGATCAGGAAAGTATTCCGGGGGGAATCTCGGATCATAGGAGTATGACCTTGGACTTCGGTGTAACACCACCGGTGGAGTTCCTGGATAGGGAAGTTTGGCGTGGATCCAACGGACTGTTTGGGGGGTGGGCAGTATATACGGACGGGTCCAAGATGGACACTGGCACTGGGGCTGGTGTTTATATTGCTGACACTGACGTGAAAAGGTCATTCAGACTCCCGGATGAGTGCAGTGTCTTCCAGGCTGAGATCCTAGCGATCTGGAGGGCGACGGAAGTGATACTGGGTCACATCGTGGGGGGATCTGTCGTAACAATCTACGTATAATACGGTGCGATCGTGCCTGATTGCACGGTGTAGGAATGCTCTGAGAGAGCTCATGTTGGCATTTACAATAAGGCTGTGTTGGGTACCAGGACACTGCAAGGTGGATGGCAACGAGGTGGCGGACGAACTCGCGAGAGGGGGTTCGAATCTGGACTTAAGAGGTAAGGGACAGAGGGGTGAAACCCCCCTTATGTCACTACTATGGGGTGTTACGGGAAAGATTCCGTGATGCTGTTAACCGGTCCTGGAGGGATAGAACGGGTTGCAGTGTGTCAAGGGCCTTATGGCCCGTATTGGACGCAGGTGCAACCAGGGTTCTATTAGGACTGGATAGGAGTAGTCTCAGGACTCTGATAGGGTTCCTGACGGGGCATTGTTCTGTTAGGGCTTTTATGGGTAAATGGGACATTGCGAGACCGGACTTCTGCAGGTTGTGCCGAGATGCCGAGGAGCTGGAGACGGTTGAGCATGTACTGTGCCACTGTCCTAGGATGCACGGCCCCAGGGAGAAATGGCTATGGGCTAGGTTTCACGACGAACTGGAGTGTATCGCTGGATGTTATCCAACCGATCTGCTGGGGTTTGTCAGGAAAGTATGACGGCTGTTTCTGTTGGGGGGGCCGTACGGGGAATTTGTCCTGCGCTTCTACAAATATACCGAACCTTAGGTCTATTTTCTACTATTCTTCTTTACTTCTCTTTTTCCTCTTTTCTCCTCTACTGAAGGGATTCACAATGGACCTCATTGGTCTCCGAGTGGAGGTGCGCCCTTGGGCGCATAACCCTTCTTAACCTAACCTAACCCAACAGAACTGCTGGGGTTTGTCAGGGAAATAGGACGGGTGTTTCTGTTGGGGGGACCATAGGGGGAATTTGTCCTACGTATCTACTAATCAGTACCAAACCTTAGGTATATTTTCTACTCTTCTTCTTTACTTCTCTTTTGCTAATTAACTGAAGGGATTCACAATGGACCTCATTGGTCTCCGAGTGGATATGCGTCCTTGGGCGCATAACCCTTCTTAACCTAACCTTACCTAACGTCGAAATGTTACGGAAGTGCAATAGGAAAGAATGTAGTTTATTTTAATAAATATGTAATACAAATTTTATAAAATAACAAAAACCAGCATAGCAAAAAAAAACTTCTCTGCATAGACAGCCTTCGGCTGGCCGCAAAGATCTACTTCTCTATGGTATAACAAACACCGGCTTCGCTTACTAAAGCTTCCTTGCATAGCCGGCCCTAGGCCGGTCGCAAGGATTTGCTCCTCCATGGTATAACGAGCACTGCCTTCGCTAACTAAAGCTTCTCTGTATAGCACGCCTTCGGCCGGGCGCAGAGATTTTCTCCTACATGGTATAACAAACACTAGCTTCGCTAACTAAAGCTGCTCTGCATAGCCGGCCTTTGCTCATGGGCAAGGGTTCTCTCCTCATTAGTATAACATAAATATAAAGAAAGTTTTACTTTTATTTTAATTAAAATTCTTAAATAAATTAGTATGTAGTACATACTTGCATACATTAAACAATTAGAAAAAAATTAATAAATTTGTTTTTATGCTTACTAAAAACTTTTGTATTTTTGCAAACTAGTCCCACTTCTTAATAAACTAAAAATATTCAAATAAATTCTGTATATCCAGAAAGATCTAGTGAAAAGCTTTGAAATTATACCAATATTAGCCATATACGTTTGGAAATGTAGTGGAAAATCGCATAATTACATGAAAACTTTAAACGTCCGTAACTCTGGGAGAGTGGGAGCAAGCCGCACATAGGGCGGATTTGTGTTGTGTTGAGAGGTTTTCTCTCGGGTTTGGTCCGATCTTCTTTTCTTAACTATCTTCTTTATCTTTTCTTATGCTTTCGCTGTTTATTTCACCTACTTTCCCGCTATCTATATCTAAAAAAGGCATCCCAATGGGCCATATTGGTCTATGGGTGAAGGTGTGAAGGAGACTTCACACCAGCCTTTCCACCTACCTACCTAGGTACTTTTTTATTTGGAGCTGCGTCGGTAAACTAGATTTAAACCCATTATTCTGCATTTAAGATGGCGATATGTGCAGTTCTTTTAGATTTTTTTTTTTAATAATATTTGCCTACAAAAAATCCAACAGAAGGCTTGTTGAATTTACCAAAAATATTTTACAAAAACAAAATACACACACAGGCATTTCGTGCTGTGGTCATGCAAACTGTCGAGCAATAACAACATTACTAGTTAGGAGCGTTACGAAAATTTTGTTTCCTCATTCTTCATGACTGAAGAATGAATGAATTGCCTAAAATTTAACAATTCGTTCATGACTTTCAAAAAAAGTTACAACACATTTAAAATTTCTTATTCATGATTGGTTAAATATGAGCGATAATATATGATTTTATCTGAACTCTGGGTTTTTGTTTTATTTCAATCGAAGATCCTATCTGCAATTACCACAATCGAACGTACATATGTAAATTTTAAAGTAACATAAAACATAATGGACGCAAATTACTCTCAATATGACGTGACGTTACAAGCTTTTAAAAGCTTATTTAAAATTGGTTATTAAATGCATGTGATGTGACGTGAAGTTATTTCAAAATATAGGTAATCAATGCTTTACCGTAAATTGTTATTCGATCTTTTGTATTTAGTTTACGTCTTGTTGCTGTATCCAAAGTTTTCGGTAATTTTGCTATTGCACAATTACTCTAATTGTAAAAGTGTTGCCTTTCATTTCCTTTCAACTGTCAATATACTCACTATTTTTCCAACTGAACTTTCCATTTATTTTGTAATTTTATTTTCTTAATATATAATTCTTGTGAATTTTTACAAAATAAATTTGTTAAAAGCTACTCTTTTCAGTTGTTTTAATTAATTAATTAGCGGGGACGGTTTTTCAGAGAAGTTTTAGTTACCGAATCCGGTTTTTATACGATTTTTGTCCTGCCGATTATTGTCGTTTCTTCTTTGAAGTCGGTCTTATGTTTACGTTGTACGATTTTTGTCGTTACAACTTCTTGTGTATACATATATTTTGACACTACGAATGAATGAACAAAACGAATCGAAGAGTACACTCGTGCACCCCTTTTAATTCCTCTTCACCTCTCGCCTATAAGGTTAGAATCGAAACGACAAAAATCGTAAAATGTAAATTGGGACTTAGTAAGCGAAGTCAGTGTTTGTTATACGAAAGAGGAGAAAATCCCTGCGGCCGGCCGAAGACCGTTTTTCAAGAGAAGCTTAAGTTAGCAATGCAGTTGTTTGTTATGTAATAAATTTTTATTTTTTACAATTTTTTTGGCATAAACTACATAACTATTTACCTTGTGCACTTTTGTAAAATGTTAAATTTTGTTAATCCTGTAGTGGAAGCCAGATATTTTCTTGTTATTTTTAAATATTTTAACCCACTAATTTTTACTTTGTTTAGAGCTGCGTTGGTAAACTAAATTTGTCCCTTTTTTATTTATTTTAATTTTTGATAAACTCAGGTTTTTTGTTCCTAAAATTGAATTAGAATTCCGACAACATATGTATATATGTAAATAATGATTATACATATTACCTTAGTTTAGGGTTGCCAGTTTTGAAATCACGCAAAAAACGAACTTTTTCAAGTCTGAATTTCTGAAATTCCAAAATTATTTCAGATATCCAACTACCAGAATTAACTTTAGGACACCCATCTCCATCATTCCTATATGGTCCGATATTAGTAACTATCACCATTTCTCCACATTTTCCAACGTCCAAAAAGTCCACTTTTAACATTTTTCAAAAAAGCCATTTTTTTAAATTATATTTTCTTAATTTCCAAAATTATTTCAGATATACCACTAATATGGTCCCAAAGAGGACCCCTTGGAGCACCATTTCTATATAGTGGGTTGCTAGTAACATTCCATATTTTTCCAAAATGGTCACTAATCCCAGCCAGAAATTTTCGCAAAAAAACGAACTTTTTCAAGTCTGAATTTCTGGAATTCCAAAATTATTTCAGATATCCCACTACCAGAATTCTCAATAGAACTTTTTTCTTCTGTGGAACCGGTTCCTTTTCCCTGAAAATGCTCCTAAACGCACTTTTTCCTATTACAGTAGCACTGTTAAATGCAATGTTAACTGAAAATATTTGCTGTTAATAAATTGAGGTTGATGTCTCCGCTAGTTAAATACGTATTTATCTTCACATACATTTGATAAGGACATCTATATTAATAATTGTATCGAAAACAATTTGACAATATGACAAACTATATACTGAACAAAATTAATATTTAATAACAGTACAAAAACAGTACATTAATGACAAAATCAGTAAATTTGCGTACTGATTTGCTTGTAGTGCATAAATCAGTACTGTAAACATAAAACAGTACATGTACTGATAAAAACAGTACGATTGGCAACCCTACCTTAGTTATAAAAATTTTTTTTTTTCCGATCTTATATGTGTAAATTGTGGGCAATCAGGTCATCCGGCTAGCTGGAGGGGGTGCCCGGCGTATCAAAAATACATCACTAATAAAAAAGCAAAAATAAACGAAACTCGTGAAAGAAGAGTATCTGCCTCCAATAGTACAGGGCAGATCGTATGCTAGCCATTTTCATCAACAATCGGAGAGAGCTTCGGGCTCAAGCCAAACAAACAGTAAACCACCAGTTGTAATGCAGTTTTTAGAACTGGCAAAATATTTCATGGAACCAGAATACATGACCCTAGAAGAGGAGATTCAAAAATTTCTCGGCGAATACAATAAAATGCCAAAGGATGTAGCTAAAGTAGAATTTAAAAGGCAACTAACAAAAGTACAGAACTCTTATGGCCCGTAGAAGTCTCAAGTTTTTAACATTTAATGTACGCTCGCTTGTGGATACAAGTCGACGCATAGACCTGCACAATACACTTTTTCAAAATAAAATTGATATTGCGTTTATACAGGAATGTCACCTACGTGGTAGAGGTAACATAAACATTACTGGCTATAACTTTATATACGACCATTCAACAGTTGGTGTTGCTGTTTTAATAAAGGACTCTTTAGTATATAGTCAATTTATCATAAAGGATATTGGTTTTCATTGCTCGTTTATACAAATTGAGATGATTGTAGACAACACCCCGAAAAAAATTCTTGTTGGATCAATTTATATTCCATGCAATTTAATTGGTTCGAAGATTCAAAATGGTTTGTCTAAGATCTTAATTGTTTCGAGAGGCTTTGATGGATTGCTGCTAGGTGGAGACCTTAATTCAAAACATCCAACATGGAACACAGGTTGGACGTTGTACGGTTGTCAGACTCCAGACCATCTTTTCCAAGTGGATGTTCACACCTAGACCACTTTTTAATCAGTTCAAGCTTAGTGAATCAAACTACTTCAAATTATAAAATCTCTAGCTTGGTCACGTTTTCGGATCATTTTCCTATTTTGCTGGAACTAAAGTTTAACGACCTAGAACTTGTTTTAAGGTCTCCAAAATTTTTTACGTCGTTTAAGAAAACCAACTGGCAGCTTTTCCAGCGTGACATGGAAATTGCTACTTTTAGTATAATGCCTTCAGAAAACCGAAACCTACAAAATAAAGAAATAGATAAATTAATAGAAGAATTCACATCAATCGTAAAGTCAGTCACTAACTCACATTCTGAGAAAGTTGTGCTTGGAAAGCATAAAGGGTATATCTCCGACAAAATCAGAAAATTCTTTCGTGTTAAATATAGATGGCAGAAAGATCTGAAGAAAATATATCATAGAGCAGGAAACAGACTAGGATCGGATTATATAGTACTTTCAAAACAAATTCAATTGCTGAAAATACTGATAATGGAACTGGTTAATTTAGAACAGGCAGATAGATTCAACCATCGGCTATCTAAAATCAAACCTGGTCCGTCAGCATTCAGAGAAATTTATGGTATTATTGGCAACAAAAAATCTTAATTTTGCGAAAAACTTTGTATTGACAACAGAACAATTCTGAACGACAATGAAAAATGTGAGCAGTTTCACCAGTACTATTCACGAGTGTACGCCGAAAAACTTCCTGTAAGTCCTGTAACTGATCTTGAAGAACGTGTTGCCTCTTACATCACTAATGTTCCTGCTTCTATTTACTCGTTTACCAATTCCTTTAACTCAATTGAGATCGAGGATGCCTTTCATTTCGTTAAGCTAAATACGGTCAAAAAAATTGTAAGTAACATCAATAACAAAAAATCCAGTGGGATTGATGTGTATTTCCAATTTTATGATAAAAAAATTACCCGATACTTCACTAAGTTTTTTAACAGTAATATTCAATAACTGTATAAACAATGGGTATTTCCCACTACATTGGAAGATTGGAAAAATACTACCTCTAAAGAAAAAGACATGGTGAGAGGCCGGACGAATTTCGTCCTATTTCTTTGCTATCAAATCTTATATGAACACATTTTAAAAGAAAAACTTGAAGATGATTTAATTATCGACCTAGTGTCATGTTACCAATTTGGCTTTCGACAATCACACTCAACACAACATGCCCTTTTAAAGTTCCACGGCGATGTGACAAGTAATTTGAGATACGAAAAATGTACTGTTGCTGTTTCGCTGGATATACAGAAGGCTTTTGACATGGCCTGTCATAAAGGTATTATGTTCAAATTAGTTGACCTGGGAATAGATCCGTACATAGTTAAGCTATTCATCAGTTACTTCCATGAGCGTAAATTTTATATTCAACTAAATGAGGCATGTTCTGAGCTTGGTAATGTAAATAGTGGTGTCCCTCAGGGCAGTGTACTGGCGCCTTTTATTTTCAAGTTATATCTACACGACTTTCCACATGAAGTAGCTGATTCAAAGGCAATCTTGTATGCATACGATTGTCTGATTTTCTCACATGATGTATCGCCCATCACCGCCCTCAACAAAGCTTCAAACCATCTTGCTGCTATACATGACTTCTACAACCGTTGGGGTGTTCAGATAAATGCTGCCAAATCGGAAGCTATTTGCATAAGAAACGCTTCCGGCAAATGTTCAAGATTTGTTGTACCCGAAAGCAAGCAAATAAAGTTATTTCTCAATGGAATTGAAATACCATTTAAGCAAAGCATCAAATATCTGGGAGTTAGCTTTGACAAACTGATGAAATTCAATAACCATGGTAGAGCTGTCTTAAATAAATGTCGAAGAATGATTGGTATGTTTTCCAGATTAAAGAACAGCTGCTATCTATCACAAAATACAAAACTTCTTATCTACAAAGTGGCCATAAGATCAGCCTTAGTATATGCATTTCCTATTTGGTTTACAATATCTCCAATAGTTGCAAAGGAACTTGAAGTTTTTGAACGAAAAGTTCTAAGAAGGTGCATTAATAAAAACTTCGAAACATACACCAAACGCTATTCTAATAATTTTGTATATAGAAAATCCGAAGTTATCCCACTCTGTCAATATGCCTTTTTGCTTCAGAAAAATCTTATCGACACACTAAATTCCCATGATAATTTAATGATGAGGAAATATATGATCTAGAATGCAACACAAACTGGTCAAACGTTAATTATCTTTCCCCAGTTGGGATCCTAACGGAACAGGTTGTACCTGGGCCCCAAGTCGCCCTCCAACTACCAGATTTCTATCAGAAGTTTACTCCAGGAACTCACAGAGGCTGAGCTCCATTTATAGCACCTTATAAATACAAAATTTGTATGTAAATTAATTAACAATGTGATATTAATATTCTACTTTCACCACTATAGGTGATTTCGATTTACCGTTAATTATTAACTATCTGTGATAAAATTTTCATGTTTTTATTTGTAACACACTGTTTAACAGGGTGTATATTTTAGTGTTAAGTGTTATTTAGTTTTTAACAGATTTACTCTGTATGAAAATGCCAATGTCGGGAGCAAACATTATTAACTTTATTATAAGTACAAGTGGTACAATTGATACATATTCATTTTGCAAGTTGCATTTCCTTCATAATTTGTTAGAGTAAGACGAATACCTATAGCTCTAAGAGTATCATATGTTTTTGACAATTGTATCTAATTTATTGCTTTCGAAGTCTTAATTAAAATATTACTTACTTACTTATAAAAATTTTATCCGTAAATCTAATTTACCGATGCAGCTCCAAATAAAAAAGTACCTGGTGATAGAAAATTGAAAAATAAGAAGAAAAATTGGCTTTGAAATGATACCAATATAAGCCCTATACGTTTAGAATTGTAGTGGAAAATCGCATATTTATATGAAAGCTTTAAACGTCCATAACTCGAAAACTAAGCGTTTGCGCCAATTTTTCCATTTTCTATCACACTAGGTACTTGTTTTTTTTATTTGGAGCTGCGTCGGTAAACTAGATTTGTTCCAAATTTTATACTTACTACTCTCTTGTTAATTCCAGAAGGTGCATTCCGGAAACCTTTTATAGCTTGAAATATTCCACCACCAATACATCCCATTGCAAAGGCACCACCACAATCATCAACAATTCGAAATGGACAAGGTTCTCTTGCATATTCCTCCATTTTTACTCTACAAAAATTTAATAGTTACATAACAATATTTCAAAAGGAATTGTTTGAATCTATTAATACAACGCACTTTAAAAAATAAAATGCAATATAACCAAATTAAATAATATACATATATTTCACGTTTTCTTAAATGTGTACGAACAGGGCTGTCAGATTTTTTTCGCCTTCATCGCCAAATAGGATACCGAAAACCGCAAAAAACGCCAAAAATTTATTTTTCTACCCTACAAGAAGACTACCGGTCATTTTACTATTACAATGACCGGTAGTTTTGACCACTATATTGGATAAAGTTTCTATTAGTTTATTAAGAGACATAATGCGTTAGAGAGAGATGAGAGGCAAAATCACATGTACACAAAGTTTCGGTTAGTTTTTTCATATTGCTCTTAATAAACTAATAGAAACTGTACCCAATACAATGGTCAAAACTACCAGTCATTTTACTGGTAAAATGAGCGGTAGTCTTCTTGTAGGGCTGTTATTTCCATAAAATTTACCACCACGTTTTCTGGAGCCGGCATCAGTACGACCTCCTTTACTTCAATATGCAACGTAGTTGCAAAGGAGATAAGCAAATTAATTTTTTAACTTACCATGGCAAATAACTTCTGTAATATTTAATTTAAACCACAGAACTAAACTACAAGAATCGAAAGGCCAAGCGTATGAAAAAATTATATTAAAAAATTGGCATTATGTAGGTTGTGTTATTTGTTCCACTCTAACATATGTGTTAGTAAATTGTTTTTTTTTTAGTTTTGGTTATGCATTTCTTGTAGGGTAAATTTTTGGTTAAAAAATCGACAAAAATCGCCATATAGGAGTACAAGTGTATATTACCTTTATTAACACAGGGTCTCCACCTGATATAAGATATAAGATTTTTATATTAGCAAACGTCAAATTCAATCGCAGAGAGTATTATCTTACGTGTGGACTCTCAAATAGTGTTAGTATTAATATTATAATAAATGTTATGAGACAGTTGTTATGAGAAATCTTATAACAACTATCTTATAAGATGAGCTGTCAAAAATACACATACATATGTACATACACATAAATTAATAATAAGACGCTATCATTAAAATGTTTAATTTTTTAAGTGAAAATAGTTGAATTCTTGTGAAAAGTGCTTAAAAATATTATTAAACACTAAAAACAGAGAAAAAACTAAAAAAGAATCAAAATCGACACAAGTTTACTGTACGAAAATTAATAAATTATGAAATCTTATAAGATACGTGTTCCCCTTGTTTAAGATTAAGATTATATATATTTTATTAGTATTTTGAACGGGAATGTTCTGACAATCGCAAAACGCTTAACATTTACGACTCTGACTTGAAATAGCATATTAGGTGTTCTGTAAATCGTAATCGCAAAAAGTTTGGCTACTTCAAATTGCAAAAGTATGCTGAAGGAAACTAGAATATTTGTAAGAAACTATCGCAGATCGCAAGCAAAGCGCATGAGTTTCAGAACACCCATGGTACAACTACACAAGGTTAACTCGTTGCTTCAAGAAGTACAACAAGACAAAAATAACAGGCCAAATTGTTTTTGAATTTCGAACCGAGACGTCAAAAAAGCAACACTGTGCCTTCAAAATAAAAACACAAATTGAAAAAAAAAAACAAAACACGTGAAGGAAAAAAATGGCGAGCACTAACTATGTGTAAACAAACATGAAAATTGTTTGACGTTTGGGTTCTAACTGGGTTAAAAAGCTGACAAACAGTGTTACAACAACTACCTTGTGCAGTTGTACCTTGTGCAGTTGTACACCTTAAAATAAATCTGGTGTTTTATGATATTAAATCGTGCGATTGTCATAACAAGGCTGATTATCGTAAAACCTAGAACTTGTGAGATCAGTTAATAAAATTTTGCATAAATGTGTTTTATGAATTAATAGCGTGATTTTCTATGTGAAAATAAGTCAGAGCAAGTATGGTAAAATTTTGTATTCGATTTTCATTGAAAATAATGTTACTTCGATAAGAATTGAAGCAAAGGATAAATCTCTTAAAAGTTGTATTCAAATTGAATATTTGGAATTGGATTGGAATACTTAAATTCAACTCAGTCTTTTCAACAATTTCATTAGATGACTTATTTTTAAAATTTAACTTCAATTTCATATAAAATCAAGGTTTTTAAAAATTTTAGGTGAATTTTTTTTTTATTTAATTTCGAGAAAAATCGAGTCAAAATATAGAACAAAAACTGTGACTTTTCGCTATGCACATCACATAGAAAAATACACTTGGTACTATTATATAGAACCTGATATCAATGCAAATTTTTTAAAAAGTGATTTACTTTCGCTATTAACTCCACTATTTGTGCATACTAGACTATTTGTGCATACCATTCCATTTAATATGCAATCAAAACCGTCAGATTTTAGAATTTATTTTGAAAACAAATTGAAAATTTACTTGTTTTTCGGTGGAGATCCGATGATTGATAACTTTCGTTAAGGAAAATGGTATTAAAATCTTATAAAGCTTAAGCTTAATTCCAAATTTTTAAATGTTTTTAATGTAATTATCTGGCTATATTATAAATTTATCATCTAAAACAATCACATTCATATTGCGATTTTAAAATTTTTTAGAAATTCAAAGAAAAAACTATACTCATCACTTTTTTTATATATATATGTATGTAACACGATTTTTTCAAGAAAGTGATTTTTTGACACTTAAGGCCGTGTCAGACACAACTTTGTCGTTTTGCGTGAAGTTTCTACCTTTGGCGGAAAAACGCAATGCAAAAGGTGTACGACACAATGAAAACTTTGACAACACTCACGCATTGTTTGTTTACTTATAAAAGCGGTTGGCAATTTGTACATTTAATTATTTGTTATAAAAATAAAAGTTAAAAATTTAATTTTTTTTTTCATTTTCATTATTTATTTATTGAATCTTCATATATTAAATATGAACTAACAATAATGAATCAAATCTTTTACTAATACTTTATTTTTGTCCTGCCAATGCTAGACGAAAATTTTTCTCTTCACGGTTTCTCGTTGAAGATAGACGTGTTTTCTAAGCTCGGTATACGGGTTTTTTTTTATAAAAACGTGAACAAATAAAGTATTAAAAAAAGTAAATACAAGAAAAAGATAAAGAAAAAAAAATACATGTATGTACATACATACATACATAAACACACATTTTTTTATTCTCGGTGTTGATAAACAATAACAAATAAGAAGAGCACAACTGTAAACATTAAAAAAAAAAAAAAAAACTTATGAGTTCGAACAGTAGAAATGCATATATCACAGTGAGTGTTAACGAAACAAATGCAGAAATAAAAAAAAGAATCGATGATAGCAAATACCTAACGGCTAAACCTATTACTCGCGCGCGATCCCTCTCACCTTTAGTATTTAATAATACGGTAGATACACTAACAAATATAAAACCTTTAACCGTTGCCTCAACGGCAAAAACAATTTTAATAAGTGATGAAAATATTAACCCTCAATCAGGCATAATAGAAAACTCAGTATCACCTTCGGTGTCTAATAATACGGTTGATTCTAACACAATAAAAAATATAGAACCTGCAAGCGGTGCCTCAGCGGCAAAAACGATTTCAATAAGTGATGAAAATATTACCCCCAAATCAGGCATGATGGAAAACTCAGCTCCACAAGTAAATGTGGTCAAAAGCCCCCAGTACAAGAAGGTATTGATAGGTACATAACAGTGCTTAAACGGGGTCGCAGCCCAACCTCTTCAGCAGTTGCTTCGGTCTCAAAAGTCTTAAAAGATGGTACAGCTGATAAAACAAGTTCACAAAATCGATTTGCAATTCTGGATGAGGAAACCCCGGAAGCATAAAACGTTATCAAAACTTCTAAGCCACCGCCGATATATCTTAGAGAGCAAAACTCAAATGAATTAATAAAGAATGTGATCTCGGTAATAGGTGAAAATTCTTTTTATGTAGCTGCAATAAAACGGGGTAGTATTAATGAGACAAAAATACAAGTTAATCGTAAAGATGATTTTCGTAAGGTAATAACAAAATTTGAAGCACTTAATAAGAATTTTTATACATATCAACTGAAGAGCAGTAAAGGTCTTCAGGAAGTGATTAAGGGCATTGACTCATGCATGGACCCAGGTGAGATAAAAACGTTTTTAGAAGAGAAAGGCTTCAAAATAAAAAATGTAATAAACATTAAAAATAGAGAAAAAAAATCCCCAGCCACTATTTAGAGTGGAGTTAGAACCCGGCGACATTAAGCTTAAAAAGAACGAAACGCACCCCATTTACAATCTGAAATATATCCTGTATAGAAAAATAACAATAGAGGAGCCGCACAAAAGGAATGGTCCCGTTCAATGTTTAAACTGCCAAGAATTTGGTCACACTAAGGCATACTGTCATCTAACCCCTGTTTGCGTCGTATGTGGAGAATTACATGGTACAGCTCTCTGCGATAAGTCTAAAAACGACCCCAATGTAAAAAATGTAGCAACTGTGGTGGTAATCACACTGCCAACTATAGAGGATGCCCTGTATACTCTATCGTCAAGCGCTCGGTTGGACCGAAACCTAATCCCCCTCAAATGCAGGCAACAAATCAAGCTTACATTAATGAAGTTCAGGTACCGCAGCCTAGTAATAACAGAACATCCTACGCTAACGTCTTAAAATCAAATCATATGCCAATGCAAGGTGAGTTGCCAAATAATGATGAAACTCCAGTTTCTAATTTAAGTCGTCTAGAGAAAACCATGGAAACATTAGTACAGACAGTAAATAACTTTACAAACACAATGGGTAATATGATGCAGGAAATGTTAAGAATGCAATCGATGTTATTGCAAGCTGTACTAAACAAGCCATGAACTGCTTAAAAATTTGCTTTTGGAACGCAAACGGCATCCGCCAACATAAAAATGAAATAGAATACTTCCTTAAAAATAAACAAATTGATGTTAAGATGGTTTCTGAAACTCATCTGACCTCAAGAAACACGTCTAAAGTCAATGGTTATATATTATATGATA
Source organism: Pollenia amentaria (assembly GCA_943735925.1). Lineage (NCBI taxonomy): Eukaryota > Metazoa > Arthropoda > Insecta > Diptera > Polleniidae > Pollenia > Pollenia amentaria. The sequence continues at coordinate 123,016,352 of OX031006.1, read as the reverse complement.
CCAAGGACCCTCGAGGTAGAGCTTGTGGAGGTTCTGCTATTTTGATAAAAAACCGAGAAAAACACTACTTAATGTGTGATCATCGTGAAGATTATCTCCAAGCAACGAGCATTTGCGTTGAGGAATTATCTCGAAACCTAGTAATTTCATCTTTATACTCCCCACCTAGATTTTCAATATCAGAAAGCCAATATAATAAATACTTCAAATCATTAGGACCCTGCTTCCTGGCTGCTGGCGATTATAACGCTAAACACACTTTCTGGGGGTCACGACTTATTACACCTAAGGGTCGTGTTTTGTTTAACACAATTTGTAAAATGGACCTAAATGTGGTCGCGATCGGACAACCAACATATTGGCCTACTGATCAGCAAAAAGTTCCAGATGTCATAGATTTTTGCGTGGTTAATAACATCCCCATAGACACGATTCATGTGGAAGCGTCCCTAGAATTATCTTCCGATCACACACCTACAATTGTTACTATAATGAATCCAAATAGAATCGTATCTCCGTCTGGTTACTTATCGACATCAGCCTCACAAATAAATTGGTTAAAATATAAAAAATATCTTAGTGCCCATTGCACAGAAAATATTCCGCTTAGCACACCGGAGAACGTGGATCTCGCTATTGTTAATTTTGACAGTTATCTCAAACTAGCTGTTCAACATTCCAGCATAACCCTCAAAAAAACCAAAAACAAAATCATATATTCTACAGATTTCGAGCTTCTATTGACTGAAAAAAGAAGAGTTCGAAGAGAGTGGCAATTGCACAGATCCCCCCAACTTAAGACTTTATTAAAAGAGTGCACAAAAAGGCTGAGAAAGTTACTGCAGTCTCAGAAAACGGCTTCCCTGGAAAAATATCTTAAGGGACTTGATGCAACTCCACAATCAGACTACTCATTATGGCGTGCAGCTAGAAGCCTTAATAGACCAGTTATCTCTAAGCCACCATTGAGAAACTTGAATGGAAGCTGGGAAAGAAATGATATTGAAAAAGGAAATCTGTTTGCTAATCATCTGAAAAATGTATTTACCCATAATATATTTCACGATATAGCAGTCGAGTTACCGCCTGTAAATGTTAGAGCAGCTATTCCCCTAAGATTCGAGTTTAAAGAAATCGAAAAGGCTATTCGGGATTTAAACACCAAGAAGGCACCCGGTATTGATAAGATCAGTAATAAAATGCTTTTGGAGCTACCAAGTATAGCGAAGAAAATTATTATTTTTATTTTTAATGCTATTTTACGCCTTCAATACTACCCTCAGGAATGGAAGGTTTCCTTAGTAACCATGATACCAAAGCCAGGAAAGGATCACACAAAAGTTGAGTCATACAGGCCTATTAGCTTATTATCTAATATTTCAAAGCTATTTGAGAAACTAATAGTGTTAAGATTAACGCCGATTTTAAATGAAAATAGATGTATTCCTAATCATCAATTCGGGTTTAGAAGAAAGCACAGCACAATTGAACAAACTCATCGAATAGTAAATGTAATAAGAAAAGCCTTTGAAGAAAAAAAATATTGCTCAGCACTCTTCATCGATGTGTCTCAAGCTTTTGATAAAGTCTGGCATGAAGGTTTACTACTGAAATTGCAGCAAAACTTACCAGCAAACTTTCACAAGCTGCTAGAAAGCTACTTAGTCGGTCGTCAATTTATTATAAAAGAAGGCGATTGTTTAAGTTCTCCTCAGCCAGTTAACGCTGGAGTCCCACAAGGCAGCATCCTGGGCCCTCTATTATACTTAATTTATACTTCGGACATGCCAGCAAACAGCTACACACAAACCTCAACATTTGCGGATGACACAGCTTTCCTAAGCGTACATGAAAACTGTCAAGAAGCATCTCGTTACTTACAGGATCACATATTTGAACTGGAAAGGTGGTTAAAACAATGGAGGATAAAGATCAATGAGCAAAAATGCGCACATATAACATTCACATTGCGTCGGGAAACATGCCCCTATATTAAAATCAATAACCAAATAATACCCCAACACTCGCATGTAAAATATCTCAGTATACATCTAGATCGGCGTTTAACGTGGAAATGGCACATATAAGCAAAATTAACTCAAATGAAACTAAAAGCAATTCAAATTAATTGGCTCATTGGAAGAAATTCTGTTCTTAGTCTCGATTGCAAACTTCTACTTTACAACTCTATCTTAAAGCCAATATGGTGCTACGGTATTCAGTTATGGGGCACTGCCTCTGCTTCTAATATCGAAAAAATTCAAAGGCGCCAAAATAAACTTCTTCGAATAATCACAGCCGCCCCGTGGTATGTCAAAAACTCAAATATCCACAAGGATCTCAATGTGCCATTGGTAAAAACTATGATAACGAAATATGCAGTAATATATTTAAAAAGGCTGGAACTGCACCCAAATCTATTAGCTCGAAATATTTTAAATGACAGCGGCCACTCTAGATTAAGGAGATGAAATACTGCAGGACTCACCCGACGAGCGACAAAGCGTCGCTAAATTCGAAAGAATTTACGGCCTTGTCAGTACCGTTCTGGGTTGGTCCTCTCCCTGGAAGAAGCAGGTGGATGCAGCTTCCAACCCTGACACTGCTAAGAAGAGTAAAGAGCTGGTGGCTTCATCAACCTGCCGTAAGGTAGGCAACGTAGAGGGTTCGGCCCCAATGACCAAGGCGCTCATGTCTTCGGAACGAACTGCGGAGGGCAAAGAAGCGACACCCAAGGTAGTAGGGAAATCTTTGAAGATCTCTGGTGCATCGTCGGCTGAAGCTCCTTAGGGTCCCAACAACAAGGAGACCATTAAGAGAGTCAGATCTGGAGATGATCAGCCTTCTTAATCGAACAAAAGAACGAAGAAGTCGACGAGCCTGGATAACCATCTTCAGGTAGCCGTCATCGATCGGAATGATCCAGATGGGAGGATCAACACCGATCTATGGCAGTTCGTTGAAGGTAGGCTCATCGACGAATTGGCCGTATTTAGTGGCAAGGAGGAGGATGTATCCTTCAATGGGACAGACTGGGTTCAGGGAGTGAAGACTGTCAACTGTGGTAACAACAATTCCTTGGAATTCTTAAGAACCACGATTGGCAAGTGTAGTGACTTTAACCCAGAGGCAAAGCTTGAAGTTATACAAGCCTCCGAACTGCCACTTAGGTCCAGAGTGACAGTATGGATTCCACCACCCGTACGCGCGGTGGAAACCATACTGGCAGTAATGGGCAAACATAACAATAGGCTCCTTACCAACCAATGGAGGCGGGTGACCTCACTGGCTTGTAAGGAGAACACCGGGAAGGACTACCGATTCGCCGTGGATCGGGGGTCCATGAAATTCTTAGAGGAGGTTGGGGGGGTTGTTAAGTTCGGTCTAGGTTGTGTCAGGTTCCGGTACCCGAAGCATGACAGTACCAAAGAAGCTGTTAGTGGTGCAAATAAACCTGCACCATTGTGAAGCAGCTTCAGCCGAACAAGCAACTTTCCTCAACAACACTCGGACGGACGTTGCCCTAATCCAAGAGCATTGGATAAACAAGAATAAGGTTTGCGGGTTAAAGGTTACGGGATACACTCTGTTTGTCCCGTCCACAGAGGACAAGGTAACAACGTGTATACTAGCGAGGAATGAATTGAATTTTCTCATATCTCATTCTTTTAGGTGCGGTGACTTGACCGTCGTTAATAGAGAAGCCAAAGGTAAGCGTACTCTTACACTGGCTTCGGTGTATATGCCGTACGAGGCAGTAGATCCACCTGGCGCAAAGGTGGAAGAGCTGGTGGCGTATGCAAGAAGGAGTGGTGCCATCCTGGTTTTGGGATGTGATGCAAATGCACATCATAACCAGTAGGGGAGCGCTGATATTAACAAAAGGGGTGAGTTAATGTTTGATTTTATAACTACTAACAATCTTATTATCTGTAATATGGGTAACACTCCGACGTTCAGAAATAAGGATAGGCAGGCAGTTATAGATCTGACATTAGTGAACCGCCACGAGAAACTTGTTGCGGATTGGAGGGTGGCAACGGACTGTACTTTCTCAGACCATAGCCGTATAACCTTTACACTGAATTTTGACCTGTCTAGGGTTAATCCGTTTAGGAACCCGAGGAGGACGAATTGGGACTTCTTTAAAGAAAGGGTCTGCTTTGGGTTGGCGGAATGGGCCATTTGCGACTTGCTGCCAACTGATGTGGAGGGTGATGTGAACAGATTCACTCATCTGCTAAGAGAGAGCTCTGAGCTGTCTTGCCCGGTAACTTTTCTGGCTAGGCGTGAACAGCTCAAATGGTGGACCAGGGAACTTCACGTTTAAAGGTCGACGGTAAGAAGGCTGCTTAACAGGGCCAAGCTCACGGGAGCATCAAGTGATTGGAACACCCATAAGGTGCATTTCAATAAGTATAAGGCGGATCTTAAAAGGGCAAAGCGGCTCTCATGGAGGCAGTTCTGTGACTCCATTGATAATGTCAACGAGTTGTCTAGATTCCGACGAATTTTATCCAAGGATCCTAGGATCCTGGGGTATGTCCAAAGGAATGACGGATCATGGACTGAGCCTAGCTCAGAGACCCTAACCTAACTCATGGAGGCGCACTTTCCTGGGTGTACGGAAGACGGAGGTATGAACCATGATCAATGGGATGGAATGGGAAGTCATGCGTCCGCCTGCGTCGAGGAAATATTCACAAGAGAGAAGCTTGAGTGGGCTGTCAATACCTTCGACCCATATAAATTACCGATTCCGGAGAGTATTTTTCCGGCCATGCTTTAGGAAATGCCTCAGTGGAAGGTATCTGCCTAGGGAGTGGAGAGAGGTCAGGGTAATTTTTATACTCAAGGCTGATAAGGCAGGCCACTCGAAGCCGGGAGATTTTAGGCCTATTAGTTTGTCTTCATTCTTATTGAAGACACTCAAGAGACTGATAGACCTCTATCTTAGGAGTAATATTGATACCCACCTCATTAGCAGCGCTCAACATGCCTACCTTAAGGGTAAATCTGTTGAGAGTGCGCTACACGAGGTGGTGGGCTGCATTGAGCACGGCCTGAGGCATAAGGAATATACTCTCGCCGTGTTTCTGGGCTGGGAGTTCAGGGCTTTCTGGTGGAGTGGATAGTCTGCATGCTTAGCAGCAGGATTAAAAACTCGAGCCTGGGGGATCATAGTGTAAGGAGGAAGGTTACCAGGGGGACACCACAGGGGGGTTATATTTCCTCTACTGTGGTTAGTTGCGGTCAACGGTATTCTCGGATCACATAGTTCTACTGGTCAGGGGAAAGTTTCTGTCCACGATCAGTGAAATTATGCAGGTGATGTTGGGCGAACTCTCGGATTGGGCGAAATATAGAGGGCTGGGGGTAAACCCAGCGAAGACTGAGCTGGTTGTTTTTACCAGAAGGTACAGGATAGAAGGTTTTAAGGGGCCAGTGTTGGATGGCATCGAGTTAACTCTATCTGACTGTGCTAAGTACTTGGATAACTTCCTCGACTGTAAACTGTCTTGGAAAAGAAACACCCAGGAGAGGATGAAAAGAGGACTCAATGCCTACTACACATGCAGAAACTCCATCGGTAAGAATTGGAGACTGAGACCGGATATGGTAAAATGGATTTACACATCGGTGGTTAGACCTATTCTTACTTATGGATGCACTGTTTGGTGGGATGCATTGAGAGTGGACAGCTATAGGAAGATGCTCAGCAAGGCCCAGAGAAGTGCATCTCTTGGCATCACTGGTGCAAGGAGAAGCACGCCGCACATCCTACTACATCTGTCCCCCATTGAACATTATGTGAAGAGTGTGGCTGACAAGAACTTACTTAGACTCTACGAGTCTTCGTTGATTAAACCTAGGCGGGATAATCACACAAGAACTCTATACGAAGTGGGTCTGCTTGATCAGGAAAGGGTTCCGGGGGAATCTCGGATCATAGGAGTATGACCTTGGACTTCGGTGTAACACCACCGGTGGAGTTCCTGGATAGGGAAGTTTGGCGTGGATCCAACGGACTGTTTGGGGGGTGGGCAGTATATACGGACGGGTCCAAGATGGACACTGGCACTGGGGCTGGTGTTTATATTGCTGACACTGACGTGAAAAGGTCATTCAGACTCCCGGATGAGTGCAGAGTAGTAGGGAAATGGGGAGGCAGCAAAAATTCTGCCCCCCATTCTATATCCCACAGAGGGAGCATTTTGCTTTTTATTTAAAGCAGCAAAATTCTGCCTCCCCATTCCATATCCCACAGAGGGAGCATTTTGCTTTTTATTTAAAGCAGCAAAAATTCTGCCTACCCATTCCATATACCACAGAGGGAGCATTTTGCTTTTTATTTAAAGCAGCAAAAATTCTGCCTACCCATTCCATATACCACAGAGGGAGCATTTTGCTTTTTATTTAAAGCCGCAAAAATTCTACCTACCCATTAGTTTTTTCCCATATACCACAGAGGGAGCATTTTGCTTTTTATTTAAAGCCGCAAAAATTTTGCCTACCCATTAGTTTTTTTTTACTCAATGAGTTTTGAATATAAATAAAATAAAGAATTTTTTGAGTAGTTTTAAATATAAAAAAGAGTAATATTAAGTTGATCATATTTATATTTTCTTCAATGAAGAGAAATTTAAAAAATTCTGTAATATGTTTTAATGTATTATTTGAGTATTTTAAAATAAGAGAGAATAATATGTAATATAGTTTAAATATTCAACATATGTAAGTATATAAATAAACTCAATTTGTACAATTTGCCATTAATATAAAAAGGCTAAGGGAGTATATTCCACATCATTACCCTAATTGCCACTTTAAAGGAAACTTAATAAAAATGGTAAGTAATTCCAATATAATAATGTTATATTTAATTATTTATTTTTATTATTTTTTCTTGTTTGTTTTAGATGTATAAAAAAATTGTAAATATTGCCCAAGGTATTAAGCCCGAGTATATTAGAATAGATGATATACCTTTAAACCAATCTTTGAAAATTGTGAATTTTGAATGGAAAGAAACACAATATGGTCTAAAAGTCATTGCCAATTTAGATGATAATAAATGGTTTTATCTTCCCCATAGAATGATGAAATTTTTAAACAAGGAGGATCCATACATAACTCAAATGAATGATAAAGTTTGGACAATTATTTACAAGGGGCGTCAATTACCAAATGGACCTGCAATATTCGATTTAAATTATATCTAAACTCTGAAAAAGAAATCCTTACAATGAAGATAATTATAATAAAACAAAAACAAGATATTTTTTAAAATTTTTTATTAATTTTTATTTAAAAATAATTTTAGTTTTTTTTACATTCTTTTATTATTTTTGTATATTCAATAACTTCGAATCATCCTCCTCCATAAATTGTTTTACAATCAATTCAACCGCAGGAATCTCCTTGATAATATCTGCGGGATGTTGTTGCTCCCGCTTTTCCTGGATCGCTGAGGGACTTTTATAAAATTTAGATTTGTTTGCACTAAAATTATGCACCCGCATGAAGTGCCTTTTTTTATTAAATTTGTTGGCAAAAGTTATATCTTTAAAAAATTCGCAACTGAGTTTAACACGTTCCATTTTTTAATTAAATAAAATAATTAAAAAATCTTTTGAAAATACCTCGTAAAATATATATTTATTTACTTTGCACTTATTTTTTATTTTGGTATATATATTTAATATGAATCAAAGCATATTTTGAAAACTGATCTATGATTTAAAAAATAAATATAAATTTATTATTGTGAAAATTAAAAGTTAATAAACTTTTCGTTATGCTAAAAAATGCAATCGTAGCATTTTTAAAGTTTAAACGTTAACCTTGAATGTTTGCTTAATATAAATTATGAGTTAATAAACTTTTCATTAGTAAAAAAAAAATGCAATATTGTGCAATGAAAAATGCAATCGTAGCATTTTTAAGTTTAAAAATTAACCTTGAATGTTTGCTTCATATTAAATTATTAGCTAATAAAACTTTTCGTTAGAGTAAAAAATGCAATCATATGCAATTTTAAAGTTTAAAAATTAACCTTGAATATTTGCTACACATTTTTTATTGGTACAGCTTTTTTAAGTCTAATAATGTACTTAGTTACAAATAGATTTGGCTACATATATATATATATATATATATATATATATATATATATATATAAATATATCTATAGTGATGTTTAAGTTCTTCTGATATATCACACCTGTATCTAAACAATTTTAAATGAGGAACATTAAACAAAAGGAATCCAAACAAACAAGACCAAAAATGTCTTATTTTAAACAATATCTTCAAACGTTCCTAAAAGACTACGAAAATGTGCTCATGTTTGAGCACAGGCAGTGCATATATCATTATTTAATAATGATAGAGGAAAATGAGGACTACGGTGTAGATGACGTCGATGAAGGACTAAACGTGCCTCATTTTGATTGCTGCCCATGGCATAATACAAATTGTACGGAGGGTCCTATTCCGTGCAGGTGCACGGTATACTACTTAAGAAAAATGATTGTAATAAATTTGATTAATAATTATAAGTTTATATTTAATATGGAGCAAATCAAAAATGTGTATTTATTTTGTTATCTTTTATTATATTCTTAAAAATGTGTATTTATTTTGTTATCTTTTATTATATTCTTAAAAATTCTTAAATATATATTTAAATAAACTTACAACTAAAATATCATTGTAATATAAATTAAAATAATTAAATAATTTTAAAATTAGTTTGAAACTTATGTTTTTACATCTTAAATAAATAAATACACAACAATAAACGCCACATAAAATGGAAGTTTCACTCTGAATTCGAAGACTATTATAAGTAAAAGTTTTACAATTTTTATTTAAAAATAATCTAAAGTATTTATTTGGATATTGGCCAGCAGAACAAAAGTACTCGGCAGGTTTGTTTTTAGGAAAATAAAAAGCAACCCAATGCTGACCAGGCTTATGTGATGGATCAGTGTTTGCAACGTAAAATGATGGTTTTAAAACTGGTTGTGTTGGTAATTTATTACATGCAAATACACCTTTAAATTTATATTTTGTTATATTATTGGACTTCAAAGTATTTTTAATATTTATTGAATTCATAGTGTTTGAATAATATTACGCGTTTTATCAATTTCTATAACACTATCAAATTCACAGTATACTAAGCACGTTATTGCTTCAATAATTGGTTTTCCAAAACGCCCTTCAATACGAATAGTTCCTTGGTTTATTAAATTACCGCAATTAGAATTATTATTATGATCTGGTATCAAGTCGAAAGCAAGTAAAAAATATCCGTTATCAAAAAGTTCTTTAGTTATTTGATGACCTTTATCGAAATGATGAATTCCAGTTCCTTTAAATAGTGTTTGATAACCACGAGTACTTATTATTCCTCCGTTATTGTAGTTAAGTTCAATTGGTTGTGCAGGAAATTGTACTCCATTTACAACTAAATTAAATCTTTGTAAATTAAAATGTTGAAAGTTAAATGGATTTTCTTTTTTCTCTCCAGTATATGCTTTATAAGACACCATTCCAAAAATTAAAAAATTTGGTAATTGTCCTAGTATCACGTTATCTAAACTTAATGAGTGATTTCCAGGGTGTATTGTAAACGTTTTTATTTCCACTCTTTTATAGGGATAAATTGAATTTTTTGATTGTAATACATTATGATGAGCCATTAGAATATTATGATTAATAGTAAGTTGGTTTATATATAATTAGCTTCATGTATTTTAATATAAGACTCATTTTTATCGCCACCTTCTAAAATGTAAAATTCTGGTTTTTCCATATTTAATGTTACCTTCAGATCAACATTATTAAGCAAATATTTTTGTTGGTTAAATACATCAACATGAAGTTTTCCAAAAAGCTCTACTCTTTTTCCATCCTTAAATAGTTTTTTTCTCTTGTCTAAACCAGGATTTTCTTTTTCAACTAATCAATTTATTTTATTTATATCAATAGCCCAGCCACATGATTCAAGATGCGTTGATCTAGCATCATTTCCATAATTTAACAATTTTTCTATATAAGCTCTATAGTGATAGTTATTGTCAGGTTGTGATACATTTTTATTGTTAAGGTGTACAATACAATTTCTAAACAAGGAGTGCAGTAAGTTATTAACAACTCCTCCGTTTCCTTTTATTTCAATAACCAGTCGAAGATAAATACTATTAAGATCACGATATGTTTCACCATTACCTAGCGATACAAATTTAATTGTGCTAGAATTATCTAGTGATGCAATTGGATTGTAGCAAATTTCTTCGGTTTTAACAACGCTAGTTTGAATTGGAGGAGATTCAAATAAATCCAACTCACTCTTCATACATTCTATAAATCCTGACATTTCCAATTCCCAAAAATATCCCTAAAGTTCTTTCCTGTACAACGCTTTGATTTAATCTGTTGCTTTTGCTTTAAACGTTTGAGTTTTATACGTCGACCTTTACCTTTCTGCATTGTTTTCATTTTATCAATAGTAGCTTCTTTTATATTTTGTATGACCTTTTTTCCTTTGTTTAGTAAGATTTCTTTTATTGGCTTCGTTCCAATTTCTTCTCAAATTTCCTTTCCAATATCTAATGATTTATTCTTTAATAAATTCATCCCCGTTTTAAATAAGGGTTTAAGATGTAAAACTACAGCCGAAAATATGGATCCAATACCACGACCGTATTGTAAAATTCTTGGTGCGTGATATATTTCACCAATATTTTGTATATTTTCTCCAGACTGATTATTATAATAACTTGTATAAATTGCATCCATGGTTGTAATAAAAATGATTAATTTTGTTTTGTTACGCAACTATTTTATATACATTTTTTTTAAAGTGTAGAGTACAATAGACGGGAACTAATTTATTAAAGTTTATCTCTTCTCCTTCATCATTTCGAATCATTATGGAAATATCATTTATATTATAGGCTTCAAGAGGAAAATATTCAATTCTATTGAAATGTATATAGTTTTTCAATGTTGTTACTGAAAAAATTTTTAAACATTTAATTTTTTTACTACCAACATGTCGAGGTTTTATTATATCAGTATAAATAAATATGTTTTCATTTATATCAGAAGATTCAATTTTATTGATAAGCTGATTTATGTTGTCAGAGAATTTGTTCAAAGATTTTTAGAATATATAATTTGTTGACGATAATATGGGATCTTTTTCATAAGTTGTTGTAGATTCTGGACTAGTAATTTGAACATTTTGTTCTATGTTTGAACTTTTTATATTTACATTACGAGTATCTTTTTCTTTTGTAGATATATTAGATTGGGGCTTAACAATGTTTAATGTATTTAAAAGTTTTGAAGTTTTATTAACATTTTTTAGTTTCAGCTCGTCAGATGTTTCCATTAGATCTTTAAATTTTGTTTTAATTTCATCATATTCGTTTTTAAAGTCAATTTGCATGTTTGATGTATTTAAAAGTTTTGAAGTTTTATTAACATTTTTTAGTTTTAGCTCGTCGGATGCTTTCATTAGTTCTTTAAATTTTGTTTTAATCTAAATCATTATTAGAGTAAATTTTCAATGTTTTTACAGATTGATTATTAAAATTTTAAATGTTGCGTTTTTTACGTTTAAGTATATTTTGATTCATATTTAGTTGTTTATTCGTTATCGAAAAGGATATATCTGATAATCCGACTTCCCACTGGTCACTCATGGTAAGAGATTGCTTTAATAAATTTGTGAAAGTACTAGAAGTGTTTTTATATAAATTTACTGAATCGTTACTTAATAAAGTAACATAAATACTATTATCCTCTGTGCTTGATGACATATTTATTAGAAATGTTAAATATTATAAGTTGTGTGTTATACATATATGAAAAATTTAGTTTATCAACTAAAATCTGTTTGATTAATCAATGAATTATATTCTATTCCGAAACCCAACCATTTTACAAATAGTTTTTCACCTCTACGTTTTAAGACTTTTTCAACTAAAAAGATGTTAGGAACTTTAGTTTTTAATAACTCCTCTTGATAAAATCCGCCTTTAATTATATTTCCATTAAAATCTTTTAGCTGGTAGGTGACAGGGTTTGTTGCATTAATTTTATTTACTTTAAAAACTTCTGTAGACCAATTTGGTGTATATCCCTTTTCAAAAACATTTTTATATTTGCTTATGCGAACAAAATCGTTAATATTAAATTTTCCATTTTTAAAAACTTTTAAGTTATTATATACAGTTTTTAAAAGATTTTTTTCATTTCGCTTGTTAACTAAATTAGGTTTCATCTTTATACTTCGATGATAAGAAGAATTATATTCTATCAACAGTTTTTCTAATACATCTATCCAGTTATAATTTCCTTGCATACTAAATTGTTTCCACATTTTATTTTTTAAAGTTCTATTAAATCGTTCAACTATTGACGCTTTGAAGTTTGAATATGTATGATAATGATTAATATTTAGCTCTTTCATAAGAGTTTTGAAATATTTGTTGTAAAATTCTTTTCCTTGATCTGAATGTAGGTTTTTAGGAGCTTTATTACTGTTTAACTTTATAATGCTTTTAAATGATTTTGAAACCTCAAATCCTGTTTTAGTTTTTGATGGCAGAGCGTAGGCATATTTTGAGAAAACATCTATTACAGTAAGCATATACTTGAAACCTTTATTAAATTTTGCATATGGTATCATCTCCACCAAGTCTATTTGCCAAGTATCTAAAATTCCCTTTTGAATAAACCTACGTCGCTTAAAGTTTTTTCTAGCTTGACTATGAATTTCGTCAATAAGATTTTTTTTACTCATATTAATTAAAATATTCTTCCTTTTTAATTTATTAACAAATGGTTTTTAAGAGCGCAAACATGTTTCATCAGTTTATATACCCATTTACAATGATGGTTTGTGGTCCCTCAGGCTGTGGAAAATCTACTTTTATTAAAAATTTAATTAAAAATCAAAACTTAATATCTAAAGATATAGACCGAATCATATGGTGTTATTCAGAAAAAAATTCACTTCTAAATATAGAAAATGTAGAGTTTGTTAAAGGAATTCCAGAGACTTTCAATACGAATGACGAAGAATCTACTTGTGAACTATTTACAAAAGGATCTCATCATAGAAACTTAAGTGTAATTTTAGTTACACAAAATATTTTTCATAAAGGGACTTATTCGAGATATATTTCATTAATATTTATATTTAAAAATCCAAGAGATAAGACACAATTCCACCATTTAGCTCGTCAAGTTTATCCAGAAAAATTAAAATCTTTAGTAGATGTATATAATCATTGTAAACAACAGGCTCATGGTTATTTAATAGTTGATCTTACTCAAGAAATACCTAACGCTTTAAGATTTAGATCAAATATTTTTGATACAGATTACTATATATATGCGAATATAAACAATGACTTCAAATCTGAAGTTACTGAAGGAGAACAAACATATTCTCTATGTTCTTAAAAAAGCGGATCACAAACTACGAAATGCAATTTTGAAAAATGTTGACAATGTAGTTATCAAAACTTTAAATGAAATTATTTTAAATATAAACAGAAATCATAAAATAAACAAAAATGTGTTTGAAAAACTTAGACCATATAAAAATACTTTGAAGAAAGTTTGCTCATCACAAACCTCTATGTGTCAAAAGAGGAAACATCTTATTCAAAAGGGAGGATTTTTACCCATTATTATTACGTCAATATTAAGTGGAGTCATTGGAAAAATTTTAGAAAATGTCAAATAAATTATCAAAACTTATAGTTCTTCATCCATCAACTTACGAAAAATTTAAAGTTAAATATACTGATTCAGATTTTTTACATCGGAAACTCTTACCAATATATGGTTCACATACACTAAATGATATAAACAAATGGTATTACATTAAACAAGAACTTGCTAAATATTTAATTGGATCCTAACGATCATCTAATCAGAATAAACTATCAACAATGCATAATTTGCGCGATAATGAAACTCAAACTAGAAAGGTGTATAAAAAGCATATTGAAACTCAAACAATTACACCTCAATCGAGTAGTATAGCACTGCAAACAGATTTGAATTTGCCTGAAGATATTTACATAAATAATGATGGCCAGAACGATATGGATACAACAATACAAAAATTAAATCCTTCTTCTGCATCTTCCGTAGCTAAGCGTCTTAAAAGCTTTTCGGAAAAAGGAACTCCAAAAATAAGAATATTATCCAAAACTGATAACTATTCAAATATGAAACAATCCACTTTACCTTATCAATACTCTCCTCGTGTAACAAGAAATCGAAAGAAATTAGATTACGATACTGAAAATGTAATATGGCAAAATGTTTAAAAATTTATTTTAGAAATAAAATTCCAAATTTTTTAATAAAGGTATATTTATTAACATATGTGTATTGTTTTATTTTTTTTTTTTTTTATTTTTTAAATTCAAAAATTATTTTATATATGTATGTAATATAAATTTTGTACATTTATATGGTATCATAATTATTAAATATTATTTTAAATATCTATGTTCATTAAATATTCATCGTCAGATGAGTCATTTAAAAAATTGTCTATTTCTGTAAACAAGTTGTCAAAGTTAGACTGAAGTCTAAAATGCCCTCGTGCATAAGTATTTATTTGGTCCGAAGCGATAATTCTTTTGTCATCCGCATAACTCAAGACAATCTTGTGTAATTTTTGAGTATACAGCTGATGAAACTTAGATCTAAATGTATTCATTGTGTCAGAGAGTATTACTTTTTCAAACAATGATTTTTTATAGTCTGCCATTGAAAGGTTTTTATGCACGACTTTTTAACACCTTTAGACTTTTTTATTTCATTCATACCAACTGAATACATTTTTGATCGAAGTCCAACAAACTCTTTTATAATTTTTCCACTAGTTTCATCCTTCATCATACCTAAAACTTTTTTATTTAATAATGGCAGGTTAAAAATATTATTCGGATGATACTCAGATGTGTCATACCTTGAAGCAATGTCATCATAAATATCAGCATAAAAATCCTCTGTTTTTATTGTGTAGATAAATGAATCTGTATCCATATAATTTAAGGCTAAATTGGAGTAAAATTGTGGCTTCATGTACTGATAATGAAAATCGTACATTTTCCATTTAGAGAGTTCTAGCACAGCAAAGCCTAAATAAATTGGTTTGTTGTAAGTTATTTGCATAAGTTTTAATTGAATTGCAAACATATTGTTGGAAAATTGTGTAATACTCGAGAAATTTGGCTTAGAAATTAGTGCTCTAGCTCCTAAATGATTACGATTTGTAGTTTCCCAATCACTAACTATTTTAACATCTGTACGATTAAGAACGTTTTCCATGGTTTTCCCATAAACAGCATTGTTAAGAAGTTTGAAAAAATCTTTTTCAAACGAATTTTTTGCTAATGTTCTATGGTATGTGTTTAAATCTATATACTTTTTTAGCCATGGAGATTGTTTAAACTTTAACGCTCTATGAATTTTTTTTAATTTTAATCCATTTTTCAAACACTGTTTAAGAACCCTATAATGAATTTTATATTTTGTTTTTGATGTTAAGTCTGCAATTAGCTTTCTATATTTAGATTCACCAACTATTTTATTTTCTGGACAAAATGGTAAATCATTATGTGTTTCATGTAAGTATTCGGGGTATTCTAAGTCTACCTCCAAGAAATAACCAATTTCAGACGTATCTGATATATTAGCAACATCCAACATATTTAAAATGTCTTCTTCATAATTCCATTTGAATTCTCCATACGGAAGATATTCTGACATTGCCCATCCATACAAGTTATTAGCATAACAATAGGCTCCTTACCAACCAATGAGAACACCGGGAAGGACTACCGATTCGCCGTGGATCGGGGGTCCATGAAATTCTTAGAGGAGGTTGGGGGGGTTGTTAAGTTCGGTCTAGGTTGTGTCAGGTTCCGGTACCCGAAGCATGACAGTACCAAAGAAGCTGTTAGTGGTGCAAATAAACCTGCACCATTGTGAAGCAGCTTCAGCCGAACAAGCAACTTTCCTCAACAACACTCGGACGGACGTTGCCCTAATCCAAGAGCATTGGATAAACAAGAATAAGGTTTGCGGGTTAAAGGTTACGGGATACACTCTGTTTGTCCCGTCCACAGAGGACAAGGTAACAACGTGTATACTAGCGAGGAATGAATTGAATTTTCTCATATCTCATTCTTTTAGGTGCGGTGACTTGACCGTCGTTAATAGAGAAGCCAAAGGTAAGCGTACTCTTACACTGGCTTCGGTGTATATGCCGTACGAGGCAGTAGATCCACCTGGCGCAAAGGTGGAAGAGCTGGTGGCGTATGCAAGAAGGAGTGGTGCCATCCTGGTTTTGGGATGTGATGCAAATGCACATCATAACCAATAGGGGAGCGCTGATATTAACAAAAGGGGTGAGTTAATGTTTGATTTTATAACTACTAACAATCTTATTATTTGTAATATGGGTAACACTCCGACGTTCAGAAATAAGGATAGGCAGGCAGTTATAGATCTGACATTAGTGAACCGCGACGAGAAACTTGTTGCGGATTGGAGGGTGGCAACGGGCTGTACTTTCTCAGACCATAGCCGTATAACCTTTACACTGAATTTTGACCTGTCTAGGGTTAATCCGTTTAGGAACCCGAGGAGGACGAATTACTTCTTTAAAGAAAAAGTCTGCTTTGGGTTGGCGGAATGGGCCATTTGCGACTTGCTGCCAACTGATGTGGAGGGTGATGTGAACAGATTCACTCATCTGCTAAGAGAGAGCTCTGAGCTGTCTTGCCCGGTAACTTTTCTGGCTAGCCGTGAACAGCTCAAATGGTGGACCAGGGAACTTCACGTTTAAAGGTCGACGGTAAGAAGGCTGCTTAACAGGGCCAAGCTCACGGGAGCATCGAGTGATTGGAACACCCATAAGGTGCATTTCAATAAGTATAAGGCGGATCTTAAAAGGGCAAAGCGGCTCTCATGGAGGCAGTTCTGTGACTCCATTGATAATGTCAACGAGTTGTCTAGATTCCGACGAATTTTATCCAAGGATCCTAGGATCCTGGGGTATGTCTAAAGGAATGACGGATCATGGACTGAGCCTAGCTCAGAGACCCTAACCTAACTCATGGAGGTATGAACCATGATCAATGGGACGGAATGGGAAGTCATGCGTCCGCCTGCGTCGAGGAAATATTCACAAGAGAGAAGCTTGAGTGTGCTGTCAATACCTTCGACCCATATAAATTACCGATTCCGGACAGTATTTTTCCGGCCATGCTTTAGGAAATGCCTCAGTGGAAGGTATCTGCCTAGGGAGTGGAGAGAGGTCAGGGTAATTTTTATACTCAAGGCTGATAAGGCAGGCCACTCGAAGCCGGGAGATTTTAGGCCTATTAGTTTGTCTTCATTCTTATTGAAGACACTCAAGAGACTGATAGACCTCTATCTTAGGAGTAATATTGATACCCACCTCATTAGCAGCGCTCAACATGCCTACCTTAAGGGTAAATCTGTTGAGAGTGCGCTACACGAGGTGGTGGGCTGCATTGAGCACGGCCTGAGGCATAAGGAATATACTCTCGCCGTGTTTCTGGGCTGGGAGTTTAGGGCTTTCTGGTGGAGTGGATAGTCTGCATGCTTAGCAGCAGGATTAAAAACTCGAGCCTCGGGGATCATAGTGTAAGGAGGAAGGTTACCAGGGGGACACCACAGGGGGGTTCTATTTCCTCTACTGTGGTTGGTTGCGGTCAACGGTATTCTCGGATCACATAGTTCTATTGGTCAGGGGAAAGTTTCTGTCCACGATCAGTGAAATTATGCAAGAACTTACTTAGACTCTACGAGTCTTCATTGATTAAACCTAGGCGGGATAACCACACAAGAACTCTATACGAAGTGGGTCTGCTTGATCAGGAAAGGGTTCCGGGGGAATCTCGGATCATAGGAGTCTGACCTTGGACTTCGGTGTAACACCACCGGTGGAGTTCCTGTATAGGGAAGTTTGGCGTGGATCCAACGGACTGTTTGGAGGGTGGGCAGTATATACGGACGGGTCCAAGATGGACACTGGCACTGGGGCTGGTGTTTATATTGCTGACACTGACGTGAAAAGGTCATTCAGACTCCCGGAAGAGTGCAGAGTAGTAGGGAAATGGGGAGGCAGCAAAAATTCTGCCTCCCCATTCTATATCCCACAAAGGGAGCATTTTGCTTTTTATTTAAAGCAGCAAAATTCTGCCTCCCCATTCCATATCCCACAGAGGGAGCATTTTGCTTTTTATTTAAAGCAGCAAAAATTCTGCCTACCCATTCCATATACCACAGAGGGAGCATTTTGCTTTTTATTTAAAGCAGCAAAAATTCTGCCTACCCATTCCATATACCACAGAGGGAGCATTTTGCTTTTTATTTAAAGCCGCAAAAATTCTACCTACCCATTAGTTTTTTTCCCATATACCACAGAGGGAGCATTTTGCTGTTTATTTAAAGCCGCAAAAATTTTGCCTACCCATTAGTTTTTTTTTACTCAATGAGTTTTGAATATAAATAAAATAAAGAATTTTTTGAGTAGTTTTAAATATAAAAAAGAGTAATATTAAGTTGATCATATTTATATTTTCTTCAATGAAGAGAAATTTAAAAAATTCTGTAATATGTTGTTTACAGTAGAAATTACTTTGCCCGTATTCAAATGCACCGGAGTGTTTACCCTAATTATATAGCGGTTGGTGTTGTTTATTTACATATTTTTTGTACATACCATCCACGCACATTAAAGTTCTTTGACTTGTTTTTCTCTCTGGTTTTTACTTTTTACTTACTTACGTTTGCACTGTTGCAAAAGGTGGTGGTTTTTTTGAGTGCTCTTTCATCTTAAACATAATAATAATAAAACCTATTTTATATTAAATCTAATTAAAAAACTATTATCTTAAACATAACGAAAGACTGTGGATTTAAATTATTTTAAAGTTAATAAAGAGTTGGTGAAATAAAAGTTTACAATAAATAAATAAATAAAACTTAAGACTTAAACCTTACAATAAATAAATAAAATACCTAAATAACTAGTGCTAAACCTAAAAACTATAATTAGTGCTAAAACTTACAACTAGTGTTAAAACCTAAATACTATAAAAGGTAATTACCTTGTTATAAAGGAAAGGTTTCGTAGCCCAACACAAGGTGAGCCAAAACCTTTAAGGACTAGTGTCCAGGTACCCCCCAACCCCCTACATTTTGGTCCTTCGAGCCGGATCTTGATCCACCCGAAATTTTAAACTCCAAAAGGATTTTGGGCACAAACCCCCTCATCTATTGCCGAATTACCGCAGTAAGCATACCCAAACAAATGTAAGTCAAGCAATATATTGTAAACATTATCGTAAAGAATTGCTAACATAAGTTTCATCAAATTATTATAAACCTTAATAATCAACCCCCTCTCACGATTTTTGATTTTATATGCACTTATGTACATATGTACACATTTACTTCAGTGCATCTTAAATACATACATACATACAGATCAACATATCTACAAACATTCTAACATACCAACAAATAATCTTCAAACGGTTTTGTCCCGTTATTAAGACACGTTCCACAACACAAAAGTGCCTTAATAACAACGATATCCACTTAAAAATTGTGCTAACTTTTCAAGTTTTTATTGTTATTTTTTCTTTAGTGGATAATCATATGCATATTAACAATATCATTCTCTCTTGTTTTGGTTTTATTTTACATTAAATTGTTAGTGTTTTCTTTTTATGCAAACAAAATATAAATAAATAAATGTATGTATGTTTGTATGAATGTATGCCCAGTTTGTTTGTTACTTATTGCAAATAACTAAACAGCATTAATATACGTGGGCCGTCTTAAAAGTTTTCGGTTGATATTGTTTATAACCGAAAGAATACAAACCCCCTATTTTTACGTTTTTTAATACATTTTACTAATTAAAAGTATATTAAACCCCACGTTACGTATATACGAGGCTCAAAGAAATATATAAGTTTCTTTCAACTTATTATATATTTATTCTATTTGGAAAATATTAACCCCCTATACACTCTACTTATATACGAGGCTCACTGTATACGTTTCTCTAAACTTATTATACATATATATCTTTTCTATTCGGAAAATAAAAACCCCCTACGCACTCCCCACCCGATACGTGATAAAATTTGGAAATTTGTTTTGAACTTTTTTATATTTTGTGTGCGAGAATATTAGCTCTATATACGTTTATACCGCATACGTGGCTGAACTTGAAAGTCATTAAAATTTTTTTTAATATTTTTGAAATCCGAAAAAAATATAATAAACCCCTATCTTACATATATCAACCACTTGGCATTAATATACGAGGCTGGTCTGAAAGGTGTTAAAAAAAAAAAAATATAAAAGAATTTTACAAAATATTTTATTTGAGAATCGGGAAAATATATACTCGGTTAATTTAAAGTTTCTTTAAATTAAATTTATTAACCCCCATTTATACCCCCACGTTATTGCGACAATTTAATACTTGCTTCGGTCTTATACCTTTGCAAACTATTATACCTCGACAAAAATGTCACTCGTTATGTCGCTGATCTGTGCTTCCGATCGCATTGTCGAATTTCAAACCTATCTCGACAGCCGAGCAACTCACGATTATTCCGTCCATGTTTTGGAAATTCAAAAGGAGGAAATCGTACGGTTATGGACCGAATTCAGATCGGCCTACGATACCGTATTGGCCAAATATGATAAGATAAAAGAAGAGATTTCCCATGAAACCGTTTCGTCACGCTACTTCTCCACATTTGACGTTTACACCAAACTTCTCTCAAGTGTAAACGAACTCATTTGTAACCTCTCCAAGAAAGCAGAGACAAATACCCCGGTTTCAGAATCATACCTCGATCACACTCCCCATATCTCTGTACCGCCCTGCGACACTGAAATTTTTGATGGTGATTATAAATCATGGCCTACATTCCGTGACATGTTCACGGCCCTATACGGAAACAACAAGCGCCTCTCACCCGTCGAGAAAATGTGCCACTTATTGAAAAAGACGCAGGGCGAAGCACGAGAACTCCTAAAAACTTGCCCAATTACGAATGACGGTTTCGATATGGCATGGAAAAATCTAATGCATCGGTATGAGAACAAAAGGGTGCTGGTAAACGCACAATTAAAGTCTCTCTTTAATATATCCCCAATTTTAAAAGAGACTGGACCTAATATTAGGCGTCTACAGCGCACGATTAATGATTGCGTAACGAATTTGTCTCTTTTGAAAATCGACACAAACAATTGGGATATTATCTTCGTGTATATCTGTTCGACGTGCCTGCCAGATGTCACGCTCAGCCTCTGGGAGCAATCGTTACCCCACACCACTAATTTGCCAACTTGGAAAGAAATGGATGATTTTCTGACGTCAAGGTTTCAGACTTTGGAATCGGTCGCCGATATTCGCTCAACGTTTGCGAATTCACATACCCCGAACCCTAACAAATCCCATAGTTTCAAAAAGCCTAACGTACCCGAAAATAAGAAACTTAATAGTTATAGCACTAATGTGACGAATAATTCGGAAAAATGTGCTCTCTGCCACCAATTACACCCGCTAAGACTCTGTCCTTCATTTCTCAGCATGTCCATTGAAAACCGTTTTAACGTTGTTAAACAGCAAAAACGATGCACGAATTGTCTCGGTACCTCTCACGAGTATAAACAATGCAAAAGCAAATTTCTTTGCAACATTTGTAAGAAGAAGCATCACTCATTACTCCATCGCTATCAGCCCAACTCAACACCAAATCAACCCCGCGCTATGCCGCAAAATCCCCCTCTTGGTGAAGCAAACTCTACTGCCACATCGGGCCATATTAGAGAGAATCACCCCCCACAACCATTAAATACAAACCCCTCTACTTCTAAAGATGCGACAACACGAGAACTGCAATCGTATTCGACACAAGTGGAATCCCCCTCAAGCTCAATCATCCTGGGCACAGCTCTTGTTGACGTTTACAATGATGACATCAAATGCACTGTGCGTGCGCTTATCGACTCTGCGTCGGAAGCAACTTTTATCTCCAAAAAGTTGCGGATGAAGCTTGGTCTTAGAACTCGTCCGCTACACGTTGACGTTCACGGGTTAAATGATTCCTTGACGGCGACCTCCACACAAATATGCGACATTAAGATTGGTTCTCCAGTTGACAAATTCTTCGAAACACGTACAGATGCCTTCGTCGTTAAAAAACTTACGGGCCAACTGCCTTACTCCCCCTCCTCCGCTTTCGACAATAACGTCTTCTCAAACCTTCAACTCGCTGATACCTATCGCCAGGCCTGCTGTGAAATAGACTTGCTGCTAGGAGGTGATGTTTACCCACTAATCATTCGTGACGGCTTACAGTGGAACAATAATCAGTCTATGGTGGCTCAGAAGACCGTTTTCGGCTGGATCGTGACGGGTAAGGTGAACAACAACCCATATAAATCTTCGGTGGTCTCGTTTTTTAATGAACTCGCATTGTCAAATCAGATACAACGATTCTGGGAATTAGAAGACATCCCGAGAAAACCTCGATCTTCCCCGGAGGATTCATATTGCGAGAGGTTATATCAATCCACTACATTTAGAAATAATGAAGGCCGCTACGTTGTTTCCCTACCGTTCAGACAGGAACACCCGAAAAACCTCAATATTGGTGCATCGAGAAATATAGCCCTATCCCAATTTTTACGAAATGAAGCAAAATTGGCCAAAAATCCCCAATTAAAAATGGAATATGATCGTGTGTCACTGAATACTCCACCCTCGGTCAAATGACCAAAGTAACCCCCATAAATGGAAATCAGGGCGCATACTATTTGCTCCATCATGCCGTATACAAACCCGATAGCACTACCACGAAATTACGTGTAGTATTTAATGCTTCGTGCTCTTCATCCAATGGAGTAAGCCTCAATGATCTTCTTCACCCCGGTCCTATCTTACAAGCAGATTTGACCATACTTGTCCTGCGCTGGAGGCTTTTCAGATATGTTTTCAATGCGGATATAGAGAAAATGTACCGCCAAATCCTCGTACATCCCTCTCACACCCCCTATCAACGAATTATTTTCCGCGAATCCTCCAATGAACCACTTCAAGATTATGAGCTTAACACAGTCACCTTCGGCGTGAACTGTGCCCCATACCTGGCCATAAGGACTTTACTGGAGTTAGCTAAAGAATGTGCGTCAAATTACCCTCAAGTGTCAAATATTCTTGAGAATTATATGTATGTCGATGACGTGCTGGCAGGAGCGCACACTATATCATCTGCTCTGAAATTACGAGACGAACTTGCAGCCGTTCTCAAATCCGCTGGATTTTCGCTGAGAAAATGGACTGCAAACAACGATGTCTTACTTAAAGATCTCCCCGTAAATCACCTATTGGGTGAAGAGTTTCTAAAACTCTCCGATTCGAGTGTTACTAAGACACTGGGACTAAGGTGGAATGCTGGAAATGACCACTTCTACTTTAAACTAAAATCCCAACCAGACAAGTCCATGACAACAAAAAGAGCAGTTTTAGCTGAAATCGCAAAACTCTTTGACCCCGCCGGTTGGCTTTCCCCCAAACTCATAGTGGCAAAAATGATTATGCAACAAATTTGGAAAGACGGTACGGATTGGGACGAAAATCTTCAAATGTCAACGCTGAAAGAATGGCAAACGTTCCTGGATGACTATTTTAAAATAGAACTCATCAAAATTCCCCGTTTTGTTGATTTCGATCCCTCTTATCGTATTGAGTTACACGGTTTTTGTGACGCCTCAGAAAAGGCATACGCAGTGTAGTATGTTTGACTAGTCGTTGTTGCCATACCTTCTGTATGTAACACGAGCTTCACACTTTGCTTGTAGCTAAAAAGTCCATATTAGCCAATCCCATCGCTGAGAATATGTGAGTCAGCATATTCTCAGCGATCACTTAAAATTTTATGCTTAAGTTGCATTTTTGTATGCATTAGTATTAGAGTATTCTTAAGTGCTTAGTCTTAAGAATTAATATGTAAAAAATAATATTAAATAACTTCTCAAACAGAACAGTCGCACAAGCGACTGTTCAGCTGATAACCGTAATAAATAATAAAAAGTAAATTTTAAAAGTTTAAAAATTATTGTGTTTTCCTCGTAACCTTTTTGTAACATGGTGATCCTTAAAAACTTAAATATTTCATGGCGATCCTGCCAAAACAATTAAAAAATGAAAAATAACACAAACAAAATCTGTTACTAACTATATAAATTCGTAATAATGATTGTATAAATTTGTAATAGTGAATGTAACAACTATAAAAATCATAGCAGCAGAAATAATGAAAGAAAAGTTTGCCAAATAATATGAAGGAAATTTTGAAATTCATAAAAGCATCTCTAACTACATCTTAATGATTACATCTGTCGGAATTTATTGCTTGATTTCACCATTCATATTGATGATAATAGGAGCCATTACAACTTTGAAGGAAGATGGTCGGCCAAGGACCAAACATCTTCACTTTTAAATAAAATGATATCTGAGAAGGAAGTCACGATCATCAAAAATGACGAAGTAAATAAACACATCTTACATCTATATTCAACTTTTAGATCACATCTTTCAAAAAAAATTAATCTAAAGTAAATAAATTTAAAGAGAAGAAAAAAAAAGTACCGCAAACAAACAAAAACATTTATTTTAAATACAAGAATTTTTCAAAGATTTTGTTCTATTTAATTTTCAAAACAAATTTCAATTTTAAGGAAGATTGACTTAAAAATAAATCTCATTATCAAAATTTACTTAAAATAAAATTGAAATGGTAAAAAAAAAATTTGGTAAAGAAAAAATCCTTCAACCATGCAATTTATTTTAAAAACTTTTTATATAATTTATGTATTTTTACAACATAAAAGAAAAATAATAATAAAAATGATAAATATTAGACCTAACTAAAAATAAAGACTGGAATGAAATGAAGTCTTTTTGTTTGTGAAAAAATTTTTTTTAACTCACTTTTTAATACATAATACATAGTTCAATATTACAAATTTTATGTCTTTTTATTTTTGAAATAAAATTAATAAACACAAAAAAAAATTTTTAATTAATTAAAATCTTATCTTAAGAACTTAATATAATAACTAACATTAACAAAAAAAAATATATAATAACATAACTAATAAATAACCACTAGCAAAGTGGTATAATAAAAATAAAACTACATAATTAAATAATATTATACTAAAAACTAAATCACCGCTGTATACATACGTGTCCCTGCAGTGGTATAACATAAAAGGACTAAACCGTTTCGATCATCAATTGGTGATGACCGACGTATGCCATTACCACTACTCACCCTGCAACAATGGTGACGGTCGTAATGACATAAGTTCCCTTAAAATATAAGTATTAACACGCCCCAGGACGAAAAAGACATACTAACAAGTCGCTGGCCGTGTAAACTTAATTTAAGTAAAACCTATTGTAAACTTGCCTTTTGTAATTGTAAACGGTCAAGCTTCTAACGAACGTAACAGTTCTAAAAAAAAGCTTATTCCAATCCTTCAAAATAGTTTCTTGTAATTGCAAAGAATTCTTTGTGTTTTTAGTTGTTCATTCATGTTATAAATTACAGAATAAACTTAATACACGCTCAAGTTGCGTAACAAAAATTTAATTTATTTTAGTTTTCTTTGACCGTGTTCTTTTGCCTAACTAAAACAAGAAACGGCCAAAAATATTTTACCACGTATGTTTTGGGCATACAAATAATTCTTCAGCAGTTAAGCCTCTGCTCGATTTGGAGCATAATCACTAGGCTAAGATCTTTAGTTTATAGTATCTTCTTTAAACATATATTAAATTAGAATTTTTTTAGTTTAATTCATCGTCGTTATCATTGGTTAGATTTAAAGGTTTAAATAACTTTGTTATTACTTTAAACTTAAGACCACCTATTTTGGGTAATTTACATAAACTTAATCTTAATTATAGGCCTCGTCAGGTACACTGGTTTCTTCGAACTCTTCGGTTGGATATAATATTAATTCTTTAGTGATATTAAAACATATCCTCATCTTATTCTCATTAATTTCTTTATTAAATTAGAAAAACTCTAGATTTTAGAACATAATACCCTAAGAGACTTATCTAATTTTACAAACATTGTAAAACAATTTCAAAAATATTCAAGTACTAAGAATTTTACCTTCATTTTTATTTAATTTATTATTTTTAACAATACAACATAATTTTGGAAATGATCCTGATTTCAACATCTGCTTAAATTATTGTTAGCAAAATCCCCTATAGTACTAACTCTGTTACAACGTGCTGGTAGACGTTTTCTATAGTACTATAGTTGCTAAACTAATTTATATAAACCACCAAAATCGTTTTCTTAAAAATACATGTTTAATATTTTATGAAATAAATCCATTTTATTAATAAGTAGAAGTACACAATTATATTTTTAAAATATATATGTATTTAAAGAAAATACCAAAGAAACTAAAAATCTTTATCTCTAGTTATTTCATGAAAAGTTAAAAATATTTTATAAAACCACTGAAAATATAAAATTTTAAAAGGTTTGCTCTGAAATATTAAGTGATTAATGCACTTTTTAAATTAAAAGACAATCTCGTTTTATTTCTGTTGATTATTATTTCTATTTAAAATGGGTGGTACTGATTCAAAGGTTGAAAACCCTAACGCTAATGTCGTAAATGACATCGTAGTCAAAGTTGAATTCCCAGCCGTTTATTTTATAATAATTATCTGCCTTATAGCTATGCAACTCTTAGTTACTCTATACCAATTACACAAAAGATCTTTGAGAAAGTCTTACACTAGAGCAGCATCCTTAGCTACTAATTTGGACAAAGTCTAACTATTATATTTCTATCAGTCATCCTAAAATAAACTTTTAAATACATTGAAAGAAATATACAATTTTAAATTTTATTCCACGTTCCAGTCGTGTAACCCTCTTATGCAATTTGCTTAACATTTTCCTAATTCATGGAATGGGAAACAATTGTATTTAAAGCTAAAGCAATAAGAGAGGAATTTCTTAAATCCCATAAATGCTTAAATGTTGACAGGGATACAAAACCCGAAACTGTCAATAAGCATATAAACATTCTCCAACATCAATTAGAAAAACTTAAAGTACTACTAAATACCAATTATAGTAGGTTAACAAAAGCACATCAAGCATCTGCTGAAAACTTTTATTCTGACCTACGTGAAAAATTAATTTCCGTAAGTTATAGAAAAAATATGAAAGTTTTTGTTCCACATTCTCTTCATGAACCAATAGTGTTCAATCGACTACCCGAAATAGAACAAAAACAAAAATCCACCATGCCACAGACACTCATAGAATTTTTAAATACTGCCTCAAGGTTAATCCCAGATTTCGATGGAAATTCTGAAAACCTACAGAGCTTTATCGATGCTATCTACCTCGTAGATTCGATAAAGGAAACTCACGAGTCAGTAGCTGTAAACCTCATTAAAACAAAACTAAAAGGAACAGCAAGAAACTTAATTTCTTCAGAAACAACTTTAGCTGATATAATTTACAAACTTAAAACAACAGTTAAAGGAGAATCTGTAGATGTTATTAACGCAAAACTTATGAGCGTTAGACAAAGCGGAAATAATGTCAACTCCTATGCAAAAGAAATGGAAGACTTGACGAAAAAACTTGAAACAGCGTATATCAGAGATGGATTTCCTCATGAGGTAGCCAATAAATACGCCACCCGCTCAGCCGTAACGGCAATAACTAAAAACGCTTCTAATGATAGAGTCAAGCTGATCATGGAATCAGGAACATTTAATAATATGAATGAAGTTTTAACTAAATTTATAAGCAGTTGCACTGAAATATATGGTCAGGAAAATTCTATTCTGTCTTATGGTTTCAAACGCCAAGGCTACAATAACAATAATAGTAACCAAGGTAATCGTAGAAACCCAAATATCAACCAACCTAGAAATGCCCCAACAAATAGAAGCTACTTCAACCACAATAGGAACAGTAACGGATCCTATAATAATAACAATAGCAACCGTAACTATAACAATAATTCTGGTTCATATCGTAATAATAACGATAACAGAAACCGTAATTCTAATCGCAATAACTTACCAAATAGAAATATAAATGTAACAGCAACAGACAACTCGGGAAACGGGGAAGCACCCCTAAATACTCAGTAGGGTCTAAAACCTACAATATTAATTTAAATCTATGTAGCTACCTGCGCTGTAGAACTACGCTAAATGATACCACTTCAACCTTTTTAATAGATACTGGCGCTGATATCTCAATTATCAAACACAATCAGGTCTTAAATGAATCTGTAAATGTTTACAATAGAAAAAATCTAAATGGCATTGGCCAAGGCATAATAACAACACTAGGTAGTGTAAAATCAGAACTAAAAGTAGACCGATACTTAATTAAACATGTTTTTCAGGTAGTAAAAGATGATTTTCAAATACAGGTAGATGGAATTATTGGAATGGATTTCATACGAAAGTATAATTGCATCCTACAATATTCTAATGATAAAGACTTACTTATCCTTCGATCAAATGAAATTGATCATGATATTGGAATACCACTTAGCAATGGCCCAACTATAAATTCTATATCAATCCCTGCCAGATCTGAAGTAATAAGAACCGTACCAATAGAATCATCAGAACAAAATGTTTTAATTCCTTATCAAACCATTCAAAATGGCGTTTACGTCGCAAATACCATAACTTCCACTTCAAATCCTTTAGTAAAAATAATTAATACTACTGAACAAGATTTAATAATTACTGATATTAAACTTGTTACTGAAAATCTTAAAGATTACAAGATAGCCAAACAAAATTTTATGCCTGCCAACTCCAAAGAGAAATTGGAAAGACTTTCAAGAAACTTTCCATCATTCGTTGAAACTGATTTGAAATCCCTATGTAAAGAATTCATAGATATTTTTGCATTAGAATCTGAAAACATAACAGTCAATAATTTTTACAAACAAAAGCTTAAAGTAAATAACACACAACCTGTCTACATCAAAAACTATAGAATACCTCATTCTCAAAAAGAGGAAGTCAATAATCAGGTTGATAAGCTCATTAAAGACGATATTGTTGAACCATCGATTTCAGATCACAATAGCCCCATACTCTTAGTACCAAAGAAACCTTTACCCGGTACCACACAAAAGAGATGGAGATTAGTGGTAGACTACAGAGCAGTAAACAAAAAACTGGTAGCCGATAAATTCCCTTTACCTCGAATAGACGATATTCTTGATCAGTTAGGTAGAGCTAAATTCTTCTCTTGTCTTGACCTGATGTCAGGTTTTCATCAAATAGAACTTGAAGAAGAATCTAGAGATATTACATCCTTTTCCACGGATAAAGGATCCTTCAGATTTAAAAGATTGCCGTATGGTATTAAAATAGCTCCTAATTCTTTCCAACGTATGATGTCATTAGCCTTCTCAGGTCTATCTCCAGCACAAGCATTCGTGTATATGGATGACCTAGTAGTAATTGGTTGTTCCAAAGAACATATGCTACGTAATCTAAAAAACGTATTTGAGTTATGCAGAAAATATAATCTGAAGTTACACCCAGATAAATGTTCATTTTTCTGTACACAAGTAACATTTTTAGGCCACAAATGTACCGATCAAGGTATTCTGCCTGATGATAGCAAGTTTTCTATAGTACAAAACTATCCTACACCAAAAAATGGTGATGAAGCTAAACGCTTCGTAGCCTTTTGTAATTATTACCGAAGGTTCATACCAAATTTTGCAGAATCATCCCGACATATCACCAGATTGTCAAGAAAAAATGTACCTTTTGAATGGAACAAAGATTGTGAAAAATCTTTCCAGTACCTAAAATCCCAATTACTAAGCCCGAAAATTTTACAATACCCTGATTTTTCTAAAGAATTTTTTATTACTACAGACGCAAGCAAACATGCTTGTGGTGCTGTCCTTAGCCAAGAAAAACAAGGTATTCTAATGCCAATTTCATACGCTTCTAGATCCTTCACTAAGGGTGAAAGCAACAAATCTACCATAGAGCAGGAACTCACTGCAATACATTGGGCTATAAAATATTTTAGACCATACATTTACGGCAAAAAGTTTGTAATCCAAAGTGATCACAGACCACTAACCTACCTATTTTCACTAAAGAATCCCTCTTCAAAGCTCACCCGTATGAGACTCGACCTCGAGGAATACGACTTTGTAGTCGAGTATATTAGGGGTCAGGAAAATACAGTGGCAGACGCACTGTCACGCATAGAGTTTCAGGATATAAAGAACATTGAAGTCAATACAGTACTGAAGGTTACAACCAGACTTCAGACAAAAACAAGCGGAGCAAGTGCTAGTAAAACTGCTCCATCGCTTACAGAATCGCCCAAGTTAAACATATATGAGGCTATAAATGCCCATGAGCACCGTAAAATACCTCGATTGTATTTTACTAAGGATAATGCGATTATCCATAAGGGAAAGCAAGTTCTTTCCGAATTTAAGTTGAAAGACCTCATTATTAATAGAAAAGTCGACCTAGGTCACCTCTTTCTAAAGCTTGAAAAAATAGCTAATAATAAAGGCCTTACAACATTGCTACTCTCACTAGATGACAGTATGCTTACTTACCTAGGAATTGATATTAATACCTTCAAAAGTAAAGGTAATGAAATCTTGCAAGATTCTAATTTAACAATAGTGCTCGTACCGAAACTTATTAAAGTTTCAGCTGATTCTGATAAACTGCGAATTATGCAAAAATATCATGATGATCCAATTACTGGTGGACATCCAGGCATAACTCGTATGATTAAGAAAATAAGACTTCAATATCATTGGAAAGGCATGACTAGAGACATCTCTAGATACGTCAAAAAATGCCTTGAATGCCAAACCAACAAAACCACGGTTAAAGGCAAGGAGTCCCTCGTTTTAACACCAACTCCTCTAAAAGCTTTTCAAAGAGTAATAATCGACACAATAGGACCTCTTCCACGGTCTGATTCACAGAACGAATACGCTGTAACCATTATGTGCGATTTAACCAAATATCTAGTGGCAATCCCAGTAATAAATAAATCAGCCAGAAATGTTGCGAAAGCCATTATGGAAAATTTTATCTTAATATACGGTCCAATGAATACCATTGTAACGGACCAGGGTACTGAATACATGAATCAAGTACTCACGGAACTATGCAAACTGATGAAGATAGAGAAACTACATTCTACTGCCTATCATCATGAGACACTCGGTACTGTTGAGAGATCTCACAGAACTTTTAACGAGTATTTAAGATCTTATGTTTCATCAGACAAATCTGATTGGGATAATTGGTTAAAATTTTTTGTATATTGTTACAATACAACTCCCTCAACAGCTCACGGATATTGTCCATTTGAATTAATCTATGGAAAAATTCCAAAAGAGTTAGATTTTACCAATAACAACCGCATAGAACCCCTTTACAACGTTGATGCTTACGAAAAGGAAGTTAAATTTAGACTCCAAGTAGCCCAACGTAGAGCCGCTAGTCTGATTGAAAATGCTAAACTTCTTAGACAGAAGATATCCAATGATAATGCCAACCCTATCACACTCTATGTAAATGATTCTGTTCTAGTCCGCAACGAAGCAGGACACAAACTAGATGCGGTCTACAAAGGACCCTTCATAGTAAAAGAAATTGATATTTTTAACAATGTCACATTAATGGACACCCAGGGTAAACTTTTTACTGTCCATAAGAATAGAGTCAAAAGACTTCCCAATTAATAACCGAGAGAAAAAGTCGCTTTGCTGTAACAAATATTGTATTAAATCAATGAAATTATTGTATGGCAAAAGAGCCAAATAAGTTTCTTTGTATATTTATTTCTTCATTTTTCATATAATTATACTTTTATAAAATTTTATGTTTAATTTAAGAGTTTCCTTATTGCAATTCACAATAATGGATAGAGCGGCACTTGCAACTGACTATCGTAATTTGAATAATGTTGTGAAAATATAAACAAAGCAGCACACAAACTGATTGTTTTCTAATCTTGAATAATTGCATACACCAAGTTATGTTAAGTGATTGATCACCAAACGTACATATGTAACAAATGGAAATACTTTTAAAATTACTCAATAATTTTTATTCTTTCTACCAAAAAGAATACATTTTTTTTTACTTTAGCCTATATTTTTATTAATTCAGGAAATTATTTTCCGTTATTTTTTTTAGAAGGACACTTTGGTTCACTAATGTACCTAAACAAATTTCTTCAAATTTCTTACCTATAAAAAGGGAGGGGAATAGGTCAAAATTAGAACTGGACCATACTGTCCCCCTATTCTAAGAAAAAAAATTTTTGTATATATTTCATCGTTATATTATATAAAAGAATAATCAACCTAGTATTGATTATTCTTTTCCGAAAAAGGGAGGTGTAGTATGTTTGACTAGTCGTTGTTGCCATACCTTCTGTATGTAACACGAGCTTCACACTTTGCTTGTAGCTAAAAAGTCCATATTAGCCAATCCCATCGCTGAGAATATGTGAGTCAGCATATTCTCAGCGATCACTTAAAATTTTATGCTTAAGTTGCATTTTTGTATGCATTAGTATTAGAGTATTCTTAAGTGCTTAGTCTTAAGAATTAATATGTAAAAAATAATATTAAATAACTTCTCAAACAGAACAGTCGCACAAGCGACTGTTCAGCTGATAACCGTAATAAATAATAAAAAGTAAATTTTAAAAGTTTAAAAATTATTGTGTTTTCCTCGTAACCTTTTTGTAACATGGTGATCCTTAAAAACTTAAATATTTCAGCAGCTACGCTGTACATTCGAGCGGAAAACGAAGGGTTTGTCTCCACTCACCTCTTGGCCGCTAAAATAAAGGTAGCTCCCGTAAAATTCGTCTCACTACCCCGTAAAGAGCTATGTGGTGCAGAATTAATGGCTACTATGATTGATTCGATTCAGTCGCAACTCCACTTGAATAATTACAAGCTTTATTTGTGGACAGATTCAACCATCGTCCTGGCTTGGTTGCAAAAACCCCCCAATAAGTGGAAAACATTCGTTGAAAATCGAATTTCTTCAATTGTTGAAAAAGTTGGTAGCGATTCGTGGGCTCACGTCGCTTCAAAAGACAACCCCGCCGACATGGCAACCCGTGGTCTCACAGTCGCTGAATTGTCATCAAACAATTTATGGTGGCATGGTCCAACGTGGCTAAAACGTCCCCATGAAGAATGGCCTTCTGGGACTGCTGAGTTCTCGACTGAAGAAGAAAGTAAACCGATTCACGTGCATTCGACAATTATTAGCAGTGAAGATATTCTAAAGGACTTTTCAGACTTCCCTCGAGCACTGCGCGTAATTTGTCATGTGTTTCGTTTTTACAATCTCACGAAACGTAAACTTCGTTGTGATAACATAGACACCCAAGTATTTAACTCAGCGGAACTAAATCTGGCAAAATCCCGTTTAATAATCGCTAGTCAGAAACAGTATTTTGAACACGAGTACGATCAGTTGACTGGAAGTTTGCTATTGTCTCGAAAAAGTAATCTATTAACCCTCAACCCCTTTCTGGACTCTAGCGGTATCATGAGAATCAACGGCAGGCTTTCGCAATCCCCGACACTTAGTTACGATGAGCGCTACCCCATTTTGTTGCCCTATCACGCCCGTTTTACTAGGCTATTTCTCACGTACTTGCATAAATACTCGCTTCATGGGCAAAACGCGCTGCTATATCGTCTAATGAGACTTCATTATTATGTCCCTAAGCTCAAAACTTTGATAGAAGCAATAATTTCTAAATGTTTAATGTGCGTAAAACATAAACGTCAACTCGGCCAACAAATCATGGCCGCATTGCCACCAGAGCGTACAAGTCTAACTCGCCCTTTCTATGATACCGGAGTGGATTTCGCAGGACCTTTTGACATCAAATCTTATGCTGGCCGTGGCTGCAAAGTCACAAAGGGTTATGTACTTATATTCGTCTGTTTTGCCACAAAAGCTATTCACATTGAAGCTACCGGTGAGATTTCCACACAAGCTTTTATGGCTGCCTTTGCACGTTTTTTCTCTCGACGTGGAGCCCCCCATGCTATGTACTCAGACAACGGCACTGCTTTTGTCGGAGCCTCGAATATATTGAACACGAATACACGAGCATTTTTAGATCTCATACGAAAAATTCGCTCTCACAAGACAGTTTTTCTACTATGGAATGGCATTTTATACCTCCCGGTGCGCCCCATATGGGTGGGCTCTGGGAAGCAGAAGTAAAAAGTTTTAAGTCCCATTTCAAGAAAATATGCCATAGCCAGAGCTTTACCTTTGAAGAATTTACGACTATGCTTGCCCGTATCGAAGCGTGTCTTAATTCAAGGCCTCTAAGCCCAATTAGCAATGACCCTGCTGATTTGTGCGCTTTAACCCCCGGTCATTTTCTTATTGGGACACCCCTACTATCTCCCCCAGAACCCGACCTGTCTAGCCACTCACTAAGTTACGTCAACCGATGGCAAAAACTTCAAATCCTGCACCAACACTTGGCTCGCAGATGGAAAGAAGAATATTTAGTGGAACTCCATAAAAGAGTAAAATGGAAATACCCCCAGCGAGATTTCGCTCCCGGCGACCTTGTTATTGTGAAACAAGATAATTTGCCCCCAAACCAATGGCGATTAGGTCGGATTGATCAAGTCAATCATGGCCCCGATAAACGAGTCAGAGTAGCCGACATACGTACCGCTACTGGCGTCGTAACTCGGCCTATTTCAAAACTAGTTTTACTCCCTAATCCTAGCAATGACTCTGTCTAATGATATTTTTTTCCCCTCTTTTTTGTCACAGCAATATGTCACCCCGCCGCCGCCGCAGCATGTCTCCCATGGAGGAACGAAAAACTAATGGACTCAAGAGAAATCGCACTTTTGATTGCCGCAAATGTATTAAATTCATTTTAAATTTGTACATTATTATTATGTCATTATTATAATCAATATAATATTATTATTTTTATCCTCTAAACTAAATTATCCTCTAAACTAAATTATTTCCCTACACTGAAATGTATCAATTACTGTACTATGGATTTTTTGTTAATTGGCGCATCATATTACTATCTCTGTAATATTATTTCTTTCTGTTATATTAAAATTGCATTTTTAAAAAAAACCACCACACCCCACTTGAATAGCATTGCTTCACAAATTCTTTCTCGACCCCTGCTGTGATTGCAATATAGCAAGGGGGGCGGGATGTTTACAGTAGAAATTACTTTGCCCGTATTCAAATGCACCGGAGTGTTTACCCTAATTATATAGCGGTTGGTGTTGTTTATTTACATATTTTTTGTACATACCATCCACGCACATTAAAGTTGTTTGACTTGTTTTTCTCTCTGGTTTTTACTTTTTACTTACTTATGCATTAAACACATTCGAGACAGCAGGCAACACGAAGGCACGACTACAAATGCTGCAGGCTGTAATTGTAGTCGCGTAATCAGCTACTGAATTATTTTGAAGACGACAGCTACAATTGAAAAAATATAAACAGCTGTGTTTTTTATTATGTATTTACATTTCAGTGGTGCCACTATCATTTTTAATTTTTATAAATTTAACAACATGCATAATTGCAGATTCGTACACAAACTTAATTTAAGCCTACAAAAATATAAATACTTATTTATGATAAATTTTTTAACGTAAAAACAAATGAATTTATTAAAAAACATTTAAAATATTTTAATTTTATTGTTTTTGGAACTCATAAGGAATATCATCTTCATGGCAGGTTGAATAAAAAAATCCTAATAGACAGTATAATCACGAAAAAGTAAACTGAAATGTCCTAAGGGTTGTTAACTTTTTCGTCTTATTTATTAACTTTTCTCAATTGTAAAAAATGCAATAATAAACATAAGTAACTATATTTTTTTCAATGACTTAGTTTTCATCAGTACAAAAAAGAAACTTAGATCTAATTTGTACCGGCTACAATTTATAATTAATAATTATACAATCAGTCATGTATTATGTGTTAGGTGCTACATATGACGTTTGTCAGAAAATTAGTTCTTCAAAAATTTTCAGATAGCGAATTCTGGGTATTTTCTAAACATTTGCCAGCCATCCATTAAGGCTGGTATTCACTATCCTGCATAATCGTACGATTCATTCACACGAAAATCTGACGGAATTCTATCCGACATAAAAAAAATGTCTGCAAAATCTGCTGTCAATGCCACACTATCCCACAAAAAAGATGCAAACTCAAATGACTCATCAACTTTACAAGAAAATGCAACTCTGATCGCATATAATCTATCATTTTATGAAAATTTTTAAAACATTTCCAAGTCGGACAGACTTGTCAAAAAAATCTGTCATTCAATTCATTTTTAAGCCGCACTGTCATACATTATGAGCACACACGATTTTTTTGACATATCGTGCGACTAAATAGGATAGTGAATACCGGCCTTAACTGACATTATTGTCTTTTCAGGTTGCAGTTACACGAACTCGCGCTTAGTTATTGATATTGAAATTAGAAAAGTGATTGCGCAATTAAGTTTTCGATGCTTCAAGAAAACATTTGTACAAACTTGCTTTAAGATCGGCATATTTTGGTCTATGTAATGTTTTCCTTCCTGCTTTTTCCTATGTATTCTTCAAAGCCCCGAAAATTTTGTGACGTTTCGTTTTTATTTTTGAGATGGCAACTTCAGATATACAATAATACAACGCCGATAGTTTTTTTTCAATGTATTTCTCAATTTTATTTAAACTCTCAACTTTCAGCTTAAAATTTAATCTAATTTGTTATCGATTTTTCAAATCAGTACTTTTACTAATACGATCTGAAAAGTTAACGTAGAGTTTGTGTTTTAATGTATTATTTGAGTATTTTAAAATAAGAGAGAGTAATATGTAATATAGTTTAAATATTCAACATATGTAAGTATATAAATAAACTCAATTTGTACAATTTGCCATTAATATAAAAAGGCTAAGGGAGTATATTCCACATCATTACCCTAATTGCCACTTTAAAGGAAACTTAATAAAAATGGTAAGTAATTCCAATATAATAATGTTATATTTAATTATTTATTTTTATTATTTTTTCTTGTTTGTTTTAGATGTATAAAAAAATTGTAAATATTGCCCAAGGTATTAAGCCCGAGTATATTAGAATAGATGATATACCTTTAAACCAATCTTTGAAAATTGTGAATTTTGAATGGAAAGAAACACAATATGGTCTAAAAGTCATTGCCAATTTAGATGATAATAAATGGTTTTATCTTCCCCATAGAATGATGAAATTTTTAAACAAGGAGGATCCATACATAACTCAAATGAATGATAAAGTTTGGACAATTATTTACAAGGGGCGTCAATTACCAAATGGACCTGCAATATTCGATTTAAATTATATCTAAACTCTGAAAAAGAAATCCTTACAATGAAGATAATTATAATAAAACAAAAACAAGATATTTTTTAAAATTTTTTATTAATTTTTATTTAAAAATAATTTTAGTTTTTTTTACATTCTTTTATTATTTTTGTATATTCAATAACTTCGAATCATCCTCCTCCATAAATTGTTTTACAATCAATTCAACCGCAGGAATCTCCTTGATAATTTCTGCGGGATGTTGTTGCTCCCGCTTTTCCTGGATCGCTGGGGGACTTTTATAAAATTTAGATTTCTTTGCACTAAAATTATGCACCCGCATGAAGTGCCTTTTTTTTATTAAATTTGTTGGCAAAAGTTATATCTTTAAAAAATTCGCAACTGAGTTTAACACGTTCCATTTTTTAATTAAATAAAATAATTAAAAAATCTTTTGAAAATACCTCGTAAAATATATATTTATTTACTTTGCACTTATTTTTTATTTTGGTATATATATTTAATATGAATCAAAGCATATTTTGAAAACTGATCTATGATTTAAAAAATAAATATAAATTTATTATTGTGAAAATTAAAAGTCAATAAACTTTTCGTTATGCTAAAAAATGCAATCGTAGCATTTTTAAAGTTTAAACGTTAACCTTGAATGTTTGCTTAATATAAATTATGAGTTAATAAACTTTTCATTAGTAAAAAAAATGCAATATTGTGCAATGAAAAATGCAATCGTAGCATTTTTAAGTTTAAAAATTAACCTTGAATGTTTGCTTCATATTAAATTATTAGCTAATAAAACTTTTCGTTAGAGTAAAAAATGCAATCATATGCAATTTTAAAGTTTAAAAATTAACCTTGAATATTTGCTACACATTTTTTATTGGTACAGCTTTTTTAAGTCTAATAATGTACTTAGTTACAAATAGATTTGGCTACATATATATATATATATATATATATATATATATATATATATATATATATATATATAAATATATCTATAGTGATGTTTAAGTTCTTCTGATATATCACACCTGTATCTAAACAATTTTAAATGAGGAACATTAAACAAAAGGAATCCAAACAAACAAGACCAAAAATGTCTTATTTTAAACAATATCTTCAAACGTTCCTAAAAGACTACGAAAATGTGCTCATGTTTGAGCACAGGCAGTGCATATATCATTATTTAATAATGATAGAGGAAAATGAGGACTACGGTGTAGATGACGTCGATGAAGGACTAAACGTGCCTCATTTTGATTGCTGCCCATGGCATAATACAAATTGTAAGGAGGGTCCTATTCCGTGCAGGTGCACGGTATACTACTTAAGAAAAATGATTGTAATAAATTTGATTAATAATTGTAAGTTTATATTTAATATGGAGCAAATATAAAAACAAAAATGTGTATTTATTTTGTTATCTTTTATTATATTCTTAAAAATTCTTAAATATATATTTAAATAAACTTACAACTAAAATATCATTGTAATATAAATTAAAATAATTAAATAATTTTAAAATTAGTTTGAAACTTATGTTTTTACATCTTAAATAAATAAATACACAACAATAAACGCCACATAAAATGGAAGTTTCACTCTGAATTCGAAGACTATTATAAGTAAAAGTTTTACAATTTTTATTTAAAAATAATCTAAAGTATTTATTTGGATATTGGCCAGCAGAACAAAAGTACTCGGCAGGTTTGTTTTTAGGAAAATAAAAAGCAACCCAATGCTGTCCAGGCTTATGTGATGGATCAGTGTTTGCAACGTAAAATGATGGTTTTAAAACTGGTTGTGTTGGTAATTTATTACACACAAATACACCTTTAAATTTATATTTTGTTATATTATTGGACTTCAAAGTATTTTTAATATTTATTGAATTCATAGTGTTTGAATAATATTACGCGTTTTATCAATTTCTATAACACTATCAAATTCACAGTATACTAAGCACGTTATTGCTTCAATAATTGGTTTTCCAAAACGCCCTTCAATACGAATAGTTCCTTGGTTTATTAAATTACCGCAATTAGAATTATTATTATGATCTGGTATCAAGTCGAAAGCAAGTAAAAAATATCCGTTATCAAAAAGTTCTTTAGTTATTTGATGACCTTTATCGAAATGATGAATTCCAGTTCCTTTAAATAGTGTTTGATAACCACGAGTACTTATTATTCCTCCGTTATTGTAGTTAAGTTCAATTGGTTGTGCAGGAAATTGTACTCCATTTACAACTAAATTAAATCTTTGTAAATTAAAATGTTGAAAGTTAAATGGATTTTCTTTTTTCTCTCCAGTATATGCTTTATAAGACACCATTCCAAAAATTAAAAAATTTGGTAATTGTCCTAGTATCACGTTATCTAAACTTAATGAGTGATTTCCAGGGTGTATTGTAAACGTTTTTATTTCCACTCTTTTATAGGGATAAATTGCATTTTTTGATTGTAATACATTATGATGAGCCATTAGAATATTATGATTAATAGTAAGTTGGTTTATATATAAATTAGCTTCATGTATTTTAATATAAGACTCATTTTTATCGCCACCTTCTAAAATGTAAAATTCTGGTTTTTCCATATTTAATGTTACCTTCAGATCAACATTATTAAGCAAATATTTTTGTTGGTTAAATACATCAACATGAAGTTTTCCAAAAAGCTCTACTCTTTTTCCATCCTTAAATAGTTTTTTTCTCTTGTCTAAACCAGGATTTTCTTTTTCAACTAATCAATTTATTTTATTTATATCAATAGCCCAGCCACATGATTCAAGATGCGTTGATCTAGCATCATTTCCATAATTTAACAATTTTTCTATATAAGCTCTATAGTGATAGTTATTGTCAGGTTGTGATACATTTTTATTGTTAAGGTGTACAATACAATTTCTAAACAAGGAGTGCAGTAAGTTATTAACAACTCCTCCGTTTCCTTTTATTTCAATAACCAGTCGAAGATAAATACTATTAAGATCACGATATGTTTCACCATTACCTAGCGATACAAATTTAATTGTGCTAGAATTATCTAGTGATGCAATTGGATTGTAGCAAATTTCTTCGGTTTTAACAACGCTAGTTTGAATTGGAGGAGATTCAAATAAATCCAACTCACTCTTCATACATTCTATAAATCCTGACATTTCCAATTCCCAAAAATATCCCTAAAGTTCTTTCCTCTACAACGCTTTGATTTAATCTGTTGCTTTTGCTTTAAACGTTTGAGTTTTATACGTCGACCTTTACCTTTCTGCATTGTTTTCATTTTATCAATAGTAGCTTCTTTTATATTTTGTATGACCTTTTTCCCTTTGTTTAGTAAGATTTCTTTTATTGGCTTCGTTCCAATTTCTTCTCAAATTTCCTTTCCAATATCTAATGATTTATTCTTTAATAAATTCATCCCCGTTTTAAATAAGGGTTTAAGATGTAAAACTACAGCCGAAAATATGGATCCAATACCACGACCGTATTGTAAAATTCTTGGTGCGTGATATATTTCACCAATATTTTGTATATTTTCTCCAGACTGATTATTATAATAACTTGTATAACTCGCATCCATGGTTGTAATAAAAATGATTAATTTTGTTTTGTTACGCAACTATTTTATATACATTTTTTTTTAAAGTGTAGAGTACAATAAACGGGAACTAATTTATTAAAGTTTATCTCTTCTCCTTCATCATTTCGAATCATTATGGAAATATCATTTATATTATAGGCTTCAAGAGGAAAATATTCAATTCTATTGAAATGTATATAGTTTTTCAATGTTGTTACTGAAAAAATTTTTAAACATTTAATTTTTTTACTACCAACATGTGTAGGTTTTATTATATCAGTATAAATAAATATGTTTTCATTTAATCAGAAGATTCAATTTTATTGATAAACTGATTTATGTTGTCAGAGAATTTGTTCAAAGATTTTTAGAATATATAATTTGTTGACGATAAAATGGGATCTTTTTCATAAGTTGTTGTAGATTCTGGACTAGTAATTTGAACATTTTGTTCTATGTTTGAACTTTTTATATTTACATTACGAGTATCTTTTTCTTTTGTAGATATATTAGATTGGAGCTTAACAATGTTTAATGTATTTAAAAGTTTTGAAGTTTTATTAACATTTTTTAGTTTCAGCTCGTCAGATGTTTCCATTAGATCTTTAAATTTTGTTTTAATTTCATCATATTCGTTTTTAAAGTCAATTTGCATGTTTGATGTATTTAAAAGTTTTGAAGTTTTATTAATATTTTTTAGTTTTAGCTCGTCGGATGCTTTCATTAGTTCTTTAAATTTTGTTTTAATCTAATTCATTATTAGAGTAAATTTTCAGTGTTTTTACAGATTGATTATTAAAATTTGAAATGTTGCGTTTTTTACGTTTAAGTATATTTTGATTCATATTTAGTTGTTTATTCGTTATCGAAAAGGATATATCTGATAATCCGACTTCCCACTGGTCACTCATGGTAAGAGATTGCTTTAATAAATTTGTGAAAGTACTAGAAGTGTTTTTATATAAATTTACTGAATCGTTACTTAATAAAGTAACATAAATACTATTATCCTCTGTGCTTGATGACATATTTATTAGAAATGCTAAATATTATAAGTTGTGTGTTATACATATATGAAAAATTTAGTTTATCAACTAAAATCTGTTTGATTAATCCATGAATTATATTCTTTTCCGAAACCCAACCATTTTACAAATAGTTTTTCACCTCTACGTTTTAAGACTTTTTCAACTAAAAAGATGTTAGGAACTTTAGTTTTTAATAACTCCTCTTGATAAAATCCGCCTTTAATTATATTTCCATTAAAATCTTTTAGCTCGTAGGTGACAGGGTTTGTTGCATTAATTTTATTTACTTTAAAAACTTCTGTAGACCAATTTGGTGTATATCCCTTTTCAAAAACATTTTTATATTTGCAATATAATTTATTAAGCTTGAGGTTTTTCTTTTTTATATAAAAATTTTTATAAATTTATTTCAACTCCAATATTTCGATACAGCAATGTGTATCATCGTCAGGGAACAGATTAAACAAATAAAAATAACGTTCACAAAAAAATAATGAAAAAATAATAACAATTGTCAAATAGAAAAAATTATTTACAATTAAAAAATCCATTAAATAATCCATTACATTCTAAAAAATTTTTTTAATTTCCTGTTTTGTTTTTATAAACTAAATTTCTATAGTTTTGTGCTACATTTTCCGTGTCCGATCTAAAATTAATTCTTAACAATTCTGGTACTTTAATGATTTGCAACATTTCTAGCATTAAGCGTCGCTTATAATTGTTTTCTGTGTTTAAAACTGATACATTCTCAAAGTCCGGAGAGTGATTTAAACTGGCACAGTGGGCTGTTAATGCTGTTTTTTGTGATGAAATATCCCTAAACTTTTGATTTGATTTGTGACCCGAAATTCTAGTTTTCAGTTTGTTCTTTGTCGTACCTACATATACTTTGTTGCATTGT
The DNA here is from genome assembly GCA_943735925.1 of Pollenia amentaria. Taxonomy (NCBI): domain Eukaryota; kingdom Metazoa; phylum Arthropoda; class Insecta; order Diptera; family Polleniidae; genus Pollenia; species Pollenia amentaria. The sequence goes on along the minus strand of OX031006.1, from coordinate 122,973,206 downwards.
CCATTATCATTTCCCTTACAAGGTATTTTATAAACCACATTCGACATTTCTAATTTATGTACTTTATCCTTAGTCCTAGTGAATAATTTACCAACTGTATTATATGATTTATGTGCTATTTTACATGTCCTTGTGTCGAATATTTTCGACTTTTCTAAACGTTCCGATATTTTAGGAATAAATGTTAGTGATTTGTAAATTTTTGGTTCTGCAATTATATTCAAGTTGTTTGCCCTATGGTTATTGCATTGTCCTATTAAATTTGATATCAGTTCCATTGGAAAACAATTATCCCTCAAAATATCCCTAATTCTTTTTAAATTCCTGTTATGAAATTCTAAGTCACTTATTCTCAGTATTCTTTCTATAAGATTTTTTGCAGTATTAATTATAACCCTCTTTGGATGTTTTGAGAAATAGTTTATAATTCTACCAGAATAAGACTGAATAATAGAGACAAATTCATTCTGGAAAAAGTAAGAGATACGAAAAAATTTTTAAAACTTAATAATGACATTCTTATTTTAAATGCCGATAAGGGTAATACTACAGTAGCTATGGACAAATGTGATTATGATATGAGGATTAATAGTATTGTGCAGGACAATTTGACATATAGGAAATTAAATAAGGATCCCACAAACAAATTACAAAAGATGAATAATGATATTATTCAGGAACTTTTCAATAAGAACATAATCACATCTACGGAGAGGAACAGACTAAAAATAAACGTGGCAATTGCTCCAAGATTGTATGGAGTTCCTAAAATTCATAAGAGAGACTATCCATTACGACCTATTTGCTCAAGTATCAATTCTCCATCATATGACCTTTGTAAATATATTACAACAATTCTTAAGAATGTAACAATAAATTCTAAATATAATGTAAAGGATTCTCTTCAATTTAAGGATAAAATAAGACATGTTAGGTTATTTAACAATGAAAAATTGGTTTCTTTCGACGTGATTTCATTATTTCCGAGTATACCAATAGATCTTGCTATAGATATAATAGAGGAAAAATGGAATATAATTAAGGAATTTACAAAAATTGAAAGGGAACTGTTTTTACGTATTCTTAGATTCTGTATAATAGATAATAAATACTTTCAATTGGAGAATAACATATATGTCCAACAAAAGGGACTTCCAATGGGATCCCCAGCATCACCAATTATAGCGGATATAGTTATGGAGAAATTATTAGATACTTGTATTGCAAAATTGACTATTAAACCAAAAGTTATGACAAAATATGTTGATGATTTATTTTGCATTATTGAAGAATCGGAAATAGAAAATGTTTTAGAAACTTTTAACTCATTTCATCCGGACATAAGGTTTACTATTGAGAAAGAGTGTAACTTAAAACTTCCATATTTAGATACTTTGTTAATAAGAAAAAGGGATAAATTATTAATGGATTGGTACCAAAAGCCAACTTCTTCTGGTAGAATTATAAACTATTTCTCAAAACATCCAAAGAGGGTTATAATTAATACTGCAAAAAATCTTATAGAAAGAATACTGAGAATAAGTGACTTAGAATTTCATAACAGGAATTTAAAAAGAATTAGGGATATTTTGAGGGATAATTGTTTTCCAATGGAACTGATATCAAATTTAATAGGACAATGCAATAACCATAGGGCAAACAACTTGAATATAATTGCAGAACCAAAAATTTACAAATCACTAACATATATTCCTAAAATATCGGAACGTTTAGAAAAGTCGAAAATATTCGACACAAGGACATGTAAAATAGCACATAAATCATATAATACAGTTGGTAAATTATTCACTAGGACTAAGGATAAAGTACATAAATTAGAAATGTCGAATGTGGTTTATAAAATACCTTGTAAGGGAAATGATAATGGACAATGCAACAAAGTATATGTAGGTACGACAAAGAACAAACTGAAAACTAGAATTTCGGGTCACAAATCAAATCAAAAGTTTAGGGATATTTCATCACAAAAAACAGCATTAACAGCCCACTGTGCCAGTTTAAATCACTCTCCGGACTTTGAGAATGTATCAGTTTTAAACACAGAAAACAATTATAAGCGACGCTTAATGCTAGAAATGTTGCAAATCATTAAAGTACCAGAATTGTTAAGAATTAATTTTAGATCGGACACGGAAAATGTAGCACAAAACTATAGAAATTTAGTTTATAAAAACAAAACAGGAAATTAAAAAAATTTTTTAGAATGTAATGGATTATTTAATGGATTTTTTAATTGTAAATAATTTTTTCTATTTGACAATTGTTATTATTTTTTCATTATTTTTTTGTGAACGTTATTTTTATTTGTTTAATCTGTTCCCTGACGATGATACACATTGCTGTATCGAAATATTGGAGTTGAAATAAATTTATAAAAATTTTTATATAAAAAAGAAAAACCTCAAGCTTAATAAATTATATTGCAATTTAAATAAAGGTTGAATAAAATAAAAATTTTATTTTTATATTTGCTTATGCGAACAAAATCGTTAATATTAAATTTTCCATTTTTAAAAACTTTTAAGTTATTATATACAGTTTTTAAAAGATTTTTTTCATTTCGCTTGTTAACTAAATTAGGTTTCATCTTTATACTTCGATGATAAGATGAATTATATTCTATCAACAGTTTTTCTAATACATCTATCCAGTTATAATTTCCTTGCATACTAAATTGTTTCCACATTTTATTTTTTAAAGTTCTATTAAATCGTTCAACTATTGACGCTTTGAAGTTTGAATATGTATGATAATGATTAATATTTAGCTCTTTCATAAGAGTTTTGAAATATTTGTTGTAAAATTCTTTTCCTTGATCTGAATGTAGGTTTTTAGGAGCTTTATTACTGTTTAACTTTATAATGCTTTTAAATGATTTTGAAACCTAAAATCCTGTTTTAGTTTTTGATGGCAGAGCGTAGGCATATTTTGAGAAAACATCTATTACAGTAAGCATATACTTGAAACCTTTATTAAATTTTGCATATGGTATCATCTCCACCAAGTATCTAAAGTTCCCTTTTGAATAAACCTACGTCGCTTAAAGTTTTTTCTAGCTTGACTATGAATTTCGTCAATAAGATTTTTTTTACTCATATTAATTAAAATATTCTTCCTTTTTAATTTATTAACAAATGGTTTTTAAGAGCGGAAACATGTTTCATCAGTTTATATACCCATTTACAATGATGGTTTGTGGTCCCTCAGGCTGTGGAAAATCTACTTTTATTAAAAATTTAATTAAAAATCAAAACTTAATATCTAAAGATATAGACCGAATCATATGGTGTTATTCAGAAAAAAATTCACTTCCAAATATAGAAAATGTAGAGTTTGTTAAAGGAATTCCAGAGACTTTCAATACGAATGACGAAGAATCTACTTGTGAACTATTTACAAAAGGATCTCATCATAGAAACTTAAGTGTAATTTTAGTTACACAAAATATTTTTCATAAAGGGACTTATTCGAGATATATTTCATTAATATTTATGTTTAAAAATCCAAGAGATAAGACACAATTCCACCATTTAGCTCGTCAAGTTTATCCAGAAAAATTAAAATCTTTAGTAGATGTATATAATCATTGTAAACAACAGGCTCATGGTTATTTAATAGTTGATCTTACTCAAGAAATACCTAACGCTTTAAGATTTAGATCAAATATTTTTGATACAGATTACTATATATATGCGAATATAAACAATGACTTCAAATCTGAAGTTACTGAAGGAGAACAAACATATTCTCTATGTTCTTAAAAAAGCGGATCTCAAACTACGAAATGCAATTTTGAAAAATGTTGACAATGTAGTTATCAAAACTTTAAATGAAAATATTTTAAATATAAACAGAAATCATAAAATAAACAAAAATGTGTTTGAAAAACTTAGACCATATAAAAATACTTTGAAGAAAGTTTGCTCATCACAAACCTCTATGCGTCAAAAGAGGAAACATCTTATTCAAAAGGGAGGATTTTTACCCATTATTATTACGTCAATATTAAGTGGAGTCATTGGAAAAATTTTAGAAAATGTCAAATAAATTATCAAAACTTATAGTTCTTCATCCATCAACTTACGAAAAATTTCAAGTTAAATATACTGATTCAGATTTTTTACATCGGAAACTCTTACCAATATATGGTTCACATACACTAAAGGATATAAACAAATGGTATTACATTAAACAAGAACTTGCTAAATATTTAATTGGATCCCAACGATCATCTAATCAGAATAAACTATCAACAATGCATAATTTGCGCGATAATGAAACTCAAACTAGAAAGGTGTATAAAAAGCATATTGAAACTCAAACAATTACACCTCAATCGAGTAGTATAGCACTGCAAACAGATTTGAATTTGCCTGAAGATATTTACATAAATAATGATGGCCAGAACGATATGGATACAACAATACAAAAATTAAATCCTTCTTCTGCATCTTCCGTAGCTAAGCGTCTTAAAAGCTTTTCGGAAAAAGGAACTCCAAAAATTAGAATATTATCCAAAACTGATAACTATTCAAATATGAAACAATCCACTTTACCTTATCAATACTCTCCTCGTGTAACAAGAAATCGAAAGAAATTAGATTACGATACTGAAAATGTAATATGGCAAAATGTTTAAAAATTTATTTTAGAAATAAAATTCCAAATTTTTTAATAAAAGTATATTTATTAACATATGTGTATTGTTTTAATTATTTTTTTTTTTATTTTTTTAATTCAAAAATTATTTTATATATGTATGTAATATAAATTTTGTACATTTATATGGTATCATAATTATTAAATATTATTTTAAATATCTATGTTCATTAAATATTCATCGTCAGATGAGTCATTTAAAAAATTGTCTATTTCTGTAAACAAGTTGTCAAAGTTAGACTGAAGTCTAAAATGCCCTCGTGCATAAGTATTTATTTGGTCCGAAGCGATAATTCTTTTGTCATCCGCATAACTCAAGACAATCTTGTGTAATTTTTGAGTATACAGCTGATGAAACTTAGATCTAAATGTATTCATTGTGTCAGAGAGTATTACTTTTTCAAACAATGATTTTTTATAGTCTGCCATTGAAAGGTTTTTATTCACGACTTTTTAACACCTTTAGACTTTTTTATTTCATTCATACCAACTGAATACATTTTTGATCGAAGTCCAACAAACTCTTTTATAATTTTTCCACTATTTTCATCCTTCATCATACCTAAAACTTTTTTATTTAATAATGGCAGGTTAAAAATATTATTCGGATGATACTCAGATGTGTCAAACCTTGAAGCAATGTCATCATAAATATCAGCATAAAAATCCTCTGTTTTTATTGTGTAGATAAATGAATCTGTATCCATATAATTTAAGGCTAAATTGGATTAAAATTTTGGCTTCATGTACTGATAATGAAAATCGTACATTTTCCATTTAGAGAGTTCTAGCACAGCAAAGCCTAAATAAATTGGTTTGTTGTAAGTTATTTTAATTGAATTGCAAACATATTGTTGGAAAATTATGTAATACTCGAGAAATTTGGCTTAGAAATTAGTGCTCTAGCTCCTAAATGATTACGATTTGTAGTTTCCCAATCACTAACTATTTTAACATCTGTACGATTAAGAACGTTTTCCATGGTTTTCCCATAAACAGCATTGTTAAGAAGTTTGAAAAAATCTTTTTCAAACGAATTTTTTGCAAATGTTCTATGGAATGTGTTTAAATCTATATACTTTTTTAGCCATGGAGATTGTTTAAACTTTAACGCTCTATGAATTTTTTTTAATTTTAATCCATTTTTCAAACACTGTTTAAGAACCCTATAATGAATTTTATATTTTGTTTTTGATGTTAAGTCTGCAATTAGCTTTCTATATTTAGATTCACCAACTATTTTATTTTCTGGACAAAATGGTAAATCATTATGTGTTTCATGTAAGTATTCGGGGTATTCTAAGTCTACCTCCAAGAAATAACCAATTTCAGACGTATCTGATATATTAGCAACATCCAACATATTTAAAATGTCTTCTTCATAATTCCATTCGAATTCTCCATACGGAAGATATTCTGACATTGCCCATCCATACAAGTTATAAGCATAACAATAGGCTCCTTACCAACCAATGAGAACACCGGGAAGGACTACCGATTCGCCGTGGATCGGGGGTCCATGAAATTCTTAGAGGAGGTTGGGGGGGTTGTTAAGTTCGGTCTAGGTTGTGTCAGGTTCCGGTACCCGAAGCATGACAGTACCAAAGAAGCTGTTAGTGGTGCAAATAAGCCTGCACCATTGTGAAGCAGCTTCAGCCGAACAAGCAACTTTCCTCAACAACACTCGGACGGACGTTGCCCTAATCCAAGAGCCTTGGATAAACAAGAATAAGGTTTGCGGGTTAAAGGTTACGGGATACACTCTGTTTGTCCCGTCCACAGAGGACAAGGAAACAACGTGTATACTAGCGAGGAATGAATTGAATTTTCTCATATCTCATTCTTTTAGGTGCGGTGACTTGACCGTCGTTAATAGAGAAGCCAAAGGTAAGCGTACTCTTACACTGGCTTCGGTGTATATGTCGTACGAGGCAGTAGATCCACCTGGCGCAAAGGTGGAAGAGCTGGTGGCGTATGCAAGAAGGAGTGGTTCCATCCTGGTTTTGGGATGTGATGCAAATGCACATCATAACCAATAGGGGAGCGCTGATATTAACAAAAGGGGTGAGTTAATGTTTGATTTTATAACTACTAACAATCTTATTATCTGTAATATGGGTAACACTCCGACGTTCAGAAATAAGGAAAGGCAGGCAGTTATAGATCTGACATTAGTGAACCGCGACGAGAAACTTGTTGCGGATTGGAGGGTGGCAACGGACTGTACTTTCTCAGACCATAGCCGTATAACCTTTACACTGAATTTTGACCTGTCTAGGGTTACTCCGTTTAGGAACCCGAGGAGGACGAATTGGGACTTCTTTAAAGAAAAAGTCTGCTTTGGGTTGGCGGAATGGGCCATTTGCGACTTGCTGCCAACTGATGTGGAGGGTGATGTGAACAGATTCACTCATCTGCTAAGAGAGAGCTCTGAGCTGTCTTGCCCGGTAACTTTTCTGGCTAGCCGTGAACAGCTCAAATGGTGGACCAGGGAACTTCACGTTTAAAGGTCGACGGTAAGAAGGCTGTTTAACAGGGCCAAGCTCACGGGAGCATCGAGTGATTGGAACACCCATAAGGTGCATTTTAATAAGTATAAGGCGGATGTTAAAAGGGCAAAGCGGCTCTCATGAAGGCAGTTCTGTGACTCCATTGATAATGTCAACGAGTTGTCTAGATTCCGACGAATTTTATCCAAGGATCCTAGGATCCTGGGGTATGTCCAAAGGAATGACGGATCATGGACTGAGCCTAGCTCAGAGACCCTAACCTAACTCATGGAGGCGCACTTTCCTGGGTGTACGGAAGACGGAGGTATGAACCATGATCAATGGGACGGAATGGGAAGACATGCGTCCGCCTGCGTCGAGGAAATATTCACAAGAGAGAAGCTTGAGTGGGCTGTCAATACCTTCGACCCATATAAATTACCGATTCCGCACAGTATTTTTCCGGCCATGCTTTAGGAAATGCCTCAGTGGAAGGTATCTGCCTAGGGAGTGGAGAGAGGTCAGGGTAATTTTTATACTCAAGGCTGATAAGGCAGGCCACTCGAAGCCGGGAGATTTTAGGCCTATTAGTTTGTCTTCATTCTTATTGAAGACACTCAAGAGACTAATAGACCTCTATCTCAGGAGTAATATTGATACCCACCTCATTAGCAGCGCTCAACATGCCTACCTTAAGGGTAAATCTGTTGAGAGTGCGCTACACGAGGTGGTGGGCTGCATTGAGCACGGCCTGAGGCATAAGGAATATACTCTCGCCGTGTTTCTGGGCTGGGAGTTCAGGGCTTTCTGGTGGAGTGGATAGTCTGCATGCTTAGCAGCAGGATTAAAAACTCGAGCCTGGGGGATCATAGTGTAAGGAGGAAGGTTACCAGGGGGACACCACAGGGGGGTTCTATTTCCTCTACTGTGGTTGGTTGCGGTCAACGGTATTCTCGGATCACATAGTTCTACTGGTCAGGGGAAAGTTTCTGTCCACGATCAGTGAAATTATGCAGGTGATGTTGGGCGAACTCTCGGATTGGGCGAAATATAGAGGGCTGGGGGTAAACCCAGCGAAGACTGAGCTGGTTGTTTTTACCAGAAGGTACAGGATAGAAGGTTTTAAGGGGCCAGTGTTGGATGGCATCGAGTTAACTCTATCTGACTGTGCTAAGTACTTGGATAACTTCCTCGACTGTAAACTGTCTTGGAAAAGAAACACCCAGGAGAGGATGAAAAGAGGACTCAATGCCTACTACACATGCAGAAACTCCATCGGTAAGAATTGGGGACTGAGACCGGATATGGTAAAATGGATTTACACATCGGTGGTTAGACCTATTCTTACTTATGGATGCACTGTTTGGTGGGATGCGTTGAGAGTGGACAGCTATAGGAAGATGCTCAGCAAGGCCCAGAGAAGTGCATCTCTTGGCATCACTGGTGCAAGGAGAAGCACGCCGCACATCCTACTACATCTGTCCCCCATTGAACATTATGTGAAGAGTGTGGCTGACAAGAACTTACTTAGACTCTACGAGTCTTCATTGATTAAACCTAGGCGGGATAACCACACAAGAACTCTATACGAAGTGGGTCTGCTTGATCAGGAAAGGGTTCCGGGGGAATCTCGGATCATAGGAGTATGACCTTGGACTTCGGTGTAACACCACCGGTGGAGTTCCTGGATAGGGAAGTTTGGCGTGGATCCAACGGACTGTTTGGGGGGTGGGCAGTATATACGGACGGGTCCAAGATGGACACTGGCACTGGGGCTGGTGTTTATATTGCTGACACTGACGTGAAAAGGTCATTCAGACTCCCGGATGAGTGCAGAGTAGTAGGGAAATGGGGAGGCAGCAAAAATTCTGCCTCCCCATTCTATATCCCACAGAGGGAGCATTTTGCTTTTTATTTAAAGCAGCAAAATTCTGCCTCCCCATTCCATATCCCACAGAGGGAGCATTTTGCTGCTTTAAATAAAAAGCAAAATGCTCCCTCTGTGGGATATAGAATGGGGAGGCAGAATTTTTGCTGCCTCCCCATTTCCCTACTACTCTGCACTCATCCGGGAGTCTGAATGACCTTTTCACGTCAGTGTCAGCAATATAAACACTCTATAAATACTCAATGAGTTTTGAATATAAATAAAATAAAGAATTTTTTGAGTAGTTTTAAATATAAAAAAGAGTAATATTAAGTTGATCATATTTATATTTTCTTCAATGAAGAGAAATTTAAAAAATTCTGTAATATGTTTTAATGTATTATTTGAGTATTTTAAAATAAGAGAGAGTAATATGTAATATAGTTTAAATATTCAACATATGTAAGTATATAAATAAACTCAATTTGTACAATTTGCCATTAATATAAAAAGGCTAAGGGAGTATATTCCACATCATTACCCTAATTGCCACTTTAAAGGAAACTTAATAAAAATGGTAAGTAATTCCAATATAATAATGTTATATTTAATTATTTATTTTTATTATTTTTTCTTGTTTGTTTTAGATGTATAAAAAAATTGTAAATATTGCCCAAGGTATTAAGCCCGAGTATATTAGAATAGATGATATACCTTTAAACCAATCTTTGAAAATTGTGAATTTTGAATGGAAAGAAACACAATATGGTCTAAAAGTCATTGCCAATTTAGATGATAATAAATGGTTTTATCTTCCCCATAGAATGATGAAATTTTTAAACAAGGAGGATCCATACATAACTCAAATGAATGATAAAGTTTGGACAATTATTTACAAGGGGCGTCAATTACCAAATGGACCTGCAATATTCGATTTAAATTATATCTAAACTCTGAAAAAGAAATCCTTACAATGAAGATAATTATAATAAAACAAAAACAAGATATTTTTTAAAATTTTTTATTAATTTTTATTTAAAAATAATTTTAGTTTTTTTTACATTCTTTTATTAAAATTGTATATTCAATAACCACGAATCATCCTCCTCCATAAATTGTTTTACAATCAATTCAACCGCAGGAATCTCCTTGATAATATCTGCGGGATGTTGTTGCTCCCGCTTTTCCTTGATCGCTGGGGGACTTTTATAAAATTTAGATTTCTTTGCACTAAAATTATGCACCCGCATAAAGTGCCTTTTTTTATTAAATTTGTTGGCAAAAGTTATATCTTTAAAAAATTCGCAACTGAGTTTAACACGTTCCATTTTTTAATTAAATAAAATAATTAAAAAATCTTTTGAAAATACCTCGTAAAATATATATTTATTTACTTTGCACTTATTTTTTATTTTGGTATATATATTTAATATGAATCAAAGCATATTTTGAAAACTGATCTATGATTTAAAAAATAAATATAAATTTATTATTGTGAAAATTAAAAGTCAATAAACTTTTCGTTATGCTAAAAAATGCAATCGTAGCATTTTTAAAGTTTAAACGTTAACCTTGAATGTTTGCTTAATATAAATTATGAGTTAATAAACTTTTCATTAGTAAAAAAAATGCAATATTGTGCAATGAAAAATGCAATCGTAGCATTTTTAAGTTTAAAAATTAACCTTGAATGTTTGCTTCATATTAAATTATGAGCTAATAAAACTTTTCGTTAGAGTAAAAAATGCAATCATATGCAATTTTAAAGTTTAAAAATTAACCTTGAATATTTGCTACACATTTTTTATTGGTACAGCTTTTTTAAGTCTAATAATGTAGTTACAAAAAGATTTGGCTACATATATATATATATATATATATATATATAGTGATGTTTAAGTTCTTCTGATATATCACACCTGTATCTAAAAAATTTTAAATGAGGAACATTAAACAAAAGGAATCCAAACAAACAAGACCAAAAATGTCTTATTTTAAACAATATCTTCAAACGTTCCTAAAAGACTACGAAAATGTGCTCATGTTTGAGCACAGGCAGTGCATATATCATTATTTAATAATGATAGAGGAAAATGAGGACTACGGTGTAGATGACGTCGATGAAGGACTAAACGTGCCTCATTTTGATTGCTGCCCATGGCATAATACAAATTGTAAGGAGGGTCCTATTCCGTGCAGGTGCACGGTATACTACTTAAGAAAAATGATTGTAATAAATTTGATTAATAATTATAAGTTTATATTTAATATGGAGCAAATATAAAAACAATACTAATTATTGTTAAAGCTAAGGCACAAGCTCTATGTGTTCATTAGTCCTTCAAGTTGTGCTGAAAAATGTCAACAAGAAAAAAGAAAGACAAAAACATGATAAACAAAAAATGTACTTTGGACTTCAAGAAGAATTCTTGACAAAAGTACGAAAAAACAGAAGTAAGGAAAACATGTGAGATCAATTAAAAATGGATAATCATTCAAAAAGCAAATTTCGATCTACCAAAGGTTAAAATACAATTTGGTTTAAGGATTGATGTTTGACTACTGACGTCAGCAGTCATCGATGGCTGCGAGTGTAAGACGGCAAAATCCCTCTGAGGAGACCTAGTGGTTGAGGTCGAAACATGTCAGGGTAACCAGCCGCCTGGGTTCGAATCACACGCCAGCCAGCCTGGCTTCGAATCCCAGGTCAGTCAAGAATGAAAATTATCAATAACAATTTTAATTAATGAAAATTAAATTTAATGAACTTAAGCCTAATTAAAAATAGTAAAAATTTGGATTAAAAACCATGAATAGTTCAACAAAATAACCACAATACTAATGTGTATTTATTTTGTTATCTTTTATTATATTCTTAAAAATTCTTAAATATATATTTAAATAAACTTACAACTAAAATATCATTGTAATATAAATTAAAATAATTAAATAATTTTAAAATTAGTTTGAAACTTATGTTTTTACATCTTAAATAAATAAATACACAACAATAAACGCCACATAAAATGGAAGTTTCACTCTGAATTCGAAGACTATTATAAGTAAAAGTTTTACAATTTTTATTTAAAAATAATCTAAAGTATTTATTTGGATATTGGCCAGCAGAACAAAAGTACTCGGCAGGTTTGTTTTTAGGAAAATAAAAAGCAACCCAATGCTGTCCAGGCTTATGTGATGGATCAGTGTTTGCAACGTAAAATGATGGTTTTAAAACTGGTTGTGTTGGTAATTTATTACATGCAAATACACCTTTAAATTTATATTTTGTTATATTATTGGACTTCAAAGTATTTTTAATATTTATTGAATTCATTGTGTTTGAATAATATTACGCGTTTTATCAATTTCTATAACACTATCAAATTCACAGTATACTAAGCACGTTATTGCTTCAATAATTGGTTTTCCAAAACGCCCTTCAATACGAATAGTTCCTTGGTTTATTAAATTACCGCAATTAGAATTATTATTATGATCTGGTATCAAGTCGAAAGCAAGTAAAAAATATCCGTTATCAAAAAGTTCTTTAGTTATTTGATGACCTTTATCGAAATGATGAATTCCAGTTCCTTTAAATAGTGTTTGATAACCACGAGTACTTATTATTCCTCCGTTATTGTAGTTAAGTTCAATTGGTTGTGCAGGAAATTGTACTCCATTTACAACTAAATTAAATCTTTGTAAATTAAAATGTTGAAAGTTAAATGGATTTTCTTTTTTCTCTCCAGTATATGCTTTATAAGACACCATTCCAAAAATTAAAAAATTTGGTAATTGTCCTAGTATCACGTTATCTAAACTTAATGAGTGATTTCCAGGGTGTATTGTAAACGTTTTTATTTCCACTCTTTTATAGGGATAAATTGCATTTTTTGATTGTAATACATTATGATGAGCCATTAGAATATTATGATTAATAGTAAGTTGGTTTATATATAAATTAGCTTCATGTATTTTAATATAAGACTCATTTTTATCGCCACCTTCTAAAATGTAAAATTCTGGTTTTTCCATATTTAATGTTACCTTCAGATCAACATTATTAAGCAAATATTTTTGTTGGTTAAATACATCAACATGAAGTTTTCCAAAAAGCTCTACTCTTTTTCCATCCTTAAATAGTTTTTTTCTCTTGTCTAAACCAGGATTTTCTTTTTCAACTAATCAATTTATTTTATTTATATCAATAGCCCAGCCACATGATTCAAGATGCGTTGATCTAGCATCATTTCCATAATTTAACAATTTTTCTATATAAGCTCTATAGTGATAGTTATTGTCAGGTTGTGATACATTTTTATTGTTAAGGTGTACAATACAATTTCTAAACAAGGAGTGCAGTAAGTTATTAACAACTCCTCCGTTTCCTTTTATTTCAATAACCAGTCGAAGATAAATACTATTAAGATCACGATATGTTTCACCATTACCTAGCGATACAAATTCAATTGTGCTAGAATTATCTAGTGATGCAATTGGATTGTAGCAAATTTCTTCGGTTTTAACAACGCTAGTTTGAATTGGAGGAGATTCAAATAAATCCAACTCACTCTTCATACATTCTATAAATCCTGACATTTCCAATTCCCAAAAATATCCCTAAAGTTCTTTCCTCTACAACGCTTTGATTTAATCTGTTGCTTTTGCTTTAAACGTTTGAGTTTTATACGTCGACCTTTACCTTTCTGCATTGTTTTCATTTTATCAATAGTAGCTTCTTTTATATTTTGTATGACCTTTTTCCTTTGTTTAGTAAGATTTCTTTTATTGGCTTCGTTCCAATTTCTTCTCAAATTTCTTTCCAATATCTAATGATTTATTCTTTAATAAATTCATCCCCGTTTTAAATAAGGGTTTAAGATGTAAAACTACAGCCGAAAATATGGATCCAATACCACGACCGTATTGTAAAATTCTTGGTGCGTGATATATTTCACCAATATTTTGTATATTTTCTCCAGACTGATTATTATAATAACTTGTATAACTCGCATCCATGGTTGTAATAAAAATGATTAATTTTGTTTTGTTACGCAACTATTTTATATACATTTTTTTTTAAAGTGTAGAGTACAATAAACGGGAACTAATTTATTAAAGTTTATCTCTTCTCCTTCATCATTTCGAATCATTATGGAAATATCATTTATATTATAGGCTTCAAGAGGAAAATATTCAATTCTATTGAAATGTATATAGTTTTTCAATGTTGTTACTGAAAAAATTTTTAAACATTTAATTTTTTTACTACCAACATGTCGAGGTTTTATTATATCAGTATAAATAAATATGTTTTCATTTAATCAGAAGATTCATTTTTATTGATAAACTGATTTATGTTGTCAGAGAATTTGTTCAAAGATTTTTAGAATATATAATTTGTTGACGATAATATGGGATCTTTTTCATAAGTTGTTGTAGATTCTGGACTAGTAATTTGAACATTTTGTTCTATGTTTGAACTTTTTATATTTACATTACGAGTATCTTTTTCTTTTGTAGATATATTAGATTGGGGCTTAACAATGTTTAATGTATTTAAAAGTTTTGAAGTTTTAATAATATTTTTTAGTTTCAGCTCGTCAGATGTTTCCATTAGATCTTTAAATTTTGTTTTAATTTCATCATATTCGTTTTTAGAGTCAATTTGCATGTTTGATGTATTTAAAAGTTTTGAAGTTTTATTAATATTTTTTAGTTTTAGCTCGTCGGATGCTTTCATTAGTTCTTTAAATTTTGTTTTAATCTAATTCATTATTAGAGTAAATTTTCAATGTTTTTACAGATTGATTATTAAAATTTTAAATGTTGCGTTTTTTACGTTTAAGTATATTTTGATTCATATTTAGTTGTTTATTCGTTATCGAAAAGGATATATCTGATAATCCGACTTCCCACTGGTCACTCATGGTAAGAGATTGCTTTAATAAATTTGTGAAAGTACTAGAAGTGTTTTTATATAAATTTACTGAATCGTTACTTAATAAAGTAACATAAATACTATTATCCTCTGTGCTTGATGACATATTTATTAGAAATGTTAAATATTATAAGTTGTGTGTTATACATATATGAAAAATTTAGTTTATCAACTAAAATCTGTTTGATTAATCCATGAATTATATTCTTTTCCGAAACCCAACCATTTTACAAATAGTTTTTCACCTCTACGTTTTAAGACTTTTTCAACTAAAAAGATGTTAGGAACTTTAGTTTTTAATAACTCCTCTTGATAAAATCCGCCTTTAATTATATTTCCATTAAAATCTTTTAGCTGGTAGGTGACAGGGTTTGTTGCATTAATTTTATTTACTTTAAAAACTTCTGTAGACCAATTTGGTGTATATCCCTTTTCAAAAACATTTTTATATTTGCTTATGCGAACAAAATCGTTAATATTAAATTTTCCATTTTTAAAAACTTTTAAGTTATTATATACAGTTTTTAAAAGTTTTTTTTCATTTCGCTTGTTAACTAAATTAGGTTTCATCTTTATACTTCGATGATAAGATGAATTATATTCTATCAACAGTTTTTCTAATACATCTATCCAGTTATAATTTCCTTGCATACTAAATTGTTTCCACATTTTATTTTTTAAAGTTCTATTAAATCGTTCAACTATTGACGCTTTGAAGTTTGAATATGTATGATAATGATTAATATTTAGCTCTTTCATAAGAGTTTTGAAATATTTGTTGTAAAATTCTTTTCCTTGATCTGAATGTAGGTTTTTAGGAGCTTTATTACTGTTTAACTTTATAATGCTTTTAAATGATTTTGAAACCTCAAATCCTGTTTTAGTTTTTAATGGCAGAGCGTAGGCATATTTTGAGAAAACATCTATTACAGTAGCATATACTTGAAACCTTTATTAAATTTTGCATATGGTATCATCTCCACCAAGTCTATTTGCCAAGTATCTAAAATTCCCTTTTGAATAAACCTACGTCGCTTAAAGTTTTTTCTAGCTTGACTATGAATTTCGTCAATAAGATTTTTTTTACTCATATTAATTAAAATATTCTTCCTTTTTAATTTATTAACAAATGGTTTTTAAGAGCGCAAACATGTTTCATCAGTTTATATACCCATTTACAATGATGGTTTGTGGTCCCTCAGGCTGTGGAAAATATACTTTTATTAAAAATTTAATTAAAAATCAAAACTTAATATCTAAAGATATAGACCGAATCATATGGTGTTATTCAGAAAAAAATTCACTTCCAAATATAGAAAATGTAGAGTTTGTTAAAGGAATTCCAGAGACTTTCAATACGAATGACGAAGAATCTACTTTAATTATATTGGATGATTTAATGCTTGAATCTTCAAATAAGAAAGTTTGTGAACTATTTACAAAAGGATCTCATCATAGAAACTTAAGTGTAATTTTAGTTACACAAAATATTTTTCATAAAGGGACTTATTCGAGAGATATTTCATTAATAGTTATGTTTAAAAATCCAAGAGATAAGACACAATTCCACCATTTAGCTCGTCAAGTTTATCCAGAAAACTCAAAATCTTTAGTAGATGTATATAATCATTGTAAACAACAGGCTCATGGTTATTTAATAGTTGATCTTACTCAAGAAATACCTAACGCTTTAAGATTTAGATCAAATATTTTTGATACAGATTACTATATATATGCGAATATAAACAATGACTTCAAATCTGAAGTTACTGAAGGAGAACAAACATATTCTCTATGTTCTTAAAACAGCGGATCTCAAACTACGAAATGCAATTTTGAAAAATGTTGACAATGTAGTTATCAAAACTTTAAATGAAATTATTTTAAATATAAACAGAAATCATAAAATAAACAAAAATGTGTTTGAAAAACTTAGACCATATAAAAATACTTTGAGGAAAGTTTGCTCATCACAAACCTCTATGCGTCAAAAGAGGAAACATCTTATTCAAAAGGGAGGATTTTTACCCATTATTATTACGTCAATATTAAGTGGAGTCATTGGAAAAATTTTAGAAAATGTCAAATAAATTATCAAAACTTATAGTTCTTCATCCATCAACTTACGAAAAATTTAAAGTTAAATATACTGATTCAGATTTTTTACATCGGAAACTCTTACCAATATATCGTACACATACACTAAAGGATATAAACAAATGGTATTACATTAAACAAGAACTTGCTAAATATTTAATTGGATCCCAACGATCATCTAATCAGAATAAACTATCAACAATGTATAATTTGCGCGATAATGAAACTCAAACTAGAAAGGTGTATAAAAAGCATATTGAAACTCAAACAATTACACCTCAATCGAGTAGTATAGCACTGCAAACAGATTTGAATTTGCCTGAAGATATTTACACAAATAATGATGGCCAGAACGATATGGATACAACAATACAAAAATTAAATCCTTCTTCTGCATCTTCCGTAGCTAAGCGTCTTAAAAGCTTTTCGGAAAAAGGAACTCCAAAAATTAGAATATTATCCAAAACTGATAACTATTCAAATATGAAACAATCCACTTTACCTTATCAATACTCTCCTCGTGTAACAAGAAATCAAAAGAAATTAGATTACGATACTGAAAATGTAATATGGCAAAATGTTTAAAAATTTATTTTAGAAATAAAATTCCAAATTTTTTAATAAAAGTATATTTATTAACATATGTGTATTGTTTTATTTATTTTTTAAATTCAAAAATTATTTTATATATGTATGTAATATAAATTTTGAACATTTATATGGTATCATAATTATTAAATCTTATTTTAAATATCTATGTTCATTAAATATTCATCGTCAGATGAGTCATTTAAGAAATTGTCTATTTCTGTAAACAAGTTGTCAAAGTTAGACTGAAGTCTAAAATGCCCTCGTGCATAAGTATTTATTTGGTCCGAAGCGATAATTCTTTTGTCATCCGCATAACTCAAGACAATCTTGTGTAATTTTTGAGTATACAGCTGATGAAACTTAGATCTAAATGTATTCATTGTGTCAGAGAGTATTACTTTTTCAAACAATGATTTTTTATAGTCTGCCATTGAAAGGTTTTTTATGCACGACTTTTTAACACCTTTAGACTTTTTTATTTCATTCATACCAACTGTTTTAATTGAATACATTTTTGATCGAAGTCCAACAAACTCTTTCATAATTTTTTCACTATTTTCATCCTTCATCATACCTAAAACTTTTTTATTTAATAATGGCAGGTTAAAACTATTATTCGGATGATACTCAGATGTGTCAAACCTTGAAGCAATGTCATCATAAATATCAGCATAAAAATCCTCTGTTTTTATTGTGTACATAAATGAATCTGTATCCATATAATTTAAGGCTAAATTGGATTGAAATTTTGGCTTCATGTACTGATAATGAAAATATTACATTTTCCATTTAGAGAGTTCTAGCACAGCAAAGCCTAAATAAATTGGTTTGTTGTAAGTTATTTGCATAAGTTTTAATTGAATTGCAAACATATTGTTGGAAAATTGTGTAATACTCGAGAAATTTGGCTTAGAAATTAGTGCTCTAGCTCCTAAATGATTACGATTTGTAGTTTCCAATCACTAACTATTTTAACATCTGTACGATTAAGAACGTTTTCCATGGTTTTCCCATAAACAGCATTGTTAAGAAGTTTGAAAAAATCTTTTTCAAACGAATTGTTTGCTAATGTTCTATGGTATGTGTTTAAATCTATATACTTTTTTAGCCATGGAGATTGTTTAAACTTTAACGCTCTATGAATTTTTTTTAATTTTAATCCATTTTTCAAACACTGTTTAAGAACCCTATAATGAATTTTATATTTTGTTTTTGATGTTAAGTCTGCAATTAGCTTTCTATATTTAGATTCACCAACTATTTTATTTTCTGGACAAAATGGTAAATCATTATGTGTTTCATGTAAGTATTCGGGGTATTCTAAGTCTACCTCCAAGAAATAACCAATTTCAGACGTATCTGATACATTAGCAACATCCAACATATTTAAAATGTCTTCTTCATAATTCCATTCGAATTCTCCATACGGAAGATATTCTGACATTGCCCATCCATACAAGTTATTAGCATCGAGGTACATTAAATACTCTGAAGGCTTACTACTGTCAAAGTCTTCTAAATATTTGTTATTTGCTTTAGAATATCTCTTTGAGCATTGAACTAAGCCTCCCCTAATACCATCTTGTATAAAATTGTACATATTGACATCACTTAGCAGTTCTAACTCTATTTTAGTTGTTCTTAACATAGCATCCAAGATAGTCCTGGGGATGCTACCACCACCTGGATAACTATCTTGCCGCGATGTGGTGGCTTAAATGCCGGCGGTAGTGATGGTCTCTTTGTTTACGTGCTTACTCGTGGGACCAAAACTGGATAACAAAAAAACGAAATGAAGGAGTTGGCGCAGGGAATGTCTCTGTCAGCTCAGCAGGTTCGGGGTCAGATTCGGACTCCGACTTGCTGGGTATTCACAGAGATATTCTGCTGCAAGAGAGTCAGTTAATGACAGAACTGACAGTCATGACAGAGACGGACAGGATAGACTCGCCAATTGACTCTCCGTCTCGTACAGGGGCATCGGAAAGACTCGGTGACCTAACTCTGGGCTCTGATGATGAGCACGAAATAACACTGATTTCGGCTCATGATGAGGGCCATAGGGTTGGGCCATCGACTTCTGGAGTCACACTCGGGTTGGAGAGAGGATTGGCGAGTGTATCAAAAGTCGTTGTTCGGCAAGATGCGACAGAACAGGTCACGTCAGATAGCCGAACGAGCTACGAAAAAGCCAAGAGTGGTGTGAGAGCCTCCTTAGCCTTTCTGGAAAAGATAGCTAAGAAAGACTCCTCACTGCACGATGGGCGGGATAGGCATCTGCTTAGGAAGCACCGAAAGAACGTTGCTAGATTCGAACGAATCCACGGCTCTGTCGGTGCCATCCTAGGGCTTCCCTATCCTGCGGGATACACAGCAAGGGCTGCTGTGGATACAAATGTTGTCAGTAAAGACAGCAAATCCCCAGCACCCCCTGTTGATGAATCCTCGAATAGAGCAGAAGATAAGAAAAAGGAGGGTAAAGGTTCAACGACTGGCCCTCTTAATCGTGACAGTATGGTCACAGTTAAGGGAGCTAGGCCTGAGAACGATTTACGCACTACTAGTCGCGCGATGAGGGCTGGAAATGTCTCGGTAATTTCCGATAGTCACTCCCAAAAAGGAGTCACTAAAGGAAGGGTTGCTGGGACTGACCAGTCAACATCTGCAAGGAAATCGGGTGATCATCGACAGAGCTCTGCTAAGGGCCCCAAAAAGGGGGTAGTTAAGCGAGTGAGGTCTAGTGATGACCAGAAATCCCCTGCGGCTAAGAGCACTGGTCAGACTGTGGTCTATTCTCTTAAAGATCCCCATAAGGAGATCAATAAGAGGATTGGCTCCAGTGAGGACCACCCCTCCACGTCAAAAAAACTAAGGGAGTCGTCGAGTAAGGACGGTATTCTAGCGGCTGTCATTGATCGTAAGGATCCCGATGGAAGGATCAGTGTCGAGAGATGGCAGGTGCTAGAGAACAAACTACTCGACGAAATCTTTAGTGCCAAAGGAAAGCCGGACGAAGTATCGTTCAAAGGGGCTGACTGGGCAAGAGGTGTCAAAACTGAGGTGTCAGTTGCGGCAATCAGAAAACCTTTAAGTTTTTAAAGGCTGCAATTGGTAAGTGTGGCAGCTCCTGTCCTGAAGCTAGTCTGGACGTTATACTAGCGTCTGAGTTGCCATTAAGGCCGGTAGTCACGGTATGGATACCTCCACCTATAAAACCGGTGGAGGTCATACTGGGGGTACTGGCCAACCAGAACGAGGGACTCAATACAAGCCAGTGGAAGTTGGTAGCTTCACTGGGTTGTAAAGAGAACCAGGGAAGAGACTTCAGGTTCGCAGTGGACCGGGAGTCTCGTAAAAAGCTGGAATCGATAGGAGGGGTTGCAATATTCGGGTTGGGGTCTATCAAATTTAGGTTTCCTAAAAATGATAGACCCTAAGAGGTTGAAAGTGGTGCAGATAAACCTGCACCACTGTGGAGCAGCCTCAACCGAATTAGTAACCCACCTCATCGATAACAACGTGGACGTGGCCTTAATCCAAGAGCCCTGGATTAATAAAAACCGGGTAGTTGGATTAAGGTCACGGGGTATACATTGTTCGTACCCCACACAGATGAGAAGGTACGAACTTGTATTTTGGCGAGAACTGAGCATAAATTTATTTTTTCTCATTCTTACAGTAATGAAGACCTCACGGTTGTGACAGGAGAAGCCAAGGACAGAACGGTCCTGGCATTGGCATCGGTATACTTGCCATACGAGGCTACCGATCCACCTGGTGAAAAAGTGCGAGAGTTGGTGGAGTACACAGGCAGAAGTGGCTCGAGGCTGGTACTAGGGTGTGACGCCAATGCACACCATACCCAATGGGGAAGTGCCGACATCAACAAAAGAGGTGAGTCTATATTTGATTTTATTATTGCCAACAATCTTTATATCTGTAACAGAGGGAATACACCTACGTTCAGAACTAGGGATAGAGAGGCAGTGATAGACATGACATTGACGAACTGTAGGGAATTAGTGGAGGATTGGAGGGTGGACCTGGGGTTTTCCTTCTCTGACCACAGTCGCCTGTCCTTTAATCTAATGTTTGAGAGGTCGAAAAGTTGTCCGTATAGGAATCCGAGAAGGACGGATTGGGATTACTTTTCGAGATTGGTGCGAAGTAACCTTAGAGTTACACACGACTGGAGGTCGACTTCGACCGGTGTAGAGCAACTGGTGAGCACCTTCACGGGGGTACTGACTAGTAGTTATGAGCGATCCTGTCCTTTGAACTTTCCGGGCAGGCGCACACAACCAAGATGGTGGACAGACGAGTCGAGGACTCAAAGGTCCACTGTCAGAAGGTTGTTCAATAGAGCGAAGTATACGCGTAGGGAAGAAGATTGGAGTAACTTCAGATTGAGTTACAATAGATATATGGGAGATATTAGGAGGGCGAAAAGGGACTCGTGGGTCAAGTTTAGCGAGTCACAAGGACCCTGTAGTCCCGGGATTTATTCAGAGACCGGACAACTCATGGACGGAATCTAGCTCTGAATCTCTTTGTCTGCTAATGGAGACTCACTTTCCGGGATGTGTGGATCCTGGGGTGGGGGAACAGATTGAATGTGGTAACCCCTTCTCTGGGTCAGGCTCGGGCGGTGAGGAGAGGGAGACGGTGGGGGACATGATCACCTTGGATAAAGTAACATGGGCGGTTAATACCTTTGGGTCTTACAAATCGGCAGGACCAGACGGTATCTTTCCGGCGATGTTACAGAATATCGGGAGATCATCACTCCTGCTGTTGGTGGAACTGTTTAGGGTCTGTGTGCTGAACGGGTACATTCCTAAAGGGTGGAGGGAGGTCAGGGTGGTTTTCATACCCAAGGCGGGAAGAACCGGTCACTCTAAACCCAAGGATTTTAGACCAATCAGCTTAACGTCTCTTCTTTTGAAGGCGTTGGAAAGACTGATTGATCTACATCTGAGGAAGAAGATTGACGCCGGCATCATCAGCGGCGCTCAACACGCCTATCTTAAGGGTAGATCTGTTGAGAGTGCGCTTCATGATGTGGTGGGTTATGTAGAGCGGGGATTGCGAAACAAGGAATACACCTTGGCGGCATTCCTGGATATAGAGGGCGCCTTTAACAATTTGAAGATAGAGGCTATCAGGCAGGCATTGGTGGATCTAGGCGTTCCACTGTTCACTCGGACTGGGGAAACGAGCGCTTAAAGAAACTGGTGACTAGGGGAACCCCACAGGGGGGAGTTCTCTCTCCCTTATTATGGCTCTTAGCTGTCAACGTCGTTCTGGGACTTTTTGACAGAATGGGTCGGAAAGTTGTGGCCTACGCGGATGATGTAGTGATATTGGTATCGGGTAAGTTTCTGCCGACAATAAGCGAAGTCATGCAAGGGGCGCTGGGCGAACTGTCAGCATGGGCGAGTGATAAGGGATTGGGAGTTAATCCGGAGAAGACCGAGTTGGTTCTTTTTACTAGGAGGTACAGGGTAGAGAATTTTAGGCTGCCGGTACTAGGAGGAGTAGAGCTTAGACTATCTGATAGCGCTAAGTATCTAGGAGTTTTTCTGGACAGCAAGCTGTCGTGGGGAAGGAATACTCAGGAGAAACTTAAGAGGGGCCTCAATGCCTACTATCCTTGCAGATCATCGATAGGTAGGAGCTGGGGACTCCGGCCGTCAGTAGTGGGATGGCTGTACACTTCGGTGGTTAGACCCATTCTTACGTATGGATGCTGTGTTTGGTGGGAGTCATTGAGAGTGGCTTGTCGAAGGAACCTTCTGCCCATTGAGCAGTATGTTATGGGAATGGCAGCCAGAGCATTCTTGGACTGAGGGAACTAGGATTGATTTAAGAATTTCACGCAGGGTCACTCACGGATCTTGGGTGAGATCGAAGCTGGAGGTTACTGCCTGGGATCACCCGGCTCCACGGATTTCGTGGGCACCAAGGTGGATTTCGGACGGTTGCCGGAGGTGGTAACGCCTTCTAGGGAGAGTTGGTCAGGTAGGAGCAGATTATTTAGTGGATTTGCTATTTTGACTGACGGCTCGAAGATGAGAGGCACGGGTGCGGGGGTCTACATTGAGGATCTGGACATCAGAATGTCATATAGGCTTCCTGACGACTGTAGTGTTTTTCAGGCGGAGGTTCTGGGGGTCTTGAGGGCCGTGGAACTAATGAGGGACAACATTGATAGGGGCTCGGAAATCACTATATACGTCGACAGCCAGGCGGCCCTTATGGCCGTTAGGGGCTGTTACGTGAACTCCACGCTAGTTGACGGTTGTAGGAGGGCTCTGGAGGGAGCCTTAGGAGAGTATATGTTGAGATTGTGCTGGGTGCCTGGTCACTGCAACATAAACGGCAACGAGATTGCTGATGAGTTGGCGAGACAGGGCTCAGAGATGGAGGATCCTAATCACATAGAGGCGGTTAGACCTCCAATAGGATTCTACTTTGGGAAGATTAGGGAATGGATTCTGGACGCGACCAATAGGGCCTGGGGGAACCGAACGGACTGCCGGGTATCACGGACGATGTGGCCGGTGCTTAGGAAGTCCGACTCGGAGTTGTTGCTGGGTCATTGCATGATAGGCAGGATGGCGATGAGGTTGGGATCCGACGTGTCGGATATGTGCGCGTTGTGTGAGGACTCGGAGGAGCTGGAGACGGTTGAGCACATTTTTTGCCGCTGTCCCAGGCTACAATGCAGCAGGCTGAGGTGGCTGGGCAGCAGATTCCTAGGCGAATTAGGGGACGTCCCGGGCTGTGGGCTCGAGAGTCTAATAGGATTCGTAATGGGGATGGCCTGGCTGCGCAGCAGGAGACTGGGAGCTAACCGCACATAGGGCGGATTGGTGTTTGTTGAGTGAGGCTTTTCTTTCGGGTTTGGTCAGAACTTCCTTTTCTTATCTATTCTTATCTTTTCTAATGCTTTTGCTGTTTCTCTTCACCTTCTTTTTCAGCTTCTAATCTATAAACAAGGCATCACAATGGACCGCATTGGTCTCTGGGTGAGGGTGTGAAGGAGACTTCACACCAGCCTTTCTACCTACCTACCTACCTAGTCCTGGGGCAGTATAATATTTTTTTTTCGTTATTTATTTATTGAATCTTCATATATTTAATATGAACTAACAATAATTTATCAAATCTTAACCTAATACTTTATTTATGTCCTGCCAGTGCCAGACAAAAATTTTCTTCATCACGGGTTCTGTTCACTTATATAGGTGTTTATCTCTCATCTAGTTGGGTAAGTGCTGCAGTGTCTCTTCTCCTTAAGCGAGTGTGGCCGCCATGATTTAAAATATTTCGAGCTAAAGGATTTGGGTGTTGTTCAAGTCTTTTTAAATATTTTACTGCATATTTTGTAATCATAGTTTTTACTAATGGCACGTTGAGATCCTTATGAATGTTTGAGTTTTAAACATACCAGTAGCCCGTTTCTGTATTTCTCGCATCATAAAATTTCCCGCATAAAACAAGTGAATTATGACAAAAACAGTGCAATATGAAACAAAAAATGGTTTATCTCACATAAGTGTTTCTGTATTTTTACTTTGCGAGAATTATCTGTCATTTAAATAATTTTCCAGCAATTATTGGAAGGATGTGAGAAAAAGTGTTTCTGTAACAATATCTTGCAAAAAGTTTCTCACAAGAACTGTCAAAATAAGTCATATTTGAAATTGATGCGAGAAAAAAAAAATTTGAAAAAATGGAGCCCAAATTATGTATGTATGTACACAAGAATGTGTATTATTTTTTTTTTATTTTAAAAGCAAGAATTTAAATGATAAAAATAAGTATATAAAACACAACTGTTATATTTTATTATTTTAATTTTTTTAGCCTTTCATTGTGTTTGTTTTATGTAGGGCTGCCAGATAAATTTGTGAAAAAAACGTTAATATCCTAAGAAAAATAAAAAAATCGTCTATTTTGTTGGGACAATTTAAAATTAATTTTGTTCGATTTTTATCACATAATCACAAATTTTTATCATGTAAACCAGAGCCCGGCAACACATACATGCAGACTTTTTGTTTTTTGTGAAAGAATAATAACTCTTCCTCTCAGAAGCACTTAAAGAAATTTTTGTGTTATTTTGTTATTGTTAAAATCAATCTGGCTGTTAATGTAAAAACTCAAAACATAAGCGTATGTTTTATATAAAATAGAAAACAAAAAAATCATTAAAATTAAATAAATCATATTCTTCAAGAAAAATAAAAAAAACTATAATTTCGTTAAAACATGTTAATCTATTGAAACAAAAATAAATTCAGAAATTAATTATTTTCATAAAACTTAAACGATTCTTCAGGAAAAATTGAATGGAAAACAACCATTAAATTTAATTTATTTTGTTAAAAACTAATTTTCATTATTTGTAATAACATTTTCAAAAACTTCATCTAAAAATCGAAAATCGATTGTTACAATTATCTAATATGCCTTGAAGTAAACTAATATATTCGTCAAGTCTATAATTATTAGAAAATTCATCATATATTTCATTTGTTCTTTTAAAACAAATTAAATTTTTATTTTTAAGATTTGTAATCAGAGTTTGAACTTTTGTTATAAACGGTTTTACAGAGAAATATAAAGAAAATACAGTTTTATTTCTTCCGTGCAATTGAAGATTTAACTGATTAATTAATTCGGTAATATCTGTTAAAAACGCAAAATCTAATACAAACATGTTATCTCTTAAATATCTTAGTAATTCATTCGATGGATTATTTTCAAAAAATAACATCACCTCTTTCCGAAGAGTGAATAACCTTTCCAAGCAACGTCCTTTACTGAGCCATCTCACTTCTGTAAACATTAATACGTCGCCATATTCAGTATTAATTTCATCCAAAAACGCTTTAAATTTTCTGTGGCTCAAAGCATTGTGGCCACCACGTATTTTATTTATTATTTTTGTTACAATTTGCATTGTATGCATCATATTCATGCTTTTTGTAAATAATGCCTGTTGATGGATTATACAATGGAAAATATAAATGTTAAAGTCGTTTCTTAAAAGTTAACCCAAAAGACCCTCGCTTTTCCCAACCATGACTTTTGCACCATCGGTGCATATAGAATAAAATTAGCTTTTATCGGCAAAAGAAAAAATTTCGTCACATATTACCCTAAAAAGAGTTTCTCCCTTTACATTACCATGTAATGCAACCAACGTTAACATTTACTCATGCACTTCAAAGTTATTATTGCATATTATTAACTGCGCTATGTCGTTAATGTCAGTGCATTCATCTAAACAAATAGAAAAATATTTGCAATTAAGAATTTTTTTTTTTATATTTGTGTAGATAAATGCACTGATATCTTCTGTTCGTCGCGTTATGGTCCGAGGTGAAAAGGGACTAGAACTAATTAAATTTCGAATTTGTTCAGTATTTTCTCCAAAGCATTTTAATACATCGTTGCACAATTCTTTGAAAAATTGCCCATCTTCGAAAGGACGGCAATGTTTTGCCAGACCTGCAGCAACGACATATGATGCTTTTCTTTTGCATCGCTCATGGACATTTTCAACTTTTGAGTTCTCAAAATCAAGAATCATTTTTGCGTAAAAAGGTTTTTTTAATTTTAAAATTAGGCATTTTCTTTCGTCATGAGAAATATTTTTATATTCATTATGACATGAATTAAAATGTCGTTCTAAATTAAATTTTGCTGTTCGTGATAACGTACAATTACATATCAAGCATTCGGGCTTGCCAAAAAAATTTTCGGCAAACAAGAAATCAAATTCCCATTCTGTCTTGAACATTTCTCGCAGTGTTATTCTTAAGCAAGTGTCAACAGAACCTTCTTGTTTGAATGTTCGTACGAGAATAAATGATTTTGTTTGTTTTTTACAAAGTGAGAGCGAATGTTATTGAGAGAAAAAAAGCACGGGGTAGTACTTTTGCCGGGCTCTGATGTAAACCCATAATCAAAAAAAAAAACATTAAGTTCATGGGTAAAATACATATTTTATACATACATAAGCTTGAGGTCTATTTAAATAAAATTATTTATTTTATTTTTCCTTAATCCGATAACAGTTTAAAATTTCAGATTGTTATTTTTACCTGCAGAAATCACAGAAAGGAGTGACAAAATATCATATTGAAATAGAATAAACACTTTTGGACAAAATAAAAGGCAAAAATTTCCTAAAGTGCATTGACTGAAAAATGGGGTAATAGTTTAATCTTTTGATCACATAAGCAAATGTATTTAATAATCCAATCAAATAAAAATTAAACAGTTTTCGTTCGAAATTTTGCTTTTGCCGATACATTTTTTAATCTGCCTTGTTTTTAAAGATATCGGTTTTCTGTGGTGCCTAATACACAAACATATAAAACTATTTAAAATTGTTTTATTTCGAAGACTGAATCCTCACTAGAAAAAAATCTGCAAATTGTCACTTTGCCAATTTTGGAATCGTCAAAATGTCGATAAATCTTTAAATCTGGCAGCCTAATTTTTATTATATATATTTCTTTCGTTGACGTTTCGCTGGCATTTGACACTTAATTACTGGAAGTATTCCAGTTAAAACAGAAGCTGTGTTGTCTGTTCTCGCATTTAAATACAGAAACACTTTTTTCTCACAAATCGAGAAACGATGGAATTTTTTGTTTCACACTTAATGTGAGAAATATTGCGATGTGAGAAATACAGAAACGAGCTACAGGGGGCGGCTGTGATTATACGAAGAAGTTTATTTTGGCGCCTTTGAATTTTTTCGATATTAGAGGCCGAGGCAGTGCCCCATAGTTGAATACCGTAGCACCAGATAGGCTTTAAGATAGAGTTGTAAAGTAGAAGCTTGCAATCGAGTCTAAGAACAGAATTTCTTCCAATAAGCCAATGAATTTGGATGGCTTTTAGTTTCATTTGAGTTAATTTTGCCTCTATATGGCATTTCCACGTTAATCGCCGATCCAGATGTATACCGAGATATTTTACATGCGAATGTTGAGGAATAATTTGATTATTGATTGTAATAGGGGGGCAAGATTCCCGGCGCAGGGTGAATGTTATATGTACGCATTTTTGCTCATTGACCATTATCCTCCATTGTCTTAGCCATATTTCTAGTTGAAATATATGATGCTGTAGGTAACGAGATGCTTCATAACGGTTTTCGTGGACGCTTAGAAAAGCTGTGTCGTCTGCAAATGTTGAAGTTTGGGTGTAGTTGTTTGTTGGCATGTCCGAAGTATAAATTAAGTATAATAGAGTGCCAAGGATGCTGCCCTGTGGGACTCCAGCGCCAATCGGCTGAGGTGAACTTAAGAAATTTCCGTCTTTAATAATAAATTGACGACCGACTAAGTAGCTTTCTAACAGTTTGTGTGTGTTTGCTTTTAAATTTTGCTTCAATTTGTGTAATAAGCCTTCATGCCAGACTTTGTCAAAAGCTTGCGAAACATCGATGAAGAGTGCTGAGCAATATTTTTTTTCTTCAAATGTTTTTCTTATGACATTTACTATTCGATGAGTTTGTTCAATTGTGCTGTGTTTTCTTCTAAATCCGAATTGATGGTTTGGAATACATCTATTTTCACTTAAAATCGGTGTTAATTTTGAAACTAATAATTTCTCAAATAGCTTTGACATATTTGATAATAAGCTAATAGGCCTATAAGACTCAACTTTCGTATGATCTTTACCTGGCTTTGGTATCATGGTAACTAAGGAAACCTTCCATTTTTGAGGAAAGTATTCAAGGCGTAAAATAGCATTAAAAATAAAAAGAATAATTTTCTTTGCTACGCGAGGTAGCTCTAATAGCATTTTATTGCTGATCTTATCAATGCCAGGTGCCTTCTTAGTGTTTAAGTCACATATAACCTTTTCGATTTCTCTCATCTCAAATCTTAGGGGAATAGCTGCTCTAGCAGCAACAGGTGGTAAATCGACCGCAATATTGTGAGATATATTAGGTGTAAATACGTTTTTCAAGTGACTTACAAACAGATTTATTTTTTCAACATCATTTCTTGCCCAACTTCCATTCAAGTTTCTTAATGGTGGTTTAGAGACAACTGGCCTTTTGAGGTTTCTAGCTGCACGCCATAATGAGTAGTCCGATTGTGGAGTTGCATCAAGTTCCTTAAGATATTTTTCCAGAGAAGCCGTTTTCTGAGTCTGCAATAACTTTCTTAATCTTTTTGTACACTCTTTTAGCAAGTTCTTAAGTTGAGGAGATCTGTGCAATTGCCACTCTCTTCGTGCCCTCCTTTTTTCAGACAAGAGACGCTCGACATCTGTGGAATATATTTTAATAGTTTTTGTTTTTTTGGGGGCAATATTGGAATGTTGAACAGCTAGTTTCAGAAAACTGTCAAAATTATCAATAGAGCGATCTACATACTCCGGTGTACTGAGCGGAATATTTTCTGTGCAATGGGCACTGAGATATTTTTTATATTTTAACCAATTTATTTGTGTGGCTGACGTCGCTAGGTAACCAGTCGGAGATACAATTCTATTGGGGTTCATTATAGTAACAATTGTAGGTGTGTGGTCGGAAGATAATTCTAGGGAAGCTTCAACGTGAATCGTTTCTGTGGGGATGTTTTTAACCACGCCAAAATCGATGACATCTGGAATTTTTTGCGGGTCAGCAGGCCAATATGTTGGTTGGCCGCTCGCGACAACATTTAAATTCATTTTAGAGATTGTATTAAACAAAACACGACCCTTTGGTGTTATTAGTCGTGACCCCCAGAAGGTATGTTTAGCGTTATAATCGCCAGCGGCCAGGAAACAGGGTCGTAGTGATTTATAATATTCACAATATTGGCTTTCTGATATTGAAAATCTAGGTGGAGAGTATAAAGATGAGATTACAATGCTACGATTCAGCTCTTCAACACAAATGTTCGTTGCTTGGAGATAATCCTCACGATGATCACACATTAGGTAGTGTTTGACTCGATTTTTTATCAAAATGGCAGAACCACCACAAGCTCTATCTCGAGGGTCCTTGGTATCATATAGTATTTCTTGAGGTCAAATGAGTTTCAGAAACCATCATGACATCAATTTGTTTATTTTTAAGAAAGTATTCTAATTCATTTTTATGTTGGCGGATGCCGTTCGCGTTCCAAAAACAGATTTTTAAACAGTTCATGGCTTGTTAAGTACAGATTGCAATAACATCGATTGCATTCTAAGAATTTCCTGCATCATATTACCCATTGTGTTCGTAAAATTAGTTACTGTTTGCACTAATGTTTCCATGGTTTTTTCTAGACGACTTAAATTTGAAACTGGAGTTTCATCATTACTTGGCGCAGCACCTTGCGTTGGCGCATGGTTTGATTTTACGACGTTAGCATAAGAGGTTCTGTTATTACTAGGCTGCGGGGCCTGAATGTCACCAGTGCTTACTTGATTTGTTACCTGCATTTGAGGGGGATTACTTTTCGGTCCAACTGACTGCTTGACGATGGTATATACAGGGCATCCTCTATAATTGGCAGTGTGATTACCGCCACAGTTGCTACATTTTTTTACGTTGGGGTCGGTTTTAGACTTATCGCAAAGATCTGTACCATGTAATTCACCACATACTACGCAAACAGGGGGTAAATAGCAATATGCCTTAGTATGACCATATTCTTGACAGTTTAAACACTGAACGGGACCATTTCTTTTGTGTGGCTCTTCTATAGTTACTCTTCTATAGAGAATATATTTCAAATTGTAAATAGGGTGCGTTTCATTTTTTTAAGCTTTACGTCGCCGGGTTCAAACTCCACTCGAAAAAGTGGTTGGGGGTTTTTTTCTCTATTTTTTATATTTACTACATGTTTTATTTTGAAGCCTTTTTCTTCGAGGAATGTTTTTACCTCTTCTGGGTCCACACATGAGTCAATTCCCTTAATCACTACCTGGAGACATTTACTGCTTTTCAGTTGGTATGTATAAAAGTTTTTTTTAAGTACTTCAAATTTGTTTATAATTTTGCGAAAATCATTCTCATTATTGACTTGTATTTTTGTCTCGTTTATACTACCACGCTTGATAGCAGCTACGTAAAACGAATTTTCACCTATCACCGATATCAAACTCTTTATGAGCTCATTTGAGTTTTGCTCCCTAAGATATATCGGGGGAGGCTTGGACGATTTTATGACGTTTGGTGCTTCAGAGGATTCATCCTCCAGAATTGCAAATCGATTTTGAGAATTTATTTTATCAAAAGATGGTACTTTTGAGGCCGAAGCAACTGCTGCAGAGGTAGGGCTGCGACCCCGTTTAAGCACTGTTATGTACCTGTCCATACCAACTTGTACTTGAGGCTTTTGACCACTTTTTACTTGTGGAGCTGAGTTTTCCATCATGCCTGATTTGAGGGTAATATTTTCATCACTTATTAAAATCGTTTTTGCCGCTGAGGCACCGCTTGCAGGTTTTATATTTTTTATTGTATTAATATCAACCGTATTATTAGACACCGAAGGAGATACTGAGTTTTCTATTATGCCTGATTGGGGGTTAATATTTACATCACTTATTAAAATTGTTTTTGCTGTTGAGGCAACGCTAGCAGGTTTTGTATTTGTTATTGTATCAACCGTGTAATTAAATACAGACGGCGAGAGGGATCGCGTACGAGTAATAGGTTTAGCCGTTAGGTATTTGCTATCATCGATTCTTTTTTTTATTTCTGTATTTGTTTCGCTAACACTCACTGTGATATATGCATTTCTACTGTTTGCACTCATAAGAGTTTTTTTTTTCTTTTACTGTTTACAGTTGTGCTCTTCTTATTTGTTATTGTTTATCAACACCGAGAATGAAAAAATTGTGTTTATGTATGTATGTACATACATGTAATTTTTTTTTCTTTTTCTTGTATTTACTTTTTTTATACTTTATTTGTTCAAAAAAAATAAACCGTATGCCGAGTTTAGAAAACACGTCTATCTTCAACGACCGCGACAGACAGAATGAGTATAATAGTATAATATTGACATGGGTCAAGTTTATAAATACTTTTACAAATGTGCCGAAAATTTTGAAAAATGTCAGTTAATAAAAGAACGTCTGTTTTTAAATATAATTTTGTGTAATCTAATAAGTTAGTACATTTAAAAGTTCTCCAAGCAGCTTAAGCATGCTCATAGTCTTCATTAGTGCAGTTAGTATTATTTAAAATATTGTAAAATTGTTCTTTAGTGGGAAGATTTGTTTCATTAAAGCGTTCCATTGAATCAATGTAAGAGTAAGGAAATACTCCCTTCCTTCTTATTAAATCAAATTCATTTTTCTGTCGAAACACTTTATTGAGAATTTGAAAATCATTGTCATTTAAATTGTTTGCAAGAGATTCTAAACTAGATGACATAAATCGAAAAGAATCTAAAAACCGAATTTCAAAGCTATTATTATTTTGCATTGGTATAAATTTTGATAATGATATATATAATTCCTTGTTGAGAGGAATTACTTTTATATCACCCTCAAATTTTGATAATTCTTTTACAAATAAGTGGCAATCGTAGGAAGAAAAATTATGAAAGAATACTGGTATAAACTTAGCAATTTGGTATAGAAGATTACAAGAGTTATGCGCTGCTCCTCTGTATTTACCAGTCAAATGACAGTGATCCTTTACTTTGTCACTCCCTAAGCTTTTTTCACAAATATGACAATTTGTTGCGAGATTATGTGAAGTTATCTCAACATTAGAAAGTGCTGTCATGGCTTGATGTTTAGATAAGTAGTCCGTGAAAATTTCTTTACTGTCCTTAATTAAATTGTCAATAAATACGTTGGGAGCATCTTCACCAAAATAAATATTAAATTTGTCTAAATTATTATCAAAACTACACTTAATGTAATAACTAAAGGCACACGCTACGTGTTTTTGAATATTACCATGATCATCACTGCCATCAATTTTCTCCAAGTAAGCCTCAAAATCTGCATATATGACGAATGGCACATCTAATTGTTTATGGTAGTTTTTAAACTGTAACACACATTCGTCCGCCTTCGGCATTTTTGAGACGACTTTCTTACAACCTTCTTCATGATCTTTCATAATTTGCGCATTTGAAGAGTATTGAAGACATGCGTTGCAAAGATATATCCGTCCCTTATGAGAAGTTAAGCTACTTCTTATTAGCCTAAAATATGTATACAATAAACAAAATTAATATTTTGAATTAAAATTTTGTAATTTATATTTCTTCCCTTGAAATATCTGTTATTAATACATAATGGGACCATTCTTCATCCGTTAAAAGAAGTAGATTTATATGATGAGCTTTCATTTCACTGGTAAGGTAATATGGCCCCACAATTTGACTTCCCTCACAACCAAATACATTAATACTTATATTTGAATTCATTTGCTCAAATATCTTAATATCCTTCAATTTTAGAGGGAACTCCAATGTTTGAAAATTGATCAGACTATCTTTTATTTGTATCTTCTCCTCTAATATATTTACTTCTTTCAGTAAATTTGGATTATTGCCTAAAAATGAAGCAATAATTTAAAGCAGTAGTCATCATCATTTTGAAAATTAAAAACTCCCTGTTTTTTTTATCCACTGTGGTGTTGGAATATATTTGGCACCTCTCATAAACGATGATTTATTTATATTAATTTCCAAAATTTTTATTTTTAATAGAGACCACCCGCTATCCCTCTCCTGAAATTCGGAAATTTTTGTACATATATTCAAAAATTGATTTTTGAGGGAGTCCTCCACGTCGTCGCTTAAAGTCAAGAATTGCATTTTAGATCTGTGCGTAATAGACCGAATGTATATATCTTCATTTTTTATTTGTATGTATTCGCATTCCAGCTCTAGATTGTACTTTAAGGTTACGTGTTTTTTCAGACTTCCATTGAGAATTTTTAAAAGATCCACTTGAAAAACTCTTGTGCATGTAGAATCTCTTCCTTTTGATTTTCATAGAGGTATGTGGCAATTCTATCCTTAAATGCCCTTTTCACACATTTAAGGTTTTTTAAATTGGACATTTCAATCACCTGTTCTCCACTATTACATCTCAGAGATGTAGTAGCATGCGACTTTTCATGCTCCCTTAGATGATTTATTTTGGAGAAAAATTTGAAGCATTCACGGCAGTGATGGTCTTCATGAGTGTCGAGCATATCCTTTTCCTCGAAAACCGATTTTCAGAAATTGCAGTTGAACGATGCCATGTTATAGTATATAAGCTTAATTTTTTTTAATAAATGTTTAAACGCTTTGAAAGTAGTCTATAGACTAATAAAATAAATATATTTAACAAATGTTCAAGGTTAATTTTTAAACTTTAAGAATGCATACGATTGCATTTTTTACCCTATTGAACGGAAGGTTCTAAAAAGTTCAATAACCATAGATCATTTTTCAAAATATGCTTTGATTAAAATTAAATAAACAATACATTTATACATATTATATAATTTTTTAAATTTAGCAATACATTTAAACATATTACAGAATTTCTCTTCATTGAAGAAAATATAAATATGATCAACTTAATATTACTCTTTTTTATATTTAAAACTACTCAAAAAATTCTTTATTTTATTTATATTCAAAACTCCTCCTTATGGAAAAATACATTGGGAAAAAAACTAATGGGTAGGCAGAATTTTTGCTGCTTTTAATAAAAAGCAAAAAAAAAAAAAATGCTCCCTCTGTGGTATATGCGAAAAAACTAATGGGTAGGCAGAATTTTTGCGGCTTTAAATAAAAAGCAAAATGCTCCCTCTGTGGTATATGGAATGGGTAGGCAGAATTTTTGCTGCTTTAAATAAAAAGCAAAATGCTCCCTCTGTGGGATATGGAATGGGGAGGCAGAATTTTGCTGCTTTAAATAAAAAGCAAAATGCTCCCTCTGTGGGATATAGAATGGGGAGGCAGAATTTTTTCTGCCTCCCCATTTCCCTACTACTGTGCAGTGTCTTCCAGGCTGAGATCCTAGCGATCTGGAGTGCGACGGAAGTGATACTGGGTCACATCGTGGGGAGATCTGTGGTAGCAATCTACGTCGATAGTCAGGCTGCGTTAAGAGCATTGTCAAATAATACGGGCGATCGTGCCTGGTAGGAGGAGTAGTCTCAGGACTCGGATGGGGTTCCCAACGGGGCATTGTTCTGTTAGGGCTTTTATGGGTAATTGGGACACTGCGATTCCGCATGCCTGCGTTTTTACTAATATGTACCGAACCTTAGGTCTATTTTCTTCTTCTTTACTTCTCTTTTTCTCTGTTTCCTCTTTTCTTCTCTACTGAAGGGATTCACAATGGACCTCATTGGTCTCCGAGTAAATGTGCGCCCTTGGGCGCATAACCCTTCTAAACCTAACCTAACCTAACCTTCATTTGTGTTAGTTTTGCTTCTATATGGCATTTCCATGTTAAGCGCCGATTTAGATGAATACCAAGATTTTTTACATGCGATTGTTGGGGCACTAATTGATTATTGATTTTAATAGGGGGACATGACTCCCGACGCAAGGTGAATGTTATATGTACGCATTTTTGCTCGTTGACCTTTATCCTCCATTGTTTTAACCACTTTTCCAATTCAAATATATGATTCTGCAAGTAACGAGATGCTTCATGACAGTTTTCGTGTACGCTTAAAAAAGCTGTATCATCAGCAAATGTTGAAGTTAGGGTGTGGTTATTTGTTGGCATGTCTGAGGTATATATTAAGTATAACAGTAGGCCCATGATGCTTCCCTGATGGACTCCAGCGTCAATTGTCTGAGGAGAAAATCACCTTCTTTAATAATAAACCATCGACCGACTAAGTAGTTTTCTAACAGCTTGTGGTTGTTTACTGGTAAGTTTAACTTCAATTTATGTAATAACCCTTCATGCCAGACTTTATCAAAAGCTTGAGAAACATCGATGAAGAGGGCGGAACAATATTTTTTTTCTTCAAATGCTTTTCTTATGGCGTTTACTATACGATGGGTTTGTTCAATTGTGCTATGTTCTCTTCTAAAGCCGAATTGATGGTTAATAATACATCTATTTACATTTAATATTGGGGCTAATTTTGACACTAACAGCTTCTCAAACAGCTTTGATATATTAGACAATAAGCTTATACGTCTATATGACTCAACTTTTGTAGGATCCTTTCCTGGTTTAGGTATCATGGTAACTAAGGATACTTTCCATTCTTGAGGGTAGTATTCAAGGCGTAAAATAGCATTAAAAATCAGGAGAATAATTTTCTTTGCTATGCTGGGAAGCTTCAAAAGCATTTTGTTACTGATCTTATCAAAACCAGGGGCTTTCTTGGGGTTTAAATCATGAATAGCCTTTTCGATTTCTCTTATCTCAAACCTTAGTGGAACAGCTGCTCTAACAGCAACAGGTGGTAACTCCTCCGCAATATCAAGAGATGTATGAGGGGTAAATACGGTTTTCAAATGATTAACAAAAAGATTTCCTTTTTCTATATAATTTCATGCCCAACTTCCATTTGAGTTTCTTAATGGTGGTTTAGTGGTAGCTGGTCTTTTAAGATTTCTAGCTGCACGCCATAATGAGTAGTCTGATTGAGAAGTTGCATCGAATTCCTTAAGATATTTTTCAAAGGATTATGTTTTTTGGGACTGCAGTAACTTTCTTAGCCTTTTTGTGCAATCATTTAGTAAATTCTTAAGTTGAGGGGATCTATGCAATTGCCACTCTCTTCGAGCTCTTCTTTTTTCAGTCAAGAGACGCTCAACATCTGTAGAATATATTTAATATTTTTGATTTTTTTTGGGGTTATGCTAGAATGTTGAACAGCTAGTTTTAGATAACTGTCAAAATTAACAATAGAGAGATTCACATTCTCCGGTGTACTAATCGGAATATTTTCAGTGCAATGGGTACTGAGATATTTTTTATATTTTAACAAATTTATTTGTGTTGCCGACGTCACTAAGTAACCAGACGGAGCTACAATTCTATTAGGGTTTGTTATAGTAAGAATCGTAGGTGTGTGATCAGAAGATAATTCTAAGGAAGCTTCAACATAAATCGTGTCTGCGGGGATGTTTTTAACCACTCCAAAATTTATGACATCTGGAACTTTTTGCTGATCAGTAGGCCAATATGTTGGTTGTCCGCTCGCGACCACATTTAGATCCATTTTACAAATTGTGTTATACAAGACACGATCCTTAGTTTTAATAAGTCGTGACCCCCAGAAAGTGTGCTTAGCGTTGTAATCGCCAGCATTCAGGAAGCAGGGTCCTAATGGGTTGAAATATTTATTATATTGGCTTTCTAATATTGGAAATCTAGGTGGGGAGTATAATGATGAAATTACTAGGTTTCGATTTAATTCCTCAACGCAAATGGTCGTTGCTTGGAGATAATCTTTACAATGATCATACATTAAGTAGTGTTTTACTCGGTTTTTTATCAAAATGGCAGAAACTCCACAAGCTCTACCTCGAGGGTCCTTGGTATCATATAATATATAACCATTGATTTTAAACGTATTTCTTGAGGTCAGATGAGTTTCAGAAACCATCATAACATCAATTTGTTTATTTTTAAGGAAGTATTCTAGTTCATTTTTATGTGGGCGGATGCCATTTGCGTTCCAAAAGCTAATTTTTAAACAGTTCATGGCTTGTTTAGTACAGCTTGCAATAACATCGATTGCATTCTTAACGTTTCTTGCATCATGTTACCCATTGTGTTAGTGAAATTGTTAACTGTTTGCACTAATGTTTCCATGGTTTTTTCTAGCCGGGTTAAATTAGAAATGGAATTTCGTCATTATTTGGTACATCACCTTGCAGTGGCATAGGATTAGGTTTTAAGACATAAGCGTACGAGGTTCTGTTATTATTTGGCTGTGGTATCTGGACGCCGTACGTGTTTCCTTGATTAGCTGCCTGCGTTTGAGGGGGATTAAGTTTCTGTCCAACAGAACGCTTGACAATCGAACATACCGGGCACTCTATAGTTGGCAGTATGATTACCACCACAGTTGCTACATTTTTTTACATTAGGGTAAATTTTGGACTTATCGCACCGGACGGTACCATGTAATTCTCCACATACGACGCAAACAGGGGGTACATGGCAGTATGCCCTAGTATGACCAAATTCTTGGCAGTTTAAACATTTATTTTATTTTAGGGAAATCAACGTAAAACGAATTTTCACCTATCACCGAGATTAAACTTTATATAAGCTCACTTGAGTTTTGCTCTCTAAGATATATCGGGGGTGGCTTCGACGATTTTATGACATTAGGTGCTTCAGAAGATTCATCCTCCAGTATTGCAAAACGATTTTGTGAATTTATTCTATCAAAAGATTGAGCTTTAGAGGCCGAGGCTTCAGCTGAAGAGGCTGGGCTGCGACCCCGTTTGAGAACTGTTATATACCTGTCCATACCAACTTTCACTTGTGGTTTTTGAAAACTTTTTACTTGTGTGTTTTCCGTTGCGTCTGTGTTTGAGCTCATGGTATCATTTCCTACTAGGATTGTCTTTGCAATGGTAACACTTGATGGTTTTGCCGTTAGGTTGTTGCTATTGTTTTCTGTTGTTATGTTTATTTCCACATTGCTTTCGCTAGCATGAATATTATTTATATTTATTATTGATTCATTGTTATTACTCATATAGAGAGTTGTTTTTGATTTTTTTCACCGTTTTTTTTTTTATTTTGTTGTTGACTGTGCTCTTCTTATTATGTTTTTGTAACACCAAAAGAATAAATAATTTTTTGGACAGATTATTTGTAAGTATGTATGTATGTGCATTCATACGTATACTTTTTTTCTTGTTGTTGCAGATTTCAATTAATATTTTATTATTTTTAATAACGTTTCTCAAATTTGAATTTGGAAATGTAACTGAAATTTTCTTTTTATGTTATTTTAATTGCCAACTGCTTGTCAGTTTACTTCTTTATGACAACTCTGTGTTGATCTCGTTTACTACTTTATTTTTATAACCATGTCAACTTCTAGTTGAGTTCGTTTTTTATTCGGGCAAAATTGCTTTGAAAATAACAATAAGTAAGAACTTCATATTTTTACTAAAGAGTCGGCCATCTTTTTTTGTGTAAATTTCATTCGAATAATTGACTGTAAGGTGATAGTTTGTGAAAAGGGATAGAATTAAGTAAGTTATCTTCGTTTTGAAAATAAATGTGATTATAATTTACTATTCTATTAATAGATAATAAAACACCACACACACGCGCAAGCAATTCAGTGAATTGAATATCCCATAGTTTTGTTAATTTCTATCACTGTTTTATAACATTTTTTATTATTTAATTCAATTCTGTCGAATTGAAATTGCTGGAGAATTAAATATTGATGTCTAGAAAAAGTGAGCGATTGCGGGAGAGGAAAATGACTGAGATGAAGAGAATGCCACCAAAAGGAACAG
This sequence comes from Pollenia amentaria, assembly GCA_943735925.1. Classification (NCBI taxonomy): domain Eukaryota; kingdom Metazoa; phylum Arthropoda; class Insecta; order Diptera; family Polleniidae; genus Pollenia; species Pollenia amentaria. Next base: position 122,933,090 of record OX031006.1, on the reverse strand, counting down.
TACTGAATCGCTAGATTACCGTAGTGAAGATGAAATGACAATGGTAGAACAGCCGTCTACCGCAGAACTAAAAGAAGAAATCCTTCAACTAAAGGAATTTCTGAAGGTCATAATGGAGAAATGTTGCAGTTTATCATTGCCGCCACAAGCACAACAGACAACAGTGCCGTCTATGTTGCCTACAACAGCTACATCGTTTGCCGTAGCAGGCTGCCAGCCAACAATGCCAGTGCCGAGCACATGGATACAACAACAACAACAATTAAATTCATGTGAGTACAAAATGCCATACTCGTATTGCTTTCCAAATTAAGCACAGCAGTTTGTGCAAAATATCCCCCCTCTAAACCCAATATCGTCACAATCAACCACTTTTGTGCAAACCCCAAATGCTCAAATTTATACAAATGCCACCCCTCGAATGACTTCAGCTGTTTCGTCCAGCTACGTGCCGGCATATTTTCAAAATACTGCCATGCCTGTGCCTCAGGTTCCACAAAGCCAGGTGTACCGTGAACTCCGTAAACTTCACGACTTACCTGAATTCTCTGGTCAGTCAGAACAATGGCCTATGTTTAGCATTGCTTATAATGAGACAACAAACATTTACAATTATACTAATTTAGAAAAAGCTTTGAAAGGAGAAGCTAAAGCAAAGGTTGAAACTTTCTTGATCCACCCCAACAACGTCAGCCAGGTCATGAGTACCCTGGAGTTTCATTATGGTCGACCTCAAATACTTATTCGAAGCCAAATTGCCAAAGTCCGTGCCTTCCCACAAATAACTGGGAGAAAAATGTATGAAATTGTTAATTTCAGTACAATGGTTTCTAATCTTACAGTGTTTTTGGAAAACGCATGTGCAATTCCTCACCTTTCAAATCCGACTTTAATTGATGAGTTGGTAAACAAACTGCCTCCATATAAGAAAGAGGAATGGGCCAAATATTCCGTCCAAAATCTTGGCCAATTTCCCACTGTCCGTCAATTCAGTACATGGCTGCACGATGTGGCTACATACGTTGCTCTTACCAATGAGCCCGATAAAGTTGATGCAACTAAAAAGGATAAAACCAATCCATCTTTTACTATAACAACAGAAAGTCGCTTCATACCGTGCCACTTTTGTCAGCAAAATCACAGGTTGTACCAGTGCAACAATTTTAAGGAATTGACAACAGCAGACAGGTGGAAATTTGTCAAAGATAACAATCTTTGTTTCTGTTGTTTACGACCCGGGCACAGTTCGAATAAATGTCAGACAAAATGCACGAAAAGTCACAACACCCTTCTGCACGAAAGTATTAAGGCTGATAATTGTGAGAATGTAAACAAAACTAGAATTAGTGGAAGCAGCAATCAATCAATTAGGGATGGGACTAGCCTGATGAATGTTGGAGGTACAAACAGTGTTGTCAATGCGATTGTTAATAAGAGCTGCAATTAGAAAACGTTATTTAAATGTTTGCCTGTTCAATTAATGGGAATTAATTGGTGGAGGTTGTAGCATTTATTGACGAAGGTTCAAAGATCTCACTTCTGGAAAATGAAGTTGCAACGCATATTGGGTTGAAAGGTTCAACAAGCAATTTGTGTCTCAGATGGATAGGAGGCCAAACAACGAATGAAGTATCGAAAAAGGTAAATTTAGAAATAAGTGGTATCGATAGCGACAGTTCGAGTTTTAGTATGAGATATGTATGGACTACTGCCAATTTACAATTGCCATCTCAGAGTTTGCATATTGAAAATTTTAGGAATAAATTCCCAGTTTTAAATGAACTAAAAATAAACGATTATTCAAATGTGAGACCAAGGTTACTTATTGGTTTGCCTCACATAAGACTTGTTCGACCAATTAATGTCGTTAATTTGGATGAAAGTTTTGCAGTACACCAAACGAATTTGGGTAGCATTTTATTTGGCTCAAACGAAGATGCAACCGAAGCGGTTGCATGTTGTATTGTTATTGACAATTTAGATAACATTAATCAGCAAATGGCAGATTATTTTGCATTGGAAAATTTTGGTGTGCAAAGTACCAAGGGTTTAATGTCGCGTAATGATGAAAGGGCAGAAGAAATATTACAGTTTACTACAAAGAAAATTGGTGTTACGAAACCTCACTTGTGAACAAGCCCCAACTAGCTCAAGATACTGGGCGTGTCTTCTCAACCCTTCTTCACCTTTCCGCTTTCTCACAATAAAAAAAAAAAAAATTTATTAAAAAAACTAAATCTACTTTCAAACAAAAAGAAAATATATAAACTAACCCCATCTCGAACCACAATATAAAAACTACAGGAAAAGGTTTTCACTTCCTGTCACGCCGCCCTTACCCAACCTTTATCATCTAATCAGATCCTAGATGATCCCATTAGTGTACACACCAACAACTTACCCGGCCATCCAAAATCACAATCTGAAACCCTTTAAAAAGACAATTTCCAAAACATATTTATAATACAATACTCAAGACATTTATTACAATATAATAATACTAAGCTAAAATAAACAAATAAAATTTAATAAAACTTAATTGATCCCTAACATATTTTTAAACAACTTAATATTAAAACACAAAAATAAAATAAATAAAATCTAAGATCAAGAAACCTATATATTATAATGATAATTAAAATTTAAGGACTAACTATTATTAGGAATTAAAAAAAACGTTAATGGAAAATATTTCCTCAAATTCCGATGTAAATACTACCCTGCAAGAGCTCTCTTTAGGTGTCTAACTGCAGAAACACTTGTTTTCTTTGTTTCTGAGTTCGCGGTCTTACTAAATAACCCGATAAATAGTTAATTCCTAAAAAAAATGGTTCTTAATTTTAGATTCCTAATAAACACCTAACACTAATCAAACATAAATTAACAAAACTTAAATCTAATTTGACAAAATATTATATTTTTACTTAATACTAAACAATACTAAAAAATGATAAAATTTATTTTCCAAATTTATTTACGGAAATTACTTTTTCTCTGGGTACTGCCCGTTCCATTTACGAGATTAATTAAAATCGTGTGTGGGTATGCGGCTAGACTAATTCCACCACACTTGGTATTTCATTTGGTTGTTAGCCCCGCTTTTACTTATCAGAACAATAACCCCACTTTTAATTTCCCTTTGTTTCTTTTATTTGACTTGCAATAAAATAAAATCTTCGTTACCAATTTTGGAGAACGTTTGCTCCCCGTTCTTTCTCACTGTTCCAAAATCTTTCTCCTCCAGTAATTTATCTATGAACAATTCAAAGAAATATTTTCCTATACATTTCCAAAATTCCTGCTGCATTCACAATGACAACAACAATTACACTTGGTGTTAACAACAGAGTAACAATTTTCTTTAACACAGACCAATATTAAGCATTTATTATTATTTTTTCTTTATATCAACTTATTGTTAATATTATTCTCCGCTCCACTGAATAAAATTTTTCCCCTCAGTCCTTCAAAATTGCATGAAACTTGTTGCTAAGCACAAAAAGACTCCATCTTTAAAAAAAGAAATCGTTTATGTTTTTTTTCCTAAAGATGGAATGAAAACATATAAAACACTTAGGGAAAACCCCGATGGAATACCAAGGAAATTGTTGCTATCATTTAATTAAATATTTTCAACACTCTTTTAATAATACCTCCTAAGGAGATTGAATATAACACTTTATACAGCACTGTTTTTTATCTTACCTGGATTTATCTTTTTGGAACAGTGGTAATTTTACTTCTTAAAAATTTTAAAATCCCTGGTTCTCGATAACCTTCCTCAGGTAACACCCTAAAATCACACATAAGGATTCAGGACTCAAAATGTCCATTATCAATAAAATTTTACTAACACTCACTTTATTTTAATTCACCAGAAACTTAGTAATTTCTCTGTTAGAACCTTTCCTTTTTGGTCTTCTAACTTGTTTTTTTTTTCCTCTAATTGTTTTAACTTTTAAAACTTTCAAATAACTTTTGCGTACACTTGCTTATTGAAACACTTATATTTTGCTAATAACCTACACAATTTAAATTCTACCTAACTTAAGGTCAGTTTTGGCTAAGCTACACTTAACGGACATAATACACGAACAAATTTATAGAAAAAAAAAAAAACAACCACAACTACAGAACTTTAACACTATATACAGCAATAATTTTCCTAAGAGGTCAATGAACGTTTCCTGTGCTTTTCAACCTTTTTATATACAAGGATAAACTCACCCTCCTAGGAATTATGCATATAGTTAACGCCCTGTGTTAGTAGCTACCGGGTATACAACCCTAATAAGCAACTATTATTTTCCCATCATTTTATCGTAAGATGACATAAACAAAATAAACCATACCTTTGACAACCATTTACATGCAACAAAAAACTAAAATCATTAAAATAATTTAATTAAATAATATATAAAAAACTACAACATAAAAAAAACAACAATTAAACCGAACCACCAACGAAGAGAAATACCTAACAACCACACCCCCGGACAACAACAACCACAAGGTGAGTAAAATCTAAACTAAATCACCCAATGGTTTTATTTTTTTCTTGTTTAGTTTTTTTTTTCCCATAGCCCAGCATTACCGATGCCCTACATCACCACCACTTATGGCAATCCAGACCAGGCCCAATGTCAACAAAACTCTGTGGTTACAAATATATTGCCGTAACAACAGTGTGACAGGGACTAAAATCAGCGAAAACTTCAGATAAGTATAAATCTATTTTACACAGTTGAGTTTTTTTTCCCCTAAGCAAAATTCGTTTTTACCGGCGCTCAACGTAGGCCACACCCACTTGATAAGAGTTAGCCGGGCAATTACTTTTTATAAGCTGGTGCTGAGTACATCCGGAATATCAGGGAAGTTATTCAAATTTAAAAAAATAAGAAATGGTACTTTGTGTTTATGTATTTTCAGGTACATGTTTCGGTTAAAAAAACAAAAAAAAAAATAAGGACGGACAACAACACAGCAACACGGATAAATAAATTTGTTGGGTGTATATGGCCCTAATAATTACACATGGATGGAAAGAGACAACTTAGTCTAATATAGCACGAAATTTCTATTGCACAGGTAAGTTAATGATAAAACTAAAATTTAAAACAAACAGAAATTACAATACTATTGCACTGGGGTTTTCTATTGCACAATTTAAATAAAATAAACTTACGTTTATTTTATATGAAGATTTTCATTGCGTTTTATATTTCTTTAACCGCGTAAAGTTGGTTAACATTTTACTTTTACAACCCCAGGGAGGTGTATCGGCTTATTGTTTAATGTCCTTAGAATGATATATACCCAACGGAGAACCAGATAAGGTTTCCAACTCGTACATATTGTTTCCCAATATTCGTACTACTCTACACTTTGTAAACTTTTTACAGAATTTAGCATTGATATTATTCTGAAAGTTGCTGAGTACAAAGTTTCTCTTATAGACTTCCTGTCCTGGCACAAACCGAATTAGTCTTGCTCTCTTATTATACCTTAAAGAGCTTTTTTCGTAGGACTTATGTAAGTTTTCCCTTATTGTCTCTCTTATTAATCGTATCCTGTCTTGGTCCTCTAAAACTATGATTTCACCATCCTCGAGGGATTTTAATTCTCGAGCTAACCTATAATCCCTACCAGAAGTGAACATGTTATGGCCAAACAAAGCCATAAAAGGTGTTATACCAATAGCAGAGTGAACTGAATTTCTCAGGGCCAATTCGATAAACGGTAGATTTAGATCCCATTCGCGGTGATCGTTTTCTAAGTAAGTCCTAATAGCTGTTAATACGCTTTGATTAACCCTTTCAGCTGCATTTGATTGCGGAGAATACACAGCGGTTTTCATATGCCTTACTTTGTAGTTCTCTGTCATTCTTAAAAATTCTTTAGAAACAAATTGTTTTCCATTGTCGGAGTGTATTATTTCGGGAACTCCGAAATTGTGAAAAACCTCCTCCACTAAGAATTTAACTACGTTAGAAGCAGTTGCCTCTTTCATGGCCTTAAGAAAGATGAATTTTGTGAACTGGTCTAAGACAATAAATATGTAGGCATTTCCACTTTTTGACCGCGGATACTTTCCTAGGAAATCAATGTAAATCTTTTGAAAAGGACGATCTGTAACCACTTCAGCTCCTATCTCAGGCATAAGTCGTATGTTTGTTGATTTACATTCTTTGCATTTAATACAACTGTTGACAAAATTTTTAACCTGAATTAACATGTTTGGCCAATAATATCTAGTTCTAAGTGAATAAAGTGTTTTTTGTATCCCACCATGAGCTTTTTCTTTTGATTCATGTGCCTCTTGAATTAACTGATGAGTAAGGCTTTCAGGTATCCACAACTTCCACTTATATTCATCCAGCACTTCCACTTCAGACGGTGCATTTGTTCTCTTGAAGACTAAGTTTCCAACGATTTTTAAATCTGGGAGTTTTTCATTATGTTTTTGAATTGTTTCTCTTAACTCTTTATACTCACTTGACTCAAATTCCGTAGTCTGAAATCCAAAAATTTCTTCTGGTGATTTGTTTAGCTCTTCAACCGATCTCGATAAAGTGTCGGCCACAATGTTATCGGCACCTTTACGATGTTCGATATCAAAATCGTAGCTTTGTAACTGAAGAGACCATCGCGCCAATCTGCCGCTTAAGTCCTTAAAGGTCATTAGCCATTTTAGGCTGACATGATCCGTGATGACTGTGAAAGGCATAAGTTCGATATATGGTCTAAATCGTCTTATGGCTAATACGGCAGCTAAACATTCCTTTTCAGTTACGCTGTAGTTCTTTTGAGCGGGATTTAATTTCATTGAGAAAAAAGCAATTGGTCTTTCGTTATTATCGTTATCCTTCTGAAAAAGGACTGCTCCAATACCATAATTAGAGGCATCACATTGGATAAAAAATCTCTTACCAAAGTTAGGGTGGGCTAAAACTGGGGCTGAGGTTAAGGCTTGTTTCAGCTCGTTAAAACTTTTAATCGCCTCGTCGGTCACTTTAAATGTTTTACCTTTCTTTATCAAATCCGTAAGCGGTGCCGAGCGGTGCAAAGTAACCTTAGAGTTACACACGACTGGAGGTCGACTTCGACCGGTGTAGAGCAACTGGTGAGCACCTTCACGGGGGTACTGACTAATAGTTATGAGCGATCCTGTCCTTTGAACTTTCCGGGCAGGCGCACACAACCAAGATGGTGGACAGACGAGTTAAGGACTCAAAGGTCCACTGTCAGAAGGTTGTTCAATAGAGCGAAGTATACGCGTAGGGAAGAAGATTGGAGTAACTTCAGATTGAGTTACAATAGATATAAGGGAGATATTAGGAGGGCGAAAAGGGACTCGTGGGTCAAGTTTAGCGAGTCAGTGGAATCTGTAAATGAGATGTCCAGGTTCAGGAGAATTTTATCCAAGGACCCTGTAGTCCCGTGATTTATTCAGAGACCGGACAACTCATGGACGGAATCTAGCTCTGAATCTCTTTGTCTGCTAATGGAGACTCACTTTCCGGGATGTGTGGATCCTGGGGTGGGGGAACAGATTGAATGTGGTAACCCCTTCTCTGGGTCAGGCTCGGGCGGTGAGGAGAGGGAGACGGTGGGGGACATGATCACCTTGAATAAAGTAACATGGGCGGTTAATACCTTTGGGTCTTACAAATCGGCAGGACCAGACGGTATCTTTCCGGCGATGTTACAGAATATCGGGAGATCATCACTCCTGCTGTTGGTGGAACTGTTTAGGGTCTGTGTGCTGAACGGGTACATTCCTAAAGGGTGGAGGGAGGTCAGGGTGGTTTTCATACCCAAGGCGGGAAGAACCGGTCACTCTAAACCCAAGTATTTTAGACCAATCAGCTTATCGTCTTTTCTTTTGAAGACGTTGGAAAGACTGATTGATCTACATCTGAGGAAGAAGATTGACGCCGGCATCTTAAGGGCAGATCTGTTGAGAGTGCGCTTCATGATGTGGTGGGTTATGTAGAGCGGGGATTGCGAAACAAGGAATACACCTTGGCGGCATTCCTGGATATAGAGGGCGCCTTTAACAATTTGAAGATAGAGGCTATCAGGCAGGCATTGGTGGATCTAGGCGTTCCACTGTTCCTGGTCGAATGGATAACTCTGATGCTCAGCAGCAGAGTTATTCACTCGGACTGGGGAAACGAGCGCTTAAAGAAACTGGTGAACCCCACAGGGGGGAGTTCTCTCTCCCTTATTATGGCTCTTAGCTGTCAACGTCGTTCTGGGACTTTTTGACAGAATGGGTCGGAAAGTTGTGGCCTACGCGGATGATGTAGTGATATTGGTATCGGGTAAGTTTCTGCCGACAATAAGCGAAGTCATGCAAGGGGCGCTGGGCGAACTGTCAGCATGGGCGAGTGATAAGGGATTGGGAGTTAATCCGGAGAAGACCGAGTTGGTTCTTTTTACTAGGAGGTACAGGGTAGAGAATTTTAGGCTGCCGGTACTAGGAGGAGTAGAGCTTAGACTATCTGATAGCGCTAAGTATCTAGGAGTTTTTCTGGACAGCAAGCTGTCGTGGGGAAGGAATACTCAGGAGAGACATAAGAGGGGCCTCAATGCCTACTATGCTTGCAGATCATCGATAGGTAGGAGCTGGGGACTCCGGCTGTCAGTAGTGGGATGGCTGTACACTTCGGTGGTTAGACCCATTCTTACGTATGGATGCTGTGTTTGGTGGGAGTCATTGAGAGTGGCTTGTCGAAGGAACCTTCTGTCTAAGGCTCAGAGGTGTGCTTCAATCGGTATGACAGGTGCCATGAGAAGTACACCTCAAGCGGCACTGGATGTCATTCTACATCTTCTGCCCATTGAGCAGTATGTTATGGGAATGGCAGCCAGAAGCATTCTTAGACTGAGGGAACTAGGATTGATTAGGAATTTCACGCAGGGTCACTCACGGATCTTGGGTGAGATCGAAGCTGGAGGTTACTGCCTGGGATCACCCGGCTCCACGGATTTCGTGGGCACCAAGGTGGATTTCGGACGGTTGCCGGAGGTGGTAACGCCTTCTAGGGAGAGTTGGTCAGGTAGGAGCAGATTATTTAGTGGATTTGCTATTTTCACTGACGGCTCGAAGATGAGAGGCACAGGTGCGGGGGTCTACATTGAGGATCTGGACATCTGAATGTCATATAGGCTTCCTGACGACTGTAGTGATTTTCAGGCGGAGGTTCTGGGGGTCTTGAGGGCCGTGGAACTGATGAGGGACAACATTGATAGGGGCTCGGAGGTCACTATATACGTCGACAGCCAGGCGGCCCTTATGGCCGTAGGGGGCTGTTACGTGAACTCCAAGCAAGTTGACGGTTGTAGGAGGGCTCTGGAGGGAGCCTTAGGAGAGTATATGTTGAGATTGTGCTGGGTGCCTGGTCACTGCAACATAAACGGCAACGAGATTGCTGATGAGTTGGCGAGACAGGGCTCAGAGATGGAGGATCCTAATCACATAGAGGCGGTTAGACCTCCAATAGGATTCTACTTTGGGAAGATTAGGGAATGGATTCTGGACGCGACCAATAGGGCCTGGGGGAACCGAACGGACTGCCGGGTATCACGGACGATGTGGCCGGTGCTTAGGAAGTCCGACTCGGAGTTGTTGCTGGGCAGAAGCAGGGTCTGCGTGAGGACCATAATAGGAATCATCACGGGTCATTGCATGATAGGCAGGATGGCGATGAGGTTGGGATCCGACGTGTCGGATATGTGCGGGTTGTGTGAGGACCCGGAGGAGCTGGAGACGGTTGAACACATTTTGTGCCGCTGTCCCAGGCTACAGTGCAGCAGGCTTAGGTGGCTGGGCAGCAGATTCCTAGGCGAATTAGGGGACGTCCCGGGCTGTGGGCTCGAGAGTCTGATAGGATTCGTAATGGGGATGGCCTGGCTGCGCAGCAGGAGACTGGGAGCTAACCGCACATAGGGCGGATTGATGTTGTGTTGAGTGAGGCTTTTCTCTCGGGTTTGGTCAGAACTTCCTTTTCCTCATCTATTCTTATCTACTCTTATCTTTTCTAATGCTTTTGCTGTTTCTCTTCACCTTCTTTTTCAGCTTCTTAACTATAAACAAGGCATCACAATGGACCGTATTGGTCTCTGGGTGAGGGTGTGAGGGAGACTTCACACCAGCCTTTCTACCTACCTACCTATGCGCTGCTCCTCTGTATTTACCAGTCAAATGACAGTGATCCTTTACTTTGTCACTCCCTAAGCTTTTTTCACAAATATGACAATTTGTTGCGAGATTATGTGAAGTTATCTCAACATTAGAAAGTGCTGTCATGGTTTGATGTTTAGATAAGTAGTCCGTGAAAATTTCTTTACTGTCCTTAATTAAATTGTCAATAAATACGTTGGGAGAATCTTCACCAAAATAAATATTAAATTTGTCTAAATTATTATCAAAACTACACTTAATGTAATAACTAAAGGCACACGCTACGTGTTTTTGAATATTACCATGCTCATCACTGCCATCAATTTTCTTCAAGTAAGCCTCAAAATCTGCATATATGACGAATGGTACATCTAATTGTTTATGGTAGTTTTTAAACTGTAACACACATTCGTCCGCTTTCGGCATTTTTGAGACGACTTTCTTACAACCTTCTTCATGATCTTTCATAATTTTCGCATTTGAAGAGTATTGAAGACATGCGTTGCAAAGATATATCCGTCCCTTATGAGAAGTTAAGCTACTTCTTATTAGCCTAAAATATGTATACAATAAACAAAATTAATATTTTGAATTAAAATTTTGTAATTTATATTTCTTACCTTGAAATATCTGTTATTAATACATAATGGGACCATTCTTCATCCGTTAAAAGAAGTAGATTTATATGATGAGCTTTCATTTCACTGGTAAGGTAATATGGCCCCACAATTTGACTTCCCTCACAACCAAATACATTAATACTTATATTTGAATTCATTTGCTCAAATATCTTAATATCCTTCAATTTTAGAGGGAACTCCAATGTTTGAAAATTGATCAGACTATCTTTTATTTGTATCTTCTCCTCTAATATATTTACTTCTTTCAGTAAATTTGGATTATTGCCTAAAAATGAAGCAATAATTTAAAGCAGTAGTCATCATAATTTTGAAAATTAAAAACTCCCTGTTTTTTTTATCCACTGTGGTGTTGGAATATATTTGGCACCTCTCATAAACGATGATTTATTTATATTAATTTCCAAAATTTTTATTTTTAATAGAGACCACCCGCTATCCCTCTCCTGAAATTCGGACATTGTTGTACATATATTCAAAAATTGATTTTTGAGGGAGTCCTCCACGTCGTCACTTAAAGTCAAGAATTGCATTTTAGATCTGTGCGTAATAGACCGAATGTATATATCTTCATTTTTTATTTGTATGCATTCGCATTCCAGCTCTAGATTGTACTTTAAGGTTACGTGTTTTTTCAGACTTCCATTGAGAATTTTTAAAAGATCCACAAGAATTCCATTGAAAAACTCTTGTGCATGTAGAATCTCTTCCTTTTGATTTTCATAGAGGTATGTGACAATTCTATCCTTAAATGCCCTTTTCACACATTTAAGGTTTTTTAAATTGGACATTTCAATCACCTGTTCTCCACTATTACATCTCAGAGATGTAGTAGCATGCGACTTTTCATGCTCCCTTAGATGATTTATTTTGGAGAAAAATTTGAAGCATTCACGGCAGTGATGGTCTTCATGAGTGTCGAGCATATCCTTTTCCTCGAAAACCGATTTTCAGAATTTGCAGTTGAACGATGCCATGTTATAGTATATAAGCTTAATTTTTTTTAATAAATGTTTACACGCTTTGAAAGTAGTCTATAGACTAATAAAATAAATATATTTAACAAATGTTCAAGGTTAATTTTTAAACTTTAAAAATGCATACGATTGCATTTTTTACCCTATTGAACGGAAAGTTCTAAAAAGTTCAATAACCATAGATCATTTTTCAAAATATGCTTTGATTAAAATTAAATAAACAATACATTTATACATATTATATAATTTTTTAAATTTAGCAATACATTTAAACATATTACAGAATTTCTCTTCATTGAAGAAAATATAAATATGATCAACTTAATATTAATCTTTTTTATATTTAAAACTACTCAAAAAATTCTTTATTTTATTTATATTCAAAACTCCTCCTTATGGAAAAATACATTGGGAAAAGAAACTAATGGGTAGGCAGAATTTTTGCGGCTTTAAATAAAAAGCAAAATGCTCCCTCTGTGGTATATGGAATGGGTAGGCAGAATTTTTGCTGCTTTAAATAAAAAGCAAAATGCTCCCTCTGTGGTATATGGAATGGGTAGGCAGAATTTTTGCGTGCAGGAGAGGGCGAAGGTTCTCATTGGCGACAGTAGGGTATCCAATTCTATTGACTCCCTTGAGCACCGTCGCAATGTGGGTTGTACTTGCCTATTTTATCGTTACTACAACGGGATGTGTTCTGATGAAATTAGGGATTTGGTTCCCGAAACCCATAGCTTTGTTCGTAATACACGTTTTTCCTCAAGAGCACATCCTTTTGTGGTCGATTGGCCGGTGAATCGTACAACGCATTACAGGGAAAATTCGTTTTTTGGCCGGACTGTTCGTATGTGGAATAACCTTCCTGCTGAAGTCTTCCCTCTCACTTACAACATGAAAAAGTTCAAGTCGAATGTTCACAAACACTACTCCCTCTTTCCTCCTTCCCATAACCTATTTTCCTAGTTCCAACACAATGCATTGCATTAGTAGGGGTCATCCCCTGAGTGCTGGTCCCAACATAAAAAAAAAAAAAAAAAAAGCAAAATGCTCCCTCTGTGGGATATGGAATGGGGAGGCAGAATTTTGCTGCTTTAAATAAAAAGCAAAATGCTCCCTCTGTGGGATATAGAATGGGGAGGCAGAATTTTTGCTACCTCCCCATTTCCCTACTACTGTGCAGTGTCTTCCAGGCTGAGATCCTAGCGATCTGGAGTGCGACGGAAGTGATACTGGGTCACATCGAGGGGGGATCTGTGGTAACAATCTACGTCGATAGTCAGGCTGCGTTAAGAGCATTGTCAAATAATACGGGCGATCGTGCCTGGTTGCACGGAGGAGTAGTCTCAGGACTCGGATTGGGTTCCTAACGGGGCATTGTTCTGTTAGGGCTTTTATGGGTAATTGGGACACTGCGATTCCGCATGCCTGCGTTTTTACTAATATGTACCGAACCTTAGGTCTATTTTCTACTCTTCTTCTTTACTTCTCTTTTTCTCTGTTTCCTCTTTTCTTCTCTACTGAAGGGATTCACAATGGACCTCATTGGTCTCCGAGTAAATGTGCGCCCTTGGGCGCATAGCCATTCTAAACCTAACCTAACCTAACCTTCATTTGTGTTAGTTTTGCTTCTATATGGCATTTCCATGTTAAGCGCCGATTTAGATGAATACCAAGATTTTTTACATGCGATTGTTGGGGCACTAATTGATTATTGATTTTAATAGGGGGACATGACTCCCGACGCAAGGTGAATGTTATATGTACGCATTTTTACTCATTGACCTTTATCCTCCATTGTTTTAACCACTTTTCCAATTCAAATATATGATTCTGCAAGTAACGAGATGCTTCATGACAGTTTTCGTGTACGCTTAAAAAAGCTGTATCATCAGCAAATGTTGAAGTTAGGGTGTGGTTATTTGTTGGCATGTCTGAGGTATATATTAAGTATAACAGTGGGCCCATGATGCTTCCCTGATGGACTCCAGCGTCAATTGTCTGAGGAGAAAATCACCTTCTTTAATAATAAACCATCGACCGACTAAGTAGTTTTCTAACAGCTTGTGGTTGTTTACTGGTAAGTTTAACTTCAATTTATGTAATAACCCTTCATGCCAGACTTTATCAAAAGCTTGAGAAACATCGATGAAGAGGGCGGAACAATATTTTTTTTCTTCAAATGCTTTTCTTATGGCGTTTACTATACGATGGGTTTGTTCAATTGTGCTATGTTCTCTTCTAAAGCCGAATTGATGGTTAATAATACATCTATTTACATTTAATATTGGGGCTAATTTTGACACTAACAGCTTCTCAAACAGCTTTGATATATTAGACAATAAGCTTATACGTCTATATGACTCAACTTTTGTAGGATCCTTTCCTGGTTTAGGTATCATGGTAACTAAGGATACTTTCCATTCTTGAGGGTAGTATTCAAGGCGTAAAATATCATTAAAAATCAGGAGAATAATTTTCTTTGCTATGCTGGGAAGCTTCAAAAGCATTTTGTTACTGATCTTATCAAAACCAGGGGCTTTCTTGGGGTTTAAATCATGAATAGCCTTTTCGATTTCTCTTATCTCAAACCTTAGTGGAACAGCTGCTCTAACAGCAACAGGTGGTAACTCCTCCGCAATATCAAGAGATGTATGAGGGGTAAATACGGTTTTCAAATGATTAACAAAAATATTTCCTTTTTCTATATCATTTCATGCCCAACTTCCATTTGAGTTTCTTAATGGTGGTTTAGTGGTAACTGGTCTTTTAAGATTTCTAGCTGCACGCCATAATGAGTAGTCTGATTGAGAAGTTGCATCGAGTTCCTTAAGATATTTTTCAAAGGATTATGTTTTTTGGGACTGCAGTAACTTTCTTAGCCTTTTTGTGCAATCATTTAGTAAATTCTTAAGTTGAGGGGATCTATGCAATTGCCACTCTCTTCGAGCTCTTCTTTTTTCAGTCAAGAGACGCTCAACATCTGTAGAATATATTTAATATTTTTGATTTTTTTTGGGGTTATGCTAGAATGTTGAACAGCTAGTTTTAGATAACTGTCAAAATTAACAATAGAGAGATTCACATTCTCCGGTGTACTAATCGGAATATTTTCAGTGCAATGGGTACTGAGATATTTTTTATATTTTAACAAATTTATTTGTGTTGCCGACGTCACTAAGTAACCAGACGGAGCTACAATTATATTAGGGCTTGTTATAGTAAGAATCGTAGGTGTGTGATCAGAAGATAATTCTAAGGAAGCTTCAACATAAATCGTGTCTGCGGGGATGTTTTTAACCACTCCAAAATTTATGACATCTGGAACTTTTTGCTGATCAGTAGGCCAATATGTTGGTTGTCCGCTCGCGACCACATTTAGATCCATTTTACAAATTGTGTTATACAAGACACGATCCTTAGTTTTAATAAGTCGTGACCCCCAGAAAGTGTGCTTAGCGTTGTAATCGCCAGCATTCAGGAAGCAGGGTCCTAATGGGTTGAAATATTTATTATATTGGCTTTCTAATATTGGAAATCTAGGTGGGGAGTATAATGATGAAATTACTAGGTTTCGATTTAATTCCTCAACGCAAATGGTCGTTGCTTGGAGATAATCTTTACAATGATCACACATTAAGTAGTGTTTTACTCGGTTTTTTTATCAAAATGGCAGAAACTCCACAAGCTCTACCTCGAGGGTCCTTGGTATCATATAATATATAACCATTGATTTTAAACGTATTTCTTGAGGTCAGATGAGTTTCAGAAACCATCATAACATCAATTTGTTTATTTTTAAGGAAGTATTCTAGTTCATTTTTATGTGGGCGGATGCCATTTGCGTTCCAAAAGCCAATTTTTAAACAGTTCATGGCTTGTTTAGTACAGCTTGCAATAACATCGATTGCATTCTTAACGTTTCTTGCATCATGTTACCCATTGTGTTAGTGAAATTGTTAACTGTTTGCACTAATGTTTCCATGGTTTTTTCTAGCCGGGTTAAATTAGAAATGGAATTTCGTCATTATTTGGTACATCACCTTGCAGTGGCATAGGATTAGATTTTAAGACATAAGCGTACGAGGTTCTGTTATTATTTGGCTGTGGTATCTGGACGCCGTACGTGTTTCCTTGATTAGCTGCCTGCGTTTGAGGGGGATTAAGTTTCTGTCCAACAGAACGCTTGACAATCGAATATACCGGGCACTCTATAGTTGGCAGTATGATTACCACCACAGTTGCTACATTTTTTTACATTAGGGTAAATTTTGGACTTATCGCACCGGACGGTACCATGTAATTCTCCACATACGACGCAAACAGGGGGTACATGGCAGTATGCCCTAGTATGACCAAATTCTTGGCAGTTTAAACATTTATTTTATTTTAGGGAAATCAACGTAAAACGAATTTTCACCTATCACCGAGATTAAACTTTATATAAGCTCACTTGAGTTTTGCTCTCTAAGATATATCGGGGGTGGCTTCGACGATTTTATGACATTAGGTGCTTCAGAAGATTCATCCTCCAGTATTGCAAAACGATTTTGTGAATTTATTCTATCAAAAGATTGAGCTTTAGAGGCCGAGGCTACAGCTGAAGAGGCTGGGCTGCGACCCCGTTTGAGAACTGTTATATACCTGTCCATACCAACTTTCACTTGTGGTTTTTGAAAACTTTTTACTTGTGTGTTTTCCGTTGCGTCTGTGTTTGAGCTCATGGTATCATTTCCTACTAGGATTGTCTTTGCAATGGTAACACTTGATGGTTTTGCCGTTAGGTTGTTGCTATTGTTTTCTGTTGTTATGTTTATTTCCACATTGCTTTCGCTAGCATGAATATTATTTATATTTATTATTGATTCATTGTTATTACTCATATAGAGAGTTGTTTTTGATTTTTTTCACCGTTTTTTGTTATTTTGTTGTTGACTGTGCTCTTCTTATTATGTTTTTGTAACACCAAAAGAATAAATAATTTTTTGGACAGATTATTTGTAAGTATGTATGTATGTGCGTTCATACGTATACTTTTTTTCTTGTTGTTGCAGATTTCAATTAATATTTTATTATTTTTAATAACGTTTCGCAAATTTGAATTTGGAAATGTAACTGAAATTTTCTTTTTATGTTTTATGTTATTTTAATTGCCAACTGCTTGTCAGTTTACTTCTTTATGACAACTCTGTGTTGATCTCGTTTACTACTTTATTTTTATAACCATGTCAACTTCTAGTTGAGTTCGTTTTTTATTCGGGCAAAATTGCTTTGAAAATAACAATAAGTAAGAACTTCATATTTTTACTAAAGAGTCGGCCATCTTTTTTTGTGTAAATGTCATTCGAATAATTGACTGTAAGGTGATAGTTTGTGAAAAGGGATAGAATTAAGTAAGTTATCTTCGTTTTGAAAATAAATGTGATTATAATTTACTATTCTATTAATAGATAATAAAACACCACACACACGCGCAAGCAATTCAGTGAATTGAATATCCCATAGTTTTGTTAATTTCTATCACTGTTTTATAACATTTTTTATTATTTAATTCAATTCTGCCGAATTGAAATTGCAGGAGAATTAAATATTGATGTCTAGAAAAAGTGAGCGATTGCGGGAAAGGAAAATGACTGAGATGAAGAGAATGCCACCAAAAGGAACAGTTCTGAATCGCTAGATTACCGTAGTGAAGATGAAATGACAATGGTAGAACAGCCGTCTACCGCAGAACTAAAAGAAGAAATCCTTCAACTAAAAGAATTTCTGAAGGTCATAATGGAGAAATGTTGCAGTTTATGATTGCAGCCACAAGCACAACAGACAACAGTGCCGTCTATGTTGCCTACAACAGCTACATCGTTTGCCGTAGCAGGCTGCCAGCCAACAATGCCAGTGCCGAGCACATGGATACAACAACAACAACAATTAAATTCATGTGAGTACAAAATGCCATACTCGTATTGCTTTCCAAATTAAGCACAGCAGTTTGTGCAAAATATCCCCCCTCTAAACCCAATATCGTCACAATCAACCACTTTTGTGCAAACCCCAAATGCTCAAATTTATACAAATGCCACCCCTCGAATGACTTCAGCTGTTTCGTCCAGCTACGTGCCGGCATATTTTCAAAATACTGCCATGCCTGTGCCTCAGGTTCCACAAAGCCAGGTGTACCGTGAACTCCGTAAACTTCACGACTTACCTGAATTCTCTGGTCAGTCAGAACAATGGCCTATGTTTAGCATTGCTTATAATGAGACAACAAACATTTACAATTATACTAATTTAGAAAAAGCTTTGAAAGGAGAAGCTAAAGCAAAGGTTGAAACTTTCTTGATCCACCCCAACAACGTCAGCCAGGTCATGAGTACCCTGGAGTTTCATTATGGTCGACCTCAAATTCTTATTCGAAGCCAAATTGCCAAAGTGCGTGCCTTCCCACAAATAACTGGGAGAAAAATGTATGAAATTGTTAATTTCAGTACAATGGTTTCTAATCTTACAGTGTTTTTGGAAAACGCATGTGCAATTCCTCACCTTTCAAATCCGACTTTAATTGATGAGTTGGTAAACAAACTGCCTCCATATAAGAAAGAGGAATGGGCCAAATATTCCGTCCAAAATCTTGGCCAATTTCCCACTGTCCGTCAATTCAGTACATGGCTGCACGATGTGGCTACATACGTTGCTCTTACCAATGAGCCCGATAAAGTTGATGCAACTAAAAAGGATAAAACCAATCCATCTTTTACTATAACAACAGAAAGTCGCTTCATACCGTGCCACTTTTGTCAGCAAAATCACAGGTTGTACCAGTGCAACAATTTTAAGGAATTGACAACAGCAGACAGGTGGAAATTTGTCAAAGATAACAATCTTTGTTTCTGTTGTTTACGACCCGGGCACAGTTCGAATAAATGTCAGACAAAATGCACGAAAAGTCACAACACCCTTCTGCACGAAAGTATTAAGGCTGATAATTGTGAGAATGTAAACAAAACTAGAATTAGTGGAAGCAGCAATCAATCAATTAGGGATGGGACTAGCCTGATGAATGTTGGAGGTACAAACAGTGTTGTCAATGCGATTGTTAATAAGAGCTGCAATTAGAAAACGTTATTTAAATGTTTGCCTGTTCAATTAATGGGAATTAATTGGTGGAGGTTGTAGCATTTATTGACGAAGGTTCAAAGATCTCACTTCTGGAAAATGAAGTTGCAACGCATATTGGGTTGAAAGGTTCAACAAGCAATTTGTGTCTCAGATGGATAGGAGGCCAAACAACGAATGAAGTATCGAAAAAGGTAAATTTAGAAATAAGTGGTATCGATAGCGACAGTTCGAGTTTTAGTATGAGATATGTATGGACTACTGCCAATTTACAATTGCCATCTCAGAGTTTGCATATTGAAAATTTTAGGAATAAATTCCCAGTTTTAAATGAACTAAAAATAAACGATTATTCAAATGTGAGACCAAGGTTACTTATTGGTTTGCCTCACATAAGACTTGTTCGACCAATTAATGTCGTTAATTTGGATGAAAGTTTTGCAGTACACCAAACGAATTTGGGTAGCATTTTATTTGGCTCAAACGAAGATGCAACCGAAGCGGTTGCATGTTGTATTGTTATTGACAATTTAGATAACATTAATCAGCAAATGGCAGATTATTTTGCATTGGAAAATTTTGGTGTGCAAAGTACCAAGGGTTTAATGTCGCGTAATGATGAAAGGGCAGAAGAAATATTACAGATTACTACAAAGAAAATTGGTGTTACGAAACCTCACTTCGGAAATGTGAACAAGCCCCAACTAGCTCAAGATACTGGGCGTGTCTTCTCAACCCTTCTTCACCTTTCCGGTTGCTCACAATAAAAAAAAAAAAAAATTTATTAAAAAAACTAAATCTACTTTCAAACAAAAAGAAAATATATAAACTAACCCCATCTCGAACCACAATATAAAAACTACAGGAAAATGTTTTCACTTCCTGTCACGCCGCCCTTACCCAACCTTTATCATCTAATCAGATCCTAGATGATCCCATTAGTGTACACACCAACAACTTACCCGGCCATCCAAAATCACAATCTGAAACCCTTTAAAAAGACAATTACCAAAACATATTTATAATACAATACTCAAGACATTTATTACAATATAATAATACTAAGCTAAAATAAACAAATAAAATTTAATAAAACTTAATTGATCCCTAACATATTTTTAAACAACTTAATATTAAAACACAAAAATAAAATAAATAAAATCTAAGATCAAGAAACCTATATATTATAATGATAATTAAAATTTAAGGACTAACTATTATTAGGAATTAAAAAAAACGTTAATGGAAAATATTTCCTCAAATTCCGATGTAAATACTACCCTGCAAGAGCTTTCTTTGTTTCTGAGTTCGCGGTCTTACTAAATAACCCGATAAATAGTTAATTCCTAAAAAAAATGGTTCTTAATTTTAGATTCCTAATAAACACCTAACACTAATCAAACATAAATTAACAAAACTTAAATCTAATTTGACAAAATATTATATTTTTACTTAATACTAAACAATACTAAAAAATGATAAAATTTATTTTCCAAATTTATTTACGGAAATTACTTTTTCTCTGGGTACTGCCCGTTCCATTTACGAGATTAATTAAAATCGTGTGTGGGTATGCGGCTAGACTAATTCCACCACACTTGGTATTTCATTTGGTTGTTAGCCCCGCTTTTACTTATCAGAACAATAACCCCACTTTTAATTTCCCTTTGTTTCTTTTATTTGACTTGCAATAAAATAAAATCTTCGTTACCAATTTTGGAGAACGTTTGCTCCCCGTTCTTTCTCACTGTTCCAAAATCTTTCTCCTCCAGTAATTTATCTATGAGCAATTCAAAGAAATATTTTCCTATAAATTTCCAAAATTCCTGCTGCATTTACAATGACAACAACAATTACACTTGGTGTTAACAACAGAGTAACAATTTTCTTTAACACAGACCAATATTAAGCATTTATTATTATTTTTTCTTTATATCAACTTATTGTTAATATTATTCTCCGCTCCACTGAATAAAATTTTTCCCCTCAGTCCTTCAAAATTGCATGAAACTTGTTGCTAAGCACAAAAAGACTCCATCTTTAAAAAAAGAAATCTTTTATGTTTTTTTTTTCCTAAAGATGGAATGAAAACATATAAAACACTTAGGGAAAACCCCGATGGAATACCAAGGAAATTGTTGCTATCATTTAATTAAATATTTTCAACACTCTTTTAATAATACCTCCTAAGGAGATTGAATATAACACTTTATACAGCACTGTTTTTTATCTTACCTGGATTTATCTTTTTGGAACAATGGTAATTTTACTTCTTAAAAATTTTAAAATCCCTGGTTCTCGATAACCTTCCTCAGGTAACACCCTAAAATCACACATAAGGATTCAGGACTCAAAATGTCCATTATCAAAAAAATTTTACTAACACTCACTTTATTTTAATTCACCAGAAACTTAGTAATTTCTCTGTTAGAACCTTTCCTTTTTGGTCTTCTAACTTGTTTTTTTTCCTCTAATTGTTTTAACTTTTAAAACTTTCAAATAACTTTTGCGTACACTTGCTTATTGAAACACTTATATTTTGCTAATAACCTACACAATTTAAATTCTACCTAACTTAAGGTCAGTTTTGGCTAAGCTACACTTAACGGACATAATACACGAACAAATCTATAAAAAAAAAAACAACCACAACTACAGAACTTTAACACTATATACAGCAATAATTTTCCTAAGAGGTCAATGAACGTTTCCTGTGCTTTTCAACCTTTTTATATACAAGGATAAACTCACCCCTCCTAGGAATTATGCATATAGTTAACGCCCTGTGTTAGTAGCTACCGGGTATACTACCCTAATAAGCAACTGTTATTTTCCCATCATTTTATCGTAAGATGACATAAACAAAATAAACCATACCTTTGACAACCATTTACATGCAACAAAAAACTAAAATCATTAAAATAATTTAATTAAATAAAATATAAAAAACTACAACATAAAAAAAACAACAATTAAACCGAACCACCAACGAAGAGAAATACCTAACAACCAAACCCCCGGACAACAACAACCACAAGGTGAGTAAAATCTAAGAACTAAATCACCCAATGGTTTTATTTTTTTCTTGTTTAGTTTTTTTTCCCCATAGCCCAGCATTACCGATGCCCTACATCACCACCACTTATGGCAATCCAGACCAGGCCCAATGTCAACAAAACTCTGTGGTTACAAATTTATTGCCGTAACAACAGTGTGACAGGGACTAAAATCAGCGAAAACTTCAGATAAGTATAAATCTTATTTTACACAGTTGAGTTTTTTTCCCCTAAGCAAAATTTGTTTTTACCGGCGCTCAACGTAGGCCACACCCACTTGATAAGAGTTAGCCGGGCAATTACTTTTTATAAGCTGGTGCTGAGTACATCCGGAACATCAGGGAAGTTATTCAAATTTAAAAAAATAAGAAATGGTACTTTGTGTTTATGTATTTTCAGGTACATGTTTCGGTTAAAAAAACAAAAAAAAAATAAGGACGGACAACAACACAGCAACACGGATAAATAAATTTGTTGGGTGTATATGGCCCTAATAATTACACATGGATGGACAGAGACAACTTAGTCTAATATAGCACGAAATTTCTATTGCACAGGTAAGTTAATGATAAAACTAAAATTTAAAACAAACAGAAATTACAATACTATTGCACTGGGGTTTTCTATTGCACAATTTAAATAAAATAAACTTACGTTTATTTTATATGAAGATTTTCATTGCGTTTTATATTTCTTTAACCGCGTAAAGTTGGTTAACATTTTACTTTTACAACCCCAGGGAGGTGTATCGGCTTATTGTTTAATGTCCTTAGAATGATATATACCCAACGGAGAACCAGATAAGGTTTCCAACTCGTACATATTGTTTCCCAATATTCGTACTACTCTACACTTTGTAAACTTTTTACAGAATTTAGCATTGATATTATTCTGAAAGTTGCTGAGTACAAAGTTTCTCTTATAGACTTCCTGTCCTGGCACAAACCGAATTAGTCTTGCTCTCTTATTATACCTTAAAGAGCTTTTTTCGTAGGACTTATGTAAGTTTTCCCTTATTGTCTCTCTTATTAATCGTATCCTGTCTTGGTCCTCTAAAACTATGATTTCACCATCCTCGAGGGATTTTAATTCTCGAGCTAACCTATAATCCCTACCAGAAGTGAACATGTTATGGCCAAACAAAGCCATAAAAGGTGTTATACCAATAGCAGAGTGAACTGAATTTCTCAGGGCCAATTCGATAAACGGTAGATTTAGATCCCATTCGCGGTGATCGTTTTCTAAGTAAGTCCTAATAGCTGTTAATACGCTTTGATTAACCCTTTCAGCTGCATTTGATTGCGGAGAATACACAGCGGTTTTCATATGCCTTACTTTGTAGTTCTCTGTCATTCTTAAAAATTCTTTAGAAACAAATTGTTTTCCATTGTCGGAGTGTATTATTTCGGGAACTCCGAAATTGTGAAAAACCTCCTCCACTAAGAATTTAACTACGTTAGAAGCAGTTGCCTCTTTCATGGCCTTAAGAAAGATGAATTTTGTGAACTGGTCTAAGACAATAAATATGTAGGCATTTCCACTTTTTGACCGCGGATACTTTCCTAGGAAATCAATGTAAATCTTTTGAAAAGGACGATCTGTAACCACTTCAGCTCCTATCTCAGGCATAAGTCGTATGTTTGTTGATTTACATTCTTTGCATTTAATACAACTGTTGACAAAATTTTTAACCTGAATTAACATGTTTGGCCAATAATATCTAGTTCTAAGTGAATAAAGTGTTTTTTGTATCCCACCATGAGCTTTTTCTTTTGATTCATGTGCCTCTTGAATTAACTGATGAGTAAGGCTTTCAGGTATCCACAACTTCCACTTATATTCATCCAGCACTTCCACTTCAGACGGTGCATTTGTTCTCTTGAAGACTAAGTTTCCAACGATTTTTAAATCTGGGAGTTTTTCATTATGTTTTTGAATTGTTTCTCTTAACTCTTTATACTCACTTGACTCAAATTCCGTAGTCTGAAATCCAAAAATTTCTTCTGGTGATTTGTTTAGCTCTTCAACCGATCTCGATAAAGTGTCGGCCACAATGTTATCGGCACCTTTACGATGTTCGATATCAAAATCGTAGCTTTGTAACTGAAGGGACCATCGCGCCAATCTGCCGCTTAAGTCCTTAAAGGTCATTAGCCATTTTAGGCTGACATGATCCGTGATGACTGTGAAAGGCATAAGTTCGATATATGGTCTAAATCGTCTTATGGCTAATACGGCAGCTAAACATTCCTTTTCAGTTACGCTGTAGTTCTTTTGAGCGGGATTTAATTTCATTGAGAAAAAAGCAATTGGTCTTTCGTTATTATCGTCATCCTTCTGAAAAAGGACTGCTCCAATACCATAATTAGAGGCATCACATTGGATAAAAAATCTCTTACCAAAGTTAGGGTGGGCTAAAACTGGGGCTGAGGTTAAGGCTTGTTTCAGCTCGTTAAAACTTTTAATCGCCTCGTCGGTCACTTTAAACGTTTTACCTTTCTTTATCAAATCCGTAAGTGGTGCCGAGATTTCTGAAAAGTTTTTTATGAAGCGGCGATACCAGCCCGCCGTTCCTAAGAAACTACGAACTTCTCTTACCGATTTGGGAAGGGGTATTTGTTGTATTGCGGCGATTTTTAGAGGGTCAGTGCGCATCGTTCCACCCCCAATAACAAAGCCTAAATACCTTAATTCCCTGAAACAAAACCGAGATTTGTTTAAACCGATTGTCAGATTGGCCTTTGTTAAGCATTCTGCTACTTTTTCTAAAAGTTTTATATGACTCGAGAATGTTGCCGAAATAATCAACAAATCGTCTAAGTAAACAAAGACGTTTGATTTTAACTCCTGGGGAATGACTTTATCCATAAGTCGGCAAAGTCTTTGCGGCGCATTACATAATCCGAACGGCATGACAGCATATTGATACAATGGCCGCCCCGGAATGGTAAAAGCGGTATATGCGCGCGAATTTTGCTCTAGCGGAATTTGCCAAAAAGCATATTTTAGGTCGACGCTGCTAATAAAATGGGTTTCGTCCAGTCGACTGATTATGCCTTCAATACTTTGTATGGGGTAGGCATCCTTAACGGTTCTCTCATTTAATTTCCTGGCATCGAGGCACAGTCTATTCTTTCCCGGCTTTCTTACCAGGGTACTTCGACTACTCCAGGGACTTAAACTTTCTTCAATAACTCCCAATTTAGCATATTATCTACTTCAGCATAAATCTACTCTTGGACAGCAGGCGAAACAGGGTAGTATCGATCTTTGATAGGGGTAGCTCCCTCCATTAATATAATTTCGTGTTTCTCTAAGCTGGTTTTTCCTATGCCATGCTGTTCAAAAGTTCGAAAACATTCTATCTCTCTTATTAACTCTCTTTCTTGCTCCACTCTTAATACGTGCTTATCTACTTCTTTTGTATCTAATGGAAATTTTTCGTATTATTTATTGACATCGATTTGGCTAATATTAAATATTTCAGGGGCCAGTTCAAATTCCCTAAAAAAATCTACCCCTAAGTAAGCGCTTTGCACCAAATCAGGACATAAATAAAAACGAAATTTTCGAATTATATCCCTAAATTCTACGCTCACATCGATCCGTCCTAAAATATTGTATTCCTTGCCACCTGCAGTACTTACTGATGAAAAAACCGGAACTATAGACAACCTTAATTTCTCAATTATTTCCTGAAAATTTTTCCCTAATAAGCTAATAGAAGCCCCAGAATCTAATAACCCCGTAACTATCAAACCTCCTATTTTTATGTCCGCAAATACCCTTGGGGTCCCTATCCCCATCACATTCAGGCGACATGGCGCAGCATTTGCGAACAGAGTCTTTCGCCTGTTTAACCTCCATTTTTTTTCCTTAAACCGCTTTCTAGTTTGTAAAATTTTCTCTAAATTTGTTTTCCCTGAATCATTATTAAAAATTCTCTTTCTTACTCTCTTATAATTATCTAATCTTTCCCTATATGAACTATTCCTTTTTCCCGGATTTTCTACATTATTTACTTTTTTACCTATATGCCTATTTTCATTTCCTACACGCCTAAGTAAACGAATTTGCATATTCCACGACTCAGGGTTAACTCCTTTACTGCTGTGTACTGTCTGTACCCCTATATCCCTTAGGATTCGTCGGGAGTTTGAGTAGAGCGTGACTCTCCCGTTCTCATCACACCCTTCATGTGGTTTCCCGAACACGATGGACATCTAGGTGTTATGACGCCAACTAAACCGCATCGGTAGCAAAATAGGTTCCTTTGTGCAGACGGACAGTCCATAAATGAATGTCCCGGCGCTCGACAGTGTCGTGTGTACCCTTAAGGGGTTAAACCAAATTAGATGGTTGGCAACGCTAACGTTGGAAAGAAAAGGGACAACACTAGGAGTAGTAAGGGAGATAGATATAGGTGTAAATGAAGAAGAATAAATAAATATTAAATGGTAAACAAACAAACAAACAATTAGAAGTGTAATAGCTGAAAATTGTCTATCTGAGAAACAAAAAAATAATGCCATGATCAGACATTTTGCTTGACCGAGGTCTCTTGGCCACCAAAGAGGAAAATGTCGGCCCTTTTTAATTTTCGCCCTGGACAATATAAGGTGTGGTAAGTGGTGGTATTAGCGGTTGACTTAAAAGTGGTTTAGTGAAAAAAATCGTAGACAATTTCACAAAAAGAAAAAAATAATAAAATAAACCAAAAGGTTTTAAATAAATACTATTTTATTGAAAAGTGAATAGTACAAATATATATAAGAATTTTCAAATAAAATCGTAAAGATTCAAAACTTAAAGCTACAATTTTAAATATGCTTAAATGTGCAACTTCAAAAAAAAAACTTAAGACTAAAAGATTTTAAACCAAAAATTCATATTGAAAACAAGAATTTGTCTAATTCAACACCGTAAAGCTAAAATTTTAAAGAAACAATTTATAAAATTTAAAAACAATTTATAAAATTTAGAAACAATTTATAAAACTTAAAAACAATTTATAAAGTTTAAAAACAAATACATTTTAGAAACATTTTTAAAATCTTAAACTCTTAAAAATAAAAAAAAAACCGAGCCACACAACAAAGCCACCACATCCTCGCTGCCACATCCATCGTGGGAACTATCACCATTGCATCAGCACCACATCACCCTTTCCAAGGTCAGGTATTCTGCCAATTCGTTTGACATAGACAAATACGACGGACAACTAAAACGGACGAAATATAAATTTTATATATATATGTTTTTTTTGTGTATAGGGAAACCAAGATCTTTTTATTTACCTCTCGAGTCAGTCCCTGGTTGAGTATTTGCCCAGGTGCGCGTAATATTAGGGGTTGAGCTCAGGCCTGTCAGTCATCGTAGGGTTAGTTTGCCCAGGGGTAAAGCCTGTTTTCCCTAACTTAGAAAAATAGGAAAAAAAAGTCATATATATATGTTGATTGTTGGTTTTTTTTAAGCAAAGAGACACTTACCCAGAACAGAAATTTAGTAGGACACGTAACGGACGGACGGCAGTTCCTGTCATCCGCAATCGCCCAGAGGACAGCTGGAAAAGAAATATTAAAATGAAATAGAAATTTCAACCCTTAATTATTTTTTTTTATTTAAAACTTGTTTTTTTGCAATTAATATTTTATTTATTTGATTTTGTTTTTTTTTATTAAAACGCAATAATTGCTTCAAATACTTTTTTCCTTTTTATTTTTTTAATTAAATAATGTATAAAAATTAGAATTTTTAATAAAACTTTTTTTTATAATTTTTATAATGAATGTTAAAACGAAATTCTGAATCTTTTTATTTAAAATAATGAGTAGATAAACTCATAGGGGAATAACAATAGGAGGGTGAGGGGATAAAAGGAGCGAGGGAGATTTTGGGATGATCAAAAATATTTTTTTTACAGATCATCACGGTGAAGTCCGAATGGATTTTATGTGGGAGGGCCATAATTGGTATAACACCTGCCAATTACACTCCTAGAGGTAACGGTGTAGAAAACGGGTGAGTACATGGTGCAAAGTTTTTATTACATAGTTGTTATGGTTCATTTCGGGTTCTCTTTCTTTTTTGTTATATAATATTCCTATCGTTCGTTCAATCGGCTGGCATGGTTTTTTTTGTGTAGTAGCCATTGGCATCGATTGGTTGGCAAGAACCACCCCAAAACGGCGAGCCCTAGCCGGGCTTACGCCAGCATGCCAGCGCCGCCAACAATCTGGCCACATCTGACCTTAGGGTTTTCTGTTGTTTTTTTTCCACAAAACACCAGCTACTACTGCTACAAAAATGGCCCAACGTGGGGCCCGAAATGAACCAACCCGTTGTTTTCTTTTCTGCGGTAGCAGACTCATTGCTTACAGCTCGTGTAGGTCCCGTTTGAGTAGTCCAAGAGTCCTCAACGCGTAGTGACACTAAGTTAAGGGCAATGTTGCCTATTTAGGAGAAAGGGAAATTTCTTTTAAAATTCAAAATAATAGTCTTTTTTTTCAATTAACTTACCATGGACTGTACGTCCCGAAGGATCTGGCCATGTAGCTTCTTTCGCGTTTGCGATAACAGAACAGGGTTTGTTTTTTGTAAGAAGGAAAAGTAATCGTTGATGACTGTTTTCAAAGTAGACTGGTTTCATTTTGGTAACTAGCGATATCATGTAATTTTATAGCTGCTTTCGAAACACGATTTAGGGATTCCATCCAAAATTTTAATCCATAATCACATTTTATTTTCATCATTATACTTTTTTCTCAAGTTTTTGCACCCGTGTACAAAATGCTTATGCTTAGGTTCACCTGAAAATTACAAAAAGAAATTTTTATTTTTGCACCGAATGTTTTAGCTAAGGTTAAAACTTACCTATGGAGTTTATAATTTTACCTCGTTTTTTTTACCTGTCACCTGAAAAGCCTATTGACACCCAAAATATACCTTTTTGTTAGTTGGTCTATATAGTTTTTTAATTTTCAGTAAAATGAATAAATTTTTTTTTACTTACATATATTTTTTTTGTTTTTGATTTTCAATAAAATTAATAAATTTTTTTTTACGCAACACGTAGCCCACCAAAATAAATTCGTTTATAGTTAAATGAATTAATTTAGCAATACGAAATAGAACAAACGTTGAATTTTTTTTACCTTTCGAAAGTTTTGTTAACCATTTGGAAGCAAAGGTGTAGTGTTAGAAGTGGCAGGATCGCCATGTAGTGTATGTGGGGTGGCGGGATCGCTATTTAGGGTTTTGTGTTGTGTTGTGAGCGTGTTTTTCTAATGTGTATTGGTCCCTATAGCCCTTATTTTTGTTTAAATAGCTGTTAGGGTACCAGCTGATTTGTAAGGCGTTCAAATTAACTGCCGAATTTGGATGAGTCTTTAAATTAAAACCAGGCAAGTTATTGCCGAATTAAGTTATTAATTTTAAGTCTAATTTATTTTCAATTTACTGGTGCTTATATACTATACATGAGATTTTAACTTAACCGTTCTAACTTAGTTTAATTATTTACATTTCTCTATTTGTCTTTGTCGGTCATATGGAGATATCAATAGATTGTATCAATAACAAGCCCTCATGACCAGTCTCGCCAATCGGAATGTTGGACGTTGGAATGCACTCAATTTACACTCAATTTTAATGTCATTCACTTACATTCCGATTGTCGTCATTTGTTTATACCGTTATTTGATATTTAAAATACCCTACTCTATATAAGTTGGTAAGTGTTGGTTTTAGAGTAGTTTAAGGGTATGCGGTGGCGACTTATGAGGTACACTACACCCTCACCGCTAAGAGAAAAATTAGGGGATTGATTTTTCTTGATATATTCATAATACCGACAATGTTTATAAAATAGTTCTTAGTTTCTATTTACATATATTATAATTTTACAAAGTAGTTCTTATATAGTATTTAATATTTTAATAGTTTTATAATTTGTATTTACATGAGTTATAGTTTTTAAAGTAGTTCTTAATGTAATTAATATTTAATTTATAATTATTTAATTATTTAAAAATAGTAGTAAAAATAGTATTCTTATAGTACTTAATTATTGTCTCTTAGGCCTATATATGGTTTTAGTTGATTGTTATGGAATTCTTTTTCAATTCCGTGGTTGTCTATTATAGTATTTACACCGTTATTTCTAATTATTCTATATGGGCCTTTGTACGGGCTTTGATTCTTTTTCCTATTCTCTACTTTTATTAAAATTAAATCTCCTATTTTTAGATTTAAACTACTGCTATATCTATTTTCCATGTTTCTTTTTTCTTTTATTTTATCTGTGAAATCTTTAGCTCTAATCAAAGAATATTTTAATCTTTGTTTCAGCTCTTTTGCATAGTCATCATAATTGTATATTTTGTTATTATCAGTTTCATAAAATTCTGATGGTAGGCATGGCAATCTACCATATACCAATTCAAATGGTGTGTAACCAGTGTCTATGTGTGGAGCCGTGTTGTAGGCAAAAGTAAAATAGTTTATCCACTTATCCCATTCGTAATCATTTGCTGTTGTCAGCAAGAATTCATTGAGAACCCTGTGATTTCTTTCTACCGCACCCATTGTTTCATGGTGGTAAGGGGTTGAAAATGTTTGTTTGATATCGAGTAGTGAACATATGTTATGCATGAGTTCGTTTTTGAATTCTGTCCCGTTGTCTGATTTGAGCACTTTAAATTTACCGAATTTTAAAATTAATTGTTCTACTATTGTTTTGGCAGTTGTAAGTGCGTCTTTTGTTGACATTGGGTGAGCAATAATGAATTTTGTTAGCTCGCATTGCATTGTCAATATGTATCGGTATCCGTTTGAAATACGAAGAGGTCCTACAGTGTCAATTGATATTGTTTCAAAACTGTTGCTCGGTGTGTCCGTTATTGTAAGTGGTTCTTTAATGTGTTTGGTTTGTTTGTTTATAGTACACTTGTCACAGTATTTTACGAATTGCTTTACCATCTTATTCATGTTTTTCCAAATGTATCGCTGTTTTAATTTAATAATTGTTTTTCTTATTCCTAAGTGGCCTGCGTGTGTGGCATTGTGGAATTCATCGATGAGTTTATATTTCAGTATGTCATCTGTTATTCTTGTTGGGGCATTGTAAATTAATATTTTTAGTTGAGGACTTTTGTTGTTTATTCTTATCTTTGTATAGGCTTTTTTAAAATCTTTCATTGTATAGACTTTAAATATTTTATCATTCTTTGCTAGCGCTAATTCTTTTATATTTTCTTTATTCATTTTAGATATCAGTTTCCTCAGAATCGAATCTAGTTTCGCTGAGTTATCGCTGAATCTTGTATGCATACTATTTTGTATATTCTTGGCATGTAACTTCTTCATAACCGAATCTTGTTTCGATGAATTATCGTTACATCCTTTATTTGTATTATTATTTTGGGTACGTGATTTCTTCATAATCGAATCTTGTTTCGATGAATTATCATCACGTCCTATAGCACAATGTTATCTTTTACATATATATCTATATTCTCTATATTCTCAATACTATCAAATTGCAATTTCTTCATTTCTTTAATATCATTTATGGATGTGCATTCCCATATTAGAAGTTGATCAGACTCCTGAGAGATGCATTTTTCCACATTATTTCTATTCGCGTTGCTTCTAACCGGATTATTTCTATACGCGCGCGCTTTATTCATATCTATTTCTTCATTTGCCTCATTATTTGTAACTTTATTTGCCTCTTTTTCATTTCTCTTTGTCATTGCCCTCGTAGTTATTAGTATTCTTTTTTCTTTCTCATCATTTTCTAACGGTATCATTTGTTTTAGTACGTCTGAGTTTATTTCTATCCTTGATAATGCGTCCGCATTAGTGTTAATTTTTCCTTTTTTATAAACTATCGTAAAGTCATAATCGCTTAAATCTAGTCTAATTCTTGTCATTTTTGATGAAGGATTCTTATGTGAAAATAGTGATATCAATGGTCTATGGTCTGTTACCACTATGAATTTTTGACCGTATAAGTATGGTTTGAAGAAATTTATTCCCCAGTGAATTGCGAGCAATTCTTTTTCAATAATGGGTTTGTTCATATCATGCTTTTGAAGTGATTTACTTGCGTAAGAAATAGGTAAATCTTTCACCTTGTGATAAGACTGCTCCTAAGGCGTAGTTTGAGGCGTCAGTCGTCAAAATAAAAGGTTTGTCAAAATCTGGGTACTGTAAAATTGGTGGGTTCGTTAATTTTTCTTTTAGAGTGTCAAAAGCGTTTTGGCATTCATTTGTCCATAAGAATTTTACTGATTTTCTCAATAGCATATTTAAATGTTTTGCAATGTCCGCAAAATTCGGTATGAATTTTCTATAATAGTTGCAGAATGCAACGAAACGTCTAACTTCGTCTGCGTTTTTTGGGAGTTGGGTAATTTTTAATAACTTCATATTTAGCTGGATCTGTTTTCACACCGTCCTTTGTTATTAAATGTCCTAAATAAACTACTTCTGGTCTTAAAAAACAACATTTCTTTGAATTCAGTTTTAAATTGTATCGCAGAAGTCTATCCAAAACTTTCACAAGATTTTCATTGTGATGGTTCAAACTACATCCATAAACAATTATGTCATCGACATAAAGAAAAGCTTCTGAATCATGTCCCGAAAGTGCTATCGTAAGCATTCTCTGAAAACTGTTTGATGAAATTTTAAGTCCAAATGGTAGTCTTTTAAATTGGTAGTGTCCCTGTTGTGTAGAGAAAGCTGTAAGTGGTCTTGAGTCCTTGTCCAATTGTATTTGGTGAAATGAGCTAGTCATGTCAAGAGTCGAAAACCATTTAGCTCTTCCTAGTTTATCCAAAATATCCTCTAATCTAGTTAGTGGAAATTTGTCATTAACTATTTTGTCATTTAACTTTCTAAAGTCTACTACAAGTCTCCATTTTCGTTTGTCTTCCGTATTCTTTTTGGGTACCAAAAGAAGTGGAGCATTGTAGGGGCTAATTGATGGTTCTATTATATCGTCATGTAACATTTTATGTACTTGTTCATTTATTATGTCCTTGTGTGAGTGGGGTAGTCTGTAGTTTTTTATGTACACCGGAGTGTTATTTGAGGTCGTAATGTTTTGTTTATAAAAATTGTTTACAGTCAATTTCTCATTCTCTAAATGAAATACATTTTGATATTTTTTGAATATGTTTATTAATTCTGATTTTGCATATTCATCAGTTTCATTTAATTGCAAGTCATTTAGAATTTGTTGAAAACGTTCGTCATTGTTTATATTTGTGTAACTTAATACGTCATAATTTTTAAGTGGGTCAGTATGTAGTTTAATGCCCTGTAAAATTTGTGTCTCATTTGTTGTGTTTAAAATTTTGACGTGTGTCATTCCGTTTTTTGGTGCTATTGAATTACTTAAAAAAATACCGCTTTTTAATTCATTATTAAGTATTACACAATCTTCAGTAAGGTTTAATTTCAATGGTTGTATTATTTCCGTTCGGGGGGGTATGGTAATTTTTAATGTGTCAAATGCTTTTGATTGCATGGGCAAAATTATGGTTTTATTGTTGGTAAAGAAAGAAATTGTGAATGTCTCATAATCTATTTTACATAAATATTCTCTTAAAAAGTCTCTTCCTATTATGCCGTCTGTCTCTATTGGAAAATTGTCATCTACTAGATGGAATTTGTATTTGCATGTTTGGTCTGCTAGTGAAAGTTCAAGTTCACTTGTCCCCAATGAATATATTTCTTCTTTAGTGATGCCTGTTAATTTGCATCTGTTTTCTATACTTAGTGGTTCATCATCAAAAATTGTTTTATTGCGACATAGTGATATGTCGGCTCCAGTGTCGACAAGAAACGTTAATTCTTTACTTTTGTATTTAGCGATTATGTAGTTTGTGTTTTTATTAGAAACTTTAAATACCTTTAATTTTGGCTGTCCGGAATATCCCTGTATTCCGAGCCTTCCTCGTTTCCCTCGTCTTGTACTACATGTATATTTCTTCTATTGTTATTATTTCCGTAGTTGTTGTTGGTTCTATTGGAATTATTATTTCTATTATTATTGTTGTCATTCCTGTAGTCTCTATTACGGTTGTAACTGTTGTTTGAGTTATTGCTATTTCTAGCGTAGTTGTCAAAGTTCCTGTTATTTCTGTTACTGTTTGAGATATTGTTTCTACTGTTTGGGAAATTGTTGTTATTCCTAGTGTAGTTGTCAAAATTTCTGTCGTTTCTATTATTGTTTAAATTGTATATATTATTATTTCTATTGTTTGGGAAACTATGGTTCCTATTCTGATGGAAATTATTATTGCTATTTCTGTTGTCATTATTATTACGCTGTTGTTTTTGTATGTACAGCATCGAGTTAGTAGTCAGTTTATTTTCATTTTCTAGTTCTAGTGCAAGTTCAACTGCGTCTTGCAAGGTCTTCGGACGAGCTGCAAAAATGGCCGTCTTTAAATTGTCATTTATACCTCTTTTAAAAGTATCTAGAGAAAGCTTTGAGTTTAATTTGATTATAACATTTTTCTCTGCTTCTGTGGCGTCATTACCAAGTTCTTCTATTCCTAACTTGTTCAGGTTGTCTATTGTAGTCATTATTCTTTCTCTGAATGTATTAACAGACATTTTCCCTTGGTAAATAGTGCTTAATTTTGATTGTAATTCTGGAATATGCACTCGGACCATAAACTAACGCTCCTGGCAGGATCGCCATGTAGTGTTAGAAGTGGCAGGATCGCCATGTAGTGTATGTGGGGTGGCAGGATCGCTATGTAGGGTTTTGTGTTGTGGTGTGAGCGTGTTTTTCTAATGTGTATTGGTCCCTATAGCCCTTATTTTTGTTTAAATAGCTGTTAGGGTACCAGCTGATTTGTAAGGCGTTCAAAGGAACTGCCGAATTTGGATGAGTCTTTAAATTAAAACCAGGCAAGTTATTGCCGAATTAAGTTATTAATTTTAAGTCTAATTTATTTTCAATTTACTGGTGCTTATATACTATACATGAGATTTTAACTTAACCGTTCTAACTTAGTTTAATTATTTACATTTCTCTATTTGTCTTTGCGGGTCATATGGAGATATCAATAGATTGTATCAATAACAAGCCCTCATGACCAGTCTCGCCAATCGGAATGTTGGACGTTGGAATGCACTCAATTTACACTCAATTTTAATGTCATTCACTTACATTCCGATTGTCGTCATTTGTTTATACCGTTATTTGATATTTAAAATACCCTACTCTATATAAGTTGGTAAGTGTTGGTTTTAGAGTAGTTTAAGGGTATGCGGTGGCGACTTATGAGGTACACTACAAAGGTTTTAAGGTATTAAAATTATTTTCTAATGGTTTTAACGCGTTCGAGCCGCAATCGTATAGTTTTAGAAAATTTAAATTTTGAAACAAATCTTAGTATGGAGAACGTACCGCGATCTGTAGTGGAAACAAGTGTCTCTACCGCGGGACCAGTTTTCACCGCAGCCGTAACTTCAACCGTCACTACCACCAGCTCAGCAATAACTCCCGCTGTGCAACAGTTTATGTCGTTGGCACATGATTGCTCCGGCTTGTCCAATGAGTCCCATGTGACCAACAGCACAATAATTTCGCCAGAGTACAGCAGCCTCACTGCCAGGAATGTGCAGCAAGAATTCCGCCAGAGCATAGCAGCTGCTCAAACCATCCATCCGACGGAAGATAATATAAATATGGGCGGTGATAGAGTGCGTCAAATCCAGGAGGAATTCTCGAGGAAAATTCAATTGATGCAAGCCCAAATGCAACAAGAGATGGCGCGAGCCGTTAGTCGTTTTTCTGCCAGCCAAGTCAATCCTACAGGATTTACGGGGGCTGTGCCGCAACAGAACGTGGCAGGTTTAAATGCAGTGCCCCACTTCTCAGAGATGCAACCACCTAGGGCACAGCAAAATTCGTTTTTAAACCATGTGCAGCAACCTCAACCGCAGAGCAATGTGCCTCAACAGAATATACCTCAGCTTTGTAGTCATTACCGGACACCAGCGTATGCTGCTAGCGTGCCACAGCGCAACTTCGTTCCACAGGCAGCACCTGTTTTTACAGCTCACCCTCAAGCACCTTCGTGTGTGGTCCATTCGTCTCCAGCACCAAGTATGCCGCCAGATTATGGTTATGCGTCCCAGCGTAAAGTCGATTTGTCGAAATGGGGCATTAAATTTGACGGTACCGCTAAGTCGATGAGTGCAGAAGATTTTATTTTTAGAGTCGATGTCTTAAGGCAAGACTATAGCTACTCGTTTAATGATATCCGCCGCAGTTTTCACCTACTGTTAGAAGGTCAAGCCTTAGACTGGTACTGGAACGTGCGCAAATTGGTACCCATCCAGACCTGGGAGGATCTAGAGCGAGAGTTTTTAACGCAGTACAGGCGCTACGAGAGCGAATTTCAGCTGCAAAAGAAAATAATGGATCGTAGGCAATTGCCGCAAGAATCTTTCGAAGATTTTTACAACGCCATTATAAAACTGAGGAATCAGCAAAGGTCGCCGTATTCTGAAAGAGACCTAATTGAAATCATGAGGTCCAACTTGAAACCGTCACTCTCGCAGCTGTTATTTTCGCTAAAAATATATGGCTTAAACGAGTTCTGTCAACAGGCAAAAAGGGCAGAAAATTTATTTTCAAGCCATAGACAGCCGTTCCCAACGCTTCCCTACGCAACGCAACGAGTGCACGAATTGGCCTTTGAGGAAGAAGAAGCACCTGTGTTGAGCCCAGAAATTGAGGCCTTGAGTGCGAGTAGCCGTTTTACCTGCTGGAATTGTAAGCAGGTCGGACACAGCTTTATGGATTGTCCGTCGCCAACACGTAGAATCTTCTGCTTTAGGTGTGGTCGTGATAATGTCGTTACTCCCAAGTGCCCGAAATGCCAGGGAAACTTGCCGTTGAACCAGTCTCACGCTGGGGAGACTCATTCAACTCAAACATAGACTCAGCTGACGATTTGCCTGACAACACCGAACAGAAAGGGCCAACAAAAATTTTAGTTAACACCGAAAGGGGTGAAGTACCGGTTGAAATACCAAAAATTAGGCCTTTAAAACCACTTCACCAGAGAGTCAAGGAGTACAAGGAGGCGAAAATTAGAATTTTTGGTCAGGTATCGGAAAGAATTCGAAAGGCTAGGGAGAGGTATAGGATAAGGAAAAGAATTAGAAGGGAAATCATGGCTTCGACACTGTACGAAGGGGATGATACTAGGTATTATGTTAAAATTAAAATAGGCGAAAGTGAGGTGGAAGGATTGCTTGACAGTGGAGCAACGGTAACGTGCTTAGGCAAGGGTTGCATGGAATTCGTCCAGGGGGCGGGGTTGTCTGTTAGCAATTTTTATTCTTTTATCAAAACGGCTGATGGCAGCCCGCATAAAATCGTAGGCCGTGTTAAAATTAAAATAAGTTTTAATAAAATGAATGAGGACATTACGTTCTACTTAGTCCCTACGTTAAATAGACCACTTTTCCTGGGGGTAGATTTCATGAGAAAATTTAATTTGATAGCTGATGTCAGTAGTCTGACTACAAATGGCGTCAGTTTGTGCACTGAGTCCGAGGGGGCAGATGATAGGGTAAAAACTCATACTTTAACACCGGGGCAGCAGGTTTCGTTGGACAGAATAGTAGCAGGGTTTCCTTGCTATACTAAGCGCGGTCTTGGCCACACCCACCTTGAAGTCCACATGATAGATACCCGCGACGCAACTCCGGTGAAGGATAGGCACTACCCGGTCTCGCCAGCTGTGCAAAAGTTAATGTACGCAGAGCTTGATAGGATGCTTGACCTTGGAGTCATTGAGCAAAGCGAGAGTCCTTGGAGCCACCCGGTTACTCTCGTCCGTAAGGGCGAGAAGAATCGGTTGTGCCTGGATGCTCGTAAGCTCAATGCCCTCACGGTCAAGGACGCCTATCCTCTGCCGCACATTGAAGGTTTGCTCAGCCGGCTAGGAGACACGTATTTTATTTCCAGCGTGGATTTAAAAGACGCATTCTGGCAGATACCCTTAGAAGCCTCCAGTAGAGAAAAGACTGCCTTCACGGTGCCTGGAAGACCACTTAACCATTTTACGGTAATGCCTTTTGGGTTGTGTAATGCAGCCCAAAGACTTTGCCGTTTAATGGATAAAGTGATCCCTAGTGCACTTCGCGATAGTCTTTGTCTATCTGGATGACCTTCTAATAGTATCGCCAGATTTTGAAACTCACCTGGAGTTGCTGAAACGGGTATCTGATTGTCTGGATTCGGCGGGTTTGACCATTAACGTCGCCAAGTCAAAGTTCTGTTTCAGGGAGCTAAGGTACCTGGGGTATATAGTGGGAGGGGGAAAATTAAAGCCTGATCCGGAAAAAGTGAAAACTATTTTAAAATACACTTACCCGAAAACCGCTAGACAGGTTCGTAGCTTTATGGGAGCCACTGGCTGGTACCGGCGCTTCATTCCCGACTACGCCACGGTATCTACGCCAATATTTAATACCCTTAAGAAGGGAAAATTGTTTAGTTTTCCCGATGACGCTAAAAATGCCTTTGACAAATTAAAAATTGCCCTTACGACAAGTCCAGTCTTAGTTCATCCGGATTTTCAAAAGCACTTTTATGTGCAGTGTGATGCCTCTGACATAGGGGTGGGAGCCGTTTTGTTCCAAAAAGATGAGTCTGATGGGGAACACCCTATTGCATTTTTCTCCCACAAGTTAACGCCGGCGCAAAAGAATTACTCAGTAACGGAGAGGGAATGTTTGGCTGTAGTATTAGCAGTAAAGAAGTTCAGGCCTTATATTGAACTTATGCCATTTTCGGTCATTACTGACCATAGTAGCTTAAAGTGGCTGATGTCTCACAAAGACCTCAGTGGCCGACTCGCCCGGTGGAGCTTACATCTCCAATCGTTTTCGTTCGCCATAGAGCACAGGCCTGGTTCAAAAAATGTAGTACCGGACACCCTATCTCGTTACAATATGGAAGAAGTATCTGCAAATTTAAGCAATTTTATTGATATGGATTCAGAACATTTTAAAGGACAATATTACCTGGATTTAATCGCCCATGCCAACGAAAATGCTGATCAGCTACCAGATGTAAAAGTCGTCGATAATTTCGTTTATAAGCGAACGGTACCGTATGATGGTAACGCCCTTAATGAGGACTTTTCGTGGAAACTGTGGATTCCGTTAGGTATGACAACAACAGTAATAGAAAATTGCCATAGTCCACCACAGTCAGCACACGGAGGTTTTGGTAAGACGCTAAGTAGAATTAGGGAGTATTTCTATTGGCCGAATCAGAATTCACATGTTCGTTCTTTCGTAGCCAATTGTCAAGTTTGTAAAGAATCAAAGCCTGCTAATAGAACCTTAAGGCCACCGATGGGCGCAGAGTCGCAAACTGAACGCCCATTTCAAAGAATATTTGTGGACTTTTTGGGACCATACCCGCGTTCGAAAAATGGCAATAGCTTTATATTTATAGTATTAGACCACTTAACAAAATTTGTGTTTTTAAAAGCCATGTCTAAAGCGAACTCTAGAAACGTAATAAAATTTTTAATTTCCGAAATTTTTCATAAGTTTGGCACGCCCGAGACCATTGTGTCGGACAATGGGAAGCAGTTTATTTGTAAAGAATTCCAGGAGATGTTGAAAAACTTTGGAATTATTCACATGAAAACTGCGACCCACTCACCACAAGCAAACGCTTCAGAGCGTGTAAACCAAACTATATTGGCCGCTATAAGATCTTATTTGCAAAATGACCATACCGAATGGGACAAATACTTGTCTGAAATTGAGTTTTCAATACGTTCGTCTGTCCAAACGTCGATTGGTGTGACACCATATTTTGCCCTTTTCGGCATGAATATGATTTCACATGGGAGCATATACAAATTAGCAAAAGAATTACAGAACCTAGGTGATCCCGAAATGAACGTCATACCAAAGCCAGTTAAAATCGATTTAATACGAAAACAAATAAGAGAAAAACTTCATAAGGCCTATTTGCGGAATGAAAAGAGCTACAATACGCGCTGTCGCCAGGTAAAATTTATACCGGGACAAGAAGTTTATCGACGCAATTTTCAACAAAGCGATTTTAAGAATAATTTTAACACGAAACTGGCCGGGAAATTTATAAAATGCAGAATTGTCCGTCCTGTGGGCAATAGTCTATATGAGGTAGAAGACCTTCAGGGGAAAGTGTTAGGCGTATTTCACGCCAAAGATTTAAAACAGTAGTTTTAAATTCTTTGGTGGTTCTAGTCCTAACAATTTCACCCACAAACCAAGCTTCCAAAGAGTTAAATAAAAAGGAAAGTTTTCTAATTTTTTTTTTTGGTTTATAGAAATATTATTTATTGGTTTAATTACTTCTACATAAATAAATAATACTAATAAATATTATAAACTGCAAGCTAAACTATACTTCTGTAAAATAATTATCTCAATTAAATTTTATCAGATGTTTATGGCACGTTTATACCTATTTAGGACGTTTTTTTATTTTTTTATTTTTTTTGATACTTTTTTTTGGACCAGGCTGATGATGCCCTTATAGTGAGGAAACAGATAAAGTGTCTTAGTTTGCCTT
Source organism: Pollenia amentaria (assembly GCA_943735925.1). Taxonomy (NCBI): domain Eukaryota; kingdom Metazoa; phylum Arthropoda; class Insecta; order Diptera; family Polleniidae; genus Pollenia; species Pollenia amentaria. Next base: position 122,892,492 of record OX031006.1, on the reverse strand, counting down.
TGTTCACAAGTTTTATTTTTCATTTGTGTGTCACTATTTTTGCTCAACCATAACGCCAACGTTTATAAGCTGGTTACATTTTGTAACCGTTACCAATCTATTAGTGCCTTTCCGTTTAAACGTTCTGGGGAGCTATGCCATTAAGAACTAGGAAAGGTTAGTCACTTAGAATGGCAACGTTCTTCTGATTCCGGTCTTACAGCAAGTTGAGCCAAAAATTTAGTGAACTTTAGAGAACAGTTTTTCGCTCGGAAATACTGTAATTGTTTGTCATCAACTTGTTGAAGGCAATTAAAGTTTAACTTTTTCTGTAACTTGGCAGTATAAGGACATAGTCATCCATAGTAAACTTTAACTGCCATATTCATAAAGACATATTTTAGGCTTATTGCAGGTTGATGAAACGAATTTTCTATGAAAGTTTGTTTAATAAACCTTTTATTAATCAAAAATATTTTTTTTATGAATATGGGTTTAAAACACGAAAGATTTTTTTTTTGTTATTATATCGGAATGAATTTTAATTTGCCGTAAATATTTTTTTTTTTGGTCTTTAATAAACCTACTTGTAAACACTTGCATTTATATATATATATATATAAAAAAAAAGTTAGACTAATGTATAAATAAATATTAGTGTAGGAAATAAAATTGAGTAGGACTCACCGAAAATTTACTTGGCATGTGCCGGAAACTTCCTGTTTTCTTCCCGATCTATTGTACCCATATATCCTGAAGTAGAAGAATCTGTGGAAAAGGAAGAAAAAGTTAAAGATCTGGTAGATGCGTTAATTGAAAGAAAAATATTCTAAAAAGGTGTTATGAAGTAAACATTTTTTTTTTTAGGCCAACCTTTTTAGAGAATTTTAACTTCTAACCTAGTATATAAATATATTTTAATTTTAATATTTTTTTTGTTGGTTTTGCTTTTTGAAATACAAGGGGTACTTCTCGCCGAAGCCTGTAGCTTCGGTGGTTTTAGTCCTTGTTTTCCATTTGAATTCAAATTTGCAAAAATAAATATGTTTTTGAAGTCATCAATTTGACGTTTAATTTTTATACATATTTTTTTGGTTTTTTTTTGCTTTTATGAATAAAGTTTTCTTACCTGCGACTGGTCTGCAGTTTTCAGGAAGTTTTCACCTAGGGGCCTTGAATTCCGTATCTAAACCTAGGGAGGAAGAGAAAATATGAGTTAGAATTGTTTATTTATTTATTTATATAAAAAAAAAAAAAGAAAAAGCTAAATTGTTCGTATCCAGTATAATATGGGTACATAAATGAATTTGTTTTTAAAAAAATTTCATTTGTATTTTATCACTTATCACGTTTTTTATTTCCGCCTATTTTATACCGACTTTATTGCACGCTAATTTTTTTTTTGATTCACTTCACTTTTTGATTATAAATGTCACTACCATGATTTGGTCACAACACTTTTGTTCGCCACTGTAATTTATTTTTTTTAGTTCACCTTTCATGCAAAGGAGTCAATATTTTTTTTTATTATTTATTAAAATTTTTAAATTTTGATTTATTTTAATTTACTCACTATTTATAAATTACACACTTTTTATCACTATTCTGCGTAACTCCGTTTTTGTTACCCGTCGCAGAAAGCACTTTTTTCAATCGCTGTCGCCTGCATTGTAACCTATAGTTAAATGAAATTTTATTGAGATTTTTGTTAATTTATTATATTATTTTGTACATACTTACTTACCTTTTTTTGTATGCACCTCGTCGTTATTCCGCTGCAGCAACCATAATTTCCTGTAAATAAAAGAAAAATTTTAATAATAAAATACAAATAAATAATTATAACATATGAGTATGTCATAGTAACTTACCTTGTGGTTTTTGCCTCCATTAAAATTTTTGTAAAACAGCACGAGTACTATTTCTCGTATTTTGCTGTCTCCTTTTCGTCAATGAAACAGTGTTGCCATAGTGGCCAAATATTTACAATCCACACAGGGTGATGTTAATGAATGAAAATTGATAAGTGTTGCCACACCATATTTTTTTTTTTGAGAAATCCCCAAAATCCCAGAGAACAAAAACGTCATCTGGAGTTACTAAAAATTAAAGAAAAACATTTCCCTCCCATTCTGCATCCACTGATGAACTGTAGAATGGTTGGGTTTGTCGTGCGTACCCTTAAGGGGTTAAACCAAATTAGATGGTTGGCAACGCTAACGTTGGAAAGAAAAGGGACAACACTAGGAGTAGTAAGGGAGATAGATATAGGTGTAAATGAAGAAGAATAAATAAATATTAAAAGGTAAACAAACAAACAAACAATTAGAAGTGTAATAGCTGAAAATTGTCTATCTGAGAAACAAAAAAATAATGCCATGATCAGACATTTTGCTTGACCAAGGTCTCTTGGCCACCAAAGAGGAAAATGTCGGCCCTTTTTAATTTTCGCCCTGGACAATATAAGGTGTGGTAAGTGGTGGTATTAGCGGTTGACTTAAAAGTGGTTTAGTGAAAAAAATCGTAGACAATTTCACAAAAAGAAAAAAATAATAAAATAAACCAAAAGGTTTTAAATAAATACTATTTTATTGAAAAGTGAATAGTGCAAATATATATAAGAATTTTCAAATAAAATCGTAAAGATTCAAAACTTAAAGCTACAATTTTAAATATGCTTAAATGTGCAACTTCAAAAAAAAACTTAAGACTAAAAGATTTTAAACTAAAAATTGATATTGATAACAAGAATTTGTGTAATTCAACACCGTAAAGCTAAAATTTTAAAGAAACAATTTATAAAATTTAAAAACAATAATTAGTATTGTGGTTATTTTGTTGAACTATTCATGGTTTTTAATCCAAATTTTTACTATTCTTAATTAGGCTTAAGTTCATTAAATTTAATTTTCATTAAATTATTTTTATGAAGAAAGGAATTTTACAACATGGAAAATTAATTAAAATTGTTATTGATAATTTTCATTCTTGACTGACCTGGGATTCGAAGCCAGGCTGGCTGGCGTGTGATTCGAACCCAGGCGGCTGGTTACCCTGACATGTTTCGACCTCAACCACTAGGTCTCCTCAGAGGGATTTGCCGTCTTACACTCGCAGCCATCGATGACTGCTGACGTCAGTAGTCAAACATCAATCCTTAAACCAAATTGTATTTTAACCTTTGGTAGATCGAAATTTGCTTTTTGAATGATTATCCATTTTTAATTGATCTCACATGTTTTCCTTACTTCTGTTTTTTCGTACTTTTGTCAAGAATTCTTCTTGAAGTCCAAAGTACATTTTTTGTTTATCATGTTTTTGTCTTTCTTTTTTCTTGTTGACATTTTTCAGCACAATTTGAAGGACAAATGAACACATAGAGCTTGTGCCTTAGCTTTAACAATAATTAGTATTGTGGTTATTTTGCTGAACTATTCATGGTTTTTAATCCAAATTTTTACTATTCTTAATTAGGCTTAAGTTCATTAAATTTAATTTTCATTAAATTATTTTTATGAAGAAAGGAATTTTAAAACATGGAAAATTAATTAAAATTGTTATTGATAATTTTCATTCTTGACTGACCTGGGATTCGAAGCCAGGCTGGCTGGCGTGTGATTCGAACCCAGGCGGCTGGTTACCCTGACATGTTTCGACCTCAACCACTAGGTCTCCTCAGAGGGATTTGCCGTCTTACACTCGCAGCCATCGATGACTGCTGACGTCAGTAGTCAAACATCAATCCTTAAACGAAATTGTATTTTAACCTTTGGTAGATCGAAATTTGCTTTTTGAATGATTATCCATTTTTAATTGATCTCACATGTTTTCCTTACTTCTGTTTTTTCGTACTTTTGTCAAGAATTCTTCTTGAAGTCCAAAGTACATTTTTTGTTTATCATGTTTTTGTCTTTCTTTTTTCTTGTTGACATTTTTCCGCACAACTTGAAGGACAAATGAACACATAGAGCTTGTGCCTTAGCTTTAACAATAATTAGTATTGTGGTTATTTTGTTGAACTATTCATGGTTTTTAATCCAAATTTTTACTATTCTTAATTAGGCTTAAGTTCATTAAATTTAATTTTCATTAAATTATTTTTATGAAGAAAGGAATTTTACAACATGGAAAATTAATTAAAATTGTTATTGATAATTTTCATTCTTGACTGACCTGGGATTCGAAGCCAGGCTGGCTGGCGTGTGATTCGAACCCAGGCGGCTGGTTACCCTGACATGTTTCGACCTCAACCACTAGGTCTCCTCAGAGGGATTTGCCGTCTTACACTCGCAGCCATTGATGACTGCTGACGTCAGTAGTCAAACATCAATCCTTAAACCAAATTGTATTTTAACCTTTGGTAGATCGAAATTTGCTTTTTGAATGATTATCCATTTTTAAATGATCTCACCTAATTAAGAATAGTAAAAATTTGGATTAAAAACCATGAATAGTTCAACAAAATAACCACAATACTAATTATTGTTAAAGATAAGGCACAAGCTCTATGTGTTCATTTGTCCTTCAAGTTGTGCTGAAAAATGTCAACAAGAAAAAAGAAAGACAAAAACATGATAAACAAAAAATGTACTTTGGACTTCAAGAAGAATTCTTGACAAAAGTACGAAAAAACAGAAGTAAGGAAAACATGTGAGATCAATTAAAAATGGATAATCATTTAAAAAGCAAATTTCGATCTACCAAAGGTTAAAATACAATTTGGTTTAAGGATTGATGTTTGACTACTGACGTCAGCAGTCATCGATGGCTGCGAGTGTAAGACGGCAAGTAACTCTGAGGAGACATAGTGGTTGAGGTCGAAACATGTCAGGGTAACCAGCCGCCTGGGTTCGAATCACACGCCAGCCAGCCTGGCTTCGAATCCCAGGTCAGTCAAGAATGAAAATTATCAATAACAATTTTAATTAATTTTCCATGTTGTAAAATTCCTTTCTTCATAAAAATAATTTAATGAAAATTAAATTTAATGAACTTAAGCCTAATTAAGAATAGTAAAAATTTGGATTAAAAACCATGAATAGTTCAACAAAATAACCACAATACTAATTATTGTTAAAGCTAAGGCACAAGCTCTATGTGTTCATTTGTCCTTCAAGTTGTGCTGAAAAATGTCAACAAGAAAAAAGAAAGACAAAAACATGACAAACAAAAAATGTACTTTGGACTTCAAGAAGAATTCTTGACAAAAGTACGAAAAAACAGAAGTAAGGAAAACATGTGAGATCAATTAAAAATGGATAATCATTCAAAAAGCAAATTTCGATCTACCAAAGGTTAAAATACAATTTCGTTTAAGGATTGATGTTTGACTACTGACGTCAGCAGTCATCGATGGCTGCGAGTGTAAGACGGCAAATCCCTCTGAGGAGACCTAGTGGTTGAGGTCGAAACATGTCAGGGTAACCAGCCGCCTGGGTTCGAATCACACGCCAGCCAGCCTGGCTTCGAATCCCAGGTCAGTCAAGAATGAAAATTATCAATAACAATTTTAATTAATTTTCCATGTTGTAAAATTCCTTTCTTCATAAAAATAATTTAATGAAAATTAAATTTAATGAACTTAAGCCTAATTAAGAATAGTAAAAATTTGATTTAAAAACAATTTATAAAATTTAGAAACAATTTATAAAACTTAAAAACAATTTATAAAGTTTAAAAACAAATACATTTTAGAAACATTTTTAAAATCTTAAACTCTTAAAAAAAAAAAAAAAACCGAGCCACACAACAAAGCCACCACATCCTCGCTGCCACATCCATCGTGGGAACTATCACCATTGCATCAGCACCACATCACCCTTTCCAAGGTCAGGTATTCTGCCAATTCGTTTGACATAGACAAATACGACGGACAACTAAAACGGACGAAATATAAATTTTATATATATATGTTTTTTTTTGTGTATAGGGAAACCAAGATCTTTTTATTTACCTCTCGAGTCAGTCTCTGGTTGAGTATTTGCCCAGGTGCGCGTAATATTAGGGGTTGAGCTCAGGCCTGTCAGTCATCGTAGGGTTAGTTTGCCCAGGGGTAAAGCCTGTTTTCCCGTACTTAGAAAAATAGGAAAAAAAGTCATATATATATGTTGTTTGTTGGTTTTTTTTAAGCAAATAGACACTTACCCAGAACAGAAATTTAGTAGGACACGTAACGGACGGACGGCAGTTCCTGTCATCCGCAATCGCCCAGAGGACAGCTGGAAAAGAAATATTAAAATGAAATAGAAATTTCAACCCTTAATTATTTTTTTTATTTAAAACTTGTTTTTTTTGCAATTAATATTTTATATTTTTGATTTTGTTTTTTTTATTAAAACGCAATAATTGCTTCAAATAATTTTTTCCTTTTTATTTTTTTAATTAAATAATGTATAAAAATTAGAATTTTTAATAAAACTTTTTTTTATAATTTTTATAACGAATGTTAAAACGAAATTCTGAATCTTTTTATTTAAAATAATGAGTAGATAAAATCATAGGGGAATAACAATAGGAGGGTGAGGGGATAAAAGGAGCGAGGGAGATTTTGGGATGATCAAAAATATTTTTTTTACAGATCATCACGGTGAAGTCCGAATGGATTTTATGTGGGAGGGCCATAATTGGTATAACACCTGCCAATTACACTCCTAGAGGTAACGGTGTAGAAAACGGGTGAGTACATGGTGCAAAGTTTTTATTACAATAGTTGTTATGGTTCATTTCGGGTTCTCTTTCTTTTTTGTTATATAATATTCCTATCGTTCGTTCAATCGGCTGGCATGGTTTTTTTTGTGTAGTAGCCATTGGCATCGATTGGTTGGCAAGAACCACCCCAAAACGGCGAGCCCTAGCCGGACTTACGCCAGCATGCCAGCGCCGCCAACAATCTGGCCACATCTGACCTTAGGGTTTTCTGTTGTTTTTTTTTCCACAAAACACCAGCTACTACTGCTACAACAGTTCCAGTAAACCAAAGTGAAATTATTTCCCGAATCAGCGCTAGACTTAACACTTTTTTTAAAAGGCCTAATTTCGTCTACCAATTCTATCTTGTCCTCGTCAAAAGATTCCTCTGAAATCTCCTCAACGTGACGTCGGGTGGGACCAAAACGATTTTGCGTTGTATTTGAATTAACTTCCCTTTTGAAATAATTCCTTTCAACCTCCCTACACTCATCCCTTAATTGCTCCACGGTATAAATTCTCATGGGATATAAAATTTGGGATATATTTGGCTTTAGATTTCTTTTAATAATTCTTATAACTTCCTGTTCAGGCAAAGCAGTTTTTAATCTAGACCGAAGTTTCCTCGAAATCCCTCATGAACTCATATTCACTTCTATTTAAGCGATATTGTTGTAATAAAGCGTCTTTTAAGTCAGGCCACCGGCGAATTTCTTTTTCTTGTAGAATTGACCAATACCAGGCCTTGGCTTCACCTTCCAACAACCGATGAAATTCTCCCATTATATCTTCCCACAAATAGGAGTGCTGTTTTTGTAGGTATTCTACTCTGAAAATAAGATCTTCGATTAGAAGGTTGTCAGTGTTTCCATCAAACATGACATCCCATTTATTCACCCGTAAATTATTTCCCCCTAAGTGCCTATTTTCCCTTCCATGATATATTATATCGTCCGAAGGGCGTTCGCTAGTAGATAAATTACTATGGGATGTTATATTCTCAAAATCAATTCTTCGTGGCAATATTTGTTGCACATTATTTTCATTTCTGCGAAAATTATTTACATTTTTAGTTCTTCTAGATTTACAGCTCCTGCTTCTTCCGATGACTGGTTCGTTATTTTCAGTTTCTGGATCTCACTCAATATTTCAGCAAACCCAAGTTTTAAACTCTCCTGTATTTTCTGGTAAATATCCCGCTCTAAATTGGACCTATACTCAATATTGGTTTCCCTAATAATACCCCTTAAAAGACTAGCATACTCCCCAGAAGTTTTCTGATTGGGTATTATCCTGGCGCGGAAGTGGTGGTGGTGGAAAAGCATATTTTGGGACTTGTGTAGGTCTAACTGTTTTGGGAATAGCTCCCGTGGTATCAGTAATTGTAACCGGTGAGTTACTTGGTAAATTTTCACTAACGTAAGTGTTAGGGTTATTTATAGAATTAGACATATCGACTATAAAACTTTCATTATTTCTTTCGCCAGGTTTCTGGGATTTTTTCTCAGATCGAGCGACAAACATTATCGGGCCGATTATTTATTAATCAATTCAACATAAAACCAACGACAAAATTATATGTAAACAAAATCAAAGTTGAAAATTCAAATAACGAAATACAAAAGAATCACTAAAGCAACAAAAAACTATTTCTACAAATAAAAAAAAAATAAAAAATAAAAATAAATAAATTAGTTAAAAAAAAAAAAAAATAATTAAATAAATAAGGTAAAAAAAAATAGTTCTATAATTTAAAAAATCAATAAAAATAAAAAAAAAAATATAGCAAAACTATTTCTACTACTAAGTAAAAACAAAATTTAAAAGTATTAGTTCATGTAAATAAATAAAGAAAATAAAAAAAAATTAGCTACAATTATTCAAAACAAAAATTTTAAATTACGTACCTATAAATTCGCAAGACAAGTTAATGACAATACAAGTAAACGACAAGGATTTCAGATTTTTTTTTTGTGATCTGGTGGGTAAATGTTGGTGGTAACTTTATGCGGTGTCCCAAAAAAAAAATTTTCTATTGTGGCTCAAAAAAAAAACTTCAACAAATATTCGGACAGCTAAGTATTTTCCTCACACATTAGGTTCCCAGTTACTACGGTTATGCTCCTATGTATCAATGCAGACTAACGACTCTGATCATGCTACTAATTCCATACGGTTAGGACATCATCATCCATTCGTAGTCCGGACGTGCCTTCAAACCAATGTCAGTTCGGTCACGTCAATACTACTACCACATACATCAGGTACTTTAGCGCTATTCATAATTTGTCAATTAAGACGACTAAAGAATTTACCATAACCAAACAAAATATATTCTATATATTCGTATTAAGTCAGCAATTAGGATTAAGTAACACCTCCAAGACTGACTAGTTCAAAAAAAAAAAAAATATTTTAAAAAAAAACTTCAAATTGTACTTCCGATACATGTATAGGTGATGCTACATGTAATCATCCATAACTGAGTTAGGGATTTAACACTGCTTTGCTATTTAGGTTGGGCGCCATTTACTGTTACGAAACCTCACTTCGGAAATGTGAACAAGCCCCAACTAGCTCAAGATACTGGGCGTGTCTTCTCAACCCTTCTTCACCTTTCCGGTTTCTCACAATAAAAAAAAAAAAATTTATTAAAAAAACTAAATCTACTTTCAAACAAAAAGAAAATATATAAACTAACCCCATCTCGAACCACAATATAAAAACTACAGGAAAAGGTTTTCACTTCCTGTCACGCCGCCCTTACCCAACCTTTATCATCTAATCAGATCCTAGATGATCCCATTAGTGTACACACCAACAACTTACCCGGCCATCCAAAATCACAATCTGAAACCCTTTAAAAAGACAATTACCAAAACATATTTATAATACAATACTCAAGACATTTATTACAATATAATAATACTAAGCTAAAATAAACAAATAAAATTTAATAAAACTTAATTGATCCCTAACATATTTTTAAACAACTTAATATTAAAACACAAAAATAAAATAAATAAAATCTAAGATCAAGAAACCTATATATTATAATGATAATTAAAATTTAAGGACTAACTATTATTAGGAATTAAAAAAAACGTTAATGGAAAATATTTCCTCAAATTCCGATGTAAATACTACCCTGCAAGAGCTCTCTTTAGGTGTCTAATTGCAGAAACACTTGTTTTCTTTGTTTCTGAGTTCGCGGTCTTACTAAATAACCCGATAAATAGTTAATTCCTAAAAAAAATGGTTCTTAATTTTAGATTCCTAATAAACACCTAACACTAATCAAACATAAATTAACAAAACTTAAATCTGATTTGACAAAATATTATATTTTTACTTAATACTAAACAATACTAAAAAATTATAAAATTTATTTTCCCAATTTATTTACGGAAATTACTTTTTCTCTGGGTACTGCCCTTTCCATTTACGAGATTAATTAAAATCGTGTGTGGGTATGCGGCTAGACTAATTCCACCACACTTGGTATTTCATTTGGTTGTTAGCCCCGCTTTTACTTATCAGAACAATAACCCCACTTTTAATTTCCTTTTGTTTCTTTTATTTGACTTGCAATAAAATAAAATCTTCGTTACCTTAACTTTAACTTTCCTTCTCGGTAAGAGCAGGGACCAATTTTGGAGAACGTTTCCTCCCCGTTCTTTCTCACTGTTCCAAAATCTTTCTCCTCCAGTAATATATCTAAGAACAATTCAAAGAAATATTTTCCTATAAATTTCCAAAATTCCTGCTGCATTCACAATGACAACAACAATTACACTTGGTGTTAACAATAGAGTAACAATTTTCTTTAACACAGACCAATATTAAGCATTTATTATTATTTTTTCTTTATATCAACTTATTGTTAATATTATTCTCCGCTCCACTGAATAAAATTTTTCCCCTCAGTCCTTCAAAATTGCATGAAACTTGTTGCTAAGCACAAAAAGACTCCATCTTTAAAAAAAAGAAATCTTTTATGTTTTTTTTTTCCTAAAGATGGAATGAAAACATATAAAACACTTAGGGAAAAACCCCGATGGAATACCAAGGAAATTGTTGCTATCATTGCGTTCAAAGCTTAAATATTTTCAACACTCTTTTAATAATACCTCCTAAGAAGATTGAATATAACACTTTATACTGCACTGTTTTTTATCTTACCTGGATTTATCTTTTTGGAACAGTGGTAATTTTACTTCTTAAAAATTTTAAAATCCCTGGTTCTCGATAACCTTCCTCAGGTAGCTCCCTAAAATCACACATAAGGATTCAGGACTCAAAATGTCCATTATCAATAAAATTTTACTAGCACTCACTTTATTTTAATTCACCAGAAACTTAGTAATTTCTCTGTTACGACCTTTCCTTTTTGGTCTTCTAACTTGTTTTTTGTTTCCACTAATTGTTTTAACTGTTAAAACTTTCAAACAACTTTTGCGTACACTTGCTTATTGAAACCCTTATATTTTGCTAATAACCTACACAATTTAAATTCTACTTAACTTAAGGTCAGTTTTGGCTAAGCTACACTTAACGGACATAATACACGAACAAATCTATAGAAAAAAAACAACCACAACTACAGAACTTTAACACTATATACAGCAATAATTTTCCTAAGAGGTCAATGAACGTTTCCTGTGCTTTTCAACCTTTTTATATACAAGGAGAAACTCACCCCTCCTAGGAATTATGCATATAGTTAACGCCCTGTGTTAGTAGCTACCGGGTATACTACCCTAATAAGCAACTGTTATTTTCCCATCATTTTATCGTAAGATGACATAAACAAAATAAACCATACCTTTGACAACCATTTACATGCAACAAAAAACTAAAATCATTAAAATAATTTAATTAAATAAAATATACCAAACTACAACATAAAAAAAACAACAATTAAACCGAACCACCAACGAAGAGAAATACCTAACAACCACACCCCCGGACAACAACAACCACAAGGTGAGTAAAATCTAAGAACTAAATAACCCAATGGTTTTATTTTTTTCTTGTTTAGTTTTTTTTCCCATAGCCCACCATTACCGATGCCCTACATCACCACCACTTATGGCAATCCAGACCAGGCCCAATGTCAACATTGGTTTACAGTACGAAACGGGCTTATTGTGGAAAGAAAACAGTTTTGATTTTGTTGATAGCTACTCTGTCGCTATGAAACGTCTTTAAGCTTTGGAAGACAAAATGAGTAAGGATGAAGATTTAGCCAGCTGATATAAGTCTAAAATAGAAGAATACGTTTCTAAATCGTACGCCCGAAAATTATCGCCAGAAGAAGTTTTTCGTGATGACAGCCGTAGATGGTATTTGCCTCATTTTGCCGTAACTAATGTAAACAAGGCAAACAAACGTCGGCTAGTATTCGATGCGGCTGCAACAGTAATTGGTGAGTCTTTTAATACAATATTGTTGAAGGGTCCCAGTAAATATCAGCCCGAACCATTAATATCTATTCTTTTTTAAATTTCGTCAGCGACCAATTGGTGTTTGCGCAGATATAAAAGAGATGTTCCATCGTGTGAATATAAGGGAGCAAGATCAAGTGGTCCAACAATTCCTTTGGCGGGATGGTGACTCAACAAGGCCGCCGGACGTGTACGTTATGCAAGTGATGATATGTGGTTCAGCCAGTTCCCCTTGCTCAGCCCAATCCGTTAAGAATTTTAATGCTAGTCAGTACAATATTACATTACCTAATGCGGCCAAGGCCATTATTGAGAATCATTATGTTGATGATTATGTGGATTCTTTTGGTAGCGTTAGGGAAGCAATTTCCGTAAGTAGGGACATAGTGGCTATTCATCAACGGGCGAATTTTGAGCTAAGAGGATTTGTGTCAAATTCTACTGAATTTTGCGAGTTGATGAACAATCGTGCTGGTGAACAAAATGGATTATATTCAACAAATTTATGCAGTGGACTTATGTCGTCTGAAAAGGTATTAGGTATGTTTTGGTTGCCGAAGGGGGATGAATTTTGTTTAGTGTTAAAATTTAATAAGGTGCCAGAAGCAGTTTTAAATGGTAGCAGAAAACCAACCAAGCGGAAAATTTTGAGTCTTACGATGTCTATATTTGATCCGTTTGGATTTTTGGCCAACGTTGTAATAGTGTCCAAGGTGTTGCTACAACAGTTGTGGAGATATAAAATAGACTGGAGTTCACCCATTCCTGATGAAGTTTATAGGAAATGGTTCAATTGGTACAGAGAGCTCTATAAGGTTGAACTTATTAAAATTCCGAGGTGTTACAGCCCATCCCTTTGTGATCCTACTTGTGGTGTTGACTTGCTGCTGGAAAATCAAGATGCGCCCCAATGAAGCCACTTTCAATTCCGTGTCTTGAACTTCAAGCTGCGGTACTTGGTGTAAGGCTTAGCAGAATGATAACGTCAAGTCATGATATAGTTCCCAAAAATGTAGTTTTTTGGTCAGATTCAAAAACCTTAATCGGATAGCAGAATCTACAAGCAGTTCGTTGGTCATCGCATTTCAGAGATATTGGAATCCTCTGACATGGATCAGTGGCATTGGGTTCCAGGTTCACAAAATCCCGCAGACGAAGCTACAAGACTGAAAGGTCCAACAACATCGTACTGGCTTAATGGACCAGCATTTTTAGAACTAGGAAAAGTAAACTGGCCAAAATTACCAGAAGATATATGCGAACATGAATGTAAGGCCGAGAGGCGAAATAAGTTCATAGTAACAATAAATAATGTCTCAATTATTCCATTTAGTAGATTTTCAAGTTACTGTAAATTGAAAAGAGTAATGGGTTGGGTCATACGTGCTGCAAAGAATTTTAGAACACGCATCAAAGAAAAATCAGCACCAAAATTTAATCCTTATTTGAGTGTTGCAGAATTAAATGAAGATGAATTGTTTTTGTGTAAGGCAGCTCAATATGATGGTTTTCCGGACGAACATAAACAGTTGCAGCTTAAACGACTTGTGCCAAAATCTAGTGTTATATACCAATTTCCCCCCTACTTGGGTGATGATGGGTTGATACTACTCTCACGGCGTATAAACAAAGGTAATTGTATTTTGGATTGTACAAAAGAGCCCATAATTTTACCAAAGGGGCGCACATGATTGTAAAACAGTACCACGAAGACTTCAAGCATCAAAACCAGGAAGCAGTATGTGCTGCCATTCGAAAATTTTGGATTCCCGGCCTTAGGCAACTGGTCAGATCTGCTAAGGCAAGATGCCAACTGTGTAAGAATTTGAACGCTGTTCCAAAACCACCTTCGATGGGCCAACATCCTATCGACCGTCTTTCATCGTATGTTAGGCCATTTTCGTACACAGGTATTGATTACCTAGGTCCGTTTTTAGTGTCAGTTGGGCGTAGAAGTGAGAAACGCTGGATAACACTCTTAACGTGTTTGACAGTAAGGGCTATCCATCTTGAAGTAGCCAAAGATTTATCAACGGATGCAGTTATACTATGCATACGGAATTTTGTTAATCGCAGAGGCGTGCCAATGCGAATACGCAGCGATAGAGGTACTAACTTTATAGGAGCGAGTAAATAGAATTTTGTTTTTGACGACTCAAAAGTTGCCGATGAGTGCAGTCGTCGAGGCATGGAATGGTTGTTCAACACTCCGGCCAATCCTTCAGCTGGAGCGCCTGGGAACAGATGTTTCGAGCAGTTAAAAGAGTACTTGCATTTACGTGAAAGGAAAAATCTCCTCAGTTGGATACTTTGGTTAGTCTCCTAATAGAAGCCGAAAATTTGGTCAACAGTCGTCCATTGACTCATATTTCGATGGCATATATTGCAGCAACTTAAACAAACATTTTGGAAGAGATGGGTGCTGGAGTACCTCTCAGACTTAACGCGGCGAACAAAATGGTATCAACCAGTTAAGCCAATACAAGTGGGTGATGTGGTTATAATATGTGACGATAATGAGGCAATGAGGCATTGGAAACGAGGTGTGGTTGAAGAAGTGTTTTTGGCAGCAGATGGTCAAGTGCGTTCGGCAGTGGTCAGGACACCAGCAGGTAGACTAAAGAGACCGCCATCGAAGTTAGCAGTCCTAGATGTTAAGTGAGTTTCCCAGATCAACTCACGGGCGGCGGAATGTTGCAGATTTAAATTAATATTTTATTATTTTTAATAACGTTTCGCAAATTTGAATTTGGAAATGTAACTGAAATTTTCTTTTTATGTTATTTTAATTGCCAACTGCTTGTCAGTTTACTTGTTTATGACAACTCTGTGTTGATCTCGTTTACTACTTTATTTTTATAACCATGTCAACTTCTAGTTGAGCTCGTTTTTTATTCGGGCAAAATTGCTTTGAAAATAACAATAAGTAAGAACTTCATATTTTTACGGAAAAGTCGGACATCTTTTTTTTGTGTAAATTTCATTCGAATAATTGACTGTAAGGTGATAGTTTGTGAAAAGGGATAGAATTAAGTAAGTTATCTTCGTTTTGAAAATAAATGTGATTATAATTTACTATTTTATTAATAGATAATAAAACACCACACACACGCGCAAGCAATTCACGGAATTGAATATCCCATAGTTTTGTTATTTTTTATCACTGTTTTATAACACTTGTATTTTTTTACTTGTTATTTTTTTTTTGTTTTTTACTTGTTCTATTGTTCACTTTAATTTTGAGCGTCCAAATTCGCTTGTTAAATATTATTAACAAATTTATGTTAAAAAAAAGAATCGTATGCGGAGCTTAAAAAAAACACGTCTGTTGACAACGAGCACGAGCGAACCAGAATTTAATTAAAAAAAGAAAATTATACTAGGCAATTGTCAAAGCGAGCAAAAAGATGAGAGTTGGCTAACTTTTTGCTTCGATCCGCTTTGAAAGTACTTTATGTGACATGTTTCGTATAAGTATGTATATTTTATTTTAGATGTCATAGCGAATCGGTAACGCAACGCGAAGCAAAAAATTTATCTGACATGGCCTCTAGGGCGTGTGTGAAACGGTAACAAAGTACTCACTAAAGTAAAATTTTGACACTGTTGAGGTGAATAACATTTCACTAGCCCAAGGCGAATTCAACTACAGGTGGTGTCGAAATCTAAATTTTGAGTTGAAGTCGCCGCCGGTTCGAAAGGCATATATACACTCATTTTTTTAGTTAAACTTTTCTTGTTAGCCTTGTTGCATATTAATATTATAAGATCAAAATTATTTACATATTTAATGTTATTATAATTTGTGCATGCTGACATCAGTGTCTAATAAAAGTAAAATACTTGTTTTTTATATTTAAAATTTCGTATTAGACAACAGAACTCTAAATTCATTTGCATTACAAGCATGTTTTTATATTGCCAAGTCACAATCTTATGTAAGTGAAATTGGAAGAGACCAACCACAATAGCATGGAAATATATTCCATTGAGAGGTAATCGAAATAAAGAAATGGGAAAATAATGTGTGTTAGATCATTAATCCCATAATCAGCTTATTAGGATTTGGGTTACCTAAAACGCGCAATTCGCAAAGTCATAAAAAATCGCAGAAAAACGTAGAAAAAATGCAAACAATTTGAAAAAGACAATTGTGCAACCTCCAAAAATTCCTCAAAATTCATTCACAAATGTAACTTACTAGCAAATCATATTAAAAGTAAGCGCGAATTCTGAAAATTGGTTTATATATTATGGAGTAGCTCATATATAAAATTTCAGGACGGAAAAATTGCCCGCATGATTTCCAAAATTTTTTGTAAGTACAATCTGTTGACACGTCCTATTAAAATGAAAAAAATCGGTTCACAAATTTCGGAGTTATGCGGTAACAAACATTAAGAAAAGCAACACACAACCGAGCTGAATCCTCCTCCTTTTTTGAAGTCGGGTTAAAATATATTTATATTAATAACAAATGCATATATTAAAAACAGGAATGTCAGCGTCATACACAATTGTGTAAGCAAAACTCACATGTACGCCTACGCTCTTTTATTTTGCGAGCGTAAAATATAATTGTTTACTGCAAAACACTCTCATTCAGCGGGAAATATCGCACGGCCTGTTTTGAGGCCTCTAAACAGAAATAATAGATTTATTATTTATTATCTTTGTGCCTGTTTTGATTTATTTCTGTTTTTAACATTGTACAATGATTTTAAAAAAACAAATTGCTTGTGGTTTTTGTACGAGGTGTACTTGTTGTAGTATCAAGAATAGCTGTGATGAATTCGCCTTGATGTTGTGTTTATTGAGCTTCTGTAAACTTCAAATTTGAATTTTAATAAGTAGTCTTGTAGACAGCGATAACGAGCATGCAAGCGAATGAATTTATTAAAAAAAAGATAAATGATGCCATATAAAAAATATTTTATGATCAAAAACGCATTTAATGATTTTCAATGTCTCTTATGTTTAATATTAGTATATTTTTATAGGCTAGTAAAATCTTCTCTTTTTATAATGGTGGTTAATAATTATAGAATATTTTTAAACTTAATGGGGCTATTATTTGCATTAGTATGTGAAAATGAATTTTCATTGTTTTTTTTTCCTTTTTTTCGAAGTATCTGAGTTTCATTTTACGGTTAGTGTTTTTTTTTAATATTTTTACCAAACATATTTTTTAATTTTTTTTACTAGGTAAGTTATAGCTTTTTAGAATTTTGCTTTCGTTATATATTAGTTTAAAATTTATTTTTATATAAATATTTTTATTCGTCATGGAAACTCGAAATTCTTCACGAGGTAGTAGAAATAGTTCGATTGGTAAGGGCCGAGGCTGTGCGTCTCGAAATAATTTATCTACTGGGATGCAGAGCAACACTAGCAGTCCTAAACCTAATGTTGTGCATTCCCCTATCAACAGACAGGGTGTTCTTCAAAACGTTCATAGAACTCAGAGCTCCAATAGTCCACCGTCCTCTTCATTGTTTCAGGATATTCAACACCTTAGTAATCAGAACTCGTCCTCTCAGCCACAAATCAATGAGTCAATTGGTTTAAGAGTAATAAATCCTGACATAAACCCACAATTCGAAATGTTTGCTGCTCAGAACGAAGACCATTTAGTTACCAATCCAATCGTTAACTCTGCAACTACATCTTCATTTGACTCATTAATAACCTTAATGCAGCAATCTATGAGAAATACCCAAGAGGAGTTCCGAAGGGAATTAACCTCAATAAGAGCATCTATTGCTCAAATAGGTAATATTCCCACTTCTAATAGGCAGCCTGAATTAGGACCTTCGGAAACTCATAGTAGAACATCCGCTAATGGCGATGCAAACATGAAACTCGAAAAATGGAAGATATCGTACGACGGTTCTGGATCGGTATCAGATTTTTTATTTAAGGTGGAAACACTTTGTGAAAGATCCAATTGCACTGATAATTATCTGTTATCCAACTTTCATGTCCTATTAGAGGGCAAAGCAGAAGAATGGTATTGGCTGTTCACCAAGCAAATCCGAAACGTAACATACCCAATTTTACGTCATGCTCTTATGAAAGAATTTGGACATTGTGAATCTGAACATGACATTCTTTTGAAAATGTCTTCGCGTAAACAACAATATAAGGAAAGTTATGACGAGTTTCACACTGCTATTTTGTCGATGAATTTACGCCTTCAAGCTCCATTACCTGACGCTACCATTATTGACATTATAAAAAGAAATTTAAACGCAAGCCTTAGATTTCTATTATTCAATGTTGAAACGCGCAATTTGAATGATTTTAGAGATACAGCTCGTAGGGCAGAGAAAGTTGTTAGGGAAACAAAATTTCAAACTCCCCAGGCCACAAATGTTAGAAACGTTAGTGAAATCCACTGTTCCCTACCTGAAGCTGAGGATACCGACATTTCAGACCCTCAGATAGATGCGATTCAGATTGCAGGGAGAAAAGTTAGATATGACTATTCCGGCATACAGTGCTGGAATTGCTTATTGCTTGGACATTCGTATATTTATTGTTCTCAGGAAATCAAAGGACCGTTTTGCTTCAAATGCGGTAATAAGGGCGTATTGACGCCTAATTGTCCTAACAAACATAATTT
This sequence comes from Pollenia amentaria, assembly GCA_943735925.1. Taxonomy (NCBI): domain Eukaryota; kingdom Metazoa; phylum Arthropoda; class Insecta; order Diptera; family Polleniidae; genus Pollenia; species Pollenia amentaria. The sequence goes on along the minus strand of OX031006.1, from coordinate 122,873,754 downwards.
TAGGGACAGGTTTATAATTAAGGGTAATCTTTCTGTCAGGATGTTTATTGGGTGGGATAATTGTACCCTATGGCAAGTCAACTAGCCATAATGTCGTGTTTGTTAATTCTATATTTTTTTTTTCTTTTATTCGATTTCCTTGTAGTTTTATACATACTCTGGTATTTTATTTGGCATGAAATAAGTATGTATTTTTATATGATTACGCGATTGGAATTCGGGTTAAGAACTACGTCTACCAAAGAGCTAGCGGGAAATCTTGTTCATGCCCTTAACCATTATTTTCAATTTTTGGTAAGACAAACTATTTAGATCCAATTTTTATTATTAATAGATGTTAACCGCGCGTAACATATATGGATTTTCAATGTCTCTTATGTTTTATATTAGTATATTTTTATAGGCTAGTAAAATCTTCTCTTTTTATAATGGTGGTTAATAATTATAGAATATTTTTAAGCTTAATGGGGCTATTATTTGCATTAGTATGTGAAAATGAATTTTCATTGTTGGCATTCGCAAAGGTATGTTGAGCACAAAATTAAAAATATTGGAAAGAATTGTATAAGGTTGTAAAAAGACTTCAAATATTGTCAAGTGCTCAATTTTTCCAAAAAATAAGCAAAGTTTCTGCGAAATGCAGGTTCCAAATTAAATTTATTTAAATAATAACTAATTGTGTCTGTCCATAACTCAACATTTTTCGATAATTGTATTATTATTAATTGCTCTAAAGTCTTCATAGCAAAATATGTATTAATTAGGCCTCGTAATAGGCCTCGAAACCGCAGATTTCTCCCGCTGGGAATGTAAGAGACAAGAGTAATCGCACCAACACAATCATAATTGACACCACTGATTTAAAATAAAAAAAAATTGTAGTAGATAATAGAAATTTGCCGACTTAGACTTCTGTAATAATATGATGTTGGTGTTATGTATAGACTCATCATGTTAGAGGTTTTCTCATGTTATAACACGGTTCCCTGCAAGAAATGAATGATCAAAACGAATACATAACCAATTTTTTTACCAACACATTTACAATTATTTTACTTTGAATTGCTATTACTGGCGCTGCCATTAGTGTGGTTTTGTATAACAAATTGGGATTATGTTAACTAGCAAAAATTTTATTAATATATTATGCTTATACATATTTACATTTTACATATATCTGGTAACACGTTTTAAAATATTAATTGATTGTAAGAATTTAACTAAATTTGTATTAATTTAGTTTAAATATAGTAAAGGCATTTTGTAGATTGTGGTATTTAAAAATATGTAGGGAAATTTTTTTTGCCAGTGGCACCGCTGATTACTTAAGGTAAGCAATGCGTATGTAAGAGTGAAACAACTAAAGTTTGTTACAGAGTTGCGTTTTTGCATTATTAATGTGTAATATTAAAATAAATTTTGTGAATCCCCTATAAAAAACATATTTTAAAAAATAAATTTAATCAAATTAAATTCTAGAAATAATTAATAAAATAATACAATTAAAAAAACAGAAAAGTCTAAAAAAGTGAAAAAACAAATCGTAAAAAACATGGATAAACAACACAACAAAAATAAGTATATATAAAAGGCATTTTGAAAACTGTGTAGTGTGTTTGTCAAAACGCATCACAACTACCTAAAAACAATGTGAAGTGTGTTTGCTATAACACAACCACCCAACAACAACAATACAAAATTCTTTATTTAATTTTACTGCAACATGAAACCGCTTGGCACACTCTTAAGTGAGACCACACATATGACAATGTTTATGTGTACAAGCAAAAGGCATTGCACTTGAGAAATTTGTCAATGCAAGCAAATTAACTAAATGCATTGCATTTGGGATATTACGATGGATAATATTTCAAAACACAAATGCAAGCATTTAGGAAAAAGGCAATGCACTTTGATAGTTGAGTAATGTTTTGGGTAAACATTAAAGTAAAAAAAGATTGAATGAAAATGAAAGCAAAAGATTGAGCAAGAATTGAGTTAAAACATTGACCAATCAAAATCTAGTGTTTTGACTCAATAAGCCACACCGTAGGTTAGAAAGAATAGAACATAACATAGAATTAAGAACTGTAAATAATTTAAATTTGGTATAAATAGTTGTAAGATTTGGAAATAAAAAATCAGAATACTTTTTAGTTTAAACAAATTAACTAGTGCTTCTCAATATTCTACCCGAGCACTCAAAAGGTGCTTAGAAGAATTAAAACGTGCTGCAGCTAGAAGCAGCATTCAAAAAATCTAGCAAAGACTACTAAAAATACGTAACACAATGTAATTGACAATCCTTTATATGACAATCCTTTATATGGCGATCCTGCAGATTACGATCCTGCTAATTTTCGAAGCCTGACAACATTTTTTTTTGGATAATTTGGAATTCTACCAATTTCCTTACACTTTAAATTTTCTAAATTTTGATGTCGTCCGAAACAACTCCATCACAAGAGGAGATAGATGAAATTTTCTCCAAATACTATTCGGAACAGTACATACCGGAAGGAAGTACGAAAGACTACCCCAAATACACTCCCACACCGGCAAATTACGGCCCCAAACCAATAACAATAGAGGAGTATAAAAGGAGACAATCAGCAAAACCAGTACTACAAGAAATAAACAACCCTAAGAAGACCAAAAGAGGTGGAAAAAAGCTGCGTTTAAAAAAAGAAAAAAGGGATATCCGACGCCTAAATGGCGAGGAGAAACGACAATTGTATAAGAAACTCCGCCAATTGAAGCAATGGGAGGAAACCAGTCCAAAGAAGAACAAAAAGTAACCATCAATGAGAACTTAAACGGTGGTACAATCAGCAACAACCAAAACATGGAACTAGGCAGTCTTATTAGAATCGACACCTTTATCTTAATTTGTGTATTAACTACAATATATTTAATTTATAGATTAAACAAGTATTTCAAAAATTATGTGAACAAAAAAGCGGTTGTACAAGTTTAAAACAAAAAAAGTTTTTAATAAAAATTTTAATATCCTATGGAAACAATATTCGGTAGATTAGAAAAACTAATTATAAATTTTAAGAAAGCAGGAGTTCGAGGCTATCGAAAATCAACATTATTAATTAAATTAGAAGAATTAGATTTATTAAAAAAGGAATTTATTGACTTATTAGAGGAAGGAATACTAACAGCGGACATAACTGGCAATACCGAAATATTTGATAAGTACTACTTTAAAGCAAAGACACTATTTGAACAAGCCCTTGGTGTAGAAAAACCCATCTGTCAAGAACAAAAATTAGTAAATATGGCAAATTTTAATTTAGAAACCGCGATAAAAGTAATACCTGAGTTCACAGGGAATTACAAAGAATTAAACTGGTCAACAATACTTTGGCATTAGACCAAAAACCTATTCTATTAACATTCGTTTACAATGCAAAATTGACCAATTTGGTAAGAACATCATTAGGAATATCGATACCAACAACGTTTGAAGAATTAAAAACGCTTCTTTCTAGCCGATTCAAAACGACAAAGACCGTTTCACACATACAGGCTACTCTTAGCAATTTTTCACAAAAAAGCATGAATGTAAACACATACCATGAGAAACTTTTAAATTTGATAGCCGAACTGAACGAGCTACAAATTAAAGAGATAGAAAACTGCAATACTACACAGTCTAATACTATCAAACAACTAAATGAAAGTTATGCATTAAATGTATTTAAAAATGGTTTGAATATAGAACTTAAACCAACAATTTTTGCATCTAGACCCAAGAATCTAAATGAAGCCCTACAATTAGCCTTAGAACTAGAAAAAGAATTCTCTAGCAACAATGAACATGTGCTATATTTTTCAAATTATAGGAATAGAAAAGACAACAGAAGAAATACGAACAATAACAATAGGTATAACAAAAACAATAATAATAATTATAGTAACAGAGAGAATAATTTTGGCCTCAACAACAACCGCTATAGCAATAACAGACCATTTAACAACAATAACGGACAAACAAATAATCACGATTACAATAACAATACAAACAGGAATAACGGAAGGAACAATTATAATAATAACAACAACAGAACAAAACAGAGAAATACGAATAGTGGTAATAGAACTAATAATTATAATAACAATAATAGAAATAACAGTCAAAATAACCGTAGAAATGTACATATCGTACAGGAAAACTACCAAGTTCCGGATGTGAGTCAAGGAACTGCACAAACCCACCATCCGGAGGACCAACAAGAAGATTAAGTAACGTTTTCCAAATATCAAATAGTTTAACAAATTTTATAAACTTAAACTTAGGCAATAATGTAATACTTACATTCTTAATAGACACAGGAGCAGACATCTCTTTGTGCAAACTAAACAAATTAAAGGAAGATTCGATAAACATAGACAGGGAACAATCAAGTAGTTTTACAGGAATAACATCAGAAAAAATTAAATCTATAGGAACATCAGAACTAGATTTTATTATAAATAATATAAGTAAAAAACATAAATTTCACATAATTGACAAAGATTTTCCAATACCAACTGACGGAATTTTAGGAAGAGATTTCTTTACGAAGTTCTTATGCAAGATTGACTATGAAACATTTACAATAACACTTACTCTAGAAAATGAGGAAATTACAATACCTATGAAATCATGGATTAACAGAAATTATCGCATAGAGGTAGAAAAACGTTCAGAAAGTATTCATCCTATAAATTTAGATATTACAGAAGATAGCATAATTTTAAACAAGGAAATTCAACCAGGAATATTCGTTAGCAATACAATAGTACCAGGAAAGGGAAATCACCATTTTAAAAATTTTGAATACAACTGACAACGATGTAGTTTTAGAAAATATTAATTTTGAAATAGAACCATTAAAAAATTACATTTTAATAACACAATCATACAGACCAAATAAAGGAAATTTTAAAACAGAAAGATTTAAAAAGTTACTTGATATTTAAAAAATTGACGTTAATGACGAAAAAGCAAAAGCGGAATTGATAAAATTCTTTGAAGATTACCAGGATATTTTTCACTTAGAAGGAGAGACACTAACTGCGAATAACTTTTACACACAAGACTTAAAAGTGTCGGACAATACACCAGTATATATTAAAAATTATAGATTACCACACACACAATATGATGAAATAAATGATCAAGTACAAAAATTGTTAGATGATGATGTAATAGAACCATCAAATAGTGCATACAATTCACCTTTATTGGTAGTACCAAAAAAGAGCGAAAACGGAAAAGAAAAATGGAGACTAGTTGTAGATTTTCGACAACTTAACAAAAAGATAGTGAATGATAAATTTCCATTAACAAGGTTAGAAGATGTTTTAGATCGTCTGGGAAGAGCCAAATATTTTTCAACTTTAGATATGACTAGCTCATTTCATCAAATAAATTTAGACGAAGATTCAAGGAATTTAACTGCATTTTCAACTAGTAATGGTCATTATCAATTTAAAAGACTACCATTTGGTTTGAAAATTTCATCCAATAGTTTCCAAAGAATGTTAACAATAGCACTTAGTGGACTAGATTCCAAAGCATTTTTATACGTAGACGATATTATTGTATTTGGTTGTAGTTTAAGACACCACAATGAAAATCTTAGCAGAGTATTTGAGCGCTTGTCAAACTACAATTTAAAATTAAATGCATCAAAATGTGTATTTCTAAAATCAGAGGTAATTTATTTAGGACATCAAATAACAAAAGACGGTATACGAACAGATCCTTCAAAACATAAAGCTATTGAACAATACCCAATTCCAAAAGACAAAGACGAGGTTAAAAGATTTGTAGCATTCTGAAATTACTACAGACGTTTCATAAAGAATTTCGCTGAAATCACAAAATGTCTAAATGATCAAACTAAAAAAGGAAAAGAATTTGAATGGACAGAAGAATGTCAACAAGCTTTTAACATACTAAAGACAAAATTAATTAACGCACCAATATTAAGATATCCAGATTTTGAACAACCATTTATTTTAACTACCGATGCATCAAACTATGCATTAGGAGCTGTATTATCTCAAGGAAAAATAGGAGAAGATTTACCGATCTCTTATGCAAGTAAAACATTAGGAAAACATGATTTAAACAAACCAGTAATTGAAAAAGAACTTCTTGCTATACATTGGGGTATAGAGTTCTTTAGACCCTACTTATTTGGTAAAAAATTTATTGTAGTAACAGATCATAGACCACTTGTTTCACTTTTTTCTCATAAAAATCCCTCATCAAAATTAACTCGTATAAGAATAGATTTGTCAGACTATGATTTCGAAATTATTTATAAAAAAGGGAAAATAAATACTAACGCGGACGCTTTATCTAGAATAAAATTAGATTCTGATATGTTAAAAAATATGATTCCTGTAGAAGATGATAGTAGTAAACCATCAAAAATTTTAGTAACAACACGTGGAATGAAAGCAAAGGAAATTTCTAACAATGTAGTAATAAATAATGATAGTAACATATCCCAAGGCCAACATAAAAATCATATGTGGGAATGTACATCTTTACAAGATATAAAGAATATTCGTAAATTGAAATTTAATATTATTAAAACCGGTATAAAAAATATAAAAGATGGACCTAAGGACGGTACCATAGAGAATGTAGATAGCAGCTTTGTAATAAATATTAATGAAGATCTAGCAAAATACGTTTTGTCTCTAGAGAAATTGATTATTTATATGCATAAGCAAAATATAAAAAATCTCGCTTTATCATGCGAAGATACAATTTTTGAGCTCATATCAATTGAATATTTGAATAAAACTTATAATGAGGTATACCAAAGAATATTGAAATCAAAGAAATATAGAAATTTCGAATTAAACATTATATTATATAAACCTTTGCAATATATTACAAATAAGAAATCACAAATGAACATCATAAAAGAATTCCACAATTCGCCATTATCAGGACACTTCGGTATTAGAAAAACAGTACTGAAATTAAAACAACGCTATGTATGGAAAAATATGCGAAAAATGGTTAGAGATTACATTAACAAATGCGATAAGTGCCTAAGAAATAAACAGACAAAGTATATTAAAGAGAAAATGATTGTAACAGAAACACCTAACACTAGTTTTGAGACAATACAAATAGATACAGTAGGACCTTTAAGAATGTCAAATGGCTACAGGTATATACTCACAATGCAGTGTGAATTGACCAAATATGTAATAGCACACCCAATCGAAACAAAAGAAGCTAAAAGCATTGCTAAAACATTGGTTGAACAGTTTATCTTAAAATATGGATGTTTTAAAATCTTAAAATCTGATAGAGGTACTGAATTTAACAATGAATTGTTAAAAGAAGTTTGCAATTTACTTCACATAAACCAAACATTTTCAGCACCATATCACCACCAATCCATAGGCTCTGTTGAACGAAATCATCGTGTGTTGAATGAATATTTACTTAATTTTGTAAATGACTATGAATGGGACAAATGGGTACCTTTCTATACATTCGCTTACAACACAATACCACACATTGACACTAACTACTCACCTTATGAATTAATTTATGGTAAACTTGCAACTTTACCCACAGACAAAATAGACGACAATAATAAAATATATGACATTGAGAATTACGCTAATGAAGTCAAATTAAGATTGAAAAAATCCTTGGAAAACGCTAAAAAACTAATAGAAATATCTAAACAAAAATCAAAAGAAATTTATGACAGAGATATAAATAACAGTAACTTTAAGATAGGAGACTTAGTATTAATAAAATTAGAATCTAGAAAAAAAAATCAAAGCCCATACAAGGGACCATATGAAATAATAAAAAGAGTAGGAGTAAATTCTTTATTAAAAGTAGACAATATTGAAAAAATTTATCATAACAATATACTTAAATTATATAAACCTAATGTTACAAATAGACAATAAGAAATATAACTGTAAGATGATAAGACATTTTTACTTTTAACTACTTATTGATATAACATACACATAAATATATAATCATATATTTTTACAAACACAAGTATTTTTAAGATTAAATTCAATTCATAAACTCAATCTTAAGGGCAGAGGTGTAGTGTGTTTGTCAAAACGCATCACAACTACCTAAAAACAATGTGTAGTGTGTTTGCTATAACACAACCACCCAACAACAACAATACAAAATTCTTTATTTAATTTTACTGCAACATGAAACCGCTTGGCACACTCTTAAGTGAGACCACACATATGACAATGTTTATGTGTACAAGCAAAAGGCATTGCACTTGAGAAATTTGTCAATGCAAGCAAATTAACTAAATGCATTGCATTTGGGATATTACGATGGATAATATTTCAAAACACAAATGCAAGCATTTAGGAAAAAGGCAATGCACTTTGATAGTTGAGTAATGTTTTGGGTAAACATTAAAGTAAAAAAAGATTGAATGAAAATGAAAGCAAAAGATTGAGCAAGAATTGAGTTAAAACATTGACCAATCAAAATCTAGTCTTTTGACTCAATAAGCCACACCGTAGGTTAGAAAGAATAGAACATAACATAGAATTAAGAAATGTAAATAATTTAAATTTGGTATAAATAGTTGCAAGATTTGGAAATAAAAAATCAGAATACTTTTTAGTTTAAACAAATTAACTAGTGCTTCTCAATATTCTACCCGAGCACTCAAAAGGTGCTTAGAAGAATTAAAACGTGCTGCAGCTAGAAGCAGCATTCAAAAAATCTAGCAAAGACTACTAAAAATACGTAACACAATGTAATTGACAATCCTTTATATGACAATCCTTTATAACTGTCTTTCAAAAGAAAAAAGGACATATGAGTCCAATATAAAACAATATAAAAAGTTAATGGAAAAAGAACTTAAAGTTAGTGCAGAATGTTCTAAACAAATAGAATCGATTCCCATTGTAACTACTGAAGCAGTAGCATCCACATCCGCAGGTTTTTTTTTCAAATGAAGTTGAGTGGTCTCAAAGTTTATCAAGTGCTAGCGTTCATAGTGAATCAGGTGCTTATACATCCGCTTTTATAGAAGCCGCGGGAAATAGCGATGGTAAGGCAATATGTGAGGATTTAAAATCATCGGCAGTGAGGAATAAAATATCTCAAAGTGCGTTAGAGGATTTGCTGCATACTTTAAAAAAATAGGTGTGGAAGATTTGCCGTTGTCTGCCAAAACTCGTTTAGGTACCAATAGGGAAAACATTCATATTTCTACCATTCCTGTTGGAGAATTTTTATATTTAGATATTCAGAAACATTTCCTTTCAATACCATTTGACTATTTAAATCAAGAAAAGGAAGTTTCTATCGACGTTGGAATATATGGGTTAAAATTATTCAAAAGTTCGAACAGGGTTTTGTGGCATATTCTTGGATCAATCAAATTTTTTTCTTTAATAGGGAATACCCCCTAAACTTTTCATTGTCGAAAGTGACAACTGGCGGACTTAATAGCCCTAGTTACGTGCTGTCAAAATCAGTTACCAGATTTTGTAAACCGGCAAATTTGTAGATTTTATTCATGTAACAACATTTTGGTAAGTGTTTGTATTTTTTTTCTTTAATATGGAATACCCCCCAAAATTTTGATTTGTTGAAAGAGACAGCTGGCGCACTTAATAGCCCTAGTTATGTGCTATCAAAATCAGTTACCAGATTTTGTACACCGGCAAATTTGTAGATTTTATTCATGTAACAACATTTTGGAAAATGTTTGTATTTTTTTCTTTAATATGGAATACCCCCCAAAATTTTCGATTTGTCGAAAGAGGCAGCTGGCGCACTTAATAGCTCTAGTTATGTGCTATCAAAATCAGTTACCAGATTTTGTACACCGGCAAATTTGTAGATTTTATTCATGTAACAACATTTTGGTAAATGTTTGTATTTTTTTTCCTTAATATGGAATACCCCCCAAAATTTTGATTTTTCGAAAGAGACAGCTGGCGCACTTAATAGCCCTAGTTATGTGCTATCAAAATCAGTTACCAGATTTTGTAAACCGGCAAATTTGTAGATTTTATTCATGTAACAACATTTTGGTAAATGTTTGTATTTTTTTTCTTTAATATGGAATACCCCCAAAATTTTGATTTGTCGAAAGAGACAGCTGGCGCACTTAATAGCCCTAGTTATGTGCTATCAAAATCAGTTACCAGATTTTGTAAACCGGCAAATTTATAGATTTTATGTATGTAACATTTTGGTAAATTTTTGAAATTTTTTCTTTAATATGGAATATCCCTTAAACTTTTAATTTGTCGAAAGTGGAATCTGGTGACATTAATAGCACTAGGTACGTGCTTTCAAAATCAGTTATCAGATTTTGTAAACTTGCAAATTTGTATCTTTTCTTCATGTAAAAAGATTTTGGTAAATTTTTGAATTTTTTTTTTTAATATGGAATACCCCCTAAACTTTTGATTTTTCCAAAGTGACAACTGGCGGCCTTAATAGCCCTACTAACGTGCAATCAAAATCAGTTACCAGATTTTGTAAACCGGCAAATTTATAGATTTTATGTATGTAACATTTTGGTAAATTTTTGAATTTTTTTTCTTTAATATGGAATAACCCTAAACGTTGGATTTGCGGAAAGTAACAACTGGCGGCCTTAATAGCCCTAGCTATGTGCTATAAAAATCAGTTTTCAGATATTATAAACCGGCAAAATTGTAGATTTTATTCATGTAACAACATTTTGGTAAATTTTTGATTTTTTTTTTAATATAAAATACCCCCTTAACTTTTGATGCGTCGAAAGTGGTAACTGGCGGCCATAAGAGGCCTAGTTACGTGCTGTCAAAATCAGTTAACAGATTTTATAAACCGGCAAATTTGTAGATTTTATTCATGTAACACAATTTTAGTAAATGTTTGAATTTTTATCTTTAATATGGAATACCCCTACACGTTGGATTTTCCGAAAGTTACAACTGGCGGCCTTAATAGCCCTAGTTATGTGCTATCAAAATCAGTTTTCAGATATTATAAACCGGCAAAATTGTAGATTTTATTCATGTAGACATTTTGGTAAATTTTTGAATATTTTTTCTTTAATATGGAATACCATCTTAACTTTTGATTTGTCGAAAGTGACAACTGGTGGCCTTAATAGCCATCGTTATGGGCTATCAAAATCAATTATCAGATTTCGTAAACCGGAAAATTGGTAGATTTTATTCATGTAACAACATTTTCGTAAATTTTTGCCTTTTTTTTTTCTTTAATATGAAATACTCCCTAAAGTTTTCATTTGTCGAAAGATACAGCTGGCGAACTTAATAGCTCCAGCTATGTGCTATCAAAATCAGTTATCAGATTTCGTAAAACGTCAAATTTGTAGATTTTATTCATGTTTTTTTTATTTTTTTTCTTTAATATGGAATACCCCCTAAACTTTTGATTTGTAGAAAGTGACAGCTAGAGGCCTTAATAGCCCTAGTTAAGTGCTATCAAAATAAGTTACCAGATTTTGCAAACCGGCAAATTTGTACATTTTATTCATGTAACAAAATTTTGGTAAATTTTTGTATTATTTTTCTTGAATACCCCCAAAATTTTGATTTGTCGAAAGTAACAACTAGCGGCCTTAATAGCCCTAGTTATGTGCTATCAAAATCAATTATCAGATTTCGTAAACCAGTAAATTTGTAGATTTTATTCATGTAACATTTTGGTAAATTTTTGAATTTATTTTTCTTTCATATGGAATACCCCCTAAACTTTTGATTTGTCGAAATAGACAACTGGCGGCCTTAATAGCGCTAGTTCATTCAACACTCCGGCCATTCCTTCAGCTGGAGCGCCTGGGAACAGATGGTTCGAGCAGTTAAAAGAGTACTTGCATTTACGTGAAAGGAAAAATCTCCTCAGTTGGATACTTTGGTTAGTCTCCTAATAGAAGCCGAAAATTTGGTCAACAGTCGTCCATTGACTCATATTTCGATGGCATATATTGCAGCAACTTAAACAAACATTTTGGAAGAGATGGGTGCTGGAGTACCTCTCAGACTTAACGCGGCGAACAAAATGGTATCAACCAGTTAAGCCAATACAAGTGGGTGATGTGGTTATAATATGTGACGATAATGAGGCAATGAGGCATTGGAAACGAGGTGTGGTTGAAGAAGTGTTTTTGGCAGCAGATGGTCAAGTGCGTTCGGCAGTGGTCAGGACACCAGCAGGCAGACTAAAGAGACCGCCATCGAAGTTAGCAGTCCTAGATGTTAAGTGAGTTTCCCAGATCAACTCACGGGCGGCGGAATGTTGCAGATTTAAATTAATATTTTATTATTTTTAATAACGTTTCGCAAATTTGAATTTGGAAATGTAACTGAAATTTTCTTTTTATGTTATTTTAATTGCCAACTGCTTGTCAGTTTACTTGTTTATGACAACTCTGTGTTGATCTCGTTTACTACTTTATTTTTATAACCATGTCAACTTCTAGTTGAGCTCGTTTTTTATTCGGGCAAAATTGCTTTGAAAATAACAATAAGTAAGAACTTCATATTTTTACGGAAAAGTCGGACATCTTTTTTTTGTGTAAATTTCATTCGAATAATTGACTGTAAGGTGATAGTTTGTGAAAAGGGATAGAATTAAGTAAGTTATCTTCGTTTTGAAAATAAATGTGATTATAATTTACTATTTTATTAATAGATAATAAAACACCACACACACGCGCAAGCAATTCACGGAATTGAATATCCCATAGTTTTGTTATTTTTTATCACTGTTTTATAACACTTGTATTTTTTTACTTGTTATTTTTTTTTTGTTTTTTACTTGTTCTATTGTTCACTTTAATTTTGAGCGTCCAAATTCGCTTGTTAAATATTATTAACAAATTTATGTTAAAAAAAAGAATCGTATGCGGAGCTTAAAAAAAACACGTCTGTTGACAACGAGCACGAGCGAACCAGAATTTAATTAAAAAAAGAAAATTATACTAGGCAATTGTCAAAGCGAGCAAAAAGATGAGAGTTGGCTAACTTTTTGCTTCGATCCGCTTTGAAAGTACTTTATGTGACATGTTTCGTATAAGTATGTATATTTTATTTTAGATGTCATAGCGAATCGGTAACGCAACGCGAAGCAAAAAATTTATCTGACATGGCCTCTAGGGCGTGTGTGAAACGGTAACAAAGTACTCACTAAAGTAAAATTTTGACACTGTTGAGGTGAATAACATTTCACTAGCCCAAGGCGAATTCAACTACAGGTGGTGTCGAAATCTAAATTTTGAGTTGAAGTCGCCGCCGGTTCGAAAGGCATATATACACTCATTTTTTTAGTTAAACTTTTCTTGTTAGCCTTGTTGCATATTAATATTATAAGATCAAAATTATTTACATATTTAATGTTATTATAATTTGTGCATGCTGACATCAGTGTCTAATAAAAGTAAAATACTTGTTTTTTATATTTAAAATTTCGTATTAGACAACAGAACTCTAAATTCATTTGCATTACAAGCATGTTTTTATATTGCCAAGTCACAATTGGAAGAGACCAACCACAATAGCATGGAAATATATTCCATTGAGAGGTAATCGAAATAAAGAAATGGGAAAATAATGTGTGTTAGATCATTAATCCCATAATCAGCTTATTAGGATTTGGGTTACCTAAAACGCGCAATTCGCAAAGTCATAAAAAATCGCAGAAAAACGTAGAAAAAATGCAAACAATTTGAAAAAGACAATTGTGCAACCTCCAAAAATTCCTCAAAATTCATTCACAAATGTAACTTACTAGCAAATCATATTAAAAGTAAGCGCGAATTCTGAAAATTGGTTTATATATTATGGAGTAGCTCATATATAAAATTTCAGGACGGAAAAATTGCCCGCATGATTTCCAAAATTTTTTGTAAGTACAATCTGTTGACACGTCCTATTAAAATGAAAAAAATCGGTTCACAAATTTCGGAGTTATGCGGTAACAAACATTAAGAAAAGCAACACACAACCGAGCTGAATCCTCCTCCTTTTTTGAAGTCGGGTTAAAATATATTTATATTAATAACAAATGCATATATTAAAAACAGGAATGTCAGCGTCATACACAATTGTGTAAGCAAAACTCACATGTACGCCTACGCTCTTTTATTTTGCGAGCGTAAAATATAATTGTTTACTGCAAAACACTCTCATTCAGCGGGAAATATCGCACGGCCTGTTTTGAGGCCTCTAAACAGAAATAATAGATTTATTATTTATTATCTTTGTGCCTGTTTTGATTTATTTCTGTTTTTAACATTGTACAATGATTTTAAAAAAACAAATTGCTTGTGGTTTTTGTACGAGGTGTACTTGTTGTAGTATCAAGAATAACTGTGATGAATTCGCCTTGATGTTGTGTTTATTGAGCTTCTGTAAACTTCAAATTTGAATTTTAATAAGTAGTCTTGTAGACAGCGATAACGAGCATGCAAGCGAATGAATTTATTAAAAAAAAGATAAATGATGCCATATAAAAAATATTTTATGATCAAAAACGCATTTAATGATTTTCAATGTCTCTTATGTTTTATATTAGTATATTTTTATAGGCTAGTAAAATCTTCTCTTTTTATAATGGTGGTTAATAATTATAGAATATTTTTAAGCTTAATGGGGCTATTATTTGCATTAGTATGTGAAAATGAATTTTCATTGTTGGCATTCGCAAAGGTATGTTGAGCACAAAATTAAAAATATTGGAAAGAATTGTATAAGGTTGTAAAAAGACTTCAAATATTGTCAAGTGCTCAATTTTTCCAAAAAATAAGCAAAGTTTCTGCGAAATGCAGGTTCCAAATTAAATTTATTTAAATAATAACTAATTGTGTCTGTCCATAACTCAACATTTTTCGATAATTGTATTATTATTAATTGCTCTAAAGCAACGATCATCACGCTATGCCCCCAGGGGCCGAGCACTTTTCGGGATTTTCACACACACAACACGAATGTTACCGAAACTCATTTCAAAGATTGTAAAAAACTATAATTTCATGCAGTTGTATGCTAGCTTTGAAACAAGCAGGTCGCCGTCGCTTTTGTTATTTAAAAACAAAAACAAAACACATAGTTTATATCTTAACTGAGTACTTTTTTTGGCTCTCTTTTTCAGAATTTCAAATATTTTCAGTACACTTTGAATATTTTTCTACTATTGTATGTGTTTATTAAAATGTGGAAAATATAGTGGGGAAAAAGTTTTAATTTTCATCTAATATTTTGAATAAAGCTGCATGCCTTGCATACAATCAGAAATAATAAAAAAAATGACTGCACACATTCATTTATATAACAAAAAATATGTTTAATACACACAAAATTGGTTTCGACATGTTTATCTAGAAATTTCTTTCAGTGCACCCAAAATACACTCACCACTACAAACACATTTTTAGCCGCCTCTCTTTGTGATTACCTCTGCTCTAAAGTCTTCATAGCAAAATATGTATGTTAATTAGGCCTCGTAATAGGCCCCGCAACCGCAGATTTCTCCCGCTGGGAATGTAAGAGACAAGAGTAATCGCACCAACACAATCATAATTGACACCACTGATTTAAAATGATAAAAAATTGTAGTAGGTAATAGAAATTTGCCGACTTAGACTTCTGTAATAATATGATGTTGGTGTTAAGTATAGACTCATCATGTTAGAGGTTTTCTCATGTTATAACACGGTTCCCTGCAAGAAATGAATGATCAAAACGAATACATAACCAATTTTTTTACCAACACATTTACAATTATTTTACTTTGAATTGCTATTACTGGCGCTGCCATTAGTGTGGTTTTGTATAACAAATTGGGATTATGTTTACTAGCAAAAATTTTATTAATATATTATGCTTATACATATTTACATTTTACATATATCTGGTAACACGTTTTAAAATATTAATTGATTGTAAGAATTTAACTAAATTTGTATTAATTTAGGTTAAATATAATAAAGGCATTTTGGAGATTGTGGTATTTAAAAATATGTAGGGAAATTTCTTTTTGCCAGTGGCAACGCTGATTACTTAAGGTAAGCAATGCGTATGTAAGAGTGAAACAACTAAAGTTTGTTACAGAGTTGCGTTTTTGCATTATTAATGTGTAATATTAAAAAAAATTTTGTGAATCCCCTATAAAAACATATTTTAAAAAAGAAATTTAATCAAATTAAATTCTATGTGCGCGTAGACGTGTGAAAAAATAAAAATATCAAAAAATAAAAAAAAAGGAAATTTAAAGTGACAATTGAAAGTGACAAATTGATAAGACAAGAAATAATTAATAAAATAATACAATTAAAAAAACAGAAAAGTCTAAAAAAGTAAAAAAACAAATCGTAAAAAACATGGATAAACAACACAACAAAAATAAGATAAGTATATATAAAAGGCATTTTGAAAACTGTCTTTCAAAAGAAAAAAGGAAATATGAGTCCAATATAAAAAAATATAAAAAGTTAATGGAAAAAGAACTTAAA
Organism: Pollenia amentaria; assembly: GCA_943735925.1. Lineage (NCBI taxonomy): Eukaryota > Metazoa > Arthropoda > Insecta > Diptera > Polleniidae > Pollenia > Pollenia amentaria. The sequence continues at coordinate 122,857,234 of OX031006.1, read as the reverse complement.
GTTAGTGCAGAATGTTCTAAACAAATAGAATCGATTCCCATTGTAACTACTGAAGCAGTAGCATCCACAAAGTTTATCAAGTGCTAGCGTTCATAGTGAATCAGGTGCTTATACATCCGCTTTTATAGAAGCCGCGGGAAATAGCGATGGTAAGGCAATATGTGAGGATTTAAAATCATCGGCAGTGAGGAATAAAATATCTCAAAGTGCGTTAGAGGATTTGCTGCATACTTTAAAAAAATAGGTGTGGAAGATTTGCCGTTGTCTGCCAAAACTCGTTTAGGTACCAATAGGGAAAACATTCATATTTCTACCATTCCTGTTGGAGAATTTTTATATTTAGATATTCAGAAACATTTCCTTTCAATACCATTTGACTATTTAAATCAAGAAAAGGAAGTTTCTATCGACGTTGGAATATATGGGTTAAAATTATTCAAAAGTTCGAACAGGGTTTTGTGGCATATTCTTGGATCAATCAAATTTTTTTCTTTAATAGGGAATACCCCCTAAACTTTTCATTGTCGAAAGTGACAACTGGCGGACTTAATAGCCCTAGTTACGTGCTGTCAAAATCAGTTACCAGATTTTGTAAACCGGCAAATTTGTAGATTTTATTCATGTAACAACATTTTGGTAAGTGTTTGTATTTTTTTTCTTTAATATGGAATACCCCCCAAAATTTTGATTTGTTGAAAGAGACAGCTGGCGCACTTAATAGCCCTAGTTATGTGCTATGAAAATCAGTTACCAGATTTTGTAAACCGGCAAATTTGTAGATTTTATTCATGTAACAACATTTTGGTAAATGTTTGTATTTTTTTCTTTAATATGGAATACCCCCCAAAATTTTGATTTTTTGAAAGAGAAAGCTGGCGCACTTAATAGCCCTAGTTATGTGCTATCAAAATCAGTTACCAGATTTTGTTAACCGGCAAATTTGTAGATTTTATTCATGTAACAACATTTTGGCAAATTTTTGAAATTTTTTCTTTAATATGGAATATCCCCCAAAATTTTGATTTGTCGAAAGAGACAGCTGGCGCACTTAATAGCCCTAGTTTTGTGCTATCAAAATCAGTTACCAGATTTTGTAAACCGGCAAATTTGTAGATTTTATTCATGTAACAACATTTTGGTAAATTTTTGAAATTTTTTCTTTAATATGGAATATCCCCCAAAATTTTGATTTGTCGAAAGAGACAGCTGGCGCACTTAATAGCCCTAGTTTTGTGCTATCAAAATCAGTTACCAGATTTTGTAAACCGGCAAATTTGTAGATTTTATTCATGTAACAACATTTTGGTAAATTTTTTGAATTTTTTTTAATATGGAATACCCCCTTAACTTTTGATTCGTCGAAAGCGGTAACTGGCGGCCATAATAGGCCTAGTTACGTGCTGTCAAAATCAGTTAACAGATTTTATAAACCGGCAAATTTGTAGATTTTATTCATGTAACACAATTTTAGTAAATGTTTGAATTTTTTTTCTTTAATATGGAATACCCCTAAACGTTGGATTTTCCGAAAGTTACAACTGGCGGCCTTAATAGCCCTAGTTATGTGCCATCAAAATCAGTTTTCAGATATTATAAACCGGCAAAATTGTAGATTTTATTCATGTAAACATTTTGGTAAATTTTTGAAAATTTTTTCTTTAATATGGAATACCATCTTAACTTTTGATTTGTCGAAAGTGACAACTGGTGGCCTTAATAGCCATCGTTATGGGCTATCAAAATCAAAATTGGTAGATTTTATTCATGTAACAACATTTTCGTAAATTTTTGCATTTTTTTCATTAATATGAAATACCCCCTAAAGTTTTTATTTTTCGAAAGAGACAGCTGGCGAACTTAATAGGCCCAGCTATGTGCTATCAAAATCAGTTATCAGATGTCGTAAACCGGCAAATTTGTAGATTTTATTCATGTAACAACATTTTGGTAAATTTTTGAATTTTTTTTCTTTTATATGTAATACTCCCTAAGCTTTGGATTTGTCGAAAGTGACAACTGGCAGCCTTAATAGCCCTAGTTACGTGCTATTAAATTCAGTTATCTGATTTTATAAACCGGCAAATTTGTAGATTAAATTCATGTAACAACATTTTGGTAAATTTTTGAATTTTTTTTTTCATATGGAATACCCCCTAAACTTTTGATTTGTCGAAGGAGACAACTGGCGGCCTTTATAGCCGCAGTTACGTGCTATCAAAATCAGTTATCAGATTTTATAAACCGGCAAATTTGCAGATTTAATTCGTGTAACAACATTTTGGTACATTTTTGAAGTTTTATTTTAATATGGAATACCCCCTAAACTTTTGATTTGTCGAAAGTTGTAACTGGCGGCCATAATAGCCCTAGTTACGTGCTGTCAAAATCAGTTATCTGATTTTATAAACCGGCAAATTTGTAGATTTTATTCATGTAACAACATTTTGGTAAATTTTTGAAATTATTTCTTTAATATGTAATACCCCCTAAGCTTTGGATTTCTTGAAAGTGACAACTGGCAGCCGTAATAGCCCTAGTTACGTGCTATTAAAATCAGTTATCTGATGTTATAAACCGGCAAATTTTTAGATTAAATTCATGTAACAACATTTTGGTAAATTTTTGAATTTTTTTCTTTCATATGGAATACCCCCTAAACTTTTGATTTGTCGAAAGAGACAACTGGCGGCCTTTATAGCCCCAGTTCCGTGCTATCAAAATCAGTTATCAGATTTTATAAACCGGCAAATTTGCAGATTTAATTCGTGTAACAACATTTTGGTACATTTTTGAATTTTTATTTTAATATGGAATACCCCCTAAACTTTTGATTTGTCGAAAGTTGTAACTGGCGGCCATAATAGCCCTAGTTACGTGCTGTCAAAATCAGTTATCTGATTTTATAAACCGCCAAATTTGTAGATTTTATTCATGTAACAACATTTTGGTAAATTTTTGAATTTTTTTCTTTAATATGGAATAACACCTAAACTTTTGATTTTTCGAAAGTGACAACTGGCGGCTTTAATACCCCGTGTAACGTGCTATCAAAATCAGCTTTCAGATGTTATAAACCGGCAAATTTGTGATTTTATGCATGTAACACAATTTTAGTAAATGTTTGAATTTTTTTCTTTAATACGGAATACCCCTACACTTTCAATTTGCCGAAAGTGACAACTGGCGGCCTCAATAGCCCTAGTTATATGCTATCAAAATCAGTTTTCAGATATTATAAGCCGGTAAAATTGTAGATTTTATTTATGTAACAACATTTTGGTAAATTTTTGAATTTTTTTTTAATATGGAATACCCCCTTAACTTTTGATTCGTCGAAAGTGGTAACAGGCGGCCATAGTAGCCCTAGTAACGTGCTATCAAAATCAGTTATCAGATGTTATAAACCAGCAAATTTGTAGATTTAATTCATGTAACAACATTTTGGTAAATTTTTGAATTTTTTTTCTTTCATATGGAATACACCCTAAGCTTTTGATTTGTTGAAAGAGACAACTGGCGGCCTTTATAGCCCTAGTTACGTGCTATCAAAATCAGTTATCAGATTTTGTAATCCGGCAAGTTTGCAGATTTAATTCATGTAACAACATTTTGGTACATTTTTGAATTTTTTTTCTTTAATATGTAATACCCCATAAACTTTGGATTTGTCGAAAGTGACAACTGGCAGCCTTAATAGCCCTAGTTACGAGCTATTAAAATCAGTTGTCAGATCGTATAAAACGGCAAATTTTTAGATTTAATTCATGTAACAACATTTTGGTAAATGTTTTAATTTTTGTTTTTTTCATATGGAATCCCCCTAAACTTTTGATTTGTCGAAAGAGACATTTGGTGGCGTTTATAGTTCTAGTGACGTGCTATCAAAATCAGTTATGGGATTTTGTAAACCGGCAAATTTGTAGCTTTTATTCTGTAACAACATTTTGGTAAATTTTTGATTTTTTTCTTTCATATGGAATACACCCTAAACTTTTGATTTTTCGCAAGTAACAACTGGCGGCTTTAATACCCCGTGTAACGTGCTATCAAAATTAGTTAACATATCTTATAAACCGGAAATTTTCTGATTTTATTCATGTAACACAATTTTAGTAAATGTTTGAATTTTTTTTCTTTAATATGGAATACCCCCTAAACGTTGGAGTTGCCGAAAGTGACAACTGGCGGCCTTAATAGCCCTAGTTATGTGCCTTAAAAATCAGATGTTATAAAGCAGCAATTTGTAGATTTAATTAATGTAACAACATTTTGGTAAATTTTTGAATTTTTTTTCTTTCAATGGAATACCCCCTAAACTTTTGATTTGTCTAAAGAGACAACTGGCGGCCTTTACAGCCCTAGTTACGTGCTATCAAAATCAGTTATCAGATTTTGTAAACCGGCAAATTTGCAGACTTAATTCATGTAACAACATTTTGGTACATTTTTGAATTTTTTTTCTCTAATATGTAATACCCCCTAAACTTTGGATTTGTCGAAAGTGACAACTGGCAGCCTTAATAGCCCTAGCTACTAGCTATTTAAATCAGTTATCCGATGTTATAAACCGGCAAATTTTTAAATTTAATTCATGTAACAGCATTTTGGTAAATTTTTGAAATTTTTTTCTTTAATATGTAATGCCCCCTAAACTTTGGATTTTTCGAAAGTGACAACTGGCAGCCGTAATAGCCCTAGTTTCGTGCTTTTAAAATCAGTTATCAGATTTTGTAAACCGGCAAATTTGTAGCTTTTATTCTGTTACAACATTTTGGTAAATTTTTTAATTTTTTTCTTTAATATGGAATACCCCCTAAACTTTTGATTTGTCAAAGGTGGCAGCTGCTGACCTTAATAGCCCTAGTAACGTGCTTTCAAAATCAGTTATCAGATTTTGTATACCGGAAAATTTGTAGCTTTTTTTCATGTAACAACATTTTGGTAAATTTTTGATTTTTTTTTCTTTCATATCGAATACTCCCTAAACTTTTGATTGGTCAAAAGTGGCAACTGCTGACCTTAATAGCCATAGTTACGTGCTATCGAAATCAGTTATCAGATTATGTAAACCGGCAAATTTGCAGATTTTATTCATGTTTTTTAAAATTTTTTTTCTTTAATATGGAATAGTCCTAGTAACGTGCTTTCAAAATCAGTTATCAGATTTTGTAAACCGGAAAATTTGTTACTTTTATTCTGTAACAACATTTTGGTAAATTTTTGAATTTTTTTCTTTAATATGAAATACCCCCTAAACTTTCAATTTTTCGAAAGTGACAACTGGCAGCCGTAATAGCCCTAGTTACGTGCTATTGAAATCAGTTATCAGACTTTGTAAACCGGCAAATTTGTAGCTTTTATTCTGTAACACAATTTTAGTAAATGTTTGAATTTTTTTCTTTAATATAGAATACCCACTAAACTTTGGATTTGCCGAAAGTGACAACTAGCGGCCTTAATAGCCCTAGTTATGTGCCTTCAAAATCAGTTTTCAGATATTGTAAGTCGGTAAAAGTGTAGATTTTATTTATGTAACAACATTTTGGTAAATTTTTGAATTTTTTTTTAATATGGAATACCCCATAAAATTTTGATTCGTCGAAAGTGGTAACTGGCGGCCATAATAGCCCTAGTTACGTGCTATCGAAATCAGTTATCAGATGTTATAAACCAGCAAATTAGTAGATTTAATTCATGTAACAACATTTTGGTAAATTTTTGAGTTTTTTTGCTTTAATATGGAATACCCCCTAAACTTTTGATTTGTCGAAAGACACGGCTGGCGAACTTAATAGCCCTAGTTATGTGCTATCAAAATCAGTTATCAGATTTCATAAAACGGCAAATTTGTAGATTTTATTCATGTTTTTTTTTATTTTTTTTTTCTTTAATATGGAATACCCCCTAAACTTTTGATTTGTCGAAAGTGACAGCTGGCGGACTTAATACCCCAGTTAAGGGCTGTCAAAATCAGTTACCAGATTTTGTAAACCAGAAAATTTGTAGATTTTTTTCATGTAACAACATTTTGGTAAATTTTTTATTTTTTTCTTTAATATGGAATACCCCCTAAAATTTTGATTTGTCGAAAGTGACAACTGGCGGCTTTAAAAGCCTAGTTACGTGCCATCAAAATCAGTTATAAGATTTCGAAAACCGGAAAATTTGCAGAATTTATTCATGTAACAAAACTTTGGTAAATTTTTGAATTTTTTTTTCTTTAATATGGAATACCCCCTAAACTGTTGATTTGTCAAAAGTGGCAACTGCTGACCTTAATAGCCTTAGCAACGTGCTTTCAAAATCAGGTATCAGATTTTGTAAACCGGAAAATTTGTAGATTTTATTCATGTAACAACATTTTGGTAAATTTTTGAATTTTTTTTCTTTAATATGTAATGCCCCCTAAACTTTGGATTTTTCGAAAGTGACAACTGTAACAACATTTTGGTAAATTTTTGAATTTATTTCTTTAATATGGAATACCCCCTAAACTTTTGATTTTTCGAAAGTTACAACTGGCGGCTTTAATACCCCGTGTAACGTGCTATCAAAATTAGTTAACAGATCTTATAAGGCGGCAAATTTGTGATTTTATTCATGTAACACAATTTAAGTAAATGTTTGAATATTTTTTCTTTAATATGGAATACCCCTAAACTTTGGATTTGCCGAAAGTGACAACTGGTGGCCTTTATAGCCCTAGTAACGTTCTATCAAAATCAGTTATCAGATGTTATAAAGCAGCAAATTTGTAGATTTATTTCATGTAACAACATTTTAGTAAATTTTTGAATTTTTTTCTTTCATATGGAATACCCCCTAAACTTTTGATTGTCGATAGTGACAACAGGCAGCCTTAAAAGCCCTAGTTACGAGCTATTAAAATCAGTTATCAGATGTTATAAACCGGCAAATTTTTAGATATAATTCATGTAACAATATTTTGGTAAATTTTTTAATTTTTTTTCTTTCATATGGAATACCCCCTAAACTTTTGATTTGTCGAAAGAGACAACTGGCGGCCTTTATAGCCCTAGTTACGTGCTTTTAAAATCAGTTATCAGATTTTGTAAACCGGCAAATTTGTAGCTTTTATTCTGTTACAACGTTTTGGTAAATTTTTTAATTTTTTTCTTTAATATGGAATACCCCCTAAACTTTTGATTTGTCAAAAGTGGCAACTGCTGACCTTAATAGCCCTAGTAACGTGCTTTCAAAATCAGTTATCAGATGTTATAAACCAGCAAACTTGTAGATTTTATTCATGTAACAACATTTTGGCCCTCGCGAATGGGTAGTCATCTTGCCGCGATGCGAGGGCTTAAGTACAAGGACGTTTAGAGTCATGCTGGCGGTAGTGACGTTAGTCAAGACCGGTAGGGCCTCCCATGCCAGAAGGGTCTAAACCGAGTACGAACCAAGAACTACCCCCCCCCGTCTATTAGCGTCTGTTTCTCCTAGTTGGAGCGGCTAATGACTAGGTCCGCTGGCCTTTTTACGGTCAATTGTTTGCCTTCTGAAGGCTGTTTGTCCGCAATAAAATCCATCAGCGTCTGTTCTCATAGTGAGCGGCTGATGGTCTGCGTCTGTCTCCAGAGGAGCGGCAGGTATAATTTCGCCTGGCAGTAGGCATAAAATGCAACCCCACCACACCCCCCACGAAATGTCCGAAAATTCACGCCCTATGTATCCGGTAAAGGGCTTCATAATCTCCGGAGACCCTACTACTACAGCGTCGGTATCAGGCTGTAGTATGTCGAATGCTACTGAAACCTCGACTAGCAAGGTGGTTGCGCCAGGCTCTGCTAGTCGATTAGCTACTAGTGCGCAAAAACTCACGGCTAAGCCTTCAGGCGGTCGTAAACCAAGCTTGGTACAGGGTTCTTCGAAACCAGGTACCTCCAAGGCTTCCCAGGTCCGGACGGGAGAAAAACCCGTCAAAACCCCTTCCTCGGGTGCTGGCTTGACGGTGCAGACTCAGTCTACCGGAAATCCAGTTTCCCATGTTCCGAAACCTGTGCAAAGAGAGCATACGAAGAAAGATTCGATGCCCTCTGAGGTGCCTCCCCCAGCCTCTACGGCAATTATTAAAAAACCCCAAAGGCACATAAACCCATCCAAACGGGCCTTTATAACCAGGCGCTCCGCCTACAAAATCATCAGCCGACTTGGTGAAAAACCGGTTGGTGAGCTCACGGAGCAGGAGAAAACCTCTCTCCAGTGGGCAAAAACCCATATTGAGGGTTTAAAACGTGCACCTCCCTCTGCAGAGGAAGGCAATCCTGAACGGAAGCCAACCGAAGCAGCGCCTAAACGGCAGCGGCTGGGGAGGACACGCTTCCTGGGACTAAAAGGTCCAAACACACGCCTCAACGGCCGCAAAACAGGTCGTACAAAGATGTGGCTAAAGACCACCTCATTTGGGCGATCATTGACCGCAACGCAAGTGACGGCACCATTTCGTCCAAAAACTGGAAGCTGGTTGTCGTCGCACTTAGTAGGGCGTTCCTGAGTGTTCTAAGGGGAAACCCTGGACCACCACCACAATGTGAAGATGCCGGTTGGTATCAAGGGCACATTAAATTGATAGCGTGTGCAGATGAGCGTTCAGCGCTGCTGTACAAGGATGCTGTGGAGTCCCTGGGGGAAGCTTGGCAGGGCACTTAGATTGAGGCAATACCTCTGGCCGATGTGCCGCAAAGGCCCAGATCTATTGCCAAGATCCCCGCTGAGCCATCCGACCCCAAGGAGATCCTGGAAATAATACAGCTAAGTAACCCCCAGCTACCCACACAGGACTGGAAAATAGTGAGGGTTTCTGAATCTGTTGAAGAGTCCAGGAAGGCCACTGTTGTGATAAACAGTGACTCTCTGCCGTCACTTCGGAAGACACAGGGGAAGATTTTCTATGGATTTGGAACTATCTTCCTCCGAGTCTATAAAGGTGACGACAAAGGGAAGCCTCAAGCTCCGGCGACTACCACCACCACAACAACAGCATCAACGGAGCGTATGGAAGACGAATCTGCTACGTCATCGGCCAATGAAGACACCCAATCGGTCAGTGGACTTGTGGGTGACTTCCTTGGTAAGATGGGAGTGGCGGATGATGAGGACATCCTTCTGGAATCGGACGACGATCCAGAGGATGCCAACGTCACAGTCGTCCATAGTGATGAGCTATGATGAAGGTGACACAAATCAACCTTCATCACTCTAAAGCGGCGTCACCTGCCCTTCTCCTCCGATTAGCTTTAGGCACGGAGGAGCTTATATGCATCCAAGAACCATTGTTGTATAGAGACAGGGTTTGCGGACTCAGATTAGACGGTTACAGTACTCTGTACGCAGCCGATCAAGGTAAGACCAGAGCTTGTGTTATGGTCAAAAACATCCTTAAAGCTTTCATTCTTTCTGATTTTAGCGATAAGGACACATGCACTGTCGCAGTAGAGTGCAAAACCAGTACAGTCTGGTTTATGAGCTGCTACATGGCACACGACCAGGGTGCTAACCCTCCAAACTCCACAACCAGGAAGGCGATGTCGCACGCTAAAAGGCACAACATCCCCCTAGTAATATGTGCAGATGCGAATGCACACCATACCGTCTGGAGTAGCTCGGATGTCAATCCACGAGGTGAGTCGCTTTTGGACTTCATAGTAGAAAATGAACTAACAGTAATTAATAGGGGTAGTGAGCCCACCTTTATTGTGACTAACAGAAGGGAGGTTCTTGATATTACGCTTATTAGTGATAAGTTCGCGGATATGATTAGCGATTGGAACGTGTCTAAGGACTGTTCCTTCTCTAATCACATGTATGTTGATTTCAATTTTTCCTTTAGAGTTGATTCAGTTAAACCCTACACGAACAGAAGAAGGACTAACTGGTCTATCTATGCGAGTGTACTCGGGGACAAGCTGCCTATGTGCCCAGTTCTCATAGACAGTGTGTCCATGCTGGACTCCGCAGTGGAGTCATTGACCGGTGCCTTAATGGAGGCAACAAACGAAGCCTGTAAAATAATGGACAGGAGGGGCAAAGCTAAGCCCATATGGTGGAATGCGGAAATTGCTGAAAAACGCAAGGAAAGCAGGAAGCTCTTTAATGAGGCAAAACGTAATGGTGTTTGGAACAATTACAAGTCCTCAGTTAATGAATTCAAGAATCTTATCAGGAAGGCCAAGAGACAATCATGGAGGAAATTCTGCAGTGACGTGGAAAACTCCTCGGAGACAAGTCGGCTTCGTAAGATTTTATCCTATAATCCAGCTATTCCATCATATATACGGAAGATGGATGGATCCTGGACCACAAACAGTCGGGACACCCTTGAGGTCCTGATGAATACACACTTCCCTGGTTGCACTGATGATGTGCCTAGGGAGGAAACTTTTAGTGGCGCTCGGGATATCTCTAATATTCCGATAACTCGCCATCGTGTGGAATGGGCGGTCAAAAGCTTCCATCCCTTTAAATCTCCAGGCCCGGATGGCATTATCCCAGCGGACCTACAAAATAACCTGGGAATATTGATGCCATGGCTCTTGGCAATATTTAGAGCCTGCCTGAGTCTCTCACATGTCCCAGCAACGTGGACATCATATAAGATCGTCTTCATCCCCAAGAGTGGGAAGACATCTCACACTATGGCTAAAGACTTTAGACCAATTAGTCTATCCTCCTTTCTACTGAAAACACTGGAGAGGATTTTGGATATTCACATTAGATCATCATTAGGACCCAATTCCCTGTCACCGGCTCAGCACGCCTACACGAAGGGAAGGTCCACTGAAACTGCGCTTCACTCATTGGTGGGCCACATAGAGAGATCCCTGCATTACAACGAATTTGCTTTAGTGGCATTCCTGGATATTGAGGGCGCTTTCAACAATGTTAAACCTGAATCGGTTATTAACGCTATGAGACATTTGGAGATCGACCCAGCAATCATTCAATTTGTCAGCAGTATCTTGCACTTCAGGCGTATCGAATCCAACTTGGGCGCCTCGAACATTTCAAAGGTTGCGACTAGGGGCACCCCGCAAGGTGGTGTACTGTCACCTTTACTTTGGAATCTGAATATAAATACCCTACTCAGAGCCATGGAAAGGACGTGCTGCAGAACGGTTGCATATGCCAGGGATGTGGACTGGATGTAAATCCCGCCAAAACAGAACTGGTACTTTTCACAAGGAGATACAAAATTCCCTAATTTAATACCCCGAGGATAAAAGGGGTGTCACTGGAACTGTCTGACAGCGCCAAGTATCTTGGGCTAATATTGGACAGTAAACTGAACTGGAGGATGAACACCAGCTCCAGGACTAATAAAGCGGCTACTGCATTATATTGCTGCAAAAGGGCCATTGGCCTAAACTGGGGAATTAACCCGAGGAATGTATACTGGCTATACGAATGTGTCATTAAACCCATTCTCTTCTACGGGGCAGCTGTTTGGTGGCCGGCGCTCAAGGCGAAGAGTCATCAATCCAGGTTTGAACGTACATTGAGAATGGTGGAGATAGCGGTAACAGGTGCCATTAGAACAACCCCCTCTAAGGCATTGTTTACGATTCTAAACTGGTTACCACCAGACATTTTGGCGAAAAGGTTAGCTGCGAACGCGGCGGTAAGACTAAGGGCCACCGGAGCATGGAGAGATTATAATATCGGACATGCTAACATTCTGAATGATATTAATTGGCACATGGATGTTGATTATGTTGTAACGAACCTTCTTGGCTGGGGTATAACTCGCCGGTTATCCAGGGTTCACTTTCCAGTAAATTTCTACTTATGTCCTGACCTCGTTAATAAAAAAAACAACACACTTCATCAACTATTTGGTTTCAGCAACCGCACTTTATTTCATATTTAATAATACGGGAAACTAATCAAACGGCTTTTTCGATTCGACACGACACCCAGGCGACACGAAAGGGGAACTGGCCGTGCGGTCGGCGCGCTATCCTCCGCAGACAGTGGTAAGTATGTAGTGTACGGTTCCACGTATGCCCAGTGAAGCCCTAAGCTACAGCAAATCTGCGGGATGACCACGGATCCGGTGCGTTGAGTTGCTCGTAGACGTATGCCTGCGGGATGACCACGGGCACACTACTACGCTCGGCGTTTGACGCTGGAGTAGGCCTAAATTGGAGAACCTGCGGGATAACCACGGGAGCTCCAATTCCTCCCACACACACGTCACACACAAACTGAGGCCCAGTGAAGCCACCAAACGACAGTGAATCTGCGGGATAACCACGGAAACGCTGTGTTAAGTGACTCGTAGTCGTAAAGGGTGTGTGGCAGTCGCGGCTCTCGACCCTATGTGAGGAATGCCGGCGAATATCCCGTGGATTCGGCAAAACTTGAGTTGATAGCTAACATGATTTCGGGGACCTTCTCGTCCCATTTTTGGTGCTGGTTGTCGGCTAGTTGTGCTAAGATCGTCTTTATCGTCCTATTGGCGCGCTCTGTCGGGTTTTCTTGGGGGGTGTACGGCGCCGTGCATTGCTGATGTATCCCCATTTCCCTCAGGAATTTCTGGACGACCCGCGCTGTAAACTGGGTGCCGTTGTCCGTTGGTAGCATCTTCGGAACCCCATACCGGGCCAGAATGCGCTCCCTTAGGGCTTTGATGACACCCTCGGCCGTCGCCTTGCGCATGGGGATGAGCTCTGTCCATTTAGAGAATTTATCGAATAGTACGAGCAGCATAGTATTGCCATGCTTCGATCGGGGCAACAGTCCCACGAAATCGGCGCACAGGATGGCCCATGGTTCCTCTGGAATTTTAGTCAGCATTTCGCCGGCTGGCCTCTGTTGACTAACCTTGAACTTCTGACACGACTGACAGTGTCTTACGTGCCTCTTTACGTCCCGAGACATCCCTGGCCAGTAGTAACGGCTCGCCACCCGTAGGGTCGTTTTCCGCACCCCCTGATGCCCGGCGGTGGGGTGGTTGTGGTTTTCCTCGAGGACGCGGGTCCTGTCTGGGGAGGCCACACATAGTTTCCACGGTGTGCTGTCTTCGTTGTTCATTTCTCTCGGAAAGTTTCGATAGAGCTGGTTGTTGATTATGGCATAGTCGGCGTGTTGGTCCGGGTTATCGTGTACTTCACGCACCAACCGATCAAGCCATTTGCATGTGCTGGAAGAGGGAGCTGCCTCACATGTAGCCAGGTTAGCGTTCTCCTGTGGCTGGCGTGACAATGCATCGGCCACGACGTTGCTCTTGCTCTTTCGGTACTTTATTTCATAGTTAAACTGCTGGAGTTCTAGGGCCCACCGAGCCAGCCGGCCTGTTGGGCTTTCCAACGAATTTAGCCACTTCAAAGCGAGGTGGTCCGTGATGATGGTGAACCGGTACCCCTCTATGTAAGCCCGCATCTTTCGGACTCCCCACACGACAGCCAGACACTCTTTCTCCGTGGTCGAATAGTTTATCTCAGCCGGATTTAGATGTCGGCTAGCGTACGCAATAACTCGCTCTCCTTCTTCCAGCCGTCCTGAGTCAGGACGGCACCCAGGCCATAGTCACTAGCGTCGGTTTGCAACACAAATGGTTGTGAAAAATCGGGGCACGCCAACACTGGTGCTTCGGTGAGCTTCTTCTTCAGCGTTTCGAAAGCACTTTGCTGTTCAACTCCCCACTTCCAGTGCCTCCCCTTCTTTAGTAATTGGGTGAGCGGTTGCGCTAGGGTCGCGAATTCGGGCACGAAACGTCTATACCATGACGCTACCCCCAAGAATTGGCGCACTTGTCGGATATTGTTGGGTGGTGGGATTTGGGTCACGGCCGCTATTTTTTCCGGATCGGTCTGGATGCCTTGGTCACTGACCATGTGGCCCAGGTAACGTGTTTCCCGCGTGAAAAACTTGCATTTATCCACATTGATTCTCAAGTTTGCAGCTCTCAACCTTCGCAAAACCTCTCTCAAATGAATCATGTGCTCTTCAAGACTTCCACTTACCACAATGATGTCATCCAGATACGCGAATGCATACGGTTCCATTTCAGGGCCGATGACACTATCGAGTGCCCGTTGGAAGGTGGCTGGGGCCGAATGTAACCCGAAGGGCATCACTTTCCAGTGGTATAGGCCTCTCCCTGGTACTGCAAAGGCGGTATACTGCTTGCTACCTTCTTCCATTGGGATTTGCCAATACCCGTTTTTTAAGTCGATGCTACTAATAAAACGGGCCTTACGCAATTTATTAAGAATGCTATCTATACGCGGAAGGGGATAAGCATCGGGTACTGACCTGAGATTAAGTTGTCGGAAATCCATGCATGTCCTCCAGGCGCCATTTTTCTTCTTGACCAGGGTGATCGGGAAACAATAGGGGCTGTGTGATCGTTCAATACAACTCGTTCACCTCGGCGTCTATGATCGCCTGCATAGCGGGATTCCTGGGCGCGTAGCGAATCTTTATGGGTCTGTCGTCTGTGAGCAAGATTTTGTGACTGGCAATATTCGAGACCCCGTGTAGCTCCTTAAATTTCGGGAGTTGTTCTTCCAAGAAAGCAGTAATCGTCGCCTGTTCCGCCGTTACTGGCTCTGCCGGGGGTTCATGGCACTCCAGTACCTCCCCGCAGGTGGTGGGCTTAGGCACAGTCGGGTGGACTGGTGGTTGTGTGATAGCTTCTTGACTGGAACAGTTCAGCGTCAGGCCGGCAATTTGGATGCACGTATCAAAGTTTCGTAAGAACTCGAGCCCTAGGATGACATCTTCACTAGCGTTGGGCATCACGATATACAGACAATTTCGTGTCCGGTTTCCTAGGGTTGTTGGTAGTTCTATAGCCTTTGAGACCCGGCATACTGCCCCATTGGCTAGCATGACGTCCAGTTCTTCCTGGCGATACGTCGGGGATGTGGTGAGTTGTGATATAATGTCCGGGCGGATGAAGTTTCGGCTAGCGCCGGTGTCTAACACTGCTTTAACTGCGACTTTGTTGACCAAGATGGTGGCCGTCAATTGCGTTTCTTCGCGGTGTAGGCCAGTCATACCGGTGGAGGATGTATTGCTTGCCTTGGGAGGTCTGACCATCCTCAATTGCGTCGGCTCCCATTGGCATTTCCCGAATTTTGGGTTTCGGCCCGAGGACATCTATTGGCGTAGTGCCCTGTTTCCCCACAACTGTGACAGCGTGCTGTTTGCCCGTTACCGGTTCTTCGCGGGGGAGCGGCTACATTTCCTGGATTTTGTGTGGTACCGACTGGTATGCTTTCCAGATCCTCGGCCATACGTATTAATTCAGCAAGGGAGCCAAAATCTTTTCGCCTTATATATAGTTTATATCTTGCCTGGGCGTTCTGGAAAATCCGCTGCAGCTTCTGGTCCGCTGTTAATTCGGAGTGCCTCATCATGGTTTGTATCTCTAAAACATAATCTTTGAACGGTTCCCCTGGTTGCTGCACCCTGGCTCTAATTTCGTCTTCTAGCCGCTCGAAGTACCGGGTAGGGAGGAAAAAGGAAAGCAAATCTTGTCTGAACGCAGACCATACCTCCCAGTACTCGTTGTTGTTTCGATACCACGCAAGAGCTCGTTCACCCAAAAATTCTGGCATCACTCGGGGTAGGTGGTCCAACGTGACCCCGTAAATGTCTGCGAACTCCTCCACCCGCTCAATAAAAGCCAAGGGTTCACCGCAGCCATGGTAGGACAGGCCCCACTTTCGTACCTGATCCATTAGGTGACTCCTGCTGCTTGTACCATCCTCATTTGGGCCGGTGGAAATCCCGGCTGGTCGGGGGGCCTCTGCTGGGTTTACCCCGATGGTGTGGTTCGTTGTGATTGAGGTCAGGGTACTACTCCCAGGCATTGTCAGCATCGCTCCCTTTTCAAACTGTTTCTCTAAACTTTGCAGACGGGCAGCGACCTCCGGGCTGTGTTCACCGCTAAGAAATTGGGACAGCCGTTTTCTTAGCTCGTCCACCGTACCGCTAGTTTCCAGGCAAAATTCTTTCATGCACAAGAGTAATTCTTCCCGCTTAAGCGGATATATCCATCCCGTCTTTACCATTGTCTAAGAATTACTTTCAACTATTTTTTGACTATTTCACAAGTTCAGTAATTTTTGTTCGCCACTTTTAGTATGCACGACACACCTGCGTAAAAATTTTTTTTTTCCTTTTTTTTTTCCTTTTACCAAAATTATTTTAAAAATAAAATTGTCTATAGTATTTTTTATTTTTCTTTTAAAACTTCGTGGATTGCTTCATTAACACAATTTGGCGTTTTTAATACCGTATTTTTATTTTGCCACTGTTTCGCCTTGTTTTTAAATTTGTTTCATTTTATTCCGTTCCACGACTCACGCGATTACCGAATCTTTCCGATAGTGTTGTTTTTTTTTTTTATTTTAACGGGGTCCCTGCTCGGGCGCCAACTGTAACGAACCTTCTTGGCTGGGGTATAACTCGCCGGTTATCCAGGGTTCACTTTCCAGTAAATTTCTACTTATGTCCTGACCTCGTTAATAAAAAAAACAACACACTTCATCAACTATTTGGTTTCAGCAACCGCACTTTATTTCATATTTAATAATACGGGAAACTAATCAAACGGCTTTTTCGATTCGACACGACACCCAGGCGACACGAAAGGGGAACTGGCCGTGCGGTCGGCGCGCTATCCTCCGCAGACAGTGGTAAGTATGTAGTGTACGGTTCCACGTATGCCCAGTGAAGCCCCAAGCTACAGCAAATCTGCGGGATGACCACGGATCCGCTGCGTTGAGTTGCTCGTAGACGTATGCCTGCGGGATGACCACGGGCACACTACTACGCTCGGCGTTTGACGCTGGAGTAGGCCTAAGTTGGAGAACCTGCGGGATAACCACGGGAGCTCCAATTCCTCCCACACACACGTCACACACAAACTGAGGCCCAGTGAAGCCACCAAACGACAGTGAATCTGCGGGATAACCACGGAAACGCTGTGTTAAGTGACTCGTAGTCGTAAACCTGCGGGATAACCACGGGAACACTACTACGCTCGGCTAATAATGTTAGTGTAGCACTAGATTGCAGTCTGCGGGATAACCACGGAACTTCAATTAGTTCTACACAAACACCACTACAAACCAAACTAAACAAACTACCAAAAATTTACAGCGGGATAACCACCATAAATTACCACTTACCAACCACTGCGTTCAACACCGACTCATCCTGATTTTAATTTTCGGTCTGCTTTTATACTTTCATGTCGTCGTACGTACAAGGTGGCTGCAACTGCCCATCTGTTTGGTCAGCTGTTTGGGCCCATCTGTTGGGCATGTGTTGTTTGCTACGTGCCGCTAGGTGTCTCAGATGCCAATTCGAATCTGCTGGCTTCCACTAGAGGTCGCTATAAACGGCCGTTAGTAAATTCAAATTCGATTTTGTCTTATAGTTATTTGTAACTATTCATCATATTTAATAATATTAATAAGCTAAAGAAAAATAATACTAACAATTCATTTTAAAGAAATATCATCTTCGTGATGATCGCATAATAATAATAATAAAATAAAATAACGTAGAATAATTAACCTCAACGGTATTCATCGTGTAGGTGGAAACGAGGGTTTCCGACTTCCATCGTCACAATGTCACACCCGAGCCAAACTTTGATCCTGGCTTCACGGTAAGCATTGTGGATAACGTGGTCCACTATGATGACCTGCAAATCCCCGCGAATACGATTCGAATCTTCACGGACGGGTCTAAAACACTGTATGGTGTCGGTTCTGGCATATACTCCGAGCAGCTAAACTGGAGCATTCCTATAAGCCTGCCGGACCACTGCAGTGTCATCCAGGCCGAGATAATGGCCATCCACACAGCCGCGAAACGCATCCGGTACGGTGAAATATCTGGAAGGGATATTCACATTATTACCGATAGCAAGGCGGCCATAAGATCCCTGGAGAATGTGTTCATCACATCGAGAATTGTCCGAGAATGCCGGATGTCTCTGGAGGAGATAGCGAGACATTCACTGGTCACCCTTAATTGGGTCCCCGGATACGGGGACATACATGGGAACTGCATGGCGGATTCGTTGGCGCATGCAGGTACCACCTTGAATCGGGACGGTTCCACATATGTAGGTGCTTCACTCCCAAAGTGTAAGCAACTTATAGCGCATAAGTTTCATCTTATCGCCAGTCAGAGGTGGCACGATGAAACCACCTGTGGGGAAACCAGAAAAATCTGGCCCATCATAGATGAAAAAAGGACACGGCGGGCATTACAGCTGTCCAGACATCATCTAAGAAACCTAACTGCGGTTATAACTGGCCACTGGCCAATTGGGAGGCACGCCCAGAGGCTGGGGCTCCCTTATAACGACTTGTGCAGAAGTTGCGGCGATGAGGAGAAGGAAGAGTCAGCGGAACATCTTCTCCGTAACTGCCCGGCTTTCGGAGACTTAAGACTCAAAATGTTTGGCCGAAGAACCCTTGGGGACAAAACTTGTCTCTCTGATGTTGACGTAAATAGGATCCACTCCTTTATTGAATCGACCGGTTGGCTGCATGGGAATACAGCAGCCAGATGTCATAGGACCCATGGGAGACGGCGTGATATGGTAACACAACGGGAACTAAGCAATGGCCCCACGTGAGCTGTGCTTGATCACGGCTGCCAATGGAACCTAACCTAACCTAACAACATTTTGGTAAATTTTTGAATTTTTTTTCTTTCAAATGGAATACCCCCTAAACTTTTGATTTGTCTAAAGAGACAACTGGCGGCCTTTACAGCCCTAGTTACGTGCTATCAAAATCAGTTATCAGATTTTGTAAACCGGCAAATTTGCAGACTTAATTCATGTAACAACATTTTGGTACATTTTTGAATTTTTTTTCTCTAATATGTAATACCCCCTAAACTTTGGATTTGTCGAAAGTGACAACTGGCAGCCTTAATAGCCCTAGTTACTAGCTATTTAAATCAGTTATCCGATGTTATAAACCGGCAAATTTTTAAATTTAATTCATGTAACAGCATTTTGGTAAATTTTTGAAATTTTTTTTTTTTAAATATGTAATGCCCCTAAACTTTGGATTTTTCGAAAGTGACAACTGGCAGCCGTAATAGCCCTAGTTTCGTGCTTTTAAAATCAGTTATCAGATTTTGTAAACCGGCAAATTTGTAGCTTTTATTCTGTTACAACATTTTGGTAAATTTTTTAATTTTTTTCTTTAATATGGAATACCCCCTAAACTTTTGATTTGTCAAAAGTGGCAACTGCTGACCTTAATAGCCCTAGTAACGTGCTTTCAAAATCAGTTATCAGATTTTGTATACCGGAAAATTTGTAGCTTTTATTCATGTAACAACATTTTGGTAAATTTTTGAATTTGTTTCTTTAATATGGAATAGCCCCTAAACTTTTGATTTGTCAAATGTGGCAACTGCTGACCTTAATAGCCATAGTTACGTGCTATTGAAATCAGTTATCAGATTATGTAAACCGGCAAATTTTGCAGATTTTATTCATGTTTTTTAAAATTTTTTATCTTTAATATGGAATAGCCCTAGTAACGTGCTTTCAAAATCAGTTATCAGATTTTGTTAACCGGAAAATTTTTAACTTTTATTCTGTAACAACATTTTGGAAAATTTTTGAATTTTTTTCTTTAATATGAAATACCCCCTAAACTTTGGATTTTTCGAAAGTGACAACTGGCAGCAGTAATTGCCCTAGTTACGTGCTATTAAAATCAGTTATCAGATTTTGTAAACCGGCAAATTTGTAGCTTTTATTCTGTAACACAATTTTAGTAAATGTTTGAATTTTTTTCTTTAATATAGAATACCCACTAAACTTTGGATTTGCCGAAAGTGACAACTAGCGGCCTTAATAGCCCTAGTTATGTGCCTTCAAAATCAGTTTTCAGATATTGTAAGTCGGTAAAATTGTAGATTTTATTTATGTAACAACATATTGGTAAATTTTTGAATTTTTTTTTAATATGGAATACCCCCTAAAATTTTGATTCATCGAAAGTGGTAACTGTCGGCCATAATAGCCCTAGTTACCTGCTATCGAAATCAGTTATCAGATTATGTAAACCGGCAAATTTGCAGATTTTATTCATGTAACAACATTTTGGTAAATTTTTGAATTTTTTTGCTTTAATATGGAATACCCCCTAAACTTTTGATTTGTCGAAAGACACAGCTGGCGAACTTAATAGCCCTAGTTATGTGCTATCAAAATCAATTATCAGATTTCGTAAACCGGCAAAATTGTAGATTTTATTCATGTTTTTAAAATTTTTTTCTTTAATATGGAATACCCCTAAACTTTTGATTTGTCGAAAGTGACATCTGGCAGCCGTAATAGCCCTAGTTACGTGCTATTAAAATCAGTTATCTGATTTTATAAACCGGTTAAGTTGTAGATTTTATTCATGTAACATTTTGGTAAATTTTTGTATTTTTTTCCTAATATGGAATAACCCCTAAACTTTGGATTTGTTGAAAGTGACAACTGGCAGCCTTAATAGCCCTATTGATGTGCAATTAAAATCAGTTAATTTTTTTTCTTTAATATGTAATACCCCTTAACTTTTGATTTGTCGAAAGTGACAGCTGGCGGACTTAATACCCCAGTTAAGGGCTGTCAAAATCAGTTACCAGATTTTGTAAACCAGAAAATTTGTAGATTTTTTTCATGTAACAACATTTTGGTAAATTTTTTATTTTTTTCTTTAATATGGAATACCCCCTAAAATTTTGATTTGTCGAAAGTGACAACTGGCGGCTTTAAAAGCCTAGTTACGTGCCATCAAAATCAGTTATAAGATTTCGTAAACCGGAAAATTTGCAGAATTTATTCATGTAACAAAACTTTGGTAAATTTTTGAATTTTTTTCTTTAATATGGAATACCCCCTAAACTGTTGATTTGTCAAAAGTGGCAACTGCTGACCTTAATAGCCTTAGGAACGTGCTTTCAAAATCAGTTATCAGATTTTGTAAACCGGAAAATTTGTAGATTTAATTCATGTAACAACATTTTGGTAAATTTTTGAATTTTTTTTCTTTAATATGTAATGCCCCCTAAACTATGGATTTTTCGAAAGTGACAACTGGCAGCCGCAATAGCCCTAGTTACGTGCTATTAAAATCAGTTATCAGATGTTATTGGTGGCCTATTGGTCCCCAAAAATTTGTTGAGGACTTATTTCATTTTAAATTTTTGGGGAGTTATTTCATATGAAATAACTCCCTAAAATAAATAATGAAATAAGTCCCTAAAAAAATGAAATAAGTCCCCAAAATCGTTGTTGCTGTTTCCTGTATATTTTTTTGGGGACTTATTTCATTTTATTTTTGGGGAGTTATTTCGTGGGGAGTTATTTCATATGAGGACTTATTTCATATGAAATAAGTCCCCAATTCAGAAATGAAATAAGTCCCCAAAGGAATGAAGTAACTCCCCAAACTAATATGAAATAACACCCCATTTCTTTGGGGACTTGTTTCATATGAAATAATTCCCCAATTCTTAAAATGAAATAAAACCCCAATAATTTATCAACATTAAGAGAACTACAATTATTTAGAGTTATATTTTGGTGGCATGTCATAACGTCCAGTGTCATAGTGTCCATGGACGTTATGACACTTTCAAAAGTGTCGCAGTGTCCATGGACACTATGACACTTTGCAAGGTGTCATAATGTCCACAACAAGCAAGAATGTAAACAAATTTGGGATCATAGCCGGCCTTCGGCCGGGCGCAAGGATTTTCTTCTCTATGGTATAACAAATACAGGCTTCACTAACTAAAGCTTCTCTGCATAGTCGGCTTTCGTTCGGAAACAAGGCAGATATTAGAAGCTTTACTTAGCGAAACCGGTGTTTGTTATACCATAGAGGAGAAAATCCTTGCGCCGGCCGAAGGCCGGCTGTGCAGAGAAGCTTTAGTTAGCGAAGCCGGTATTTGTTATACCATAGAGAAGAAAATCCTTGCGCCCGGCCGAAGGCTGGCTATGATCCCAAATTTGTTTACATTCTTGCTTGTTGTGGACATTATGACACCTTGCAAAGTGTCATAACGTCCGCGGACGCTACGACATTTCTTTGATGGACGTTATGACACTATGACACTGGACGTTACGACATGCCACCTTATATTTTATGAAGAACTTTTAAAAAAAAATTTTTTACAAAACTTCTTCATAAAATATAACTCTAAATAATTGTAGTTCTTTTTATTTTATTAATAAATTTTTATAGCAGTTTGAACTTACCAGCATCCAACGGACTTTGCCTGTGGAAAAACTTTGCAAATACTTTTCCTCATAGCCAGCTCGTAATCTGCTATGAAAATAGATGGATCTAGATCAAAAACGTTATCCTTGATATACTGAAGTAAAGATATATATATTATTTCTGTTTTTTTATCCATGAGAACAAAAAACATGGGAAAAATCTAAAAAGTTAAAAGAATGGAAGATAGTAAAATTGTCATAATAATATAACTCTAAATAATTGTAGTTCTTTTTACTTTATTAATAAATTTTTATAGCAGTTTGAACTTACCAGCATCCAACGGACTTTGCCTGTGGAAAAACTTTGCAAATACTTTTCCTCATAGCCAGCTCGTAATCTGTTATGAAAATAGATGGATCTAGATCAAAAACGTTATCCTTGATATACTGAAGTAAAGATGTATATATTATTTCTGTTTTTTTATCCATGAGAACAAAAAACATGGGAAAAATCTAAAAAGTTAAAAGAATGGAAGATAGTAAAATTGTCATATTATAAATAATTTAACTCTTACTTCTTCAAAGTATTCAATATATATAACTAAGAGCTGTTTAAAGCAGCTTTTAGGAACAATTTTAAATGTTGCATCCATCAGGTATCTCCTTTGCGCTGGCTGAATATTTTCTTTAACTAGCTCAATAGTTTTTAATGATGAAAATAAACAAAACGTAAAATCTTCCTCTATGATGCACGCAGTAAAAAAATGCATTGGGTTAGCTTTGTCCTTACTCAGTCCGAATTCTGTCCAGACGCCTTCCAAGTTAAACGATTCGATGATTTGAAGTGCACTTGTCGGCGATGTTATTAAATTTTTAGATACAATGTATTGTAAATTTCGCTTCATTTTGGAAAATGAGATACTTTTTGTAGAATTTTGCGCACTGGAAATAAGTATTGTGAATTATGTGGATAATAATGAGTTTTTTTTTAACTTACTTCTCACAAACTTTACGGAAAGAAGATCTGATGGAGCTCATCGCAGTGGTGTCACCACCTAGCTTTCCGGCGATACCTTGGCAATCGCTCTTAATTTCGTTAATAGCCTTCAGTTCCGTAACAGGCGGCATGAAATAACTCCCCACGAAATAACTCCCCAAAAATAAAATGAAATAAGTCCCCAAAATTTGAGGACTTATTTCATATGAAATAAGTCCCCAATTCAGAAATGAAATAAGTCCCCAAAGGAATGAAGTAACTCCCCAAACTAATATGAAATAACACCCCATTTCTTTGGGGACTTGTTTCATATGAAATAATTCCCCAATTCTTAAAATGAAATAAAACCCCAATAATTTATCAACATTAAGAGAACTACAATTATTTAGAGTTATATTTTGGTGGCATGTCATAACGTCCAGTGTTATAGTGTCCATGGACGTTATGACACTTTCAAAAGTGTCGCAGTGTCCATGGACACTATGACACTTTGCAAGGTGTAATAATGTCCACAACAAGCAAGAATGTAAACAAATTTGGGATCATAGCCGGCCTTCGGCCGGGCGCAAGGATTTTCTTCTCTATGGTATAACAAATACAGGCTTCGCTAACTAAAGCTTCTCTGCATAGTCGGCTTTCGTTCGGAAACAAGGCAGATATTAGAAGCTTTACTTAGCGGAACCGGTGTTTGTTAGACCATAGAGGAGAAAATCCTTGCGCCCGGCCGAAGGCCGGCTGTGCAGAGAAGCTTTAGTTAGCGAAGCCGGTATTTGTTATACCATAGAGAAGAAAATCCTTGCGCCCGGCCGAAGGCCGGCTATGATCCCAAATTTGTTTACATTCTTGCTTGTTGTGGACATTATGACACCTTGCAAAGTGTCATAACGTCCGCGGACGCTACGACATTTCTTTGATGGACGTTATGACACTTTGACACTGGACGTTATGACATGCCACCTTATATTTTATGAAGAACTTTAAAAAAAAAATTTTTTACAAAACTTCTTCATAAAATATAACTCTTCTTTTAGTTCTTTTTATTTTATTAATAAATTTTTATAGCAGCTTGAACTTACCAGCATCCAACGGACTTTGCCTGTGGAAAAACTTTGCAAATACTTTTCCTCATAGCCAGCTCGTAATCTGTTATGAAAATAGATGGATCTAGATCAAAAACGTTATCCTTGATATACTGAAGTAAAGATGTATATATTATTTCTGTTTTTTTTATCCATGAGAACAAAAAACATGGGAAAAATCTAAAAAGTTAAAAGAATGGAAGATAGTAAAATTGTCATATTATAAATAATTTAACTCTTACTTCTTCAAAGTATTCAATATATATAACTAAGAGCTGTTTAAAGCAGCCTTTAGGAACAATTTTAAATGTTGCATCCATCAGGTATCTCCTTTTCGCTGGCTGAATATTTTCTTTAACTAGCTCAATAGTTTTTAATGATGAAAATAAACAAAACGTAAAATCTTCCTCTATGATGCACGCAGTAAAAAAATGCATTGGGTTAGCTTTGGCCTTACTCAGTCCGAATTCTGTCCAGACGCCTTCCAAGTTAAACGATTCGATGATTTGAAGTGCACTTGTCGGCGATGTTATTAAATTTTTAGATACAATGTATTGTAAATTTCGCTTCATTTTGGAAAATGAGATACTTTTTGTAGAATCTTGCGCACTGGAAATCAGTATTGTGAATTATGTGGATAATAATGAGTTTTTTTTTTAACTTACTTCTCACAAACTTTACGGAAAGAAGATCAGATGGAGCTCATCGCAGTGGTGTCACCACCTAGCTTTCCGGCGATACCTTGGCAATCGCTCTTAATTTCGTTAATAGCCTTCAGTTCCTTATAAACCTCCTCCTCGTTATCGTGATTATGTTCAACATAATGTTTCGCGAGTTCACATTTGCCCTCAGCATCCACGGTAATTCTAGCTTTACATTCACTTTGTCTGCACACATACTTTCCAACATTATTATATACCGACTTTTTGACAAATATCATTTTTTGATCTACAAGATATAGCAATTTGTAATTTTTTCTAAAACCACTTATTATTTCAAAATTCATGTTTCTTCTTTGCTACACCAAATAGTCCGCACAACGCAAAATTGTTTCACTAACTAAATGCCGTTGCTATTTTTTTATCAATTACCATTCTACATTCATCAATGTGAGTTGTAAATATAACGGGACGTATTTTAATTTTTTACAAGTTTTAACTAATTTTGAAAATGAAATAAGTCCTCAAACATTTTTTGAGGACTTATTTCATTTTAAATTTTTGGGGAGTTATTTCATATGAAATAACTCCCTAAAATAAATAATGAAATAAGTCCCTAAAAAAATAAAATAAGTCCCCAAAATCGTTGTTGCTGTTTCCTGTATATTTTTTTGGGGACTTATTTCATTTTATTTTTGGGGAGTTATTTCGTGGGGAGTTATTTCATGCCGCCACATTTTGGTAAATTTTTGAATTTTTTTTCTTTCAAATGGAATACCCCCTAAACTTTTGATTTGTCTAAATAGACAACTGGCGGCCTTTACAGCCCTAGTTACGTGCTATCAAAATCAGTTATCAGATTTTGTAAACCGGCAAATTTGCAGACTTAATTCATGTAACAACATTTTGGTACATTTTTGAATTTTTTTTCTCTAATATGTAATACCCCCTAAACTTTGGATTTGTCGAAAGTGACCACTGGCAGCCTTAATAGCCCTAGTTACTAGCTATTTAAATCAGTTATCAGATGTTATAAACCGGCAAATTTTTAAATTTAATTCATGTAACAGCATTTTGGTAAATTTTTGAAATATTTTTCTTTAATATGTAATGCCCCCTAAACTTTGGATTTTTCGAAAGTGACAACTGGCAGCCGTAATAGCCCTAGTTTCGTGCTTTTAAAATCAGTTATCAGATTTTGTAAACCGGCAAATTTGTAGCTTTTATTCTGTTACAACATTTTGGTAAATTTTTTAATTTTTTTCTTTAATATGGAATACCCCCTAAACTTTTGATTTGTCAAAATCAATTATCAGATTTCGTAAACCGGCAAAATTGTAGATTTTATTCATGTTTTTAAAATTTTTTTCTTTAATATGGAATACCCCTAAACTTTTGATTTGTCGAAAGTGACAACTGCCAGCCGTAATAGCCCTAGTTACGTGCTATTAAAATCAGTTATCTGATTTTATAAACCGGTTAAGTTGTAGATTTTATTCATGTAACATTTTGGTAAATTTTTGTATTTTTTTCCTAATATGGAATAACCCCTAAACTTCGGATTTGTTGAAAGTGACAACTGGCAGCCTTAATAGCCCTAGTGATGTGCAATTAAAATCAGTTAATTTTTTTTCTTTAATATGTAATACCCCTAAACTTTTGATTTGTCGAAAGAGACAGCTGGCGCACTTAATAGCCCTAGTTATGTGCTATCAAAATCAGTTATCAGATTTCATAAAACGGCAAATTTGTAGATTTTATTCATGTTTTTTTTTATTTTTTTTTTCTTTAATATGGAATACCCCCTAAACTTTTGATTTGTCGAAAGTGACAGCTGGCGGACTTAATACCCCAGTTAAGGGCTGTCAAAATCAGTTACCAGATTTTGTAAACCAGAAAATTTGTAGATTTTTTTCATGTAACAACATTTTGATAAATTTTTTATTTTGTTCTTTAATATGGAATACCCCCTAAAATTTTGATTTGTCGAAAGTGACAACTGGCGGCTTTAAAAGCCATCAAAATCAGTTATAAGATTTCGTAAACCGGAAAATTTGCAGAATTTATTCATGTAACAAAACTTTGGTAAATTTTTGAATTTTTTTTCTTTAATATGGAATACACCTAAACTGTTGATTTGTCAAAAGTGGCAACTGCTGACCTTAATAGCCTTAGCAACGTGCTTTCAAAATCAGTTATCAGATATTGTAAACCGGAAAATTTGTAGATTTTATTCATGTAACAACATTTTGGTATATTTTTGAATTTTTTTTCTTTAATATGTAATGCCCCCTAAACTTTGGATTTTTCGAAAGTGACAACTGGCAGCCGCAATAGCCCTAGTTACGTGCTATTAAAATCAGTTACCAGATGTTATAAACCAGCAAACTTGTAGATTTTATTCATGTAACAGCATTTTGGTAAATTTTTTAATTTTTTTTCTTTAATATGTAATGCCCCCTAAACTTTGGATTGTTCGAAAGTGACAACTGGCAGCCGCAATAGCCCTAGTTACGTGCTATTAAAATCAGATATCAGATTTTGTAAACCGGCAAATTTGAAGCTTTTATTCTGTAACAACATTTTGGTAAATTTTTGAATTTTTTTTTATATGGAATACTCCCTAAACTTTTGATTTGTCAAAAGTGGCAACTGTTGACCTTAATAGCCCAAGTAACGTGCTTGCAAAATCAGTTATCAGATTTCTTAAACCGGAAAATTTGTAGCTTTTATTCATGTAACAACATTTTGGTAAATTTTTGAATTTGTTTCTTTAATATGGAATACCCCCTTAAGTTTTGATTCGTCGAAAGTGGTAACTGGCGGCCATAATATCCCTAGTTACGTGCTATCGAAATCAGATTATGTAAACAGGCAAATTTGCAGATTTTATTCATGTAACAACATTTTGGTAAATTTTTGAATTTTTTTGCTTTAATATGAAATACCCCCTTAACATTTGATTTGTTGAAAGAGACAGCTGACAAACTTAATAGCCCTAGTTATGTGCTGGCAAAATAAGTTATCAGATTTCGTAAACCGGCAAAATTGTAGATTTTATACATGTTTTTTTAAATTTTATTCCTTTAATGTGGAATACCCCTTAACTTTTGATTTGTCGAAAGTGGCAACTGGCGGACTTAACAGCTCTAGTTACGTGCTGTCAAAATCAGTTACCAGATTTTGTAAACTGGCAAATTTGTAGATTTTATTCATGTAACAGCATTTTTGTAAATTTTTGAATTTTTTTCTTTAATATGGAATACAACCTAAACTGTTGATTTGTCAAATCATAGCCCTAGTAACGTGCTTTCAAAATCATTTATCAGATGTTGTAAACCGGAAAATTTGTAGCTTTTATTCATGTAACAACATTTTGGTAAATTTTTGAATTTGTTTCTTTAATATGGAATACCCCCTAAACTTTGGATTTGTTGAAAGTGACAACTGGCAGCCTTAATAGCCCTAGTTATGTGCCATTAAAATCAGTTATCAGATGTTATAACCGGCAAGTTTGTAGATTTAATTCATGTAACAACATTTTGGTAAATTTTTGAATTTTTTTTCTTTCATATGGAATACCCCCTAAACTTTTGATTTGTCGAAAGAGACAACTGGCAGCCTTTATAGCCCCAGTTACGTGCTATCAAAATCAGTTATCAGATTTTAATAGCCGGCAAATTTGCAGATTTAATTCATGTAACAACAATTTGGTACATTTTTGGTTTTTTTATTTTAATATGGAATACCCCCTAAACTTTTGATTTGTAGAAAGCTGTAGCTGTCGGCCATAATAGCCCTAGTAACGTGCTGTCAAAATCAGTTATCTGATTTTATGAACGGGCAAACTTGTAGATTTTATTCATGTAACAACATTTTGGTAAATTTTTGAATTTTTTTTCTTTCATATGGAATACCCCCTAAAATTTTGATTTGTCGAAAGAGACAACTGGCAGCCTTTATAGCCCCAGTTACGTGCTATCAAAATCAGTTATCAGATTTTATAAACCAGCAAATTTGCAGATTTAATTCTTGTAACAACATTTTGGTACATTTTTGAATTTTTATTTTAATATGGAATACCCCCTAAACTTTTGATTTGTAGAAAGCTGTAACTGGCGGCCATAATAGCCCTAGCTACGTGCTGTCAAAATCAGTTATCTGATTTTATAAACCGGCAAATTTGTAAATTTTATTCATGTAACAACATTTTGGTAAATTTTTTGAATTTTTTTTTTAATATGGAATACCCCTTAAACTTTTGATTTGTCGAAAGTAAGAACTGATGACATTAATAGCCGTAGTTACGTGCTTTCAAAATTAGTTATCAGATTTTGTAAACCGGCAAATTTGTAGCTTATATTCTGTAACAACATATTGGCAAATTTTTGAATTTTTTTCTTTAATATGGAATACCCCCTAAACTTTTGATTTTTCGAAAGTTAGCGGCTTTAATACCCCGTGTAACGTGCTATCAAAATTAGTTAACAGAAATTATAAACTGTCAAATTTGGGATTTTATTCATGTAACACAATTTAATAAATGTTTGAACTTTTTTTCTTTAATATGGAATACCCCTAAACTTTGTATTTGCCGAAAGTGACAACTGGCGGCCTTAATAGCCCTAGTTATGTACTATCAAAATCAGTTTTCAGATATTATAAGCCGGTAAAATTGTAGATTTTATTTATGTAACAACATTTTGGTAAATGTTGGAATTTTTTTTTAATATGGAATACCCCCTAAACTTTGATTCGTCGAAAGTGCTAACTGGCGGCCATAGTAGCACTAGGTACGTGCTATCAAAATCAGTTATCAGATTATGTAAACCGGCAAATTTGCAGATTTTATTCATGTAACAACATTTTGGTAAATTTTTGAATTTTTTTGCTTTAATATGGAATACCCCCTAAACTTTTGATTTGTCGAAAAAAGACAACTGGCGAACTTAATAGCCTTAGTTATGTGCTATCAAAATCAGTTATTAGATTTCGTAAACCGACAAATTTGTAGATTTTATTCATGTTTTTTTTATTTTTTTTTTCTTTAATATGGAATACCCCCTAAACTTTTGATTTGTCGAAAGTGACAACTGGCGGCCTTAATAGCCCTAGTTACGTGTTATCAAAATCAGTTACCAGATTTTGTAAACCGACAAATTTGTAGATATTATTCATGTAACAACATTTTGGTAAATTTTTGTATTTTTTTTCTTTAATATGGAATACCCCCTAAACTTTTGATTTGTCGAAAAAAGACAACTGGCGAACTTAATAGCCCTAGTTATGTGCTATCAAAATCAGTTATTAGATTTCGTAAACCGACAAATTTGTAGATTTTATTCATGTTTTTTTTTATTTTTTTTTTCTTTAATATGGAATACCCCCTAAACTTTTGATTTGTCGAAAGTGACAACTGGCGGCCTTAATAGCCCTAGTTACGTGTTATCAAAATCAGTTACCAGATTTTGTAAACCGACAAATTTGTAGATATTATTCATGTAACAACATTTTGGTAAATTTTTGTATTTTTTTTCTTTAATATGGAATACCCCTAAAATGTTGATTTGTCGAAAGTGACAACTGGCGGCCTTAAAAGCCTAGTTACGTGCCATCAAAATCAGTTCAAAGATTACGTTAACCGGAAAATTTGTAGATTTTTTTCATGTAACAACATTTTGGTAAATTTTTTAATTTTTTTTCTTTCATATGGAATACCCCCTAAACTTTTGATTTGTCGAAAGAGACAACTGGCGACCTTTATAGCCCTTGTTACGTGCTATCAAAATAAGTTATCAGATTTTGTAAACCGGCAAATTTGCAGATTTAATTCATGTAACAACATTTTGGTACATTTTTGAATTTTTTTTCTTTAATATGTAATACCCCCTAAACATTTGATTTGTCGAAAGAGACAGCTGGCGCACTAAATAGCTTTAGTTATATGCTATCAAAATCAGTTATCAGATTTCATAAAACGGCAAATTTGTAGATTTTATTCATGTTTTTTTTATTTTTTTTCTTTAATATGGAATACCCCCTAAACTTTTGATTTGTCGAAAGTGACAACTGGCGGCCTTAAAAGCCTAGTTACGTGCCATCAAAATCAGTTAAAAGATTACGTTAACCGGAAAATTTGTAGATTTTATTCATGTAACAACATTTTGGTAAATTTTTGAATTTTTTTTCTTTATAATGGAATACCCCTAAACTGTTGATTTGTCAAAAGTAGCAACTGCTGACCATAATAGCCCTAGTAACGTGCTTTCAAAATCAGTTATCAGATTTTGTAAACCGGAAAATTTGTATTTTTATTCATGTAACAACAATTTGGTAAATTTTTGAATTTGTTTCTTTAATATGTAATACCCCCTAAACTTTGGATTTATTGTAAGTGACAACTGTTATCAGATTTCATAAAACGGCAAATTTGTAGATTTTATTTATTTTTCTTTAATATGGAATACCCCTTAAACTTTTGATTTGTCGAAAGTAACAACTGGTGACATTAATAGCCCTAGTTACGTGCTGTCAAAATCAGTTATCAGATGTTATAAACTAGCAAATTTGTAGATTTTATTCTGTAACAACATTTTGGTAAATTTTTTTTTATTTTTTTCTTTAATATTGAATACCCCCTAAGCTTTTGATTTTTTAAAAGTGGCAACCGGCGGCTTTAATACCCCGTGTAACGTGCTATCAAAATTAGTTAACAGATCTTATAAACTGTCAAATTTGGGATTTTATTCATGTAACACAATTTTAGTAAATGTTTAAATTTTTTTTTCTTTAATATGTAATGCCCCCTGAACTTTGGATTTGCCGAAAGTGACAACTGGCGGCCTTAATAGCCCTAGTTATGTACTATCAAAATCAGTTTTCAGATATTATAAGCCGGTAAAATTGTAGATTTTATTTATGTAACAACATTTTGGTAAATGTTGGAATTTTTTTTTAATATGGAATACCCCCTAAACTTTGATTCGTCGATAGTGCTAACTGGCGGCCACAGTAGCACTAGGTACGTGCTATCAAAATCAGTTATCAGATTGTGTAAACTGGCAAATTTGCAGATTTTATTCATGTAACAACATTTTGGTAAATTTTTGAATTTTTTTGCTTTAATATGGAATACCCCCTAAACTTTTGATTTGTCGAAAGAGACAACTGGCGAACTTAATAGCCCTAGTTATGTGCTATCAAAATCAGTTATTAGATTTCGTAAACCGACAAATTTGTAGATTTTATTCATGTTTTTTTTATTTTTTTTTCTTTAATATGGAATACCCCCTAAACTTTTGATTTGTCGAAAGTGACAACTGGCGGCCTTAAAAGCCTAGTTACGTGCCATCAAAATCAGTTAAAAGATTACGTTAACCGGAAAATTTGTAGATTTTGTTCATGTAACAACATTTTGGTAAATTTTTGAATTTTTTTTCTTTATAATGGAATACTCCCTAAACTGTTGATTTGTCAAAAGTAGCAACTGCTGACCTTAATAGCCCTAGTAACGTGCTTTCAAAATCAGTTATCAGATTTGGTAAACCGGAAAATTTGTATTTTTATTCATGTAACAAAATTTTGGTAAATTTTTAAAATTTTTTTTTTCATATGGAATACCCCCTAAACTTTTGATTAATCGAAAGAGGCAACTGGCGGCCTTTATAGCTCTAGTTACGTGCTATCAAAATCAGTTATCAAAATGTTATATATGTTATAAACCATCAAATTTGTAGATTTTATTCATGTAACAGCATTTTGGTAAATTTTTTAATTTTTTTTCTTTAATATGTAATGCCCCCTAAGCTTTGGATTTTTCGAAAGTGCCAATTGGCAGCCGTAATAGCCCTAGTTACGTGCTATTAAAATCAGCTATCAGATTTTGTAAACCGGCAAATTTGTAGCTTTTATTCTGTAACTACATTTTGGTAAATTTTTGAATTTTTTTTTTAATATGGAATACCCCCTAAACTTTTGATTTTTCGAGAGTTAGAACAGGCGGCTTTAATACCCCGTGTAACGTGCTATCAAAATTAGTTAACAGATCTTATAAACCGGCAAATTTGTGATTTTATTCATGTTACACAATTTTAGTAAATGTTTGAATTTTTTTTCTTTAATATGGAATACCCCTAAACTTTGGATTTGTCGAAAGAGACAGCTGGCGCACTAAATAGCCCTAGTTATGTGCTATCAAAATCAGTTATCAGATTTCATAAAACGGCAAATTTGTAGATTTTATTCATGTTTTTTCTTATTTATTTTTTTTTAATATGGAATACCCCCTAAACTTTTGATTTGTCGAAAGTTGCAACTGGCGGCCTTTATAGCCCTAGTTACGTGCTCTCAAAATCAGTTATCAGATGTTATAAACTAGCAAATTTGTAGATTTAATTCATGTAACAGCATTTTGGTAAATTTTTGAAATTTTTTTTTTTAATATGTAATGTAATTCTGTCTGTCGCGGTCGTTGAAGATAGACGTGTTTTCTAAACTCGGCATACGGTTTATTTTTTTTGAACAAATAAAGTATAAAAAAAGTAAATACAAGAAAAAGAACAAAAAAAAAAAAATTACATGTATGTACATACATACATAAACACACATTTTTTTCATTATCGGTGTTGATAAACAATAACAAATAAGAAGAGCACAACTGTAAACAGTAAAAGAAAAAAAAACTCTTATGAGTGCAAACAGTAGAAATGCATATATCACAGTGAGTGTTAGCGAAAAAAATACAGAAATAAAAAAAAGAATCGATGATAGCAAATACCTAACGGCTAAACCTATTACTCGTACGCGATCCCTCTCGCCGTCTGTATTTAATAACACGGTTGATACAATAACAAATACAAAACCTGCTAGCGTTGCCTCAACAGCAAAAACAATTTTAATAAGTGATGTAAATATTAACCCCCAATCAGGCATAATAGAAAACTCAGTATCACCTTCGGTGTCTAATAATACGGTTGATATTAATACAATAAAAAATATAAAACCTGCAAGCGGTGCCTCAGCGGCAAAAACGATTTTAATAAGTGATGAAAATATTACCCTCAAATCAGGCATGATGGAAAACTCAGCTCCACAAGTAAAAAGTGGTCAAAAGCCTCAAGTACAAGTTGGTATGGACAGGTACATAACAGTGCTTAAACGGGGTCGCAGCCCTACCTCTGCAGCAGTTGCTTCGGCCTCAAAAGTACCATCTTTTGATAAAATAAATTCTCAAAATCGATTTGCAATTCTGGAGGATGAATCCTCTGAAGCACCAAACGTCATAAAATCGTCCAAGCCTCCCCCGATATATCTTAGGGAGCAAAACTCAAATGAGCTCATAAAGAGTTTGATATCGGTGATAGGTGAAAATTCGTTTTACGTAGCTGCTATCAAGCGTGGTAGTATAAACGAGACAAAAATACAAGTCAATAATGAGAATGATTTTCGCAAAATTATAAACAAATTTGAAGTACTTAAAAAAAACTTTTATACATACCAACTGAAAAGCAGTAAAGGTCTCCAGGTAGTGATTAAGGGAATTGACTCATGTGTGGACCCAGAAGAGGTAAAAACATTCCTCGAAGAAAAAGGCTTCAAAATAAAACATGTAGTAAATATAAAAAATAGAGAAAAAAACCCCCAACCACTTTTTCGAGTGGAGTTTGAACCCGGCGACGTAAAGCTTAAAAAAAATGAAACGCACCCTATTTACAATTTGAAATATATTCTCTATAGAAGAGTAACTATATAAGAGCCACACAAAAGAAATGGTCCCGTTCAGTGTTTAAACTGTCAAGAATATGGTCATACTAAGGCATATTGCTATTTACCCCCTGTTTGCGTAGTATGTGGTGAATAACATGGTACAGATCTTTGCGATAAATCTAAAA
The DNA here is from genome assembly GCA_943735925.1 of Pollenia amentaria. NCBI lineage: Eukaryota > Metazoa > Arthropoda > Insecta > Diptera > Polleniidae > Pollenia > Pollenia amentaria. The sequence goes on along the minus strand of OX031006.1, from coordinate 122,822,375 downwards.
CCGACCCCAACGTAAAAAAATGTAGCAACTGTGGCGGTAATCACACTGCCAACTATAGAGGATGCCCTGTATATACCATCGTCAAGCAGTCAGTTGGACCGAAAACTAATCCCCCTCAAATGCAGGTAACAAATCAAGTAAGCACTGGTGACATTCAGGCCCCGCAGCCTAGTTATAACAGAACCTCTTATGCTAACGTCGTAAAATCAAACCATGCGCCAACGCAAGGTGCTGCGCCAAGTAATGATGAAACTCCAGTTTCAAATTTAAGTCGTCTGGAAAAAACCATGGAAACATTAGTGCAAACAGTAACTAATTTTACGAACACAATGGGTAATATGATGCAGGAAATTCTTAGAATGCAATCGATGTTATTGCAATCTGTACTTAACAGGCCATGAACTGTTTAAAAATCTGTTTTTGGAACGCGAACGGCATCCGCCAACATAAAAATGAATTAGAATACTTTCTTAAAAATAAACAAATTGATGTCATGATGGTTTCTGAAACTCATTTGACCTCAAGAAATACGTTTAACATCAATGGTTATATACTATATGATACCAAGGACCCTCGAGATAGAGCTTGTGGTGGTTCTGCCATTTTGATAAAAAATCGAGTCAAACACTACCTAATGTGTGATCATCGTGAGGATTATCTCCAAGCAACGAACATTTGTGTTGAAGAGCTGAATCGTAGCATTGTTATCTCATCTTTATACTCTCCACCTAGATTTTCAATATCAGAAAGCCAATATTGTGAATATTATAAATCACTAGGACCCTGTTTCCTGGCCGCTGGCGATTATAACGCTAAACATACCTTCTGGGGGTCACGACTAATAACACCAAAGGGTCGTGTTTTGTTTAATACAATCTCTAAAATGAATTTAAATGTTGTCGCGAGCGGCCAACCAACATATTGGCCTGCTGACCCGCAAAAAATTCCAGATGTCATCGATTTTGGCGTGGTTAAAAACATTCCCACAGAAACGATTCACGTTGAAGCTTCCCTAGAATTATCTTCCGACCACACACCTACAATTGTTACTATAATGAACCCCAATAGAATTGTATCTCCGACTGGTTACCTAGCGACGTCAGCCACACAAATAAATTGGTTAAAATATAAAAAATATCTCAGTGCCCATTGCACAGAAAATATTCCGCTCAGTACACCGGAGTATGTAGATCGCTCTATTGATAATTTTGACAGTTTTCTGAAACTAGCTGTTCAACATTCCAATATTGCCCCCAAAAAAACAAAAACTATTAAAATATATTCCACAGATGTCGAGCGTCTCTTGTCTGAAAAAAGGAGGGCACGAAGAGAGTGGCAATTGCACAGATCTCCTCAACTTAAGAACTTGCTAAAAGAGTGTACAAAAAGATTAAGAAAGTTATTGCAGACTCAGAAAACGGCTTCTCTGGAAAAATATCTTAAGGAACTTGATGCAACTCCACAATCGGACTACTCATTATGGCGTGCAGCTAGAAACCTCAAAAGGCCAGTTGTCTCTAAACCACCATTAAGAAACTTGAATGAAAGTTGGGCAAGAAATGATGTTGAAAAAGGAAATCTGTTTGTAAGTCACTTGAAAAACGTATTTACACCTAATATATCTCACAATATTGCGGTCGATTTACCACCTGTTGCTGCTAGAGCAGCTATTCCCCTAAGATTTGAGATGAGAGAAATCGAAAAGGTTATATGTGACTTAAACACTAAGAAGGCACCTGGCATTGATAAGATCAGCAATAAAATGCTATTAGAGCTACCTCGCGTAGCAAAGAAAATTATTCTTTTTATTTTTAATGCTATTTTACGCCTTGAATACTTTCCTCAAAAATGGAAGGTTTCCTTAGTTACCATGATACCAAAGCCAGGTAAAGATCATACGAAAGTTGAGTCTTATAGACCTATTAGCTTATTGTCAAATATGTCAAAGCTATTTGAGAAATTATTAGTTTCAAAATTAACACCGATTTTAAGTGAAAATAGATGTATTCCAAACCATCAATTCGGATTTAGAAGAAAACACAGCACAATTGAACAAACTCATCGAATAGTAAATGTCATAAGAAAAACATTTGAAGAAAAAAAATATTGCTCAGCACTCTTCATCGATGTTTCGCAAGCTTTTGACAAAGTCTGGCATGAAGGCTTATTACACAAATTGAAGCAAAATTTACCAGCAAACACACACAAACTGTTAGAAAGCTACTTAGTCGGTCGTCAATTTATTATTAAAGAAGGAAATTTCTTAAGTTCACCTCAGCCGATTGGCGCTGGAGTCCCACAGGGCAGCATCCTGGGCCCTCTATTATACTTAATTTATACTTCGGACATGCCAACAAACAACTACACCCAAACTTCAACATTTGCAGACGACACAGCTTTTCTAAGCGTCCACGAAAACCGTTATGAAGCATCTCGTTACCTACAGCATCATATATTTCAACTAGAAATATGGCTAAGACAATGGAGGATAATGGTCAATGAGCAAAAATGCGTACATATAACATTCACCCTGCGCCGGGAATCTTGCCCCCCTATTACAATCAATAATCAAATTATTCCTCAACATTCGCATGTAAAATATCTCGGTATACATCTGGATCGGCGATTAACGTGGAAATGCCATATAGAGGCAAAATTAACTCAAATGAAACTAAAAGCCATCCAAATTCATTGGCTTATTGGAAGAAATTCTGTTCTTAGACTCGATTGCAAGCTTCTACTTTACAACTCTATCTTAAAGCCTATCTGGTGCTACGGTATTCAACTATGGGGCACTGCCTCGGCCTCTAATATCGAAAAAATTCAAAGGCGCCAAAATAAACTTCTTCGTATAATCACAGCCGCCCCCTGGTATGTTAAAAACTCAAACATTCATAAGGATCTCAACGTGCCATTAGTAAAAACTATGATTACAAAATATGCAGTAAAATATTTAAAAAGACTTGAACAACACCCAAATCCTTTAGCTCGAAATATTTTAAATCATGGCGGCCACACTCGCTTAAGGAGAAGAGACACTGCAGCACTTACTCAACTAGATGAGAGATAAACACCTATATAAGTGAACAGAACCCGTGATGAAGAAAATTTTTGTCTGGCACTGGCAGGACATAAATAAAGTATTAGGTTAAGATTTGATAAATTATTGTTAGTTCATATTAAATATATGAAGATTCAATAAATAAATAACGAAAAAAAAAAAAAAAAAAAAAAATTTAATGCCCCTAAACTTTGGATTTTTCGAAAGTGACAACTGACAGCCGTAATAGCCCTAGTTACGTGCTATTAAAATCAGTTATCAGATTTTGTAAACCGGCAATTTTGTAGCTTTAATTCTGTAACAACATTTTGGTAAATTTTTGAATTTTTTTTTTTTGTATGGAATACTCCCTAAACTTTTGATTTGTCAAAAGTGGCAACTGCTGACCTTAATAGCCCAAGTAACGTGCTTTCAAAATCAGTTATCAGATTTTTTAAACCGGAAAATTTGTAGCTTTTATTCATGTAACAACATTTTGGTAAATTTTTGAATTTGTTTCTTTAATACGGAATACCCCCTAAACTTTGGATTTGTTGAAAGTGACAACTGGCAGCCTTAATAGCCATAGTTACGTGCTATTAAAATCAGTTATCAGATGTTATAACCGGCAAGTTTGTAGATTTAATTCATGTAACAACATTTTGGTAAATTGTTGAATTTTTTTTCTTTCATATGGATTACCCCCTTAACTTTTGATTTGCCTTTATAGCTCTAGTTACGTGCTATCAAAATCCGTTATCAGATGTTATAAACCAGCAAATTTGTAGATTTAATTCATGTAACAACATTTTGGTAAATTTTTTAAATTTTTTTCTTTCATATGGAATACCCCCTAAACTTTTGATTTGTCGAAAGAGACAACTGGCGGCCTTTATAGCCCTAGTAACGTGCTATCAAAATCAGTTATCAGATTTTGTAATCCGGCAAGTTTGCAGATTTAATTCATGTAACAACATTTTGGTACATTTTTGAATTTTTTTTCTTTAATATGTAATACCCCCTAAACTTTGGATTTGTCGAAAGTGACAACTGGCAGCCTTAATAGCCCTAGTTACGAGCTATTAAAATCAGTTGTCAGATCGTATAAACCGGCAAATTTTTAGATTTAATTCATGTAACAACATTTTGGTAAATTTTTTAATTTTTGTTTTTTTCATATGGAATACCCCCTAAAATTTTGATTCGTCGAAAGTGGTAACTGGCGGCCATAATAGCCCTAGTTACGTGCTATCGAAATCAGTTATCAGATTATGTAAACCGGCAAATTTGCAGATTTTATTCATGTAACAACATTTTGGTAAATTTTTGTATTTTTTCTTTAATATGGAATACCCCCTAAAATTTTGATTTGTCGAAAGTGGCAACTGCTGACCTTAATAGCCCTAGTAACGTGCCTTCAAAATCAGTTATCAGATTTTGTATACCGGAAAATTTGTAGCTTTTATTCATGTAACAACATTTTGGTAAATTTTTGAATTTGTTTCTTTAATATGGAATACCCCCTAAACTTTTGATTTGTCAAAAGTGGCAACTGCTGACCTTAATAGCCATAGTTACGTGCTATCGAAATCAGTTATCAGATTATGTAAACCGGCAAATTTGCAGATTTTATTCATGTTTTTTAAAATTTTTTTTCTTTAATATGGAATAGCCCTTGTAACGTGCTTTCAAAATCAGTTATCAGATTTTGTAAACCGGAAAATTTGTAACTTTTATTCTGTAACAACATTTTGGTAAATTTTTGAATTTTTTTCTTTAATATGAAATACCCCCTAAACTTTGAATTTTTTGGAAGTGACAACTGGCAGCCGTAATAGCCCTAGTTACGTGCTATTAAAATCAGCTATCAGATTTTGTAAACCGGCAAATTTGTAGCTTTTATTCTGTAACACAATTTTAGTAAATGTTTGAATTTTTTGCTTTAATATAGAATACCCACTAAACTTTGGATTTGCCGAAAGTGACAACTAGCGGCCTTAATAGCCCTAGTTATGTGCCTTCAAAATCAGTTTTCAGATATTGTAAGTCGGTAAAAGTGTAGATTTTATTTATGTAACAACATTTTGGTAAATTTTTGAATTTTTTTTTAATATGGAATACCCCCTAAAATTTTGATTCGTCGAAAGTGGTAACTGGCGGCCATAATAGCCCTAGTTACGTGCTATCGAAATCAGTTATCAGATTATGTAAACCGGCAAATTTGCAGATTTTATTCATGTAACAACATTTTGGTAAATTTTTGTATTTTTTTTCTTTAATATGGAATACCCCCTAAACTTTTGATTTGTCGAAAGTGACAACTGGCGGCCTTAAAAGCCTAGTTACGTGCCATCAAAATCAGTTAAAAGATTACGTTAACCGGAAAATTTGTAGATTTTATTCATGTAACAACATTTTGGTAAATTTTTGAATTTTTTTTCTTTATAATGGAATACCCCCTAAACTGTTGATTTGTCAAAAGTGGCAACTGCTGACCATAATAGCCCTAGTAACGTGCTTTCAAAATCAGTTATCAGATTTTGTAAGCCGGAAAATTTGTATTTTTATTCATGTAGCAACAATTTGGTAAATTTTTGAATTTGTTTCTTTAATATGTAATACCCCCTAAACTTTGGATTTATTGTAAGTGACAACTGTTATCAGATTTCATAAAACGGCAAATTTGTAGATTTTATTTATTTTTCTTTAATATGGAATACCCTTTAAACTTTTGATTTGTCGGAAGTAACAACTGGTGACATTAATAGCCCTAGTTACGTGCTGTCAAAATCAGTTATCAGATGTTATAAACTAGCAAATTTGTAGATTTTATTCTGTAACAACATTTTGGTAAATTTTTTTTTATTTTTTTCTTTAATATTGAATACCCCCTAAGCTTTTGATTTTTTAAAAGTGGCAACCGGCGGCTTTAATACCCCGTGTAACGTGCTATCAAAATTAGTTAACAGATCTTATAAACTGTCAAATTTGGGATTTTATTCATGTAACACAATTTTAGTAAATGTTTGAATTTTTTTTCTTTAATATGTAATGCCCCCTGAACTTTGGATTTGCCGAAAGTGACAACTGGCGGCCTTATTAGCCCTAGTTATGTACTATCAAAATCAGTTTTCAGATATTATAAGCCGGTAAAATTGTAGATTTTATTTATGTAACAACATTTTGGTAAATGTTGGAATTTTTTTTTAATATGGAATACCCCCTAAACTTTGATTCGTCGAAAGTGCTTACTGGCGGCCATAGTAGCACTAGGTACGTGCTATCAAAATCAGTTATCAGATTGTGTAAACTGGCAAATTTGCAGATTTTATTCATGTAACAACATTTTGGTAAATTTTTTAATTTTTTTGCTTTAATATGGCATACCCCCTAAACTTTTGATTTGTCGAAAGAGACAACTGGCGAACTTAATAGCCCTAGTTATGTGCTATCAAAATCAGTTATTAGATTTCGTAAACCGACAAATTTGTAGATTTTATTCATGTTTTTTTTATTTTTTTTTCTTTAATATGGAATACCCCCTAAACTTTTGATTTGTCGAAAGTGACAACTGGCGGCCTTAAAAGCCTAGTTACGTGCCATCAAAATCAGTTAAAAGATTACCTTAACCGGAAAATTTGTAGATTTTGTTCATGTAACAACATTTTGGTAAATTTTGGATTTTTTTTTCTTTATAATAGAATACCCACTAAACTGTTGATTTGTCAAAAGTAGCAACTGCTGACCTTAATAGCCCTAGTAACGTGCTTTCAAAATCAGTTATCAGATTTTGTAAACCGGAAAATTTGTATTTATATTCATGTAACAACAATTTGGTAAATTTTTGAATTTGTTTCTTTAATATGTAATACCCCCTAAACTTTGGATTTATTGTAAGTGACAACTGGCAGCCTTAATAGCCCTAGCTACGTGCTATTAAAATCAGTTATCAGATGTTATAAACCGGCAAATTAGTAGATTTAATTCATGTAACAAAATTTTGGTAAATTTTTAAAATTTTTTTTTTTCATATGGAATACCCCCTAAGCTTTTATAGCCCTAGTTACGTGCTATCAAAATCAGTTATCAGATGTTATAAACCATCAAATTTGTAGATTTTATTCATGTAACAGCATTTTGGTAAATTTTTTAATTTTTTTTCTTTAATATGTAATGCCCCCTAAGCTTTGGATTTTTCGAAAGTGCCAACTGGCAGCCGTAATAGCCCTAGTTACGTGCTATTAAAATCAGCTATCAGATTTTGTAAACCGGCAAATTTGTAGCTTTTATTCTGTAACTACATTTTGGTAAATTTTTGAATTTTTTTTTTAATATGGAATACCCCCTAAACTTTTGATTTTTCGAGAGTTAGAACAGGCGGCTTTAATACCCCGTGTAACGTGCTATCAAAATTAGTTAACAGATCTTATAAACCGGCAAATTTGGGATTTTATTCATGTTCACAATTTTAGTAAATGTTTGAATTTTTTTTCTTTAATATGGAATACCCCTAAACTTTGGATTTGTCGAAAGAGACAGCTGGCGCACTAAATAGCCCTAGTTATGTGCTATCAAAATCAGTTATCAGATTTCATAAAACGGCAAATTTGTAGATTTTATTCATGTTTTTTCTTATTTATTTTTTTTTAATATGGAATACCCCCTAAACTTTTGATTTGTCGAAAGTTGCAACTGGCGGCCTTTATAGCCCTAGTTACGTGCTCTCAAAATCAGTTATCAGATGTTATAAACTAGCAAATTTGTAGATTTAATTCATGTAACAGCATTTTGGTAAATTTTTGAAATTTTTTTTTTTAATATGTAATGCCCCTAAACTTTGGATTTTTCGAAAGTGACAACTGACAGCCGTAATAGCCCTAGTTACGTGCTATTAAAATCAGTTATCAGATTTTGTAAACCGGCAAATTTGTAGCTTTAATTCTGTAACAACATTTTGGTAAATTTTTGAATTTTTTTTTTTTGTATGGAATACTCCCTAAACTTTTGATTTGTCAAAAGTGGCAACTGCTGACCTTAATAGCCCAAGTAACGTGCTTTCAAAATCAGTTATCAGATTTTTTAAACCGGAAAATTTGTAGCTTTTATTCATGTAACAACATTTTGGTAAATTTTTGAATTTGTTTCTTTAATATGTAATGCCCCCTGAACTTTGGATTTGCCGAAAGTGACAACTGGCGGCCTTAATAGCCCTAGTTATGTACTATCAAAATCAGTTTTCAGATATTATAAGCCGGTAAAATTGTAGATTTTATTTATGTAACAACATTTTGGTAAATGTTGGAATTTTTTTTTAATATGGAATACCCCCTAAACTTTGATTCGTCGATAGTGCTAACTGGCGGCCACAGTAGCACTAGGTACGTGCTATCAAAATCAGTTATCAGATTGTGTAAACTGGCAAATTTGCAGATTTTATTCATGTAACAACATTTTGGTAAATTTTTGAATTTTTTTGCTTTAATATGGAATACCCCCTAAACTTTTGATTTGTCGAAAGAGACAACTGGCGAACTTAATAGCCCTAGTTATGTGCTATCAAAATCAGTTATTAGATTTCGTAAACCGACAAATTTGTAGATTTTATTCATGTTTTTTTTATTTTTTTTTCTTTAATATGGAATACCCCCTAAACTTTTGATTTGTCGAAAGTGACAACTGGCGGCCTTAAAAGCCTAGTTACGTGCCATCAAAATCAGTTAAAAGATTACCTTAACCGGAAAATTTGTAGATTTTGTTCATGTAACAACATTTTGGTAAATTTTGGATTTTTTTTTCTTTATAATAGAATACCCACTAAACTGTTGATTTGTCAAAAGTTGCAACTGGCGGCCTTTATAGCCCTAGTTACGTGCTCTCAAAATCAGTTATCAGATGTTATAAACTAGCAAATTTGTAGATTTAATTCATGTAACAGCATTTTGGTAAATTTTTGAAATTTTTTTTTTTAATATGTAATGCCCCTAAACTTTGGATTTGTTGAAAGTGACAACTGGCAGCCTTAATAGCCATAGTTACGTGCTATTAAAATCAGTTATCAGATGTTATAACCGGCAAGTTTGTAGATTTAATTCATGTAACAACATTTTGGTAAATTGTTGAATTTTTTTTCTTTCATATGGATTACCCCCTTAACTTTTGATTGGCCTTTATAGCTCTAGTTACGTGCTATCAAAATCCGTTATCAGATGTTATAAACCAGCAAATTTGTAGATTTAATTCATGTAACAACATTTTGGTAAATTTTTTAAATTTTTTTCTTTCATATGGAATACCCCCTAAACTTTTGATTTGTCGAAAGAGACAACTGGCGGCCTTTATAGCCCTAGTAACGTGCTATCAAAATCAGTTATCAGATTTTGTAATCCGGCAAATTTGCAGATTTAATTCATGTAACAACATTTTGGTACATTTTTGAATTTTTTTTCTTTAATATGTAATACCCCCTAAACTTTGAATTTTTTGAAAGTGACAACTGGCAGCCGTAATAGCCCTAGTTACGTGCTATTAAAATCAGCTATCAGATTTTGTAAACCGGCAAATTTGTAGCTTTTATTCTGTAACACAATTTTAGTAAATGTTTGAATTTTTTGCTTTAATATAGAATACCCACTAAACTTTGGATTTGCCGAAAGTGACAACTAGCGGCCTTAATAGCCCTAGTTATGTGCCTTCAAAATCAGTTTTCAGATATTGTAAGTCGGTAAAAGTGTAGATTTTATTTATGTAACAACATTTTGGTAAATTTTTGAATTTTTTTTTAATATGGAATACCCCCTAAAATTTTGATTCGTCGAAAGTGGTAACTGGCGGCCATAATAGCCCTAGTTACGTGCTATCGAAATCAGTTATCAGATTATGTGAACCGGCAAATTTGCAGATTTTATTCATGTAACAACATTTTGGTAAATTTTTGAATTTTTTTTCTTTAATATGGAATACCCCCTAAACTTTTGATTTGTCGAAAGTGACAACTGGCGGCCTTAAAAGCCTAGTTACGTGCCTTCAAAATCAGTTATCAGATTTTGTATACCGGAAAATTTGTAGCTTTTATTCATGTAACAACATTTTGGTAAATTTTTGAATTTGTTTCTTTAATATGGAATACCCCCTAAACTTTTGATTTGTCAAAAGTGGCAACTGCTGACCTTAATAGCCATAGTTACGTGCTATCGAAATCAGTTATCAGATTATGTAAACCGGCAAATTTGCAGATTTTATTCATGTTTTTTAAAATTTTTTTTCTTTAATATGGAATAGCCCTTGTAACGTGCTTTCAAAATCAGTTATCAGATTTTGTAAACCGGAAAATTTGTAACTTTTATTCTGTAACAACATTTTGGTAAATTTTTGAATTTTTTTCTTTAATATGAAATACCCCCTAAACTTTGAATTTTTTGGAAGTGACAACTGGCAGCCGTAATAGCCCTAGTTACGTGCTATTAAAATCAGCTATCAGATTTTGTAAACCGGCAAATTTGTAGCTTTTATTCTGTAACACAATTTTAGTAAATGTTTGAATTTTTTGCTTTAATATAGAATACCCACTAAACTTTGGATTTGCCGAAAGTGACAACTAGCGGCCTTAATAGCCCTAGTTATGTGCCTTCAAAATCAGTTTTCAGATATTGTAAGTCGGTAAAAGTGTAGATTTTATTTATGTAACAACATTTTGGTAAATTTTTGAATTTTTTTTTAATATGGAATACCCCCTAAAATTTTGATTCGTCGAAAGTGGTAACTGGCGGCCATAATAGCCCTAGTTACGTGCTATCGAAATCAGTTATCAGATTATGTAAACCGGCAAATTTGCAGATTTTATTCATGTAACAACATTTTGGTAAATTTTTGTATTTTTTTTCTTTAATATGGAATACCCCCTAAACTTTTGATTTGTCGAAAGTGACAACTGGCGGCCTTAAAAGCCTAGTTACGTGCCATCAAAATCAGTTAAAAGATTACGTTAACCGGAAAATTTGTAGATTTTATTCATGTAACAACATTTTGGTAAATTTTTGAATTTTTTTTCTTTATAATGGAATACCCCCTAAACTGTTGATTTGTCAAAAGTGGCAACTGCTGACCATAATAGCCCTAGTAACGTGCTTTCAAAATCAGTTATCAGATTTTGTAAGCCGGAAAATTTGTATTTTTATTCATGTAGCAACAATTTGGTAAATTTTTGAATTTGTTTCTTTAATATGTAATACCCCCTAAACTTTGGATTTATTGTAAGTGACAACTGTTATCAGATTTCATAAAACGGCAAATTTGTAGATTTTATTTATTTTTCTTTAATATGGAATACCCTTTAAACTTTTGATTTGTCGGAAGTAACAACTGGTGACATTAATAGCCCTAGTTACGTGCTGTCAAAATCAGTTATCAGATGTTATAAACTAGCAAATTTGTAGATTTTATTCTGTAACAACATTTTGGTAAATTTTTTTTTATTTTTTTCTTTAATATTGAATACCCCCTAAGCTTTTGATTTTTTAAAAGTGGCAACCGGCGGCTTTAATACCCCGTGTAACGTGCTATCAAAATTAGTTAACAGATCTTATAAACTGTCAAATTTGGGATTTTATTCATGTAACACAATTTTAGTAAATGTTTGAATTTTTTTTCTTTAATATGTAATGCCCCCTGAACTTTGGATTTGCCGAAAGTGACAACTGGCGGCCTTATTAGCCCTAGTTATGTACTATCAAAATCAGTTTTCAGATATTATAAGCCGGTAAAATTGTAGATTTTATTTATGTAACAACATTTTGGTAAATGTTGGAATTTTTTTTTAATATGGAATACCCCCTAAACTTTGATTCGTCGAAAGTGCTTACTGGCGGCCATAGTAGCACTAGGTACGTGCTATCAAAATCAGTTATCAGATTGTGTAAACTGGCAAATTTGCAGATTTTATTCATGTAACAACATTTTGCTAAATTTTTGAATTTTTTTGCTTTAATATGGCATACCCCCTAAACTTTTGATTTGTCGAAAGAGACAACTGGCGAACTTAATAGCCCTAGTTATGTGCTATCAAAATCAGTTATTAGATTTCGTAAACCGACAAATTTGTAGATTTTATTCATGTTTTTTTATTTTTTTTTTCTTTAATATGGAATACCCCCTAAACTTTTGATTTGTCGAAAGTGACAACTGGCGGCCTTAAAAGCCTAGTTACGTGCCATCAAAATCAGTTAAAAGATTACCTTAACCGGAAAATTTGTAGATTTTGTTCATGTAACAACATTTTGGTAAATTTTGGATTTTTTTTTCTTTATAATGGAATACCCACTAAACTGTTGATTTGTCAAAAGTAGCAACTGCTGACCTTAATAGCCCTAGTAACGTGCTTTCATATCAGATTTTGTAAACCGGAAAATTTGTATTTATATTCATGTAACAACAATTTGGTAAATTTTTGAATTTGTTTCTTTAATATGTAATACCCCCTAAACTTTGGATTTATTGTAAGTGACAACTGGCAGCCTTAATAGCCCTAGCTACGTGCTATTAAAATCAGTTATCAGATGTTATAAACCGGCAAATTAGTAGATTTAATTCATGTAACAAAATTTTGGTAAATTTTTAAAATTTTTTTTTTTCATATGGAATACCCCCTAAGCTTTTGATTTGTCGAAAGAGGCAACTGGCGGCCTTTATAGCCCTAGTTACGTGCTATCAAAATCAGTTATCAGATGTTATAAACCATCAAATTTGTAGATTTTATTCATGTAACAGCATTTTGGTAAATTTTTTAATTTTTTTTCTTTAATATGTAATGCCCCCTAAGCTTTGGATTTTTCGAAAGTGCCAACTGGCAGCCGTAGTAGCCCTAGTTACGTGCTATTAAAATCAGCTATCAGCTTTTGTAAACCGGCAAATTTGTAGCTTTTATTCTGTAACTACATTTTGGTAAATTTTTGAATTTTTTTTTTAATATGGAATACCCCCTAAACTTTTGATTTTTCGAGAGTTAGAACAGGCGGCTTTAATACCCCGTGTAACGTGCTATCAAAATTAGTTAACAGATCTTATAAACCGGCAAATTTGGGATTTTATTCATGTTACACAATTTTAGTAAATGTTTGAATTTTTTTTCTTTAATATGGAATACCCCTAAACTTTGGATTTGTCGAAAGAGACAGCTGGCGCACTAAATAGCCCTAGTTATGTGCTATCAAAATCAGTTATCAGATTTCATAAAACGGCAAATTTGTAGATTTTATTCATGTTTTTTCTTATTTATTTTTCTTTAATATGGAATACCCCCTAAACTTTTGATTTGTCGAAAGTGGCAACTGGCGTCCTTTATAGCCCTAGTTACGTGCTGTCAAAATCAGTTATCAGATGTTATAAACTAGCAAATTTGTAGATTTTGTTCATGTAACAACATTTTGGTAAATTTTGGATTTTTTTTTCTTTATAATAGAATACCCACTAAACTGTTGATTTGTCAAAAGTAGCAACTGCTGACCTTAATAGCCCTAGTAACGTGCTTTCAAAATCAGTTATCAGATTTTGTAAACCGGAAAATTTGTATTTATATTCATGTAACAACAATTTGGTAAATTTTTGAATTTGTTTCTTTAATATGTAATACCCCCTAAACTTTGGATTTATTGTAAGTGACAACTGGCAGCCTTAATAGCCCTAGCTACGTGCTATTAAAATCAGTTATCAGATGTTATAAACCGGCAAATTAGTAGATTTAATTCATGTAACAAAATTTTGGTAAATTTTTAAAATTTTTTTTTTTCATATGGAATACCCCCTAAGCTTTTATAGCCCTAGTTACGTGCTATCAAAATCAGTTATCAGATGTTATAAACCATCAAATTTGTAGATTTTATTCATGTAACAGCATTTTGGTAAATTTTTTAATTTTTTTTCTTTAATATGTAATGCCCCCTAAGCTTTGGATTTTTCGAAAGTGCCAACTGGCAGCCGTAATAGCCCTAGTTACGTGCTATTAAAATCAGCTATCAGATTTTGTAAACCGGCAAATTTGTAGCTTTTATTCTGTAACTACATTTTGGTAAATTTTTGAATTTTTTTTTTAATATGGAATACCCCCTAAACTTTTGATTTTTCGAGAGTTAGAACAGGCGGCTTTAATACCCCGTGTAACGTGCTATCAAAATTAGTTAACAGATCTTATAAACCGGCAAATTTGGGATTTTATTCATGTTCACAATTTTAGTAAATGTTTGAATTTTTTTTCTTTAATATGGAATACCCCTAAACTTTGGATTTGTCGAAAGAGACAGCTGGCGCACTAAATAGCCCTAGTTATGTGCTATCAAAATCAGTTATCAGATTTCATAAAACGGCAAATTTGTAGATTTTATTCATGTTTTTTCTTATTTATTTTTTTTTAATATGGAATACCCCCTAAACTTTTGATTTGTCGAAAGTTGCAACTGGCGGCCTTTATAGCCCTAGTTACGTGCTCTCAAAATCAGTTATCAGATGTTATAAACTAGCAAATTTGTAGATTTAATTCATGTAACAGCATTTTGGTAAATTTTTGAAATTTTTTTTTTTAATATGTAATGCCCCTAAACTTTGGATTTTTCGAAAGTGACAACTGACAGCCGTAATAGCCCTAGTTACGTGCTATTAAAATCAGTTATCAGATTTTGTAAACCGGCAAATTTGTAGCTTTAATTCTGTAACAACATTTTGGTAAATTTTTGAATTTTTTTTTTTTTGTATGGAATACTCCCTAAACTTTTGATTTGTCAAAAGTGGCAACTGCTGACCTTAATAGCCCAAGTAACGTGCTTTCAAAATCAGTTATCAGATTTTTTAAACCGGAAAATTTGTAGCTTTTATTCATGTAACAACATTTTGGTAAATTTTTGAATTTGTTTCTTTAATACGGAATACCCCCTAAACTTTGGATTTGTTGAAAGTGACAACTGGCAGCCTTAATAGCCATAGTTACGTGCTATTAAAATCAGTTATCAGATGTTATAACCGGCAAGTTTGTAGATTTAATTCATGTAACAACATTTTGGTAAATTGTTGAATTTTTTTTCTTTCATATGGATTACCCCCTTAACTTTTGATTGGCCTTTATAGCTCTAGTTACGTGCTATCAAAATCCGTTATCAGATGTTATAAACCAGCAAATTTGTAGATTTAATTCATGTAACAACATTTTGGTAAATTTTTTAAATTTTTTTCTTTCATATGGAATACCCCCTAAACTTTTGATTTGTCGAAAGAGACAACTGGCGGCCTTTATAGCCCTAGTAACGTGCTATCAAAATCAGTTATCAGATTTTGTAATCCGGCAAATTTGCAGATTTAATTCATGTAACAACATTTTGGTACATTTTTGAATTTTTTTTCTTTAATATGTAATACCCCCTAAACTTTGAATTTTTTGAAAGTGACAACTGGCAGCCGTAATAGCCCTAGTTACGTGCTATTAAAATCAGCTATCAGATTTTGTAAACCGGCAAATTTGTAGCTTTTATTCTGTAACACAATTTTAGTAAATGTTTGAATTTTTTGCTTTAATATAGAATACCCACTAAACTTTGGATTTGCCGAAAGTGACAACTAGCGGCCTTAATAGCCCTAGTTATGTGCCTTCAAAATCAGTTTTCAGATATTGTAAGTCGGTAAAAGTGTAGATTTTATTTATGTAACAACATTTTGGTAAATTTTTGAATTTTTTTTTAATATGGAATACCCCCTAAAATTTTGATTCGTCGAAAGTGGTAACTGGCGGCCATAATAGCCCTAGTTACGTGCTATCGAAATCAGTTATCAGATTATGTGAACCGGCAAATTTGCAGATTTTATTCATGTAACAACATTTTGGTAAATTTTTGAATTTTTTTTCTTTAATATGGAATACCCCCTAAACTTTTGATTTGTCGAAAGTGACAACTGGCGGCCTTAAAAGCCTAGTTACGTGCCATCAAAATCAGTTAAAAGATTACGTTAACCGGAAAATTTGTAGATTTTATTCATGTAACAACATTTTGGTAAATTTTTGAATTTTTTTTCTTTATAATGGAATACCCCCTAAACTGTTGATTTGTCAAAAGTGGCAACTGCTGACCATAATAGCCCTAGTAACGTGCTTTCAAAATCAGTTATCAGATTTTGTAAACCGGAAAATTTGTATTTTTATTCATGTAACAACAATTTTGCTAAATTTTTGAATTTGTTTCTTTAATATGTAATACCCCCTAAACTTTGGATTTATTGTAAGTGACAACTGTTATCAGATTTCATAAAACGGCAAATTTGTAGATTTTATTTATTTTTCTTTAATATGGAATACCCTTTAAACTTTTGATTTGTCGGAAGTAACAACTGGTGACATTAATAGCCCTAGTTACGTGCTGTCAAAATCAGTTATCAGATGTTATAAACTAGCAAATTTGTAGATTTTATTCTGTAACAACATTTTGGTAAATTTTTTTTTTTTTTTTCTTTAATATTGAATACCCCCTAAGCTTTTGATTTTTTAAAAGTGGCAACCGGCGGCTTTAATACCCCGTGTAACGTGCTATCAAAATTAGTTAACAGATCTTATAAACTGTCAAATTTGGGATTTTATCCATGTAACACAATTTTAGTAAATGTTTGAATTTTTTTTCTTTAATATGTAATGCCCCCTGACCTTTGGATTTGCCGAAAGTGACAACTGGCGGCCTTATTAGCCCTAGTTATGTACTATCAAAATCAGTTTTCAGATATTATAAGCCGGTAAAATTGTAGATTTTATTTATGTAACAACATTTTGGTAAATGTTGGAATTTTTTTTTAATATGGAATACCCCCTAAACTTTGATTCGTCGAAAGTGCTTACTGGCGGCCATAGTAGCACTAGGTACGTGCTATCAAAATCAGTTATCAGATTGTGTAAACTGGCAAATTTGCAGATTTTATTCATGTAACAACATTTTGCTAAATTTTTGAATTTTTTTGCTTTAATATGGCATACCCCCTAAACTTTTGATTTGTCGAAAGAGACAACTGGCGAACTTAATAGCCCTAGTTATGTGCTATCAAAATCAGTTATTAGATTTCGTAAACCGACAAATTTGTAGATTTTATTCATGTTTTTTTATTTTTTTTTTCTTTAATATGGAATACCCCCTAAACTTTTGATTTGTCGAAAGTGACAACTGGCGGCCTTAAAAGCCTAGTTACGTGCCATCAAAATCAGTTAAAAGATTACCTTAACCGGAAAATTTGTAGATTTTGTTCATGTAACAACATTTTGGTAAATTTTGGATTTTTTTTTTCTTTATAATGGAATACCCACTAAACTGTTGATTTGTCAAAAGTAGCAACTGCTGACCTTAATAGCCCTAGTAACGTGCTTTCATATCAGATTTTGTAAACCGGAAAATTTGTATTTATATTCATGTAACAACAATTTGGTAAATTTTTGAATTTGTTTCTTTAATATGTAATACCCCCTAAACTTTGGATTTATTGTAAGTGACAACTGGCAGCCTTAATAGCCCTAGCTACGTGCTATTAAAATCAGTTATCAGATGTTATAAACCGGCAAATTAGTAGATTTAATTCATGTAACAAAATTTTGGTAAATTTTTAAAATTTTTTTTTTTCATATGGAATACCCCCTAAGCTTTTGATTTGTCGAAAGAGGCAACTGGCGGCCTTTATAGCCCTAGTTACGTGCTATCAAAATCAGTTATCAGATGTTATAAACCATCAAATTTGTAGATTTTATTCATGTAACAGCATTTTGGTAAATTTTTTAATTTTTTTTCTTTAATATGTAATGCCCCCTAAGCTTTGGATTTTTCGAAAGTGCCAACTGGCAGCCGTAGTAGCCCTAGTTACGTGCTATTAAAATCAGCTATCAGCTTTTGTAAACCGGCAAATTTGTAGCTTTTATTCTGTAACTACATTTTGGTAAATTTTTGAATTTTTTTTTTAATATGGAATACCCCCTAAACTTTTGATTTTTCGAGAGTTAGAACAGGCGGCTTTAATACCCCGTGTAACGTGCTATCAAAATTAGTTAACAGATCTTATAAACCGGCAAATTTGGGATTTTATTCATGTTACACAATTTTAGTAAATGTTTGAATTTTTTTTCTTTAATATGGAATACCCCTAAACTTTGGATTTGTCGAAAGAGACAGCTGGCGCACTAAATAGCCCTAGTTATGTGCTATCAAAATCAGTTATCAGATTTCATAAAACGGCAAATTTGTAGATTTTATTCATGTTTTTTCTTATTTATTTTTCTTTAATATGGAATACCCCCTAAACTTTTGATTTGTCGAAAGTGGCAACTGGCGTCCTTTATAGCCCTAGTTACGTGCTGTCAAAATCAGTTATCAGATGTTATAAACTAGCAAATTTGTAGATTTTATTCATGTAACAGCATTTTGGTAAATTTGTGAAATTTTTTTTTTTAATATGTAATGCCCCTAAACTTTGGATTTTTCGAAAGTGACAACTGACAGCCGTAATAGCCCTAGTTACGTGCTATTAAAATCAGTTATCAGATTTTGTAAACCGGCAAATTTGTAGCTTTTATTCTGTAACAACATTTTGGTAAATTTTTGAATTTTTTTTTTTATATGGAATACTCCCTAAACTTTTGATTTGTCAAAAGTGGCAACTGCTGACCTTAATAGCCCGAGTAACGTGCTTTCAAAATCAGTTATCAGATTTTTTAAACCGGAAAATTTGTAGCTTTTATTCATGTAACAACATTTTGGTAAATTTTTGAATTTGTTTCTTTAATACGGAATACCCCCTAAAATTTGGATTTGTTGAAAGTGACAACTGGCAGCCTTAATAGCCATAGTTACGTGCTATTAAAATCAGTTATCAGATGTTATAACCGGCAAGTTTGTAGATTTAATTCATGTAACAACATTTTGGTAAATTGTTGAATTTTTTTTCTTTCATATGGATTACCCCCTAAACTTTTGATTTGTCGGAAGAGAAAACCGGCAAATTTTTAGCTATTATTCTGTAACTACATTTTGGTAAATTTTTGAATTTTTTTTTAATATGGAATACCTCCTAAACTTTTGCTTTTTCGAGAGTTACAACAGGCGGCTTTAATACCCCTTGTAACGTGCTATCAAAATTAGTTAACAGATCTTATAAACCGGCAAATTTGTGATTTTATTCATGTTACACAATTTTAGTAAATGTTTAAATTTTTTTTCTTTAATATGGAATACCCCTAAACTTTGGATTTGTCGAAAGAGACAGCTGGCGCACTAAATAGCCCTAGTTATGTGCTATCAAAATCAGTTATCAGATTTCATAAAACGGCAAATTTGTAGATTTTATTCATGTTTTTTTTATTTATTTTTCTTTAATATGGAATACCCCCTAAACTTTTGATTTGTCGAAAGTGACAACTGGCGGCCTTTATAGCCCTAGTTACGTGCTGTCAAAACTAGCAAATTTGTAGATTTTATTCATGTAACAGCATTTTGGTAAATTTTTTAATTTTTTTTTTTTAATATGTAATGCCCCTAAACTTTGGATTTTTCGAAAGTGACAACTGACAGCCGTCATAGCCCTAGTTACGTGCTATTAAAATCAGTTATCAGATTTTGTAAACCGGCAAATTTGTAGCTTTAATTCTGTAACATTTTGGTAAATGTTTTAATTTTTTTTTTTATATGGAATACTCCCTAAACTTTTGATTTGTCAAAAGTGGCAACTGCTGACCTTAATATCCCAAGTAACGTGCTTTCAAAATCAGTTATCAGATTTTTTAAACCGGAAAATTTGTAGCTTTTATTCATGTAACAACATTTTGGTAAATTTTTGAATTTGTTTCTTTAATACGGAATATCCCCTAAACTTTGGATTTGTTGAAAGTTACAACTGGCAGCCTTAATAGCCACAGTTACGTGCTATTAAAATCAGTTATCAGATGTTATAACCGGCAAGTTTGTAGACTTAATTCATTTAACAACATTTTGGTAAATTGTTGAATTTTTTTTCTTTCATATGGATTACCCCCTAAACTTTTGATTTGCCTTTATAGCTCTAGTTACGTGCTATCAAAATCCGTTATCAGATGTTATAAACCAGCAAATTTGTAGATTTAATTCATGTAACAACATTTTGGTAAATTTTTTAATTTTTTTTCTTTCATATGGAATACCCCCTAAACTTTTGATTTGTCGAAAGAGACAACTGGCGACCTTTATAGCCCAATTTACGTGCTATCAAAATCAGTTATCAGATTTTGTAAACCGGCAAATTTGCAGATTTAATTCATGTAACAACATTTTGGTACATTTTTGAATTTTTTTTCTTTAATATGTAATACCCCCTAAACTTTATATTTGTCGAAAGAGACAGCTGGCGCACTAAAAAGCCCTAGTTATGTGCTATCAAAATTAGAACAGGCGGCTTTAATACCCCGTGTAACGTGCTATCAAAATTAGTTAACAGATCTTATAAAACGGCAAATTTGTGATTTTATTCATGTTACACAATTTTAGTAAATGTTTGAATTTTTTTTCTTTAATATGGAATACCCCTAAACTTTGGATTTGTCGAAAGAGACAGCTGGCGCACTAAATAGCCCTAGTTATGTGCTATCAAAATCAGTTATCAGATTTCATAAAACGGCAAATTTGTAGATTTTATTCATGTTTTTTTTTATTTATTTTTCTTTAATATGGAATACCCCCTAAACTTTTGATTTGTCGAAAGTGACAACTGGCGGCCTTTATAGCCCTAGTTACGTGCTGTCGAAATCAGTTATCAGATGTTATAAACTAGCAAATTTGTAGATTTTATTCATGTAACAGCATTTTGGTAAATTTTTGAAAATTTTTTTTTTTATATGTAATACCCCTAAACTTTGGATTTTTCGAAAGTGACTACTGACAGCCGTAATAGCCCTAGTTACGTGCTATTAAAATCAGTTATCAGATTTTGTAAACCGGCAAATTTGTAGCTTTTATTCTGTAACAAAATTTTGGTAAATTTTTGAATTTTTTTTTTATATGGAATACTCCCTAAACTTTTGATTTGTCAAAAGTGGCAACTACTGACCTTAATAGCCCAAGTAACGTGCTTTCAAAATCAGTTATCAGATTTTTTAAACCGGAAAATTTGTAGCTTTTATTCATGTAACAACATTTTGGTAAATTTTTGAATTTGTTTCTTTAATACGGAATACCCCCTAAAATTTGGATTTGTTGAAAGTGACAACTGGCGGCCTTTATAGCCCTAGTTACGTGCTGTCAAAATCAGTTATCAGATGTTATAAACTAGCAAATTTGTAGATTTTATTCATGTAACAGCATTTTGGTAAATTTTTGAATTTTTTTTTTTTAATATGGATTACCCCCTAAACTTTTGATTTGTCGGAAGAGAAAACTGGCGGCCTTTATAGCTCTAGTTACGTGCTATCAAAATCCGTTATCAGATGTTATAAACCAGCAAATTTGTAGATTTAATTCATGTAACAACATTTTGGTAAATTTCTGAATTTTTTTTCTTTAATATGTAATACCTCCTAAACTTTTGATTTGTCGAAAGTGACAACTGGCGGAGTTAATAGCCCCAGTTACGTGCTGTCAAAATCAGTTACCAGATTTCATAAAACGGCAAATTGTAGATTTTATTCATGTTTTTTTTTTATTTATTTTTCTTTAATATGGAATACCCCCTAAACTTTTGATTTGTCGAAAGTGACAACTGGCGGAGTTAATAGCCCCAGTTACGTGCTGTCAAAATCAGTTACCAGATTTTGTAAACCGGAAAATTTGTAGATTTTATTCATGTAACAACATTTTGGTAAATTTTTGTATTTTGTTCTTTAATATGGAATACCCCCTAAAATTTTGATTTGTCGAAAGTGACAACTGGCGGCCTTAAAAGCCTAGTTACGTGCCATCAAAATTAGTTATAAGATTTCGTAAACCGTAAAATTTTTAGATTTTAATTATGTAACAAAATTTTGGTAAATTTTTGAATTTTTTTTCTTTAATATGTAATGCCCCCTAAACTTAGGATTTTTCGAAAGTGACAACTGGCAGCCGTAATAGCCCTAGTTACGTGCTATTAAAATCAGTTACCAGATTTTGTAAACCGGAAAATTTGTAGATTTTATTCATGTAACAACATTTTGGTAAATTTTTGTATTTTTTCTTTAATATGGAATACCCCCTAAAATTTTGATTTGTCGAAAGTGACAACTGGCGGCCTTAAAAGCCTAGTTACGTGCCATCAAAATCAGTTATAAGATTTCGTAAGCCGGAAAATTTGTAGATTTTATTCATGTAACCACATTTTGATAAATTTTTGAATTTTTTTTCTTTAATATGTAATACCCCCTAAACCTTGGATTTGTCAAAACAGACAACAGACAGCCTTAAAGGCCCTACTTACGTGCTATTAAAATCAGTTATCAGATGTTATAAACCATCAAATTTGTAGATTTTATTCATGTAACAGCATTTTGGTAAATTTTTGAATTTTTTTCTTTAATATGTAATGCCCCCTAAGCTTTGGATTTTTCGAAAGTGCCAACTGGCAGCCGTAATAGCCCTAGTTACGTGCTATTAAAATCAGTTATCAGATTTTGTAAACAAATTTGTAGCTTTTATTCTGTAACTACATTTTGGTAAATTTTTGAATTTTTTTTTTAATATGGAATACCCCCTAAACTTTTGCTTTTTCGAGAGTTACAACAGGTGGCTTTAATACCCCTTGTAACGTGCTATCAAAATTAGTTAACAGATCTGATAAACCGGCAAATTTGTGATTTTATTCATGTTACACAATTTTAGTAAATGTTTGAATTTTTTTTCTTTAATATGGAATACCCCCTAAACGTTTGATTTGTCGAAAGTGACAACTGGCGGCCTTTATAGCCCTAGTTACGTGCTGTCAAAATCAGTTATCAGATGCTATAAACTAGCAAATTTGTAGATTTTATTCATGTAACAGCATTTTGATAAACTTTTTTTTTTAATATGTAATGCCCCTAAACTATGGATTTTTCGAAAGTGACAACTGACAGCCGTAATAGCCCTAGTTACGTGCTATTAAAATCAGTTATCAGATTTTGTAAACCGGCAAATTTGTAGCTTCTATTCTGTAACAACATTTTGGTAAATTTTCGAATTTTTTTTTTTATATGGAATACTCCCTAAACTTTTGATTTGTCAAAAGTGGCAACTGCTGACCTTAATAGCCCAAGTAACGTGCTTTCAAAATCAGTTATCAGATTTTTTAAACCGGAAAATTTTTAGCTTTTATTCATGTAACAACATTTTGGTAAATTTTTGAATTTGTTTCTTTAATACGGAATACCCCCTAAACTTTGGATTTGTTGAAAATGACAACTGGCAGCCTTAATAGCCATAGTTACGTGCTATTGAAATCAGTTATCAGATGTTATAACCGGCAAGTTTGTAGATTTAATTCATGTAACAACATTTTGGTAAATTGTTGAATTTTTTTCTTTCATATGGATTACCCCCTAAACTTTTGATTTGCCTTTATAGCTCTAGTTACGTGCTATCAAAACCCGTTATCAGATGTTATAAACCATCAAATTTGTAGATTAAATTCATGTAACAACATTTTGGTAAATTTTTTAATTTTTTTTCTTTCATATGGAATACCCCCTAAACTTTTGATTTTTCGAAAGAGACAACTGGCGACCTTTATAGCCCAAGTTACGTGCTATCAAAATCAGTTATCAGATTTTGTAAACCGGCAAATTTGCAGATTTAATTCATGTAACAACATTTTGGTACATTTTTGAATTTTTTTTCTTTAATATGTAATACCCCCTAAACTTTATATTTGTCGAAAGAGACAGCTGGCGCACTAAATAGCCCTAGTTATGTGCTATCAAAATTAGAACAGGCGGCTTTAATACCTCGTGTAACGTGCTATCAAAATTAGTTAACAGATCTTATAAACCGGCAAATTTGTGATTTTATTCATGTTACACAATTTTAGTAAATGTTTGAATTTTTTTCTTTAATATGGAATACCCCTAAACTTTGGATTTGTCGAAAGAGACAGCTGGCGCACTAAATAGCCCTAGTTATGTGCTATCAAAATCAGTTATCAGATTTCATAAAACGGCAAATTTGTAGATTTTATTCATGTTTTTTTTTATTTATTTTTCTTTAATAAGGAATACCCCCTAAACTTTTGAGTTGTCGAAAGTAACAACTGGCGGACTTTATAGCCCTAGTTCCGTGCTGTCAAAATCAGTTATCAGATGTTATAAACTAGCAAATTTGTAGATTTTATTCATGTAACAGCATTTTGGTAAATTTTTGAAATTTTTTTTTTAATTTGTAATGCCCCTAAACTTTGGATTTTTCGAAAGTGACAACTGACAGCCGTAATAGCCCTAGTTACGTGCTATTAAAATCAGTTATCAGATTTTGTAAACCGGCAAATTTGTAGCTTTTATTCTGTAACAACATTTTGGTAAATTTTTGAATTTTTTTTTTTATATGGAATACTCCCTAAACTTTTGATTTGTCAAAAGTGGCAACTGCTGACCTTAATAGCCCAAGTAACGTGCTTTCAAAATCAGTTATCAGATTTTTTAAACCGGAAAATTTGTAGCTTTTATTCATGTAACAACATTTTGGTAAATTTTTGAATTTGTTTCTTTAATACGGAATACCCCCTAAAATTTGGATTTGTTGAAAGTGACAACTGGCGGCCTTTATAGCCCTAGTTACGTGCTGTCAAAATCAGTTATCAGATGTTATAAACTAGCAAATTTGTAGATTTTATTCATGTAACAGCATTTTGGTAAATTTTTGAAATTTTTTTTTTTAATATGTAATGCCCCTAAACTTTGGATTTTTCGAAAGTGACAACTGACAGCCGTAATAGCCCTAGTTACGTGCTATTAAAATCAGTTATCAGATTTTGTAAACCGGCAAATTTGTAGCTTTTATTCTGTAACAACATTTTGGTAAATTTTTGAATTTTTTTTTATATGGAATACTCCCTAAACTTTTGATTTGTCAAAAGTGGCAACTGCTGACCTTAATAGCCCAAGTAACGTGCTTTCAAAATCAGTTATCAGATTTTTTAAACCGGAAAATTTGTAGCTTTTATTCATGTAACAACATTTTGGTAAATTTTTGAATTTGTTTCTTTAACACGGAATACCCCCTAAAATTTGGATTTGTTGAAAGTGACAACTGGCAGCCTTAATAGCCAGAGTTACGTGCTATTAAAATCAGTTATCAGATGTTATAACCGGCAAGTTTGTAGATTTAATTCATGTAACAACATTTTGGTAAATTGTTGAATTTTTTTTCTTTCATATGGATTACCCCCTAAACTTTTGATTTGCCTTTATAGCTCTAGTTACTTGCTATCAAAATCCGTTATCAGATGTTATAAACCAGCAAATTTGTAGATTTAATTCATGTAACAACATTTTGGTAAATTTTTGAATTTGTTTCTTTAATACGGAATACCCCCTAAAATTTGGATTTGTTGAAAGTGACAACTGGCGGCCTTTATAGCCCTAGTTACGTGCTGTCAAAATCAGTTATCAGATGTTATAAACTAGCAAATTTGTAGATTTTATTCATGTAACAGCATTTTGGTAAATTTTTTAAATTTTTTTTTTTAATATGTAATGCCCCTAAACTTTGGATTTTTCGAAAGTGACAACTGACAGCCGTAATAGCCCTAGTTACGTGCTATTAAAATCAGTTATCAGATTTTGTAAACCGGCAAATTTGTAGCTTTTATTCTGTAACAACATTTTGGTAAATTTTTGAATTTTTTTTTTATATGGAATACTCCCTAAACTTTTGATTTGTCAAAAGTGGCAACTGCTGACCTTAATAGCCCAAGTAACGTGCTTTCAAAATCAGTTATCAGATTTTTTAAACCGGAAAACATGTAGCTTTTATTCATGTAACAACATTTTGGTAAATTTTTGAATTTGTTTCTTTAATACGGAATACCCCCTAAAATTTGGATTTGTTGAAAGTGACAACTGGCAGCCTTAATAGCCCTAGTTACGTGCTATTAAAATCAGTTATCAGATTTTGTAAACCGGCAAATTTGTAGCTTTTATTCTGTAACAACATTTTGGTAAATTTTTGAATTTTTTTTTAATATGGAATACCCCCTAAACTTTTGCTTTTTCGAGAGTTACAACAGGCGGCTTTAATACCCCTTGTAACGTGCTATCAAAATTAGTTAACAGATCTGATAAACCGGCAATTTTGTGATTTTATTCATGTTACACAATTTTAGTAAATGTTTGAATTTTTTTTCTTTAATATGGAATACCCCTAAACTTTGGATTTGCCGAAAGAGACAGCCGGCGCACTAAATAGCCCTAGTTATGTGCTATCAAAATCAGTTATCAGATTTCATAAAACGGCAAATTTGTAGATTTTATTCATGTTTTTTTTATTTATTTTTCTTTAATATGGAATACCCCCTTAACTTTTGATTTGTCGAAAGTGACAACTGGCGGCCTTTATAGCCCTAGTAATGTGCTGCCAAAATCAGTTATCAGATGTTATAAACTAGCAAATTTGTAGATTTTATTCATGTAACAGCATTTTGGTAAATTTTTGAAAATTTTTTTTTTAATATGTAATACCCCTAAACTTTGGATTTTTCGAAAGTGACAACTGACAGCCGTAATAGCCCTAGTTACGTGCTATTAAAATCAGTTATCAGATTTTGTAAACCGGCAAATTTGTAGCTTTTATTCTGTAACAACATTTTGGTTAATTTTTGAATTTTTTTTTTTTATATGGAATACTCCCTAAACTTTTGATTTGTCAAAAGTGGCAACTGCTGACCTTAATAGCCCAAGTAACGTGCTTTCAAAATCAGTTATCAGATTTTTTAAACCGGAAAATTTTTAGCTTTTATTCATGTAACAACATTTTGGTAAATTTTTGAATTTGTTTCTTTAATACGGAATACCCCCTAAACTTTGGATTTGTTGAAAGTGACAACTGGCAGCCTTAATAGCCATAGTTACGTGCTATTAAAATCAGTTATCAGATGTTATAACCGGCAAGTTTGTAGATTTAATTCATGTAACAACATTTTGGTAAATTGTTGAATTTTTTTTCTTTCATATGGATTACCCCCTAAACTTTTGATTTGCCTTTATAGCTCTAGTTACGTGCTATCAAAATCAGTTATCAGATTTCATAAAACGGCAAATTTGTAGATTTTATTCATGTTTTTTTTTTAT
Organism: Pollenia amentaria; assembly: GCA_943735925.1. NCBI lineage: Eukaryota > Metazoa > Arthropoda > Insecta > Diptera > Polleniidae > Pollenia > Pollenia amentaria. The sequence goes on along the minus strand of OX031006.1, from coordinate 122,795,085 downwards.
TTATTTTTCTTTAATATGGAATACCCCCTAAACTTTTGATTTGTCGAAAGAGACAACTGGAGACCTTTATAGCCCAAGTTACGTGCTATCAAAATCAGTTATCAGATTTTGTAAACCGGCAAATTTGCAGATTTAATTCATGTAACAACATTTTGGTACTTTTTTGAATTTTTTTTCTTTAATATGTAATACCCCCTAAACTTTATATTTGTCGAAAGAGACAGCTGGCGCACTAAATAGCCCTAGTTATGTGCTATCAAAATTAGAACAGGCGGCTTTAATTCCCCGTGTAACGTGCTATCAAAATTAGTTAACAGATCTTATAAACCGGCAAATTTGTGATTTTATTCATGTTACACAATTTTAGTAAATGTTTGAATTTTTTTTCTTTAATATGGAATACCCCCAAACTTTGGATTTGTCGAAAGAGACAGCTGGCGCACTAAATAGCCCTAGTTATGTGCTATCAAAATCAGTTATCAGATTTCATAAAACGGCAAATTTTTAGATTTTATTCATGTTTTTTTTTATTTATTTTTCTTTAATAAGGAATACCCCCTAAACTTTTGATTTGTCGAAAGTGACAACTGGCGGCCTTTATAGCCCTAGTTCCGTGCTGTCAAAATCAGTTATCAGATGTTATAAACTAGCAAATTTGTAGATTTTATTCATGTAACAGCATTTTGGTAAATTTTTGAATTTTTTTTTTTAATATGTAATGCCCCTAAACTTTGGATTTTTCGAAAGTGCCAACTGACAGCCGTAATAGCCCTAGTTACGTGCTATTAAAATCAGTTATCAGATTTTGTAAACCGGCAAATTTGTAGCTTTTATTCTGTAACAACATTTTGGTAAATTTTTTAATTTTTTTTTTTATATGGAATACTCCCTAAACTTTTGATTTGTCAAAAGTGGCAACTGCTGACCTTAATAGCCCAAGTAACGTGCTTTCAAAATCAGTTATAAGATTTCGTAAGCCGGAAAATTTGTAGATTTTATTCATGTAACCACATTTTGGTAAATTTTTGAATTTTTTTTCTTTAATATGTAATACCCCCTAAACCTTGGATTTGTCAAGAGAGACAACAGGCAGCCTTAAAGGCCCTACTTACGTGCTATTAAAATCAGTTATCAGATTTTGTAAACCGGCAAATTTGCAGATTTAATTCATGTAACAACATTTTGGTACATTTTTGAATTTTTTTTCTTTAATATGTAATACCTCCTAAACTTTTGATTGGTCGAAAGAGACAGCTGGCGCACTAAATAGCCCTAGTTATGTGCTATCAAAATCAGTTGTCAGATTTCATAAAACGGCAAATTTGTAGATTTTATTCATGTTTTTTTTTATTATTTTTTTTTTCTTTAATATGGAATACCCCCTAAACTTTTGATTTGTCGAAAGTGACAACTGGCGGAGTTAATAGCCCCAGTTACGTGCTGTCAAAATCAGTTACCAGATTTTGTAAACCGGAAAATTTGTAGATTTTATTCATGTAACAACATTTTGGTAAATTTTTGTATATTTTTCTTTAATATGGAATACCCCTTAAAATTTTGATTTGTCGAAAGTGACAACTGGCGGCCTTAAAAGCCTAGTTACGTGCCATCAAAATTAGTTATAAGATTTCGTAAACCGGAAAATGTTTAGATTTTATTCATGTAACAAAATTTTGGTAAATTTTTGAATTTTTTTTCTTTAATATGTAATGCCCCCTAAACTTAGGATTTTTCGAAAGTGACAACTGGCAGCCGTAATAGCCCTAGTTACGTGCTATTAAAATCAGTTACCAGATTTTGTAAACCGGAAAATTTGTAGATTTTATTCATGTAACAACATTTTGGTAAATTTTTGTATTTTTTCTTTAATATGGAATACCCCCCAAGCTTTGGATTTTTCGAAAGTGCCAACTGGTGGCCCTAAAAGCCTAGTTACGTGCCATCAAAATTAGTTATAAGATTTCGTAAACCGGAAAATGTTTAGATTTTATTCATGTAACAAAATTTTGGTAAATTTTTGAATTTTTTTTCTTTAATATGTAATGCCCCCTAAACTTAGGATTTTTCGAAAGTGACAACTGGCAGCCGTAATAGCCCTAGTTACGTGCTATTAAAATCAGTTACCAGATTTTGTAAACCGGAAAATTTGTAGATTTTATTCATGTAACCACATTTTGGTAAATTTTTGAATTTTTTTTTTTAATATGTAATACCCCCTAAACCTTGGATTTGTCAAAAGAGACAACAGGCAGCCTTAAAGGCCCTACTTACGTGCTATTAAAATCAGTTATCAGATGTTATAAACCATCAAATTTGTAGATTTTATTCATGTAACAGTATTTTGGTAAATTTTTGAATTTTTTTTCTTTAATATGTAATGCCCCCTAAGCTTTGGATTTTTCGAAAGTGCCAACTGGCAGCCGTAATCGCCCTAGTTACGTGCTATTAAAATCAGTTATCAGATATTGTAAACCGGCAAATTTGTAGCTTTTATTCTGTAACTACATTTTGGTAAATTTTTGAATTTTTTTTTTTAATATGGAATACCCCCTAAACTTTTGCTTTTTCGAGAGTTACAACAGGCGGCTTTAATACCCCTTGTAACGTGCTATCAAAATTAGTTAACAGATCTTATAAACCTGCAAATTTGTGATTTTATTCATGTTACACAATTTTAGTAAATGTTTGAATTTTTTTTCTTTAATATGGAATACCCAAAAACTTTGGATTTGTCGAAAGAGACAGCTGGCGCACTAAATAGCCCTAGTTATGTGCTATCAAAATCAGTTATCAGATTTCATAAAACGGCAAATTTGTAGATTTTATTCATGTTTTTTTTATTTCTTTTTCTTTAATATGGAATACCCCCTAAACTTTTGATTTGTCGAAAGTGACAACTGGCGGCCTTTATAGCCCTAGTTACGTGCTGTCAAAATCAGTTATCAGATGTTATAAACTAGCAAATTTGTAGATTTTATTCATGGAACAGCATTTTGGTAAATTTTTTAATTTTTTTTTTTAATATGTAATGCCCCTAAACTTTGGATTTTTCGAAAGTGACAACTGACAGCCGTAATAGCCCTAGTTACGTGCTATTAAAATCAGTTATCAGATTTTGTAAACCGGCAAATTTGTAGCTTTTATTCTGTAACAACATTTTGGTAAATTTTTGAATTTTTTTTTTTATATGGAATACTCCCTAAACTTTTGATTTGTCAAAAGTGGCAACTGCTGACCTTAATAGCCCAAGTAACGTGCTTTCAAAATCAGTTATCAGATTTTTTAAACCGGAAAATTTGTAGCTTTTATTCATGTAACAACATTTTGGTAAATTTTTGAATTTGTTTCTTTAATACGGAATACCCCCTAAACTTTGGATTTGTTGAAAGTGACAAGTGGCAGCCTTAATAGCCATAGTTACGTGCTATTAAAATCAGTTACCAGATGTTATAACCGGCAAGTTTGTAGAGTTAATTCATGTAACCACATTTTGGTAATTGTTGAATTTTTTTTCTTTCATATGGATTACCCCCTAAACTTTTGATTTGTCGGAAGAGAAAACTGGCGGCCTTTATAGCTCTAGTTACGTGCTATCAAAATCCGTTATCAGATGTTATAAACCAGCAAATTTGTAGATTTAATTCATGTAACAACATTTTGGTAAATTTTTTATTTTTTTTTCTTTCATATGGAATACCCCCTAAACTTTTGATTTGTCGAAAGAGACAACTGGCGACCTTTATAGCCCAAGTTACGTGCTATCAAAATCAGTTATCAGATTTTGTAAACCGGCAAATTTGCAGATTTAATTCATGTAACAACATTTTGGTACATTTTTGAATTTTTTTTCTTTAATATGTAATACCCCCTAAACTTTATATTTCTCGAAAGAGACAGCTGGCGCACTAAATAGCCCTAGTTATGTGCTATCAAAATCAGTTATCAGATTTCATAAAACGGCAAATTTGTAGATTTTATTCATGTTTTTTTTTATTTATTTTTCTTTAATATGGAATACCCCCTAAACTTTTGATTTGTCGAAAGTGACAACTGGCGGAGTTAATAGCCCCAGTTGCCTGCTGTCAAAATCAGTTACCAGATTTTGTAAACCGGAAAATTTGTAGATATTATTCATGTAACAACATTTTGGTAAATTTTTGCATTTTTTTCTTTAATATGGAATACCCCCTAAAATTTTGATTTGTCGAAAGTGACAACTGGCGGCCGTAATAGCCCTAGTTACGTGCTATTAAAATCAGTTATCAGATTTTGTAAACCGGCAATTTTGTAGCTTTTATTCTGTAACAACATATTGGTAAATTTTTGAATTTTTTTCTTTAATATGGAATACCCCCTAAACTTTTGATTTTTAGAAAGTTAGCGGCTTTAATACCCCGTGTAACGTGCTATCAAAATTAGTTAACAGAAATTATTAACCGGCAAATTTGTGATTTTCTTCATGTAACACAATTTTAGTATATGTTTGAATTTTTTTTCTTTAATATGATTTACCCCCTAAACTTTGGATTTGCCGAAAGTGACAACTGGCGGCCTTAATAGCCCTAGTTATGTTCCTTCAAAATCAGTTTTCAGATATTATAAGCCAGTAAAATTGTAGATTTTTTTATGTAACAACATTTTGGTAAATTTTTTTTTAATATGGAATACCCCTAAACTTTTGATTTGTCGAAAGTGGTAACTGGCGGCCATAATAGCTACGTGCTATCGAAATCAGTTATCAGATTATGTAAACCGGCAAATATGCAGATTTTATTCATGTAACAACATTTTGGTAAATATTTTAATTTTTTTGCTTTAATATGGAATACCCCCTTACATTTTGATTTGTCGAAAGTGACAACTGGCGGCCTTAAAAGCCTAGTAACGTGCCATCGAAATCAGTTATCAGATTTCGTAAACCGGAAAATTTGTAGATTTTATTCATGTAACAACATTTTGGTAAATTTTTGAATTTTTTTTCTTTAATATGGAATACCCCATGATTTGTCAAAAGTGGAAGCTGCTGACCTAAATAGCCCTAGTAACGTGCTTTCAAAATCAGTTATTAGATTTTGTAAACCGGAAAATTTGTAGCTTTTATTCATGTAACAACATTTTGGTAAATTTTTGAATTTGTTTCTTTAATATGGAATACCCCCTAAACTTTGGATTTGTTGAAAGTGACAACTGGCAGCCTTAACAGCCCTAGGTACGTGCTATTAAAATCAGTTATCAGATGTTATAAACTAGCAAATTTGTAGATTTAATTCATGTAACAACATTTTGGTACCCCCTAAACTTTTGATTTGTCGCAAGAGACAGCTGGCGCACTTAATAGCCCTAGTTATGTACTATCAAAATCAGTTTTCAGATGTTTTAAACCGGAAAATTTGTAGATTTAATTCATGTAACAACATTTTGGTCAATTTTTGAATTTTTTTCTTTCATATGGAATACCCCCTAAACTTTTAATTTGTCGAAAGAAACAACTGGCGGCCCTTATAGCCCTAGTTACGTGCTATCAAAATCAGTTATCAGATTTTGTAAACCGGCAAATTGCAGATTAAATTCATGTAACAACATTTTGGTACATGTTTTAATTTTTTTTTTAATTTAGAATACCCCCTAAACTTTTGATTTGCCGAAAGATACAGCTGGCGGACTTAATAGCCCTGGTTACGTGCTGTCAAAATCCGTTATCTGATTTTGTAAACCGGCAAATTTGTAGATTTTATTCTTGTAAAAACATTTTAGTAAATTTTTTAATTTTTTTTCTTTAATATAAAATACGTATTAAACATTGGATTTGTCGAAAGTGACAACTGGTGGCCTTAATAGCCCTAGTTACGTACTGTCAAAATCAGTCATCAGATGTTATAAGCCGGCAAATTTGTATATTTTATTCATATAACATTTCAGTAAATTTTTAAATTTTTTTTTAATATGGAATACCCCCTAAACTTTTGATATTTGGAAAGTCAAAACTAGCAACCTTAATAGCCGTAGGAACGTGCTATCAAAATCAGTTATCAGATTTCATAAACCGGCAAATTTGTAGATTTTATTCATGTAACAACATTTTGGTAAATTTTTGAATTTATTTCTTTAATATGTTATACCCCCTAAACTTTGGATTTGTCAAAAGTGACAACAGACAGCCTTAATAGCCCTAGTTACGTGCTATTAAAATTAGTTATCAGATGTTATAAGCCGGCAAATTTGTTGATTTAATTCATGTAACAACATTTTGGTACATTTTTGAATTTTTTTTCTTTCATATGGAATACCCCCTAAACTTTTGATTTGTCGAAAGAGACAACTGGCGGCCTTTATAGCCCTAGTTACGTGCTATCAAAACCAGTTATCAGATTTTGTAAACCGGCAAATTTTCAGATTTAATTCATGTAACAACATTTTGGTAAATTTTTTAATATTTTTTTTAATATGTAATAACCCCTAAACTATGGATTTGTCGAAAGTGACAGCTGGTAGCCTTAATAGCCCTAGTTACGTGCTATCAAAATCAGTTATCAGATGTTATAAACCAGCAAATTTGTAGATTTTATTCATGTAACATTTTCGTAAGTTTTTGAATTTTTTTCTTTAATATGGAATACCCCCTAAGCTTTTAATTTGTCGAAAGTGACAGCTAGAGGCCTTAATAGCCCTAGTTACGTGCTATCAAAATCAGCTGTCAGATTTCGTAAACCGGCAAATTTGTAGATTTTATTCATGCAACAACATTTTGGTAAATTTTTTAAATTTATTTTTAATATGTTATACCCCCTAAACTTTGGATTAGTCGAAAGTGACAACTGGCAGCCTTAATAGCCCTAGTGACGTGCTATTAAAATCGGTTATCAAATGTTATAAACCGGCAAATTTGTAGATTTAATTCATGTAACAACATTTTGGTAAATTTTTGAATTTTTTTCTTTCATATGGAATACCCCCTAAACTTTTGATTTGTCGAAAGAGACAACTGGCGGCCTTTATAGCCCTAGTTACGTGCTATTAAAATCAATTATCAGAGGTTAAAAACCAGCAAATTTGTAGATTTAATTCATGTAACAACATTTTGGTAAATTTTTGAATTTTTTTTCTTTCATATGGAATACCCCCTAAACTTTTGATTTGTCGAAAGAGACATTTGGCGGCCTTTATAGCCCTAGTTACGTGCTATCAAAATCAGTTATCAGATTTTGTAAACCGGCAAATTTGCAGATTTAATTCATGTAACAACATTTTGGTACTTTTTTGAATTTTTTTTTTAATATGGAATACCCCCTAAACTTTTGATTTGCCAAAAGATACAGCTTGCGGACTTAATAGCCCTGGTTACGTGCTGTCAAAGTCCGTTATCGGATTTCGTAAACCGGCAAATTTGTAGATTTTATTCATGGAACAACATTTTGGTAAATTTTTGAATTTTTTTTCTTTAATATGTAATACCCCCTAAACTTTGGATTTGTCGAAAGTGACAGCTAGAGGGCCTTAATACATTTTGGAAATTTTTTGAATTTTTTCTTTAATATGGAATACCCGCTTAACTACTGATTTGTCAAAAGTGACAACTAGGGGCCTTAATAGCCCTAGTTAAGTGCTATCAAAATCAGTTACCAGATTTTGTAAACCGGCAAATTTGTAGATTTTATTCATGTAACAACATTTTGGTAAATTTTTTAATTTTTTTCTTTCATATGGAATAGCCCTTAAACTTTTGATTTTTGATTTGTCGAAAGTGACAGCTAGAGGCCTTAATAGCCCTAGTAACGTGCTATCAAAATCAGCTATCAGATTTCATAAACTGGAAAATTTGTAGATTTAATTCATGTAACAACATTTTGGTAAATTTTTGAATTTTTTTCTTTAATATGGAATACCCCCTAGCCTAGTTACATGCCATCAAAATTAGTTATAAGATTTCGTAAACCGGAAAATTTTTAGATTTTATTCATGTATCAAAATTTTGGTAAATTTTTGAATTTTTTTTCTTTAATATGTAATGCCCCCTAAACTTAGGATTTTTCGAAAGTGACAACTGGCAGCCGTAATAGCCCTAGTTACGTGCTATTAAAATCAGTTACCAGATTTTGTAAACCGGAAAATTTGTAGATTTTATTCATGTAACAACATTTTGGTAAATTTTTGTATTTTTTCTTTAATATGGAATACCCCCTAAAATTTTAATTTCTCGAAAGTGACAACTGGCGGCCTTAAAAGCCTAGTTACGTGCCATCAAAATCAGTTATAAGATTTCGTAAGCCGGAAAATTTGTAGATTTTATTCATGTAACCACATTTTGGTAAATTTTTGAATTTTTTTTCTTTAATATGTAATACCCCCTAAACCTTGGATTTGTCAAAAGAGACAACAGGCAGCCTTAAAGGCCCTACTTACGTGCTATTAAAATCAGTTATCAGATTTTGTAAACCGGCAAATTTGCAGATTTAAGTCATGTAACAACATTTTGGTACATTTTTGAATTTTTTTTCTTTAATATGTAATACCTCCTAAACTTTTGATTTGTCGAAAGAGACAGCTGGCGCACTAAATAGCCCTAGTTATGTGCTATCAAAATCAGTTATCAGATTTCATAAAACGGCAAATTTGTAGATTTTATTCAAGTTTTTTTTTTTATTTATTTTTCTTTAATATGGAATACCCCCTAAACTTTTGGTTTGTCGAAAGTGACAACTGGCGGAGTTAATAGCCCCAGTTACGTGCTGTCAAAATCAGTAACCAGATTTCGTAAACCGGAAAATTTTTAGATTTTATTCATGTAACAAAATTTTGGTAAATTTTTTAATTTTTTTTCTTTAATATGTAATGCCCCCTAAACTTAGGATTTTTCGAAAGTGACAACTGGCAGCCGTAATAGCCCTAGTTACGTGCTATTAAAATCAGTTACCAGATTTTGTAAACCGGAAAATTTGTAGATTTTATTCATGTAACAACATTTTGGTAAATTTTTGTATTTTTTCTTTAATATGGAATACCCCCTAAGCTTTGGATTTTTCGAAAGGGCCAACTGGCGGCCTTAAAAGCCTAGTTACGTGCCATCAAAATCAGTTATAAGATTTCGTTAGCCGGAAAATTTGTAGATTTTATTCATGTAACCACATTTTGGTAAATTTTTGAATTTTTTTTCTTTAATATGTAATACCCCCTAAACCTTGGATTTGTCAAAAGAGACAACAGGCAGCCTTAAAGGCCCTACTTACGTGCTATTAAAATCAGTTATCAGATGTTATAAACCATCAAATTTGTAGATTTTATTCATGTAACAGCATTTTGGTAAATTTTTGATTTTTTTTCTTTAATATGTAATGCCCCCTAAGCTTTGGATTTTTCGAGAGTTACAACAGGCGGCTTTAATACCCCTTGTAACGTGCTATCAAAATTAGTTAACAGATCTTTTAAACCTGCAAATTTGTGATTTTATTCATGTTACACAATTTTAGTAAATGTTTGAATTTGTTTTCTTTAATATGGAATACCCCTAAACTTTGGATATGTCGAAAGAGACAGCTGGCGCACTAAATAGCCCTAGTTATGTGCTATCAAAATCAGTTATCAGATTTCATAAAACGGCAAATTTGTAGATTTTATTCATGTTTTTTTTATTAATTTTTCTTTAATATGGAATACCCCCTAAACTTTTGATTTGTCGAAAGTGACAACTGGCGGCCTTTATAGCCCTAGTTACGTGCTGTCAAAATCAGTTATCAGATGTTATAAACTAGCAAATTTGTAGATTTTATTCATGTAACAGCATTTTGGTAAATTTTTTAATTTTTTATTTTAATATGTAATGCCCCTAAACTTTGGATTTTTCGAAAGTAACAACTGACAGCCGTAATAGCCCTAGTTACGTGCTATTAAAATCAGTTATCAGATTTTGTAAACCGGCAAATTTGTAGCTTTTATTCTGTAACAACATTTTGGTAAATTTTTGAATTTTTTTTTTTATATGGAATACTCCCGAAACTTTTGATTTGTCAAAAGTGGCAACTGCTGACCTTAATAGCCCAAGTAACGTGCTTTCAAAATCAGTTATCAGATTTTTTAAACCGGAAAATTTGTAGCTTTTATTCATGTAACAACATTTTGGTAAATTTTTGAATTTGTTTCTTTAATACGGAATACCCCCTAAACTTTGGATTTGTTGAAAGTGACAACTGGCAGCCTTAATAGCCATAGTTACGTGCTATTAAAATCAGTTACCAGATGTTATAACCGGCAAGTTTGTAGAGTTAATTCATGTAACCTCATATTGGTAAATTGTTGAATTATTTTTCTTTCATATGGATTACCTCCTAAACTTTTGATTTGTCGGAAGAGAAAACTGGCGGCCTTTATAGCTCTAGTTACGTGCTATCAAAATCCGTTATCAGATGTTATAAACCAGCAAATTTGTAGATTTAATTCATGTAACAACATTTTGGTAAATTTTTTATTTTTTTTTCTTTCATATGAAATACCCCCTAAACTTTTGATTTGTCGAAAGAGACAACTGGCGACCTTTATAGCCCAAGTTACGTGCTATCAAAATCAGTTATCAGATTTTGTAAACCGGCAAATTTGCAGATTTAATTCATGTAACAACATTTTGGTACATTTTTGAATTTTTTTTCTTTAATATGTAATACCCCCTACCTTATATTTCTCGAAAGAGACAGCTGGCGCACTAAATAGCCCTAGTTATGTGCTATCAAAATCAGTTATCAGATTTCATAAAACGGCAAATTTGTAGATTTTATTCATGTTTTATTTTTATTTATTTTTCTTTAATATGGAATACCCCCTAAACTTTTGATTTGTCGAAAGTGACAACTGGCGGAGTTAATAGCCCCAGTTACCTGCTGTCAAAATCAGTTACCAGATTTTGTAAACCGGAAAATTTGTAGATTTTATTCATGTAACAACATTTTGGTAAATTTTTGTATTTTTTTCTTTAATATGGAATACCCCCTAAAATTTTGATTTGTCGAAAGTGACAACTGGCGGCCTTAAAAGCCTAGTTACATGCCATCAAAATTAGTTATAAGATTTCGTAAACCGGAAAATTTTTAAATTTTATTCATGTAACAAAATTTTGGTAAATTTTTGAATTTGTTTTCTTTTATATGTAATGCCCCCTAAACTTAGGATTTTTCGAAAGTGACAACTGGCAGCCGTAATAGCCCTAGTTACGTGCTATTAAAATCAGTTATCAGATTTTGTAAACCGGCAATTTTGTAGCTTTTATTTTGTAACAACATGTTGGTAAATTTTTGAATTTTTTTCTTTAATATGGAATACCCCCTAAACTTTTGATTTTTCGAAAGTTAGCGGCTTTAATACCCCGTGTAACGTGCTATCAAAATTAGTTAACAGAAATTATTAACCGGCAAATTTGTGATTTTCTTCATGTAACACAATTTTAGTAAATGTTTGAATTTTTTTTCTTTAATATGATTTACCCCCTAAACTTTGGATTTGCCGAAAGTGACAACTGGCGGCCTTAATAGCCCTTGTTATGTTCCTTCAAAATCAGTTTTCAGATATTATAAGCCAATAAAATTGTAGATTTTTTTATGTAACAACATTTTGGTAAATTTTTTTTTAATATGGAATACCCCTAAACTTTTGATTTGTCGAAAGTGGTAACTGGCGGCCATAATAGCTACGTGCTATCGAAATCAGTTATCAGATTATGTAAACAGGCAAATATGCAGATTTTATTCATGTAACGACATTTTGGTAAATTTTTTAATTTTTTTGCTTAAATATGGAATAGCCCCTAAACTTTTGATTTGTCGCAAGAAACAGCTGGCGCACTTAATAGCCCTAGTTATGTGCTATCAAAATCAGTTTTCAGATGTTATAAACCGGAAAATTTGTAGATTTAATTCATGTAACAACATTTTGGTCAATTTTTGAATTTTTTTTTTAATATGGAATACCCCCTAAACTTTTGATTTGCCGAAAGATACAGCTGGCGGACTTAATAGCCCTGGTTACGTGCTGTCAAAATCCGTTATCTGATTTTGTAAACCGGCAAATTTGTAGATTTTATTCTTGTAAAAACATTTTAGTAAATTTTTGAATTTTTTTTTTATTAATATAAAATACGTATTAAACCTTGGATTTGTCGAAAGTGACAACTGGTGGCCTTAATAGCCCTAGTTACGTACTGTCAAAATCAGTCATCAGATGTTATAAGCCGGCAAATTTGTATATTTTATTCATATAACATTTCAGTAAATTTTAAATTTTTTTTTTAATATGGAATACCCCCTAAACCTTTGATATTTGGAAAGTCAAAACTAGCAACCTTAATAGCCGTAGTAACGTGCTATCAAAATCAGTTATTAGATTTCGTAAACCGGCAAATTTGTAGATTTTATTCATGTAACAACATTTTGGTAAATTTTTGAATTTATTTCTTTAATATGTTATACCCCCTAAACTTTGGATTTGTGAAAAGTGACAACAGACAGCCTTAATAGCCCTAGTTACGTGCTATTAAAATTAGTTATCAGATGTTATAAGCCGTCAAATTTGTTGATTTAATTCATGTAACAACATTTTGGTACATTTTTGAATTTTTTTTCTTTCATATGGAATACCCCCTAAACTTTTGATTTGTCGAAAGAGACAACTACGGCCTTTATAGCCCTAGTTACGTGCTATCAAAACCAGTTATCAGATTTTGTAAACCGGCAATTTTCAGATTTAATTCATGTAACAACATTTTGGTAAATTTTTTAATATTTTTTCTTTAATATGTAATAACCCCTAAACTATGGATTTGTCGAAAGTGACAGCTGCTAGCCTTAATAGCCCTAGTTACGTGCTATCAAAATCAGTTATCAGATGTTATAAACCAGCAAATTTGTAGATTTTATTCATGTAACAACATTTTCGTAAGTTTTTGAATTTTTTTCTTTAATATGGAATACCCCCTAAGCTTTTAATTTGTCGAAAGTGACAGCTAGAGGCCTTAATAGCCCTAGTTACGTGCTATCAAAATCAGCTGTCAGATTTCGTAAGCCGGCAAATTTGTAGATTTTATTCATGCAACAACATTTTGGTAAATTTTTTAATTTGTTTTTAATATGTTATACCCCCTAAACTTTGGATTAGTCGAAAGTGACAACTGGCAGCCTTAATAGCCCTAGTGACGTGCTATTAAAATCGGTTATCAGATCTTATAAACCGGCAAATTTGTAGATTTAATTCATGTAACAACATTTTGGTAAATTTTTGAATTTTTTTCTTTCATATGGAATACCCCCTAAACTTTTGATTTGTCGAAAGAGACAACTGGCGGCCTTTATAGCCCTAGTAACGTGCTATTAAAATCAATTATCAGAGGTTAAAAACCAGCAAATTTGTAGATTTAATTCATGTAACAACATTTTGGTAAATTTTTGAATTTTTTTTCTTTCATATGGAATACCCCCTAAACTTTTGATTTTTCGAAAGAGACATTGGCGGCCTTTATAGCCCTAGTTACGTGCTATCAAAGTCCGTTATCGGATTTCGTAAACCGGCAAATTTGTAGATTTTATTCATGGAACAACATTTTGGTAAATTTTTGAATTTTTTTTCTTTAATATGCAATACCCCCTAAACTTTGGATTTGTCGAAAGTGACAGCTAGAGGGCCTTAATACATTTTGGATATTTTTTGAATTTTTTTCTTCAATATGGAATACCCGCTTAACTACTGATTTGTCGAAAGTGACAACTAGGGGCCTTAATAGCCCTAGTTAAGTGCTATCAAAATCATTTACCAGATTTTGTAAACCGGCAAATTTGTAGATTTTATTCATGTAACAACATTTTGGTAAATTTTTTAATTTTTTTCTTTCATATGGAATAGCCCTTAAACTTTTGACTTTTGATTTGTCGAAAGTGACAGCTAGAGGCCTTAATAGCCCTAGTAACTTGCTATCAAAATCAGCTATCAGATTTCATAAACTGGAAAATTTGTAGATTTATTTCATGTAACAACATTTTGGAAAATTTTTGAATTTTTTTCTTTAATATGGAATACCCCCTAAACTTTTGCTTTGTTGAAAGTGACACCTGACGGCCTTAATAGCTCTAGTTACGTGCTATCAAAATCAGTTATCAGATTTTATAAACCGGGAAATTTGTAGATTTAATTCATGTAACAACATTTTGGTAAATTCTAGAATTTTTTTCTTTTTTAATATGGAAAACCACCTAAACTTTTGATTTGTCGAAAGTAACAACTGGCGGCCTTGATAGCCCTAGTTATGTGCTATCAAAATCAGTTATCAGATGTTATAAACCGGCAAATTTATAGATTTTATTTATGTAACAACATTTTGGTAAATTTTTGAATTTTTTTTTTCTTTAATATTGAATACCCTCTTAACTTTTGATTTGTCGAAAGTGACAACTAGCGGCATTAATAACCCTGGTAACGTGCTGGAAAAATCAGTCATCTGATTTTATAAACCGGAAAATTTGTAGATTTAATTCATGTAACAACATTTTGGTAAATTCTAGAATTTTTTTCTTTTTTAATATGGAATACCACCTAAACTTTTGATTTGTCGAAAGTACCAACTGGCGGCCTTGATAGCCCTAGTTATGTGCTATCAAAATCAGTTATCAGATGTTATAAACCGGCAAATTTATAGATTTTATTCATGGAACAACATTTTGGTAAATTTTTGAATTTTTTTTCTTTAATATGCAATACCCCCTAAACTTTGGATTTGTCGAAAGTGACAGCTAGAGGGCCTTAATACATTTTGGATATTTTTTGAATTTTTTTCTTCAATATGGAATACCCGCTTAACTACTGATTTGTCGAAAGTGACAACTAGGGGCCTTAATAGCCCTGGTTAAGTGCTATCAAAATCAGTTACCAGATTTTGTAAACCGGCAAATTTGTAGATTTTATTCATGTAACAACATTTTGGTAAATTTTTGAATTTTTTTCTTTAATATGGAATACCCCCTAAACTTTTGATTTTTCGAAAGTGGCAATGGGCGGACTTAATAGCCCTTCTTACGTGCTATCAAAATCAGTTACCAGATTTGGTAAGCCGGCAAATTTGTAGATTTTAATTATGTAACAACATTTTGGTAAATTTTTGTATTTTTTTCTTTAATATGGAATGCCCCCTAAAATTTTGATTTGTCGAAAGTGACAACTGGCGGCCTTAACAGCCTAGTGACGTGATATCAAAATCAGTTATTAGATTTCGTAAACCAGCAAATTTGTAGATTATATTCATGTAACAACATGTTGTAAATTTTTGAATTTCTTCCCTTTAATATGGAATACCCATTAAACTTTGGATTTGTCGAAAGTGACAACTAGCGGCCTTAACAGCTCTAGCTACGTGCTGTCAAAATCAGTTACCAGAGTTTGTAAAGCGGCAAATTTGTAGATTTTATTAATGTAAAACATTTTGGTAAATTTTTGAATTTTTTTTTCTTTAGTATGGAATACCCCCTAAACTTTGGATTTGTGAAAAGTGACAACAGACAGCCTTAATAGCCCTAGTTACGTGCTATTAAAATTAGTTATCAGATGTTATAAGCCGTCAAATTTGTTGATTTAATTCATGTAACAACATTTTGGTACATTTTTGAATTTTTTTTCTTTCATATGGAATTCCCCCTAAACTTTTGATTTGTCGAAAGAGACAACTGACGGCCTTTATAGCCCTAGTTACGTGCTATCAAAACCAGTTATCAGATTTTGTAAACCGGCAATTTTCAGATTTAATTCATGTAACAACATTTTGGTAAATTTTTTAATATTTTTTCTTTAATATGTAATAACCCCTAAACTATGGATTTGTCGAAAGTGACAGCTGCTAGCCTTAATAGCCCTAGTTACGTGCTATCAAAATCAGTTATCAGATTTTATAAACCGGGAAATTTGTAGATTTAATTCATGTAACAACATTTTGGTAAATTCTAGAATTTTTTTCTTTTTTAATATGGAAAACCACCTAAACTTTTGATTTGTCGAAAGTAACAACTGGCGGCCTTGATAGCCCTAGTTATGTGCTATCAAAATCAGTTATCAGATGTTATAAACCGGCAAATTTATAGATTTTATTTATGTAACAACATTTTGGTAAATTTTTGAATTTTTTTTTTCTTTAATATGGAATACCCTCTTAACTTTTGATTTGTCGAAAGTGACAACTAGCGGCATTAATAACCCTGGTAACGTGCTGGAAAAATCAGTCATCTGATTTTATAAACCGGAAAATTTGTAGATTTAATTCATGTAACAACATTTTGGTAAATTCTAGAATTTTTTTCTTTTTTAATATGGAATACCACCTAAACTTTTGATTTGTCGAAAGTACCAACTGGCGGCCTTGATAGCCCTAGTTATGTGCTATCAAAATCAGTTATCAGATGTTATAAACCGGCAAATTTATAGATTTTATTTATGTAACAACATTTTGGTAAATTTTTGAATTTTTTTTTCTTTAATATGGAATACCCTCTTAACTTTTGATTTGTCGAAAGTGACAACTAGCGGCATTAATAACCCTGGTAACGTGCTGGAAAAATCATTCATCTGATTTTATAAACCGGAAAATTTGTAGATTTTATTCATGTAACAACATTTTGGTAAATTTTAGAATTTTTTTCTTTTTTAATATGGAATACCATCTAAATTTTGATTTGTCGAAAGTAATAACTGGCTCCCTTAATAGCCCTAGTTATGTGCTATCAAGATCAGTTATCACATCTCGTAAATCGGCAAATTTGTGGATTTTATTCATGTAACAACATATTGGTAAATTTTTGAATTTTTTTTTTTTTAATATGGAATACTGTTTTAAATTTTGATTTGTCGAATGTGACAACTGGCGGAATTAATATCCCTAGTAACAGGTTGTAAAAATCAGTTACCAGATTTTGAAACCGGCAAAGTTGTAGATTTTATACATATAACAACATTTTGGTTAATTTTTGAATTTTTTTCTTTAATATGGAATACCCCCTAAACTTTTGATTTTTCGAAAGTGGCAATGGGCGGACTTAATATCCCTTCTTACGTGCTATCAAAATCAGTTACCAGATTTGGTAAGCCGGCAAATTTGTAGATTTTAATTATGTAACAACATTTTGGTAAATTTTTGTATTTTTTTCTTTAATATGGAATGCCCCCTAAAATTTTGATTTGTCGAAAGTGACAACTGGCGGCCTTAACAGCCTAGTGACGTGATATCAAAAACAGTTATTAGATTTCGTAAACCAGCAAATTTGTAGATTATATTCATGTAACAACATGTTGTAAATTTTTGAATTTCTTCCCTTTAATATGGAATACCCATTAAACTTTGGATTTGTCGAAAGTGACAACTAGCGGCCTTAACAGCTCTAGCTACGTGCTGTCAAAATCAGTTACCAGAGTTTGTAAAGCGGCAAATTTGTAGATTTTATTCATGTAAAACATTTTGGTAAATTTTTGAATTTTTTTTTCTTTAGTATGGAATACCCTCTCAACTTTTGACTTGTCGAAAGTGACAACTTCCGGCCTTAATAAGCCTAGTTATGTGCTATCAAAATCAGTTATCAGATGTTATAAACCGGCAAATTTGTAGTTTTTAGTAAATTTTTGAATTTTTTTTTTCTTTAATATTGAATACCCCCTAAAATTTTGATTTGTCGAAAGTGACAACTGGCGGCCTTAACAGCCTAGTTATGTGCTCTCAAAATCATATATTAGATTTCGTGAACCGGCAAATTTATAGATTTAATTCATGTAACAACATTTTGCTAAATTTTTTAATTTTTTTTCTTTCATATGGAATACCCCCTAAACTTTTGATTTATCGAAAGAGACAACTGGCGACCTTTATCGCCCTAGTTACATGCTATCAAAATCAGTTATCACATGTTATAAACCAGCAAATTTGTAGATTTAATTCATGTAACAACATTTTGGTAAATTTTTGATTTTTTTTTCTTTCATTTGGAATACCCCCTAAGCTATTGATTTGTCGAAAGAGACAACTGGCGGCCTTTATAGCTCTAGTTACGTGCTATCAAAATCAGTTATCAGATTTTGTAAACCGGCAAATTTGCAGATTTAATTCATGTAACAAAATTTTGGTACATTCTTGATTTTTTTTTAATATGGAATACCCCCTAAACTATTGATTTGTCGAAAAATACAGCTGGCGGAATTAAAAGCCCTGGTTACGTGCTGTCAAAATCAGTTATCTGATTTTATAAACTGGAAAATTTGTAGATAATATTCAAGTAACAACATTTTAGTAAATTTTTGAATTTTTTTCTTTAATATGGAATACCCATTAAACTATGGATTTGTCGAAAGTGACAACTGGTGGCCTTAATAGCCCTAGTAACTCACTGTCAAAATCAGTTATCAGATGTTATAAACCGGCAAATTGGTAGATTTTATTCATGTAACAACATTTTCGTAAGTTTTTGAATTTGTTTTCTTTTATATGGAATACCCCCTAAACTTTTCTTTTGTCGAAAGTGACAGCTAGAGGCCTTTATAGCCCTAGTTACGTGCTATAAAAATCAGGTATCATAATTTATAAACCGGCAAATGTGTAGATTTTATTTATGTAACAAAATATTGGTAAATTTTTGAATTTTTTTTCTTTAATATGGAATACCGCCTAAACTTTTGCTTTGTTGAAAGTGACACCTGACGGCTTTAATAGCTCTAGTTAAGTGCTATCAAAATCAGTTATCAGATTTTATTAACCGGGAAATTTGTAGATTTAATTCATGTAACAACATTTTGGTAAATTCTAGAATTTTTTTCTTTTTTAATATGGAATACCACCTAAACTTTTGATTTGTCGAAAGTAACAACTGGCGGCATTAATAACCCTGGTAAAGTGCTGGAAAATCAGTTATCTGATTTTATAAATCGGAAAATTTGTAGATTTTATTCATGTAACAACATTTTGGTAAATTTTAGAATTTTTTTCTTTTTTAATATTGAATACCCCCTAAAAGATGGAATACCATCTAAAGTTTTGATTTGTCGAAAGTAATAACTGCCGCCCTTAATAGCCCTAGTTATGTGCTATCAAGATCAGTTATCACATCTCGTAAATCGGCAAATTTGTAGATTTTATTCATGTAACAACATTTTGGTAAATTTTTGAATTTTTTTTTTTAATATGGAATACCGTCTTAACTTTTGATTTGTCGAATGTGACAACTAGCGGAATTAATATCCCTAGTAACGTGCTGTAAAAATCAGTTACCAGATGTTGAAACCGGAAAATTTGTAGATTTTATTCATGTAACAACATTTTGGTTAATTTTTGAATTTTTTTCTTTAATATGGAATACCCCCTAAAATTTTGATTTGTCGAAAGTGACAACTGGCGGCCTTAACAGCCTAGTGACGTGCTATCAAAATCAGTTATCAGATGTTATAAATAGGCAAATTTGTAGTTTTTAGTAAATTTTTGATTTTTTTTTTTTTAATATGGAATACCCTCTTAACTTTCGATTTGTCGTAAGTGGCAACTGGCGGACTTAATAGCCCTACTTTCGTGCTATCAGAATCAGCTACCGGATTTTGTAAGCTGGCAAATTTGAAGATTTTATTCATGTAACAACATTTTGGTAAATTTTTGTATTTTTTTCTTCTTTAATATTGAATACCCCCTAAAATTTTGATTTGTCGAAAGTGACAACTGGCGGCCTTAACAGCCTAGTTACGTGCTATCAAAATCAGTTATTAGATTTCGTGAACCGGCAAATTTGTAGATTTTATTCATGTAACAACATATTGGTAAATTTTTGAATTTTTTTCTTTAATAGGTAATACTCCCTAAACTTTGGATTTTTCGAAAGTGACAACTGGCACCCTCAATAGCCCTAGTGACGTGCTATTAAAATCAGTTATCTGGTTTTATAGACCGGCAAATTTGTAGATTTAATTCATGTAACAACATTTTGGTAAATTTTTGGTTTTTTTTTTTCATATGGAATACCCCCTAAACTTCTGATTTGTCGAAAGTGACAACTGGCGGCCTTAACAGCACTAGCTACGTGCTGTCAAAATCAGTTACCAGATTTTGAAAGCCGGCAAATTTGTAGATTTTATTCATGTAACAACATTTTGTTAAATTTTTGAATTTTTTTTTCATATGGAATACCCCCTTAACTTTTGATTTGTCGGAAGAGACAACTGGCGGCCTATATAGCCCTAGTTACGTGCTATCAAAATCAGTTATCAGATTTCAGATTTAATTCATGTAACAACATTTTGGTAAATTCTAGAATTTTTTTCTTTTTTAATATGGAATACCACCTAAACTTTTGATTTGTCGAAAGTAACAACTGGCGGCCTTGATAGCCCTAGTTATGTGCTATCAAAATCAGTTATCAGATGTTAAAAACCGGCAAATTTATAGATTTTATTTATGTAACAACATTTTGGTAAATTTTTGAATTTTTTTTTCTTTAATATGGAATACCCTCTTAACTTTTGATTAGTTCAAAGTGACAACTAGCGGCATTAATAACCCTGGTAACGTGCTGGAAAAATCAGTTATCTGATTATAAATCGGAAAATTTGTAGATTTTATTCATGTAACAACATTTTGGTAAATTTTAGAATTTTTTTCTTTTTTAATATGGAATACCATCTAAAGTTTTGATTTGTTGAAAGTAATAACTGCCGCCCTTAATAGCCCTAGTTATGTGCTATCAAGATCAGTTATCACATCTCGTAAATCGGCAAATTTGTAGATTTTATTCATTTAACATTTTGGTAAATTTTTAAATTTTTTTTTTTATTATGGAATACCGTCTTAACTTTTGATTTGTCGAATGTGACAACTGGCGGAATTAATATCCCTAGTAACGTGCTGTAAAAATCAGTTACCAGATGTTGAAACCGGCAAATTTGTAGATTTTATTCATGTAACAACATTTTGGTAAATTTTAGAATTTTTTTCTTTTTTAATATGGAATACCATCTAAAGTTTTGATTTGTTGAAAGTAATAACTGCCGCCCTTAATAGCCCTAGTTATGTGCTATCAAGATCAGTTATCACATCTCGTAAATCGGCAAATTTGTAGATTTTATTCATTTAACAACATTTTGGTAAATTTTTGAATTTTTTTTTTTATTATGGAATACCGTCTTAACTTTTGATTTGTCGAATGTGACAACTGGCGGAATTAATATCCCTAGTAACGTGCTGTAAAAATCAGTTACCAGATGTTGAAACCGGCAAATTTGTAGATTTTATTCATGTAACAACATTTTGGTAAATTTTAGAATTTTTTTCTTTTTTAATATGGAATACCATCTAAAGTTTTGATTTGTCGAAAGTAATAACTGCCGCCCTTAATAGCCCTAGTTATGTGCTATCAAGATCAGTTATCACATCTCGTAAATCGGCCAATTTGTAGATTTTATTCATGTAACAACATTTTGGTATATTTTTGTATTTTTTTTTCTTTCATATGGAATACCCCCTAAAATTTTGATTTGTCGAAAGTGACAACTGGCGGCCTTAACAGCCCTCGCTACGTGCTGTCAAAATCAGTTACCAGATTTTGTAAGCCGGCAAATTTGTAGATTTTATTCATGTAACAACATTTTGGTAAATTTTTGTATTTTTTTTCTTTAATATGGAATACCCCTAAAAATTTTGATTTGCCGAAAGTGACAACTGGCGGCCTTAACAGCCTCGTTACGTGCTATCAAAATCAGTTATTAGATTTCATGAACCTTGAAATTTGTAGATTTTATTCATGTAACAACATATTGGTAAATTTTTGATTTTTTTTCTTTAATAGGTAATACTCCCTTAACTTTGGATTTTTCGAAAGTGACAACTGGCAGCCTCAATAGCCCTAGTGACGTGCTATTAAAATCAGTTATCTGGTTTTATAGAACGGCAAATTTGTAGATTTTATTCATGTAACAACATTTTGGTAAATTTTTGTATTTTTTTTTCTTTCATATGGATAACCCCCCAAACTTCTGATTTGTCGAAAGTGACAACTGGCGGCCTTAGCAGCCTAGTTACGTGCTATCAAAATCAGTTATTAGATTTCGTGAACCGGAAAATTTGTAGATTTAATACATGTAACAAAATTTTTTGATAAATTTTTGAATTTTTTTTCTTTCATATGGAATACCCCCTAAACTTTTGATTTGTCGAAAGAGACATTGGGCGGCCTTAATAGCCCTAGTGACGTGCTATTAAAATCAGTTATCTGGTTTTATAGACCGGCAAATTTGTAGATTTAATTCATGTAACAACATTTTGGTAAATTTTTGTATTTTTTTTTCTTTCATATGGAATACCCCCCAAACTTCTGATTTGTCGAAAGTGACAACTGGCGGCCTTAGCAGCCTAGTTACGTGCTATCAAAATCAGTTATTAGATTTCGTGAACCGGAAAGTTTGTAGATTTTATACATGTAACAAAATTTTTGAATTTTTTTTCTTTAATATGGAATACCCTCTTAACTTTTGATTTGTCCAAAGTGACAACTAGCGCCATTAATAACCCTGGTAACGTGCTGGAAAAATCAGTTATCTGATTATAAATCGGAAAATTTGTAGATTTTATTCATGTAACAACATTTTGGTAAATATTAGAATTTTTTTCTTTTTTAATATGGAATACCATCTAAAGTTTTGATTTGTCGAAAGTAATAACTGCCGCCCTTAATAGCCCTAGTTATGTGCTATCAAGATCAGTTATCACATCTCGTAAATCGGCAAATTTGTAGATTTTATTCATGTAACAACATTTTGTTAAATTTTTGAATATTTTTTTTTATTATGGAATACCGTCTTAACTTTTGATTTGTCGAATGTGACAACTGGCGGAATTAATATCCCTAGTAACGTGCTGTAAAAATCAGTTACCAGATGTTGAAACCGGCAAATTTGTAGATTTTATTCATGTAACAACATTTTGGTTAATTTTTGAATTTTTTTCTTTAATATGGAATACCGCCTAAACTTTTGATTTTTCGCAAGTGGAAATGGGCGGACTTAATAGCCTTCTTACGTGCTATCAAAATCAGTTACCAGATTTTGTAAGCCGGCAAATTTGTAGATTTTATTCATGTAACAACATTTTGGTAAATTTTTGTATTTTTTTCTTTAATATGGAATGCCCCCTAAAATTTTGATTTGTCGAAAGTGACAACTGGCGGCCTTAACAGCCTAGTGACGTACTATCAAAATCAGTTATAAGATTTCATAAACCGGCAAATTTATGGATTTTATTCATGTAACAACATGTTGTAAATTTTTGAATTTTTTTTCTTTAATATGGAATACCCATTAAACTTTGGATTTGTCGAAAGTGACAACTAGCGGCCTTAACAGCTCTAGCTACGTGCTGTCAAAATCAGTTACCAGGGTTTGTAAAGCGGCAAATTTGTAGATTTTATTCATGTAAAAACATTTTGGTAAATTTTTGAATTTTTTTTTTTTGTATGGAATACCCTCTCAACTTTTGACTTGTTGAAAGTGACAACTTCCGGCCTTAATAAGCCTAGTTATGTGCTATCAAAATCAGTTATCAGATGTTATAAACCGGCAAATTTGTAGTTTTTAGTAAATTTTTGAATTTTTTTTTTATTATGGAATACCCTCTTAACTTCTTAATAGGTAATACTCCCTTAACTTTGGATTTTTCGAAAGTGACAACTGGCAGCCTCAATAGCCCTAGTGACGTGCTATTAAAATCAGTTAATTGGTTTTATAGACCGGCAAATTTGTAGATTTTATTAATGTAACAACATTTTGGTAAATTTTTGTATTTTTTTTCTTTCATATGGAATACCCCCTAAACTTCTGATTTGTCGAAAGTGACAACTGGCGGCCTTAGCAGCCTAGTTACGTGCTATCAAAATCAGTTATTAGATTTCGTGAACCGGCAAATTTGTAGATTTTATTCATGTAACAACATTTTTTGATAAATTTTTGAATTTTTTTTTCTTTAATATGTAATACTCCCTTAACTTTGGATTTTTCGAAAGTGACAACTGGCAGCCTCAATAGCCCTAGTGACGTGCTATTAAAATCAGTTATCTGGTTTTATAGACCGGCAAATTTGTAGATTTTATTCATGTAACAACATTTTGGTAAATTTTTGAATTTTTTTTTTCATATGGAATACCCCCTTTACTTTTGATTTGTCGAAAGAGACAACTGGCGGCCTATATAGCCCTAGTTACGTGCTATCAAAAGTAGTTATCAGATTTTGTAAACCGGCAAATTTGCAGATTTAATTCATGTAACAACATTTTGGTAAATTTAATTTTTTCTTTCTTAAATGGAATACCCCCTAAACTTTTGAGTTGTCGAAAGAGACAGCTGGCGGTCTTAATAGCCCTGGTTATGTGCTGTCAAAATCAGTTATCTGAATTTATAAGCCAGCAAATTAGTAGATCTTATTCATGTAACAACATTTTAGTAAATTTTTGAATTTTTTTTTCTTTAGTATGGAATACCCTCTCAACTTTTGATTTGTCGAAAGTCAAAACTGGCTGCCCTAGAAACGTGCTAGCAAAATCAGTTTTCAGATATTATAAACCGGAAATTTTAGATTTAATTCATGTAAAAACATTTTGGTAAATATTTGATTTTTTTTTTTAATATGGAATACCACCTAAACTGTTGACTCGTCGAAAGTGGTAACTGTCGGTCTTAATAGCCCTAGTAACGTGCTGGCAAAATCAGTTATCTAATTTCAAAAACCGGAAAATTTGTAGACTTTATTCATGTAACAACATTTTGGTATATATTTGAATTTTTTTCTTTAATATGGAAGACCCTCTTAACTTTTGATTAGTCAAAAGTGACAACTTTTTTATGCAATATTTTTTGCACAGTTACCCATTTTTATTTCCTAATAAGAAAAATTAATTTGACTTTTCTAACAAAGTGATAATAAAAAGATTTTTTTATTTAATTTTTATTATTATATTTTTTTTACATTTTGAAAATATTTTTTTGTTCATAACGTACCAGATTCGTTTCGAATGTGGTATTAACTTTGTTTCTATGTTTATTGGTTCAAAAGATAGATAGGTGGCAAAAAAGTTCTAAAATATAGATTTTACCCGTTTACTCCCTAATAGGGCCTACTGTGTATAACATTTATACAAAATTATTATGAGCAACAAAAATAATTCGTTATGTACTACGATTCTTACAATAAAAACTAAAAAAATTTCGTAAAAAAAAAACATGAAAATTATGTTATTGATTTTTTACTTTAAAGATTACAGGTAACGAAGTACCGGGCGGGTATGCTAGTATATAATATAACAGACAAACTTACAAAATAAGCCCATAAAACTCATTTTAATTAAAGTTGAGAGAATATCTTAAATTATAAAATTATTAAATTTCTTTTATATTTTTAAACCAAAGCTCTTTAAAAATTCTAATTAATAACGTATTTTCTTGGTTTTTTACCATTGTGAACTGCTCTACTTTTATTTAAATTAACTTTTTATAATTAGAATTGTGGTAATTACTTTTATTATTGAACTGTTTATGGTTTTTAATCCACATTTTTATACTTAAAGAGGCTGCCAAACACCTGTCAACTTGTGGAAAACAGCCGCTTAAGGTCCAACTATAATATGCATAAGCTTGCTTAAGCTTCTGCCAAAAATTAACAAAATACCTCTCAAATGCATTTAAAAAACATAATCAAAAAACATTTGATTCAGTACCGAAAGTGCAATCAGTTTCGCACTTTGATTAAGCAAATGACGGATTCATACAACTTAACAAAAAGTTTCCTTAAGTACAAAATGCCTTGACACATATGATTTACATACATGTATTCGCACAGTTGCTTAAGCCAACTTAAGCATTTTACAGTTGGGACTTTAATGTTAAATATTTAAACAAAAAAAAAAAATCAATTATATAACAAAACCAGTTGCAAAACGTGTTGTAATTTTGAGCAATATAACGTGGTATCGTTAAAATTCCGAGTTGATTTATTAAAAGTTAGCAGACGGATACAAGTTTGTTATGAATTTACTCTGTGCTAGCAGCTATACCTAGTATACAAACTAAGGGTAACTTTTTGTTATGCTCTTCGGTAATTGAAATTTAGCAACAACAGTTTTTTGTCTAGCATATTAATTATTAGGAATATCGGTTCCTTATTGCTCAGACTAATAGCCTATTTCCAATGTGCGAAAGAATTCTTTCGTTCGCATAACTACATTCAAAACAAAAACAAAGTCTAAAAATTTGTTTTTGTTTTCACATCGGAAATAGGCTATAAAATGCAAACTTTTTTCCGAAAAATTGCACACTTTATACTTTAAGTTTTGATATTTTTTTAAGCAAAAATAAAACAATATAAAAATAAAAAAAAACATTTGCTTGAAACGGAGTTCGAAAATAAACAGTAAAGTACAGCAAGTTGGTGTACCACACGGTTTTCTGAATTTTTGTTTGCGAATTTGTACACAAACAAAATATGGAACACAACTATTGTGAGCTGACGAACACAAACACTTAGATAACTTACCAAACTGATTTTAGAGTACGTGTAGAGTTTTTTTGGGGACTTGTTCTGTATTTTTTAGTAAAAACAAAGTGAAATTTTAGCTAACGTGATATGTTTTTTTAGAGTGTGCGTACTGAACATTTAATGTACTTGCTTCTTTTTTTAAAGGAAATATTTGAAATAGAAAATATGTATGTATGTATGGGAAAGAAAATAAATATAATTATAATTTGAAGTTGAGTTTTATAACAGGAGTGTAGAAATATAAGCAGAATGCAAAAGTATACTAATGTTTTAATAAAATATTGTATTTATATCAAAAAATAGGTGTTTATAACAGTCGCTCAAAAATAGAGTAAAAAACAAGTGTGTGTGTGTTTTGATAAATTTATTTAAAACCGTCAAAGTAAATATTACAAAGGTAGACATATTTATCCGTAGGTGTGTTGATCAGAGTTTTATATTCAAAATAGAAAAACCAATTGCGATATTGTAATAGCAGGTCAACGCAGAGAAAATAACATTGTAAGTAAAGATCAGTTGTTAAGTGTAAAGAGTAAGCGTAGGTGTAAATATGTATAATTGTTTGTGGACATTTGTAAGTTGTTAATGAAACATCGAAAATTGTTATTGTGCTTTGCATTACTCGAGAAAAAAAAAGAAAAAAAAATTTTTATAACTTTTTTATTACATATGTATGTAGGTAACGGGATGCTTAGGCGAGATGTTTACAGATTTATTTTGTTCATTTTTTTAACCCTTTATTTTTTTCCTGGCCTTTTGAACTCTTAATCTCTTGTTCAAATGTCGTACGCGGAAGTAAATGCGACATATGTAAAATAATCTTTTTACTTTTTCTGGCATATTAATGGATTTACTTCGGTCTAAAATATGCTTTTGGGGGTTTTGGCGGTGTGATATTTGATTGCCATTGACATTTTAAAATATTACTTCTATTTCTATAAATTCTTCCAGGAAGTGTTCAGTCTCCTTTTTTAAATAACCCTTCGTTACTTCATCGACCCATGAAAACGACTTGTTATGACACTCGTATTCCTCAAGATTTCGCTTTTTGATTAATATCCTGATATGTATTTTAAAGCGTCCTCTTGGAGTAAACCAATGTCATCAAAACTCATTTCCCCTAGGTCTACAAGCTATTCTTCTTTACTTGGTTCAGCAAGAGTCTTCAAGGTCATCAATTCTTTCCTCTTGGCCTTCTTCCGTGTTTTGTGGTACACGGAATTGTTAAGCCATCTTCGACGTTTCCTAGCCCATTTAAATATTCTGTGTTTTTAGCTTCAAATTTAAAACTATAATTATTTGAAGAAAAATATAATTATTTTTAAAACTTACCCAAGATATACTTCCGCAGCCTGTATTTAAAATTTCGAGGAGAAGGATACTCGTTCAAACCACCTTTGCTCTTAATGGCACCAAAGAAATTCTGTGGAACATCCTGGTTAAGCCGGTTCGACACGAGATATGTCATGTTGTACCTCTCAACATATTTGTTCATACATTCACATCGCTTGTTTTTGTTTTCTTTATTTGTTTTCTTTTTTTTTGTTAATTATTTACGCTGACTCAAAAATTTATTTATTTGCCCAATAATAAACACACACACACACTTGCATAAAAACTTTATGTAAACAAAGAAAATTGTCGCAATAATCCAATGAACCACACTGGTCAATGCACCAATAAAAAATTGTAAACTTAGCAATGAATTATAAAAAAAATATCACATGCATGTATGTATGTTTAACTAAATGAGCAGCGTTCCCATTTATCCAAAGGGAACACACTATAAAAAAAAAAAAAACAAATAAAAACAACAAATTGCAAACTTAGCAATAATTTAGTATTTAAGAAAGAAAATTTATCAATAAATTGTCAGAAATTCACAACTCGTTAGTGTCTCGACTTCTTTCCACCTTTTCTCCGCTGCAACCAAGTTCAAGTGCTTGAGTTGCTCCAAACTTTATCTTGGTGATCCTGCCTCGATAAAAAACCCAACACAAATTCATTGAAGGACAAAAGAGTCCATTCAATATACATTTGGTGACCCCTAGTTCTTTTTATAGAACATACAAAACACGCAACCTCGCGAATTACGTCAGATCCTGCAACATTAAACAGGATCAACGTATCGATTTGCTGCAAAAATTGGATAGCTGTCCAAACAGCAATCAGCAATAGTCATTTGGGTCCTGAAAATTATCAGGATCAACAAAGCAACTAGCAACCGCAGTCAGAGAACCAATCAACAGAGCATCGGAGCATTGTGCTAGCCTCAGAAGATGGCAGAAAAAAAATCAGTATGGACGTATTGGCTCAATCCCAACGCGAAACGGGTGACATCATATAGGGAATCATAAAAAATTATAAGAAGGACTCCCAGTCCAGGAAGACCCTAGAGTACTATAAGGAACGCCTTAGGAGGTTGAATAGCGCATGGGCGGATTTCGAGATAACTGACAACAAAATACGTTGTCTTGATCCACCATTAAACCACGATTATTTTGTCAGTAATTACTACACTGACATAGCAGTGCTCGTGGAAAAATACAGGCAGGAATTTGAGTCGGCAATGATGCAAACACCGGTTAACCAGCAAAAAGGTCCAACCAATCCAGAAGCAGAGTATCAACATCAAGAACTGGCCGCCGCTAAGTCAGAACAATGGCAAGGACACAAGCTCATCATCAGCCTCCACAAATTCAACAGCAGGATATGGCTTCCCCAACACCTACTCCATCCGCAAGAGCGTCGCAAATTACCTTATCCATTAGAAGACAAAACGTAATGATATCGTCTCTAAAACGGGTAATCACAACGGACCCAACAGCAACAAACATGAAATTGTTTAATTGTTTAAAAGTTTAATGGTTATTCCATATTAAAGAAGAAAAATTCCAAAATTTACTAAAATGTTTTTACGTGAATTAAATCTACAAATTTGCTGGTTTATAAAATCGGATAACTGATTTCGACAGCACGAAACTAGGGCTATTTAGAGCGCCAGCTGTCTTTTTCGACAAATCAAACGTTTAGGGGGTATCCTATATTAAAGAAAAAAAAAATTCAAAAATTTACCAAAATGTTGTTACATGAATTGAATCTGCAAATTTGCCGGTTTACTAAATCTGATAACTGATTTTGAGAGCACGTAACTAGGGCTATATAGGCCGCGAGTTTTCTCTTTCGACAACTCAGAAGTTTAGGGGGTATTCCATTTGAAAGAAAAAAAATTAAAAAATTTATCAAAATTGCCGGTCTAGAAAACCAGATAACTGATTTTAATAGCATGTCACTAGGGCTATTAAGGCTGCCAGTTGTCACTTTCGACAAATCCAAAGTTTAGGGAGTATTACATATTAAAGAAATAAAATTCACAAATTTACCAAAATGTTGTTACATGATTAAAATCTACAAATTTGCCGGTTCACGAAATCTAATAACTGATTTTGATAGCACGTCACTAGGGCTGTTAAGGCCGCCAGTTGCCACTTTCGACAAATCAAAATTTTAGGGGTTATTCCATATTAAAGAAAAAAAATACAAAAATTTAAAATCTACAAATTTGCCGGCTTACAAAATCTTGTAACTGATTTTGACAGCACGTTACTAGGGCTATTAGGTCCGCCAGTTGTCACTTTCGACAAATCAAAAGTTTAGGGGGTATTCCATATTAGAGGAAAAAATTCAAAAATTTACCAAAATGTTGATACATAAATAAAATCTACAAATTTGCCGGTTTATAAATTATGATAACTAATTTTGATAGCACGTAACTAGGGCTATTAAGTCCGCCAGCTGTCTCTTTCGACAAATCAAAAGTTTAGGGGGTATTCAATATTAAAAAAGAAAAATTCAAAAATTTACCAAAATGTTGTTACATGAATAAAATCTGCAAATTTGCCGGCTTGCAAAATCTGATATCTGCTTTTGTCAGCACGTAACTATGGCTATTAAGGCCGCCAGTAACCACTTTCGACGAATCAAAAGTTTAGGGGGTATTCCATATTAAAAAAAAAAATTCAAAAATTTACCAAAATGTTTTTACATGAATAAAATTTACAATTTCCGGTTTATAATATCTGAAAGCTGATTTTGATAGCACGTAACTAGGGCTATTAAGAATGCCAGTTGTCACTTTCGACAAATCAAAAGTTAAGAGGGTATTCCATATTAAAGAAAAAAAATTCAAAAATTTACCAAAATGTTTTTACATGAATAAAATCTACAATTTCCAGTTTATAATATCTGAAAGCTGATTTTGATAGCACATTACTAGGGCTATTAAGGCCGGAAATTGTCTCTTTCGACAAATCAAAAGTTTAAGGGATATTTCATATGAAAAAAAAATTCAAAAATTTACCAAAATGTTGTTACATGAATAAAATCTACAAATTTGCCGGTCTATAAAACCAGATAACTGATTTTAATAGCACATCACTAGGGCTATTAAGGCTGCCAGTTGTCACTTTCGACAAATCCAAAGTTTAGGGAGTATTACATATTAAAGTAAAACAATTCAAAAATTTACCAAAATGTTGTTACATGAATAAAATCTACAAATAAAACCAGATAACTGATTTTAATAGCACGTCACTAGAGCTATTGATGCTGCCAGTTGTCACTTTCGACAAATCCAAAGTTTAGGGAGTATTACATATTAAAGAAAAAAAATTCAAAAATTTACCGAAATGTTGTTACATGAATAAAATCTACAAATTTGCCGGTTCATGAAATCTAATAACTGATGTTGATAGCACGTAACTAGGGCTATTTAGGCCGCCAGTTGCCACTTTCGACAAATCAAAAATTTAGTTAGTATTCCATATTAAAGAAAAAAATATTAAAAAATTTACCGAAATGTTGTTACATGAATAAAATCTACAAATTCGCCGGTTTACAAAATCTGGTAACTGATTTTGACAGCACGTAACCAGGGCTATTAAGTCCGTCAGTTGTCACTTTCGACAGATCAAAAGTTTAGGGGGTATTCCTGAAAGTCCCATAAAGGAAATTTATGGGACTTTTTCTTCCATATATATGAAGAATATAATTTATATGGAGCATTGCATAGCATTTTTTTTTTTTAATTATTAAATTCTTTATTCAACATTATGTATATATGAGAAAATTTATTTTCAATGACATTTTGACGTAAAATTTTTTAAATGCGATTTTTGTGCCATTTACAATACAAAACAAAAGAACAAATATTCAAATTTATGCTATTCCAAAGAAATATGCATGCATTATTACCACACTTTCACTTTGCGGTAGAAATTTTGAAAAGTCCACAGTTACCGATTAAAAAATTCTTGTCTGAAAAAATTAAAAGTTGTAGACAGACTTTAATCACTTATAGCTTATTTTGTTTGGAACTTTGTTTTTATACGCGTAGAACCCTAGCCTTAAATTTTGCACCTGCCGCGCCTGAGATACCACTAGACGGGCCAAATGTATGACCAGCGCAACTTTATTTTTCATTCCCAGCATTTGTTTCTAAGGCCTAGGATTCACTCCTAGGGGGATAAAATGTATGACTGACCTCCATTAGTTGTTTGTTCTTAACATTTTTGTTCTTGTTCTTAACAGTTGCAAACATATTTTAATCACTTATATGCATTTTCCAATTTTTTATGAATTTTTAAAAAACAAAAATTTCGAAATTTTATTAAAAAATTATTTTTTCTTCCAAAAAAAAAAAATTATGTTTCTAAAACGACTCCGAATATTAGAAAAAAGATTAACTTTTCTTAAAGGAAATTTTATTGCGGAATTTCACAAATCAAATCAAAAGTTAAGAGGGTATTCCATATTAAAAAAAAAAAATTCAAAAATTTACCTAAATGTTGTTACACAAATAAAATGTACAAATTTGCCGGTTTATAATATCTGATAACTGATTTTGATAGCACGCTACTAGGGCTATTAAGTCCGTCAGTTTGCACTTTCGACAAATCAAAAGCTTAGGGGGTATTCCATATTAAAGAAAAAATTCAAAAATTTACCAAAATGTTGTTACATAAATAAAATCTACAAATTTGCCGGTTTATAAATTATGATAACGCGTTTTGATAGCACGTAACTAGGGCTATTAAGTCCGCCAGCTGTCTCTTTCGACAAATCAAAAGTTTATGGGGTATTCAATATTAAAAGAGAAAAATTCAAAAATTTACCAAAATGTTGTTACATGAATAAATTCTGCAAATTGCCGCCAGTTGTCACTTTCGACAAATCAAAAATTTAGGGAGTATTCCATATTAAAGAAAAAAAAATCAAAAATTTACCAAAATGTTGTTAGATGAAGAAAATCTACAAATTTGCGGGTCTATGAAATCTGATAACTGATTTTGATAGCACATAACTAGGGCTATTAAGGCCGGAAATTGTCTCTTTCGACAAATCAAAAGTTTAGGGGGTTTTCCATTAAAAAAAGAAAAAATAAAAAATTTACCAAAATTTTGTTACATGAATGAAATCTGCAAATTTGCCGGTTTACAAAATCTGATAACTGATTTTGATAGCACGTAACTAGGGCTATATAGGCCGGCACTTGTCTCTTTCGACAAATCAAAAGTTTAGGGGATATTCCATATGAAAAAAAAATTCAAAAATTTACCAAAATGTTGTTACATGAATAAAATCTACAAATTTGCCGGTCTATAAAACCAGATAACTGATTTTAATAGCACATCACTAGGGCTATTAAGGCTGCCAGTTGTCACTTTCGACAAATCCAAAGTTTAGGGAGTATTACATATTAAAGTAAAACAATTCAAAAATTTACCAAAATGTTGTTACATGAATAAAATCTACAAATAAAACCAGATAACTGATTTTAATAGCACGTCACTAGAGCTATTGAGGCTGCCAGTTGTCACTTTCGACAAATCCAAAGTTTAGGGAGTATTACATATTAAAGAAAAAAAATTAAAAAATTTACCGAAATGTTGTTACATGAATAAAATCTACAAATTCGCCGGTTTACAAAATCTGGTAACTGATTTTGACAGCACGTAACCAGGGCTATTAAGTCCGTCAGTTGTCACACAGATCAAAAGTTTAGGGAGTATTCCTAAAAGTCCCATAAAGGAAATTTATGGGACTTTTTCTTCCATATATATGAAGAATATAATTTATATGGAGCATTGCATAGCATTTTTTTTTTTAATTATTAAATTCTTTATTCAACATTATGTATATATGAGAAAATTTATTTTCAATGACATTTTGACGTAAAATTTTTTAAATGCGTTTTTTGTGCCATTTACAATACAAAACAAAAGAGCAAATATTCAAATTTATGCTATTCCAAAGATATATGCATGCATTATTACCACACTTTCACTTTGCGGTAGGAATTTTGAAAAGTCCACAGTTACCGATTAAAAAATTATTTTCTGAAAAAATCAAAAGTTGTAGACAGACTTTAATCACTTATAGCTTATTTTGTTTGGAACTTTGTTTTTATACGCGTAGAACCCTAGCCTTACATTTTGCACCTGCCGCGCCTGAGATACCCCTAGACGGGCCAAATGTATGACCAGCGCAACTTTATTTTTCATTCCCAGCATTTGTTTCTAAGGCCTAGGATTCAAAACATATTTTAATCACTTATATGCATTTTTCAATTTTTTATGAACTTTTAAAAAACAAAAATTTCGAAATTTTGTTAAAAAATTATTTTTTTCCAAAAAAAAAATTATGTTTCTAAAACGACTCCGAATATTAGAAAAAAGTTTTACTTTTCTTAAAGGAAATTTTATTGCGGAATTTCGGTTTTTTCAATTAGCTAAAGGGTTTTTGAGTTACGCGAACATATGTTGTGCAACCTCCTCCATTTTCGAAATAACGGTATAACCGCGGGCACCACTGGATTCAGCGTACCCGAATTATGTTAAAACGCTAGGTGCCCAGCTTGTCACAAAAAAAAAGTGTAAATTTCTTGCACAGTGTAATCAGCATATAAATACGGTACAAGAATTGTATTCGGGAACTATTTTGTTGAACCAATTTGAGGGTATTGTCGGGACATCCAATAATGAAACAAGTGAATAACGTGGAACATACCTAATTCAGTTCCACAATGATACTATCACAATTGCCAATAAAACATATATTTCAAAAGAGATATCTGACTGGAAACCGCTTCCTGCTTTGTTGCAACCAACAAAAAATGGTGAAAATTTAGAGGAAGTGCTTTCTTTGGAATTGATGAAGGATCTACAAACAAGTAACATTGAAAGGTTAGCGTCAATGTCGGCCAAAGGGAAAGTGATGTTCTCACTTAATTTGGGCCTTATAATTGTTTTAACGGTTTGTATATTGGCGATGGCTTACAAACTTCGGACCAAACCTAAAAGTAATTTAACGGTCACAAATATAATCAAAGAAAACCATCCGCCGGTAACCGAAATTCCTAAAGAACCGCCTGTCTCTCGTGAACAAAGATGCGAATTTCGCAGTATCAATGATCTTCCTATTCATTAAGTATCGGGACGATCCCACTAACGGAAGGGGGAGTTAAGGCGACAGCATTCCTTTAAATTCTTTTTGTATTTTTTTAATTCTTTTTAACCACTTCAAATATTAATAAAATTTAAAAATTCTGCAAACGCTTGCCGCAGAATTTTTATTTTCAATCATAAGATCGAATTACTTAACACGCGCAATGTTGAATTGCTGAATTGCAATTCAATTATGTTGTCATTAATTAGAATGTTAATAATTGTTTACGCCGGCTTCAACAAAAGGAATTAAAAAAACGGCAATTAAAATATAGACATAAATTTCGTTTTAAGATTTAATAATAAGATTTTTTTTAATTAAATTCGGCAATGGGATTCATTGTTAAAATTATTTTTTTTTATAATTTTTAATATTAAGATCGGTTAAGGAAATTAATGTTAGTACTAATTTTTAAACCCTACAAGAATATGGTCGTTAGGTATTTTTTAATATTAAAGTTTTTTTAATTTACTTTACGATAGAACAATTCGTCATTTATTTTGTACACAAATATGTATTAAAACTTAAATGTTTTACCTTTAATAATATATTCCTAATGTTTATTAGATACACCTTGGTTTCCTAGCCCTGTTCGTGCAAACGATAAGGTGTTTGTGTTTGCGGATGCACCACATTTGTTAAAACTAGCACGAAATAATTTCCTCGACTGTGGCGAAGTTTTTGAAAACACCGTAGTATCTTCGCGAACCATTAGAGATTTCTTGGCCCTTACATCAACGTCTGGTTTGTCCATTACCCTCAAGGTTACTGACGAACATCTCTCAGAAAAAGGTCCAGGTAGGGGTTTGTTCAACTTAAAAAATATTCATATCTCGCACTTGTTCAACAAAAGTGTTTTAACTGAAAATAAAAATATCGTGCTATTTTGTCTTCATCTAGGAAGACAACAAGTAAATTAGCGGCGCAACAATTTTCAAATACAACGGCGCATGCTATCATAAGATGTTACCCCCATGGCATGCAACTCTATAGCCCGACCAATACGATAGATTTTTTCCAGCTAATGAATGATTAGTTCGACATACTAAATTCAAGCATGAGTACAAAGTTAGTTAATATATTTTATTTATTTAATATGCTATAATAAAAGAAAACATTTTAACTAATATCAGGAACCTTGCATTGGAATGCCAAAACAAAATTTTGCTGCAAATGGTTAATTATAAGTTTAGAGCCTCTTCAAAAAGGCATAATAATAACACTGTGCTAGAAATTGGCACTTTTTTTTTGACACAAGCTGGGTACCTTTAGGTTAGCTCCAGATATACCGTTATTTCGAAAATGGAGGAGGTTGCATAACATATGTTCGCGTAACTCAAAAAAGGTTAAGTTTATTGAACAAACTCAAAAATCGTTTATGGCTTGTTTTTTATACATTTGTATGTCTGGAAAAAATTATAAAGATAGCTGCACTTTCCCATTTTTGATGAATTATTAAAAAACAAAAATTTCAAAATGTTACTAAAATATGATTTTTTTTGCTAAAAAAAAATGTTGTTTCTAACACGAAGGCGCATATGATTTTATTGTGTAGTTTGTTTAATAAACTAAACCGTTTTTGATTTACGCGGAAAACCAGAGCTAACATAAAAAACGGCTTGCACCACTGATTCATCGTATAATGTTAAAACGCGAGGTCCCCGGCTTGTCTGTTTTTTCAACTAGCACAATGTAACAAGCAATGCCTTGATGATGCAAAAAAATATTGTATATTGAATGGACTCTTTTGTCCTTCAATGAATTTGTGTTGGGTTTTTTATCGAGGCAGGATCACCAAGATAAAGTTTGGAGCAACTCAAGCACTTGAACTTGGTTGCAGCGGAGAAAAGGTGGAAAGAAGTCGAGACACTAACGAGTTGTGAATTTCTGACAATTTTATTGATAAATTTTCTTTCTTAAATACTAAATTATTGCTAAGTTTGCAATTTGTTGTTTTTATTTGTTTTTTTTTTTATAGTGTGTTCCCTTTGGATAAATGGGAACGCTGCTCATTTAGTTAAACATACATACATACATGTGATATTTTTTTTATAATTCATTGCTAAGTTTACAATTTTTTATTGGTGCATTGACCAGTGTGGTTCATTGGATTATTGCGACAATTTTCTTTGTTTACATAAAGTTTTTATGCAAGTGTGTGTGTGTTTATTATTGGGCAAATAAATAAATTTTTGAGCCAGCGTAAATAATTAACAAATAAAAGAAAACAAATAAAGAAAACAAAAACAAGCGATGTGAATGTATGAACATGCTCCCCGCCGTTGAGCTATACTCGACAAATTACATTGTATTGATATTTGATATTTTCAATGGTTTGAATGTTCCTGACTTAGTCACTAGATGATATAAGTAAAAAAAATAATGTTTTTTTTTTTTTTTAATTTTATTTCTTTGTTGTTCAAGCTACTGTTACTGTAAATTCTGATGACGCTGCATGTTGGCAAATTGCTGCTGGTGAGGTTTGTTGACCTATTTTTCTTCTTCGACCTTGTAGCTTCTGGTAGATTGTCGCAATGATGACTCCGATTGTAAGAAGAATTGCGGCGTAAGCTACTGCTGCATGGTGTCTTTTTATGTGAGTCAGTTGTTGGGGTAGATTAGTGAGTACCTGTTGGTGTAATTCTTGTTGGATATCCGATATATTTTTTATATGGTCTATGTACCTTTTGAGGTGAATACTGCTGACTTCTTCTTCGGTTGGGTAATTAATTTCACTCATGTTGGCAGTAGCAGTATATGATGTGTATAGGGATGTTGAATAGATTTCGTGTCCCTGAATGAACATAGCCTTGTATTTAAGTGTGCAGTCTGGGCTTATTTTTATTAGTCCAGTGCCCTGTAGGTTGAGTCGAATGTGTTCTTCGCTGCACACGGCGGTTATAGGGGTTGAGTGCGGCATGGTGTACATACATTGATTGTTGAGGTTCAATTGAATGAGTGATGTGTTTTCTACAAACGGAGTTACGTTGCAGTTGGTACTAGTGACATTGTTCAGCAACGAAATTTCACATAGGCATTTGGCTGCATCTGAATTGAATTTAGACTGCATGCTTGAGCACAAGACTTCATCTTCTGTTAATGGTGTGCAAGATGCCCATTGCTGTTCAGTCAACGTGTAATATTCATCTTGGTGAGCGTTTATGGCGATGATTTGACTGCATGGCTGGATAGCTGTCATCGTGTTGTGGAGAAGAGCTGGTATCGGGTGCGGTTTAAAAAGTTCCAACGTCTCTGGATCACATAGAGGAATTGTTATATGGAAAATTATGTGATTGTTTGCGATTCCTCCCTTCACGTTCATGATTTTATAGAGCTGAAGCAGATTGTCCTGATTGACTGGTAGTTGTAGTGCTGAGGGTAAGTTATTTCTCACTTGTATCAGTTCGGCTTGAAGTTGTGATGGTGACAGCAGTAATGGGCTGATCTTGCCATGTTGAGAGTCAGACAATGCCGTGATTATTGCTGTTTGAGTTCGGTGTAGTCTTGCTGACATCAATGACAATTGTGTAGCTAGTAGAACAAAACCTTGTATTAACTTAAGTTCATGTTCTTGTTGTTCGTTGTCGCGTAACCTGGAGTCAATTCTGTTTACTTGCTCGTCGAGGTTGTCGAATTTGCTCTGGATCTGAGTTTCATCTTGCTTAAAGATGTTGAGGGTTGAGTCTATGAATGAGGTCTGGTTTTTTAACAGTTGCATTAGATAAGTTTCATCTTCCTTGATCTGTTCGATGGTGTTCGACATTTGTTCAGTATAGGTTGAATCCAGTACCCCAAACAATGAGTTGGCAACATTTCCCACGATATCTACTGCACCACGTTTATTTCTTTTGTTCTTGAGTAAAGTGTTTCCATCTTTAAGATCTGAGAAGCCAAATTTGAGACTTTGGAGAACGTTTATACATGTTGTTTTTTGAGATACGAGGGTACATAGATGCTGTAGGGATGCCGTGCCATTTGTGAAGGTCTGCATTTCTCGCCAGTACGGTTGTAATTCATAATATGTAATGATTTTCCATTCTGACCGTGAAATTCGTGTTGTGCTGATGCCTTCAAAATGTATGCCAATGTTTGGTTGAAACTTAGTTATTTCTATTTTATTCGCGTTGCAGATTAGTGGAAGAGCTAGTAATGCAACGAACATGGTCATCATTACACCGGAGGTGACTGTCTTTCGTTTTTTCCTGCTTGGACTCTCGTCTTGTGAAGTTAGCGAAGCTTGTTCCTCTTCCTCATCTGTGTCAACTGGCTGCGACGTGGTTAGTTGTTCCTCGCTAGTGGTGTCTTGTTTGAGTCTCTGCAGTGGTGCCAGATAGTGGATGGCTCGT
The DNA here is from genome assembly GCA_943735925.1 of Pollenia amentaria. Classification (NCBI taxonomy): domain Eukaryota; kingdom Metazoa; phylum Arthropoda; class Insecta; order Diptera; family Polleniidae; genus Pollenia; species Pollenia amentaria. Next base: position 122,755,686 of record OX031006.1, on the reverse strand, counting down.
TTGAGCACACCGGAGGCTGTTTTTACATCTGCAACTCTAACTGTGCTGTCTTTTCCTCTGTATGTCTTTATGACACGCCCTAGTGGCCACTGCATTACTGGAGCATTATCTTCTTTGATGATGACAATGGATCCTGGTTCAAGATTTTTCGACTGCTCTTGCCATTTGTTGCGATACTGTAATTCATTTAGATAGTCTCGGGACCATCTGCTCCAGAAATGATGCTTAAGTTGGGAGACTAGTTTCCATCTAGTGGCCAGGCTCGACGCCGCTGGCCTTGCTTGTGCATCAACTTGGGCCGTGAGTGGTTCACCGATCAGAAAATGTCCCAGGGTCAGCGCGCCTATGTCATTTGGATCGTTTGACATTGGAGAGATGGGCCTTGAATTCAGTATTGCCTCGATTTCTACGATTAATGTTTCAAGATCCTCATAAGTAATTCCGCACGTCAAATTGTTGGGTTGTTCCTCCTGTATTTTTCCAGAAACTATCCATCCGAATACAGTGTTCTGCATTGTTGGAAGCTGATTTGCCAATTTTATTTGTCCGATCGCTAACAAGTCGTGATAGTGCTCTGCGCCCAGCAGAATGTCGATTCTATCGGGGCGGTTGAATGCTGGATCAGCGAATGCCACATTTTTGGGTAGTGGCCATTTGTCAGTATTGATGAACTGTGATGGTTGTGGTGACAATATACGCGGCAGAACAAAGGCCTCAAGTCGCGTCGAATACTTGTTAATTCGGGATATGAGTCCTACATTTACTCGGTGCCTTGTCTTTGTATTTGTTGAACCGATTCCATTGATGCTTATATTCGAAATCTGTCTGGAAATGCCGAGACATTTTACTAGACGTTCCGTGATGAAATTGACTTGTGATCCGGAGTCGAGTAAAGCACGGCATTCCACTTCTGTTCCATTTGCTTGTATTTTCACAACTGCTGTGCTGAGTATCACGTACGAACTTGCTTGTTGATTATTAGATGCTGCTAATGAGGTAGCTTCTATGTCGTTGGTCGCCTGAGATGATGACGTTGAAGATGAAGGCCCTGCGCCCCCCGCTGTTTTAGTTGATGCGGCTGATGATACCTTTTGATTGTCCTTTTTGTTTGAGGACTCTTGCTTGTTGTCCAAATGCAACAGTGTATTGTGTTTTTTATTGCACTTCATGCAACATCGTGAAGTGCATTGGTTTGCTGAATGTCCCGTACGTAAGCAGTTCACACAACATTTTTGCCTTTGTGTGTAGTTAAGTCGCTCCGAGGGTTATAATTTCAAAAAGGTCTGGCACTGAAATAGTTTGTGAGTGCCATTGTTGCATAGCGTGCATGCCCCATTGCCTTGGTGTGTTGAAGCTACTGAAGCGCACGACTTGGCTGACCCTTTTTCCTTCTGCCCCATGGATTCCATTGATTGAAACCGGGTTTCTAGAAATTCTAGGAATTGGCTCACATGCTGCAATTCCTTTGGATTTTCTATTGTTTTTTCATATTGCGAGTGAAGACCCCGATCTAACTTTTTTATGAGAAGATGAAGCAGCATTGGACTCCATGAAGAAGTGTCCACCCCTATATTGTTGAGGGCATGCAGACACTCTTGAGTGACATCATGTAGCTGTTTTATGGAGGCTGCTGACGTCCCAGATGACGGCTGATCGATTAGTTTCTGCATTAGTGTTGATACCAGTACACGCTTATTGTTGTACCGGTCTTGTAATGCTTTCCAGGCTGTTTCATAATTATCAGCTGTGGCGGAAAGATGGCTGATGAGTTTTTCAGCTTCACCGGTTACGTTCGCCATGAGATAACATATTTTCTGCACAACGGGAATGTTTTGGTTAACTACCAGCTGTGAAAAAAGATCAGCGAACGCAGGCCATTCCAAATAATTCCCGTCGAATTTCGGAATTGTAATTTTGGGAAGTGGCAATGCGTTCGTCTGTGCACACTCTGCCCTGTATTGTGCTGTAGGTACTGTTGTATGTTTGAAGTTTTGTATCACCATTTTTTTCTAGATCCGTGTACGAGTCCATGTCATATCCTTCTTCGAGTGGGTTGACACAGTTTTCCCAAATTGAGAAATGTAGCTCCTGGATCTGTTCCCATAGCTTCTCTTTCAATTTCATGTTTGTTGCTGTTGGGTCCGTTGTGATTACCCGTTTTAGAGACGATATCATTACGTTTTGTCTTCTAATGGATAAGGTAATTTGCGACGCTCTTGCGGATGGAGTAGGTGTTGGGGAAGCCATATCCTGCTGTTGAATTTGTGGAGGCTGATGATGAGCTTGTGTCCTTGCCATTGTTCTGACTTAGCGGCGGCCAGTTCTTGATGTTGATACTCTGCTTCTGGATTGGTTGGACCTTTTTGCTGGTTAACCGGTGTTTGCATCATTGCCGACTCAAATTCCTGCCTGTATTTTTCCACGAGCACTGCTATGTCAGTGTAGTAATTACTGACAAAATAATCGTGGTTTAATGGTGGATTTTCAAGACAACGTATTTTGTTGTCAGTTATCTCGAAATCCGCCCATGCGCTATTCAACCTCCTAAGGCGTTCCTTATAGTACTCTAGGGTCTTCCTGGACTGGGAGTCCTTCTTATAATTTTTTATGATTCCCTATATGATGTCACCCGTTTCGCGTTGGGATTGAGCCAATACGTCCATACTGATTTTTTTTCTGCCATCTTCTGAGGCTAGCACAATGCTCCGATGCTCTGTTGATTGGTTCTCTGACTGCGGTTGCTAGTTGCTTTGTTGATCCTGATAATTTTCAGGACCCAAATGACTATTGCTGATTGCTGTTTGGACAGCTATCCAATTTTTGCAGCAAATCGATACGTTGATCCTGTTTAATGTTGCAGGATCTGACGTAATTCGCGAGGTTGCGTGTTTTGTATGTTCTATAAAAAGAACTAGGGGTCACCAAATGTATATTGAAGGACAAAAGAGTCCAACGCGAAACGGGTGACATCATATAGGGAATCATAAAAAATTATAAGAAGGACTCCCAGTCCAGGAAGACCCTAGAGTACTATAAGGAACGCCTTAGGAGGTTGAATAGCGCATGGGCGGATTTCGAGATAACTGACAACAAAATACGTTGTCTTGAAAATCCACCATTAAACCACGATTATTTTGTCAGTAATTACTACACTGACATAGCAGTGCTCGTGGAAAAATACAGGCAGGAATTTGAGTCGGCAATGATGCAAACACCGGTTAACCAGCAAAAAGGTCCAACCAATCCAGAAGCAGAGTATCAACATCAAGAACTGGCCGCCGCTAAGTCAGAACAATGGCAAGGACACAAGCTCATCATCAGCCTCCACAAATTCAACAGCAGGATATGGCTTCCCCAACACCTACTCCATCCGCAAGAGCGTCGCAAATTACCTTATCCATTAGAAGACAAAACGTAATGATATCGTCTCTAAAACGGGTAATCACAACGGACCCAACAGCAACAAACATGAAATTGAAAGAGAAGCTATGGGAACAGATCCAGGAGCTACATTTCTCAATTTGGGAAAACTGTGTCAACCCACTCGAAGAAGGATATGACATGGACTCGTACACGGATCTAGACAAAAATGGTGATACAAAACTTCAAACATACAACAGTACCTACAGCACAATACAGGGCAGAGTGTGCACAGACGAACGCATTGCCACTTCCCAAAATTACAATTCCGAAATTCGACGGGAATTATTTGGAATGGCCTGCGTTCGCTGATCTTTTTTCACAGCTGGTAGTTAACCAAAACATTCCCGTTGTGCAGAAAATATGTTATCTCATGGCGAACGTAACCGGTGAAGCTGAAAAACTCACCAGCCATCTTTCCGCCACAGCTGATAATTATGAAACAGCCTGGAAAGCATTACAAGACCGGTACAACAATAAGCGTGTACTGGTATCAACACTAATGCAGAAACTAATCGATCAGCCGTCATCTGGGACGTCAGCAGCCTCCATAAAACAGCTACATGATGTCACTCAAAAGTGTCTGCATGCCCTCAACAATATAGGGGTGGACACTTCTTCATGGAGTCCAATGCTGCTTCATCTTCTCATAAAAAAGTTAGATCGGGGTCTTCACTCGCAATATGAAAAAACAATAGAAAATCCAAAGGAATTGCAGCATGTGAGCCAATTCCTAGAATTTCTAGAAACCCGGTTTCAATCAATGGAATCCATGGGGCAGAAGGAAAAAGGGTCAGCCAAGTCGTGCGCTTCAGTAGCTTCAACACACCAAGGCAATGGGGCATGCACGCTATGCAACAATGGCACTCACAAACTATTTCAGTGCCAGACCTTTTTGAAATTATAACCCTCGGAGCGACTTAACTACACACAAAGGCAAAAATGTTGTGTGAACTGCTTACGTACGGGACATTCAGCAAACCAATGCACTTCACGATGTTGCATGAAGTGCAATAAAAAACACAATACACTGTTGCATTTGGACAACAAGCAAGAGTCCTCAAACAAAAAGGACAATCAAAAGGTATCATCAGCCGCATCAACTAAAACAGCGGGGGGCGCAGGGCCTTCATCTTCAACGTCATCATCTCAGGCGACCAACGACATAGAAGCTACCTCATTAGCAGCATCTAATAATCAACAAGCAAGTTCGTACGTGATACTCAGCACAGCAGTTGTGAAAATACAAGCAAATGGAACAGAAGTGGAATGCCGTGCTTTACTCGACTCCGGATCACAAGTCAATTTCATCACGGAACGTCTAGTAAAATGTCTCGGCATTTCCAGACAGATTTCGAATATAAGCATCAATGGAATCGGTTCAACAAATACAAAGACAAGGCACCGAGTAAATGTAGGACTCAAATCCCGAATTAACAAGTATTCGACGCGACTTGAGGCCTTTGTTCTGCCGCGTATATTGTCACCACAACCATCACAGTTCATCAATACTGACAAATGGCCACTACCCAAAAATGTGGCACTCGCTGATCCAGCATTCAACCGCCCCGATAGAATCGACATTCTGCTGGGCGCAGAGCACTATCACGACTTGTTAGCGATCGGACAAATAAAATTGGCAAATCAGCTTCCAACAATGCAGAACACTGTATTCGGATGGATAGTTTCTGGAAAAATACAGGAGGAACAACCCAACAGTTTGACGTGCGGAATTACTTATGAGGATCTTGAAACATTAATCGTAGAAATCGAGGCAATACTGAATTCAAGGCCCATCTCTCCAATGTCAAACGATCCAAATGACATAGGCGCGCTGACCCTGGGACATTTTCTGATCGGTGAACCACTCACGGCCCAAGTTGATGCACAAGCAAGGCCAGCGGCGTCGAGCCTGGCCACTAGATGGAAACTAGTCTCCCAACTTAAGCATCATTTCTGGAGCAGATGGTCCCGAGACTATCTAAATGAATTACAGTATCGCAACAAATGGCAAGAGCAGTCGAAAAATCTTGAACCAGGATCCATTGTCATCATCAAAGAAGATAATGCTCCAGTAATGCAGTGGCCACTAGGGCGTGTCATAAAGACATACAGAGGAAAAGACAGCACAGTTAGAGTTGCAGATGTAAAAACAGCCTCCGGTGTGCTCAAACGAGCCATCCACTATCTGGCACCACTGCAGAGACTCAAACAAGACACCACTAGCGAGGAACAACTAACCACGTCGCAGCCAGTTGACACAGATGAGGAAGAGGAACAAGCTTCGCTAACTTCACAAGACGAGATTCCAAGCAGGAAAAAACGAAAGACGGTCACCTCCGGTGTAATGATGACCATGTTCGTTGCATTACTAGCTCTTCCACTAATCTGCAACGCGAATAAAATAGAAATAACTAAGTTTCAACCAAACATTGGCATACATTTTGAAGGCATCGGCACAACACGAATTTCACGGTCAGAATGGAAAATCATTACATATTATGAATTACAACCGTACTGGCGAGAAATGCAGACCTTCACAAATGGCACGGCATCCCTACAGCATCTATGTACCCTCGTATCTCAAAAAACAACATGTATAAACGTTCTCCAAAGTCTCAAATTTGGCTTCTCAGATCTTAAAGATGGAAACACTTTACTCAAGAACAAAAGAAATAAACGTGGTGCAGTAGATATCGTGGGAAATGTTGCCAACTCATTGTTTGGGGTACTGGATTCAACCTATACTGAACAAATGTCGAACACCATCGAACAGATCAAGGAAGATGAAACTTATCTAATGCAACTGTTAAAAAACCAGACCTCATTCATAGACTCAACCCTCAACATCTTTAAGCAAGATGAAACTCAGATCCAGAGCAAATTCGACAACCTCGACGAGCAAGTAAACAGAATTGACTCCAGGTTACGCGACAACGAACAACAAGAACATGAACTTAAGTTAATACAAGGTTTTGTTCTACTAGCTACACAATTGTCATTGATGTCAGCAAGACTACACCGAACTCAAACAGCAATAATCACGGCATTGTCTGACTCTCAACATGGCAAGATCAGCCCATTACTGCTGTCACCATCACAACTTCAAGCCGAACTGATACAAGTGAGAAATAACTTACCCTCAGCACTACAACTACCAGTCAATCAGGACAATCTGCTTCAGCTCTATAAAATCATGAACGTGAAGGGAGGAATCGCAAACAATCACATAATTTTCCATATAACAATTCCTCTATGTGATCCAGAGACGTTGGAACTTTTTAAACCGCACCCGATACCAGCTCTTCTCCACAACACGATGACAGCTATCCAGCCATGCAGTCAAATCATCGCCATAAACGCTCACCAAGATGAATATTACACGTTGACTGAACAGCAATGGGCATCTTGCACACCATTAACAGAAGATGAAGTCTTGTGCTCAAGCATGCAGTCTAAATTCAATTCAGATGCAGCCAAATGCCTATGTGAAATTTCGTTGCTGAACAATGTCACTAGTACCAACTGCAACGTAACTCCGTTTGTAGAAAACACATCACTCATTCAATTGAACCTCAACAATCAATGTATGTACACCATGCCGCACTCAACCCCTATAACCGCCGTGTGCAGCGAAGAACACATTCGACTCAACCTACAGGGCACTGGACTAATAAAAATAAGCCCAGACTGCACACTTAAATACAAGGCTATGTTCATTCAGGGACACGAAATCTATTCAACATCCCTATACACATCATATACTGCTACTGCCAACATGAGTGAAATTAATTACCCAACCGAAGAAGAAGTCAGCAGTATTCACCTCAAAAGGTACATAGACCATATAAAAAATATATCGGATATCCAACAAGAATTACACCAACAGGTACTCACTAATCTACCCCAACAACTGACTCACATAAAAAGACACCATGCAGCAGTAGCTTACGCCGCAATTCTTCTTACAATCGGAGTCATCATTGCGACAATCTACCAGAAGCTACAAGGTCGAAGAAGAAAAATAGGTCAACAAACCTCACCAGCAGCAATTTGCCAACATGCAGCGTCATCAGAATTTACAGTAACAGTAGCTTGAACAACAAAGAAATAAAATTAAAAAAAAAAAAAACATTATTTTTTTTACTTATATCATCTAGTGACTAAGTCAGGAACATTCAAACCATTGAAAATATCAAATATCAATACAATGTAATTTGTCGAGTATAGCTCAACGGCGGGGAGCATGTTCATACATTCACATCGCTTGTTTTTGTTTTCTTTATTTGTTTTCTTTTTTTTGTTAATTATTTACGCTGGCTCAAAAATTTATTTATTTGCCCAATAATAAACACACACACACTTGCATAAAAACTTTATGTAAACAAAGAAAATTGTCGCAATAATCCAATGAACCACACTGGTCAATGCACCAATAAAAAATTGTAAACTTAGCAATGAATTATAAAAAAAATATCACATGTATGTATGTATGTTTAACTAAATGAGCAGCGTTCCCATTTATCCAAAGGGAACACACTATAAAAAAAAAAACAAATAAAAACAACAAATTGCAAACTTAGCAATAATTTAGTATTTAAGAAAGAAAATTTATCAATAAAATTGTCAGAAATTCACAACTCGTTAGTGTCTCGACTTCTTTCCACCTTTTCTCCGCTGCAACCAAGTTCAAGTGCTTGAGTTGCTCCAAACTTTATCTTGGTGATCCTGCCTCGATAAAAAACCCAACACAAATTCATTGAAGGACAAAAGAGTCCATTCAATATACAATATTTTTTGCATCATCAAGGCATTGCTTGTTACATTGTGCTAGTTGAAAAAACAGACAAGCCGGGGACCTCGCGTTTTAACATTATACGATGAATCAGTGGTGCAAGCCGTTTTTTATGTTAGCTCTGGTTTTCCGCGTAAATCAAAAACGGTTTAGTTTATTAAACAAACTACACAATAAAATCATATGCGCCTTCGTGTTAGAAACAACATTTTTTTTTAGCAAAAAAAATCATATTTTAGTAACATTTTGAAATTTTTGTTTTTTAATAATTCATCAAAAATGGGAAAGTGCAGCTATCTTTATAATTTTTTCCAGACATACAAATGTATAAAAAACAAGCCATAAACGATTTTTGAGTTTGTTCAATAAACTTAACCTTTTTTGAGTTACGCGAACATATGTTATGCAACCTCCTCCATTTTCGAAATAACGGTATATCTGGAGCTAACCTAAAGGTACCCAGCTTGTGTCAAAAAAAAAGTGCCAATTTCTAGCACAGTGTTATTATTATGCCTTTTTGAAGAGGCTCTAAACTTATAATTAACCATTTGCAGCAAAATTTTGTTTTGGCATTCCAATGCAAGGTTCCTGATATTAGTTAAAATGTTTTCTTTTATTATAGCATATTAAATAAATAAAATATATTAACTAACTTTGTACTCATGCTTGAATTTAGTATGTCGAACTAATCATTCATTAGCTGGAAAAAATCTATCGTATTGGTCGGGCTATAGAGTTGCATGCCATGGGGGTAACATCTTATGATAGCATGCGCCGTTGTATTTGAAAATTGTTGCGCCGCTAATTTACTTGTTGTCTTCCTAGATGAAGACAAAATAGCACGATATTTTTATTTTCAGTTAAAACACTTTTGTTGAACAAGTGCGAGATATGAATATTTTTTAAGTTGAACAAACCCCTACCTGGACCTTTTTCTGAGAGATGTTCGTCAGTAACCTTGAGGGTAATGGACAAACCAGACGTTGATGTAAGGGCCAAGAAATCTCTAATGGTTCGCGAAGATACTACGGTGTTTTCAAAAACTTCGCCACAGTCGAGGAAATGATTTCGTGCTAGTTTTAACAAATGTGGTGCATCCGCAAACACAAACACCTTATCGTTTGCACGAACAGGGCTAGGAAACCAAGGTGTATCTAATAAACATTAGGAATATATTATTAAAGGTAAAACATTTAAGTTTTAATACATATTTGTGTACAAAATAAATGACGAATTGTTCTATCGTAAAGTAAATTAAAAAAACTTTAATATTAAAAAATACCTTACGACCATATTCTTGTAGGGTTTAAAAATTAGTACTAACATTAATTTCCTTAACCGATCTTAATATTAAAAATTATAAAAAAAAATAATTTTAACAATGAATCCCATTGCCGAATTTAATTAAAAAAAATCTTATTATTAAATCTTAAAACGAAATTTATGTCTATATTTTAATTGCCGTTTTTTTAATTCCTTTTGTTGAAGCCGGCGTAAACAATTATTAACATTCTAATTAATGACAACATAATTGAATTGCAATTCAGCAATTCAACATTGCGCGTGTTAAGTAATTCGATCTTATGATTGAAAATAAAAATTCTGCGGCAAGCGTTTGCAGAATTTTTAAATTTTATTAATATTTGAAGTGGTTAATAAGAATTAAAAAAATACAAAAAGAATTTAAAGGAATGCTGTCGTCTTAACTCCCCCTTCCGTTAGTGGGATCGTCCCGATACTTAATGAATAGGAAGATCATTGATACTGCGAAATTCGCATCTTTGTTCACGAGAGACAGGCGGTTCTTTAGGAATTTCGGTTACCGGCGGATGGTTTTCTTTGATTATATTTGTGACCGTTAAATTACTTTTAGGTTTGGTCCGAAGTTTGTAAGCCATCGCCAATATACACACCGTTAAAACAATTATAAGGCCCAAATTAAGTGAGAACATCACTTTCCCTTTGGCCGACATTGACGCTAACCTTTCAATGTTACTTGTTTGTAGATCCTTCATCAATTCCAAAGAAAGCACTTCCTCTAAATTTTCACCATTTTTTGTTGGTTGCAACAAAGCAGGAAGCGGTTTCCAGTCAGATATCTCTTTTGAAATATATGTTTTATTGGCAATTGTGATAGTATCATTGTGGAACTGAATTAGGTATGTTCCACGTTATTCACTTGTTTCATTATTGGATGTCCCGACAATACCCTCAAATTGGTTTTGTTTCCGAATACAATTCTTGTACCGTATTTATATGCTGATTACACTGTGCAAGAAATTTACACTTTTTTTTTGTGACAAGCTGGGCACCTAGCGTTTTAACATAATTCGGGTACGCTGAATCCAGTGGTGCCCGCGGTTATACCGTTATTTCGAAAATGGAGGAGGTTGCACAACATATGTTCGCGTAACTCAAAAACCCTTTAGCTAATTGAAAAAACCGAAATTCCGCAATAAAATTTCCTTTAAGAAAAAAAAAACTTTTTTCTAATATTCGGAGTCGTTTTAGAAACATAATTTTTTTTTTGGAAAAAAATAATTTTTTAACAAAATTTCGAAATTTTTGTTTTTTAAAAGTTCATAAAAAATTGAAAAATGCATATAAGTGATTAAAATATGTTTTGAATCCTAGGCCTTAGAAACAAATGCTGGGAATGAAAAATAAAGTTGCGCTGGTCATACATTTGGCCCGTCTAGGGGTATCTCAGGCGCGGCAGGTGCAAAATGTAAGGCTAGGGTTCTACGCGTATAAAAACAAAGTTCCAAACAAAATAAGCTATAAGTGATTAAAGTCTGTCTACAACTTTTGATTTTTTCAGAAAATAATTTTTTAATCGGTAACTGTGGACTTTTCAAAATTCCTACCGCAAAGTGAAAGTGTGGTAATAATGCATGCATATATCTTTGGAATAGCATAAATTTGAATATTTGTTCTTTTGTTTTGTATTGTAAATGGCACAAAAAACGCATTTAAAAAATTTTACGTCAAAATGTCATTGAAAATAAATTTTCTCATATATACATAATGTTGAATAAAGAATTTAATAATTAAAAAAAAAAATGCTATGCAATGCTCCATATAAATTATATTCTTCATATATATGGAAGAAAAAGTCCCATAAATTTCCTTTATGGGACTTTTAGGAATACTCCCTAAACTTTTGATCTGTGTGACAACTGACGGACTTAATAGCCCTGGTTACGTGCTGTCAAAATCAGTTACCAGATTTTGTAAACCGGCGAATTTGTAGATTTTATTCATGTAACAACATTTCGGTAAATTTTTTAATTTTTTTTCTTTAATATGTAATACTCCCTAAACTTTGGATTTGTCGAAAGTGACAACTGGCAGCCTCAATAGCTCTAGTGACGTGCTATTAAAATCAGTTATCTGGTTTTATTTGTAGATTTTATTCATGTAACAACATTTTGGTAAATTTTTGAATTGTTTTACTTTAATATGTAATACTCCCTAAACTTTGGATTTGTCGAAAGTGACAACTGGCGGCCTTAATAGCCCTAGTGATGTGCTATTAAAATCAGTTATCTGGTTTTATAGACCGGCAAATTTGTAGATTTTATTCATGTAACAACATTTTGGTAAATTTTTGAATTTTTTTTTCATATGGAATATCCCCTAAACTTTTGATTTGTCGAAAGAGACAAGTGCCGGCCTATATAGCCCTAGTTACGTGCTATCAAAATCAGTTATCAGATTTTGTAAACCGGCAAATTTGCAGATTTCATTCATGTAACAAAATTTTGGTAAATTTTTTATTTTTTCTTTTTTTAATGGAATACCCCCTAAACTTTTGATTTGTCGAAAGAGACAATTTCCGGCCTTAATAGCCCTAGTTATGTGCTATCAAAATCAGTTATCAGATTTCATAGACCCGCAAATTTGTAGATTTTATTCATCTAACAACATTTTGGTAAATTTTTGATTTTTTTTTCTTTAATATGGAATACTCCCTAAATTTTTGATTTGTCGAAAGTGACAACTGGCGGCAATTTGCAGAATTTATTCATGTAACAACATTTTGGTAAATTTTTGAATTTTTCTCTTTTAATATTGAATACCCCATAAACTTTTGATTTGTCGAAAGAGACAGCTGGCGGACTTAATAGCCCTAGTTACGTGCTATCAAAACGCGTTATCATAATTTATAAACCGGCAAATTTGTAGATTTTATTTATTGAATTTTTTTTCTTTAATATGTAATACTCCCTAAACTTTGGATTTGTCGAAAGTGACAACTAGCAGCATCAATAGCTCTAGTGACGTGCTATTAAAATCAGTTATCTGGTTTTATTTGTAGATTTTATTCATGTAACAACATTTTGGTAAATTTTTGAATTGTTTTACTTTAATATGTAATACTCCCTAAACTTTGGATTTGTCGAAAGTGACAACTGGCAGCCTTAATAGCCCTAGTGATGTGCTATTAAAATCAGTTATCTGGTTTTATAGACCAGCAAATTTGTAGATTTTATTCATGTAACAACATTTTGGTAAATTTTTGAATTTTTTTTTCATATGAAATATCCCTTAAACGTTTGATTTGTCGAAAGAGACAATTTCCGGCCTTAATAGCCCTAGTAATGTGCTATCAAAATCAGCTTTCAGATATTATAAACTGGAAATTGTAGATTTTATTCATGTAAAAACATTTTGGTAAATTTTTGAATTTTTTTTCTTTAATATGGAATACCCTCTTAACTTTTGATTTGTCGAAAGTGACAACTGGCATTCTTAATAGCCCTAGTTACGTGCTATCAAAATCAGCTTTCAGATATTATAAACCGGAAATTGTAAATTTTATTCATGTAAAAACATTTTGGTAAATTTTTGAATTTTTTTTTTTAATATGGAATACCCCCTAAACTTTTGATTCGTCGAAAGTGGTTACTGGCGGCCTTAATAGCCATAGTTACGTGCTGACAAAAGCAGATATCAGATTTTGCAAGCCGGCAAATTTGCAGATTTTATTCATGTAACAACATTTTGGTAAATTTTTGAATTTTTCTTTTTTAATATTGAATACCCCCTAAACTTTTGATTTGTCGAAAGAGACAGCTGGCGGACTTAATAGCCCTAGTTACGTGCTATCAAAACTAGTTATCATAATTTATAAACCGGCAAATTTGTAGATTTTATTTATGTATCAACATTTTGGTAAATTTTTGAATTTTTTCCTCTAATATGGAATACCCCCTAAACTTTTGATTTGTCGAAAGTGACAACTGGCGGACCTAATAGCCCTAGTAACGTGCTGTCAAAATCAGTTACAAGATTTTGTAAGCCGGCAAATTTGTAGATTTTAAATTTTTGTATTTTTTTTCTTTAATATGGAATAACCCCTAAAATTTTGATTTGTCGAAAGTGGCAACTGGCGGCCTTAACAGCCCTAGTGACGTGCTATCAAAATCAGTTATTAGATTTCGTGAACCGGCAAATTTGTAGATTTTAATCATGTAACAACATTTTGGTAAATTTGTGAATTTTATTTCTTTAATATGTAATACTCCCTAAACTTTGGATTTGTAGAAAGTGACAACTGGCAGCCTTAATAGCCCTAGTGACATGCTATTAAAATCAGTTATCTGGTTTTCTAGACCGGCAATTTTGATAAATTTTTTAATTTTTTTTCTTTCAAATGGAATACCCCCTAAACTTCTGAGTTGTCGAAAGAGAAAACTCGCGGCCTATATAGCCCTAGTTACGTGCTCTCAAAATCAGTTATCAGATTTAGTAAACCGGCAAATTTGCAGATTCAATTCATGTAACAACATTTTGGTAAATTTTTGAATTTTTTTTTTCTTTAATATAGGATACCCCCTAAACGTTTGATTTGTCGAAAAAGACAGCTGGCGCTCTAAATAGCCCTAGTTTCGTGCTGTCGAAATCAGTTATCCGATTTTATAAACCAGCAAATTTGTAGATTTAATTCACGTAAAAACATTTTAGTAAATTTTGGAATTTTTCTTCTTTAATATGGAATAACCATTAAACTTTGGATTTGTCGAAAGTGACAACTGGCGGCCTTAACAGCCCTCGCTACGTGCTGTCAAAATCAGTTACCAGATTTTGTAAACCGGCAAATTTGCAGATTTTATTCATATAACAACATTTTGGTAAATTTTTGACTTTTTCTTTTTTTAATATTGAATACCCCCTAAACTTTTGATTTGTCGACAGAGACAGCTTGTGGACTTAATAGCCATAGTTACGTGCTATCAAAGTCAGTTATCATAATTTATAAACAGGCAAATTTGTAGATTTTATTTATGTAACAACATTTTGGTAAGTTTTTGAATTTTTTTCTTTAATATGGAATACTCCCTAAACTTTTATTTTTCGAAAGTCACAACTGGCGGACTTAATAGCCCTAGTAACGTGCTATCAAACTCAGTTATCAGATGTTATAAACCGGCAAATTTGTAGATTTTTTCATGTAAAAACATTTTGGAAAATTTTGAATTTTTTTTTTAATATGGAATGCCCCCTAAACTTTTGATTCGTCGAAAGTGTTATCTGATTTTATAAACCGGAAAATTTGTAGACTTTATTCATGTAACAACATTTTGGTATATTTTTGAATTTTTTTTTTAATATGGAATGCCCCCTAAACTTTTGATTCGTCGAAAGTGTTATCTGATTTTATAAACCGGAAAATTTGTAGACTTTATTCATGTAACAACATTTTGGTATATTTTTGAATTTTTTTCTTTATTCAAATTTGTAGATTTTATTTGTGTAACAAAATTTTGGTAAATATTTGAATTTTTTTTCTTTAATATGGACTACCCTCTTAACTTTTGATTTGTCGAAAGTGACAACTGGCGGCCTTAATAGCCCTAGTTACGTGCTATCAAAATCAGTTTTCAGATATTATAAACCGGAAATTGTAGATTTTTTCATGTAAAAACATTTTGAAAAATTTTGAATTTTTTTTTTTAATATGGAATGCCCCCTAAACTTTTGATTCGTCGAAAGTGTTATCTAATTTTATAAACCGGAAAATTTGTAGACTTTATTTATGTAACAACATTTTGGTATATTTTTGAATTTTTTTCTTTATTCAAATTTCAAATTTGTAGATTTTATTTATGTAACAACATTTTGGTAAATTTTTGAATTTTTATCTTTAACATGGAATACTCCCTAAACTTTTGATTTGTCGAAAGTGACAACTGGCGGACCTAATAGCCCTAGTAACGTGCTGTCAAAATCAGTTTCCAGATTTTGTAAGCCGGCAAATTTGTAGATTTTAAATTTTTGTATTTTTTTTCTTTAATATGGAATACCCCCTAAAATTTTGATTTGTCGAAAGTGACAACTGGCGGCCTTAACAGCCTAGTTACGTGCTATCAAAATCAGTTTTTTGATTTCGTAAACCGGCAATTTCTAGATTTTATTCATCTAACAACATTTTGGTAAATTTTTGAATTTATTTACTTTAATATGTAATACTCCCTAAACTTTGGATTTGTCGAAAGTGACAACTGGCAGCCTTAATAGCCCTAGTGATGTGCTATTAAAATCAGTTATCTGGTTTTATAGACCGGCAAATTTGTACATTTGATTCATGTAACTTCTTTAATGGAATATCCCCTTAACTTTTGATTTGTCGAAAGAGACGACTTCCGGCCTTAATAGCCCTAGTTATGTGCTATCAATATCAGCTTTCATGTGAAAACATTTTGGTAAATTTTTGAATATTTTTCTTTTAATAAGGAATACCCCCTAAACTTTTGTTTGTCGAAAGTGACCACTGGCGGACTTAATAGCCCTACTTACGTGCTATCAAAATCCGCTACCAGGTTTTGTAAGCCGGCAAATTTGTAGATTTTTATTCATGTAACAACATTTTGGTAAATTGTTGTATTTTTTTTTCTTTAATATGGAATTCCCCCAAAAATTTTGGTTTGTCGAAAGTGACAACTGGCGGCCTTAACAGCCTAGTTACGTGCTACTAAATCAGTTATTAGATTTCGTAAACCGGCAATTTGTTGATTTGATTCATGTAACAACATTTTGGTAAATTTTTGAATTTTTTTTCTTCTATCAAAATCAGTTATCAGATTTTGTAAACCGGAAAATTTGCAGATTTAATTTATGTAACAACATTTTGGTAAATTTTTTTATTTTTTCTTTCTTTAATGGAATATCCCCTTAAATTTTGATTTGTCGAAAGAGACAACTTCCGGCCTTAATAGCCCTAGTTATGTGCTATCAATATCAGCTTTCATGTAAAAACATTTTGGTAAATTTTTGAATTTTTTCCTTTAATATGGATACCCTCTTAACTTTTGATTTGTTGAAAGTGACAACTGGCAGCCTTAATAGCCCTAGTTACGTGCTATCAAAATTAGCTTTCAGATATTATAAGCCGGAAATTGAAGATTTTATTCATGTAAAAACATTTTGGTAAATTTTTGAATTTTTTTTTTAATATGGAATACCCCCTAAACTTTTGATTTGTCGAAAGTGGTAACTGGCGGCCTTAATAGCCCTAGTCAAGTGCTGACAAAATCAGTTATCAGATTTTGTAAACCGCCAAATTTGCAGATTTTATTCATGTAACAACATTTTGGTATATTTTTGAATTTTTTTCTTTTAATATGGAATACCCCCTAAACTTTTGATTTGTCGAAAGTGGCTACGGGTGGACTTAATGGCCCTACTTAAGTGCTATCAAAATCAGATACCAGGTTTTGTAAGCCGGCAAATTTGTAGATTTTATTCATGTAACAACATTTTGGTAAATTTTTGTATTTTTTTTCTTTAATATGGAATACCCCTAAAAGTTTGATTTGTCGAAAGTAACAACTGGCAGCCTTAATAGCCCTAGTGACGTGCTATTAAAATCAGTTATCTGGTTTTATAGTCCGGCAAATTTGTAGATTTTATTCATTTAAAAACATTTTTTTAAATTTTTGAATTTTTTTTCTTTAATATGGATACCCTCCTAACTTTTGATTTGTCGAAAGTGACAACAAGCAGCCTTAATAGCCCTAGTTACGTGCTATCAAAATCAGCTTTCAGATATTATAAACCGGAAATTGTAGATTTTATTCATGTAAAAACATTTTGGTAAATTTTTCAATTTTTTTTTTTTTAATATGTAATACTCCCTAAACTTTGGATTTGTCGAAAGTGACAAATGGCAGCCTTTATAGCCCTAGTGACGTGCTATTAAAATCAATTATCTGGTTTAAGAGACCGGCAAATTTGTAGATTTTATTCATGTAAAACATTTTGGTAAATTTTTGAAATTTTTTTCATATGGAATACCCCCTAAAATTTTGATTTGTCGAAAGTGACAACTGGCGGCCTTAACAGCCTATTTACGTGCTATCAAAATCAGTTATTAGATTTCGTAAACCGGCAATTTGTAGATTTTATTCATGTAACAACATTTTGGTAAATTTTTGAATTTTTTTTCTTTAATATGTAATACTCCCTAAACTTTGGATTTGTCGAAAGTGACAAGTGGCAGCCTTAATAGCCCTAGTGACGTGCTATTAAAATCAGTTATCTGGTTTTATAGACCGGCAAATATGTAGATTTTATTCATGTAAAAACATTTTGGTAAATTTTTGAATTTTTTTTTTTAATATGGAATACCCCCTAAACTTTTGATTTGTCGAAAGAGCAGCTGGCGGCGTATATAGCCCTAGTAACGTGCTATCAAAATCAGCTTTCAGCTATTATAAACCGGAAATTGTAGATTTTATTCATGTAAAAACATTTTGGTTAATTTTTTAATTTTTTTTTTAATATGGAAGACCCCCTAAACTTTGGATTCGTCGAAAGTGGTAACTGGCGGACTTAATAGCCCTAGTAACGTGCTGACAAAATCAGTTATCAGATTTTGTAAGCCGGCAATTTTGCAGATTGTATTCATGTAACAACATTTTGGTAAATTGTTGAATTTTTTTCTTTTGATTTGTCGAAAGTGACAACTGGCGGCATTATTAGCCCTAGTTACGTACTATCAAAATCAGTTATCAGATTTTGTAAACCTGCAAATTTGGAGATTTTATTCATGTAACAACATTTCGGTCAATTTTTGAATTTTTTTCTTTAATATGGAATACTCCCTAAATTTTTGATTTATCGAAAGTGGCATTTGGCGGCCTTAATAGCCCTAGTGACGTGCTATCAAAATCAGTTATTAGATTTCGTAAACCGGCAATTTGTAGATTTTATTCATGTAACAACATTTTGGTAAATTTTTGAATTTATTTTCGTTAATATGTAATACTCCCTTACTTTGGATTTGTCGAAAGTGACAAGTGGCGGCCTTAATAGCCGTAGTGACGTGCTATTAAAATCAGTTATCTGGTTTTATAGACCGGCAAATTTGTAGATTTTATTCATGTAACAACATTTTGGTAAATTTTTGAATTTTTTTTTCATATGGAATACCCCCTAAACTTTTGATTTTTCGAAAGAGCAGCTGGCGGCGTATATAGCCCTAGTTACGTGCTATCAAAATCAGCTTTCAGATATTATAACCGGAAATTGTAGATTTTATTCATGTAAAAACATTTTGGTAAATTTTTAAATTTTTTTTTAATATGGAAGACCCCCTAAACTTTGGATTCGTAGAAAGTGGTAACTGGCGGACTTAATAGCCCTAGTTACGTGCTGACAAAATCAGTTATCAGATTTTGTAAACCGGCAATTTTGCAGATTGTATTCATGTAACAACATTTTGGTAAATTTTTGAATTTTGTTCTTTTGATTCGTCGAAAGTGGTAACTGGCGGACTTAATAGCCCTAGTTACGTGCTGACAAGATCAGTTATCAGATTTTGTAAACCGGAAATTGTAGATTTTTTTCATGTAAAAACATTTTGGAAAATTTTGAATTTTTTTTTTAATATGGAATACCCCCTAAACTTTTGATTTGTCGAAAGAGACAGCTGGCGGACATATTAGCCACAGTTACGTGCTATCAAAATTAGGTATCATAATTTATAAACCGGCAAATTTGTAAAATGTTGTTACATGAAAAAAATCTACAAATTTGCTTTGATTAAAATCTGATAACTGATTTTGATAGCACGTAACTAGAGCTATTAAGGCCGTTAGGTGTCACTTTCGACAAATTAAAAATTTAGGGCGTATTCGATATTAAAGAAAAAAAATTTTACATTTTACCAAAATGTTCTTACATTAATAAAATCTACAAATTTGCCGGTTTATAAAATCTGAGAACTGATTTTGATAGCCTGTAACTAAGGCTATTAAGGCCGCCAGTTGGCACTGTCGACAAATTAAAAGTTTAGGGGGTATTCCATATTAAAGGAAAAAAACTCAAGAAAATATACCAAAATGTTGTTACATGAATAAAATCTACAAATTTGCCGGTTTACAAAATCTGATAACTGATTTTGATAGCACATAACTAGGGCTATTATTACTTTTAGCTGTCACTTTCGACAAATCAAAAGTTTAGGAAGTATTCCATATTAAAAAAAAAAATTCAAAAATTTACCAAAATGTTGTTACATGAATAAAACCTACAAATTTGCTTTGATTAAAATCTGATAACTGATTTTGATAGCACGTAACTAGAGCTATTATAGCCGTAAGGTGTCACTTTCGACAAATCAAAAATTTAGGGAGTATTCGATATTACAAAAAAAAAATTCAACAATTTACCAAAATGTTCTTACATGAATAAAATCTACAAATTTGCCGGTTTATAAAATCTGATAACTGATTTTGATAGCCTGTAACTAGGGCTATCAAGGCCGCTTGTTGTCACTTTCGACAATTGAAAAGTTTATCGGGTATTCCATATTAAAGGAAAAAAACTCAAAAATATACCAAAATGTTGTTACATGAATAAAATCTACAAATTTACCGGTTTACAAAATCTGATAACTGATTTTGATAGCACATAACTAGGGCTATTAATACTTCTAGCTGTCACTTTCGACAAATGAAAAGTTTAGGGGGTATTCCATATTAAAGAAAAACATTGAAAAATTTACCCAAATGTTCTTACATGAATAAAATCTACAAATTTGCCGGTTTACAAAATCGAATAACTGATTTTGATAGCACGTAACTAGAGCTATTAAGGCCGTCAGGTGTAACTTTCGACAAAGCAAAGTTTAGGGGGTATTCCATATTAAAGAAAAAAAATTCGAAAATAAACCAAAATGTTGTTACATGAATAAAATCTACAAATTTGCCGGTTATAATAACTGATTTTAACAGCACGTAACTAGGGCTATTAAGGTCGCCAGTTGTCGTTTTCGACAAATCAAAAGTTCAGGGTGTATTCTGTATTAAAAAAAAAAAAATTCGAAAATATATACAAAATCTTATATCTGATTTTTATAGCACGTAACTAGGGCTATTAAGGCCGTCAGTTATCGTTTTCGACAAATCAAAAGTTTAGGGAGTATTCCATATTAAAAAAATAAATAAAAAATTTACAAAAATGTTGTTACATGAATAAAATCTACAAATTTGCTTTGATTAAAATCTAATAACTGATTTTGCTAGCACGTATCTAACGCTATTAAGACCGTTAGGTGTCACTTTCGACAAATCAAAAATTTAGGGCGTATTCGATATTAAAGAAAAAAAATTCAACAATTTACTAAAATGTTGTTACATGAATAAAATCTACAAAATTGCCAGTTTATAAAATCAGATTACTGATTTTGATAGCGCGTACCTAGGGCTATTAGGGCCGCCAGTTGCCACTTTCGAAAAATCACAAGTTTAGGGGATATTCCATATTAAAGAAAAACATTGAAAAATTTACCCAAATGTTCTTACATGAATAAAATCTACAAATTTGCTTCGATTAAAATCTAATAACTGATTTTGCTTGCACGTATCTAGAGCTATTAAGACCGTTAGGTGTCACTTTCGACAAATCAAAAATTTAGGGCGTATTCGATATTAAAGAAAAAAAATTCAACAATTTACCAAAATGTTGTTACATGAATAAAATCTACAAAATTGCCAGTTTATAAAATCAGATTACTGATTTTGATAGCGCGTACCTAGGGCTATTAAGGCCGCCAGTTGCCACTTTCTAAAAATCACAAGTTTAGGGGGTATTCCATATTAAAGAAAAACATTGAAAAATTTACCCAAATGTTCTTACATGAATAAAATCTACAAATTTGCCGGTTTACAAAATCTAATAACTGATTTTGATAGCACGTAACTAGAGCTATTAAGGCCGTCAGGTGTAACTTTCGACAAAGCAAAGTTTAGGGGGTATTCCATATTAAAGAAAAAAAAATTCGAAAATAAGCCAAAATGTTGTTACATGAATAAAATCTACAAATTTGCCGGTTATAATAACTGATTTTTATAGCACGTAACTAGGGCTATTAAGGCCGTCAGTTATCGTTTTCGACAAATCAAAAGTTTAGGGAGTATTCCATATTAAAAAATAAATAAAAAATTTACAAAAATGTTGTTACATGAATAAAATCTACAAATTTGCTTTGATTAAAATCTAATAACTGATTTTGCTTGCACGTATCTAGAGCTATTAAGACCGTTAGGTGTCACTTTCGACAAATCAAAAATTTAGGTCGTATTCGATATTAAAGAAAAAAAATTCAACAATTTACCAAAATGTTGTTACATGAATAAAATCTACAAATTTGCCGGTTAATATAACTGATAGCTGATTTTAACAACACGTAACTAGGGCTTTTAAGGCCGCCAGTTGTCGTTTTCGACAAATCAAAAGCTTAGGGTGTATTCCAATTAAAGAAAAAAATTCAAAAATATATACAAAATCTGACAACTGATTTTGATAGCACGTAACTAGAGCTATTAAGGCCGTTAGGTGCCACTTTCGACAAATCAAAAATTTAGGGCGTATTCGATATTAAAGAAAAAAAATTCAAGAATTTACCAAAATGTTCTTACATGAATAAAATCTACAAATTTTCCGGTTTACAAAATCTGATAACTGATTTTGTTAGCACGTAACTAGAGCTATTAAGGCCGCCAGGTGTCACTTTCGACATAGTAAAAGTTTAGGGCGTATTCCATATTAAAAAAAAAAAATTCGAAAATATACCCAAATGTTGTTACATTAATAAAATCTACAAATATGCCGGTTATACTAACTGATAACTGATTTTACCAGCAACTTACTAGGGCTATTAAGGCCGCCAGTTGTCGTTTTCGACAAATCAAAAGTTTAGGGTGTATTCCATATTAAAGAAAAAAAAATTCAAAAATTTACCAAAATGTTGGTACATGAATAAAATCTACAAATTTGCCGGTTTTTAAAATCAGATAACACTTTCGACGAATCAAAAGTTTAGGGGGCATTCTATATTAAAAAAAAACATTCAAAATTTTTCAAAATGTTTTTACATAAAAAAAATCTACAATTTCCGGTTTATAATATCTGAAAACTGATTTTGATAGCACGTAACTAGGGCTATTAAGGCCGCCAGTTGTCACTTTCGACAAATCAAAAGTCAATTATACCTTAGTAGTCCAGTAGCATCAATTAAGGAAAACATTGGCAAACTCATTTACGATCTAAACAACATACATCGTTGGGCATCTCAAAATGGTCTGTGTTTAAATCCACGTAAAACAAAATGTCTGGTTATTCACAAAAAAAATATCACAGCTTTAATCGAAAATGATATCCTAATAAACAATGAGAAAATTGACATCGTAAAAACGGCAAAAAATCTGGGATTAGTGTTCAATAGCAACTTAACTTGGTCAAGCCATATAAATACACTGGTGGGACAAATTTATGTTAAACTAAGAGCCCTGTGGTCCGCTGAATGTCAGGATCCTACTTGCAAAAGCTTATTTGGTTCCAGGCCTTACATACGGATGCGAGTTGTTTTCTCATTGCGATTCCACTAGTGCAAAAAAACTTGAAGTATTATATAACAACATCATAAGATATATTCATGGACTAAAGAAGCGTGACCAAGTTTCAGCATACTCGAAAACTCTCTATGGAGTTACTTTCGAAAGCCTTCTTAAGATACGGGTTCTTTTGTTCTTACATAAAGTGATTTACACTGAAAAGCCAAAATACCTTTTTGAAAAAATAAGATTTGCTAGATCACCAAGGGGTAAAAGGATCATATTTCCGAAATTTGGATGCCTAGTTTCTCAATGGTAATTTTTAATCAACGCTATTCGTCTTTGGAATACTCTTCCTTATGACCAACAAATAAACAGCATCGCAATGTCTTTTAGGGAATTCCTTTTTAAATATTTTGCCTAATTTATATTGTTTAAATTTTTAATGTTAAAATTTTTTATGTTGAAATTTATTTATGTTTTAAATTGATTTCGTTTTCTTTTCTTTCTTTCTTTAAATTTTTTTATATTTAATTTTTATTATAAAATGTTTATAAACGTATATTTTTTTTTTTTAAGTTTAACTTTATTAAATTTGGAAAATAATTTGTACACATACACAATCCTGCACTGTAATTATAAGACTTATTTCTGTTGTGCAGGAAATCATAATCAATAAATAAATAAATAAGAGGGTGGTCCATATTAAAGAAAAAAAATTCAAAAATTTACCAAAATGTTGTACCACAAATAAAAACTGCAAATTTGCCAAATTATAACATCTGATAACTGATTTTGATAGCACGTTACTAGGGATATTAAGTCCGCCAGTTGTCACTTTCGACAAATCAAAACTTTAGGGAGTATTCCATATTAAAGAAAAAAATTCAAAAATTTACCAAAATGTTGTTACATAAATAAAATCTACAAATTTTCCGGTTTATAATATATCACAACTGGCTTTGATAGCACGTAACTAGGGCTATTAAGTCCGCCAGCTGTCTCTGTCGACAAATCAAAAGTTTAGGGGGTATTCAATATTTAAAAAAAAAAATTCAAAAATTTACTTAAATGTTGTTACATGTATAAAATATACAAATTTCCCGGTTTATAAAATCTGATAACTGTTTTTGACAGCACGTAACTAGAGCCATTAAGGCCACCAGTTGCCACTTTCGAAAAATCACAAGTTTAGAGGGTATTCCATATTAAAGAAAAAAATTCAAAAATTTACCAAAATGTTCTTACATGAATAAAATCTACAAATCTGCCGGTTTACAAAATCTGATAAGTGATTTTGATAGCACGTTACTAGAGCTATTAAGGCCGGCAGGTCTCATTTTCGACAAATCAAAAGTTTAGAGAGTATTCGATTTTAAAAAGAAAATTCAACAATTTACAAAAATGTTCTTACATGAATAAAATCTACAAATGTGCCGGTTTACAAAATCTGATAAGTGATTTTGATAGCACGTAACTAGAGCTATTAAGGCTGTCAGGTCTCACTTTCGACAAATCAAAAGTTTAGAGAGTATTCGATATTAAAAACAATAATTCAACAATTTACCAAAATGTTCTTACATGAATATAATCTACATATTTGCCGGTTTAGAAAATCTAATAACTGATTTTGATAGCACGTAACCAGAGCTATTAAGACCGCCAGGTGTCACTTTCGACAAATCAAAAGTTGAGGGGGTATTCCATATTAAAAAAAAATTAAAAATTTACCAAACTGTTGTTACATGAATAAAATCTACAAATTTGCCGGTTTATAAAATCCATTAACTGACTTTGATAGCTCGTAGCTAGGGCTATTAAGGCCGCCAGTCGTCACCTTCGAAAAATCAAAAGTTTAGGGGGTATTCCATATTAAAGAAAAAAAATTTTAAAATTTACGTATACAAAATCTGATAACTGATTTTCATAACACGTAACTAGGGCTATTAAGGCCGTCAGTTGTCGCTTTCGACAAATCAAAAATTTAATGAGTATTCGATATTTAAAAAAAAATTCAACAATTTACCAAAATGTTCTTACAGGAATAAAATCTACAAATTTGCCGGTTTACAAAATCTGATAACTGATTTTGATAGCACGTAACTAGAGCTATTAAGGCCGTCAGTTGTCGCTTTCGACAAAGCAAAAATTTAGGGAGTATTCGATATTAAAAAAAAAATCAACAATTTACCAAAATGTTCTTACATGAATAAAATCTACAAATTTGACGGTTTACAAAATCTGATAACTGATTTTGATAGCACGTAACTAGAGCTATTAAGGCTGTCAGGTGTCACTTTCGACAAAGCTAAAGTTTAGGGGATATTCCATATTACAGAAAAAAATTCAAAAATATACCAAAATGTTGTTACAGGAATAAAATCTACAAATTTGCCGATCTATAACATCTGATAACTGATTTTGATAGCACGTAACTGGGGCTATTAAGGCCGTCAGGTGTCACTTTCGACAAATCAAAAGTTTAGGGGGTATTCCATATTAAGGAAAAAAAATTCGATAATATACCAAAATGTTGTTACAAGAATAAAATCTACAAATTTGCCGGCTTACAAAATCTGATAAGTGATTTTGATAGCACGTAATTAGAGCTATTAAGGCTGTCAGGTGTCACTTTCGACAAATTAAAAATTTAGGGAGTATTCGATATTAAAAAAAAATTTAAAAATTTACCTAAATTTTCTTAAATGAAAAAATCTACAAATTTGCCGGTTTATAACATCTGATAGCTGATTTTGATAGCACGATACTAGGGCTATTAAGTCTGTTGGAGCGTAATAGTGGAGTTTTTGGCCAGATGGGTTTCTCCACAACATGGGTTTTTATACGCATTTATTTTTATCCTTTTTTTTTTAAACTTATTTTTTTATTATTTTTTTTAATAATAACTCAGTTATTAATTGTTTTTTTTTATTATTAAATGTTTTTAATGAATTAATTATTTGGAATACATGTCATAAAATGAATTAAACATGACTTAATGAATATAACATATGGCAATCCTGAATTTATAATATTGCATATAATGTTAAAATAACGATTGTTCCTGGAAAAATAGAAAACTGGGAAAGAAAAAGAATTAATAAATATATTCACTTGTTATTATACATACAAAGCAACAAGACGCGTTCTTTTTTTTTATTTCAAATATTGGCCGACATTTTTAGATTTTGATAAATTAAAATTTATAAATTAACTAAATTTTAATTTCCCTTAAAAAATATTAAGGGTAAACATTTTGGCGCCCGAGCAGGGGCTGTATTTGAAAAGTTTTTTAAAATTTTTTGATAAATTATTTCAAAAGTTTTAATAATTTTGTTAATTTTTTACAAAATTATTTTTTTTTACTGTTGCTAATTTGTTGCAATATAAACGCATCTTGTTGTTTATACAAAGTCATTGTTGTGCGCGATTAAATCGTTGTGTTAAAAAAAAAAAAAAAAAGAAATCGCAGTCAAAAATTCGGTTTGTTTACTTGCCTTTGGAGGATACCTGCATCAAATGCCAAGTTGCCGTAACTGCCGTTGCCGAAATTGCCGTCCACGACATAACCAGGGGAGTACCAGAACCGAGGTAAAAGCGTAGAAAAATATTTGTGTAAATTAATCCTTAATCTGTAAATTATTCAGATTAAAGAATTCTATAATTTATTTAGAATTTATTTTCCGCTCAATTGCAAGTATAAACATATATTTCTACGCTTAATTTTTCACTTAAAATACATTTATTTAATCAGTGAACATAACGCCTTAGTGAAATAATTTCGCGAGTGTTTTTTATTTTATAAATTAATTAAAATAATTGTCTTTATTCCCAATAAATAAGGGTTGAAAAGACAAAAGCACACACACACACACGTCATATAATTTTGTGATCGCGTACCAAATAATAATTATCCGTTCGTATTGTATTTTTCCTCACCGTTGGTAACAATTAATTTAATTAAATTTTATTTATTTATACACTCGCGCTTTTTTATACCCTTCACCGAAGGTAAAAGGGTATATATAATTTTGTCATTCCGTTTGTAATTTCTACAATATTGATTTAAGACCATACAAAGTATATAAAGTATGGCTTCTTATGAGAAGGGAAGCTCAAATCCGGTTGTCCGTCTGTCCGTCCGTTGAAATGGGTTTTCCGAAGACCCCAGATGTGATGAGCGCTAGGTTGTTATACATTTATGTCACATATAGTCCGGATTTGTTTGCTATTGAAATTCAGGAAGATCGGTCCATAAATGGCTGAGATATGAGCAAAAAACCACGACTACCTCTAATTTTTCCCATAAATCCCATGTTGTTGTTGTTTTTTTCCCATAAATCCCATGTTGTTGTTGTTTTTTAAATTCTTTTTTCTGCATATCTCGAGAACGGCAAGAGCTACGGCTTTGAAATTTGGTACAAACATCTTGCTTGCCAATACACAAACTCTCTAAAAAATGGGCGGGATTGGATAAGTGGGTGTGGCACTTCCTATACAAAGACGTTATGTATTTCTGTATATCTGGAGAACGAAACGAGCTAAAGTTCCCAAATTAGGTACAAACGTATCGGTTATCAATACACAGTATCCCACAAAATATGGGCGCGATTGGAAAAGTGGGCGTGGTACCTCCCGTACAAAGACATTATTGAAAATACTCAAAATTTTAAATTTTAGGGCTCTAGTATGACATATGAACACGTTTTATATACCAAAATGTCAGAAATTTTTAGCAGCATATATTTCCCGAAAACCCTGAAACCTTTCTCCCAAAAATGGAAGAGTAATGCCCAAAATAAAATTTTTTTTTAAACATACCCATTTTCGGGATCAATAGGTCACTTCCAAAAACCGATAGATCTACTGTATGGCAACACGACAGTGGTGGTGGTGTGTTTCCCTTTTTCGCATATTCACCTTTCATACTCAAAACAAACTCACACAAACATATTTGTTTATAAAAAAAAACTTACACACGGCCTATTTACTTATATAAACGTTAATTTCGCATGCGTACCGGTGGTCGAGTGGTCTAGCAGTTATGTCACAAGTAAACTTCTGGGTGTTGGCGGGTTCAAATCCCATTCGATTAATTTTTTTTTTCTCTTGGTATTTATAAATTATTTTTAATTAAATAAAAAATATATCATTTTTTGCTATTTTTTTTTTTTTACTTTTATATGCTTTAAAAAACGCTCTTTTTTTTATAAAATTTACAGTTTTGTACTATATAAATGCGCATTTCTTTTCTGTGGCTAATAATTTTATATAAAAACCAAACAATTTATTTTAGACAAAACCCTTAATATCTCAAAGCAAGAAATTTCGACTTAAGCCATTATTATTTAATGCCACAGATATATTATATGTGTATGTATATTTATATAAATATCCTTTTGTTCTTATCGCACCATGGTGAAGGGTATATAAGATTCGGCATAGCCGAATATAGCACTCTTACTTGTTTTTGGCTAAATTTGTTAATTTTTTTGTTAAAACATTAATTTGTAATTTTCTTTGTTATTATTCGTAAATTTCACATTATTTTTGTTGTTGTCAATTATTGATCACATCTGTGTTTCATTCCGATTTGTTCCTATTGTCAATTTATGGGGTTACCAGATTGACATTTAGTGCTGCCAGATATTGAGTAGCATTGCCAGCTCAAACCAACACTGGGATGGTTCACAGTTCATTGCGAATAGTTCATTGGAAATTTTGAAAATTATCCCTTTGTTGTGAAGGAAAATTATAAATATTGATAATACAAAGTGTTTTAAAGTAATTTTCTGTAATTATTTGATGAAATTATTATATTTCAATATCAAAAGCTGGAAAAAGTTGACATTTTGTGTTTTAAAAGGAAAGTTGGAAAATTGAAACAAAAGGTGACAACTTCGTATAATGATCAAGTGAAGTTTTATAGCAAACGTAAAAACTAATAAGAATTAGTGCGAAATTATTGCCAATTTTGGAAATTAAATTGAAACTTTGTGCCGGCGAGATAATTTTTATAAATTATTTTGGAAAAACGAGCGCGGTGCTTTTTGTTTTTATACATTAAAGCCTAGAATCAATTGGTATCGTGATATTTTAGAAACTTTTTGTAATTTTTCTAAAATTTTACTGTGTTTGTTGGATATTATTTGCCAAAAACTGTTTTTTCATTTATTATTTCAATTTATTAGCGTGTTGGTGATTTCTTTCTTTTTTAGAGTAGAAATCGTTTGTGATAAACCAATTCCAAAACCAATTTTTGTGAATATTGCAGATTTTTAAGTTTATTGCTGAATTTCGGTCAGATTTCGAATTTTACTCATTTTTAGTGGCCACTTTACATTGTCACATTTTAAAATCTGCTAAAATAAATTATTGGTTTTGAGCGCAGTGTATTTTTTCGCAATTTATTGCAATTTATACACAATTTTCTGAATTTTATTGATAAATTCATTAACAACATCGGAAAAAAAACTTTAGTTTTTAAGAAATTTGGAATATTTTCCTTCTTTTATTATAACTTTTTTGTGCTTAATCTACACTCGTTATTTTTTCGATATGGCTGGTGGTAAAAAACACCAAACTCCACCTGTATCCGATGCTTTGGAGAAATTGATACAGCGTAAAGCCAAAGTGGTTGAAAATATAGCTAGAATTAAAAAATCTATTATGGATAAAACAATTTCGTTCAACCCCTTTGAGATCGATTGTCGATTGAATATTTTAAAAGACCATATCACTCAAGCT
Organism: Pollenia amentaria; assembly: GCA_943735925.1. NCBI lineage: Eukaryota > Metazoa > Arthropoda > Insecta > Diptera > Polleniidae > Pollenia > Pollenia amentaria. The sequence continues at coordinate 122,725,881 of OX031006.1, read as the reverse complement.
ATGGAATATCAGTCTGAGATTGATAATTTAGATCCTTCAAATGATGATAGATCCGAGCTTGAAGATTTATGTGTGACTACGAAGTCTCTTTTATTGAGTCTTCAGGCCAAGAATAGAAGAACCAGTTTGCCTGAAACTTCTTTTATGATGCAATCACATCATTCTCGGCTACCACATATGCGGCTCCCCAAATTCAGCGGAAAATATTCCGAATATAAGAATTTCATGAGCCTGTTTGAAAATTTAATTCATAATGATCCGAATTTGGCAGATATTGAGAAATTCAATCATTTGATATCATGCTTGTCCGATGAAGCTTTAGGAACCGTTAAAGCTTTTCAAATTTCTGAGGAAAATTACCCCAAAGCCTTGGCGAGTTTAAAGAAGGTTTACGATAATGATTTTCTAATTTTTTCTAAAAATATTTCTAAGCTTTTTGATCTCCCTGAGATCAGTAAACCTTCGGCGTCAGCTTTGCGAGGCATGATTGATACGGTTTCCGCCATTTATGATTCATTGCTTTCTATTGGCGATGATAAGATGATTTGTAATGGCATGTTGATATACTTAGTGATGTCAAAAGTTGATCCGGTCACTAAATCCAAGTGGGATGAACAGCTTGATTACGACAAGCTCCCATTGTGGTCAGACTGCGAGGCGATGTTGAATAAACGTTTTCAGCATATATCTGCTGACGAATCTACGGGTGCTAAACCCAAAATAGTAAAACAGAAACCTGTTTTTCCGCCTAAAAATAATTCGAAAACATCACTTTCAGTCACAAAAGTTAAACAATCTGCTGAAAAATGTCTTTTCTGTAAATCTACAGAACACAAGATTTTTAATTGCCCTTCTTTTGCCGCAATGCCTGTTTCGCAACGTTTTGATTTTATTAAGGGCGTGCCTGCGTGTATAAACTGTCTTAAAAAAGGACATACCGTAGCAAGGTGTAATGCTCATAAATGCAGAGTATGCAATGGGGCACACAACCAGCTTTTACATCGCTACAGTTCTGGGGTTCAAAGTGCAACTAGTGTTGAAAATGCCTCTGTGAATTTAAATACAGAGAGGCCCTCATGTTCTCAATCATCGGTGAATTGCTCATCGGCTGATGTGAATGTCATACTTGCCACAGCTGTGGTTAAAGTTAGAACTTCTTTTGGGCAATATGTTTATGCCAGGGCTTTGTTAGATTCGGGTTCTCAATCTAATTTGATTACCGAAGATCTTGCACAGAAACTCAGATTGAAACGAGAAGGAGGCAGATTAGATATGAATGCAGTTGGCGAACTGCCATATAGTTCAAAATCTCATGTCGAAGTATCTGTCATGTCGAGAATTAATTCTACTCAATTCTCAGCGGATTATTGGGTATTAAAATCGATAACGAAATGCCAACCTGATCGTAGAATTTCTACAAAAGATTGGGATGTTCCGAAAAATATTGAACTGGCTGATCCATCCTTTGATAAACCTCAAAGAGTTGATTTGTTAATCGGTGGTGAATTCTTTTTTGACCTTTTAAGTGTTGGACAAATTAAAACTGGTCCAACTACCCCGACACTCCATAAAACATCTCTTGGATGGATTGTGTGTGGAAAACATAATCGTTCTGTGGGTTCTAGGTCAACAATATGCCATATTAGTAACGTTATCGAAAACGAGGAAACTGTAGATTCACTTGTCCGACAATTATGGAAATTGGAGGAAATTTCAAACGAATCTACAGTTATCTTTAGCGAGGAGCAACAAAAATGTGAGGATCATTTCAAAAATTCGGTACGACGATTATCGTCAGGACGTTTTGAGGTCTCGTTGCCTTTCAAATCAGATCCTAATCTTTTGGGATCATCATAAGATACGGCCAAACGGCGTTTTCTTGCGCTTGAGCGTAAAATCTCCCACGACGGAAATTTTGGGGAAATATATCACGATTTTATGAAAGAGTATGTTGACTTAGGTCACATGTCTATTATGGACAATAATATCCCGGATTTTCCTCATTATTTTATTCCGCATCAGTGCGTTTTGCGTCCTCTGAGCACAACTACCAAACTTCGTGTGGTTTTTGATGCTTCGAGTCGAACTTCTTCACGAACATCTCTAAATGATTTGTTGATGGTTGGACCGACCGTACAAGAAGAATTATATTCGACTTTGATCCGTTTTCGATTTCACAAGTTTGTAATCACTGCGGATATTGAGAAAATGTATCGCCAAGTTTTGGTTAGTGAAAAAGATCGTAATTTTCAATTAGTACTTTGGAGACAAAATTCATCTGATCCGCTACAGATTTATAGATTAAACACCGTTACGTACGGTACATCATCAGCACCTTTTTTAGCGATCAGATGTCTAATTTATCTCAGCGATCTATATAGAGATGTTTTGCCAATTGGGGCAAATATTATCCGCAGTGATTTCTACGTCGACGATTTGCTGACTGGCGCCGATAGTTATGAGGTTCTAGTAACTATTCGAGACCAAGTAACCGAAATTTTGTGTTCAGCTGGTTTTAATTTAACCAAATGGTTTTCAAATCACCCCGATTTAAATTTTTCAAACAATGCGGAAAAATTGTTACAAAAAGATTCCGATTCAGCAAAAGCTTTGGGCATACATTGGATTCCGAAGAATGACTCATTTACGTTTCATTTGGAAGATAACTTTCATGATCTGAAAGCAACAAAACGAAACATTCTGTCTGTTTCATCTCGGTTGTTTGATCCTCTCGGACTTTTATGCCCAATTATAACTAAATCCAAAATGTTATTACAAGAACTTTGGATTCAAAAACTCGACTGGGATGAATCAATACCCTTGCGACTAAATACTGCATGGGAGAATTTTAAGGACAATTTATCGAAAATTGATTCTATACAAATCCCAAGATTCGTCCACACAACTTCAACAGCAAAGATTCAAATTCATGGATTTGCTGATGCTTCAATTCGTGCATATGGTTGCTGCATATATATTAGGAGTAGAGACTCAGATGAAGTCTTTTGTCGGTTACTTACGGCCAAATCTAAAGTCGCTCCACTCAAGACTAAATCTCTTCCGAGACTTGAGTTATGTGCAGCACACCTTTTGACCAAATTGTGGAATCGAATTGGGAAAATGTTAAGCTTTGAAATCGAGAGTGTGAATTTCTGGACCGATTCAGAAATCACTTTGCATTGGATTAAAACCCATCCTTCTACACTCGCAACTTTTGTTTCTAACCGAGTTGCCGAAATACAGGAATGGTCAGACCGCGCGTTGTGGCGCCATGTGCCTACAAAACAAAATCCGGCTGACATTGTTTCGAGAGGATGCGATGTAGATGAGATAAAGGACTCAATTTGGTTTGAGGGTCCTTCTTTTTTACTCCATGACACTTCAAAATGGCCTGTTAATAAACATTTTGAATTATCTGAGAGCCAAAAGTCGTTGGAAATACGAAAATCCAATGTCCTCCTATCAGTAGAGAATTCTAAGGAATTTGATACATCTCCGGAAACTTCTGATAAGATTTCTCTGGAAGAGGCAACAGGGAATATATTTTTGAAATTGATTGAAAATCATTCTTCATATGATAAAATTTTAAGAATCATGTGCTTTGTACTAAAATTCATTGACTGTGGTAGAAAATGTAAAATATCCAAGTCAAATCACCCTACTGCAAAGGAGATGAAATGGGCATTTTATAGGCTTGTGGAAATAATCCAGAGAGAAAAATTCTCTGAGGAGATTAAAAAATTGCAAAAATCTCTTGTGTTGCCGCCAAACATTCAAAGGCTAACACCATTTATCCACAATTTTACAGAGGAAAATCGAAATTTTTCACTAATAAGGGTAGGTGGGAGGTTGCTTAATGCACCATTACCGTATGATACGAAATTCCCACTTTTATTGCCAAAGAAATCTCTCTTTGTGACCCGCTATTTACGTGACTTGCATTTTAAGAATTGTCATGCATATTTATGAATATTTGGATAATAAATGCCAGGGATGAGTGCAGTAAAATAGTGCGAAATTGTGTTCACTGTTTTCGCTATAAACCGAAATTGATGACCCAAATAATGGGTAATTTACCAACCGATCGGTTGAGGGCCTTACGGCCATTTTTAATAGTTGGCGTGGACTTTTGCGGTCCCGTGAATGTTTCTTTGCGAATTCGCGGCAGACCCCCAATTAAAATGTATATTGCGGTTTATATTTGTTTCACGTCAAAGGCAGTTCACTTAGAACTAGTATCTGATTTATCCACTGATGCCTTTATTCTATCTTTTAAAAGGTTCGCGGCCAGGAGAGGACTCCCCAGCAAGGTGTACTGCGACAACGCCACCAACTTCGTCGGCGCAGACAGGGTGCTGAAAGCGCAATACGAGGCGTTCGTGAAGGACAGAGGAGAGGTGGAGTCGTACGGAGCATCGTCCAGGGTAGACTTCAGCTTTATACCGCCCAGGGCTCCTCGCTTCGGAGGTCTGTGGGAAGCCGCCGTGAAGCAAGCGAAGTTACTGCTTCTGCGAACCGTGGGCAACGCGTCGCTGACGCAAGAGGAGATGGAGACAATGCTCGCAGAGGTAGAGGCGGTGCTCAACAGTCGCCCAATCGCACCGCTGTCTCCAGACCCGAACGACGGGCAGGCGCTAACTCCAGCGCACCTGCTAATAGGAGAGGGTCTGCGTTCGCTGCCGCCAGAATCCGCAGAAGGAACCAACGGCAACAAGGGGAAGTTCTTGAGGCGATGGCGGATGCTCTGCGAACTCAAGCAGAAGTTCTGGCGGGCCTGGTCCAAAGAGTACGTCCTGGGGCTGCAGGACAAGGGCAAGTGGCACAAGGAAGAGCCCAACATACAAATCGGCCAAGTAGTGGTGGTCCACGAGGACAATCTCCCGCCCCGAGAGTGGTTGACCGGGATAGTCGTCGCCGCAACCGCGGGTCCAGACGGCAAGGTCAGAGTAGCGGAGGTAAAGACGAAAAACGGCATCTTTAAACGGCCAATTGCAAAACTAGCCCCACTACCATTTGATTGAAGACCTGCGATCGTTCAATGGGGCCGGAATGTTGGAGCGTAATAGTGGAGTTTTTGGCCAGATGGGTTTCTCCACAACATGGGTTTTTATACGCATTTATTTTTATCTTTTTTTTTTTTAAAACTTATTTTTTTATTATTTTTTTTAATAATAACTCAGTTATTAATTGTTTTTTTTATTATTAAATGTTTTTAATGAATTAATTATTTGGAATACATGTCATAAAATGAATTAAACATGACTTAATGAATATAACATATGGCAATCCTGAATTTATAATATTGCATATAATGTTAAAATAACGATTGTTCCTGGAAAAATAGAAAACTGGGAAAGAAAAAGAATTAATAAATATATTCACTTGTTATTATACATACAAAGCAACAAGACGCGTTCTTTTTTTTTATTTCAAATATTGGCCGACATTTTTAGATTTTGATAAATTAAAATTTATAAATTAACTAAATTTTAATTTCCCTTAAAAAATATTAAGGGTAAACAAAGTCCGCTAGTTGTAGCTTTCGACAAATCAAAAGTTTATGGAGTAATCCATATTACAGAAAAAGCATTCAAAAATGTACCAAAATGTTGTTACATAAATAAAATTTACAAATTCGCCGGTTTATATAATCTGAAAACTGATTCTGATAGCACGTAACTAGGGCTATTTAGGCCGCCAGAGTTCACTTTCCACAAATCAAACATGTATTATTTTGTTCTTACATGAATAAAATCTACAAATTTGCCGGTTTATAAAATCTGATAACTGATTTTAATAGCACGTAACTAGAGCTATTAGGGCTGTCGGGTGTCACTTTCGACAAATTAAAAATTTAGGGAGTATTCGATATTAAAAAAACATTTTAAAATTTACCTAAATTTTCTTACATGAAAAAATCTACAAATTTGCCGGCTTATAACATCTGATAGCTGATTTTGATAGCACGTTACTAGGGTATTAAGGCCGCCAGTTGTGGCTTTCGACAAATCAAATATTTAGGGAATATTCGATATTAAAGAAAAAAATTCAACGATTTACCATAATGTTCTTACATGAATAAAATCTACAAATTTGCCGGTTTATAAAATCCATTAACTGATTTTGATAGCAGGTAGCTTCCAGTTGTCACTTTCGACAAATCAAAATTTAGGGGGTATTCCATTTAAAAAAAAAATAATTAAAATTTTACCAAAATGTTCTTACATGAATAAAATATACAAATTTGCCGGTTTAAAAAATACAATAACTGATTTTGATAGCACGTAGCTAGGGCTATTAAGGCCGCCAGTTGTCACTTTCGAAAAATCGAAAGATTAGGGGGTATTCATGAATAAAAATTACATGAATAAAATCTACAAATTTGCCGGTATACAAAATCTGACAACTGATTTTGATAGCACGTAACTAGGGCTATTAATGCCGTCAGTTTGGCGTTTTCGACAAATCAAAAGTTTAGAGAGTATTCCATATTAAAAAAAAAATTCAAAAATTTACCAAAATGTTGTTACATGAATAAAATCTACAAATTTGCTTTGATTAAAATCTGATAACTGATTTTGATAGCACGTAATTAGAGATTTTATGACCGTCAGGTGTCACTTTCGACAAATCAAAAATTTAGGGAGTATTCGATATTAAAAAAAAAATTCAACAATTTAACAAAATGTTCTTACATGAATAAAATCTACAAATTTGCCGGTTTATAAAATCCATTAACTAATTTTGATAGCAGGTAGCTTCCAGCTGTCACTTAGGGGGTATTCCATATTAAAAAAAAAATTAAAAATTTACCTAATGTTCTTACATGAATAAAATCTACAAGTTTGCCGGCTTATAAAATACAATAACTGATTTTGATAGCACGTAGCTAGGGCTATTAAGGCCGCCAGTTGTCACTTTCGAAAAATCGAAAGATTAGGGGGTATTCATGAATAAAAATTACATGAATAAAATCTACAAATTTACCGGTATACAAAATCTGATAACTGATTTTGATAGCATGCAACTAGGGCTATTAAGGCCGCCAGTTGTCACTTTCGACAAATTAAAAATTTAGGGAGTATTCGATATTAAAAAAACAATTTTAAAATTTACCTAAATTTTCTTACATGAAAAAATCTACAAATTTGCCGGCTTATAACATCTGATAGCTGATTTTGATAGCACGTAACTAGGGTATTAAGGCCGCCAGCTTTGTGGCTTTCGACATATCAAATATTTAGGGAATATTCGATATTGAAGAAAAAAATTCAACGATTTACCAAAATGTTGTTACATGAATCAAATCTACAAATTTGCCGGTTTACAAAATCTGATAACTGATTTTGAAAGCACGTAACTAGAGCTATTAAGGCTGTCAGTTGTCGTTTTCGACAAATCAAAAGTTTAGGGAGTATTCCATATTAAAAAAAAATTCAAAAATTTACCAAAATGTTGTTACATGAATAAAATCTACAAATTGGCTTTGATTAAAATTTGATAGCTGATTTTGATTGCACGTAATTAGAGATTTTAAGACCGTCAGGTGTCACTTTCGACAAAACAAAAAGTTAGGGAGTATTCGATATTAAAAAAAAAATTCAACTACAAATTTGCCGGTTTATAAAATCTGATAACTGATTTTAATAGCATGTAACTAGAGCTATAAAAGGCTAGTTTACACGGTAATACAATGTATTACGACATGTGGAAAAATTATGTAGAATGAGAAAAATCTCATCATGTAAAAGCAAAATGCATTGAGTAAGAGAGAATACGGACACAAACTTTGACAAGCGGTCGGTAAATGTTCGTTTTCTAAACCATTTTAGAAACTTTTGTATTCTCATCACACCAGAGGTGTATTTTAACTGTATATATTGAAGGTGGTAACATTTTTATACTATTACAAATACAACCAATATCAACTCAGGCAATTTTCATGTTGTTGTTGTAAATATTGTAAAACTGTAACCATCTGCTTAGTTGTTATTAACTCAGCTGTTAAGTATCTTTGGGTTTATCTTACTTATACCATCCGTGTAAACATGAAAAATACTTGCAACAGATTTTTTATTTTAAATACGGAGAGAATTCCATAATATTTTGATTCTACAAAGTCGTAATAAATTGTATTACCGTGTAAACTAGCCTTAAGGCTGTCAGTTGTCGTTTTCCACAAATCAAAAGTTTAGTAATTATTCCATATTAAAGAAAAAAATTCAAAAATTTACCATAATGTTGTTACATGAATCAAATCTACAAATTTGCCGGGTTATAAAATCTGATAACTGATTTTGATAGCACGTAACTAGAGCTATTAAAACTGTCAGGTGTCACTTTCGACAAATTAAAAATTTAGGGAGTATTCGATATTAAAAAAAAATTAAAAATTTACCAAAATGTTCTTTCATGAATAAAATCTACAAATTTGCCGGCTTATAACATCTGATAGCTGATTTTGATGGCACGTTACTAGGGCTATTAAGGCCGCCAGTTGGGGCTTTCGACAAATCAAATATTTAGGGAATATTCGATATTAAAGAAAAAAAATTCAACGATGTACCAAAATGTTCCGACATGAATAAACTCTACAAATTTGCCGGTTTATAAAATCCATTAACTGATTTTGATAGCAGGTAGCTTCCAGTTGTCACTTTCAAAAAATCAAAAGTTTAGGGGGTATTTCATATTAAAAAAAAAAATTAAAAATTTACCAAAATGTTCTTTCATGAATAAAATCTACAAATTTGCCGGTTTATAAAATACAATAACTGATTTTGATAGCACGTAGCTAGGGCTATTAAGGCCGCCAGTTGTGGCTTTCGACAAATCAAATATTTAGGGAATATTCGATATTAATGAAAAAAATTCAACGATTTACCAAAATGTTCTTACATGAATAAACTCTACAAATTTGCCGGTTTATAAAATCCATTAACTGATTTTGATAGCAGGTAGCTTCCAGTTGTCACTTTCGACAGATCAAAAGTTTAGGGGGTATTCCTTATTAAAAAAAAAAATTAAAAATTTACCAAAATGTTCTTACATGAATAAAATATACAAATTTGCCGGTTTAAAAAATACAATAACTGATTTTGATAGCACGTAGCTAGGGCTATTAAGGCCGCCAGTTGTCACTTTCGAAAAATCGAAAGATTAGGGGGTATTCATGAATAAAAATTACATGAATAAAATCTACAAATTTGCCGGTATACAAAATCTGACAACTGATTTTGATAGCACGTAACTAGGGCTATTAATGCCGTCAGTTTGGCGTTTTCGACAAATCAAAAGTTTAGAGAGTATTCCATATTAAAAAAAAAATTCAAAAATTTACCAAAATGTTGTTACATGAATAAAATCTACAAATTTGCTTTGATTAAAATCTGATAACTGATTGTGATAGCACGTAATTAGAGATTTTATGACCGTCAGGTGTCACTTTCGACAAATCAAAAATTTAGGGAGTATTCGATATTAAAAAAAAAATTCAACAATTTAACAAAATGTTTTTACATGAATTAAATCTACAAATTTGCCGGTTTATAAAATCTGATAACTGATTTTGATAGCACGTAACTAGAGCTATTAAGGCTGTCAGGTGTCACTTTCGACAAATTAAAAATTTAGGGAGTATTCGATATTAAAAAAACAATTTTAAAATTTACCTAAATTTTCTTACATGAAAAAATCTACAAATTTGCCGGCTTATAACATGTGATAGCTTATTTTGATAGCACGTAACTAGGGTATTAAGGCCGCCAGTTGTGGCTTTCGACAAATCAAATATTTAGGGAATATTCGATATTAAAGAAAAAAATTCAACGATTTACCAAAATGTTCTTACATGAATAAACTCTACAAATTTGCCGGTTTATAAAATCCATTAACTGATTTTGATAGCAGGTAGCTTCCAGTTGTCACTTTCGACAAATCAAAAGCTTAGGGGGTATTCCTTCTTAAAAAAAAAAATTAAAAATTTTCCAAAATGTTCTAACATGAATAAAATCTACAAATTTGCCGGTCTATAAAATACAATAACTGATTTTGATAGCACGTAGCTAGGGCTATTAAGGCCGCCAGTTGTCACTTTCGAAAAATCCAAAGATTAGGGGGTATTCATGAATAAAAATTACATGAATAAAATCTACAAATTTACCGGTATACAAAATCTGATAACTGATTTTGATAGCACGTAACTAGGGCTATTAAGGCCGTCAGTTTGGCGTTTTCGACAAATCAAAAGTTTAGAGAGTATTCCATATTAAAAAAAAATTCAAAAATTTACCAAAATGTTGTTACATGAATAAAATCTACAAATTGGCTTTGATTAAAATCTGATAACTGATTTTGATTGCACGTAATTAGAGATTTTAAGACCGTCAGGTGTCACTTTCGACAAATCAAAAATTTAGGGAGTATTCGATATTAAAAAAAAAAATTCAACTATTTACCAAAATGTTCTTACATGAATTAAATCTACAAATTTGCCGGTTTACAAAATCTGATAACTGATTTTGATAGCACGTAACTAGAGCTATTAAGGCTGTCAGTTGTCGTTTTCCACAAATCAAAAGTTTAGGAAGTATTCCATATTAAAGAAAAAAATTAAAAAATTTACCATAATGTTGTTACATGAATTAAATCTACAAATTTGCCGGTTTATAAAATCTGATAACTGATTTTGATAGCACGTAACTAGAGCTATTAAGGCTGTCAGGTGTCACTTTCGACAAATTAAAAATTTAGGGAGTATTCGATATTAAAAAAAAATTTTAAAATTTACCTAAATTTTCTTACATGAAAAAATCAACAAATTTGCCGGCTTATAACATCTGATAGCTGATTTTGATAGCACGTTACTAGGGCTATTAAGGCCGCCAGTTGGGGCTTTCGACAAATCAAATATTTAGGGAATATTCGATATTAAAGAAAAAAAATTCAACGATGTACCAAAATGTTCCGACATGAATAAACTCTACAAATTTGCCGGTTTATAAAATCCATTAACTGATTTTGATAGCACGTAACTAAAGCTATTAATGCCGTCAGTTTGGCGTTTTCGACAAATCAAAAGTTTGTTGTTAAATGAATAAAATCTACAAATTTGCTTTGATTAAAATCTGATAACTGATTTTGATAGCACGTAATTAGAGATTTTATGACCGTCAGGTGTCACTTTCGACAAATCAAAAATTTAGGGAGTATTCGATATTAAAAAAAAAATTCAACAATTTAACAAAATGTTCTTACATGAATTAAATCTACAAATTTGCCGGTTTATAAAATCTGATAACTGATTTTGACAGCATGTAACTAGGGCTATTAAGGCCGCCAGTTGTCACTTTCGGAAAATGACAAGTTTAGGGGGTATTCCATATTAAAGAAAAAAATTCAAAAATTTACCATAATGTTGTTACATGAATCAAATCTACAAATTTGCCGGTTTATAAAATCTGAACACTGATTTTGATAGCACGTAACTAGAGCTATTAAGGCTGTCAGGTGTCACTTTCGACAAATTAAAAATTTAGGGAGTATAAGATATTAAAAAAACAATTTTAAAATTTACCTAAATTTTCTTACATGAAAAAATCTACAAATTTGCCGGCTTATAACATGTGATAGCTAATTTTGATAGCACGTAACTAGGGTATTAAGGCCGCCAGTTGTGGCTTTCGACAAATCAAATATTTAGGGAATATTCGATATTAAAGAAAAAAATTCAACGATTTACCAAAATGTTCTTACATGAATAAACTCTACAAATTTGCCGGTTTATAAAATCCATTAACTGATTTTGATAGCAGGTAGCTTCCAGTTGTCACTTTCGACAAATCAAAAGCTTAGGGGGTATTCCTTCTTAAAAAAAAAAATTAAAAATTTACCAAAATGTTCTAACATGAATAAAATCTACAAATTTGCCGGTCTATAAAATACAATAACTGATTTTGATAGCACGTAGCTAGGGCTATTAAGGCCGCCAGTTGTCACTTTCGAAAAATCCAAAGATTAGGGGGTATTCATGAATAAAAATTACATGAATAAAATCTACAAATTTACCGGTATACAAAATCTGATAACTGATTTTGATAGCACGTAACTAGGGCTATTAAGGCCGTCAGTTTGGCGTTTTCGACAAATCAAAAGTTTAGAGAGTATTCCATATTAAAAAAAAATTCAAAAATTTACCAAAATGTTGTTACATGAATAAAATCTACAAATTGGCTTTGATTAAAATCTGATAACTGATTTTGATTGCACGTAATTAGAGATTTTAAGACCGTCAGGTGTCACTTTCGACAAATCAAAAATTTAGGGAGTATTCGATATTAAAAAAAAAAATTCAACTATTTACCAAAATGTTCTTACATGAATTAAATCTACAAATTTGCCGGTTTACAAAATCTGATAACTGATTTTGATAGCACGTAACTAGAGCTATTAAGGCTGTCAGTTGTCGTTTTCCACAAATCAAAAGTTTAGGAAGTATTCCATATTAAAGAAACAAATTAAAAAATTTACCATAATGTTGTTACATGAATTAAATCTACAAATTCGCCGGTTTATAAAATCTGATAACTGATTTTGATAGCACGTAACTAGAGCTATTAAGGCTGTCAGGTGTCACTTTCGACAAATTAAAAATTTAGGGAGTATTCGATATTAAAAAAAAATTTTAAAATTTACCTAAATTTTCTTACATGAAAAAATCAACAAATTTGCCGGCTTATAACATCTGATAGCTGATTTTGATAGCACGTTACTAGGGCTATTAAGGCCGCCAGTTGGGGCTTTCGACAAATCAAATATTTAGGGAATATTCGATATTAAAGAAAAAAAATACAACGATGTACCAAAATGTTCCGACATGAATAAACTCTACAAATTTGCCGGTTTATAAAATCCATTAACTGATTTTGATAGCACGTAACTAAAGCTATTAATGCTGTCAGTTTGGCGTTTTCGACAAATCAAAAGTTTGTTGTTACATGAATAAAATCTACAAATTTGCTTTGATTAAAATCTGATAACTGATATTGATAGCACGTAATTAGAGATTTTATGACCGTCAGGTGTCACTTTCGACAAATCAAAAATTTAGGGAGTATTCGATATTAAAAAAAAAATTCAACAATTTAACAAAATGTTCTTACATGAATTAAATCTACAAATTTGCCGGTTTATAAAATCTGATAACTGATTTTGACAGCATGTAACAAGGGCTATTAAGGCCGCCAGTTGTCACTTTCGAAAAATGACAAGTTTAGGGGGTATTCCATATTAAAGAAAAAAATTCAAAAATTTACCATAATGTTGTTACATGAATCAAATCTACAAATTTGCCGGTTTATAAAATCTGAACACTGATTTTGATAGCACGTAACTAGAGCTATTAAGGCTGTCAGGTGTCACTTTCGACAAATTAAAAATTTAGGGAGTATTCGATATTAAAAAAACAATTTTAAAATTTACCTAAATTTTCTTACATGAAAAAATCTACAAATTTGCCGGCTTATAACATGTGATAGCTAATTTTGATAGCACGTAACTAGGGTATTAAGGCCGCCAGTTGTGGCTTTCGACAAATCAAATATTTAGGGAATATTCGATATTAAAGAAAAAAATTCAACGATTTACCAAAATGTTCTTACATGAATAAACTCTACAAATTTGCCGGTTTATAAAATCCATTAACTGATTTTTATAGCAGGTAGCTTCCAGTTGTCACTTTCGACAAATCAAAAGCTTAGGGGGTATTCATGAATAAAAATTACATGAATAAAATCTACAAATTTACCGGTATACAAAATCTGATAACTGATTTTGATAGCACGTAACTAGGGCTATTAAGGCCGTCAGTTTGGCGTTTTCGACAAATCAAAAGTTTAGAGAGTATTCCATATTAAAAAAAATTCAAAAATTTACCAAAATGTTGTTACATGAATAAAATCTACAAATTGGCTTTGATTAAAATCTGATAACTGATTTTGATTGCACGTAATTAGAGATTTTAAGACCGTCAGGTGTCACTTTCGACAAATCAAAAATTTAGGGAGTATTCGATTTTAAAAAAAAAATTCAACTATTTACCAAAATGTTCTTACATTAATTAAATCTACAAATTTGCCGGTTTATAAAATCTGATAACTGATTTTAATAGCATGTAACTAGAGCTATTAAGGCCGCCAGTTGTCACTTTCGAAAAATCACAAGTTTAGGGGGTATTCCATATTAAAGAAAGAAATTCAAAAATTTACCAAAATGTTCTTACATGAATAAAATCTACAAATTTTCCGGTTTACAAAATCTGATAACTGATTTTGATAGCACGTAACTAGAGCTATTAATGCTGTCAGTTGTCGTTTTCCACAAATCAAAAGTTTAGGAAGTATTCCATATTAAAGAAAAAAATTAAAAAATTTACCATAATGTTGTTACATGAATTAAATCTACAAATTTGCCGGTTTATAAAATCTGATAACTGATTTTGATAGCACGTAACTAGAGCTATTAAGGCTGTCAGGTGTCACTTTCGACAAATTAAAAATTTAGGGAGTATTCGATATTAAAAAAAAATTTTAAAATTTACCTAAATTTTCTTACATGAAAAAATCAACAAATTTGCCGGCTTATAACATCTAATAGCTGATTTTGATAGCACGTTACTAGGGCTATTAAGGCCGCCAGTTGGGGCTTTCGACAAATCAAATATTTAGGGAATATTCGATATTAAAGAAAAAAAATTCAACGATGTACCAAAATGTTCCGACATGAATAAACTCTACAAATTTGCCGGTGTATAAAATCCATTAACTGATTTTGATAGCACGTAACTAGGGCTATTAATGCCGTCAGTTTGGCGTTTTCGACAAATCAAAAGTTTGTTGTTACATGAATAAAATCTAAAAATTTGCTTTGATTAAAATCTGATAACTGATTTTGATAGCACGTAATTAGAGATTTTATGACCGTCAGGTGTCACTTTCGACAAATCAAAAATTTAGGGAGTATTCGATATTAAAAAAAAATTCAACAATTTACCAAAATGTTCTTACATGAATTAAATCTACAAATTTGCCGGTTTAAAAAATCTGATAACTGATTTTGATAGCATGTAACTAGGGCTATTAAGGCCGCCAGTTGTCACTTTCGAAAAATGACAAGTTTAGGGGGTATTCCATATTAAAGAAAAAAATTCAAAAATTTACCAAAATGTTCTTACATGAATAAAATCTACAAATTTGCAGGTTTACAAAATCTGATAACTGAATTTGATAGCACGTAACTAGAGCTAGTAAGGCTGTCAGTTGTCGTTTTCCACAAATCAAAAGTTTAGGAAGTATTCCATATTAAAGAAAAAAATTCAAAAATTTACCATAATGTTGTTACATGAATCAAATCTACAAATTTGCCTGTTTATAAAATCTGATAACTGATTTTGATAGCACGTAACTAGAGCTATTAAGGCTGTCAGGTGTCACTTTCGACAAATTAAAAATTTAGGGAGTATTCGATATTAAAAAAAAAATTAAAAATTTACCAAAATGTTCTTTCATGAATAAAATCTACAAATTTTCCGGCTTATAACATCTTATAGCTGATTTTGATGGCACGTTACTAGGGCTATTAAGGCCGCCAGTTGGCGCTTTCGACAAATCAAATATTTAGGGAATATTCGATATTAAAGAAAAAAAATTCAACGATGTACCAAAATGTTCCGACATGAATAAACTCTACAAATTTGCCGGTTTATAAAATCCATTAACTGATTTTGATAGCAGGTAGCTTCCAGTTGTCACTTTCGACAAATCAAAAGTTTAGGGGGTATTCCATATTAAAAAAAAAT
Source organism: Pollenia amentaria (assembly GCA_943735925.1). Taxonomy (NCBI): domain Eukaryota; kingdom Metazoa; phylum Arthropoda; class Insecta; order Diptera; family Polleniidae; genus Pollenia; species Pollenia amentaria. The sequence goes on along the minus strand of OX031006.1, from coordinate 122,710,028 downwards.
TGAAAATTTACCAAAATGTTCTTTCATGAATAAAATCTACAAAGTTGCCGGCTTATAACATCTGATAGCTAATTTTGATAGCACGTAGCTAGGGCTATTAAGGCCGCCAGTTGTGGCTTTCGACAAATCAAATATTTAGGGATCATTCGATATTAAAGAAAAAAATTCAACGATTTACCAAAATGTTCTTACATGAATAAACTCTACAAATTTGCCGTTTTATAAAATCCATTAACTGATTTTGATAGCACGTAGCTAGGGCTATTAAGGCCGCCAGTTGTCACTTTCGAAAAATCGAAAGATTAGGGGGTATTCATGAATAAAAATTACATGAATAAAATCTACAAATTTACCGGTATACAAAATCTGATAACTGATTTTGATAGCACGTAATTAGAGATTTTAAGACCGTCAGGTGTCACTTTCGACAAATCAAAAATTTAGGGAGTATTCGATATTAAAAAAAAAAATTCAACTATTTACCAAAATGTTCTTACATGAATTAAATCTACAAATTTGCCGGTTTATAAAATCTGATAACTGATTTTAATAGCATGTAACTAGAGCTATTAAGGCCGCCAGTTGTCACTTTCGAAAAATCACAAGTTTAGGGGGTATTCCATATTAAAGAAAAAAATTCAAAAATTTACCAAAATGTTCTTACATGAATAAAATCTACAAATTTGCCGGTTTACAAAATCTGATAACTGATTTTGATAGCACGTAACTAGAGCTATTAAGGCTGTCAGTTGTCGTTTTCCACAAATCAAAAGTTTAGGAAGTATTCCATATTAAAGAAAAAAATTAAAAAATTTACCATAATGTTGTTACATGAATTAAATCTACAAATTTGCCGGTTTATAAAATCTGATAACTGATTTTGATAGCACGTAACTAGAGCTATTAAGGCTGTCAGGTGTCACTTTCGACAAATTAAAAATTTAGGGAGTATTCGATATTAAAAAAAAATTTTAAAATTTACCTAAATTTTCTTACATGAAAAAATCAACAAATTTGCCGGCTTATAACATCTAATAGCTGATTTTGATAGCACGTTACTAGGGCTATTAAGGCCGCCAGTTGGGGCTTTCGACAAATCAAATATTTAGGGAATATTCGATATTAAAGAAAAAAAATTCAACGATGTACCAAAATGTTCCGACATGAATAAACTCTACAAATTTGCCGGTTTATAAAATCCATTAACTGATTTTGATAGCACGTAACTAGGGCTATTAATGCCGTCAGTTTGGCGTTTTCGACAAATCAAAAGTTTGTTGTTACATGAATAAAATCTAAAAATTTGCTTTGATTAAAATCTGATAACTGATTTTGATAGCACGTAATTAGAGATTTTATGACCGTCAGGTGTCACTTTCGACAAATCAAAAATTTAGGGAGTATTCGATATTAAAAAAAAATTCAACAATTTACCAAAATGTTCTTACATGAATTAAATCTACAAATTCGCCGGTTTAAAAAATCTGATAACTGATTTTGATAGCATGTAACTAGGGCTATTAAGGCCGCCAGTTGTCACTTTCGAAAAATGACAAGTTTAGGGGGTATTCCATATTAAAGAAAAAAATTCAAAAATTTACCAAAATGTTCTTACATGAATAAAATCTACAAATTTGCAGGTTTACAAAATCTGATAACTGAATTTGATAGCACGTAACTAGAGCTAGTAAGGCTGTCAGTTGTCGTTTTCCACAAATCAAAAGTTTAGGAAGTATTCCATATTAAAGAAAAAAATTCAAAAATTTACCATAATGTTGTTACATGAATCAAATCTACAAATTTGCCTGTTTATAAAATCTGATAACTGATTTTGATAGCACGTAACTAGAGCTATTAAGGCTGTCAGGTGTCACTTTCGACAAATTAAAAATTTAGGGAATATTCGATATTAAAAAAAAAAATTAAAAATTTACCAAAATGTTCTTTCATGAATAAAATCTACAAATTTTCCGGCTTATAACATCTTATAGCTGATTTTGATGGCACGTTACTAGGGCTATTAAGGCCGCCAGTTGGCGCTTTCGACAAATCAAATATTTAGGGAATATTCGATATTAAAGAAAAAAAATTCAACGATGTACCAAAATGTTCCGACATGAATAAACTCTACAAATTTGCCGGTTTATAAAATCCATTAACTGATTTTGATAGCAGGTAGCTTCCAGTTGTCACTTTCGACAAATCAAAAGTTTAGGGGGTATTCCATATTAAAAAAAAATTGAAAATTTACCAAAATGTTCTTTCATGAATAAAATCTACAAATTTGCCGGCTTATAACATCTGATAGCTAATTTTGATAGCACGTAGCTAGGGCTATTAAGGCCGCCAGTTGTGGCTTTCGACAAATCCAATATTTAGGGGTTATTCGATATTAAAGAAAAAAATTCAACGATTTACCAAAATGTTCTTACATGAATAAACTCTACAAATTTGCCGGTTTATAAAATCCATTAACTGATTTTGATAGCAGGTAGCTTCCAGTTGTCACTTTCGACAAATCAAAAGTTTAGGGGGTATTCCTTATTAAAAAAAAATTAAAAATTTACCAAAATGTTCTTACATGAATAAAATCTACAAATTTGCCGGTTTATAAAATACAATAACTGATTTTGATAGCACGTAGCTAGGGCTATTAAGGCCGCCAGTTGTCACTTTCGAAAAATCGAAAGATTAGGGGGCATTCATGAATAAAAATTACATGAATAAAATCTACAAATTTACCGGTTTACAAAATCTGATAACTGATTTTGATAGCACGTAACTAGGGCTATTAAGGCCGTCAGTTTGGCGTTTTCGACAAATCAAAAGTTTAGAGAGTATTCCATATTAAAAAAAATTCAAAAATTTACCAAAATGTTGTTACATGAATAAAATCTACAAATTGGCTTTGATTAAAATCTGATAACTGATTTTGATTGCACGTAATTAGAGATTTTAAGACCGTCAGGTGTCACTTTCGACAAATCAAAAATTTAGGGAGAATTCGATATTAAAAAAAAAAATTCAACTATTTACCAAAATGTTCTTACATGAATTAAATCTACAAATTTGCCGGTTTATAAAATCTGATAACTGATTTAAATAGCATGTAACTAGGGCTATTAAGGCCGCCAGTTGTCGTTTTCCACAAATCAAAAGTTTAGGAAGTATTCCATATTAAAGAAAAAAATTAAAAAATTTACCATAATGTTGTTACATGAATTAAATCTACAAATTTGCCGGTTTATAAAATCTGATAACTGATTTTGATAGCACGTAACTAGAGCTTTAAGGCTGTCAGGTGTCACTTTCGACAAAATAAAAATTTAGGGAGTATTCGATATTAAAAAAAAATTTTAAAATTTACCTAAATTTTCTTACATGAAAAAATCTACAAATTTGCCGGCTTATAACATCTGATAGCTGATTTTGATAGCACGTTACTAGGGCTATTAAGGCCGCCAGTTGGGGCTTTCGACAAATCAAATATTTAGGGAATATTCGATATTAAACAACAGAAACAAAATAATAATAAACAAAACAAACAAGTGCTTGATCTTTCTTCTTTTTTAAAAAAACAATAATAACAATAGTAACTCTTTTATTACAAATACACATTGTCATAAACCAATTAATTTTATTTTCTCAAACAGTGCTACCAGATACTGTAAATTTTTTAGCCCGATTTTAAGCATAATTAATCCCGTTTTTTAACTTGCAAATCTTATACTATGGCTTGTTTAACTAAAGGTTGTACAATTGAAAGTGATTATGAAAGAATGATATGTTGCTGGTTATGTCATGAACTTTGTCACTTTAAATGTAGTGGTCTTACCGCAACAGTTGCTGAGTCTATTTCTAAGTATAAGGGCCTACATTGGTGTTGCCCCAACTGTAGACAAATAGGTGTAAGCTTTTATCGCTTTTTCAACGGAACAAAGGATAATTTTCTTGAAATTCAAAATGAAGCTTCCCAGCTTTCAGAACGTATAGCTGTCTATGGTAAACTATTTGATGATTTTAAGTCGCTTGATACGCTTAAATCTCCGCCACAGTCGTCGCCAAAACGACGTAAATCGAACAGAAAGAATAAAGATAAACCTGATGATTCTGCCTTATCTACTAATTCTGTAATCCCGTTTACGAAAACTCCTTCTCTTAACAATCCATCAACTTCTATTACTCCATTTAATAGTCCTTCAACTTCGATTACTCCTGGTATTTCACTAACTTCATCTGTAAAAATTCCATCAAACATAAATCCAACAATAACAGCTTCAAATATTATCGATAAACCAATAAATAATCCCGAAGTTCCTCTTAATTATGCCCAGGTCTTAACTTCTACTGCTCTTCCCCCAAATATTATTGAAAGTACCTCTATTCCTGATGATAACGTAATTGTTCACAGAGAATTACGTGCAATACCTCGTCCGAAATCAATCTTCATATCCCGTCTTGCCTCCGAAACTACAATTGAAGATATAAATTACTATATAACTACTAAGTTGAATTCAAATGCTGAAATTTCAACTTATAAATTTTCATATGCACAACCCAGAAGTATTGCATCTTTTAAAATAACAGTTTCAGCTGAAATGTATGTGAAATTGATTGATCCATGTTTCTGGCCTGATAACACACTGGTTCGCGAATACAGGTACAAAGAAAATCAGAGAAATAATAATATTACACGCTTACCTTCAACATCCGGTCAAAAAAACTAACTATCGCTTCTGATAACCAACTGTATATTGCTTACCAAAACGTTCGTGGTCTCAATACTAAGCTTTCTAATCTTTTTATAGATAGCTTCACTTTTGATCAACATATTATTGTTTTAACTGAAACCTGGTTAAATAAAAAGACCTTAGATACTGAAATTTTTTGTAATGGATACAACGTATACCGACTCGATAGAGAAACTACTACAATTGGTGGTGGTGTCTTAATTGCTGTTTCTTGTCTTTTCTCATCCGAGGAAGTTAAAACTAACACTCCTCATAAAATAGAATTTATTGCCGTTCGTATTAAACTTAAACACAAACATATATACCTAACCTGTTCCTATATTCAACCGAATTCTGATGCTCTAACTTATAATCAACATTATGAGAACATTAAATCCGTCGTATCGTGTGCCCAGCCAGATGATTCAATATTCGTTTTTGGCGACTTTAACTTGCCCGCAGTTTCTTGGAGACTCTTACCAGATTCATTTTACTATACTCCCACAAATTGCAACGACTATATCGATGTATTTTTTAATAATCTATTTGACTTGTGCCTTTTCCAATTTAACGGTGTTTACAACGAATACGGGAAACTATTAGATTTGGTGTTTGTGAATGAGCCTGCTGACTGTTCATTAACTCGTGCTTTTCCAATTTCAAAACCTGAAGATCGTTATCATCCTACTATTGCAATTTCCTGTAACACTCCATTTGTTAAACGTAAAGCTATGGTCAATAACAATAAAGTCTACTGTTTTAAACGAACAAGTTACAACGAGTTAAATTTTCTTCTAAATAATACAAATTGGCTTGATAAGTTATCTATTTTAAATGGCACAGCATCTTCCTTCGATACTATGATTGATACATTCTATAAAACTATTTTTGAATATTTAAACGAATGTGTTCCGAAAATCACTGTGTTTAAGCATTCAGGTCCTCCCTGGGGCTCAAGACAGCTGTCTAGACTTAAAAACATAAAAAATAAATATTACAAAATATATAAAGAATCCGGATCATTTTGTGCTTATGGTAAATATTCTGTATCTCGTGCTGAATATAATTTACTAAACACGAATCTATATAAAAATTACTTAAACGAAATGAAAAATAAATTTAAACATAATCCTAAGTCATTTTATAAATTCGTAAATTCTAAACGTAAATCTACAGGCTATCCAACTATAATGAAGTATTTAAATAATGAGTCCAGTGATGATTTGACAATAACTAACATGTTTGCCGACTTTTTTGCAACTACATATTCTGATGCGCAATACAACAACTCCAATAATTACCCTTACGTGATTGATGAACACCAGTCAATATCGTTTTCTCCAATTATAACTTCCCAAATTGTAACCAGTCTAAAAAGAGTAAAATCATCTTTCTTTAGTGGACCGGATGGTCCTGCATTTTAACTAACTGTGCTTATGCTTTTGCCACACCTTTATCAATAATATTTAACCATTCAATTACATATGGCTACTTCCCTCAACTTTGGAAAGAATCTTACATAATTCCATTATTTAAGTCAGGAAAGAAATCAAATGTATCAAATTATAGAGGTAAAGCCAAACTAAGTGCTATTCCTAAACTCTTTGAAAAGTGCATAACTGATTCTCTCTCTCGTCAAGCATCTTCATTACTATCACCTTTCCAACATGGTTTTAGAAAAGGTTGCTCAGCAATTACCAACCTACTACAACTAACCACTATTATTCATAATGGATTCAATAATACCCAAATAACGGACGTTATATACACAGACTTCAGTAAAGCTTTTGATAAAGTCAACCATAGCCTTCTTCTTAAAAAACTTTCCATAATGGGTTTTACTAACAACAGTCTTCGCTGGCTTGAGTCATACCTTACTTATAGGAAACAAAGTGTTCGTTTTAATAATACAAAATCAAAGAGCATCATCGTCAATTCTGGAGTACCGCAAGGAAGCCACCTTGGCCCAATCTTATTTTCACTTTTTATAAATGATCTGCCGAATGCAATCATTGTATCATTGTTAATGTATGCCGACGATGTAAAAATCTTTTTAAGCTACAAAAAATCATCGGAAATGCTCAATCTTCAACATGATTTGGATAATTTTTATAACTGGTGCAATATCAACATCATGTTTCTCAATTTAACAAAATGTAAGCATATGCGCTTTTGTAGAAAATGGAATCCTCTGGGTGTCTATGCTTTGGGTGACTGCCAACTTGAATTAGTTAAAGAGATTTTGGATCTTGGTGTTTTACTTGATCCAAAATTAGATTTTATAAAACACATTACATCAACGATAAATAAAGCTCGTGGTGTACTTGCCTTTATAAAACGTTGGGCTAAGGAGTTCACTGATCCTATGATTACGAAGCTGTTATATACATCTTTGGTAAGACCTATCATCGAATATGGCTCTATTATCTGGGATCCTGATTATGATGTTTACATAAACCGAATAGAATCTGTCCAAAAACAATTTTTATTGTTCTGCTTAGGAAACTCAACTTGGAATCCTTCTGAAGTACTTCCTTCTTACTCTGTAAGACTTGCACGCGTTAAATTACCATCACTAGTAAGCCGAAGAAAAATGCTTAACATTGCGTTTTTAGTTAATTTGCTTAATGGTAACGTTAGTTCGGAATTCCTGCTTAATAATGTTAAACTCAACGTTCCTCAGCGAACAACTCGCAATTACATACCATTATATCTTCAGGCCTTTCACACAAACTATGCAAATTCTGATCCTTTTCGGAGAATATGTAAAGATTTTAATGAAATGTATGATTTAGTTGACTTTTCTTTAAGTGCCAGTGTCATTAAACGTAGTATTATCTTGTTTTTAAATACATAAGCTAATAATATTGTTCGTATTTTAATTTAGTCTGTACGGATTTAAATCCATAGACTTAAATAAATAAATAAAAAAAAAAAAAAAAAAAAGAAAAAAAAAAATTCAACGATGTACCAAAATGTTCCGACATGAATAAACTCTACAAATTTGCCGGGTTATAAAATCCATTAACTGATTTTGATAGCACGTAACTAGGGCTATTAATGCCGTCAGTTTGGCGTTTTCGACAAATCAAAAGTTTAGAGAGTATTCCATATTAAAAAAAAAATTCAACAATTTACCAAAATGTTCTTACATGAATTAAATCTACAAATTTGCCGGTTTAAAAAATCTGATAACTGATTTTGATAGCATGTAACTAGGGCTATTAAGGCCGCCAGTTGTCACTTTCGAAAAATCACAAGTTTAGGGGGTATTCCATATTAAAGAAAAAAATTCAAAAATTTACCAAAATGTTCTTACATGAATAAAATCTACAAATTTGCCGGTTAACAAAATCTGATAACTGAATTTGATAGCACGTAACTAGAGCTATTAAGGCTGTCATTTGTCGTTTTCCACAAATCAAAAGTTTAGAAAGTATTCCATATTAAAGAAAAAAATTCAAAAATTTACCATAATGTTGTTACATGAATCAAATCTACAAATTTGCCTGTTTATAAAATCTGATAACTGATTTTCATAGCACGTAACTAGAGCTATTAAGGCTGTCAGGTGTCACTTTCGACAAATTAAAAATTTAGGGAGTATTCGATATTAAAAAAAAAATTAAAAATTTACCAAAATGTTCTTTCATGAATAAAATCTACAAATTTGCCGGCTTATAACATCTGATAGCTGATTTTGATGGCACGTTACTAGGGCTATTAAGGCCGCCAGTTGGGGCTTTCGACAAATCAAATATTTAGGGAATATTCGATATTAAAGAAAAAAAAATTCAACGATGTACCAAAATGTTCCGACATGAATAAACTCTACAAATTTGCCGGTTTATAAAATCCATTAACTGATTTTGATAGCAGGTAGCTTCCAGTTGTCACTTTCGACAAATAAAAAGTTTAGGGGGTATTCCATATTAAAAAAAAATTGAAAATTTACCAAAATGTTCTTTCATGAATAAAATCTACAAATTTGCCGGTTTATAAAATACAATAACTGATTTTGATAGCACGTAGCTAGGGCTATTAAGGCCGCCAGTTGTGGCTTTCGACAAATCAAATATTAAGGGATTATTCGATATTAAAGAAAAAAATTCAACGATTTACCAAAATGTTCTTACATGAATAAACTCTACAAATTTGCCGGTTTATAAAATCCATTAACTGATTTTGATAGCAGGTAGCTTCCAGTTGTCACTTTCGACAAATCAAAAGTTAAAAATTTAAAAAATTAAAAATTTACCAAAATGTTCTTACATGAATAAAATCTACAAATTTGCCGGTTTATAAAATACAATAACTGATTTTGATAGCACGTAGCTAGGGCTATTAAGGCCGCCAGTTGTCACTTTCGAAAAATCGAAAGATTAGGGGGTATTCATGAATAAAAATTACATGAATAAAATCTACAAATTTACCGGTATACAAAATCTGATAACTGATTTTGATAGCACGTAATTAGAGATTTTATGACCGTCAGGTGTCACTTTCGACAAATCAAAAATTTAGGGAGTATTCGATATTAAAAAAAAAATTCAACAATTTACCAAAATGTTCTTACATGAATTAAATCTTCAAATTTGCCGGTTTATAAAATCTGATAACTGATATTGATAGCATGTAATTAGGGCTATTAAGGCCGCCAGTTGTCACTTTCGAAAAATGACAAGTTTAGGAGGTATTCCATATTAAAGAAAAAAATTCAAAAATTTACCATAATGTTGTTACATAAATCAAATCTACAAATTTGCCGGTTTATAAAATCTGATAACTGATTTTGATAGCACGTAACTAGAGCTATTAAGGCTGTCAGGTGTCACTTTCGACAAATTAAAAATTTAGGGAGTATTCGATATTAAAAAAACAATTTTAAAATTTACCTAAATTTTCTTACATGAAAAAATCTACAAATTTGCCGGCTTATAACATCTGATAGCTAATTTTGATAGCACGTTACTAGGGTATTAAGGCCGCCAGTTGTGGCTTTCGACAAATCAAATATTTAGGGAATATTCGATATTAAAGAAAAAAATTCAACAATTTACCAAAATGTTCTTACATGAATAAACTCTACAAATTTGCCGGTTTATAAAATCCATCAACTGATTTTGATAGCAGGTAGCTTCCAGTTGTCACTTTCGACAAATCAAAAGCATAGGGGGTATTCCTTATTAAAAAAAAAAAATGAAAATCGAAAGATTAGGGGGTATTCATGAATAAAAATTACATGAATAAAATCTACAAATTTACCGGTATACAAAATCTGATAACTGATTTTGATAGCACGTAACTAGGGCTATTAAGGCCGTCAGTTTGGCGTTTTCGACAAATGAAAAGTTTAGAGAGTATTCGATATTAAAAAAAAAATTCAACTATTTACCAAAATGTTCTTACATGAATTAAATCTACAAATTTGCCGGTTTATAAAATCTGATAACTGATTTAAATAGCATGTAACTAGGGCTATTAAGGCCGCCAGTTGTCGTTTTCCACAAATCAAAAGTTTAGGAGGTTTTCAATATTAAAGAAAAAAATTAAAAAATTTACCATAATGTTGTTACATGAATTAAATCTACAAATTTGCCGGTTTATAAAATCTGATAACTGATTTTGATAGCACGTAACTAGAGCTATTAAGGCTGTCAGGTGTCACTTTCGACAAATTAAAAATTTAGGGAGTATTCGATATTAAAAAAAAAATTTAAAATTTACCTAAATTTTCTTACATGAAAAAATCTACAAATTTGCCGGCTTATAACATCTGATAGCTGATTTTGATAGCACGTTACTAGGGCTATTAAGGCCGCCAGTTGGGGCTTTCTACAAATCAAATATTTAGGGAATATTCGATATTAAAGAAAAAAAATTCAACGATGTACCAAAATGTTCCGACATGAATAAACTCTACAAATTTGCCGGTTTATAAAATTCATTAACTGATTTTGATAGCACGTAACTAGGGCTATTAATGCCGTCAGCTTAGCGTTTTCGACAAATCAAAAGTTTAGAGAGTATTCCATATTAAAAAAAAAATTCAAAAATTTACCAAAATGTTGTTACATGAATAAAATCTACAAATTTGCTTTGATTAAAATCTGATAACTGATTTTGATAGCACGTAATTAGAGATTTTATGACCGTCAGGTGTCACTTTCGACAAATCAAAAATTTAGGGAGTATTCGATATTAAAGAAAAAAAATTCAACGATGTACCAAAATGTTCCGACATGAATAAACTCTACAAATTTGCCGGTTTATAAAATCCATTAACTGATTTTGATAGCAGGTAGCTTCCAGTTGTCACTTTCGACAAATCAAAAGTTTAGGGGGTATTCCATATTAAAAAAAAATTAAAAATTTACCAAAATGTTCTTTCATGAATAAAATCTACAAATTTGCCGGTTTATAAAATACAATAACTGATTTTGATAGCACGTAGCTAGGTTTATGAAGGCCGCCAGTTGTGGCTTTCGACAAATCAAATATTTAGGGAATATTCGATATTAAAGAAAAAAAATTCAACGATGTACCAAAATGTTCCGACATGAATAAACTCTACAAATTTGCCGGTTTATAAAATCCATTAACTGATTTTGATAGCACGTAACTAGGGCTATTAATGCCGTCAGTTTGGCGTTTTCGACAAATCAAAAGTTTAGAGAGTATTCCATATTAAAAAAAAAATTCAACAATTTACCAAAATGTTCTTACATGAATTAAATCTACAAATTTGCCGGTTTATAAAATCTAATAACTGATTTTGATAGCATGTAACTAGGGCTATTAAGGCCGCCAGTTGTCACTTTGGAAAAATACAAGTTTAGGGGGTATTCCATATTAAAGAAAAAAATTCAAAAATTTACCAAAATGTTCTTACATGAATAAAATCTACAAATTTGCCGGTTTACAAAATCTGATAACTGATTTTGATAGCACGTAACTAGAGCTATTAAGGCTGTCAGTTGTCGTTTTCCACAAATTAAAAGTTTAGGAAGTATTCCATATTAAAGAAAAAAATTCAAAAATTGACCATAATGTTGTTACATGAATCAAATCTACAAATTTGCCTGTTTATAAAATCTGATAACTGATTTTGATAGCACGTAACTAGAGCTATTAAGGCTGTCAGGTGTCACTTTCGACAAATTAAAAATTTAGGGAGTATTCGATATTAAAAAAAAAAATTAAAAATTTACCAAAATGTTCTTTCATGAATAAAATCTACAAATTTGCCGGCTTATAACATCTGATAGCTGATTTTGATGGCACGTTACTAGGGCTATTAAGGCCGCCAGTTGGGGCTTTCGACAAATCAAATATTTAGGCAATATTCGATATTAAAGAAAAAAAATTCAACGATGTACCAAAATGTTCCGACATGAATAAACCTTTCAAATTTGCCGGTTTATAAAATCCATTAACTGATTTTGATAGCACGTAACTAGGGCTATTAATGCCGTCAGTTTGGCGTTTTCGACAAATCAAAAGTTTAGAGAGTATTCCATATTAAAAAAAAAATTTAAAAATTTACCAAAATGTTGTTACATGAATAAAATCTACAAATTTGCTTTGATTAAAATCTGATAACTGATTTTGATAGCACGTAATTAGAGATTTTATGACCGTCAGGTGTCACTTTCGACAAATCAAAAATTTAGGGAGTATTCGATATTTAAGAAAAAAAATTCAACGATGTACCAAAATGTTCCGACATGAATAAACTCTACAAATGAATAAAATCTACAAATTTACCGGTATACAAAATCTGATAACTGATTTTGATAGCACGTAATTAGAGATTTTATGACCGGCAGGTGTCACTTTCGACAAATCAAAAATTTAGGGAGTATTCGATATTAAAAAAAAAAATTCAACAATTTACCAAAATGTTCTTACATGAATTAAATCTACAAATTTGCCGGTTTACAAAATCTGATAACTGATTTTGATAGCACGTAACTAGAGCTATTAAGGCTGTCAGTTGTCGTTTTCCACAAATCAAAAGTTTAGGAAGTATTCCATATTAAAGAAAAAAATTCAAAAATTTACCATAATGTTGTTACATGAATCAAATCTACAAATTTGCCTGTTTATAAAATCTGATAACTGATTTTGATAGCACGTAACTAGAGCTATTAAGGCTGTCAGGTGTCACTTTCGACAAATTAAAAATTTAGGGAGTATTCGATATTAAAAAAAAAAAAATTAAAAATTTACCAAAATGTTCTTTCATGAATAAAATCTACAAATTTGCCGGCTTATAACATCTGATAGCTGATTTTGAGGGCACGTTACTAAGGCTATTAAGGCCGCCAGTTGGGGCTTTCGACAAATCAAATATTTAGGGAATATTCGATATTAAAGAAAAAAAATTCAACGATGTACCAAAATGTTCCGACATGAATAAACTCTACAAATTTGCCGGTTTATAAAATCCATTAACTGAGTTTGATAGCAGGTAGCTTCCAGTTGTCACTTTCGACAAATCAAAAGTTTAGGGGGTATTCCATATTAAAAAAAAATTAAAAATTTACCAAAATGTTCTTTCATGAATAAAATCTACAAATTTGCCGGTTTATAAAATACAATAACTGATTTTGATAGCACGTAGCTAGGTTTATGAAGGCCGCCAGTTGTGGCTTTCGACAAATCAAATATTTAGGGAATATTCGATATTAAAGAAAAAAATTCAACGATTTACCAAAATGTTCTTACATGAATAAACTCTACAAATTTGCCGGTTTATAAAATCCATTAACTGATTTTGATAGCAGGTAGCTTCCAGTTGTCACTTTCGACAATTCAAAAGTTTAGGGGGTATTCCTTATTAAAAAAAAAATTAAAAATTTACCAAAATGTTCTTACATGAATAAAATCTACAAATTTGCCGGTTTATAAAATACAATAACTGATTTTGATCGCACGTAGCTAGGGCTATTAAGGCCGCCAGTTGTCACTTTCGAAAAATCCAAAGATTAGGGGGTATTCATGAAGAAAAATTACATGAATAAAATCTACAAATTTACCGGTATACAAAATCTGATAACTGATTTTGATAGCACGTAATTAGAGATTTTATGACCGTCAGGTGTCACTTTCGACAAATCAAAAATTTAGGGAGTATTCGATATTAAAAAAAAAATTCAACAATTTACCAAAATGTTCTTACATGAATTAAATCTACAAATTTGCCGGTTTATAAAATCTGATAACTGATATTGATAGCATGTAATTAGGGCTATTAAGGCCGCCAGTTGTCACTTTCGAAAAATGACAAGTTTAGGGGGTATTCCATATTAAAGAAAAAAATTCAAAAATTTACCATAATGTTGTTACATGAATCAAATCTACAAATTTGCCGGTTTATAAAATCTGATAACTGATTTTGATACCACATAACTAGAGCTATTAAGGCTGTCAGGTGTCACTTTCGACAAATTAAAAATTTAGGGAGTATTCGATATTAAAAAAACAATTTTAAAATTTACCTAAATTTTCTTACATGAAAAAATCTACAAATTTGCCGGCTTATAACATCTGATAGCTAATTTTGATAGCACGTAACTAGGGTATTAAGGCCGCCAGTTGTGGCTTTCGACAAATCAAATATTTAGGGAATATTCGATACTAAAGAAAAAAATTCAACGATTTACCAAAATGTTCTTACATGAATAAACTCTACAAATTTGCCGGTTTATAAAATCCATTAACTGATTTTGATAGCAGGTAGCTTCCAGTTGTCACTTTCGACAAATCAAAAGTTAAAAATTTAAAAAATTAAAAATTTACCAAAATGTTCTTACATAATTAAAATCTACAAATTTGCCGGTTTATAAAATACAATAACTGATTTTGATAGCACGTAGCTAGGGCTATTAAGGCCGCCAGTTGTCACTTTCGAAAAATCGAAAGATTAGGGGGTATTCATGAATAAAAATTACATGAATAAAATCTACAAATTTACCGGTATACAAGATCTGATAACTGATTTTCATAGCACGTAACTAGGGCTCTTAAGGCCGTCAGTTTGGCGTTTTCGACAAATCAAAAGTTTAGAGAGTATTCCATATTAAAAAAAAAAATTCAAAAATTTACCAAAATGTTGTTACATGAATAAAATCTACAAATTGGCTTTGATTCAAATCTGATAACTGATTTTGATTGCACGTAATTAGAGATTTTAAGACCGTCAGGTGTCACTTTCGACAAATCAAAAATTTAGGGAGTATTCGATATTAAAAAAAAAAAATTCAACTATTTACCAAAATGTTCTTACATGAATTAAATCTACAAATTTGCCGGTTTATAAAATCTGATAACTGATTTTAATAGCATGTAACTAGGGCTATTAAGGCCGCCAGTTGTCACTTTCGAAAAATCACAAGTTTAGGGGGTATTACATATTAAAGAAAAAAATTCGAAAATTTACCAAACTGTTCTTACATGAATAAAATCTACAAATTTGCCGTTTTACAAAATCTGATAACTGATTTTGATAGCACGTTACTAGGGTATTAAGGCCGCCAGTTGTGGCTTTCGACAAATCAAATATTTAGGGTATATTCGATATTAAAGAAAAAAATTCAACGATTTACCAAAATGTTCTTACATGAATAAACTCTACAAATTTGCCGGTTTATAAAATCCATCAACTGATTTTGATAGCAGGTAGCTTCCAGTTGTCACTTTCGACAAATCAAAAGCTTAGGGGGTATTCCTTATTAAAAAAAAAAATTAAAAATCGAAAGATTAGGGGGTATTCATGAATAAAAATTACATGAATAAAATCTACAAATTTGCCGGTTTATAAAATCTGATAACTTATTTTGATAGCACGTAACTAGAGCTATTAAGGCTGTCAGTTGTCGTTTTCCACAAATCAAAAGTTTAGGAAGTATTCCATATTAAAGAAAAAAATTAAAAAATTTACCATAATGTTGCTACATGAATTAAATCTACAAATTTGCCGGTTTATAAAATCTGATAACTGATTTTGATAGCACGTAACTAGAGCTATTAAGGCTGTCAGGTGTCACTTTCGACAAATTAAAAATTTAGGGAGTATTCGATATTAAAAAAAAATTTTAAAATTTACCTAAATTGTCTTACATGAAAAAATCTACAAATTTGCCGGCTTATAACATCTGATAGCTGATTTTGATAGCACGTTACTAGGGCTATTAAGGCCGCCAGTTGGGGCTTTCGACAAATCAAATATTTAGGGAATATTCGATATTAAAGAAAAAAAATTCAACGATGTACCAAAATGTTCCGACATGAATAAACTCTACAAATTTGCCGGTTTATAAAATCCATTAACTGATTTTGATAGCACGTAACTAGGGCTATTAATGCCGTCAGTTTGGCGTTTTCGACAAATCAGACGTTTAGAGAGTATTCCATATTAAAAAAAAAAAATTCAAAAATTTACCAAAATGTTGTTACATGAATAAAATCTACAAATTTGATTTGATGAAAATCTGATAGCTGATTTTGATTGCACGAAATTAGAGATTTTAAGACCGTCAGGTGTCACTTTCGACAAATCAAAAATGTAGGGAGTATTCGATATTAAAAAAAAAATTTCAACTATTTACCAAAATGTTCTTACATGAATTAAATTTACCAAAATGTTCTTACATGAATTAAATCTACAAATTTGCCGGTTTATAAAATCTGATAACTGATTTAAATAGCATGTAACTAGGGCTATTAAGGCCGCCAGTTGTCGTTTTCCACAAATCAAAAGTTTAGGAGGTTTTCAATATTAAAGAAAAAAATTAAAAAATTTACCATAATGTTGTTACATGAATTAAATCTACAAATTTGCCGGTTTATAAAATCTGATAACTGATTTTGATAGCACGTAACTAGAGCTATTAAGGCTGTCAGGTGTCACTTTCGACAAATTAAAAATTTAGGGAGTATTCGATATTAAAAAAAAAATTTAAAATTTACCCAAATTTTCTTACATGAAAAAATCTACAAATTTGCCGGCTTATAACATCTGATAGCTGATTTTGATAGCACGTTACTAGGGCTATTAAGGCCGCCAGTTGGGGCTTTCTACAAATCAAATATTTAGGGAATATTCGATATTAAAGAAAAAAAATTCAACGATGTACCAAAATGTTCCGACATGAATAAACTCTACAAATTTGCCGGTTTATAAAATTCATTAACTGATTTTGATAGCACGTAACTAGGGCTATTAATGCCGTCAGCTTAGCGTTTTCGACAAATCAAAAGTTTAGAGAGTATTCCATATTAAAAAAAAAATTCAAAAATTTACCAAAATGTTGTTACATGAATAAAATCTACAAATTTGCTTTGATTAAAATCTGATAACTGATTTTGATAGCACGTAATTAGAGATTTTATGACCGTCAGGTGTCACTTTCGACAAATCAAAAATTTAGGGAGTATTCGATATTAAAGAAAAAAAATTCAACGATGTACCAAAATGTTCCGACATGAATAAACTCTACAAATTTGCCGGTTTATAAAATCCATTAACTGATTTTGATAGCAGGTAGCTTCCAGTTGTCACTTTCGACAAATCAAAAGTTTAGGGGGTATTCCATATTAAAAAAAAATTAAAAATTTACCAAAATGTTCTTTCATGAATAAAATCTACAAATTTGCCGGTTTATAAAATACAATAACTGATTTTGATAGCACGTAGCTAGGTTTATGAAGGCCGCCAGTTGTGGCTTTCGACAAATCAAATATTTAGGGAATATTCGATATTAAAGAAAAAAAATTCAACGATGTACCAAAATGTTCCGACATGAATAAACTCTACAAATTTGCCGGTTTATAAAATCCATTAACTGATTTTGATAGCACGTAACTAGGGCTATTAATGCCGTCAGTTTGGCGTTTTCGACAAATCAAAAGTTTAGAGAGTATTCCATATTAAAAAAAAAATTCAACAATTTACCAAAATGTTCTTACATGAATTAAATCTACAAATTTGCCGGTTTATAAAATCTAATAACTGATTTTGATAGCATGTAACTAGGGCTATTAAGGCCGCCAGTTGTCACTTTGGAAAAATACAAGTTTAGGGGGTATTCCATATTAAAGAAAAAAATTCAAAAATTTACCAAAATGTTCTTACATGAATAAAATCTACAAATTTGCCGGTTTACAAAATCTGATAACTGATTTTGATAGCACGTAACTAGAGCTATTAAGGCTGTCAGTTGTCGTTTTCCACAAATCAAAAGTTTAGGAAGTATTCCATATTAAAGAAAAAAATTCAAAAATTGACCATAATGTTGTTACATGAATCAAATCTACAAATTTGCCTGTTTATAAAATCTGATAACTGATTTTGATAGCACGTAACTAGAGCTATTAAGGCTGTCAGGTGTCACTTTCGACAAATTAAAAATTTAGGGAGTATTCGATATTAAAAAAAAAAATTAAAAATTTACCAAAATGTTCTTTCATGAATAAAATCTACAAATTTGCCGGCTTATAACATCTGATAGCTGATTTTGATGGCACGTTACTAGGGCTATTAAGGCCGCCAGTTGGGGCTTTCGACAAATCAAATATTTAGGCAATATTCGATATTAAAGAAAAAAAATTCAACGATGTACCAAAATGTTCCGACATGAATAAACCTTTCAAATTTGCCGGTTTATAAAATCCATTAACTGATTTTGATAGCACGTAACTAGGGCTATTAATGCCGTCAGTTTGGCGTTTTCGACAAATCAAAAGTTTAGAGAGTATTCCATATTAAAAAAAAAATTTAAAAATTTACCAAAATGTTGTTACATGAATAAAATCTACAAATTTGCTTTGATTAAAATCTGATAACTGATTTTGATAGCACGTAATTAGAGATTTTATGACCGTCAGGTGTCACTTTCGACAAATCAAAAATTTAGGGAGTATTCGATATTTAAGAAAAAAAATTCAACGATGTACCAAAATGTTCCGACATGAATAAACTCTACAAATGAATAAAATCTACAAATTTACCGGTATACAAAATCTGATAACTGATTTTGATAGCACGTAATTAGAGATTTTATGACCGTCAGGTGTCACTTTCGACAAATCAAAAATTTAGGGAGTATTCGATATTAAAAAAAAAAATTCAACAATTTACCAAAATGTTCTTACATGAATTAAATCTACAAATTTGCCGGTTTACAAAATCTGATAACTGATTTTGATAGCACGTAACTAGAGCTATTAAGGCTGTCAGTTGTCGTTTTCCACAAATCAAAAGTTTAGGAAGTATTCCATATTAAAGAAAAAAATTCAAAAATTTACCATAATGTTGTTACATGAATCAAATCTACAAATTTGCCTGTTTATAAAATCTGATAACTGATTTTGATAGCACGTAACTAGAGCTATTAAGGCTGTCAGGTGTCACTTTCGACAAATTAAAAATTTAGGGAGTATTCGATATTAAAAAAAAAAAAATTAAAAATTTACCAAAATGTTCTT
The DNA here is from genome assembly GCA_943735925.1 of Pollenia amentaria. Lineage (NCBI taxonomy): Eukaryota > Metazoa > Arthropoda > Insecta > Diptera > Polleniidae > Pollenia > Pollenia amentaria. Next base: position 122,690,808 of record OX031006.1, on the reverse strand, counting down.
TCATGAATAAAATCTACAAATTTGCCGGCTTATAACATCTGATAGCTGATTTTGAGGGCACGTTACTAGGGCTATTAAGGCCGCCAGTTGGGGCTTTCGACAAATCAAATATTTAGGGAATATTCGATATTAAAGAAAAAAAATTCAACGATGTACCAAAATGTTCCGACATGAATAAACTCTACAAATTTGCCGGTTTATAAAATCCATTAACTGAGTTTGATAGCAGGTAGCTTCCAGTTGTCACTTTCGACAAATCAAAAGTTTAGGGGGTATTCCATATTAAAAAAAAATTAAAAATTTACCAAAATGTTCTTTCATGAATAAAATCTACAAATTTGCCGGTTTATAAAATACAATAACTGATTTTGATAGCACGTAGCTAGGTTTATGAAGGCCGCCAGTTGTGGCTTTCGACAAATCAAATATTTAGGGAATATTCGATATTAAAGAAAAAAATTCAACGATTTACCAAAATGTTCTTACATGAATAAACTCTACAAATTTGCCGGTTTATAAAATCCATTAACTGATTTTGATAGCAGGTAGCTTCCAGTTGTCACTTTCGACAATTCAAAAGTTTAGGGGGTATTCCTTATTAAAAAAAAAATTAAAAATTTACCAAAATGTTCTTACATGAATAAAATCTACAAATTTGCCGGTTTATAAAATACAATAACTGATTTTGATCGCACGTAGCTAGGGCTATTAAGGCCGCCAGTTGTCACTTTCGAAAAATCCAAAGATTAGGGGGTATTCATGAATAAAAATTACATGAATAAAATCTACAAATTTACCGGTATACAAAATCTGATAACTGATTTTGATAGCACGTAATTAGAGATTTTATGACCGTCAGGTGTCACTTTCGACAAATCAAAAATTTAGGGAGTATTCGATATTAAAAAAAAAATTCAACAATTTACCAAAATGTTCTTACATGAATTAAATCTACAAATTTGCCGGTTTATAAAATCTGATAACTGATATTGATAGCATGTAATTAGGGCTATTAAGGCCGCCAGTTGTCACTTTCGAAAAATGACAAGTTTAGGGGGTATTCCATATTAAAGAAAAAAATTCAAAAATTTACCATAATGTTGTTACATGAATCAAATCTACAAATTTGCCGGTTTATAAAATCTGATAACTGATTTTGATACCACATAACTAGAGCTATTAAGGCTGTCAGGTGTCACTTTCGACAAATTAAAAATTTAGGGAGTATTCGATATTAAAAAAACAATTTTAAAATTTACCTAAATTTTCTTACATGAAAAAATCTACAAATTTGCCGGCTTATAACATCTGATAGCTAATTTTGATAGCACGTAACTAGGGTATTAAGGCCGCCAGTTGTGGCTTTCGACAAATCAAATATTTAGGGAATATTCGATACTAAAGAAAAAAATTCAACGATTTACCAAAATGTTCTTACATGAATAAACTCTACAAATTTGCCGGTTTATAAAATCCATTAACTGATTTTGATAGCAGGTAGCTTCCAGTTGTCACTTTCGACAATTCAAAAGCTTAGGGGGTATTCCTTATTAAAAAAAAGAAATTAAAAATTTACCAAAATGTTCTTACATAATTAAAATCTACAAATTTGCCGGTTTATAAAATACAATAACTGATTTTGATAGCACGTAGCTAGGGCTATTAAGGCCGCCAGTTGTCACTTTCGAAAAATCGAAAGATTAGGGGGTATTCATGAATAAAAATTACATGAATAAAATCTACAAATTTACCGGTATACAAGATCTGATAACTGATTTTCATAGCACGTAACTAGGGCTCTTAAGGCCGTTAGTTTGGCGTTTTCGACAAATCAAAAATTTAGGGAGTATTCGATATTAAAAAAAAAAAATTCAACTATTTACCAAAATGTTCTTACATGAATTAAATCTACAAATTTGCCGGTTTATAAAATCTGATAACTGATTTTAATAGCATGTAACTAGGGCTATTAAGGCCGCCAGTTGTCACTTTCGAAAAATCACAAGTTTAGGGGGTATTACATATTAAAGAAAAAAATTCGAAAATTTACCAAACTGTTCTTACATGAATAAAATCTACAAATTTGCCGTTTTACAAAATCTGATAACTGATTTTGATAGCACGTTACTAGGGTATTAAGGCCGCCAGTTGTGGCTTTCGACAAATCAAATATTTAGGGAATATTCGATATTAAAGAAAAAAATTCAACGATTTACCAAAATGTTCTTACATGAATAAACTCTACAAATTTGCCGGTTTATAAAATCCATCAACTGATTTTGATAGCAGGTAGCTTCCAGTTGTCACTTTCGACAAATCAAAAGCTTAGGGGGTATTCCTTATTAAAAAAAAAAAATTAAAAATCGAAAGATTAGGGGGTATTCATGAATAAAAATTACATGAATAAAATCTACAAATTTGCCGGTTTATAAAATCTGATAACTTATTTTGATAGCACGTAACTAGAGCTATTAAGGCTGTCAGTTGTCGTTTTCCACAAATCAAAAGTTTAGGAAGTATTCCATATTAAAGAAAAAAATTAAAAAATTTACCATAATGTTGCTACATGAATTAAATCTACAAATTTGCCGGTTTATAAAATCTGATAACTGATTTTGATAGCACGTAACTAGAGCTATTAAGGCTGTCAGGTGTCACTTTCGACAAATTAAAAATTTAGGGAGTATTCGATATTAAAAAAAATTTTAAAATTTACCTAAATTGTCTTACATGAAAAAATCTACAAATTTACCGGCTTATAACATCTGATAGCTGATTTTGATAGCACGTTACTAGGGCTATTAAGGCCGCCAGTTGGGGCTTTCGACAAATCAAATATTTAGGGAATATTCGATATTAAAGAAAAAAAATTCAACGATGTACCAAAATGTTCCGACATGAATAAACTCTACAAATTTGCCGGTTTATAAAATCCATTAACTGATTTTGATAGCACGTAACTAGGGCTATTAATGCCGTCAGTTTGGCGTTTTCGACAAATCAGACGTTTAGAGAGTATTCCATATTAAAAAAAAAAATTCAAAAATTTACCAAAATGTTGTTACATGAATAAAATCTACAAATTTGATTTGATGAAAATCTGATAACTGATTTTGATAGCACGTAATTAGAGATTTTATGACCGTCAGGTGTCACTTTCGACAAATCAAAAATTTAGGGAGTATTCGATTAAAAAAAAAAAATTCAACAATTTACCAAAATGTTCTTACATGAATTAAATCTACAAATTTGCCGGTTTATAAAATCTGATAACTGATTTTGATAGCATGTAACTAGGGCTATTAAGGCCGCCAGTTGGGGCTTTCGACAAATCAAATATTTAGGGAATATTCGATATTAAAGAAAAAAAATTCAACAATGTACCAAAATGTTCCGACATGAATAAACTCTACAAATTTGCCGGTTTATAAAATCCATTAACTGATTTTGATAGCACGTAACTAGGGCTATTAATGCCGTCAGTTTGGCGTTTTCGACAAATCAAAAGTTTAGAGAGTATTCCTTATTAAAAAAAAATTAAAAATTTACCAAAATGTTCTTACATGAATAAAATCTACAAATTTGCCGGTTTATAAAATACAATAACTGATTTTGATAGCACGTAGCTAAGGCTATTAAGGCCGCCAGTTGTCACTTTCGAAAAATCGAAAGATTAGGGGGTATTCATGAATAAAAATTACATGAATAAAATCTACAAATTTACCGGTATACAAAATCTGATAACTGATTTTGATAGCACGGGCTATTAAGGCCGTCAGTTTGGCGTTTTCGACAAATCAAAAGTTTAGAGAGTATTCCATATTAAAAAAAAAATTCAAAAATTTACCAAAATGTTGTTACATTTATAAAATCTACAAATTGGCTTTGGTTAAAATCTGATAGCTGATTTTGATTGCACGAAATTAGAGATTTTAAGACCGTCAGGTGTCACTTTCGACAAATCAAAAATGTAGGGAGTATTCGATATTAAAAAAAAAAATTCAACTATTTACCAAAATGTTCTTACATGAATTAAATCTACAAATTTGCCGGTTTATAAAATCTGATAACTGATTTTGATAGCACGTAACTAGGGCCATTAAGGCCGCCAGTTGTAACTTTCGACAAATCAAAAGTTTATGGAGTATTCCATATTACAGAAAACGCATTCCAAAATGTTCCAAAATGTTGTTACATGAATAAAATTTACAAATTTGCCGGTTTATAAAATCTGAAAACCGATTCTGATAGCACGTAACTAGGGCTATTAAGGCCGCCAGTTGTCACTTTCGACAAATCAAACATTTAGGGAATATTCGATATTAAAGAAAACAAATTCAACGATTTACCAAAATGTTCTTACATGAATAAAATCTACAAATTTGCCGGTTTATAAAATCTGATAACTGATTTTGATAGCACGTAACTAGGGCCATTAAGTCCGCTAGTTGTGGCTTTCGACAAATCAAAAGTTTATGGAGTAATCCATATTACAGAAAAAGCATTCAAAAATGTACCAAAATGTTGTTACATGAATAAAATTTTAAAATTTGCCGGTTTATAAAATCTGAAAACTGATTCTGATAGCACGTAACTAGGGCTATTAAGGCCGCCAGTTGTCACTTTCGACAAATCAAACATTTAGGGAATATTCAATATTAAAGAAAAAAAATTCAACGATTTACCAAAATGTTCTTACATGAATAAAATCTACAAATTTGCCGGTTTATAAAATCTGATAACTGATTTTGATAGCACGTAACTAGGGCCATTAAGGCCGCCAGTTGTGGCTTTCGAAAAATGACAAGTTTAGGGGGTATTCCATATTAAAGAAAAAAATTCAAAAATTTACCATAATGTTGTTACATGAATCAAATCTACAAATTTGCCGGTTTATAAAATCTGATAACTGATTTTGATAGCACGTAACTAGAGCTATTAAGGCTGTCTGGTGTCACTTTCGACAAATTAAAAATTTAGGGAGTATTCGATATTAAAAAAACAATTTTAAAATTTACCTAAATTTTCTTACATGAAAAAATCTACTAATTTGCCGGCTTATAACATCTGATAGCTAATTTTGATAGCACGTTACTAGGGCTATTAAGGCCGGCAGTTGGGGCTTTCGACAAATCAAATATTTAGGGAATATTCGATATTAAAGAAAAAAAATTCAACGATGTACCAAAATGTTCCGACATGAATAAACTCTACAAATTTGCCGGTTTATAAAATCCATTAACTGATTTTGATAGCAGGTAGCTTCCAGTTGTCACTTTCGACAAATCAAAAGTTTAGGGGGTATTCCTTATTAAAAAAAAAATTAAAAATTTACCAAAATGTTCTTACATGAATAAAATCTACAAATTTGCCGGTTTATAAAATACAATAACTGATTTTGATAGCACGTAGCTAGGGCTATTAAGGCCGCCAGTTGTGGCTTTCGACAAATCAAATATTTAGGGAATATTCGATATTAAAGAAAAAAATTCAACGATTTACCAAAATGTTCTTACATGAATAAACTCTACAAATTTGCCGGTTTATAAAATCCATTAACTGATTTTGATAGCAGGTAGCTTCCAGTTGTCACTATCGACAAATCAAAAGTTTAGGGGGTATTCCTTATTAAAAAAAAAATTAAAAATTTACCAAAATGTTCTTACATGAATAAAATCTACAAATTTGCCGGTTTATAAAATACAATAACTGATTTTGATAGCACGTAGCTAGGGCTATTAAGGCCGCCAGTTGTCACTTTCGAAAAATCCAAAGATTAGGGGTATTCATGAATAAAAATTACATGAATAAAATCTACAAATTTACCGGTATACAAAATCTGATAACTGATTTTGATAGCACGTAATTAGAGATTTATTGACCGTCAGGTGTCACTTTCGACAAATCAAAAATTTAGGGAGTATTCGATATTAAAAAAAAAAATTCAACAATTTACCAAAATGTTCTTACATGAATTAAATCTACAAATTTGCCGGTTTATAAAATCTGATAACTGATATTGATAGCATGTAATTAGGGCTATTAACCCATTTGGCGCCGCTGTACTCAATTGAGTACATCTAAATAATAGGCGTAATTTTTAAAATGTTGAAAGTTTTAATAATATGTTTTGCGTTTGTAGCTTAAAAGAAACCTGTACCATATTATAATAATAAAAAAAATGGGTACATACATACTAAGGGCTAATAAATCAGAGCAAATTAAACTCTATTTTTGGTTTAAAATGTGTTTAAGCCAACAAATCTATAAATCAGAAAACATATAAACCATGTTTAAACGCATAAAATTGGGCGTTTAAACTACCAATACAAACCATATGAATTTGTCTACATTTATCGTAGTGCTGCCACATGTTACTTTTTACACTACATATAATACATGGGACACTGATTTACAACTGTTGAGTTTAAACTACATATAAATTTAAGTTTAGTTCAACTAAACCAGCGTTTAAACACTCACTGATTTATTAGCCATAACTGTCACAAAGTGGACACTTAAACTTACACAAAATTGGTGTGGCGAGATAAGCACAGACTTCCCCTTTTTTAAGCTTTTACTGTACATATTGTTAATTTTTTTTTACTTTAATTTTCTAAAAGCTGGCATTTCTATTTACAAAATATATAAAAAAAAGTACTTTAACAAAGTTATCCCATTTTAAATATCACTGTACTCAATTGAGTACAGCGGCGGAATCCATATAAAAATTGTGGCAACACTGTTATGTTTACAGAAATATAAATGCATACCTGCGTGTTTAACTATGTAAGAAGGGGACTCCCAAAAAATGAAACTAAGAGTTTTATCGATAGTGACTGTTTTGAATAATGCTCATTACTGTTTATATTTGCGTTGAGAAGGTCAGAGTACAAAAGTGATTCAAGATGAATTCTAAACGATTTAAAAATGCAAATGTTAACGCAATATTGGAAGATAGTGACAATGATTCTTTATATGATTTCGCTATCATTCCTCCGGAGCCGAGCGTGTTAACAGATGAAGAAGAAGGTGGTGATGAGATCATGGTAGCTGAAGACTGGCCGAGAGATGTGCCGGTTAACATTGAGGTTTTTAGGCGCGACAATAATATAACTGATGATAACGACAGTAGCGATGATGAACCGTTGGCCGATAAGGTAAAGAGAGGACGCAGTCAACTACCAGCGTGGCGTAAGTGCTTTCCAATATACTCTTCAACAACTCAGGTATCAACTGATGCGATCGCCGGACAAGAAGATGTTAAGAAGTTATTTAGTAATCTCAACCCAGTACATGTATTCGAAAAAATATTTGATGAAGAAGTGACTAATCTGATTATCAGCAATACAATTTTATATGCTAATCAAAACAACAGGCATAACTTTCAACTTGACGCTGTCGACTTAAAAAATTTCATAGGTGTACTGATATTATCTGGGTATCACAAATTACTCAGAGAGGATTTATACTGGTCTTACGATGAAGATGTTGGCATGGAAATGGGATCAAAAACCATGTCTAGGCAAAAATATCGAGATATAAAAAGGAATCTTCATCTTGTTAACAATGACATAGCTGGCACTACCAGGGACAAAATGTTTAAAATTCGGCCATAAGCTGATGTTGTAATGAGCAAATTTCTTCAGTGGGAAGTATTGCACGAGCACATTTCAATTGATGAGTCGATGGTAAAATATTTCGGCCACACCCTGCCAAGCAGTTCATACGTGGAAAACCAGTACGATTTGGCTTTAAGAACTGGGTAGCAGCTAGTTCCACCGGATATTGCTACACTTTCGATTTTTATTGTGGAAAATCAGAGGAATATTCTACTGATTCCTTAGGGTCAAGAGTAGTAAAAAAATGACTTGAAAAAATGGACACTGACTCAGCATCACACCAAGTATTTTTTGATAACTTTTTTACTAGTTATAATCTCTTGGTAGATCTTAAGGAAAAAGGATTTCGTGCAACTGGAACAATTAGAGAGAACAGAACAAAAAAGTGTCCATTGAGAAGCGCGAAAGAAATGAAAAAAGAAGAGCGAGCCTCATATGACTATAGGTTTGACAAGCAAAATCAAATTCTATTGGTAAAATGGAAAGACAATAGCGTCTGTACAATTGCAACGAATTACGACACAATTGAGCCATTAGGAAGTGTAAAACGTTGGTCTTCAACACAACAGCAAAAAATTGATGTCAATATACCAGAGGTGTTTCAGTCTTATAACAAGCATATGGGAGGAGTAGATGAGCTGGACTAGTCCATTTCCCTCTACAGAATTGCTATTCGTGGTAAGAATTGGTGGTGGCCATTGTTTACGTTTATCATAGACATGGCCATTGCAAACGCTTGGCGGCTATATGTAATGAGTCATAACGATGGCATGGATCAACTTTTATTTCCGCGTTACATTGCAAGGTACTATTTACGCCAAAACGCGCAAAAAAAGCTCGACTTTCATCTTCATTGGTCCTAGGCTTACCTCAAGATGGTATAGGTCACTACCCAAAAAAGTTAGAAAAACAATCAAGATGCGTTTTATGTCATGCAAGAGTTCGCTGGCAATGCAAGAAATGTTTAAAAACATTATGCATTGAAAAAAATAGTTTTGAAACTGTAACTGTAACCCGCCGCTGTACCCATTTGAGTACACCTGCCCTACTCCACCCACTTATTATTTTCTTTTATTTTTTCATACTTTAATATTAATTTTGTATGCAATGAATAAAATTATAAACTTTTTTGTTAATTATCGCTTCTGGTTTTATTTCGGCGGTTAATGGGTTAAGGCCGCCAGTTGTCACTTTCGAAAAATGACAAGTTTAGGGGGTATTCCATATTAAAGAAAAAAATTCAAAAATTTACCATAATGTTGTTACATGAATCAAATCTACAAATTTGCCGGTTTATAAAATCTGATAACTGATTTTGATAGCACGTAACTAGAGCTATTAAGGCTGTCTGGTGTCACTTTCGACAAATTAAAAATTTAGGGAGTATTCGATATTAAAAAAACAATTTTAAAATTTACCTAAATTTTCTTACATGAAAAAATCTACAAATTTGCCGGCTTATAACATCTGATAGCTAATTTTGATAGCACGTAACTAGGGTCTTAATGCCGCCAGTTGTGGCTTTCGACAAATCAAATATTTAGGGAATATTCGATATTAAAGAAAAAATTCAACGATTTACCAAAATGTTCTTACATAAATAAAATCTACAAATTGGCTTTGATTAAAATCTGATAACTGATTTTGATTGCACGTAATTAGAGATTTTAAGACCGTCAGGTGTCACTTTCGACAAATCAAAAATTTAGGGAGTATTCGTAGCTAGGGCTATTAAGGCCGCCAGTTGTCACTTTCGAAAAATCGAAAGATTAGGGGGTATTCATGAATAAAAATTACACGAATAAAATCTACAAATTTACCGGTATACAAAATCTGATAACTGATTTTGATAGCACGTAACTAGGGCTATTAAGGCCGTCAGTTTGGCGTTTTCGACAAATCAAAAGTTTAGAGAGTATTCCATATTAAAAAAAAAATTCAAAAATTTACCAAAATGTTGTTACATGAATAAAATCTACAAATTGGCTTTGATTAAAATCTGATAACTGATTTTGATTGCACGTAATTAGAGATTTTAAGACCGTCAGGTGTCACTTTCGACAAATCAAAAATTTAGGGAGTATTCGATATTAAAAAAAAAATTCAACTATTTACCATAATGTTCTTACATGAATTAAATCTACAAATTTGCCGGTTTATAAAATCTGATAACTGATTTTAATAGCATGTAACTAGGGCTATTAAGGCCGCCAGTTGTCACTTTCGAAAAATCACAAGTTTAGGGGGTATTACATATTAAAGAAAAAAATTCGAAAATTTACCAAACTGTTCTTACATGAATAAAATCTACAAATTTGCCGGTTTACAAAATCTGATAACTGATATTGATAGCACGTAACTAGGGCTATTAAGGCCGTCAGTTTGGCGTTTTCGACAAATCAAAAGTTTAGAGAGTATTCCTTATTAAAAAAAAATTAAAAATTTACCAAAATGTTCTTACATGAATAAAATCTACAAATTTGCCGGTTTATAAAATACAATAACTGATTTTGATAGCACGTAGCTAAGGCTATTAAGGCCGCCAGTTGTCACTTTCGAAAAATCGAAAGATTAGGGGGTATTCATGAATAAAAATTACATGAATAAAATCTACAAATTTACCGGTATACAAAATCTGATAACTGATTTTGATAGCACGTAACTAGGGCTATTAAGGCCGTCAGTTTGGCGTTTTCGACAAATCAAAAGTTTAGAGAGTATTCCATATTAAAAAAAAAATTCAAAAATTTACCAAAATGTTGTTACATTTATAAAATCTACAAATTGGCTTTGGTTAAAATCTGATAGCTGATTTTGATTGCACGAAATTAGAGATTTTAAGACCGTCAGGTGTCACTTTCGACAAATCAAAAATGTAGGGAGTATTCGATATTAAAAAAAAAATTCAACTATTTACCAAAATGTTCTTACATGAATTAAATCTACAAATTTGCCGGTTTATAAAATCTGATAACTGATTTTGATAGCACGTAACTAGGGCCATTAAGGCCGCCAGTTGTAACTTTCGACAAATCAAAAGTTTATGGAGTATTCCATATTACAGAAAACGCATTCAAAAATGTTCCAAAATGTTGTTACATGAATAAAATTTACAAATTTGCCGGTTTATAAAATCTGAAAACCGATTCTGATAGCACGTAACTAGGGCTATTAAGGCCGCCAGTTGTCACTTTCGACAAATCAAACATTTAGGGAATATTCGATATTAAAGAAAACAAATTCAACGATTTACCAAAATGTTCTTACATGAATAAAATCTACAAATTTGCCGGTTTATAAAATCTGATAACTGATTTTGATAGCACGTAACTAGGGCCATTAAGTCCGCTAGTTGTGGCTTTCGACAAATCAAAAGTTTATGGAGTAATCCATATTACAGAAAAAGCATTCAAAAATGTACCAAAATGTTGTTACATGAATAAAATTTTAAAATTTGCCGGTTTATAAAATCTGAAAACTGATTCTGATAGCACGTAACTAGGGCTATTAAGGCCGCCAGGTGTCACTTTCGACAAATCAAACATTTAGGGAATATTCAATATTAAAGAAAAAAAATTCAACCATTTACCAAAATGTTCTTACATGAATAAAATCTACAAATTTGCCGGTTTATAAAATCTGATAACTGATTTTGATAGCACGTAACTAGGGCCATTAAGGCCGCCAGTTGTGGCTTTCGAAAAATGACAAGTTTAGGGGGTATTCCATATTAAAGAAAAAAATTCAAAAATTTACCATAATGTTGTTACATGAATCAAATCTACAAATTTGCCGGTTTATAAAATCTGATAACTGATTTTGATAGCACGTAACTAGAGCTATTAAGGCTGTCTGGTGTCACTTTCGACAAATTAAAAATTTAGGGAGTATTCGATATTAAAAAAACAATTTTAAAATTTACCTAAATTTTCTTACATGAAAAAATCTACTAATTTGCCGGCTTATAACATCTGATAGCTAATTTTGATAGCACGTTACTAGGGCTATTAAGGCCGGCCGTTGGGGCTTTCGACAAATCAAATATTTAGGGAATATTCGATATTAAAGAAAAAAAATTCAACGATGTACCAAAATGTTCCGACATGAATAAACTCTACAAATTTGCCGGTTTATAAAATCCATTAACTGATTTTGATAGCAGGTAGCTTCCAGTTGTCACTTTCGACAAATCAAAAGTTTAGGGGGTATTCCATATTAAAAAAAAAAAAAAAATTTACCAAAATGTTCTTTCATGAATAAAATCTACAAATTTGCCGGTTTATAAAATACAATAACTGATTTTGATAGCACGTAGCTAGGGCTATTAAGGCCGCCAGTTGTGGCTTTCGACAAATCAAATATTTAGGGAATATTCGATATTAAAGAAAAAAATTCAACGATTTACCAAAATGTTCTTACATGAATAAACTCTACAAATTTGCCGGTTTATAAAATCCATTAACTGATTTTGATAGCAGGTAGCTTCCAGTTGTCACTATCGACAAATCAAAAGTTTAGGGGGTATTCCTTATTAAAAAAAAAATTAAAAATTTACCAAAATGTTCTTACATGAATAAAATCTACAAATTTGCCGGTTTATAAAATACAATAACTGATTTTGATAGCACGTAGCTTGGGCTATTAAGGCCGCCAGTTGTCACTTTCGAAAAATCCAAAGATTAGGGGTATTCATGAATAAAAATTACATGAATAAAATCTACAAATTTACCGGTATACAAAATCTGATAACTGATTTTGATAGCACGTAATTAGAGATTTATTGACCGTCAGGTGTCACTTTCGACAAATCAAAAATTTAGGGAGTATTCGATATTAAAAAAAAAAATTCAACAATTTACCAAAATGTTCTTACATGAATTAAATCTACAAATTTGCCGGTTTATAAAATCTGATAACTGATATTGATAGCATGTAATTAGGGCTATTAACCCATTTGGCGCCGCTGTACTCAATTGAGTACATCTAAATAATAGGCGTAATTTTTAAAATGTTGAAAGTTTTAATAATATGTTTTGCGTTTGTAGCTTAAAAGAAACCTGTACCATATTATAATAATAAAAAAAATGGGTACATACATACTAAGGGCTAATAAATCAGAGCAAATTAAACTCTATTTTTGGTTTAAAATGTGTTTAAGCCAACAAATCTATAAATCAGAAAACATATAAACCATGTTTAAACGCATAAAATTGGGCGTTTAAACTACCAATACAAACCATATGAATTTGTCTACATTTATCGTAGTGCTGCCACATGTTACTTTTTACACTACATATAATACATGGGACACTGATTTACAACTGTTGAGTTTAAACTACATATAAATTTAAGTTTAGTTCAACTAAACCAGCGTTTAAGCACTCACTGATTTATTAGCCATAACTGTCACAAAGTGGACACTTAAAATTACACAAAATTGGTGTGGCGAGATAAGCACAGACTTCCCCTTTTTTAAGCTTTTACTGTACATATTGTTAATTTTTTTTTACTTTAATTTTCTAAAAGCTGGCATTTCTATTTACAAAATATATAAAAAAAAGTGGACTGCCATTTACTTTAACAAAGTTATCCCATTTTAAATATCACTGTACTCAATTGAGTACAGCGGCGGAATCCATATAAAAATTGTGGCAACACTGTTATGTTTACAGAAATATAAATGCATACCTGCGTGTTTAACTATGTAAGAAGGGGACTCCCAAAAAATGAAACTAAGAGTTTTATCGATAGTGACTGTTTTGAATAATGCTCATTACTGTTTATATTTGCGTTGAGAAGGTCAGAGTACAAAAGTGATTCAAGATGAATTCTAAACGATTTAAAAATGCAAATGTTAACGCAATATTGGAAGATAGTGACAATGATTCTTTATATGATTTCGCTATCATTCCTCCGGAGCCGAGCGTGTTAACAGATGAAGAAGAAGGTGGTGATGAGATCATGGTAGCTGAAGACTGGCCGAGAGATGTGCCGGTTAACATTGAGGTTTTTAGGCGCGACAATAATATAACTGATGATAACGACAGTAGCGATGATGAACCGTTGGCCGATAAGGTAAAGAGAGGACGCAGTCAACTACCAGCGTGGCGTAAGTGCTTTCCAATATACTCTTCAACAACTCAGGTATCAACTGATGCGATCGCCGGACAAGAAGATGTTAAGAAGTTATTTAGTAATCTCAACCCAGTACATGTATTCGAAAAAATATTTGATGAAGAAGTGACTAATCTGATTATCAGCAATACAATTTTATATGCTAATCAAAACAACAGGCATAACTTTCAACTTGACGCTGTCGACTTAAAAAATTTCATAGATGTACTGATATTATCTGGGTATCACAAATTACTCAGAGAGGATTTATACTGGTCTTACGATGAAGATGTTGGCATGGAAATGGGATCAAAAACCATGTCTAGGCAAAAATATCGAGATATAAAAAGGAATCTTCATCTTGTTAACAATGACATAGCTGGCACTACCAGGGACAAAATGTTTAAAATTCGGCCATAAGCTGATGTTGTAATGAGCAAATTTCTTCAGTGGGAAGTATTGCACGAGCACATTTCAATTGTTGAGTCGATGGTAAAATATTTCGGCCACACCCTGCCAAGCAGTTCATACGTGGAAAACCAGTACGATTTGGCTTTAAGAACTGGGTAGCAGCTAGTTCCACCGGATATTGCTACACTTTCGATTTTTATTGTGGAAAATCAGAGGAATATTCTACTGATTCCTTAGGGTCAAGAGTAGTAAAAAAATGACTTGAAAAAATGGACACTGACTCAGCATCACACCAAGTATTTTTTGATAACTTTTTTACTAGTTATAATCTCTTGGTAGATCTTAAGGAAAAAGGATTTCGTGCAACTGGAACAATTAGAGAGAACAGAACAAAAAAGTGTCCATTGAGAAGCGCGAAAGAAATGAAAAAAGAAGAGCGAGCCTCATATGACTATAGGTTTGACAAGCAAAATCAAATTCTATTGGTAAAATGGAAAGACAATAGCGTCTGTACAATTGCAACGAATTACGACACAATTGAGCCATTAGGAAGTGTAAAACGTTGGTCTTCAACACAACAGCAAAAAATTGATGTCAATATACCAGAGGTGTTTCAGTCTTATAACAAGCATATGGGAGGAGTAGATGAGCTGGACTAGTCCATTTCCCTCTACAGAATTGCTATTCGTGGTAAGAAATGGTGGTGGCCATTGTTTACGTTTATCATAGACATGGCCATTGCAAACGCTTGGCGGCTATATGTAATGAGTCATAACGATGGCATGGATCAACTTTTATTTCCGCGTTACATTGCAAGGTACTATTTACGCCAAAACGCGCAAAAAAAGCTCGACTTTCATCTTCATTGGTCCTAGGCTTACCTCAAGATGGTATAGGTCACTACCCAAAAAAGTTAGAAAAACAATCAAGATGCGTTTTATGTCATGCAAGAGTTCGCTGGCAATGCAAGAAATGTTTAAAAACATTATGCATTGAAAAAAATAGTTTTGAAACTGTAACTGTAACCCGCCGCTGTACCCATTTGAGTACACCTGCCCTACTCCACCCACTTATTATTTTCTTTTATTTTTTCATACTTTAATATTAATTTTGTATGCAATGAATAAAATTATAAACTTTTTTGTTAATTATCGCTTCTGGTTTTATTTCGGCGGTTAATGGGTTAAGGCCGCCAGTTGTCACTTTCGAAAAATGACAAGTTTAGGGGGTATTCCATATTAAAGAAAAAAATTCAAAAATTTACCATAATGTTGTTACATGAATCAAATCTACAAATTTGCCGGTTTATAAAATCTGATAACTGATTTTGATAGCACGTAACTAGAGCTATTAAGGCTGTCTGGTGTCACTTTCGACAAATTAAAAATTTAGGGAGTATTCGATATTAAAAAAACAATTTTAAAATTTACCTAAATTTTCTTACATGAAAAAATCTACAAATTTGCCGGCTTATAACATCTGATAGCTAATTTTGATAGCACGTAACTAGGGTCTTAAGGCCGCCAGTTGTGGCTTTCGACAAATCAAATATTTAGGGAATATTCGATATTAAAGAAAAAATTCAACGATTTACCAAAATGTTCTTACATAAATAAAATCTACAAATTGGCTTTGATTAAAATCTGATAACTGATTTTGATTGCACGTAATTAGAGATTTTAAGACCGTCAGGTGTCACTTTCGACAAATCAAAAATTTAGGGAGTATTCGTAGCTAGGGCTATTAAGGCCGCCAGTTGTCACTTTCGAAAAATCGAAAGATTAGGGGGTATTCATGAATAAAAATTACACGAATAAAATCTACAAATTTACCGGTATACAAAATCTGATAACTGATTTTGATAGCACGTAACTAGGGCTATTAAGGCCGTCAGTTTGGCGTTTTCGACAAATCAAAAGTTTAGAGAGTATTCCATATTAAAAAAAAAATTCAAAAATTTACCAAAATGTTGTTACATGAATAAAATCTACAAATTGGCTTTGATTAAAATCTGATAACTGATTTTGATTCCACGTAATTAGAGATTTTAAGACCGTCAGGTGTCACTTTCGACAAATCAAAAATTTAGGGAGTATTCGATATTAAAAAAAAATTCAACTATTTACCATAATGTTCTTACATGAATTAAATCTACAAATTTGCCGGTTTATAAAATCTGATAACTGATTTTAATAGCATGTAACTAGGGCTATTAAGGCCGCCAGTTGTCACTTTCGAAAAATCACAAGTTTAGGGGGTATTACATATTAAAGAAAAAAATTCGAAAATTTACCAAACTGTTCTTACATGAATAAAATCTACAAATTTGCCGGTTTACAAAATCTGATAACTGATATTGATAGCACGTAACTAGGGCTATTAAGGCCGTCAGTTTGGCGTTTTCGACAAATCAAAAGTTTAGAGAGTATTCCTTATTAAAAAAAAATTAAAAATTTACCAAAATGTTCTTACATGAATAAAATCTACAAATTTGCCGGTTTATAAAATACAATAACTGATTTTGATAGCACGTAGCTAAGGCTATTAAGGCCGCCAGTTGTCACTTTCGAAAAATCGAAAGATTAGGGGGTATTCATGAATAAAAATTACATGAATAAAATCTACAAATTTACCGGTATACAAAATCTGATAACTGATTTTGATAGCACGTAACTAGGGCTATTAAGGCCGTCAGTTTGGCGTTTTCGACAAATCAAAAGTTTAGAGAGTATTCCATATTAAAAAAAAATTCAAAAATTTACCAAAATGTTGTTACATTTATAAAATCTACAAATTGGCTTTGGTTAAAATCTGATAGCTGATTTTGATTGCACGAAATTAGAGATTTTAAGACCGTCAGGTGTCACTTTCGACAAATCAAAAATGTAGGGAGTATTCGATATTAAAAAAAAAAATTCAACTATTTACCAAAATGTTCTTACATGAATTAAATCTACAAATTTGCCGGTTTATAAAATCTGATAACTGATTTTGATAGCACGTAACTAGGGCCATTAAGGCCGCCAGTTGTAACTTTCGACAAATCAAAAGTTTATGGAGTATTCCATATTACAGAAAACGCATTCAAAAATGTTCCAAAATGTTGTTACATGAATAAAATTTACAAATTTGCCGGTTTATAAAATCTGAAAACCGATTCTGATAGCACGTAACTAGGGCTATTAAGGCCGCCAGTTGTCACTTTCGACAAATCAAACATTTAGGGAATATTCGATATTAAAGAAAACAAATTCAACGATTTACCAAAATGTTCTTACATGAATAAAATCTACAAATTTGCCGGTTTATAAAATCTGATAACTGATTTTGATAGCACGTAACTAGGGCCATTAAGTCCGCTAGTTGTGGCTTTCGACAAATCAAAAGTTTATGGAGTAATCCATATTACAGAAAAAGCATTCAAAAATGTACCAAAATGTTGTTACATGAATAAAATTTTAAAATTTGCCGGTTTATAAAATCTGAAAACTGATTCTGATAGCACGTAACTAGGGCTATTAAGGCCGCCAGTTGTCACTTTCGACAAATCAAACATTTAGGGAATATTCGATATTAAAGAAAAAAAATTCAACGATTTACCAAAATGTTCTTACATGAATAAAATCTACAAATTTGCCGGTTTATAAAATCTGATAACTGATTTTGATAGCACGTAACTAGGGCCATTAAGGCCGCCAGTTGTGGCTTTCGAAAAATGACAAGTTTAGGGGGTATTCCATATTAAAGAAAAAAATTCAAAAATTTACCATAATGTTGTTACATGAATCAAATCTACAAATTTGCCGGTTTATAAAATCTGATAACTGATTTTGATAGCACGTAACTAGAGCTATTAAGGCTGTCTGGTGTCACTTTCGACAAATTAAAAATTTAGGGAGTATTCGATATTAAAAAAACAATTTTAAAATTTACCTAAATTTTCTTACATGAAAAAATCTACTAATTTGCCGGCTTATAACATCTGATAGATAATTTTGATAGCACGTAACTAGGGTATTAAGGCCGCCAGTTGTGGCTTTCGACAAATCAAATATTTAGGGAATATTCGATATTAAAGAAAAAATTCAACGATTTACCAAAATGTTCTTACATAAATAAAATCTACAAATTGGCTTTGATTAAAATCTGATAACTGATTTTGATTGCACGTAATTAGAGATTTTAAGACCGTCAGGTGTCACTTTCGACAAATCAAAAATTTAGGGAGTATTCGTAGCTAGGGCTATTGAGGCCGCCAGTTGTCACTTTCGAAAAATCGAAAGATTAGGGGGTATTCATGAATAAAAATTACATGAATAAAATCTACAAATTTACCGGTATACAAAATCTGATAACTGATTTTGATAGCACGTAACTAGGGCTATTAAGGCCGTCAGTTTGGCGTTTTCGACAAATCAAAAGTTTAGAGAGTATTCCATATTAAAAAAAAAATTCAAAAATTTACCAAAATGTTGTTACATGAATAAAATCTACAAATTGGCTTTGATTAAAATCTGATAACTGATTTTGATTGCACGTAATTAGAGATTTTAAGACCGTCAGGTGTCACTTTCGACAAATCAAAAATTTAGGGAGTATTCGATATTAAAAAAAAAAATTCAACTATTTACCATAATGTTCTTACATGAATTAAATCTACAAATTTGCCGGTTTATAAAATCTGATAACTGATTTTAATAGCATGTAACTAGGGCCGCCAGTTGTCACTTTCGAAAAATCACAAGTTTAGGGGGTATTACATATTAAAGAAAAAAATTCGAAAATTTACCAAACTGTTCTTACATGAATAAAATCTACAAATTTGCCGGTTTACAAAATCTGATAACTGATATTGATAGCACGTAACTAGAGCTATTAAGGCTGTCAGGTGTCACTTTCGACAAATTAAAAATTTAGGGAGTATTCGATATTAAAAAAAAATTTTAAAATTTACCTAAGCTTTCTTACATGAAAAAATCTACAAATTTGCCGGCTTATAACATCTGATAGCTGATGTTGATAGCACGTTACTAGGGATATTAAGGCCGCCAGTTGGGGCTTTCGACAAATCAAATATTTAGGGAATATTCGATATTAAAGAAAAAAAATTCAACGATGTACCAAAATGTTCCGACATGAATAAACTCTACAAATTTGCCGGTATATAAAATCCATTAACTGATTTTGATAGCAGGTAGCTTCCAGTTGTCACTTTCGACAAATCAAAAGTTTAGGGGGTATTCCATAAAAAAAAAAATTAAAAATTTACCAAAATGTTCTTTCATGAATAAAATCTACAAATTTGCCGTTTTATAAAATGCAATAACTGATTTTGATAGCACGTAGCTAGGGCTATTAAGGCCGCCAGTTGTCACTTTCGAAAAATCGAAAGATTAGGGGGTATTCATGAATAAAAATAACATGAATAAAATCTACAAATTTGCCAGTATACAAAATCTGATAACTGATTTTGATAGCTTGTAACTAGGGCTATTAAGGCCGCCAGTTGTCACTTTCGAAAAATCACCAGTTTAGGGAGTATTCGATATTAAAAAAAAATTCAACAATTTACCAAAATGTTCTTACATGAATCAAATCTACAAATTTGCCGGTTTATTAAATCTGATAACTGATTTTGATAGCACGTAACTAGGGCTATTAAGGCCGTCAGTTTGGCGTTTTCGACAAATCAAAAGTTTAGAGAGTATTCCTTATTAAAAAAAAAATTAAAAATTTACCAAAATGTTCTTACATGAATAAAATCTACAAATTTGCCGGTTTATAAAATACAATAACTGATTTTGATAGCACGTAGCTAAGGCTATTAAGGCCGCCAGTTGTCACTTTCGAAAAATCGAAAGATTAGGGGGTATTCATGAATAAAAATTACATGAATAAAATCTACAAATTTACCGGTATACAAAATCTGATAACTGATTTTGATAGCACGTAACTAGGGCTATTAAGGCCGTCAGTTTGGCGTTTTCGACAAATCAAAAGTTTAGAGAGTATTCCATATTAAAAAAAAATTCAAAAATTTACCAAAATGTTGTTACATTTATAAAATCTACAAATTGGCTTTGGTTAAAATCTGATAGCTGATTTTGATTGCACGAAATTAGAGATTTTAAGACCGTCAGGTGTCACTTTCGACAAATCAAAAATGTAGGGAGTATTCGATATTAAAAAAAAAAATTCAACTATTTACCAAAATGTTCTTACATGAATTAAATCTACAAATTTGCCGGTTTATAAAATCTGATAACTGATTTTGATAGCACGTAACTAGGGCCATTAAGGCCGCCAGTTGTAACTTTCGACAAATCAAAAGTTTATGGAGTATTCCATATTACAGAAAACGCATTCAAAAATGTTCCAAAATGTTGTTACATGAATAAAATTTACAAATTTGCCGGTTTATAAAATCTGAAAACCGATTCTGATAGCACGTAACTAGGGCTATTAAGGCCGCCAGTTGTCACTTTCGACAAATCAAACATTTAGGGAATATTCGATATTAAAGAAAACAAATTCAACGATTTACCAAAATGTTCTTACATGAATAAAATCTACAAATTTGCCGGTTTATAAAATCTGATAACTGATTTTGATAGCACGTAACTAGGGCCATTAAGTCCGCTAGTTGTGGCTTTCGACAAATCAAAAGTTTATGGAGTAATCCATATTACAGAAAAAGCATTCAAAAATGTACCAAAATGTTGTTACATGAATAAAATTTTAAAATTTGCCGGTTTATAAAATCTGAAAACTGATTCTGATAGCACGTAACTAGGGCTATTAAGGCCGCCAGTTGTCACTTTCGACAAATCAAACATTTAGGGAATATTCGATATTAAAGAAAAAAAATTCAACGATTTACCAAAATGTTCTTACATGAATAAAATCTACAAATTTGCCGGTTTATAAAATCTGATAACTGATTTTGATAGCACGTAACTAGGGCCATTAAGGCCGCCAGTTGTGGCTTTCGAAAAATGACAAGTTTAGGGGGTATTCCATATTAAAGAAAAAAATTCAAAAATTTACCATAATGTTGTTACATGAATCAAATCTACAAATTTGCCGGTTTATAAAATCTGATAACTGATTTTGATAGCACGTAACTAGAGCTATTAAGGCTGTCTGGTGTCACTTTCGACAAATTAAAAATTTAGGGAGTATTCGATATTAAAAAAACAATTTTAAAATTTACCTAAATTTTCTTACATGAAAAAATCTACTAATTTGCCGGCTTATAACATCTGATAGCTAATTTTGATAGCACGTAACTAGGGTATTAAGGCCGCCAGTTGTGGCTTTCGACAAATCAAATATTTAGGGAATATTCGATATTAAAGAAAAAATTCAACGATTTACCAAAATGTTCTTACTACAAATTGGCTTTGATTAAAATCTGATAACTGATTTTGATTGCACGTAATTAGAGATTTTAAGACCGTCAGGTGTCACTTTCGACAAATCAAAAATTTAGGGAGTATTCGTAGCTAGGGCTATTAAGGCCGCCAGTTGTCACTTTCGAAAAATCGAAAGATTAGGGGGTATTCATGAATAAAAATTACATGAATAAAATCTACAAATTTACCGGTATACAAAATCTGATAACTGATTTTGATAGCACGTAACTAGGGCTATTAAGGCCGTCAGTTTGGCGTTTTCGACAAATCAAAAGTTTAGAGAGTATTCCATATTAAAAAAAAAATTCAAAAATTTACCAAAATGTTGTTACATGAATAAAATCTACAAATTGGCTTTGATTAAAATCTGATAACTGATTTTGATTGCACGTAATTAGAGATTTTAAGACCGTCAGGTGTCACTTTCGACAAATCAAAAATTTAGGGAGTATTCGATATTAAAAAAAAAATTCAACTATTTACCATAATGTTCTTACATGAATTAAATCTACAAATTTGCCGGTTTATAAAATCTGATAACTGATTTTAATAGCATGTAACTAGGGCCGCCAGTTGTCACTTTCGAAAAATCACAAGTTTAGGGGGTATTACATATTAAAGAAAAAAATTCGAAAATTTACCAAACTGTTCTTACATGAATAAAATCTACAAATTTGCCGGTTTACAAAATCTGATAACTGATATTGATAGCACGTAACTAGAGCTATTAAGGCTGTCAGGTGTCACTTTCGACAAATTAAAAATTTAGGGAGTATTCGATATTAAAAAAAAATTTTAAAATTTACCTAAGCTTTCTTACATGAAAAAATCTACAAATTTGCCGGCTTATAACATCTGATAGCTGATTTTGATAGCACGTTACTAGGGATATTAAGGCCGCCAGTTGGGGCTTTCGACAAATCAAATATTTAGGGAATATTCGATATTAAAGAAAAAAAATTCAACGATGTACCAAAATGTTCCGACATGAATAAACTCTACAAATTTGCCGGTATATAAAATCCATTAACTGATTTTGATAGCAGGTAGCTTCCAGTTGTCACTTTCGACAAATCAAAAGTTTAGGGGGTATTCCATAAAAAAAAAAATTAAAAATTTACCAAAATGTTCTTTCATGAATAAAATCTACAAATTTGCCGTTTTATAAAATGCAATAACTGATTTTGATAGCACGTAGCTAGGGCTATTAAGGCCGCCAGTTGTCACTTTCGAAAAATCGAAAGATTAGGGGGTATTCATGAATAAAAATAACATGAATAAAATCTACAAATTTGCCAGTATACAAAATCTGATAACTGATTTTGATAGCTTGTAACTAGGGCTATTAAGGCCGCCAGTTGTCACTTTCGAAAAATCACCAGTTTAGGGAGTATTCGATATTAAAAAAAAATTCAACAATTTACCAAAATGTTCTTACATGAATAAAATCTACAAATTTGCCGGTTTATTAAATCTGATAACTGATTTTGATAGCACGTAACTAGGGCTATTAAGGCCGTCAGTTTGGCGTTTTCGACAAATCAAAAGTTTAGAGAGTATTCCTTATTAAAAAAAAAATTAAAAATTTACCAAAATGTTCTTACATGAATAAAATCTACAAATTTGCCGGTTTATAAAATACAATAACTGATTTTGATAGCACGTAGCTAAGGCTATTAAGGCCGCCAGTTGTCACTTTCGAAAAATCGAAAGTTAAGGGGTATTCATGAATAAAAATTACATGAATAAAATCTACAAATTTACCGGTATACAAAATCTGATAACTGAATGCAAGAAATGTTTAAAAACATTATGCATTGAAAAAAATAGTTTTGAAACTGTAACTGTAACCCGCCGCTGTACCCATTTGAGTACACCTGCCCTACTCCACCCACTTATTATTTTCTTTTATTTTTTCATACTTTAATATTAATTTTGTATGCAATGAATAAAATTATAAACTTTTTTGTTAATTATCGCTTCTGGTTTTATTTCGGCGGTTAATGGGTTAAGGCCGCCAGTTGTCACTTTCGAAAAATGACAAGTTTAGGGGGTATTCCATATTAAAGAAAAAAATTCAAAAATTTACCATAATGTTGTTACATGAATCAAATCTACAAATTTGCCGGTTTATAAAATCTGATAACTGATTTTGATAGCACGTAACTAGAGCTATTAAGGCTGTCTGGTGTCACTTTCGACAAATTAAAAATTTAGGGAGTATTCGATATTAAAAAAACAATTTTAAAATTTACCTAAATTTTCTTACATGAAAAAATCTACAAATTTGCCGGCTTATAACATCTGATAGCTAATTTTGATAGCACGTAACTAGGGTCTTAAGGCCGCCAGTTGTGGCTTTCGACAAATCAAATATTTAGGGAATATTCGATATTAAAGAAAAAATTCAACGATTTACCAAAATGTTCTTACATAAATAAAATCTACAAATTGGCTTTGATTAAAATCTGATAACTGATTTTGATTGCACGTAATTAGAGATTTTAAGACCGTCAGGTGTCACTTTCGACAAATCAAAAATTTAGGGAGTATTCGTAGCTAGGGCTATTAAGGCCGCCAGTTGTCACTTTCGAAAAATCGAAAGATTAGGGGGTATTCATGAATAAAAATTACACGAATAAAATCTACAAATTTACCGGTATACAAAATCTGATAACTGATTTTGATAGCACGTAACTAGGGCTATTAAGGCCGTCAGTTTGGCGTTTTCGACAAATCAAAAGTTTAGAGAGTATTCCATATTAAAAAAAAAATTCAAAAATTTACCAAAATGTTGTTACATGAATAAAATCTACAAATTGGCTTTGATTAAAATCTGATAACTGATTTTGATTGCACGTAATTAGAGATTTTAAGACCGTCAGGTGTCACTTTCGACAAATCAAAAATTTAGGGAGTATTCGATATTAAAAAAAAAATTCAACTATTTACCATAATGTTCTTACATGAATTAAATCTACAAATTTGCCGGTTTATAAAATCTGATAACTGATTTTAATAGCATGTAACTAGGGCTATTAAGGCCGCCAGTTGTCACTTTCGAAAAATCACAAGTTTAGGGGGTATTACATATTAAAGAAAAAAATTCGAAAATTTACCAAACTGTTCTTACATGAATAAAATCTACAAATTTGCCGGTTTACAAAATCTGATAACTGATATTGATAGCACGTAACTAGGGCTATTAAGGCCGTCAGTTTGGCGTTTTCGACAAATCAAAAGTTTAGAGAGTATTCCTTATTAAAAAAAAATTAAAAATTTACCAAAATGTTCTTACATGAATAAAATCTACAAAT
Source organism: Pollenia amentaria (assembly GCA_943735925.1). Classification (NCBI taxonomy): domain Eukaryota; kingdom Metazoa; phylum Arthropoda; class Insecta; order Diptera; family Polleniidae; genus Pollenia; species Pollenia amentaria. The sequence goes on along the minus strand of OX031006.1, from coordinate 122,665,929 downwards.
TTGCCGGTTTATAAAATACAATAACTGATTTTGATAGCACGTAGCTAAGGCTATTAAGGCCGCCAGTTGTCACTTTCGAAAAATCGAAAGATTAGGGGGTATTCATGAATAAAAATTACATGAATAAAATCTACAAATTTACCGGTATACAAAATCTGATAACTGATTTTGATAGCACGTAACTAGGGCTATTAAGGCCGTCAGTTTGGCGTTTTCGACAAATCAAAAGTTTAGAGAGTATTCCATATTAAAAAAAAATTCAAAAATTTACCAAAATGTTGTTACATTTATAAAATCTACAAATTGGCTTTGGTTAAAATCTGATAGCTGATTTTGATTGCACGAAATTAGAGATTTTAAGACCGTCAGGTGTCACTTTCGACAAATCAAAAATGTAGGGAGTATTCGATATTAAAAAAAAAAAATTCAACTATTTACCAAAATGTTCTTACATGAATTAAATCTACAAATTTGCCGGTTTATAAAATCTGATAACTGATTTTGATAGCACGTAACTAGGGCCATTAAGGCCGCCAGTTGTAACTTTCGACAAATCAAAAGTTTATTGAGTATTCCATATTACAGAAAACGCATTCAAAAATGTTCCAAAATGTTGTTACATGAATAAAATTTACAAATTTGCCGGTTTATAAAATCTGAAAACCGATTCTGATAGCACGTAACTAGGGCTATTAAGGCCGCCAGTTGTCACTTTCGACAAATCAAACATTTAGGGAATATTCGATATTAAAGAAAACAAATTCAACGATTTACCAAAATGTTCTTACATGAATAAAATCTACAAATTTGCCGGTTTATAAAATCTGATAACTGATTTTGATAGCACGTAACTAGGGCCATTAAGTCCGCTAGTTGTGGCTTTCGACAAATCAAAAGTTTATGGAGTAATCCATATTACAGAAAAAGCATTCAAAAATGTACCAAAATGTTGTTACATGAATAAAATTTTAAAATTTGCCGGTTTATAAAATCTGAAAACTGATTCTGATAGCACGTAACTAGGGCTATTAAGGCCGCCAGTTGTCACTTTCGACAAATCAAACATTTAGGGAATATTCGATATTAAAGAAAAAAAATTCAACGATTTACCAAAATGTTCTTACATGAATAAAATCTACAAATTTGCCGGTTTATAAAATCTGATAACTGATTTTGATAGCACGTAACTAGGGCCATTAAGGCCGCCAGTTGTGGCTTTCGAAAAATGACAAGTTTAGGGGGTATTCCATATTAAAGAAAAAAATTCAAAAATTTACCATAATGTTGTTACATGAATCAAATCTACAAATTTGCCGGTTTATAAAATCTGATAACTGATTTTGATAGCACGTAACTAGAGCTATTAAGGCTGTCTGGTGTCACTTTCGACAAATTAAAAATTTAGGGAGTATTCGATATTAAAAAAACAATTTTAAAATTTACCTAAATTTTCTTACATGAAAAAATCTACTAATTTGCCGGCTTATAACATCTGATAGCTAATTTTGATAGCACGTAACTAGGGTATTAAGGCCGCCAGTTGTGGCTTTCGACAAATCAAATATTTAGGGAATATTCGATATTAAAGAAAAAATTCAACGATTTACCAAAATGTTCTTACATAAATAAAATCTACAAATTGGCTTTGATTAAAATCTGATAACTGATTTTGATTGCACGTAATTAGAGATTTTAAGACCGTCAGGTGTCACTTTCGACAAATCAAAAATTTAGGGAGTATTCGTAGCTAGGGCTATTAAGGCCGCCAGTTGTCACTTTCGAAAAATCGAAAGATTAGGGGGTATTCATGAATAAAAATTACATGAATAAAATCTACAAATTTACCGGTATACAAAATCTGATAACTGATTTTGATAGCACGTAACTAGGGCTATTAAGGCCGTCAGTTTGGCGTTTTCGACAAATCAAAAGTTTAGAGAGTATTCCATATTAAAAAAAAAATTCAAAAATTTACCAAAATGTTGTTACATGAATAAAATCTACAAATTGGCTTTGATTAAAATCTGATAACTGATTTTGATTGCACGTAATTAGAGATTTTAAGACCGTCAGGTGTCACTTTCGACAAATCAAAAATTTAGGGAGTATTCGATATTAAAAAAAAAATTCAACTATTTACCATAATGTTCTTACATGAATTAAATCTACAAATTTGCCGGTTTATAAAATCTGATAACTGATTTTAATAGCATGTAACTAGGGCCGCCAGTTGTCACTTTCGAAAAATCACAAGTTTAGGGGGTATTACATATTAAAGAAAAAAATTCGAAAATTTACCAAACTGTTCTTACATGAATAAAATCTACAAATTTGCCGGTTTACAAAATCTGATAACTGATATTGATAGCACGTAACTAGAGCTATTAAGGCTGTCAGGTGTCACTTTCGACAAATTAAAAATTTAGGGAGTATTCGATATTAAAAAAAAATTTTAAAATTTACCTAAGCTTTCTTACATGAAAAAATCTACAAATTTGCCGGCTTATAACATCTGATAGCTGATTTTGATAGCACGTTACTAGGGATATTAAGGCCGCCAGTTGGGGCTTTCGACAAATCAAATATTTAGGGAATATTCGATATTAAAGAAAAAAAATTCAACGATGTACCAAAATGTTCCGACATGAATAAACTCTACAAATTTGCCGGTATATAAAATCCATTAACTGATTTTGATAGCAGGTAGCTTCCAGTTGTCACTTTCGACAAATCAAAAGTTTAGGGGGTATTCCATAAAAAAAAAAATTAAAAATTTACCAAAATGTTCTTTCATGAATAAAATCTACAAATTTGCCGTTTTATAAAATGCAATAACTGATTTTGATAGCACGTAGCTAGGGCTATTAAGGCCGCCAGTTGTCACTTTCGAAAAATCGAAAGATTAGGGGGTATTCATGAATAAAAATAACATGAATAAAATCTACAAATTTGCCAGTATACAAAATCTGATAACTGATTTTGATAGCTTGTAACTAGGGCTATTAAGGCCGCCAGTTGTCACTTTCGAAAAATCACCAGTTTAGGGAGTATTCGATATTAAAAAAAAATTCAACAATTTACCAAAATGTTCTTACATGAATAAAATCTACAAATTTGCCGGTTTATTAAATCTGATAACTGATTTTGATAGCACGTAACTAGGGCTATTAAGGCCGTCAGTTTGGCGTTTTCGACAAATCAAAAGTTTAGAGAGTATTCCTTATTAAAAAAAAAAATTAAAAATTTACCAAAATGTTCTTACATGAATAAAATCTACAAATTTGCCGGTTTATAAAATACAATAACTGATTTTGATAGCACGTAGCTAAGGCTATTGAGGCCGCCAGTTGTCACTTTCGAAAAATCGAAAGTTAAGGGGTATTCATGAATAAAAATTACATGAATAAAATCTACAAATTTACCGGTATACAAAATCTGATAACTGATTTTGATAGCACGTAACTAGGGCTATTAAGGCCGTCAGTTTGGCGTTTTCGACAAATCAAAAGTTTAGAGAGTATTCCATATTAAAAAAAAAATTCAAAAATTTACCAAAATGTTGTTACATGTATAAAATCTACAAATTGGCTTTGATTAAAATCTGATAGCTGATTTTGATTGCACGTAATTAGAGATTTTAAGACCGTCAGGTGTCACTTTCGACAAATCAAAAATGTAGGGAGTATTCGATATTAAAGAAAAAAAATTCAACGATTTCCCAAAATGTTCTTACATGAATAAAATCTACAAATTTGCCGGTTTATAAAATCTGATAACTGATTTTGATAGCACGTAACTAGGGCCATTAAGTCCGCTAGTTGTGGCTTTCGACAAATCAAAAGTTTATGGAGTAATCCATATTACAGAAAAAGCATTCAAAAATGTACCAAAATGTTGTTACATGAATAAAATTTTAAAATTTGCCGGTTTATAAAATCTGAAAACTGATTCTGATAGCACGTAACTAGGGCTATTAAGGCCGCCAGTTGTCACTTTCGACAAATCAAACATTTACGGAATATTCGATATTAAAGAAAAAAAATTCAACGATTTACCAAAATGTTCTTACATGAATAAAATCTACAAATTTGCCGGTTTATAAAATCTGATTACTGATTTTGATAGCACGTAACTAAAGCTATTAAGGCCGTTAGGTGTCACTTTCGACAAATCAAAAATTTAGGTTGTATTCGATATTAAAAAAAAATTCAACAATTTACCAAAATGTTCTTACATGAATAAAATCTACAAAATTGCCGGCTTATAAAATCAGATAACTGATTTTGATAGCACGTAACTAGGGCTATTAAGGTCGCCAGTTGTCACTTTCGACAAATCGCAAGTTTAGTGGGTATTCCATATTAAAGAAAAAAAATTCAAAAATTTACCAAAATGTTCTTACATGAATAAAATCTACAAATTTTCCGGCTTACAAACTCAGATAACTGATTTTGATAGCACGTAACTAGAGCTATTAAGGCCGTCAGGTCTCACTTTCGAAAAATCAAAAGTTTAGAGAGTATTCGATATTAAACCAAAAAAAATTACAAATTTACCAAAATTTTCTTACATTAATAAAATCTACAAATTTGCCGGTTTAGAAAATCTGATAACTGATTTTGATAGCAAGTAACCAGAGCTATTAAGACCACCAGTTGTCACTGTCGACAAATCAAAAGTTTAGGGGGCATTCCATATAAAAAAAAAAATTTACCAAAATGTTCTTACATGAATAAAATCTACAAATTTGCCGGTTTATAAAATCCATTTTCTGATTTAGATAGCACGTAGCTAGGGCTTTTAAGGCTAGGGCTAGGGCTATTAAGTTGTCACTTTCGAAAAATCAAAAATTTACGGGGGGTATTCCATATTAAAGAAAAAAAATTAAAAATTTACGAAAATGTTGTTACATGAATAACATCTACAAATTTGCCGGTTTATAACATCTGATCACTGATTTTGATAGCGTGTAACTAGGGCTATTAAGGCCGCAAGTTGTCACTTTCGACAAATCAAAAGTTTAGGGGGTTTTCCATATTAAAGGAAAAAAATTAAAAAATTGACCAAAATGTTCTTACATGAATAAAATCTACAAATTTGCCGGTTTATAAAATCCATTTACTGATTTTGATAGCACGTAGCTAGGGCTATTAAGGCTGCCAGTTGTCACTTTCGACAAAGCAAAAGTTTAGAGGATATTCCATATTATAAAAAAAAATCAAAAATATACCAAAATGTTGTTACAGGAATAAAATCTACAATTTTGCCGGTTTATAACATCTGATAACTGATTTTGATAGCGCGTAACTAGGGCTATTAAGGCCGCAAGTTGTCACTTTCGACAAATCAAAAGTTTAGGGGTTTTTCCATATTAAAGGAAAAAAATTCAAAAATATACCAAAATGTTGTTACATGAATACAATCTACAAATTTGCCGCTTTATAACATCTGATAACTGATTTTGATAGCACATAGCTAGAGCTATTAAGGCCGTCAGGCGTCACTTTCTACAAATCAAAAGTTTAGGGGGTATTCCATATTAAAGAAATGAAAATTCGATAATATACCAAAATGTTGTTACATGAATAAAATCTACAAATTTGCCGGTTTACAAAATCTGATAACTGATTTTGATAGCACGTAACTAGAGCTGTTAAGACCGCCAGGTGTCACTTTCGACAAATCAAAAGTTTAGGGAGTATTCCATATTAAAGAAAAAAATTCAAAAATGTACTTAAATATTGTTACATGAATAAAATCTACAAATTTGCCGGTTTACAAAATCTGTTAAGTGATTTTGATAGCACGTAACTAGAGCTATTAAGGCCGTCAGGTCTCACTTTCGACAAAGCAAAAGTTTAGGGGATATTCCATATTATAAAAAAAAAATTCAAAAATATACCAAAATGTTGTTACAGGAATAAAATCTACAATTTTGCCGGTTTATAACATCTGATAACTGATTTTGATAGATAAGTTGTCACTTTCGACAAATCAAAAGTTTAGGGGTATTCCATATTAAAGGAAAAAAATTCAAAAATATACCAAAATGTTGTTACATGAATAAAATCTACAAATTTGCCGCTTTATAACATCTGATAACTTATTTTGATAGCACATAGCTAGAGCTATTAAGGCCGTCAGGTGTCACTTTCGACAAATCACCAGTTTATTAAAGAAAAAATATTCAAAAATTTACCAAAATGTTGTTCCATGAATAAAATCTACAAATTTGCTATGATTAAAATCTGATAACTGATTTTGATAGCACGTAACTAAAGCTATTAAGGCCGTTAGGTGTCACTTTCGACAAATCAAAAATTTAGAGAGTATTCAATATTAAAAAAAAATTCACAATTTACCAAAATGTTCTTACATGAATAAAATCTACCAAATTGCCGCTTTATAAAATCAGATAACTGATTTTGATAGCACGTAACTAGGGCTATTAAGGCCGCCAGTTGTCACTTTCGACAAATCACAAGTTTAGTGGGTATTCCATATTAAAGAAAAAAAATTCAAAAATTTACCAAAATGTTGTTACATGAATAAAATCTACAAATTTGCCGCTTTATAACATCTGATAACTGATCTTGATAGCAGATAGCTAGAGCTATTAAGGCCGTCTGGTGTCACTTTCGACAAATCAAAAGTTTAGGGGGTATTCCATATTAAAGAAAAGAAAATTCGATAATATACCAAAATGTTGTTACATGAATAAAATCTACAAATTTGCCGGTGTACAAAATCTGATAAGTGATTTTGATAGCATGTAACTGGAGCTATTAAGGCCGTCAGGTCTTACTTTCGACAAATCAAAAGTTTAGGGGGCATTCCATATTATAGAAAAAAAATTCAAAAATATACCAAAACGTTGTTACAGGAATAAAATCTACAAATTGGCCGGTTTATAACATCTGATAGCTGATTTTTATAGCACGTAACTAGAGCTATTATGGCCGGCAGTTGTCACTTTCGACAAATCAAACATTTAGGGAATATTCGATTTTAAAGAAGAAAAAAAATTCAACAATTTACCAAAATGTTCTTACATGAATAAAATCTACAAATTTGCCGGTTTATAAAATCTGATAACTGATTTTGATAGCACGTTACTAGGGCTATTAAGGCCGCCAGTTGTCACTTTCGACAAATCAAACATTTAGGGAATATTCGATATTAAAGAAAAAAATTCAACAATTTACCAAAATGTTCTTACATGACTAAAATCTACAAATTTGCCAGTTTACAAAATCTGATTACTGATTTTAATAGCACGTAACTAGGGCTATTAAGGCCGCCAGTTGTCACTTTCAAAAAATCACCAGTTTAGGGGGTATTCCATATTAAAGAAAAAATATTCAAACATTTTCCAAAATGTTGTTACATGAATAAAATCTACAAATTTGCCGGTTTATAAAATCAGATAACTGATTTTGATAGCACGTAAATAGAGCTATTAAGACCGCCAGGTGTCACTTTCGACAAATCAAAAGTTTAGGAAGTATTCCATATTAAAAAAAATAAAAATATACCAAAATGTTCTTACATAAAACCTACAAATTTGACGGTTTATAAAATACATTAACTGATTTTGATAGCAGGTAGCTAGGGCTATTAAAGCCGCCAGTTGTCACTTTCGAAAAATCAAAAGATTAGGGGGTATTCATGAATAAAATCTACACATTTGCCGGTTTATAAAATCAGATAACTGATTTTGATAGCACGTAACTAGGGCTATTAAGGCCGTTAGTTGTCGTTTTCGACAAATCAAAAGTTTAGGGGGTATTCAATATTAAAGAAAAAAAATTCAAAAATTTACCAAAATGTTGTTACATGAATAAAATCTACAAATTTGATTTGATTAAAATCTGATAACTGACTTTGATAGCACGTAGCTAGAGCTATTAAGGCCGCCAGTTGTCACTTTCGACAAATCAAACATTTAGGGAATATTCGATATTAAAGAAAAAAATTCAACAATTTACCAAAATGTTCTTACATGACTAAAATCTACAAATTTGCCAGTTTATAAAATCTGATTACTGATTTTGATAGCATTTAACTAGGGCATGTAACTAGCGTTGTCACTTTCGACAATTCAAACATTTAGGGAATATTCGATATTAAAGAAAAAAAAAATTCAACAATTTACCAAAATGTTCTTACATGAATAAAATCTACAAATTTGCCGGTTTATAAAATCTGATAACTGATTTTGATAGCACGTAACTAGGGCTATTAAGGCCGCAAGTTGTCACTTTCGAAAAATCCCCAGTTTAGGGGGTATTCCATATTAAAGAAAAAATATTCAAAAATTTACCAAAATGTTGTTACATGAATAAAATCTACAAATTTGCCGGTTTATAAAATCTGATAACTGATTTTGATAGCACGTAACTAGAGCTATTAAGACCGCCAGTTGCCACTTTCGACAAAGCAAAAGTTTAGGGAGTATTCCATATCAAAGAAAAAAATTAAAAAATTTACTTAAATGTTGTTACATGAATAAAATCTACAAATTTGCCGGTCTACAAAATCTGATAACTGATTTTGATAGCACGTAACTAGAGCTATTAAGGCTGTCAGCTGTCGTTTTTGACAAATCAAAAGTTTAGGGAGTATTCTGTATTACAGAAAAAGCATTCAAAAATGTACCAAAATGTTGTTACATGAATAAAATTTACAAATTGCCGGTTTATAAAATCTGATAACTGATTCTGATAGCACGTAACTAGGGCTATTAAGCCCGCCAGTTGTCACTTTCGACATATCAAACATTTAGGGAACATTCGATATTAAAGAAAAAAATTCAAAAATTTACCAAAATGTTCTTACATGACTAAAATCTACAAATTTGCCCGTTTATAAAATCTGATAACTGATTTTGATAGCACGTAACTAGGGCTACTAAGGCCGCCAGTTGTCACTTTCGAAAAATCACCAGTTTAGGGGGTATTCCATATTAAAGAAAAAATATTCAAACATTTTCCAAAATGTTGTTACATGAATAAAATCTACAAATTTGCCAGTTTATAAAATCAGATAACTGATTTTGATAGCACGTAAATAGAGCTATTAAGACCGCCAGGTGTCACTATCGACAAATCAAAAGTTTAGGGAGTATTCCATATTAAAAGAAAAAAAAATAAAAATATACCAAAATGTTCTTACATGAATAAAACCTACAAATTTGCCGGTTTATAAAATACATTAACTGATTTTGATAGCACGTACCTAGGGCTATTAAAGCCGCCAGTTGTCACTTTCGAAAAATCCAAAGATTAGGGGATATTCATGAATAAAATTATTACATGAATAAAATCTACACATTTGCCGGTATACAAAATCTGATAACTGATTTTGATAGCACGTAACTAGGGCTATTAAGGCCGTCAGTTGTCGTTTTCGACAAATCAAAAATTTAGGGAGTATTCGATATTAAAAAACAAATTCAACAATTTACCAAAATGTTCTTACATGAATAAAATCTACAAAATTGCCGGTTTATAAAATCAGATAACTGATTTTGATAGCACGTAACTAGGGCTATTAAGGCCGTTAGTTGTCGTTTTCGACAAATCAAAAGTTTAGGGGGTATTCCATATTAAAGAAAAAAAATTCAAAAATTTACCAAAATGTTGTAACATGAATAAAATCTACAAATTTGATTTGATTAAAATCTGATAACTGACTTTGATAGCACGTAGCTAGGGCTATTAAGGCCGTTAGGTGTCACATTCGACAAATCAAAAATTTAGGGAGTATTCGATATTAAAAAAAAAATTCAACAATTTACCAAAATGTTCTTACATGAATAAAATCTACAAAATTGCCGGCTTATAAAATCAGATAACTGATTTTGATAGCACGTAACTAGGACTATTAAGGCCGTTAGTTGTCGTTTTCGACAAAATAAAAGTTTAGGAGGTATTCTGTATTACAGAAGAAGCATTCAAAAATGTACCAAAATGTTGTTACATGAATAAAATTTACAAATTTGCCGGTTTATAAAATCTGATAACTGATTTTGATAGCGCGTAACCAGAGCTATTAAGGCTGTCAGTTGTCGTTTTCGACAAATCAAAAGTTTAGGGAGTATTCTGTATTACAGAAAAAGCATTCAACAATTTACCAAAATGTTCTTACATGAATAAAATCTCCAAATTTGCCGGTCTACAAAATCTGATAACTGATTTTGAAAGCCCGTAACTAGAGCTATTAAGGCTGTCAGTTGTCGTTTTCGACAAATCAAAAGTTTAGGGAGTATTCTGTATTACAGAAGAAGCATTCAAAAATGTACCAAAATGTTGTTACATGAATAAAATTTACAAATTTGCCAGTTTATAAAATCAGATAACTGATTTTGATAGCACGTAAATAGAGCTATTAAGACCGCCAGGTGTCACTATCGACAAATCAAAAGTTTAGGGAGTATTCCATATTAAAAGAAAAAAAAATAAAAATATACCCAAATGTTCTTACATGAATAAAACCTACAAATTTGCCGGTTTATAAAATACATTAACTGATTTTGATAGCACGTAGCTAGGGCTATTAAAGCCGCCAGTTGTCACTTTCGAAAAATCAAAAGATTAGGGGGTATTCATGAATAAAATTATTACATGAATAAAATCTACACATTTGCCGGTATACAAAATCTGATAACTGATTTTGATAGCACGTAACTAGGGCTATTAAGGCCGTCAGTTGTCGTTTTCGACAAATCAAAAATTTAGGGAGTATTCGATATTAAAAAACAAATTCAACAATTTACCAAAATGTTCTTACATGAATAAAATCTACAAAATTGCCGGTTTATAAAATCAGATAACTGATTTTGATAGCACGTAACTAGGGCTATTAAGGCCGTTAGTTGTCGTTTTCGACAAATCAAAAGTTTAGGGGGTATTCCATATTAAAGAAAAAAAATTCAAAAATTTACCAAAATTTTGTTACATGAATAAAATCTACAAATTTGATTTGATTAAAATCTGATAACTGACTTTGATAGCACGTAGCAAGGGCTATTAAGGCCGTTAGGTGTCACTTTCGACAAATCAAAAATTTAGGGAGTATTCAAAATTAAAAAAAAAATTCAACAATTTACCAAAATGTTCTTACATGAATAAAATCTACAAAATTGCCGGTTTATAAAATCAGATAACTGATTTTGATAGCACGTAACTAGGGCTATTAAGGCCGTTAGTTGTCGTTTTCGACAAAATAAAAATGAAGGAGGTATTCCATATTAAAGAAAAAAAATTCAAAAATTTACCAAAATGTTCTTACATGAATAAAATCTACAAATTTGCCGGTTTATAAAATCTGATAACTAATTTTGATAGCATGTAAATAGGGCATGTAACTAGCGTTGTCACTTTCGACAAATAAAACATTTAGGGAATATTCGATATTAAAGAAAAAAAAATTCAACAATTTACCAAAATGTTCTTACATGAATAAAATCTACAAATTTGCCGGTTTATAAAATCTGATAACTGATTTTGATAGCACGTAACTAGGGCTATTAAGGCCGCCAGTTGTCACTTTCGAAAAATCACCAGTTTTGGGGGGTATTCCATATTAAAGAAAAAATATTCAACAATTTACCAAAATGTTGTAACATGAATAAAATATACAAATTTGCCGGTTTATAAAATCTGATAACTGATTTTGATAGCACGTAACTAGAGCTATTAAGGCCGCCAGTTGTCACTTTCGAAAAATCACCAGTTTAGGGGGTATTCCATATTAAAAAAAATAAAAATATACCAAAATGTTCTTACATGAATAAAACCTACAAATTTGCCGGTTTATAAAATACATTAACTGATTTTGATAGCACGTAGCTAGTTCTATTAAAGCCGCCAGTTGTCACTTTCGAAAAATCAAAAGATTAGGGGGTATTCATGAATAAAATTATTACATGAATAAAATCTACAAATTTGCCGGTATACAAAATCTGATAACTGAATTTAATAGCACGTAACTAGGGCTATTAGGGCCGTCAGTTGTCGTTTTCGACAAATCAAAAATTTAGGGAGTATTCGATATTAAAAAACAAATTTAACAATATGTTCTTACATGAATAAAATATACAAAATTGCCGGTTTATAAAATCAGATAACTGATTTTGATAGCACGTAACTAGGGCTATTAAGGCTGTTAGTTGTCGTTTTCGACAAATCAAAAGTTTAGGGGGTATTCCATATTAAAGAAGAAAATTCAAAAATTTACCAAAATGTTGTTACATGAATAAAATCTACAAATTTGATTTGTCAGTTGTCACTTTCGAAAAATCACCAGTTTAGGGGGTATTCCATATTAAAGAAAAAATATTAAAAAATTTACCGAAATCTTGTTACATGAATAAAATCTACAAATTGGCCGGTTTATAAAATCTGATAACTGATTTTGATAGCACGTAAGTAGAGCTATTAAGACCGCCAGTTGCCACTTTCGAAAAGTCAAAAGTTTAGGGGTATTCCATATTAAAGAAAAAAAATTAAAAAATTAACGAAAATGTTGTTACTTGAATAAAATCTACTAATTTGTCGGTATACAAAATCTGATAACTGATTTTCATAGCACGTAGCTAGGAGTATTCAGGCCGTCAGTTGTCATTTCCATATTAAAAAAAAAATTCAAAAATTTACCAAAATGTTGTTACATGAATAAAATCTACAAATTTGCTTTGATTAAAACCTGATAACTGATTTTGATAGCACGTAACTAGAGCTATTAAGGCCGTCAGGTGTCACTTTCGACAAATCAAAAATTTAGGGAGTATTCGATATTAAAGAAAAAAATTCAACAATTTACCAAAATGTTCTTACATGACTAAAATCTACAAATTTGCCGGTATACAAAATCTGATAACTGATTTTGATAGTACGTAACTAGAGCTATTAAGACCGCGAGGTGTCACTTTCGGCAAATCAAAAGTTTAGGGAGTATTCCGTATTACAGAAAAAGCATTCAAAAATGTACCAAAATGTTGTTACATGAATAAAATTTACACATTGCCGGCTAATAAAATCTGATAACTGATTCTGATAGCACGTAACTAGGGCTATTAAGCCCGCCAGTTGTCACTTTCGACAAAACAAACATTTAGGGAATATTCGATATTAAAGAAAAAAATTTAACAATATACCAAAATGTTCTTACATGACTAAAATCTACAAATTTGCCAGTTTATAAAATCTGATAACTGATTTTGATAGCACGTAACTAGGGCTATTAAGGCTGTTAGTTGCCGTTTTCGACAAATCAAAAGTTTAGGGGGTATTCCATATTAAAGAAAAAAAAATTCAAAAATTTACCAAAATGTTGTTACATGAACAAAATCTACAAATTTGATTTGATTAAAATCTGATAACTGATTTTGATAGCACGTAACTAGGGCTATTAAGGCCGTTAGTTGTCGTTTTCGACAAATCCAAAGTTTAGGAGGTATTCCATATTAAAGAAAAAAAATTCAACAATTTACCAAAATGTTCTTACATGAATAAAATCTACAAATTTGCCGGTTTATAAAATCTGATAACTGATTTTGATATCATGTAACTAGGGCATGTAACTAGCGTTGTCACTTTCGACAAATCAAACATTTAGGGAATATTCGATATTAAAGAAAAAAAAATTCAACAATTTACCAAAATGTTGTTACATGAACAAAATCTACAAATTTGCCGGTTTATAAAATCTGATAACTGATTTTGATAGCACGTAACTAGAGCTATTAAGACCGCCAGTTGCCACTTTCGACAAATCAAAAGTTTAGGGAGTATTCCATATCAGAGAAAAAAATTACTTAAATGTTGTTACATGAATAAAATCTACAAATTTGCCAGTCTACAAAATCTTATAACTGATTTTGATAGCACGTAACTAGAGCTATTAAGGCTGTCAGTTGTCGTTTTCGACAAATCAAAAGTTTAGGGAGTATTCCGTATTACAGAAAAAGCATTCAAAAATGTACCAAAATGTTGTTAGATGAATAAAATTTACAAATTGCCGGTTTATAAAATCTGATAACTGATTCTGATAGCACGTAACAAGGGCTATTGAGCCCGCCAGTTGTCACTTTCGACAAATCAAACATTTAGGGAATATTCGATAATAAAGAAAAAAATTCAATAATTTACCAAAATGTTCTTACATGACTAAAATCTACAAATTTGTCAGTTTATAAAATCTGATAACTGATTTTGATAGCACGTAACTAGGGCTATTAAGGCCGCCAGTTGCCACTTTCGACAAATCAAAAGTTTAGGGAGTATTCCATATCAAAGAAAAAAATTAAAAAAATTACTTAAATGTTGTTACATGAATAAAATCTACAAATTTGCCAGTCTACAAAATCTTATAACTGATTTTGATAGCACGTAACTAGAGCTATTAAGGCTGTCAGTTGTCGTTTTCGACAAATCAAAAGTTTAGGGAGTATTCCGTATTACAGAAAAAGCATTCAAAAATGTACCAAAATGTTGTTAGATGAATAAAATTTACAAATTGCCGGTTTATAAAATCTGATAACTGATTCTGATAGCACGTAACAAGGGCTATTGAGCCCGCCAGTTGTCACTTTCGACAAATCAAACATTTAGGGAATATTCGATAATAAAGAAAAAAATTCAACAATTTACCAAAATGTTCTTACATGACTAAAATCTACAAATTTGCCAGTTTATAAAATCTGATAACTGATTTTGATAGCACGTAACTAGGGCTATTAAGGCCGCCAGTTGTCACTTTCGAAAAATCACCAGTTTAGGGGGTATTCCATATTAAAGAAAAAATATTCAAACATTTTCCAAAATGTTGTTACATGAATAAAATCTACAAATTTGCCGGCTTATAAAATCAGATACCTGATTTTGATAGCACGTAAATAGAGCTATTAAGACCGCCAGGTGTCACTTTCGACAAATCAAAAGTTTAGGGAGTATTCCATATTAAAAAAAATAAAAATATACCAAAATGTTCTTACATGAATAAAACCTACAAATTTGCCGGTTTATAAAATACATTAACTGATTTTGATAGCACGTAGCTAGGGCTATTATAGCCGCCAGTTGTCACTTTCGAAAAATCAAAAGTTTAGGGGGTATTCCATATTAAAGAAAAAATTTCAAAAATTTACCAAAATGTTCTTACATGAATAAAATCTACAAATTTTCCGGTTTACAAAATCTGATAACTGATTTTTATAGCACGTAACTAGAGCTATTAAGGCTGTCAGGTGTCACTTTCGGCAAATTAAAAATTTAGGGAGTATTCGATATTAAAAAAAAAAATTTTGAAATTTACCTAAATTTTCTTACATGAAAAAAATCTACAAATTTGCCGGTTTACAACATCTGATAGCTGATTTTGATAGCACGTAACTAGAGCTATTAAGACTGTCAGGTGTCACATTCGACAAAGCAAAAGTTTAGGGGATATTCCATATTATAGAAAAAAAATTCAAAAATATACCAAAATGTTGTTACAGGAATAAAATCTACAAATTTGATTTGATTGAAATCTGATAACTGACTTTGATAGCACGTAATTAGAGATATTAAGACCGTCAGGTGTCACTTTCAACAAATCAAAAATTTAGGGAGTATTCGATATAAAAAAGCAAATTCAACAATTTACCAAAATGTTCTTACATGAATAAAATCTACAAAATTGCCGGTTTATAAAATCAGATTACTGATTTTGGTAGCACGTAACTAGGGCTATTAAGGCCGTTAGTTGTCGTTTTCGACAAATCAAAAGTTTAGGGGATATTCCATATTATAGAAAAAAAATTCAAAAATATACCAAAATGTTGTTACAGGAATAAAGTCTACAAATTTGATTTGATTGAAATCTGATAACTGACTTTGATAGCACGTAATTAGAGATATTAAGACCGTCAGGTGTCACTTTCAACAAATCAAAAATTTAGGGAGTATTCGATATAAAAAAGCAAATTCAACAATTTACCAAAATGTTCTTACATGAATAAAATCTACAAAATTGCCGGTTTATAAAATCAGATTACTGATTTTGATAGCACGTAACTAGGGCTATTAAGGCCGTTAGTTGTCGTTTTCGACAAATCAAAAGTTTAGGGGGTATTCCATATTAAAGAAAAAAAATTCAAAAATTTACCAAAATGTAGTTACATGAATACAATCTACAAATTTGATTTGATTGAAATCTGATAACTGACTTTGATAGCACGTAGCTAGAGCTATTAAGGCCGTAAGGTGTCACTTTCGACACATAAAAAAATTAGGGAGTATTCGATATTAAAAAAAAAATCAACAATTTACCAAAATGTTCTTACATGAATAAAATCTACAAATTTGCCGGCTTATAAAATCTGATAACTGAGTTTGATAGCATGTAACTAGGGCTATTAAGGCCGCCAGGTGTCACTTTCGACAAATCAAACATTTAGGGAATATTCAATATTAAAGAAAAAAAATTCAACCATTTACCAAAATGTTCTTACATGAATAAAATCTACAAATTTGCCGGTTTATAAAATCTGATAACTGATTTTGATAGCACGTAACTAGGGCCATTAAGGCCGCCAGTTGTGGCTTTCGAAAAATGACAAGTTTAGGGGGTATTCCATATTAAAGAAAAAAATTCAAAAATTTACCATAATGTTGTTACATGAATCAAATCTACAAATTTGCCGGTTTATAAAATCTGATAACTGATTTTGATAGCACGTAACTAGAGCTATTAAGGCTGTCTGGTGTCACTTTCGACAAATTAAAAATTTAGGGAGTATTCGATATTAAAAAAACAATTTTAAAATTTACCTAAATTTTCTTACATGAAAAAATCTACTAATTTGCCGGCTTATAACATCTGATAGCTAATTTTGATAGCACGTTACTAGGGCTATTAAGGCCGGCCGTTGGGGCTTTCGACAAATCAAATATTTAGGGAATATTCGATATTAAAGAAAAAAAATTCAACGATGTACCAAAATGTTCCGACATGAATAAACTCTACAAATTTGCCGGTTTATAAAATCCATTAACTGATTTTGATAGCAGGTAGCTTCCAGTTGTCACTTTCGACAAATCAAAAGTTTAGGGGGTATTCCATATTAAAAAAAAAAAAAAAATTTACCAAAATGTTCTTTCATGAATAAAATCTACAAATTTGCCGGTTTATAAAATACAATAACTGATTTTGATAGCACGTAGCTAGGGCTATTAAGGCCGCCAGTTGTGGCTTTCGACAAATCAAATATTTAGGGAATATTCGATATTAAAGAAAAAAATTCAACGATTTACCAAAATGTTCTTACATGAATAAACTCTACAAATTTGCCGGTTTATAAAATCCATTAACTGATTTTGATAGCAGGTAGGTTCCAGTTGTCACTATCGACAAATCAAAAGTTTAGGGGGTATTCCTTATTAAAAAAAAAATTAAAAATTTACCAAAATGTTCTTACATGAATAAAATCTACAAATTTGCCGGTTTATAAAATACAATAACTGATTTTGATAGCACGTAGCTAGGGCTATTAAGGCCGCCAGTTGTCATTTTCGAAAAATCAGAAGTTTAGGGGGTACTCCATATTACAGAAAAAATTTCAAAAATTTACCAAAATGTTCTTACATGAATAAAATCTACAAATTTTCCGGTTTACAAAATCCATTAACTGATTTTGATAGCAGGTAGCTTCCAGTTGTCACTATCGACAAATCAAAAGTTTAGGGGGTATTCCTTATTAAAAAAAAAATTAAAAATTTACCATAATGTTGTTACATGAATAAAATTTACAAATTCTGATGACTGATTCTGATAGCACGTAACTAGGGCTATTAAGGCCGCCAGTTGTCATTTTCGAAAAATCAGAAGTTTAGGGGGTACTCCATATTACAGAAAAAATTTCAAAAATTTACCAAAATGTTCTTACATGAATAAAATCTACAAATTTTCCGGTTTACAAAATCTGATAACTGATTTTTATAGCACGTAACTAGAGCTATTAAGGCTGTCAGGTGTCACTTTCGGCAAATTAAAAATTTAGGGAGTATTCGATATTAAAAAAAAAAAATTTGAAATTTACCTAAATTTTCTTACATGAAAAAAATCTACAAATTTGCCGGTTTACAACATCTGATAGCTGATTTTGATAGCACGTTACTAGGGCTATTAAGGCCGCCAGTTGTAGCTTTCGACAAATCAAAAGTTTATGGAGTATTCCATATTACAGAAAAAGCATTCAAAAATGTACCAAAATGATGTTACATGAATAAAATTTACAAATTCTGATGACTGATTCTGATAGCACGTAACTAGGGCTATTAAGGCCGCCAGTTGTCACTTTCGACAAATCAAACATTTAGGGAATATTCGATATTAAAGAAAATTCAATTCAATTTATTGTGTTAAGTGAGATTTATAAAATTTACTTACAAAAGTATATATGTACATATTTACAAAGAGTTTAAGGATGTTTCCTTTTTCTACTTAGGAATACAATTTCGTTTTATGGTATATTTAATTTTTAATATAGTATTTAAGTTAAGGTGAAAATTTTCAAAAACCTTGTGAAATTTTTTGGTATGATAAAAACTTAAAAACTATTTAACTGACTAATATAAAGCGCGGGCAATCTCAGCTATATGGTTATGTTCAGAATATAAGCAACTAGTATTGAAATTTTCATACAATTTGTATATCTTAACAGCAACCAAATCAACATTTGCCATTTGGTGCAGTCTTGCTGTGGAATAATGCCTGGGAAGATAATAAATTAACTTTAGAAGTTTGTTTTGAAGAATTTGTAGCCTTTTTATGTGGCATTTTGCACTTTTTGCCCAAACGGGAACTGCATAAAATATAATTGTCTGTAATATAAGTTTAAATATTAACATTTTATTGTCAATACTTAAAATTGAGTTCCTATTTATTAAAGGGTTCTTAAAAGTACGTTACATTTATTAACGATGTATGATACGTGATCTCTATAAGTTTATTTTGGGTCTAGAACTACTCCTAGATACTTTACGTTGTTTTCCCATTCGATTGGGGAATAAAACATGATTTCCTTTTTCTGGTAAAATAAATTGCTTGACTTTTGTTATAACTTAATGCTATTTTCCATTTTGTAAAATATTTAATTAATATTTCAATAGCCGATTTCAGGTTTGCTAATATATCAGATAAAAAATTACCTGAGCATAATACTGCAGTGTCGTCTGCAAACATGGATATAACACAGTGGTTTATAGTAGGTATATCCGCAGTGTATAAATTATACAAAATTGGTGATAAACAGGATCCCTGAGAGCATCCTGCATTTATTTGAAAAACGTTTGAACATTTCGAGCCTATGTACACTCTAAATGACCTTGAAGATAAATAACTTTGAATTATTTTAATAATATTTGGTGGAAAATTTAACTGTATTAACTTAAATATTAAGCCATCGTGCCATACGTTGTCGAATGCAGCCTTTATATCCATCAATATCCAGTCGAATTTTGTTGATTAAAATTAGACTTAACAATGTTCCTTATGCGTACTAACGGGTGTACGGTATTATGTGCTTTGCGGAACCCAAATTGTTGGGGAGGTTAAATATCTCTACAGTCTAAGAAATTAATAATAATATCTTTTATAACTCTTTCTAAAACTTTACTCGTCTGGAAAATAACTTAATTTAAGGCAGCTGTTTATAAGATGTGTCAAGAACTTTATACCTTTTCTTGGCAGAGCTTTAAGAATTGTATTATGGATGCCATCAGCACCCGGTGACTTTTTCAAAACCTTTAACGTATCAGACACTTTTTTATACGTAACAACACAATTTTCTGTGGATACAAAATTTGAATTGAATTCATTAATTCTATTCTTAACCAAATTTTCGTTTTCAATGTCACTTATACTAGTTGAATATAAATGATTCTCAAAAAAAGTACTAGCTAATAATTCACATTTTTCTTCAGTCGAAGAAAATCGTAAATTATTATGCTTTAACATTGGAATATTTTTGGATCTCTTCCTTAATATTTTTGTTAAATTCCAAAAAGGAGAAGAGTTTTTGTCTAATGTAGACAATACCTGATTCCATGAATTGTTTCTGAATTTAGTAATTTCGGATTTAATTGCAGAATTTAAGGTTTTAAACTCATAATAGTCACGAACATCTCTATAACGAAGCCATATCCGACGAAAGTGGTTTCGGTTACATATTAACAATTTGATATTATTTGGCAAAGTTTTTCTTACACTTCTCTTTTGTTTTTGTGGTACAATATGCATAACTGCCTCGTTTAGGGTATCAATAAATAGGCGAAGTGCAGAGTCAACCATCTCTTTGCTTGAATATACATTATTATTAGGCAAGGAAATATTTCTGTTTATGAATTTAGAAAACCGTTTCCAATTCTCATTTTTAAAATCAAAATAGTTCTAATTATTGTTCACATAATCAGTTTTCAGAGCAAGTCTAACGGGAAGATGATCTGAACTTAGATCATTGATAACTTCCGGGGAAGATAAATTATTTGTAAAATTTGTTACGAAAAGATCAAGTGTTAAACTTTGACGGTTTAATTGGTAAGGTATGTATGTACTTTCACCAGGAAACAATATATTTAAATTGTAAGAATCCTGCTTTTCATATAAACTATTGCCCCACGCATCCCAATGTTTGATGTCGACAGTTTAGATCGCCACCAATTATATACTTTTGACCCCTACTAAGCTACTAAGGAATTATCGGGGCCGGCGCGTCCACCAGGAAAATAGCAAGCATATATATTTAAATTACCAGTAATAGTTGAAAGTTTAATACCGATATTTTCTATAAGAGTAGTGTTCACAATAGGAATTGTCGAATGGATAATATTTTTCTTTACTATTATAGCTACGCCTCCTCCTCTTTTTAATTCTCTATCATTTCTATGTATAAGAAATTCTTGGTGACTAAGGGGTATTTTTGGTTTAAGCCAACTTTCTGTTAATAAACATATGTGAATGTTATTATTTAATAAGAACTGAAACAGTTCAGTACTTTTGTTTTGAACGCCTTGTGCGTTTCAAGTTACT
Organism: Pollenia amentaria; assembly: GCA_943735925.1. Classification (NCBI taxonomy): domain Eukaryota; kingdom Metazoa; phylum Arthropoda; class Insecta; order Diptera; family Polleniidae; genus Pollenia; species Pollenia amentaria. The sequence goes on along the minus strand of OX031006.1, from coordinate 122,644,854 downwards.
ATATTTAGTACATTGCTAGCCATTATGAAAGGAATTTTGTGGCGAGGTTTGTTATCACCTCAAATCGATCTAACTTATTTCTACAATTCCTGAGATTAGTGATTAATTCAATTGTAATTGCTTGTATTTCTTGAATAGAGAACAATTGTCCGGAGTTGTTAAGAGATTTTGCGGTCTGATTGTTGTTGCTATTACCACTGCTCTGAAAGTTCCTCGATATTTGCCATACGCCTGATGATTGTGGAACATTGTGCTGGAGAGTATTAGGAAAGTTCTGGTTGTTCAAAATGTAAGGATTGTTCACAATTGGCCGTTTGTTCACTGGCTTGTTACGCTGCTTGACCAGTAAGTAGTTTGCTTTGCTGGGACAATTATAATCAGTTGACTGATGGGGCCCATTGCAGTTTGCGCATTTCACAACCTCCTCATTGCAATTTGCGGTTGGGTGACTTCCAGCACATTTTGCGCAAAATGTTTTTACTTTACAGTAGCTTGAGCCATGTCCATACATTTGACAGTTGCGACACTGTGTAACTCTGGACTTATTAGTCTTTTGGAAATCCCATTTGACTTTAACATAGTCAATTACAGAGTGGTTTTTTCTTAATTCTCTGATAGTGATAATCTTGCGTTGAAAGTAGACGACGAAAATACCATGTACGCCGTATTGTGTTTTTTTGTTTACAATTTTTACGTCTAGACATTTCAGTCCCTTGGAGATTAATTTGTTTTTAAGCACGGCTGGATCTTGGGCTTCCAAACCAAATAATAATGCTTTATAAGGCTTGTCTTCTTTTGAAGCACACGAGAAAAATTCATATTTTCCACTAAGGGTATTGCAAATTAAATCAAAGTCTTCTTTGTATTACAAAAAACCTTATGTCCAATTGAAATTTTTCGTATGGCATAAGCATTTATTTTAGAAATCTTACAAGTCTCACGAATTTCTTCTAACTTGCATTTTAGAATAGTAGTTGGTGGAATATGTTTTTTACCTTCATTTGGCATTTTATTGTCTTCAATATCATTATCATCGTCAATGGTTTGTAACGGTGAAAAATAATTCTTTTTGTCTGCATTTGCTGCAGAGTTATTGTTTTTATATTTTTTTTTTTGGATTCATTGACGTAAGATGAGCATGCACATCATCACTTTTATATGTTCGCTTTATTTTGTTTTAACCATAATGTATGTAATTGTTTTTGTTTATTTAACTTATATTTATGTTAATATGTGTATATGTTTTAAAACAATGTTTATTATTTTGGAAACGATCACAAAAGTAAGTAAAGCTAATGAGCGTAAGCACGTCTGTCGTTGGAGACAACGAATCATTGATTAAAGAAAAAAAATTCAACAATTTACCAAAATGTTCTTACATGAATAAAATCTACAAAATTGCCGGTTTATAAAATCAGTTAATGGATTTTAAACTTGCCGGTTTATAAAATCCATTAACTGATTTTGATAGCACGTAGCTAGGGCTATTAAGGCCGCCAGTTGTCACTTTCGAAAAATCACCAGTTTAGGGGGTATTCCATATTATAGAATAAAAAATATTAAAAAATTTACCAAAATATTGTTACATGAATAAAATCTACAAATTTGCCGGTTTATAAAATCTGATAACTGATTTTGATAGCACGTAACTAGAGCTATTAAGGCCGTCATGTGTCACTTTCGACAAATCAAAAATTTAGGGCGTATTCGATATTAAAGAAAAAAAATTCAACAATTTACCAAAATGTTCTAACATGAAAAAAATCTACAAATTTGCCAATTTATAAAATCTGATAACTGATTTTGATAGCACGTAAATTTACCAAAATGTTCTTACATGAATAAAATCTACAAAATTGCCGGTTAATAAAATCAGATAACTGATTTTGATAGCACGTAACTAGAGCTATTAAGGCCGTTAGGTGGTGTTACTTTCGACAAATCCAAAATTAAGGGTATATTCGATATTAAAAAAAAAAAATTTACCAAAATGTTCTTACATGAATAAAATGTACAAATTTGCCGGTTTATAAAATCTATTAACTGATTTTGATAGCCTGTAACTAGGGCTATTAAGGCCGTCAGGTGTCACTTTCGACAAATCAAAAATTTAGGGAGTATTCGATATTAAAGAAAAAAAATTCAACAATTTACCAAAATGTTCTTACATGAATAAAATATACAAATTTGCCGGTATACAAAATCTGATAACTGACTTTCATAGCACGTAACTAGGGCTATTAAGGCGGTCAGTTGTCATTTTGGACAAATCAAAAGATTAGGGAGTATTCCATATTAAAAAAAAAAATCAAAAATTTACCAAAATGTTATTACATGAATAAAATCTACAAATTTGCTTTGATTAAAACCTGATAACTGATTTCGATAGCACGTAACTAGAGCTATTAAGGTCGTATGGTGTCACTTTCGACAAATCAAAAATTTAGGGAATATTCGATATTAAAAAAAAACTTTAAAAATTTACCTAAATTTTCTTACATGAAAAAAATCTACAAATTTGCCGGTTTACAACATCTGATAGCTGATTTTGATAGCACGTTACTAGGGCTATTAAGGCCGCCAGTTGTGGCTTTCGACAAATCAAAAGTTTATGGAGTATTCCATATTACAGAAAAAGCAGTAAAAAATGTATCAAAATGTTGTTACATGAATAAAATTTACAAAATCTGATGACTGATTCTGATAGCGCGTGACTAGAGCTATTAAGACCGCCAGGTGTCACTTTCGACAAACCAAAAGGTTAGGGGGTATTCCATATTAAAAAAATAAAAAATTTACCAAATTGTTATTGCATGAATAAAATCTACAAATTTGCCGGTTTATAAAATCCATTAACTGATTTTGATAGCACGTAGCTAGGGCTATTAAGGCCGACAGTTGTCACTTTCGAAAAATCACCAGTTTATGGGGAATTCCATATTAAAGCAAAAATATTCAAAAATTGGCCAAAATGTTGTTACATGAATAAAATCTACAAATTTGCCTGTTTATTAAATATTATAACTGATTCTGATAGCACGTAACTAGAGCTATTAAGGCCGCCATGTGTCACTTTGCTATCAAAATCAATTATCAGATTTTATAAACCGGCAAATTTGTAGATTTTATTCATGTAACAACATTAAAGTAAATTTTTGAATTTTTTTTCTTTAATATGGAATACCCCCTAAACTTTTGATTTGTCAACTGACTTTGATAGCACGTAACGAGAGCTATTAAGGCTGTTAGGTGTCACTGTCGACAAATCAAAAATTTAGGGAGTACTCGATATTAAAGAAAAAAAATCAACAATTTACCAAAATGTTCTTACATGAATAAAATCTACAAAATTGCCGGTTTATAAAATCAGATAACTGATTTTGATAGCACGTTACTAGGACTATTAAGGCCGCCAGTTGTCACTTTCGACAAATCAAAATTTTAGGGAGTATTCTATATATAAAAAAAAAATTAAAAAATTTACCAAAATGTTCTTACATGAATAAAATCTAAAAATTTACTTTGATTAAAATCTGATAACTGACTTTGATAGCACGTAACTAGAGCTATTAAGGCCGTTAGGTGTTACTTTCGAAAAATCACCAGTTTAGGGGGTATTCCATATTAAAGAAAAAATATTCAAACATTTTCCAAATGTTGTTACATGAATAAAATCTACAAATTTTCCGGTTTATAAAATCAGATAACTGATTTTGATAGCACGTAAATAGAGCTATTAAGACCGCCAAATCAAAAGTTTTGGGAGTATTCCATATTAAAAAAAAAAAAAAAAAAAAATTTACCAAAATGTTCTTACATGAATAAAATCTACAAAATTGCTGGTTTATAAAATCAGATAACTGATTTTGATAGCAAGTAACTAGGACTATTAAGGCAGCCAGTTGTCACTTTCGACAAATCAAAATTTTAGGGAGTATTCTATATATAAAAAAAAAAATTAAAAAATTTACCAAAATGTTCTTACATGAATAAAATCTAAAAATTTACTTTGATTAAAATCTGATAACTGACTTTGATAGCACGTAACTAGAGCTATTAAGGCCGTTAGGTGTTACTTTCAAAAAATCACCAGTTTAGGGGGTATTCCATATTAAAGAAAAAATATTCAAACATTTTCCAAATGTTGTTACATGAATAAAATTTACAAATTTTCCGGTTTATAAAATCAGATAACTGATTTTGATAGCACGTAAATAGAGCTATTAAGACCGCCAGGTGTCACTTTCGACAAATCAAAAGTATACAAAATACATTAACGGATTTTGATAGCACGTAGCTAGGGCTATTAAAGCCGCCAGTTGTCACTTTCGAAAAATCAAAAGATTAGGGGGTATTCATGAATAAAATTATTACATGAATAAAATCTACAAATTTGACGGTATACAAAATCTGATAACTGATTTTGATAGCACGTAACTACGGCTATTAAGGCCGTCAGTTGTCGTTTTCGACAAATCAAACGTTTAGGGAGTATTCCATATTAAAAAAAAAAATTCAAAAATTGACCAAAATGTTGTTACATGAATAAAATCTACAAACTTGCTTTGATTAAAATCTGATAACTGATTTTGATAGCACGTAATTAGAGATATTAAGACCGTCAGGTATCACTTTCGACAAATCAAAAATTTAGGGAGTATTCCATATTAAAAAAAAAAAATTCAAAAATTTTCCAAATGTTGTTACATGAACAAAATCTACAAATTTGCCGGTTTATAAAATCAGATAACTGATTTTGACAGCACGTAACTAGAGCTATTAAGGCCGTCAGGTCTCACTTTCGAAAAATCAAAAGTTTAGAGAGTATTCGATATTAAACCAAAAAAATTTACAAATTTACCAAAATTTTCTTACATTAATAAAATCTACAAATTTGCCGGTTTATAAAATCTGATAACTGATTTTGATAGCAAGTTACCAGAGCTATTAAGACCGCCAGTTGTCACTGTCGACAAATCAAAAGTTTAGGGGGTATTCCATATAAAAAAAAAAAAAATTTACCAAAATGTTCTTACATGAATAAAATCTACAAATTTGCCGGTTTATAAAATCCATTTACTGATTTAGATAGCACGTAGCTAGGGCTATTAAGACTGCCAGTTGTCACTTTCGAAAAATCAAAAATTTAGGGGGTTTTCCATATTAAAGGAAAAAAATTTTAAAATTTACGAAAATGTTGTTACATGAATAAAATCTACAAATTTGCCGGTTTATAACATCTGATAACTGAGTTTTATAGCGCGTAACTAGGGCTATTAAGGCCGCAGGTTGTCACTTTCGACAAATCAAAAGTTTAGGGGGTTTTCCATATTAAAGGAAAAAAATTTAAAAATTTACCAAAATGTTCTTACATGAACAAAATCTACAAATTTGCCGGTTTATAAAATCCATTTACTAATTTTGATAGCACGTAGCCAGGGCTATTAAGGCTGTCAGTTGTCACTTTCGACAAAGCAAAAGTTTAGAGGATATTACATATTATAAAAAAAAATCAAAAATATACCAAAATGTTGTTACAGGAATAAGATCTACAATTTTACCGGTTTATAACATCTGATAACTGATTTTGATAGCGCGTACCTAGGGCTATTAAGGCCGCAAGTTGTCACTTTCGACAAATCAAAAGTTTAGGGGGTTTTCCATATTAAAGGAAAAAAATTCAAAAATATACCAAAATGTTGTTACATGAATAAAATCTACAAATTTGCCGCTTTATAACATCTGATAACTGATTTTGATAGCACATAGCTAGAGCTATTAAGGCCGTCAGGTGTCACTTTCACAAATCAAAAGTTTAGGGGGTATTCCATATTAGAGAAATGAAAATTCGAGAATATACCAAAATGTTGTTACATGAATAAAATCTACAAATTTGCCGGTTTACAAAATGTGATTAGTGATTTTGATAGCACGTAACTAGATCTATTAAGGCCGTCAGGTCTCACTTTCGACAAATCAAAAGTTTAGGGGGCATTCCATATTATAGAAAAAAAATTCAAAAATATACCAAAACGTTGTTACAGGAATAAAATCTACAAATTTGCCGGTTTATAACATCTCATAACGGATTTTGATAGCACGTAGCTGGAACTGTTAAGACCGCCAGGTGTCACTTTCAATAAATCAAAAGTTTAGGGAGTATTCCATATTAAAGAAAAAAATTCAAAAATTTACTTAAATATTGTTACATGAATAAAATCTACAAATTTGCCGGTTTACAAAATCTGATAAGTGATTTTGATAGCACGTAACTAGAGCTATTAAGGCCGTCAGGTCTCACTTTCGACAAAGCAAAAGTTTAGGGTATATTCCATATAAAAAAAAAAGTTTACCAAAATGTTCTTACATAAATAAAATCTACAAATTTGCCGGTTTATAAAATCGATTAACTGATTTTGATAGCACGTTACTAGGACTATTAAAGCTGCCAGTTGTCACCTTCGAAAAATCAAAAATTTAGGGGGTATTCCATATTAAAGAAAAAATATTTAAAAATTTACGAAAATGTTGTTACATGAATACAATCTACAAATTTGCCGGTATACAAAATCTGATAACTGATTTTCATAGCACGTTACTAGGGCGATTAAGGCCGTCAGTTGTGATTTTCGACAAATCAAAAGATTAGGGAGTATTTCATATGAAAAAAAAAAAATTACCAAAATGTTGTTACATGAATAAAATCTACAAATTTGTTTTGATTAAAACCTGATAACTGGTTTTGGTAGCACGGTACTAGAGCTATTAAGGCCGTCAGGTGTCACTTTCGACAAATCAAAAATTTAGGGAGTATTCGATATTAAAAAAAAAAAAAAAAAACAATTTACCAAAATGTTCTTAAATGAATAAAATCTACAAATTTGCCGGCTTACAAAATCTGATAACTGATTTTGATAGCACGTAACTAGAGCTATTAAGACTGTCAGGTGTCACTTTCGACAAAGCAAAAGTTTAGGGGATTTTCCATATTATAAAAAAAAAAATTTATATATATACCAAAATGTTGTTACAGGAATAAAATCTACAAATTTGTCGGTTTATAACATCTGATAACTGATTTTGATAGCACGTAACTAGGGCTATTAAGGCCGAAAGTTGTCACTTTCGACAAATCAAAAGTTTAGGGGGTATTCCATATTAAAGGAAAAAAATTCAAAAATATACCAAAATGTTGTTACATTAATAAAATCTACAAATGTGCCGCCTTATAACATCTGATAACTGATTTTGATAGCACATAGCTAGAGCTATTAAGGCCGTCAGGTGTCACTTTCACAAATCAAAAGTTTAGGGGGTATTCCATATTAGAGAAATGAAAATTCGAGAATATACCAAAATGTTGTTACATGAATAAAATCTACAAATTTGCCGGTTTACAAAATGTGATTAGTGATTTTGATAGCACGTAACTAGATCTATTAAGGCCGTCAGGTCTCACTTTCGACAAATCAAAAGTTTAGGGGGCATTCCATATTATAGAAAAAAAATTCAAAAATATACCAAAACGTTGTTACAGGAATAAAATCTACAAATTTGCCGGTTTATAACATCTCATAACGGATTTTGATAGCACGTAGCTGGAACTGTTAAGACCGCCAGGTGTCACTTTCAATAAATCAAAAGTTTAGGGAGTATTCCATATTAAAGAAAAAAATTCAAAAATTTACTTAAATATTGTTACATGAATAAAATCTACAAATTTGCCGGTTTACAAAATCTGATAAGTGATTTTGATAGCACGTAACTAGAGCTATTAAGGCCGTCAGGTCTCACTTTCGACAAAGCAAAAGTTTAGGGTATATTCCATATAAAAAAAAAAGTTTACCAAAATGTTCTTACATAAATAAAATCTACAAATTTGCCGGTTTATAAAATCGATTAACTGATTTTGATAGCACGTTACTAGGACTATTAAAGCTGCCAGTTGTCACCTTCGAAAAATCAAAAATTTAGGGGGTATTCCATATTAAAGAAAAAATATTTAAAAATTTACGAAAATGTTGTTACATGAATACAATCTACAAATTTGCCGGTATACAAAATCTGATAACTGATTTTCATAGCACGTTACTAGGGCGATTAAGGCCGTCAGTTGTGATTTTCGACAAATCAAAAGATTAGGGAGTATTTCATATGAAAAAAAAAAAATTACCAAAATGTTGTTACATGAATAAAATCTACAAATTTGTTTTGATTAAAACCTGATAACTGGTTTTGGTAGCACGGTACTAGAGCTATTAAGGCCGTCAGGTGTCACTTTCGACAAATCAAAAATTTAGGGAGTATTCGATATTAAAAAAAAAAAAAAAAACAATTTACCAAAATGTTCTTAAATGAATAAAATCTACAAATTTGCCGGCTTACAAAATCTGATAACTGATTTTGATAGCACGTAACTAGAGCTATTAAGACTGTCAGGTGTCACTTTCGACAAAGCAAAAGTTTAGGGGATTTTCCATATTATAAAAAAAAAATTTATATATATACCAAAATGTTGTTACAGGAATAAAATCTACAAATTTGTCGGTTTATAACATCTGATAACTGATTTTGATAGCACGTAACTAGGGCTATTAAGGCCGAAAGTTGTCACTTTCGACAAATCAAAAGTTTAGGGGGTATTCCATATTAAAGGAAAAAAATTCAAAAATATACCAAAATGTTGTTACATGAATAAAATCTACAAATGTGCCGCCTTATAACATCTGATAACTGATTTTGATAGCACATTGCTAGAGCTATTAAGACTGTCAGGTTTCACTTTCGACAAAGCAAAAGTTAAGGGGATATTCCATATTATAGAAAAAAAATTCAAAAATATACCAAAATGTTGTTACAGGAATAAAATCTACAAATTTGTCGGTTTATAACATCTGATAACTAATTTTGATAGCACGTAACTAGGGCTATTAAGGCCGAAAGTTGTCACTTTCGACAAATCAAAAGTTTAGGGGGTATTCCATATTAAAGGAAAAAAATTCAAAAATATACCAAAATGTTGTTACATGAATAAAATCTACAAATTTGCCGCCTTATAACATCTGATAACTGATTTTGATAGCACATTGCTAGAGCTATTAAGACTGTCAGGTTTCACTTTCAACAAAGCAAAAGTTAAGGGGATATTCCATATTATAGAAAAAAAATTCAAAAATATACCAAAATGTTGTTACAGGAATAAAATCTACAAATTTGTCGGTTTATAACATCTGATAACTGATTTTGATAGCACGTAACTAGGGCTATTAAGGCCGAAAGTTGTCACTTTCGACAATTCAAAAGTTTGGGGAGTATTCCATATTAAAGAAAAAAAATTCAAAAATATACCAAAATGTTGTTACATGAATAAAATCTACAAATTTGCCGCTTTATAACATCTGATAACTGATTTTGATAGCACATAGCTAGAGCTATTAAGGCCGTCAGGTGTCACTTTCGACAAATCAAAAACTTAGAGGGTATTCCATATTAAAGAAAAGAAAATTCGATAATATACCAAAATGTTGTTACATGAATAAAATCTACAAATTTGCCGGTTTTCAAAATCTGATAAGTGATTTTGATAGCACGTAACTGGAGCTATTAAGGCCGTCAGGTCTCACTTTCGACAAATCAAAAGGTTAGGGGGCATTCCATATTATAGAAAAAAATTCAAAAATATACCAAAACGTTGTTACAGGAATAAAATCTACAAATTTGCCGGTTTATAACATCTGATAACTGATTTTTATAGCACGTAACTAGAGCTGTTAAGACCGCCAGGTGCCACTTTCGACAAATCAAAAGTTTAGAGAGTATTCGATATTAAACCAAAAAAATTTACAAATTTACCAAAATTTTCTTACATTAATAAAATCTACAAATTTGCCGGTTAATAAAATCTGATAACTGATTTTGATAGCAAGTTACCAGAGCTATTAAGACCGCCAGTTGTCACTGTCGACAAATCAAAAGTTTAGGGGGTATTCCATATAAAAAAAAAAAAAAATTTACCAAAATGTTCTTACATGAATAAAATCTACAAATTTGCCGGTTTATAAAATCCATTTACTGATTTAGATAGCACGTAGCTAGGGCTATTAAGACTGCCAGTTGTCACTTTCGAAAAATCAAAAATTTAGGGGGTTTTCCATATTAAAGGAAAAAAATTTTAAAATTTACGAAAATGTTGTTACATGAATAAAATCTACAAATTTGCCGGTTTATAACATCTGATAACTGAGTTTTATAGCGCGTAACTAGGGCTATTAAGGCCGCAAGTTGTCACTTTCGACAAATCAAAAGTTTAGGGGGTTTTCCATATTAAAGGAAAAAAATTTAAAAATTTACCAAAATGTTCTTACATGAACAAAATCTACAAATTTGCCGGTTTATAAAATCCATTTACTAATTTTGATAGCACGTAGCCAGGGCTATTAAGGCTGTCAGTTGTCACTTTCGACAAAGCAAAAGTTTAGAGGATATTCCATATTATAAAAAAAAATCAAAAATATACCAAAATGTTGTTACAGGAATAAGATCTACAATTTTGCCGGTTTATAACATCTGATAACTGATTTTGATAGCGCGTACCTAGGGCTATTAAGGCCGCAAGTTGTCACTTTCGACAAATCAAAAGGTTAGGGGGTTTTCCATATTAAAGGAAAAAAATTCAAAAATATACCAAAATGTTGTTACATGAATAAAATCTACAAATTTGCCGCTTTATAACATCTGATAACTGATTTTGATAGCACATAGCTAGAGCTATTAAGGCCGTCAGGTGTCACTTTCACAAATCAAAAGTTTAGGGGGTATTCCATATTAGAGAAATGAAAATTCGAGAATATACCAAAATGTTGTTACATGAATAAAATCTACAAATTTGCCGGTTTACAAAATGTGATTAGTGATTTTGATAGCACGTAACTAGAGCTATTAAGGCCGTCAGGTCTCACTTTCGACAAATCAAAAGTTTAGGGGGCATTCCATATTATAGAAAAAAAAATTCAAAAATATACCAAAACGTTGTTACAGGAATAAAATCTACAAATTTGCCGGTTTATAACATCTCATAACTGATTTTGATAGCACGTAGCTGGAACTGTTAAGACCGCCAGGTGTCACTTTCAATAAATCAAAAGTTTAGGGAGTATTCCATATTAAAGAAAAAAATTCAAAAATTTACTTAAATATTGTTACATGAATAAAATCTACAAATTTGCCGGTTTACAAAATCTGATAAGTGATTTTGATAGCACGTAACTAGAGCTATTAAGGCCGTCAGGTCTCACTTTCGACAAAGCAAAAGTTTAGGATATATTCCATATAAAAAAAAAAGTTTACCAAAATGTTCTTACATAAATAAAATCTACAAATTGCCGGTTTATAAAATCGATTAACTGATTTTGATAGCACGTTACTAGGACTATTAAAGCTGCCAGTTGTCACCTTCGAAAAATCAAAAATTTAGGGGGTATTCCATATTAAAGAAAAAATATTTAAAAATTTACGAAAATGTTGTTACATGAATACAATCTACAAATTTGCCGGTATACAAAATCTGATAACTGATTTTCATAGCACGTTACTAGGGCTATTAAGGCCGTCAGTTGTGATTTTCGACAAATCAAAAGATTAGGGAGTATTTCATATGAAAAAAAAAAATTTACCAAAATGTTGTTACATGAATAAAATCTACAAATTTTTTTTGATTAAAACCTGATAACTGGTTTTGGTAGCACGGTACTAGAGCTATTAAGGCCGTCAGGTGTCACTTTCGACAAATCAAAAATTTAGGGAGTATTCGATATTAAAAAAAAAAAAAAAACAATTTACCAAAATGTTCTTAAATGAATAAAATCTACAAATTTGCCGGCTTACAAAATCTGATAACTGATTTTGATAGCACGTAACTAGAGCTATTAAGACTGTCAGGTGTCACTTTCGACAAAGCAAAAGTTTAGGGGATTTTCCATATTATAAAAAAAAAATTTATATATATACCAAAATGTTGTTACAGGAATAAAATCTACAATTTTGCCGGTTTATAATATCTGATAACTGATTTTGATAGCACGTATCTAGGGCTATTAAGGCCGCTAGTTGTCACTTTCGACAAATCAAAAGTTTAGGGGGTATTCCATATTAAAGGAAAAAAATTCAAAAATATACCAAAATGTTGTTACATGAATAAAATCTACAAATTTGCCGCTTCATAACATCTGATAACTGATTTTGATAGCACATAGCTAGAGCTATTAAGGCCGTCAGGTTTCACTTTCGACAAAGCAAAAGTTAAGGGGATATTTCATATTATAGAAAAAAAAATTCAAAAATATACCAAAATGTTGTTACAGGAATAAAATCTACAAATTTGTCGGTTTATAACATCTGATAACTGATTTTGATAGCACGTAACTAGGCCTATTAAGGCCGAAAGTTGTCACTTTCGACAATTCAAAAGTTTGGGGAGTATTCCATATTAAAGAAAAAAAATTCAAAAATATACCAAAATGTTGTTACATGAATAAAATCTACAAATTTGCCGCTTCATAACATCTGATAACTGATTTTGATAGCACATAGCTAGAGCTATTAAGGCCGTCAGGTGTCACTTTCGACAAATCAAAAACTTAGAGGGTATTCCATATTAAAGAAAAGAAAATTCGATAATATACCAAAATGTTGTTACATGAATAAAATCTACAAATTTGCCGGTTTTCAAAATCTGATAAGTGATTTTGATAGCACGTAACTGGAGCTATTAAGGCCGTCAGGTCTCACTTTCGACAAATCAAAAGGTTAGGGGGCATTCCATATTATAGAAAAAAATTCAAAAATATACCAAAACGTTGTTACAGGAATAAAATCTACAAATTTGCCGGTTTATAACATCTGATAACTGATTTTTATAGCACGTTACTAGGACTATTAAGGCCGCCAGTTGTCACTTTCGAAAAATCACCAGTTTAAAGAAAAAATATTCAAAAATTTACCAAAATGTTGTTACTTGAATAAAATCTACAAATTTGCCGGTTTATAAAATCTGATAACTGATTTTGATAGCACGTAACTAGAGCTATTAACAACGCCAGTTGTCACTTTCGAAAAATCAAAAGTTTAGGGGGTATTCCATATTAAAGAAAAAAAATTTAAAAATTTACGAAAATGTTGTTACTTGAATAAAATCTACTAATTTGTCGGTATACAAAATCTGATAACTGATTTTCATAGCACGTAGCTAGGGCTATTAAGGCCGTCAGTTGTCATTTTCGACAAATCAAAGGATTAGGGAGTTTTCCATAAAAAAAAAAAATTCACAAATTTACCAAAATGTTGTTACATGAATAAAATCTACAAATTTGCTATGATTAAAACCTAATAACTGATTTTGATAGCACGTAACTAGAGCTATTAAGGCCGTCAGGTGTCACTTTCGACAAATCAAAAATATAGGGAGTATTCGATATTAAAAGAAAATTCAACAATTTACCAAAATGTTCTTACATGAATAAAATCTACAAATTTGCCGGTTTAGAAAATCTGATAACTGATTTCGATAGCACGTAACTAGAGCTATTAAGACTGTCAGGTTTCACTTTCGACAAAGCAAAAGTTAAGGGGATATTCCATATTATAGAAAAAAAATTCAAAAATATACCAAAATGTTGTTATAGGAATAAAATCTACAAATTTGCCGGTTTATAACATCTGATAACTGATTTTGATAGCACGTAACTAGGGCTATTAAGGCCGAAAGTTGTCACTTTCGACAATTCAAAAGTTTAGGGGGTATTCCATATTAAAGGAAAAAAATTCAAAAATATATCAAAATGTTGTTACATGAATAAAATCTACAAATTTGCCGCTTTATAACATCTGATAACTGATTTTGATAGCACATTGCTAGAGCTATTAAGGCCGTCAGGTGTCACTTTCGACAAATCAAAAGTTTAGGGGGTATTCCATATTAAAGAAAAGAAAATTCGATAATATACCAAAATGTTGTTACATGAATAAAATCTACAAATTTGCCGGTTTACAAAATCTGATAAGGGATTTTGATAGCACGTAACTGGAGCTATTAAGGCCGTCAGGTCTCACTTTCGACAAATCAAAAGTTTAGGGGGCATTCCATATTATAGAAAAAAAATTCAAAAATATACCAAAACGTTGTTACAGGAATAAAATCTACAAATTTGCCGGTTTATAACATCTGATAACTGATTTTGATAGCACGTAACTAGGGCTATTAAGGCCGCCAGTTATCACTTTCGAAAAATTACCAGTTTAGGGGGTATTCCATCTTAAAGAAAAAATATTCAAAAATTTACCAAAATGTTGTTACGGTTTATAAAATCTGATAACTGATTTTGATAGCACGTAACTAGAGCTATTAACACCGCCAGTTGTCACTTTCGAAAAATCAAAAGCTTAGGGGGTATTCCATATTAAAGAAAAAAAATTTAAAAATTTACGAAAATGTTGTTACTTGAATAAAATCTACTAATTTGTCGGTATACAAAATCTGATAACTGATTTTCATAGCACGTAGCTAGGACTATTAAGGCTGTCAGTTGTAATTTTCGACAAATGAAAAGATTAGGAAGTATTCCATATTAAAAAAAAAATTCAAAAATTTACCAAAATGTTGTTACATGAATAAAATCTACAAATTTGCTTTGATTAAAACCTGATAACTGATTTTGATAGCACGTAACTAGAGCTATTAAGGCCGTCAGGTGTCACTTTCGACAAATCAAAAATTTAGGGAGTATTCGATATTAAAAAAAAATTCAACAATTTACCAAAATGTTCTTACATAAATAAAATCTACAAATTTGCCGGCTTACAAAATCTGATAACTGATTTTGATAGCACGTAACTAGAGTATTAAGACTGTCAGGTATCACTTTCGACAAAGCAAAAGCTTAGGGGATATTCCATATTATAAAAAAAAAATTCAAATATATACCAAAATGTTGTTACAGGAATAAAATCTACAATTTTGCCAGTTTATAATATCTGATAACTGATTTTGATAGCACGTAACTAGGGCTATTAAGGCCGCTAGTTGTCACTTTCGACAAATCAAAAGTTTAGGGGGTATTCCATATTAAAGGAAAAAAATTAAAAAATATACCAAAATGTTGTTACATGAATAAAATCTACAAATTTGCCGCTTTATAACATCTGATAACTGATTTTGATAGCACGTAACTTGGGCTATTAAGGCCGAAAGTTGTCACTTTCGACAATTCAAAAGTTTGGGGGGTATTCCATATTAAAGAAAAAAAATTCAAAAATATACCAAAATGTTGTTACATGAATAAAATCTACAAATTTACCGCTTTATAACATCTGAGAACTGATTTTGATAGCACATAGCTAGAGCTATTAAGGCCGTCAGGTGTCACTTTCGACAAATCAAAAACTTAGAGGGTATTTCATATTAAAGAAAAGAAAATTCGATAATATACCAAAATGTTGTTACATGAATAAAATCTACAAATTTGCCGGTTTTCAAAATCTGATAAGTGATTTTGATAGCACGTAACTGGAGCTATTAAGGCCGTCAGGTCTCACATTCGACAAAGCAAAAGTTAAGGGGATATTCCATATTATAGAAAAAAAAATTCAAAAATATACCAAAATGTTGTTACAGGAATAAAATCTACAAATTTGTCGGTTTATAACATCTGATAACTGATTTTGATAGCACGTAACTTGGGCTATTAAGGCCGAAAGTTGTCACTTTCGACAATTCAAAAGTTTGGGGGGTATTCCATATTAAAGAAAAAAAATTCAAAAATATACCAAAATGTTGTTACATGAATAAAATCTACAAATTTACCGCTTTATAACATCTGAGAACTGATTTTGATAGCACATAGCTAGAGCTATTAAGGCCGTCAGGTGTCACTTTCGACAAATCAAAAACTTAGAGGGTATTTCATATTAAAGAAAAGAAAATTCGATAATATACCAAAATGTTGTTACATGAATAAAATCTACAAATTTGCCGGTTTTCAAAATCTGATAAGTGATTTTGATAGCACGTAACTGGAGCTATTAAGGCCGTCAGGTCTCACATTCGACAAATCAAAAGTTTAGGGGGCATTCCATATTATAGAAAAAAATTAAAAAATATACCAAAACGTTGTTACAGGAATAAAATCTACAAATTTGCCGGTTTATAGCATCTGATAACTGATTTTTATAGCACGTAACTAGAGCTGTTAAGACCGCCAGGTAACACTTTCGACAAATCAAAAGTTTAGGGAGTATTCCATATTAAAGAAAAAAATTCAAAAATTTTCTTAAATATTGTTACATGAATAAAATCTACAAATTTGCCGGTTTACAAAATCTGATAACTGTTTTTGATAGCACGTAACTAGAGCTATTAAGGCCTCCAGTTGTCACTTTCGACAAATCAAACATTTAGGGAATATTCGATTTTAAAGAAAAAAAAAATTCAACAATTTACCAAAATGTTCTTACATGAATAAAATCTACAAATTTGCCGGTTTATAAAATCTGATAACTGATTTTGATACCACGTAACTAGGGCTATTAAGGCCGCCAGTTGTCACTTTCGAAAAATCACCAGTTTAGGGGGTATTCCATCTTAAAGAAAAAATATTCAAAAATTTACGAAAATGTTGTTACTTGAATAAAATCTACTAATTTGTCGGTATACAAAATCTGATAACTGATTTTCATAGCACGTAGCTAGGACTATTAAGGCTGGCAGTTGTCATTTTCGACAAATGAAAAGATTAGGAAGTATTCGATATTAAAAAAAAATTCAACAATTTACCAAAATGTTCTTACATGAATAAAACCTTAAAATTTGCCGGTTTATAAAATACATTAACTGATTTTGATAGCACGTAGCTAGGGCTATTAAAGCCGCCAGTTGTCACTTTCGAAAAATCAAAAATTTAGGGAGTATTCGATATTAAAAAAAAAATTCAACAATTTACCGAAATGTTCTTACATGAATAAAATCTACAAAATTGCCGGTTTATAAAATCAGATAACTGATTTTGATAGCACGTAACTAGGGCTATTAAGGCCGTTAGTTGTTGTTTTCGACGAATCAAAAGATTAGGAGGTATTCCATATTAAAGAAAAACAAGTAAGAGTGCTATATTCGGCTATGCCGAATCTTATATACCCTTCACCATGGTGCGATAAGAATAATCTACATATATAATATATCTGTGGCATTAAATAATAATGGCTTAAGTAGGAATTTCTTGTTTTGAGATATTAAGGGTATTACCAAAAATAAATTGTTTGGTTTTTATATAAAATTATTAGCCACATAAAAAAATGCGCATTTATTTAGAACAAAAGTCTAAATTTTATAAAAAAAAGTGTTTTTTTTAAGAATATACAAGTAAAAATAGCAAAAACTGATATATTTTTTATTTAATTAAAAATAATTTATAAATACCTAGAGAAAAAAAAAAAAATTATCGAATGGGATTTGAACCAGTCAACACTCAGACGATTACTTGTGACATACCGGCTAGACCACTCGACCACTGGTACGCATGCGAACTTAACTTTAATATAAGTAAATAGGCCGTGGAATATTTTTTTCATATAAGCAAATATCTTTGTGTGAGTTTGTTGTTTGGGTATGAAAGGTGAATATGCGAAAAAGGGAAACACACCACCACCACTGGCGTGTTGCCATACAATAGATTTATCTGTTTTTGCAAGTTTTTAAGATGCAAAAATTCCCAATCTCTATTTGTAGAAATTATTTCGTTAAATAGATCACAGTTTAAAAGCAGAGTGATAACGGAAGTCATATTGGACATGATGCCAGTGCCTGTAAACAAATGGAAAAGGAGGGGGGGGGGACGCAAAGAAAACAACTTAATTATATAAAAAAAAGTAAATATTGGTATTTCAGTAATTTGGTCATAACTCAAGCATTTTCCAATCGATTTGATAGATTTATATACCTACGTCTTAAGGAAGAAATTTACCATTTATTTCGGTAATAAAACTTGGACTCGGAAAGATCTACGGTTCCCGAAAATAGGTATTTTTATTAAAAAAAATTTTATTTTGGTAATAACGTTTTTGTATCTGAACCGATTTTTCCGAGTTTTTCAGCAAATATGTTCTACTAAAAATCTTTTGATATATTATATATTGATATATAAGACGTATCCATAGGTCATGTAACAGCTCAAAAAATTTAGTTTTTATAAAAATTTTGATGCTTTTTAGCCCATTTTTGGAGTATTTTGCTAATAACTTAACCATTTCTTAACCGATTTGGCAGATTTATATACCCACGTTTTAAGGAAGAAAAAACCATTTACTTAGATTATAAAACTTGGACTCGGGAAGACCTATTGTTCCCGAAAATGGGTATGTTTAAAAAAAAAAATTTTATTTTGGGCATTACTCTTCCATTTTTGGGAGAAAGGTTTCAGGGTTTTGGGGGAAATATATGCTGCTAAAAATTTCTGACATTTTGGTATATAAAACGTGTTCATATGTCATACTAGAGCCCTAAAATTTAAAATTTTGAGTATTTTCAATAATGTCTTTGTACGGGAGGTACCACGCCCACTTTTCCAATCGCGCCCATATTTTGTGGGATATTGTGTATTGATAACCGATATGTTTGTACCTAATTTGGGAACTTTAGCTCGTTTCGTTCTCCAGATATACAGAAATACATAACGTCTTTGTATGGGAAGTGCCACACCCACTTATCCAATCCCGCCCATTTTTTTAGAGAGTTTGTGTATTGGCAAGATGTTTGTACCAAATTTCAAAGCCGTAGCTCTTGCCGTTCTCGAGATATGCAGAAAAAAGAATTTAAAAAACAACAACAACATGGGATTTATGGGAAAAAAACAACAACAACATGGGATTTATGGGAAAAATTTGAGGTAGTCGTGGTTTTTTGCTCATATCTCAGCCATTTATGGACCGATCTTCCTGAATTTCAATAGCAAACAAATCCGGACTATATGTGACATAAATGTATAACAACCTAGCCTTCATCATATCTGGGGTCTTCGGAAAACCCATTTCAACGGACGGACAGACGGACAACCGGATTTGAACTTCCCTTCTCATAAGAAGCCAGAATATATATACTTTGTATGGTCTTAAATCAATATTGTAGAAATTACAAACGGAATGACAAAATTATATATACCCTTTTACCTTCGGTGAAGGGTATAAAAAAATTAAACAATTTACCGAAATGTTCTTAAAAGAATAAAATCTACAAATTTACAGGTTTATAAAATCTTATAACTGATTTTGATAGCACGTTACTAGGACTATTAAGGCCGCCAGTTGTCACTTTCGAATAATCACCAGTTTAAAGAAAAAATATTCAAAAATTTACCAAAATGTTGTTACTTGAATAAAATCTACAAATTTGCCGGTTTATAAAAGCTGATAACTGATTTTGATAGCACGTAACTAGAGCTATTAACACCGCCAGTTGTCACTTTCGAAAAATTAAAAGTTTAGGGGGTATTCCATATTAAAGAAAAAAAATTTAAAAATTTACGAAAATGTTGTTACTTGAATAAAATCTACTAATTTGTCGGTATACAAAATCTGATAACTGATTTTCATAGCACGTAGCTAGGGATTAGGGAGTTTTCCATAAAAAAAAAAATTCAAAAATTTTCCAAAATGTTGTTACATGAATAAAATCTACAAATTTGCTATGATTAAAACCTGATAACTGATTTTGATAGCACGTAACTAGAGCTATTAAGGCCGTCAGGTGTCACTTACGACAAATCAAAAATTTAGGGAGTATTCGATATTAAAAGAAAATTCAACAATTTACCAAAATGTTCTTACATGAATAAAATCTACAAATTTGCCGGTTTACAAAATCTGATAACTGATTTTGATAGCACGTAACTAGAGCTACTAAGACTGTCAGGTTTCACTTTCGACAAAGCAAAAGTTAAGGGGATATTCCATATTATAGAAAAAAAATTAAAAATATACCAAAATGTTCTTACAGGAATAAAATCTACAAATTTGCCGGTTTATAACATCTGATAACTGATTTTGATAGCACGTAACTAGGGCTATTAAGGCCGAAAGTTGTTACTTTCGATAATTCAAAAGTTTAGGGGGTATTCCATATTAAAGGAAAAAAATTCAAAAATATACCAAAATGTTGTTACATGAATAAAATCTGCAAATTTGCCGCTTATAACATCTGATAACTGATTTTGATAGCACATAGCTTGAGCTATTAAGGCCGTCAGGTGTCACTTTCACAAATCAAAAGTTTAGGGGGTATTCCATATTAAAGAAATGAAAATTTGATAATATACCAAAAAGTTTGTTACATGAATAAAATCTACAAATTTGCCGGTTTACAAAATCTGATAAGGGATTTTGATAGCACGTAACTGGAGCTATTATGGCCGTCAGGTCTCACTTTCGACAAATCAAAAGTTTAGGGGGCATTCCATATTATAGAAAA
The DNA here is from genome assembly GCA_943735925.1 of Pollenia amentaria. Classification (NCBI taxonomy): domain Eukaryota; kingdom Metazoa; phylum Arthropoda; class Insecta; order Diptera; family Polleniidae; genus Pollenia; species Pollenia amentaria. The sequence goes on along the minus strand of OX031006.1, from coordinate 122,624,345 downwards.
AATATTCAAAAATATACCAAAACGTTGTTACAGGAATAAAATCTACAAAGTTGCCGGTTTATAACATCTGATAACTGATTTTTATAGCACGTAACTAGAGCGGTTAAGACCGCCAGGTGTCACTTTCGACAAATCAAAAGCTTAGGGAGTATTCCATATTAAAGCAAAAAATTAAAAAATTTACTTAAATATTGTTACATGAATAAAATCTACAAATTTGCCGGTTTACAAAATCTGATAACTGTTTTCGATAGCACGTAACTAGAGCTATTAAGGCCGCCAGTTGTCACTTTCGACAAATCAAACATTTAGGGAATATTCGATTTTAAAGAAAAAAAGAATTCAACAATTTACCAAAATGTTCTTACATGAATAAAATCTACAAATATGCCGGTTTATAAAATCTGATAACTGATTTTGATAGCACGTAACTAGGGCTATTAAGGCCGCCAGTTGTCACTTTCGAAAAATCACCAGTTTAGGGGGTATTCCATCTTAAAGAAAAAATATTCAAAAATTTACCAAAATGTTGTTACGGTTTATAAAATCTGATAACTGATTTTGATAGCACGTAACTAGAGCTATTAACACCGCCAGTTGTCACTTTCGAAAAATCAAAAGCTTAGGGGGTATTCCATATTAAAGAAAAAAAATTTAAAAATTTACGAAAATGTTGTTACTTGAATAAAATCTACTAATTTGTCGGTATACAAAATCTGATAACTGATTTTCATAGCACGTAGCTAGGACTATTAAGGCTGGCAGTTGTCATTTTCGACAAATGAAAAGATTAGGAAGTATTCGATATTAAAAAAAAATTCAACAATTTACCAAAATGTTCTTACATGAATAAAACCTTAAAATTTGCCGGTTTATAAAATACATTAACTGATTTTGATAGCACGTAGCTAGGGCTATTAAAGCCGCCAGTTGTCACGTTCGAAAAATCAAAAATTTAGGGAGTATTCGATATTAAAAAAAAAATTCAACAATTTACCGAAATGTTCTTACATGAATAAAATCTACAAAATTGCCGGTTTATAAAATCAGATAACTGATTTTGATAGCACGTAACTAGGGCTATTAAGGCCGTTAGTTGTTGTTTTCGACAAATCAAAAGTTTAGGAGGTATTCCATATTAAAGAAAAACAAGTAAGAGTGCTATATTCGGCTATGCCGAATCTTATATACCCTTCACCATGGTGCGGATAAGAATAATCTACATATATAATATATCTGTGGCATTAAATAATAATGGCTTAAGTATGAATTTCTTGTTTTGAGATATTAAGGGTATTACCAAAAATAAATTGTTTGGTTTTTATATAAAATTATTAGCCACATAAAAAAATGCGCATTTATTTAGAACAAAAGTCTAAATTTTATAAAAAAAAGTGTTTTTTTTAAGAATATACAAGTAAAAATAGCAAAAACTGATATATTTTTTATTTAATTAAAAATAATTTATAAATACCTAGAGAAAAAAAAAAAAATTATCGAATGGGATTTGAACCAGTCAACACTCAGACGATTACTTGTGACATACCGGCTAGACCACTCGACCACTGGTACGCATGCGAACTTAACTTTAATATAAGTAAATAGGCCGTGGAATATTTTTTTCATATAAGCAAATATCTTTGTGTGAGTTTGTTGTTTGGGTATGAAAGGTGAATATGCGAAAAAGGGAAACACACCACCACCACTGGCGTGTTGCCATACAATAGATTTATCTGTTTTTGCAAGTTTTTAAGATGCAAAAATTCCCAATCTCTATTTGTAGAAATTATTTCGTTAAATAGATCACAGTTTAAAAGCAGAGTGATAACGGAAGTCATATTGGACATGATGCCAGTGCCTGTAAACAAATGGAAAAGGAGGGGGGGGGGACGCAAAGAAAACAACTTAATTATATAAAAAAAAGTAAATATTGGTATTTCAGTAATTTGGTCATAACTCAAGCATTTTCCAATCGATTTGATAGATTTATATACCTACGTCTTAAGGAAGAAATTTACCATTTATTTCGGTAATAAAACTTGGACTCGGAAAGATCTACGGTTCCCGAAAATAGGTATTTTTATTAAAAAAAATTTTATTTTGGTAATAACGTTTTTGTATCTGAACCGATTTTTCCGAGTTTTTCAGCAAATATGTTCTACTAAAAATCTTTTGATATATTATATATTGATATATAAGACGTATCCATAGGTCATGTAACAGCTCAAAAAATTTAGTTTTTATAAAAATTTTGATGCTTTTTAGCCCATTTTTGGAGTATTTTGCTAATAACTTAACCATTTCTTAACCGATTTGGCAGATTTATATACCCACGTTTTAAGGAAGAAAAAACCATTTACTTAGATTATAAAACTTGGACTCGGGAAGACCTATTGTTCCCGAAAATGGGTATGTTTAAAAAAAAAAATTTTATTTTGGGCATTACTCTTCCATTTTTGGGAGAAAGGTTTCAGGGTTTTGGGGGAAATATATGCTGCTAAAAATTTCTGACATTTTGGTATATAAAACGTGTTCATATGTCATACTAGAGCCCTAAAATTTAAAATTTTGAGTATTTTCAATAATGTCTTTGTACGGGAGGTACCACGCCCACTTTTCCAATCGCGCCCATATTTTGTGGGATATTGTGTATTGATAACCGATATGTTTGTACCTAATTTGGGAACTTTAGCTCGTTTCGTTCTCCAGATATACAGAAATACATAACGTCTTTGTATGGGAAGTGCCACACCCACTTATCCAATCCCGCCCATTTTTTTAGAGAGTTTGTGTATTGGCAAGATGTTTGTACCAAATTTCAAAGCCGTAGCTCTTGCCGTTCTCGAGATATGCAGAAAAAAGAATTTAAAAAACAACAACAACATGGGATTTATGGGAAAAAAACAACAACAACATGGGATTTATGGGAAAAATTTGAGGTAGTCGTGGTTTTTTGCTCATATCTCAGCCATTTATGGACCGATCTTCCTGAATTTCAATAGCAAACAAATCCGGACTATATGTGACATAAATGTATAACAACCTAGCCTTCATCATATCTGGGGTCTTCGGAAAACCCATTTCAACGGACGGACAGACGGACAACCGGATTTGAACTTCCCTTCTCATAAGAAGCCAGAATATATATACTTTGTATGGTCTTAAATCAATATTGTAGAAATTACAAACGGAATGACAAAATTATATATACCCTTTTACCTTCGGTGAAGGGTATAAAAAAATTAAACAATTTACCGAAATGTTCTTAAAAGAATAAAATCTACAAATTTACAGGTTTATAAAATCTTATAACTGATTTTGATAGCACGTTACTAGGACTATTAAGGCCGCCAGTTGTCACTTTCGAATAATCACCAGTTTAAAGAAAAAATATTCAAAAATTTACCAAAATGTTGTTACTTGAATAAAATCTACAAATTTGCCGGTTTATAAAAGCTGATAACTGATTTTGATAGCACGTAACTAGAGCTATTAACACCGCCAGTTGTCACTTTCGAAAAATTAAAAGTTTAGGGGGTATTCCATATTAAAGAAAAAAAATTTAAAAATTTACGAAAATGTTGTTACTTGAATAAAATCTACTAATTTGTCGGTATACAAAATCTGATAACTGATTTTCATAGCACGTAGCTAGGGATTAGGGAGTTTTCCATAAAAAAAAAAATTCAAAAATTTTCCAAAATGTTGTTACATGAATAAAATCTACAAATTTGCTATGATTAAAACCTGATAACTGATTTTGATAGCACGTAACTAGAGCTATTAAGGCCGTCAGGTGTCACTTACGACAAATCAAAAATTTAGGGAGTATTCGATATTAAAAGAAAATTCAACAATTTACCAAAATGTTCTTACATGAATAAAATCTACAAATTTGCCGGTTTACAAAATCTGATAACTGATTTTGATAGCACGTAACTAGAGCTACTAAGACTGTCAGGTTTCACTTTCGACAAAGCAAAAGTTAAGGGGATATTCCATATTATAGAAAAAAAATTAAAAATATACCAAAATGTTCTTACAGGAATAAAATCTACAAATTTGCCGGTTTATAACATCTGATAACTGATTTTGATAGCACGTAACTAGGGCTATTAAGGCCGAAAGTTGTTACTTTCGATAATTCAAAAGTTTAGGGGGTATTCCATATTAAAGGAAAAAAATTCAAAAATATACCAAAATGTTGTTACATGAATAAAATCTGCAAATTTGCCGCTTATAACATCTGATAACTGATTTTGATAGTACATAGCTTGAGCTATTAAGGCCGTCAGGTGTCACTTTCACAAATCAAAAGTTTAGGGGGTATTCCATATTAAAGAAATGAAAATTCGATAATATACCAAAAAGTTTGTTACATGAATAAAATCTACAAATTTGCCGGTTTACAAAATCTGATAAGGGATTTTGATAGCACGTAACTGGAGCTATTATGGCCGTCAGGTCTCACTTTCGACAAATCAAAAGTTTAGGGGGCATTCCATATTATAGAAAAAATATTCAAAAATATACCAAAACGTTGTTACAGGAATAAAATCTACAAAGTTGCCGGTTTATAACATCTGATAACTGATTTTTATAGCACGTAACTAGAGCGGTTAAGACCGCCAGGTGTCACTTTCGACAAATCAAAAGCTTAGGGAGTATTCCATATTAAAGCAAAAAATTAAAAAATTTACTTAAATATTGTTACATGAATAAAATCTACAAATTTGCCGGTTTACAAAATCTGATAACTGTTTTCGATAGCACGTAACTAGAGCTATTAAGGCCGCCAGTTGTCACTTTCGACAAATCAAACATTTAGGGAATATTCGATTTTAAAGAAAAAAAGAATTCAACAATTTACCAAAATGTTCTTACATGAATAAAATCTACAAATATGCCGGTTTATAAAATCTGATAACTGATTTTGATAGCACGTAACTAGGGCTATTAAGGCCGCCAGTTGTCACTTTCGAAAAATCACCAGTTTAGGGGGTATTCCATCTTAAAGAAAAAATATTCAAAAATTTACCAAAATGTTGTTACGGTTTATAAAATCTGATAACTGATTTTGATAGCACGTAACTAGAGCTATTAACACCGCCAGTTGTCACTTTCGAAAAATCAAAAGCTTAGGGGGTATTCCATATTAAAGAAAAAAAATTTAAAAATTTACGAAAATGTTGTTACTTGAATAAAATCTACTAATTTGTCGGTATACAAAATCTGATAACTGATTTTCATAGCACGTAGCTAGGACTATTAAGGCTGGCAGTTGTCATTTTCGACAAATGAAAAGATTAGGAAGTATTCGATATTAAAAAAAAATTCAACAATTTACCAAAATGTTCTTACATGAATAAAACCTTAAAATTTGCCGGTTTATAAAATACATTAACTGATTTTGATAGCACGTAGCTAGGGCTATTAAAGCCGCCAGTTGTCACGTTCGAAAAATCAAAAATTTAGGGAGTATTCGATATTAAAAAAAAAATTCAACAATTTACCGAAATGTTCTTACATAAATAAAATCTACAAAATTGCCGGTTTATAAAATCAGATAACTGATTTTGATAGCACGTAACTAGGGCTATTAAGGCCGTTAGTTGTTGTTTTCGACAAATCAAAAGTTTAGGAGGTATTCCATATTAAAGAAAAACAAGTAAGAGTGCTATATTCGGCTATGCCGAATCTTATATACCCTTCACCATGGTGCGGATAAGAATAATCTACATATATAATATATCTGTGGCATTAAATAATAATGGCTTAAGTATGAATTTCTTGTTTTGAGATATTAAGGGTATTACCAAAAATAAATTGTTTGGTTTTTATATAAAATTATTAGCCACATAAAAAAATGCGCATTTATTTAGAACAAAAGTCTAAATTTTATAAAAAAAAGTGTTTTTTTTAAGAATATACAAGTAAAAATAGCAAAAACTGATATATTTTTTATTTAATTAAAAATAATTTATAAATACCTAGAGAAAAAAAAAAAAATTATCGAATGGGATTTGAACCAGTCAACACTCAGACGATTACTTGTGACATACCGGCTAGACCTCTCGACCACTGGTACGCATGCGAACTTAACTTTAATATAAGTAAATAGGCCGTGGAATATTTTTTTCATATAAGCAAATATCTTTGTGTGAGTTTGTTGTTTGGGTATGAAAGGTGAATATGCGAAAAAGGGAAACACACCACCACCACTGGCGTGTTGCCATACAATAGATTTATCTGTTTTTGCAAGTTTTTAAGATGCAAAAATTCCCAATCTCTATTTGTAGAAATTATTTCGTTAAATAGATCACAGTTTAAAAGCAGAGTGATAACGGAAGTCATATTGGACATGATGCCAGTGCCTGTAAACAAATGGAAAAGGAGGGGGGGGGGGGGGGGGGGGGACGCAAAGAAAACAACTTAATTATATAAAAAAAAGTAAATATTGGTATTTCGGTAATTTGGTCATAACTCAAGCATTTTCCAATCGATTTGATAGATTTATATACCTACGTCTTAAGGAAGAAATTTACCATTTATTTCGGTAATAAAACTTGGACTCGGAAAGATCTACGGTTCCCGAAAATAGGTATTTTTATTAAAAAAAATTTTATTTTGGTAATAACTTTTTTGTATCTGAACCGATTTTTCCGAGTTTTTCAGCAAATATGTTCTACTATATATGATATATAAGACGTATCCATAGGTCATGTAACAGCTCAAAAAATTTAGTTTTTATAAAAATTTTGATGCTTTTTAGCCCATTTTTGGAGTATTTTGCTAATAACTTAACCATTTCTTAACCGATTTGGCAGATTTATATACCCACGTTTTAAGGAAGAAAAAACCATTTACTTAGATTATAAAACTTGGACTCGGGAAGACCTATTGTTCCCGAAAATGGGTATGTTTAAAAAAAAAAAATTTTATTTTGGGCATTACTCTTCCATTTTTGGGAGAAAGGTTTCAGGGTTTTGGGGGAAATATATGCTGCTAAAAATTTCTGACATTTTGGTATATAAAACGTGTTCATATGTCATACTAGAGCCCTAAAATTTAAAATTTTGAGTATTTTCAATAATGTCTTTGTACGGGAGGTACCACGCCCACTTTTCCAATCGCGCCCATATTTTGTGGGATATTGTGTATTGATAACCGATATGTTTGTACCTAATTTGGGAACTTTAGCTCGTTTCGTTCTCCAGATATACAGAAATACATAACGTCTTTGTATGGGAAGTGCCACACCCACTTATCCAATCCCGCCCATTTTTTTAGAGAGTTTGTGTATTGGCAAGATGTTTGTACCAAATTTCAAAGCCGTAGCTCTTGCCGTTCTCGAGATATGCAGAAAAAAGAATTTAAAAAACAACAACAACATGGGATTTATGGGAAAAAAACAACAACAACATGGGATTTATGGGAAAAATTTGAGGTAGTCGTGGTTTTTGCTCATATCTCAGCCATTTATGGACCGATCTTCCTGAATTTCAATAGCAAACAAATCCGGACTATATGTGACATAAATGTATAACAACCTAGCCTTCATCATATCTGGGGTCTTCGGAAAACCCATTTCAACGGACGGACAGACGGACAACCGGATTTGAACTTCCCTTCTCATAAGAAGCCAGAATATATATACTTTGTATGGTCTTAAATCAATATTGTAGAAATTACAAACGGAATGACAAAATTATATATACCCTTTTACCTTCGGTGAAGGGTATAAAAAAATTAAACAATTTACCGAAATGTTCTTAAAAGAATAAAATCTACAAATTTGCAGGTTTATAAAATCTTATAACTGATTTTGATAGCACGTTACTAGGACTATTAAGGCCGCCAGTTGTCACTTTCGAATAATCACCAGTTTAAAGAAAAAATATTCAAAAATTTACCAAAATGTTGTTACTTGAATAAAATCTACAAATTTGCCGGTTTATAAAAGCTGATAACTGATTTTGATAGCACGTAACTAGAGCTATTAACACCGCCAGTTGTCACTTTCGAAAAATCAAAAGTTTAGGGGGTATTCCATATTAAAGAAAAAAAATTTAAAAATTTACGAAAATGTTGTTACTTGAATAAAATCTACTAATTTGTCGGTATACAAAATCTGATAACTGATTTTCATAGCACGTAGCTAGGGATTAGGGAGTTTTCCATAAAAAAAAAAATTCAAAAATTTTCCAAAATGTTGTTACATGAATAAAATCTACAAATTTGCTATGATTAAAACCTGATAACTGATTTTGATAGCACGTAACTAGAGCTATTAAGGCCGTCAGGTGTCACTTACGACAAATCAAAAATTTAGGGAGTATTCGATATTAAAAGAAAATTCAACAATTTACCAAAATGTTCTTACATGAATAAAATCTACAAATTTGCCGGTTTACAAAATCTGATAACTGATTTTGATAGCACGTAACTAGAGCTACTAAGACTGTCAGGTTTCACTTTCGACAAAGCAAAAGTTAAGGGGATATTCCATATTATAGAAAAAAAATTAAAAATATACCAAAATGTTCTTACAGGAATAAAATCTACAAATTTGCCGGTTTATAACATCTGATAACTGATTTTGATAGCACGTAACTAGGGCTATTAAGGCCGAAAGTTGTTACTTTCGATAATTCAAAAGTTTAGGGGGTATTCCATATTAAAGGAAAAAAATTCAAAAATATACCCAAATGTTGTTACATGAATAAAATCTGCAAATTTGCCGCTTATAACATCTGATAACTGATTTTGATAGCACATAGCTTGAGCTATTAAGGCCGTCAGGTGTCACTTTCACAAATCAAAAGTTTAGGGGGTATTCCATATTAAAGAAATGAAAATTCGATAATATACCAAAAAGTTTGTTACATGAATAAAATCTACAAATTTGCCGGTTTACAAAATCTGATAAGGGATTTTGATAGCACGTAACTGGAGCTATTATGGCCGTCAGGTCTCACTTTCGACAAATCAAAAGTTTAGGGGGCATTCCATATTATAGAAAAAATATTCAAAAATATACCAAAACGTTGTTACAGGAATAAAATCTACAAAGTTGCCGGTTTATAACATCTGATAACTGATTTTTATAGCACGTAACTAGAGCTGTTAAGACCGCCAGGTGTCACTTTCGACAAATCAAAAGCTTAGGGAGTATTCCATATTAAAGCAAAAAATTAAAAAATTTACTTAAATATTGTTACATGAATAAAATCTACAAATTTGCCGGTTTACAAAATCTGATAACTGTTTTCGATAGCACGTAACTAGAGCTATTAAGGCCGCCAGTTGTCACTTTCGACAAATCAAACATTTAGGGAATATTCGATTTTAAAGAAAAAAAGAATTCAACAATTTACCAAAATGTTCTTACATGAATAAAATCTACAAATTTGCCGGTTTATAAAATCTGATAACTGATTTTGATAGCACGTAACTAGGGCTATTAAGGCCGCCAGTTGTCACTTTCGAAAAATCACCAGTTTAGGGGGTATTCCATCTTAAAGAAAAAATATTCAAAAATTTACCAAAATGTTGTTACGGTTTATAAAATCTGATAACTGATTTTGATAGCACGTAACTAGAGCTATTAACACCGCCAGTTGTCACTTTCGAAAAATCAAAAGCTTAGGGGGTATTCCATATTAAAGAAAAAAAATTTAAAAATTTACGAAAATGTTGTTACTTGAATAAAATCTACTAATTTGTCGGTATACAAAATCTGATAACTGATTTTCATAGCACGTAGCTAGGACTATTAAGGCTGGCAGTTGTCATTTTCGACAAATGAAAAGATTAGGAAGTATTCGATATTAAAAAAAAATTCAACAATTTACCAAAATGTTCTTACATGAATAAAACCTTAAAATTTGCCGGTTTATAAAATACATTAACTGATTTTGATAGCACGTAGCTAGGGCTATTAAAGCCGCCAGTTGTCACGTTCGAAAAATCAAAAATTTAGGGAGTATTCGATATTAAAAAAAAAATTCAACAATTTACCGAAATGTTCTTACATGAATAAAATCTACAAAATTGCCGGTTTATAAAATCAGATAACTGATTTTGATAGCACGTAACTAGGGCTATTAAGGCCGTTAGTTGTTGTTTTCGACAAATCAAAAGTTTAGGAGGTATTCCATATTAAAGAAAAACAAGTAAGAGTGCTATATTCGGCTATGCCGAATCTTATATACCCTTCACCATGGTGCGGATAAGAATAATCTACATATATAATATATATGTGGCATTAAATAATAATGGCTTAAGTATGAATTTCTTGTTTTGAGATATTAAGGGTATTACCAAAAATAAATTGTTTGGTTTTTATATAAAATTATTAGCCACATAAAAAAATGCGCATTTATTTAGAACAAAAGTCTAAATTTTATAAAAAAAAGTGTTTTTTTTAAGAATATACAAGTAAAAATAGCAAAAACTGATATATTTTTTATTTAATTAAAAATAATTTATAAATACCTAGAGAAAAAAAAAAAATTATCGAATGGGATTTGAACCAGTCAACACTCAGACGATTACTTGTGACATACCGGCTAGACCAACCACTCGACCACTGGTACGCATGCGAACTTAACTTTAATATAAGTAAATAGGCCGTGGAATATTTTTTTCATATAAGCAAATATCTTTGTGTGAGTTTGTTGTTTGGGTATGAAAGGTGAATATGCGAAAAAGGGAAACACACCACCACCACTGGCGTGTTGCCATACAATAGATTTATCTGTTTTTGCAAGTTTTTAAGATGCAAAAATTCCCAATCTCTATTTGTAGAAATTATTTCGTTAAATAGATCACAGTTTAAAAGCAGAGTGATAACGGAAGTCATGACATGATGCCAGTGCCTGTAAACAAATGGAAAACGAGGGGGGGGGGGGGGACGCAAAGAAAACAACTTAATTATATAAAAAAAAGTAAATATTGGTATTTCAGTAATTTGGTCATAACTCAGGCATTTTCCAATCGATTTGATAGATTTATATACCTACGTCTTAAGGAAGAAATTTACCATTTATTTCGGTAATAAAACTTGGACTCGGAAAAATCTACGGTTCCCGAAAATAGGTATTTTTATTAAAAAAAATTTTATTTTGGTAATAACTTTTTTGTATCTGAACCGATTTTTCCGAGTTTTTCAGCAAATATGTTCTACTAAAAATTTCCGATCTTTTGATATATAAGACGTATCCATAGGTCATGTAACAGCTCTAAAAATTTAGTTTTTATAAAAATTTTGATGCTTTTTAGCCCATTTTTGGAGTATTTTGCTAATAACTTAACCATTTCTTAACCGATTTGGCAGATTTATATACCCACGTTTTAAGGAAGAAAAAACCATTTACTTAGATTATAAAACTTGGACTCGGGAAGACCTATTGTTCCCGAAAATGGGTATGTTTAATGGGCATTACTCTTCCATTTTTGGGAGAAAGGTTTCAGGGTTTTCGGGAAATATATGCTGCTAAAAATTTCTGACATTTTGGTATATAAAACGTGTTCATAAGTCATACTAGAGCCCTAAAATTTAAAATTTTGAGTATTTTCAATAATGTCTTTGTACGGGAGGTACCACGCCCACTTTTCCAATCGCGCCCATATTTTGTGGGATACTGTGTATTGATAACCGATATGTTTGTACCTAATTTGGGAACTTTAGCTCGTTTCGTTCTCCAGATATACAGAAATACATAACGGCTTTGTATGGGAAGGGCCACACCCACTTCTCCAATCCCGCCCATTTTTTTAGGGAGTTTGTGTATTGGCAAGCAAGATGTTTGTACCAAATTTCAAAGCCGTAGCTCTTGCCGTTCTCGAGATATGCAGAAAAAAGAATTTAAAAAACAACAACAACATGGGATTTATGGGAAAAAAACAACAACAACATGGGATTTATGGGAAAAATTTGAGGTAGTCGTGGTTTTTTGCTCATATCTCAGCCATTTATGGACCGATCTTCCTGAATTTCAATAGCAAACAAATCCGGACTATATGTGACATAAATGTTTAACAACCTAGCCTTCATCATATCTGGGGTCTTCGGAAAACCCATTTCAACGGACGGACAGACGGACAACCGGATTTGAACTTCCCTTCTCATAAGAAGCCAGAATATATATACTTTGTATGGTCTTAAATCAATATTGTAGAAATTACAAACGGAATGACAAAATTATATATACCCTTTTACCTTCGGTGAAGGGTATAAAAAATTCAAAAATTTACCAAAATGTTCTTACATGAATAAAATCTACAAATTTGCCGGTTTATAAAATCTGATAACTGATTTTGATAGCATGTAACTAGGGCTATTAAGGCCGCCAGTTGTCACTTTCGAAAAATCATCAGTTTAGGGGGTATTCCATATTAAAGAAAAAATATTCAAAAATTTACCAAAATGTTTTTACATGAATAAAATCTACAAATTTGCCAGTTTATAAAATCTGATAACTGATTTTGATAGCACGTAACTAGAGCTATTTAGACCGCCAGTTGCCACTTTCGACAAATCAAAAGTTTAGGGAGTATTCCATATCAAAGAAAAAAATTAAAAAATTTACTTAAATGTTGTTACATGAATAAAATCTACAAATTTGCCGGTCTACAAAATCTGATAACTGATTTTGATAGCACGTAACTAGAGCTATTAAGGCTGTCAGTTGTCATTTTCGACAAATCAAAAGTTTAGGGAGTATTCCGTATTACAGAAAAAGCATTCAAAAATGTACCAAAATGTTGTTACATGAATAAAATTTACAAATTGCCGGTTTATAAAATCTGATAACTAATTCTGATAGCACGTAACTAGGGCTATTAAGCCCACCAGTTGTCACTTTCGACAAATCAAACATTTAGGGAATATTCGATATTAAAGAAAAAAATTCAACAATTTACCAAAATGTTCTTACATGACTAAAATCTACAAATTTGCCAGTTTATAAAATCTGATAACTGATTTTGATAGCACGTAAATAGAGCTATTAAGACCGCCAGGTGTCACTTTCGACAAATCAAAAGTTTAGGGAGTATTCCATATTAAAAGAAAAAAAATAAAAATATACCAAAATGTTCTTACATGAATAAAACCTACAAATTTGCCGGTTTATAAAATAAATTAACTGATTTTGATAGCACGCAGCTAGGGCTATTAAAGCCGCCAGTTGTCACTTTCGAAAAATCAAAAGATTAGGGGGTATTCATGAATAAAATTATTACATGAATAAAATCTACACATTTGCCGGTATACAAAATCTGATAACTGATTTTGATAGCACGTAACAAGGGCTATTAAGGCCGTCAGTTGTCGTTTTCGACAAATCAAAAATTTAGGGAGTATTCGATATTAAAAAACAAATTCAACAACTTACCAAAATGTTCTTACATGAATAAAATCTACAAAATTGCCGGTTTATAAAATCAGATAACTGATTTTGATAGCACGTAACTAGGGTATTAAGGTTGTTAGTTGTCGTTTTCAACAAATCAAAAGTTTAGGGGGTATTCCATATTAAAGAAAAAAAATTCAAAAATTTACCAAAATGTTGTTACATGAATAAAATCTACAAATTTGATTTGATTAAAATCTGATAACTGACTTTGATAGCACGTAGCTAGAGCTATTAAGGCCGTTAGGTGTCACTTTCGACAAATCAAAAATTTAGGGAGTATTCGATATTAAAAAAAAAATTCAACAATTTACCAAAATGTTCTTACATGAATAAAATCTACAAAATTGCCGGTTTATAAAATCAGATAACTGATTTTGATAGCACGTAACTAGGGCTATTAAGGCCGTTAGTTTTCGTTTTCGACAAATCAAAAGCTTAGGAGGTATGCCATATTAAAGAAAAAAAATTCAAAAATTTACCAAAATGTTCTTAAATGAATAAAATCTACAAATTTGCCGGTTTATAAAATCTGATAACTGATTTTGATAGCATGTAACTAGCGTTGTCACTTTCGACAAATCAAACATTTAGGGAATATTTGATATTAAAGAAAAAAAAATTCAACAATTTACCAAAATGATTAGTATTGTGGTTATTTTATTGAACTGTTAATGGTTTTTAATCCAAATTTGGATATTTTTTAATAAGGCTTAAGTTCATTGAATTTAATTTTAATTAAATTATTTTTTATGAAGACAGGAATTTTTACAATAAGGCACGAGCTATGTTTACATTTGTCCTTCAAGTTGTGCTGAAAAAGGTCAACAAGAAAAAAGAAAGACAAAAACATCAAAAAACAAAAATGTACTTTGGACTTCAAGAAGAATTCTTGACAAAAAGTACGAAAAAACAGATGTTAGGAAGAACATGTAAATCAATTAAAATAGATAATCATTCATTCAAAAAGCAAATTTTGATCTACCAAAGTGAAAATACCATTTGGTTTAAGGATTGATGTTTGACTATTGACGTCGCCCGGCCTCAATAGCCGAGTGAGTAAAACGGCAAACACCACTGACGAGATTGTGTGGTTACAATCGAAACTAGTCTGGGCAACCTGTCCGTGAACGCCTGGGTTCAAATCTCAGCGCAGTCAAGAATGAAAAATTATCAATAAAAAAAATTTAATTAATTTCATGTTGTAAAATTCCTGTCTTCATAAAAAATAATTTAATGAAAATTAAATTCAATGAACTTAAGCCTAATTAAAAAATATCTAAATTTGGATTAAAACCCATTAACAGTTCAATAAAATAACCACAATACTAATTATTGTTAACAGCTAAGGCACGAGCTATGTTTACATTTGTCCTTCAAATTGTGCTGAAAAATGTCAACAAGAAAAAAGAAAGACAAAAACATCAAAAAAAGAAAAATGTACTTTGGACTTCAAGAAGAATTCTTGACAAAAAGTACGAAAAAACAGAAGTTAGGAAGAACACGTTAATCAATTAAAATAGATAAACATTTATTCAAAAAGCAAATTTCGATCTACCAAAGTAAAATACCATTTGGTTTAAGGATTGATGTTTGACTATTGACGTCGCCCGGCCTCAATAGCCGAGTGAGTAAAACGGCAAACCCCACTGACGAGATTGTGTGGTTACAATCGAAACTAGTCTGGGCAACCTGTCCGTGAACGCCTGGGTTCAAATCTCAGTGCAGTCAAGAATAAAAGATTATCAATAAAAAAATTTTAATTAATTTCATGTTGTAAAATTCCTGTCTTCATATAAAAAAAATAATTTAATGAAAATTAAATTCAATGAACTTAAGCCTAATTAAAAAATATCTAAATTTGGATTAAAAACCATTAACAGTACAATAAAATAACCACAATACTAATTATTGTTAACAGCTAAGGCACGAGCTATGTTTACATTTGTCCTTCAAGTTGTGCTGAAAAATGTCAACAAGAAAAAAGAAAGACAAAAACATCAAAAAACAAAAATGTACTTTGGACTTCAAGAAGAATTCTTGACAAAAAGTACGAAAAAACAGAAGTTAGGAAGAACATGTAAATCAATTAAAATAGATAATCATTTATTCAAAAAGCAAATTTCGATCTACCAATGTGAAAATACCATTTGGTTTAAGGATTGATGTTTGACTATTGACGTCGCCCGGCCTCAATAGCCGAGTGAGTAAAACGGCAAACCCCACTGACGAGATTGTGTGGTTACAATCGAAACTAGTCTGGGCAACCTGTCCGTGAACGCCTGTGTTCAAATCTCAGCGCAGTCAAGAATGAAAAATTATCAATAAAAAAATTTTAATTAATTTCATGTTGTAAAATTCCTGTCTTCATAAAAAATAATTTAATGAAAATTAAATTCAATGAACTTAAGCCTAATTAAAAAATATCTAAATTTACCAAAATGTTCTTACATGAATAAAATCTACAAATTTGCCGGTTTATAAAATCTGATAACTGATTTTAATAGCACCTAACTAGGGCTATTAAGGCCGCCAGTTGTCACTTTCGAAAAATCACCAGTTTAGGGGGTATTCCATATTGAAGAAAAAGTATTCAAAAATTTTCCAAAATGTTGTTACATGAATAAAATCTACAAATTTGCCGGTTTATAAAATCAGATAACTGATTTTGATAGCACGTAAATAGAGCTATTAAGACCGCCAGGTGTCACTTTCGACAAATCAAAAGTTTAGGGAGTATTCCATATTTAAAGAAAAAAAAAATAAAAATTTTCCAAAATGTTGTTACATGAATAAAATCTACAAATTTGCCGGTTTATAAAATCTGATACCTGATTTTGATAGCACGTAACTAGAGCTATTAAGACCGCCAGTTGCCACTTTCGACAAATCAAAAGTTTAGGGAGCATTCCATATCAAAGAAAAAAATTAAAAAATTTACTTAAATGTTGTTACATGAATTAAATCTACAAATTTACCGGTCTACAAAATCTGATAACTGATTTTGATAGCACGTAACTAGAGCTATTAAGGCTGTCAGTTGTCGTTTTCGACAAATCAAAAGTTTAGGGAGTATTCCGTATTACAGAAAAAGCATTCAAAAATGTACCAAAATGTTGTTACATGAATAAAATTTACAATTTGGCAGTTTATAAAATCTGATAACTGATTTTGATAGCACGTAACTAGGGCTATTAAGGCCGCCAGTTGTCACTTTCGAAAAATCACCAGTTTAGGGGGTATTCCATATTAAAGAAAAAATATTCAAACATTTTCCAAAATGTTGTTACATGAATAAAATCTTCAAATTTCCCGGTTTATAAAATCAGATAACTGATTTTGATAGCACGTAAATAGAGCTATTAAGACCGCCAGGTGTCACTTTCGACGAATCAAAAGTTTACAGAGTATTCCATATTAAAAAAAAAAAAAATAAAAATATACCAAAATGTTCTTACATGAATAAAACCTACAAATTTGCCGGTTTATAAAATAGCACGTAACTAGGGCTATTAAAGCCGCCAGTTGTCACTTTCGAAAAATCAAAAGATTAGAGGGTATTCATGAATAAAATTATTACATGAATAAAATCTACAAATTTGCCGGTTTATAAAATCTGATAACTGATTTTGATAGCACGTAACTAGGGCTATTAAGGCCGCCAGTTGTCACTTTCGAAAAATCACCAGTTTAGGGGGTATTCCATATTGAATAAAAAAATATTCAAACATTTTCCAAAATGTTGTTACATGAATAAAATCTACAAATTTGGCGGTATACAAAATCTGATAACTGATTCTGATAGCACGTAACTAGGGCTATTAAGGCCGTCAGTCGTCGTTTTCGACAAATCAAAAATTTAGGGAATATTCGATATTAATAAACAAATTCAACAATTTACCAAAATGTTCTTACATGAATAAAATATACAAAATTGACGGTTTATAAAATCAGGTAACTGATTTTGATAGCACGTAACTAGGGCTATTAAGGCCGTTACTTG
This sequence comes from Pollenia amentaria, assembly GCA_943735925.1. Classification (NCBI taxonomy): domain Eukaryota; kingdom Metazoa; phylum Arthropoda; class Insecta; order Diptera; family Polleniidae; genus Pollenia; species Pollenia amentaria. The sequence continues at coordinate 122,606,924 of OX031006.1, read as the reverse complement.
TCGTTTTCGACAAATCAAAAGTTTAGGAGGATTCCATATTAAAGAAAAAAAATTCAAAAATTTACCAAAATGTTCTTACATGAATAAAATCTACAAATTTGCCGGTTTATAAAATCTGATAACTGATTTTGATAGCATGTAAGTAGGGCATGTAACTAGGGTTGTTACTTTCGACAAATCAAACATTTAGGGAATATTCGATATTAAAGAAAAAAAATTCAACAATTTACCAAAATGTTCTTACATGAATAAAATCTAAAAATTTGCCGGTTCATAAAATCTGATAACTGATTTTGATAGCACGTAACTAGGGCTATTAAGGCCGCCAGTTGTCCCTTTCGAAAAATCACCAGTTTAGGGGGTATTCCATATTAAAGAAAAAATATTCAAAAATTTACCAAAATGTTGTTACATGAATAAAGTCTACAAATTTGCCGGTTTATAAAATCTGATAACTGATTTTGATATCACGTAACTAGGGCTATTAAGGCCGCCAGTTGTCACTTTCGAAAAATCACCAGTTTAGGGGGTATTCCATATTGAAGAAAAAATATTCAAACATTTTCCAAAATGTTGTTACATGAATAAAATCTACAAATTTGCCGGTTTATAAAATCAGATAACTGATTTTGATAGCACGTAAATAGAGCTATTAAGACCGCTAGGTGTCACTTTCGACAAATCAAAAGTTTAGGGAGTATTCCATATTAAAAGAAAAAAAAATAAAAATTTTCCAAAATGTTGTTACATGAATAAAACCTACAAATTTGCCGGTTTATAAAATAGCACGTAACTAGGGCTATTAAAGCCGCCAGTTGTCACTTTCGAAAAATCAAAAGATTAGGGGGTATTCATGAATAAAATTATTACATGAATAAAATCTACAAATTTTCCGGTTTATAAAATCAGATAACTGATTTTGATAGCACTTAACTAGGGCTATTAAGGCTGTCAGTTGTCGTTTTCGACAAATCAAAAATTTAGGGAGTATTCGATATTAAAAAACAAATTCAACAATTTACCAAAATGTTCTTACATGAATAAAATATACAAAATTGCCGGTTTATAAAATCAGGTAACTGATTTTGATAGCACGTAACTAGGGCTATAAAGGCTGTTAATTGTCGTTTTCGACAAATCAAAAGTTTAGGGAGTATTCCGTATTACAGAAAAAGCGTTCAAAAATGTACCAAAATGTTGTTACATGAATAAAATTAACAATTTGCCAGTTTATAAAATCTGATAACTGATTTTGATAGCACGTAACTAGAGCTATTAAGGCCGCCAGTTGTCACTTTCGAAAAATCACCAGTTAAGGGGGTATTCCATATTAAAGAAAAAATATTCAAACATTTTCCAAAATGTTGTTACATGAATAAAATCTACAAATTTCCCGGTTTATAAAATCAGATAACTGATTTTGATAGCACGTAAATAGAGCTATTAAGACCGCCAGGTGTCACTTTCGACGAATCAAAAGTTTACAGAGTATTCCATATTAAAAGAAAAAAAAAATAAAAATATACCAAAATGTTCTTACATGAATAAAACCTACAAATTTGCCGGTTTATAAAATAGCACGTAACTAGGGCTATTAAAGCCGCCAGTTGTCACTTTCGAAAAATCAAAAGATTAGAGGGTATTCATGAATAAAATCTACAAATTTGCCGGTATACAAAATCTGATAACTGATTCTGATAGCACGTAACTAGGGCTATTAAGGCCGTCAGTTGTCGTTTTCGACAAATCAAAAATTTAGGGAATATTCGATATTAAAAAACAAATTCAACAATTTACCAAAATGTTCTTACATGAATAAAATATACAAAATTGACGGTTTATAAAATCAGGTAACTGATTTTGATAGCACGTAACTAGGGCTATTAAGGCCGTTACTTGTCGTTTTCGACAAATCAAAAGTTTAGGAGGTATTCCATATTAAAGAAAAAAAGTTCAAAAGTTTACCAAAATGTTCTTACATGAATAAAATCTACAAATTTGCCGGTTTATAAAATCTGATAACTGATTTTGATAGCATGTAAGTAGGGCATGTAACTAGGGTTGTCACTTTCGACAAATCAAACATTTAGGGAATATTCGATATTAAAGAAAAAAAATTCAACAATTTACCAAAATGTTCTTACATGAATAAAATCTACAAATTTGCCGGTTCATAAGATCTGATAACTGATTTTGATAGCACGTAACTAGGGCTATTAAGGCCGCCAGTTGTCCCTTTCGAAAAATCACCAGTTTAGGGGTATTCCATATTAAAGAAAAAATATTCAAAAATTTACCAAAATGTTGTTACATGAATAATGTCTACAAATTTGCCGGTTTATAAAATCTGATAACTGATTTTGATAGCACGTAACTAGGGCTATTAAGGCCGCCAGTTGTCACTTTCGAAAAATCACCAGTTTAGGGGGTATTCCATATTGAAGAAAAAATATTCAAACATTTTCCAAAATGTTGTTACATGAATAAAATCTACAAATTTGCCGGTTTATAAAATCAGATAACTGATTTTGATAGCACGTAAATAGAGCTATTAAGACCGCTAGGTGTCACTTTCGACAAATCAAAAGTTTAGGGAGTATTCCATATTAAAAGAAAAAAAAAAATAAAAATTTTCCAAAATGTTGTTACATGAATAAAATCTACAAATTTGCCGGTTTATAAAATCTGATAACTGAATTTGATAGCACGTAACTAGAGCTATTAAGACCGCCAGCTGCCACTTTCGACAAATCAAAAGTTTAGGGAGTATTCCATATCAAAGAAAAAAATTAAAAAATTTACTTTAATGTTGTTACATGAATTAAATCTACAAATTTGCCGATCTACAAAATCTGATAACTGATTTTGATAGCACGTAACTAGAGCTATTAAGGCTGTCAGTTGTCGTTTTCGACAAATCAAAAATTTAGGGAGTATTCCGTATTACAGAAAAAGCATTCAAAATGTACCAAAATGTTGTTACATGAATAAAATTTACAATTTGCCAGTTTATAAAATCTGATAACTGATTGTGATAGCACGTAACTAGGGCTATTAAGACCGCCAGTTGTCACTTTCGAAAAATCACCAGTTTAGGGGGTATTCCATATTAAAGAAAAAATAATCAAACATTTTCCAAAATGTTGTTACATGAATAAAATCTACAAATTTCCCGGTTTATAAAATCAGATAACTGATTTTGATAGCACGTAAATAGAGCTATTAAGACCGCCAGGTGTCACTTTCGACAAATCAAAAGTTTACGGAGTATTCCATATTAAAAGAAAAAAAAATAAAAATATACCAAAATGTTCTTACATGAATATAACCTACAAATTTGCCGGTTTATAAAATACATTCACTGATTTTGATAGCACGTAGCTAGGGCTATTAAAGCCGCCAGTTGTCACTTTCGAAAAATAAAAAGATTAGGGGGTATTCATGAATAAAATTATTACATGAATAAAATCTACGAATTTGCCGGTATACAAAATCTGATAACTGATTTTGATAGCACGTAACTAGGGCTATTAAGGCCGTCAGTTGTCGTTTTCGACAAATCAAAAATTTAGGGAGTATTCGATATTAAAAAACAAATTCAACAATTTACCAAAATGTTCTTACATGAATAAAATATACAAAATTGCCGGTTTATAAAATCAGATAACTGATTTTGATAGCACGTAACTTGGGCTATTAAGGCTGTTAGTTGTCGTGTTCGACAAATCAAAAGTTTAGGGGGTATTCCATATTAAAGAAAAAAATTCAAAAATTTACCAAAATGTTGTTACATGAATAAAATATACAAATTTGATTTGATTAAAATCTGATAACTGACTTTGATAGCACGTAGCTAGAGCTATTAAGGCCGTTAGGTGTCACTTTCGACAAATCAAAAATTTAGGGAGTATTCGATATTAAAAAAAAATTCAACAATTTACCAAAATGTTCTTACATGAATAAAATCTACAAAATTGCCGGTTTATAAAATCAGATAACTGCTTTTGATAGCACGTAACTAGGGCTATTAAGGCCGTTAGTTGTCGTTTTCGAGAAATCAAAAGTTTAGGAGGTATTCCATATTAAAGAAAAAAAATTAAAAAATTTACCTAAATGTTCTTACATGAATAAAATCTACAAATTTGCTGGTTTATAAAATCTGATAACTGATTTTGATAGCATGTAACTAGGGTTGTCAGTCACTTTCGACAAATCAAACATTTAGGGAATATTCGATATTAAAGAAAAACAAATTCAACAATTTACCAAAATGTTCTTACATGACTTAAATCTACAAATTTGAAAGTTTATAAAATCTGATAACTGATTTTGATAGCACGTAACTAGAGTTATTGAGACCGCCAGTTGCCACTTTCGAAAAGTCAAAAGATTAGGGGGTATTCCATATTACAGAAAAAATATTCAAACATTTACCAAAATGTTGTTACATGAATAAAATCTACAAATTTTGCGGTTTATAAAATCAGATAACTGATTTTGATAGCACGTAAATAGAGCTATTAAGACCGCCAGGTGTCACTTTCGACAAATCAAAAGTTTAGGGTGTATTCCATATTAATGAAAAAAATTCAAAAATTTACCAAAATGTTGTTACATGAATAAAATCTACAAATTTGATTTGATTAAAATCTGATAGCTGACTTTGATAGCACGTAGCTAGAGCTATTAAGGCCGTTAGGTGTCACTTTCGACAAATCAAAAATTTAGGGAGTATTTGATATTAAAAAAAAATTCAACAATTTACCAAAATGTTCTTACATGAATAAAATCTACAAATTTGCCGGTTTATAAAATCTGATAACTGATTTTGATAGCACGTAACTAGGGCTATTAAGGCCGCCAGTTGTCACTTTCGAAATATCACCAGTTTAGGGGATATTCCATATTAAAGAAAAAATATTAAAAAAATTACCAAAATGTTGTTACATGAATAAAATCTACAAATTTGCCGTATTATAAAATCTGATAACTGATCTTGATAGCACGTAACTAGATCTATTAAGACCGCCAGTTGCCACTTTCGAAAAGTCAAAAGTTTAGGGGGTATTCCATATTAAAGAAAAAAAATTAAAAAATTTACGAAAATGTTGTTACTTGAATAAAATCTACTAATTTGTCGGTATACAAAATCTGATAACTGATTTTCATAGCATGTAGCTAGGACTATTAAGGCCATCAGTTGTCATTTTCGACAAATGAAAAGATTAGGGAGTATTCCATATTAAAAAAAAAATTCAAAAATTTACCAAAATGTTGTTACATCAAAAAAATCTACAAATTTTCCGGTTTACAAAATCTGATAACTGATTTTTTTAGCACGTTACTAGAGCTATTAAGGCTGTCAGTTGTCGTTTTCGACAAATCAAAAGTTTAGGGAGTATTCCATATTAAAGAAAAAAATTCAAAAATTTACCATAATGTTGTTACATGAATAAAATTTACAAATTCTGATGACTGATTCTGATATTACGTGCTATCAGAATCAGTCATCAGGGCTATTAAGGCCGCCAGTTGTAATTTTCGAAAAATCAGAAGCTTAGGGGTATTCCATATTAAAGAAAAAATATTCAAACATTTTCCAAAATGTTGTTACATCAAAAAAATCAGAATAAAATCAGATATCTGATTTTGATAGCACGTAAATAGAGCTATTTAGACCGTCAGGTGTCACTTTCGACAAATCAAAAGTTTAGGGAGTATTCCATATTAAAAGAAAAAAAAAATAAAAATATACCAAAATGTTCTTACATGAATAAAACCTACAAATTTGCCGGTTTATAAAATACATTAACTGATTTTGATAGCACGTAGCTAGGGCTATTAAAGCCGCCAGTTGTCACTTTCGAAAAATCAAAAGATTAGGGGGTATTCATGAATAAAATTATTACATGAATAAAATCTACACATTTGCCGGTATACAAAATCTGATAACTGATTTTAATAGCACGTAAATAGGGCTATTAAGGCCGTCAGTTGTCGTTTTCGACAAATCAAAAATTTAGGGAGTATTCGATATTAAAAAACAAATTCAACAACTTACCAACATGTTCTTACATGAATAAAATCTACAAAATTGCCGGTTTATAAAATCAGATAACTGATTTTAATAGCACGTAACTAGGGCTATTAAGGCCGTTAGTTGTCGTTTTCGACAAATCAAAAGTTTAGGGGGTATTCCATATTAAAGAAAAAAAATTCAAAAATTTACCAAAATGTTGTTACATGAATAAAACCTACAAATTGGTCGGTTTATAAAATACATTAACGGATTTTGATAGCACGTAGCTAGGGCTATTTAAGCCGCCAGTTGTCACTTTCGAAAAATCAAAAGATTAGGGGTATTCATGAATAAAATTATTACATGAATAAAATCTACACATTTGCCGGTATACAAAATCTGATAACTGCTTTTGATAGCACGTAACTAGAGCTATTGAGGCCGTCAGGTGTCACTTTCGACAAATCAAAAATTTAGGGAGTATTCGATATAAAAAAAAAAAATTCAACAATTTATCAAAATGTTCTTACATGAATAAAATCTACAAATTTGCCGGTTTACAAAATCTGATAACTGTTTTTGATAGCACGTAACTACAGCTATTAAGACTGTCAAGTGTCACATTCGACAAAGCAAAAGTTTAGGGAGTATTCCATATTAAAAAAAAAATTCAAAAATTTACCAAAATGTTGTTACATGAATAAAATCTACAAATTTGCTTTGATTAAAACCTGATAACTGATTTTGATAGCACGTAACTAGAGCTATTAAGGCCGTCAGGTGTCACTTTCGACAAATCAAAAATTTAGGGAGTATTCGATATTAAAAAAAAAAAATTCAACAATTTATCAAAATGTTCTTACATGAATAAAATCTATAAAATTTGCCGGTTTACAAAATCTGATAACTGATTTTGATAGCATATAACTAGGGCATGTAACTAGGGTTGTCACTTTCGACAAATCAAACATTTAGGGAATATTCGATATTAAAGAAAAAAAAATTCAACAATTTACCAAAATGTTGTTACATGAATAAAACCTACAAATTTGCCGGTTTATAAAATACATTAACGGATTTTGATAGCACGTAGTTAGGGCTATTAAAGCCGCCAGTTGTCACTTTCGAAAAATCAAAAGATTAGGGGTATTCATGAATAAAATTATTACATGAATAAAATCTACACATTTGCCGGTATACAAAATCTGATAACTGCTTTTGATAGCACGTAACTAGTGCTATTGAGGCCTCAGGTGTCACTTTCGACAAATCAAAAATTTAGGGAGTATTCGATATAAAAAAAAAAATTCAACAATTTATCAAAATGTTCTTACATGAATAAAATCTACAAATTTGCCGGCTTACAAAATCTGATAACTGATTTTGATAGCACGTAACTACAGCTATTAAGACTGTCAGGTGTCACTTTCGACAAAGCAAAAGTTTAGGGGATATTCCATATTATAGAAAAAAAATTCAAAAATATACCAAAATGTTCTTACATGAATAAAATCTACAAATTTGCCGGCTTATAAAATCTGATAACTGAGTTTGATAGCATGTAACTAGGGCTATTAAGGCCGCCAGTTGTCATTTTTGAAAAATCAGAAGTTTAGGGGGTATTCCATATTAAAGAAAAAATTTCAAAAATTTACCAAAATGTTCTTACATGAATAAAATCTACAAATTTTCCGGTTTACAAAATCTGATAACTGATTTTTATAGCACGTTACTAGAGCTGTTAAGGGCGTCATGTGTCACTTTCGACAAATCAGAAGTTTAGGGGGTATTCCATATTAAAAAACAAATTCAACAATTTACCAAAATGTTCTTACATGACTAAAATCTACAAAATTGCCGGTTTATAAAATCAGATAACTGATTTTGATAGCAGGTAACTAGGGCTATTAAGGCCGTTAGTTATCGTTTTCGACAAATCAAAAGTTTAGGGGGTATTCCATATTAAAGAAAAAAAATTCAAAAATTTACCAAAATGTTGTTACATGAATACAATCTACAAATTTGATTTGATTAAAATCTGATAACTGACTTTGATAGCACGAAGCTAGAGCTATCAAGGCCGTTAAGTGTCACTTTCGACAAATAAAAAATTTAGGGAGTATTCGATATTAAAAAAAAAAAATCAACAATTTACCAAAATGTTCTTACATGAATAAAATCTACAAATTTGCCGGCTTATAAAATCTGATAACTGAGTTTGATAGCATGTAACTAGGGCTATTAAGGCCGCCAGTTGTCATTTTCGAAAAATCAGAAGTTTAGGGGGTATTCCATATTAAAGAAAAAATTTCAAAAATATACCAAAATGTTCTTACATCAAAAAAATCTACAAATTTTCCGGTTTACAAAATCTGATAACTGATTTTAATAGCACGTAAATAGGGCTATTAAGGCCGTCAGTTGTCGTTTTCGACAAATCAAAAATTTAGGGAGTATTCGATATTAAAAAACAAATTCAACAACTTACCAACATGTTCTTACATGAATAAAATCTACAAAATTGCCGGTTTATAAAATCAGATAACTGATTTTAATAGCACGTAACTAGGGCTATTAAGGCCGTTAGTTGTCGTTTTCGACAAATCAAAAGTTTAGGGGGTATTCCATATTAAAGAAAAAAAATTCAAAAATTTACCAAAATGTTGTTACATGAATAAAACCTACAAATTTGCCGGTTTATAAAATACATTAACGGATTTTGATAGCACGTAGCTAGGGCTATTTAAGCCGCCAGTTGTCACTTTCGAAAAATCAAAAGATTAGGGATATTCATGAATAAAATTATTACATGAATAAAATCTACACATTTGCCGGTATACAAAATCTGATAACTGCTTTTGATAGCACGTAACTAGAGCTATAGAGGCCGTCAGGTGTCACTTTCGACAAATCAAAAATTTAGGGAGTATTCGATATAAAAAAAAAAAATTCAACAATTTATCAAAATGTTCTTACATGAATAAAATCTACAAATTTGCCGGTTTACAAAATCTGATAACTGTTTTTGATAGCACGTAACTACAGCTATTAAGACTGTCAAGTGTCACATTCGACAAAGCAAAAGTTTAGGGAGTATTCCATATTAAAAAAAAAATTCAAAAATTTACCAAAATGTTGTTACATGAATAAAATCTACAAATTTGCTTTGATTAAAACCTGATAACTGATTTTGATAGCACGTAACTAGAGCTATTAAGGCCGTCAGGTGTCACTTTCGACAAATCAAAAATTTAGGGAGTATTCGATATTAAAAAAAAAAAAATTCAACAATTTATCAAAATGTTCTTACATGAATAAAATCTATAAAATTTGCCGGTTTACAAAATCTGATAACTGATTTTGATAGCATATAACTAGGGCATGTAACTAGGGTTGTCACTTTCGACAAATCAAACATTTAGGGAATATTCGATATTAAAGAAAAAAAAATTCAACAATTTACCAAAATGTTGTTACATGAATAAAACCTACAAATTTGCCGGTTTATAAAATACATTAACGGATTTTGATAGCACGTAGTTAGGGCTATTAAAGCCGCCAGTTGTCACTTTCGAAAAATCAAAAGATTAGGGGTATTCATGAATAAAATTATTACATGAATAAAATCTACACATTTGCCGGTATACAAAATCTGATAACTGCTTTTGATAGCACGTAACTAGTGCTATTGAGGCCTCAGGTGTCACTTTCGACAAATCAAAAATTTAGGGAGTATTCGATATAAAAAAAAATTCAACAATTTATCAAAATGTTCTTACATGAATAAAATCTACAAATTTGCCGGCTTACAAAATCTGATAACTGATTTTGATAGCACGTAACTACAGCTATTAAGACTGTCAGGTGTCACTTTCGACAAAGCAAAAGTTTAGGGGATATTCCATATTATAGAAAAAAAATTCAAAAATATACCAAAATGTTCTTACATGAATAAAATCTACAAATTTGCCGGCTTATAAAATCTGATAACTGAGTTTGATAGCATGTAACTAGGGCTATTAAGGCCGCCAGTTGTCATTTTTGAAAAATCAGAAGTTTAGGGGGTATTCCATATTAAAGAAAAAATTTCAAAAATTTACCAAAATGTTCTTACATGAATAAAATCTACAAATTTTCCGGTTTACAAAATCTGATAACTGATTTTTATAGCACGTTACTAGAGCTGTTAAGGGCGTCATGTGTCACTTTCGACAAATCAGAAGTTTAGGGGGTATTCCATATTAAAAAACAAATTCAACAATTTACCAAAATGTTCTTACATGACTAAAATCTACAAAATTGCCGGTTTATAAAATCAGATAACTGATTTTGATAGCAGGTAACTAGGGCTATTAAGGCCGTTAGTTATCGTTTTCGACAAATCAAAAGTTTAGGGGGTATTCCATATTAAAGAAAAAAAATTCAAAAATTTACCAAAATGTTGTTACATGAATACAATCTACAAATTTGATTTGATTAAAATCTGATAACTGACTTTGATAGCACGAAGCTAGAGCTATCAAGGCCGTTAACTGTCACTTTCGACAAATAAAAAATTTAGGGAGTATTCGATATTAAAAAAAAAAATCAACAATTTACCAAAATGTTCTTACATGAATAAAATCTACAAATTTGCCGGCTTATAAAATCTGATAACTGAGTTTGATAGCATGTAACTAGGGCTATTAAGGCCGCCAGTTGTCATTTTCGAAAAATCAGAAGTTTAGGGGGTATTCCATATTAAAGAAAAAATTTCAAAAATATACCAAAATGTTCTTACATCAAAAAAATCTACAAATTTTCCGGTTTACAAAATCTGATAACTGATTTTAATAGCACGTAAATAGGGCTATTAAGGCCGTCAGTTGTCGTTTTCGACAAATCAAAAATTTAGGGAGTATTCGATATTAAAAAACAAATTCAACAACTTACCAACATGTTCTTACATGAATAAAATCTACAAAATTGCCGGTTTATAAAATCAGATAACTGATTTTTATAGCACGTAACTAGGGCTATTAAGGCCGTTAGTTGTCGTTTTCGACAAATCAAAAGTTTAGGGGGTATTCCATATTAAAGAAAAAAAATTCAAAAATTTACCAAAATGTTGTTACATGAATAAAACCTACAAATTTGCCGGTTTATAAAATACATTAACGGATTTTGATAGCACGTAGCTAGGGCTATTAAAGCCGCCAGTTGTCACTTTCGAAAAATCAAAAGATTAGGGATATTCATGAATAAAATTATTACATGAATAAAGTCTACACATTTGCCGGTATACAAAATCTGATAACTGCTTTTGATAGCACGTAACTAGAGCTATTGAGGCCGTCAGGTGTCACTTTCGACAAATCAAAAATTTAGGGAGTATGTATTCGATATAAAAAAAAAAAATTCAACAATTTATCAAAATGTTCTTACATGAATAAAATCTACAAATTTGCCGGTTTACAAAATCTGATAACTGTTTTTGATAGCACGTAACTACAGCTATTAAGACTGTCAAGTGTCACATTCGACAAAGCAAAAGTTTAGGGAGTATTCCATATTAAAAAAAAAATTCAAAAATTTACCAAAATGTTGTTACATGAATAAAATCTACAAATTTGCTTTGATTAAAACCTGATAACTGATTTTGATAGCACGTAACTAGAGCTATTAAGGCCGTCAGGTGTCACTTTCGACAAATCAAAAATTTAGGGAGTATTCGATATTAAAAAAAAAAAATTCAACAATTTATCAAAATGTTCTTACATGAATAAAATCTATAAAATTTGCCGGTTTACAAAATCTGATAACTGATTTTGATAGCACGTAACTACAGCTATTAAGACCCCCAGGTGTCACTTTTGACAATGCAAAAGTTTAGGGGATATTCCATATTATAGAAAAAAAATTCAAAAATATACTAAAATGTTGTTACAGGAATAAAATTTAAAAATTTGACGGTTTATAACATCTGATAACTAATTTTGATAGCACGTAACTAGGGCTATTAAGGCCGTTAGTTGTCGTTTTCGACAATTCAAAAGTTTAGGGGGTATTCCATATTAAAGGAAAAAAATTCAAAAATATACCAAAATGTTGTTACGTAAATAAATTCTACAAATTTACCGGTTTACAAAATCTGATAAGTAATCTTGATAGCAGGTTACTAGAGCTAAGAAGGCTGTCAGGTCTCACTTTCGACAAATCAAAAGTTTAGGCGGCATTCCATATTATAGAAAAAAAATTCAAAAATATACCAAAACGTTGTTATAGGAATAAAATCTATAAATTTGCCTGTTTATAACATCTGATAACGGATTTTGATAGCACGTAACGAGAGCTATTAAGACCCCCAGGTGTCACTTTCGACAAAGCAAAAGTTTAGGGAGTATTCCGTATTACAGAAAAAACATTCAAAAATGTACCAAAATGTTGTTACATGAATAAAATTTACAAATTGCCGGATTATAAAATCTGATAACTGATTCTGATAGTACGTAACTAGGGCTATTAAGCCCGCTAGTTGTCACTTTCGACAAATCAAACATTTAGGGAATATTCGATATTAAAGAAAAAAAATCAACAATTTACCAAAATGTTCTTACATGGCTAAAATCTACAAATTTTCCGGTATACAAAATCTGATAACTGATTTTGATAGCACGTAACTAGAGCTGTTAAGGGCGTCATGTGTCACTTTCGACAAATCAAAAGTTTAGGGAGTATTCCATATTAAAAAAAAAATCAAAACTTTACCAAAATGTTGTTACATGAATAAAATCTGCAAATTTGCTTTGATTAAAATCTGATAACTGATTTTGATAGCACGTAATTAGAGATATTAAGACCGTCAGGTGTCACTTTCGACAAATCAAAAATTTAGGGAGTATTCGATATTAAAAAACAAATTCAACAATTTACCAAAATGTTCTTACATGAATAAAATCTACAAAATTGCCGGTTTATAAAATCAGATAACTGATTTTGATAGCATGTAACTAGGGTTGTCACTTTCGACAAATCAAACATTTAAGGAATATTCGATATTAAAGAAAAAAAAATTCAACAATTTACCAAAATGTTCTTACATGAATAAAATCTACAAATTTGCCGGCTTATAAAATCTGATAACTGATTTTGATAGCACGTAACTAGGGCTATTAAGGCCGTTAGTTGTCGTTTTCAAAAATTCAAAAGTTTAGGGGGTATTCCATATTAAAGAAAAAAAATTCAAAAATTTACCAAAATGTTGTTACATGAATACAATCTACAAATTTGATTTGATTAAAATCTGATAACTAACTTTGATAGCACGTAGCTAGAGCTATTAAGGCCGTTAGGTGTCACTTTCGACAAATAAAAAATTAAGGGAGTATTCGATATAAAAAAAAAAAAATTCAACAATTTACCAAAATGTTCTTACATGAATAAAATCTACAAATTTGCCGGTTTATAAAATCTGATAACTGATTTTGATAGCATGTAACTAGGGTTGTCACTTTCGACAAATCAAACATTTAAGGAATATTCGATATTAAAGAAAAAAAATTCAACAATTTACCAAAATGTTCTTACATGAATAAAATCTACATATTTGCCGGTTTATAAAATCATTCAAAAATGTACCAAAATGTTGTTACATGAATAAAATTTACAAATTGCCGGATTATAAAATCTGATAACTGATTCTGATAGCACGTAACTAGGGCTATTAAGCCCGCTAGTTGTCACTTTCGACAAATCAAACATTTAGGGAATATTCGATATTAAAGAAAAAAATTCAACAATTTACCAAAATGTTCTTACATGGCTAAAATCTACAAATTTTCCGGTATACAAAATCTGATAACTGATTTTGATAGCACGTAACTAGAGCTGTTAAGGGCGTCATGTGTCACTTTAGACAAATCAAAAGTTTAGGGAGTATTCCATATTAAAAAAACAATCAAAAATTTACCAAAATGTTGTTACATGAATAAAATCTGCAAATTTTCTTTGATTAAAATCTAATAACTGATTTTGATAGCACGTAATTAGAGATATTAAAAAACAAATTCAACAATTTACCAAAATGTTCTTACATGAATAAAATCTACAAAATTGCCGATTTATAAAATCAGATAACTGATTTTGATAGCACGTAACTAGGGCTATTAAGGCCGTTAGTTGTCGTTTTCGAGAAATCAAAAGTTTAGGTGGTATTCCATATTAAAAAAAAAAAATTCAAAATTTTACCAAAATGTTGTTACATGAATACAATCTACAAATTTGATTTGATTAAAATCGGATAACTGACTTTGATAGCACGTAGCTAGAGCTATTAAGGCCGTTAGGTGTCACTTTCGACAAATAAAAAATTTAGGGAGTATTCGATATTAAAAAAAAAAATTCAACAATTTACCAAAATGTTCTTACATGAATAAAATCTACAAATTTGCCGGCTTATAAAATCTGATAACTGAGTTTGATAGCATGTAACTAGGGCTATTAAGGCCGCCAGTTGTCATTTTCAAAAAATCAGAAGTTTAGGGGGTATTCCATATTAAAGAAAAAATTTCAAAAATTTACCAAAATGTTCTTACATGAATAAAATCTACAAAATTGCCGGTTTATAAAATCAGATAACTGATTTTGATAGCACGTAACTAGGGCTATTAAGGCCGTTGGTTGTCGTTTTCGACAAATCAAAAGTTTAGGAGGTATTCCATATTAAAGAAAAAAAATTCAAAAATTTACCAAAATGTTCTTACATGAATAAAATCTACAAAATTGCCGGTTTATAAAATCTGATAACTGATATTGATACCACGTACCTATGGCTATTAAGGCCGTCAGTTGTGGCTTTCGACAAATCAAATGTATGGAGTATTGCATATTAAAGAAAACGCATTCAAAAATGTACCAAAATGTTCTTACATGAATAAAATCTACAAAATTGACGGTTTATAAAATCAGATAACTGATTTTGATAGCACGTAACTAGGGCTATTAAGCCCGCTAGTTGTCACTTTCGACAAATCAAACATTTAGGGAATATTCGATATTAAAGAAAAAAAAAATCAACAATTTACCAAAATGTTCTTACATGAATAAAATCTAAAAATTTACTTTGATTAAAATCTGATAACTGACTTTAATAGCACGTAACTAGAGCTATTAAGGCCGTTAGGTGTTACTTTCGACAAATCAAAAATTAAGGGTGTATTCCATATTAAAGAAAAAAAATTCAAAAATTTACCAAAATGTTGTTACATGAATAAAATCTACAAATTTGATTTGATTAAAATCTGATAACTGACTTTGATAGCACGTAGCTAGAGCTATTAAGGCCGTTAGGTGTCAATTTCGACAAATCAAAAATTTAGGGAGTATTCGATATTAAAAAAAAAAATTCAAAAATTTACCAAGATATTGTTACATGAATAAAATTTACAAATTGCCGGTTTATAAAATCTGATAACTGATTCTGATAGCACGTAACTAGGGCTATTAAGCCCGCCAGTTGTCACTTTCGACAAATCAAACATTTAGGGAATATGCGATATTAAAAAAAAAATTCAAAAATTTACCAAGATATTGTTACATAAATAAAATTTACAAATTGCCGGTTTATAAAATCTGATAACTGATTTTGATAGAACGTAACTAGGGCTATTAAGGCCGCCAGTTGTCACTTTCGAAAAATCACCAGTTTAGGGGGTATTCCATATTAAAGAAAAAATTTACCAAAATGTTGTTACATACGAATTATAAAATCTGATAACTGAGTTTGATAGCATGTAACTAGGGCTATTAAGGCCGCCAGTTGTCATTTTCGAATAATCAGAAGTTTAGGGGGTATTCCATATTAAAGAAAAAAATTCAAAAATTTACCATAATGTTGTTACAGGAATAAAATTTACATATTCTGATGACTGATTCTGATAGCACTTAACTAGGGCTATTAAGGCCGCCAGTTGTCATTTTCGAAAATCAGAAGCTTAGGGGGTATTCCATATTAAAGAAAAAATTTTCAAACATTTTCCAAAATGTTGTTACATGAATATAATCTACAAATTTGCCGGTTTATAAAATCAGATAACTGATTTTGATAGCACGTAAATAGAGCTATTGAGACCGCCAGGTGTCACTTTCGACAAATCAAAAGTTTAGGGAGTATTCCATATTAAAAGAAAAAAAAATAAAAATATACCAAAATGTTCTTACATGAATACAACCTACAAATTTGCCGGTTTATAAAATACATTAACTGATTTTGATAGCACGTAGCTAGGGCTATTAAAGCCGCCAGTTGTCACTTTCGAAAAATCAAAAGATTAGGGGGTATTCATGAATAAATTCTTCACATTTGCCGGTATACAAAATCTGATAACTGATTTTGATAGCACGTAACTAGGGCTATTAAGGCCGTCAGTTGTCGTTTTCGACAAATCAAAAATTTTGGGAGTATTCGATATTAAAAAACAAATTCAACAACTTACCAAAATGTTCTTACATGAATAAAATCTACAAAATTGCCGGTTTATAAAATCAGATAACTGATTTTGATAGCACGTAACTAGGGCTATTAAGGCCGTTAGTTGTCGTTTTCGACAAATCAAAAGTTTAGGGGGTATTCCATATTAAAGAAAAAAAATTTAAAAATTTACCAAAATGTTGTTACATGAATAAAATCTACAAATTTGATTTGATTAAAATCTGATAACTGACTTTGACAGCACGTAGCTAGAGCTATTAAGGCCGTTAGGTGTCACTTTCGACAAATCAAAAATTTAGGGAGTATTCGATATTAAAAAACAAATTCAACAACTTACCAAAATGTTCTTACATGAATAAAATCTACAAAATTGCCGGTTTATAAAATCAGATAACTGATTTTGATAGCACGTAACTAGGGCTATTAAGGCCGTTGGTTGTCGTTTTCGACAAATCAAAAGTTTAGGAGGTATTCCATATTAAAGAAAAAAAATTCAAAAATTTACCAAAATGTTCTTACATGAATAAAATCTACAAATTTGCCGGTTTATAAAATCTGATAACTGATTATTTTTTTTTTTTTTTTTTTTTCATTATTTATTTATTGAATCTTCATATATTAAATATGAACTAACAATAATTAATCAAATCTTATACTAATACTTTATTTTTGTCCTGCCAATGCTAGACGAAAATTTTTCTCTTCACGGTTTCTGTTCACATATGTAGATGTTTAGCGCTCTTCTTGTCTGATGAGTCCTGCTGTATCTCTTCTCCTTAATCTAGAGTGGCCGCTGTAATTTAAAATATTTCGAGCTAGTGGATTTGGGTGCGACTCAAGTCTTTTTAAATATTTTACTGCATAGTTCGTAATAATAGTTTTTACTAACGGCACATTGAGATCCTTGTGAATATTTGAGTTTTTAACATACCAGGGAGCGGCTGTGATTATTCGAAGAAGTTTATTTTGTCGCCTTTGAATTTTTTCGATATTAGAAGCCGAGGCAGTGCCCCATAACTGAATACCGTAGCACCAAATTGGTTTTAAGATAGAGTTGTAAAGTAGAAGTTTACAATCGAGACTAAGAACAGAGTTTCTTCCAATAAGCCAATTAAGTTGAATTGCTTTTAGTTTCATTTGTGTTAGTTTTGCTTCTATATGGCATTTCCATGTTAAACGCCGATCTAGATGAATTCCGAGATATTTTACATGCGGTTGTTGGGGCACTAATTGATTATTGATTTTAATAGGGGAACATGACTCCCGACGCAAGGTGAATGTTATATGTACGCATTTTTGCTCATTGACCTTTATTCTCCATTGTTTTAACCACTTTTCCAGTTCAAATATATGATCCTGCAAGTAGCGAGAAGCTTCATGACAGTTTTCGTGCACGCTTAAAAAAGCTGTATCATCAGCAAATGTTGAAGTTAGGGTGTGGTTGTTTGTTGGCATGTCTGAGGTATATATTAGGTATAACAGTGGGCCCATGATGCTTCCCTGAGGGACTCCAGCGTCAATTGGCTGAGGAGAACTTATAAAAGCACCTTCTTTAATAATAAACTTTCGACCGACTAAGTAGCTTTCTAACAGCTTGTGTGTGTTTACTGGTAAATTTAGCTTCAATTTATGTAATAAGCCTTCATGCCAGACTTTATCAAAAGCTTGAGAAACATCGATGAAGAGGGCGGAACAATATTTTTTTTCTTCAAAGGTTTTTCTTATGGCGTTTACTATACGATGGGTTTGTTCAATTGTGCTATGTTCTCTTCTAAAGCCGAATTGATGGTTTGGAATACATCTATTTACATTTAAAATTGGGGTTAATTTTGACACTAACAGCTTCTCAAACAGCTTTGATATATTAGACAATAAGCTTATAGGTCTATATGACTCAACTTTTGTAGGATCCTTTCCTGATTTAGGTATCATGGTAACTAATGATACTTTCCATTCCTGAGGGTAGTATTCAAGGCGTAAAATAGCATTAAAAATAAAGAGAATAATTTTCTTTGCTATGCTGGGTAGCTCCAAAAGCATTTTGTTACTGATCTTATCAAAACCAGGGGCTTTCTTCGGGTTTAAATCATGAATAGCCTTTTCGATTTCTCTTATCTCAAATCTTAGTGGAACAGCTGCTCTAACAGCAACAGGTGGTAACTCGACCGCCATATCGAGAGATGTGTGAGCGGTAAATACGGTTTTCAAATGATTAACAAAAAGATTTCCTTTTTCTATATCATTTCTTGCCCAACTTCCGTTTAAGTTTCTTAATGGTGGTTTAGTGATAACTGGCCTTTTAAGATTTCTAGCTGCACGCCATAATGAGTAGTCTGATTGTGGAGTTGCATCAAGTTCCTTAAGATATTTTTCAAAGGATGCAGTTTTTTGGGACTGCAGTAACTTTCTTAGCCTTTTTGTGCAGTCTTTTAATAAAGTCTTAAGTTGGGGGGATCTGTGCAATTGCCACTCTCTTCGAACTCTCCTTTTTTCAGTCAATAGACGCTCGACATCTACAGAATATATGATATTGTTTTTGGTTTTTTTGAGGGTTGTGCTGGAATGTTGAACAGCTAGTTTGAGATAACTGTCAAAATTAACAATAGCGAGATCCACGCTCTCCGGTGTGCTAAGCGGAATATTTTCTGTGCAATGGGCACTAAGATATTTTTTATATTTTAACCAATTTATTTGTGAGGGTGATTTGGATAAGTACCCAGACGGCGATACGATTCTATTTGGAATCATTATAGTAACAATTGTAGGTGTGTGGTCGGAAGATAATTCTAAGGAAGCCTCAACATAAATCGTTTCTGCGGGGATGTTTTTAACCACTCCAAAATCTATGACATCTGGAACTTTTTGCTGATCAGTAGGCCAATATGTTGGTTCACCGCTCGCGATCACATTTAGATCCATTTTACGAATTGTGTTAAACAAAACACGACCCTTAGGCGTAATAAGTCGTGACCCCCAGAAAGTATGTTTAGCGTTATAATCGCCAGCAGCCAGGAAGCAGGGTCCTAATGCTTTGAAGTATTTATTATATTGGCTTTCTGATATTGAAAATCTAGGTGGTGAATATATTGATGAAATAACTAGGTTTCGATTTAATTCCTCGACGCAAATGGTCGTTGCTTGGAGATAATCTTCACGATGATCACACATTAAGTAGTGTTTTACTCGGTTTTTTATCAAAATGGCAGAACCTCCACAAGCTCTACCTCGAGGGTCCTTGGTATCATATAATATATAACCATTGATTTTAAACGTATTTCTCGAGGTCAGATGAGTTTCAGAAACCATCATAACATCGATTTGTTTATTTTTAAGGAAGTATTCTAGTTCATTTTTATGTTGGCGGATGCCGTTTGCGTTCCAAAAGCTAATTTTTAGACAGTTCATGGCTTATTTAGTACAGCTTGCAATAACATCGATTGCATTCTTAACATTTCTTGCATCATGTTACCCATTGTGTTGGTAAAATTGTTAACGGTTTGCACTAATGTTTCCATGGTTTTTTCTAGCCGAGTTAAATTAGAAGTGGGAATTTCGTCATTATTTGGTAAATCACCTTGCAATGGCATATGATAAGATTTTAAGACATTAGCGTACGAGGTTCTGTTATTATTTGGCTGCGGTATTTGAACGCCGTTAGTGTTTTCTTGATAAGTTGCCTGCGTTTGAGGGGGATTAAGTTTCTGTCCAACAGAACGCTTGACAATAGAATATACCGGACATCCTCTATAGTTGGCAGTGTGATTACCACCACAGTTGCTACATTTTTTTACATTAGGGTCATTTTTTGACTTATCACACTGAACGGTACCATGTAGTTCTCCACATACGACACAAACAGGGGGTAAATAGCAGTATGCCCTAGTATGACCAAATTCTTGGCAGTTTAAACACTGAACAGGCCCATTTCTTTTGTGCGGCTCTTCTATCGTTATTTTCCTGTACAGGATGTATTTTAAGCTGTAAATGGGATGCGTTTCATTTTTTTTTAGCTTAACGTCGCCGGGCTCTAACTCCACTCGAAATAGTGGTTGGGGATTTTTTTCCCTATTTTTAATATTTGTAACATTTTTAATTTTGAAACCCTTTTCTTCTAAAAATGTTTTTATTTCGTCTGGGTCCACGCATGAGTCAATGCCCTTTATCACAACCTGCAGACCTTTGCTGCTTTTCAGCTGGTAAGTATAGAAGCTTTTTTTAAGTGCTTCAAACTTATTAATTAATTTACGAAAATCATTCTCATTATTAATCTGTATTTTTGTTTCGTTAATATTACCACGCTTGATTGCAGCTACGTAAAACGAATTTTCACCTATCACCGATATTAAACTTTTTATTAGCTCACTTGAGTTTTGCTCTCTAAGATATATCGGGGGTGGCTTCGACGATTTTATGACGTTGGGTGTTTCAGAAGATTCATCCTCCAGAATTGCAAAACGATTTTGCGAGTTTATTCTATCAAAAGATGGAACTTTCGAGGCAGAGGCAACAGCTGAAGAGGCAGGGCTGCGACCACGTTTAAGCACTGTTATATACCTATCCATACCAACTTGCACTTGTGGTTTTTGACAACTTTTTTCTTGTTTGTTTAACATTGCGTCTATGTTTGGGATTATGGTAACAGCGGTAACGCTTGTATTGTTTTCTGTTGTTGTGTTTATTTCCACATTGCTTTCACTAGCATGAATATCATTTACTTTTGTTGTTGTTTCATTGTTATTACTCATATAGAGTTGTTTTTGTTTTTTTCACCGTTTTTTTATTTTTTTTATTTTTTTGTTTTTATTTTTTTTTGTTGACTGTGCTCTTTTTATTATGTATAATGTTGTTACACCGAGATAATAAAAGAAAAAAAGAATAAATATTTTTTTGCACAGATTATTTGCAAGTATGTATGTGCGTACGTACATACATACATATGTAAGTATATTTTTTTTTTACTTGTATTTTTTTTTCTTAATTTTTTTATAATTATTCTTTTGTTCACTTTTATATTGAGCGTCCAAATTCGCTTGTTACACTGATATTATTAATTAATTTATGTTAAAAAAAAAGAACCGTATGCGGAGTTAAAAGAAACACGTCTTTTCTCATCGAGCACGACCGACTGAATGATAACTGATTATGATGTCATGTAACTAGCGTTGTCACTTTCGACAAATCAAACATTTAGGGAATATTCGATATTAAAGAAAAAAAAAAATCAACAATTTACCAAAATGTTCTTACATGAATAAAATCTAAAAATTTACTTTGATTAAAATCTGATAACTGACTTTAATAGCACGTAACTAGAGCTATTAAGGCCGTTAGGTGTTACTTTCGACAAATCAAAAATTAAGGGTGTATTCCATATTAAAGAAAAAAAATTCAAAAATTTACCAAAATGTTGTTACATGAATAAAATCTACAAATTTGATTTGATTAAAATCTGATAACTGACTTTGATAGCACGTAGCTAGAGCTATTAAGGCCGTTAGGTGTCAATTTCGACAAATCAAAAATTTAGGGAGTATTCGATATTAAAAAAAAAATTCAAAAATTTACCAAGATATTGTTACATGAATAAAATTTACAAATTGCCGGTTTATAAAATCTGATAACTGATTCTGATAGCACGTAACTAGGGCTATTAAGCCCGCCAGTTGTCACTTTCGACAAATCAAACATTTAGGGAATATTCGATATTAAAAAAAAAATTCAAAAATTTACCAAGATATTGTTACATAAATAAAATTTACAAATTGCCGGTTTATAAAATCTGATAACTGATTTTGATAGAACGTAACTAGGGCTATTAAGGCCGCCAGTTGTCACTTTCGAAAAATCACCAGTTTAGGGGGTATTCCATATTAAAGAAAAAATTTACCAAAATGTTGTTACATACGAATTATAAAATCTGATAACTGAGTTTGATAGCATGTAACTAGGGCTATTAAGGCCGCCAGTTGTCATTTTCGAATAATCAGAAGTTTAGGGGGTATGCCATATTAAAGAAAAAAATTCAAAAATTTACCATAATGTTGTTACAGGAATAAAATTTACATATTCTGATGACTGATTCTGATAGCACTTAACTAGGGCTATTAAGGCCGCCAGTTGTCATTTTCGAAAATCAGAAAAAAAAATTTTCAAACATTTTCCAAAATGTTGTTACATGAATATAATCTACAAATTTGCCGGTTTATAAAATCAGATAACTGATTTTGATAGCACGTAAATAGAGCTATTGAGACCGCCAGGTGTCACTTTCGACAAATCAAAAGTTTAGGGAGTATTCCATATTAAAAGAAAAAAAAATAAAAATATACCAAAATGTTCTTACATGAATACAACCTACAAATTTGCCGGTTTATAAAATACATTAACTGATTTTGATAGCACGTAGCTAGGGCTATTAAAGCCGCCAGTTGTCACTTTCGAAAAATCAAAACATTAGGGGGTATTCATGAATAAAATTATTACATGAATAAAATCTACACATTTGCCGGTATATAAAATCTGATAACTGATTTTGATAGCACGTATTTAGGGCTATTAAGGCCGTCAGTTGTCGTTTTCGACAAATCAAAAATTTAGGGAGTATTCGATATTAAAAAACAAATTCAACAACTTACCAAAATGTTCTTACATGAATAAAATCTACAAAATTGCCGGTTTATAAAATCAGATAACTGATTTTGATAGCACGTAACTAGGGCTATTAAGACCGTTGGTTGTCGTTTTCGACAAATCAAAAGTTTAGGAGGTATTCCATATTAAAGAAAAAAAATTCAAAAATTTACCAAAATGTTGTTAAAAATTTGTCATTAAGATCAAATACAATCAATTGTTTGCATTTTCATTGACCCATCACTCTTCAAGTTCCAAGTGCTTGAAGAGAACACAAAACAAAACAAATTAGTGTCAGACCAGATTTATGTGTTTGGTTTGTGCTCCACTAATAATCCAGTTCATTTAACATTTTGGTGACCCCAGTTTTTTGGTTTTTTTTGTATACAATTTTCGAGTTTCCCCCCACCAGCGGTAAGGGACTCTTAAAGTACAAAAAACACCTTTTGAACACGCAACCACATTCATCAGGACAACAGTCCATCCGTCAGGCACCGAAAACCATTTGGTGACCATTATATTTTCAAGACACCAGTCTAATCAGCAGGCACCGAAAACCATTTTGGTGACCCCAGTTTTTTGGTTTTTTTTGTATAAGATTTTCGAGTTTCCCCCCACCAGCGGTAAGGGACTCTTAAAATACAAAAAGGACCTTGCGAACACGCAGCCACATTCATCAGGACAGCAGTCCATTCAGCAATAATTTGGTGACATTGCTAGCATCGAAACTACAGCTCATCAGGCAACAAATTAATTTACAAATTAACTAACAAACAAGTAAAGTGAAGGCTACGCCATGGCCACATCAGCACAACTCTTGGACTCCCTATTGAAGACGGGTGAAATCGTTCAAGGAATTATCCGCAATTTTAAAAAGGACTCTGCAGATAGAAAAACAACAATTAAATATTATGAGGAGCGTTTGCGACGCCTAAGTGATGCCTGGTCGGAATTTGAGACATGCGACTCGAAGTTGCGAATGCATGCAGATGCACAGAAGTTGAGAACGGAGCATGAATATTTCCAGCAGGACTACTATTCCCAAATAAAAGAGTTGACAGATTCATACATGGAGAAATTCATTACTGAAATTGAACAATTTAAAAGGTTATCGGAAACTCAACAACAGCTACCAGAAGATAAAAATCAGCTACCAGAAAGCTTAGAAAATGATTTACCGAAACCGACCCACCACACACGACAAAATACTATTACTACGACAAGTAATCAGCAACAGACCTCACATGAAGGCTTGATTCGGGGAATAAAGGCCCGAATGGTAGCATTGGAACGGTTCTTAAATGGGAATAGTTCTATTAAAGAAACTCAACCAGCCCAGTACTATAGCATTAAAATTGCCACAATCAACAAGCTATGGAACCAGATCCAAGAGCTATACTATGAGATGTTCGATAAGTTTAAAGAACCAACAGAAAGCGGTTTTAATATCCAGGAGTACAATACGTTAGACGACAATGTCCAGCAGCACTTGGTCAACCTTTCCGTGATGGCTGCCACATTACAGAGCAATGCTGCTAATCCCGTTGTTGGTGAACCCCAATCAACAGTCCCAACACACTTTACAGTACGAGGCTCGTTGCCATTACCAAAGGTGATAATCCCACAGTTCAATGGAGATTATCTAAAATGGCGCCAATTCCATGACCTATTTTCTGAGATGGTGGATAGGCAGGCAATACCAAGCATACAAAAAATGTGGTATTTAAAGACTAACCTCTCCGGAGAAGCCGCGCATTTAATAAGCCAATTTTCCTTAACGGAGGAAAATTACCAAGCTGCTTGGACTTCGTTGAAAAATTTGATTGAAAAAATATTAAACCAGCCAACAGGGACATCAGTTGCTATGGCTGTGAAAAATCTGCATGATACAACAAAGGAGTGTCTATCAGCGTTAAACAATATTGGGATCGAAACTTCTGCTTGGGATCCTCTTCTCATACATCTATTGATGAAAAAACTAGATAGGAATATGCTTGTCAGGTTTATGCAAGTATCAGCAAAACCTAAGGAAGTACCAACAATTCCCGAATTTCTTTCATTCTTGGAAATTCAATTCCAATCAATGGAAGCAATTGGCCAAAAACCAACAAATAAGGCAGTTTCATCAGTAGCATTATCAGACGGGAACCATAATACCTGTAAATTTTGCAACAATGGTAATCATCAATTGTACCACTGCAGTAAATTCATACAATCACCAGTCCCAGATAGATTAAGGTGGGTTCAACAACAATCACTATGTGTCAATTGCTTTAGAAGCGATCACATATCAAAAACATGCACATTAGGTTGCTGCCGAAAATGTAACAAGAAACACAACACGTTGTTACATTTAGAAAATAAACAGACGTCGAAGCCTAAGCATGCTTCAAAGCTAACATCAGCACAGACTTCGGAATCAAAACCTGTAAAGGAAACGGCAAGCACATCCTCTGCAACAGTTTCATCTACCTCTGCCAAGGATGCTGGGGGGCCCCAGGGTTATGTTCTTCTAGCAACCGCAAAAGTAAGGATAACGGCAAATAACGGCAACGTTGGTGAATTCAGGGCAATATTAGACTCTGGATCCCAAGTTAACATCGTATCCCAGAGACTTATCAACCGTCTAGGCATCACCACAACCGATGCAGTTCTGAACATCGATGGCATTGGGAATGCACAAAAAAGGTCTACTCAACGAGTGAACTTAAAAATGCAGTCCACAATAAACAACTTCTCATCACGGCTAGAAGCATTCGTACTCCCACACATCATCCCTTCACAACCAAGCCACCAAATAGATACATCCTCATGGGCCATACCTGAAAACATTCCATTGGCGGATCCAGAATTTCACAAACAAGGAAAAATTGATATACTGCTGGGCGCTGAATTATATTTTAATCTCATGAAAGTCGGTCAAATCAAGCTTTCCCAGCAACTCCCGGTTTTACAGAATACAGCACTTGGATGGATTGTGGGTGGGTCAGTCAGACAAACCACAACATCTAATCCGTCATGTGCACTCACGTGTGCAATATTTACAGATACGTCACTAGAGGAAGCTATAGAACGGTTATGGAAACTTGACGAGGTCGAACCAGATGAAAAAAGCATTTCGCCATCAGAAAGAAAATGTGAATCACACTTCAATCATAATACTCGCACAGACAAAAATGGCTGATTCATAGTAAGCCTTCCTTTCCGTGAAAATCCAGCAGTATTAGGAGAATCGTACACGATAGCATATAATAGGTTCATGAGCCTTGAACGTAAACTCCTAAAGAATGAAGAGGTTCGAAAGCAATACATTCAATTTATGCAAGAGTATGAACAACTTGGACACATGCAACAGGTCACCCTCGATAGTTTACTGGGTCCTAAGTACTTCATTCCTCATCTTTGCGTATCGAAACCGGATAGTACCACGACAAAACTCAGGGTAGTGTTCGACGCATCGGCAAAAACTTCTACGGGTTATTCTCTCAATGACTTAATGTTCAACGGTCCAACGGTTCAAAGTGAGTTATTCTCTATTTTGCTGCGTTTCCGGTTGCCAAAATTTGTCTTCACCACCGACATTGAGAAGATGTATAGACAAATATTGGTTAATCCAGACGATCATCAGTATCAACTCATCTTATGGAGGGAGGATCCAACATTACCCCTCAACTGCTACAAACTGAAAACAGTTACTTACGGTACACGAGCAGCACCCTACCTAGCCACAAGGTGCTTGCGAAGAATTGCCGACGAAAATATTGTCAATTATCCATTCGGATCTCAAATGTTGAAAGACAATTTCTACGTGGATGATGGCCTTGGAGGCGCAGACAGCCTTAACATAGCCATTGCAATCCAGAAGGAACTTATGCAGATCTTACAAAAACACGGATTTAACTTAAAAAAATGGTGCGCAAATCACCCACAATTACTTAAAAACATACCAATTGGCAATCAGGAGGTCAATCTTGATTTCAACAGCGATAACACCAATTCTATTAAGGCTTTAGGGCTGCTGTGGCTACCTAAAACTGACCATTTGTGTGTCAAGGCAAAACTTGGTCCAGTACAAATAATCTCGAAACGGACAGCGACGTCAGATCTAGCAAAGTTATTCGATCCGCTTGGTTTATTAGCACCTATTGTTGTGAAGGCAAAAATGTTTATTCAACAACTGTGGCAACTAAGGCTGGATTGGGATGAACCACTACCCAAGGACCTTCAAGCAACCTGGAACAGATTCAGAACCGATTTGGACAGCTTGAATAATCTACAAATTTCAAGACATATTTTTAAGGGAGAAATTCCGGTTAAAACGCAACTACATGTATTTGCGGACGCATCTGAAAAAGCATTTGGTGCGGTGGCATACATCCGCGCATCACATAAGGATGGAAGAATCAGTGTACGGTTATTATGTGCAAAAACACGGGTTGCTCCATTAAAACAACAAACGCTGCCACGATTAGAATTGTGTGCAGCCGTATTAGCTGCTCAACTAGCACACAGAGTCAAACTCGACATCCAAATAAAGGATCAACCACTATTTTTATGGACTGACTCTGAAATCGTATTGTCCTGGATAAATACACAGTCATCATTGTATCAAACGTTTGTAGCTAATCGTATCGCCACAATCCAGTCATTAACATCACCCGATCAGTGGCGGCATGTCGGATCGAAAGACAATCCAGCTGACATACTGTCCAGAGGCCTATCAGCAACAAAACTTTCTGGATGTAATCTATGGTTCTATGGTCCACTGTTTCTGCATGCGCATGAAGGAATGTGGCCACTTACGTTCTCACAACAGCTTCAAACTTGTAATGATATCGAGAAGAAAAAGGTGTCCCCAATATCAGCAGCCGCAGTATCTAATGATGATATCACTTACAGAATTGAGTGCAGAAATTCCTTCAGAACTTTGCAGAGAATACTGGCATATTGTATAAGATTTAGCGAAAACTCAAGGGCGAAAAAAGAAGACCGCCCTACACATAAGGCTTTAACTCCAATTGAGCTAGATAAGGCATTGTTCGTCATTATACGGAACATTCAAAAGTCGGAATTTTCACTGGAAATCAATCAACTCAGAAAAAACCAAGAAATAGATAGGAAAAGTTTTATCGCTAGCTTGAACCCATTCCTCGATGAAAACAATATCATTCGAGTTGGCGGACGATTAGAAGCCTCGACACTATCATACGATGCGAAACATCCAATGATAGCAGTTAGAAATTCAGTTAGGAATTCATCTTGAACATTTGGGTACAGCAACTCTTTCAAACACCTATATCGATGCCTCGACCACAAGCAACAACACCTATATCGATGCCTCGACCACAAGCAACAACACCTATACCGATGCCTCGACCACAAGCTACAATACCTCTACCGATGTCTCGACAACAAACTAAATTTACTATAGATATATAACTTACCTAGAATGTATTTTATACCTTTTATTTTACCATTGTACTTATTTTATCCGCCTTGTTTAATTCAACATTTCTGTCACCCTATTTTTAATTGTTGAACGACTGTTCAACGCGGGGGAGAATGTTAAGACTTACAGTCAGTGAATACCCATACTAATCACAATACCATTAACTTGCATTATTTTGTCAATTTATTATTGTAATTGTACCTCAAGTTCATTGATTTAAAGTTATTTTTATTTGTAATTGTACCTCAAGTTCATTGCCTTTTAAGTAATTGTGTCTTATTTTCGTTAATTGGTATTATTTTGCTGACTTAACATTCTCACCTCCAGTTCATTGCTTTAGTTTTATTATTTTGTAGAAATATAAAATCAATATAACAAATACAGCAATTTGCTGACTTAACATTTTTACCTCCAGTTCACTGCTTTAGGTTTATTATTTTGTAGAAATATAAAATTAATATAACAAATACAGCAATTTAACATTTTGTCAAATCAACATATTTTAGTTTGTAAGTTAGTATAAATAGCATAATAAAACTTTAAAAATTTGTCATTAAGATCAAATACAATCAATTGTTTGCATTTTCATTGACCCATCACTCTTCAAGTTCCAAGTGCTTGAAGAGAACACAAAACAAAACAAATTAGTGTCAGACCAGATTTATGTGTTTGGTTTGAGCTCCACTAATAATCCAGTTCATTTAACACTGATTTTGATAGCACGTAGCTAGGGCTATTAAAGCCGCCAGTTGTCACTTTCGAAAAATCAAAACATTAGGGGGTATTCATGAATAAAATTATTACATGAATAAAATCTACACATTTGCCGGTATACAAAATCTGATAACTGATTTTGATAGCACGTAACTAGGGCTATTAAGGCCGTCAGTTGTCGTTTTCGACAAATCAAAAATTTAGGGAGTATTCGATATTAAAAAACAAATTCAACAACTTACCAAAATGTTCTTACATGAATAAAATCTACAAAATTGCCGGTTTATAAAATCAGATAACTGATTTTGATAGCACGTAACTAGGGCTATTAAGACCGTTGGTTGTCGTTTTCGACAAATCAAAAGTTTAGGAGGTATTCCATATTAAAGAAAAAAAATTCAAAAATTTACCAAAATGTTGTTACATGAATAAAATCTACAAATTTGATTTGATTAAAATCTGATAACTGACTTTGATAGCACGTAGCTAGAGCTATTAAGGCCGTTAGGTGTCACTTTCGACAAATCAAAAATTTAGGGAGTATTCGATATTAAAAAAAAAATTCAACAATTTACCAAAATGTTCTTACATGAATAAAATCTACAAAATTGCCGGTTTATAAAATCAGATAACTGATTTTGATAGCACGTAACTAGGGCTATTAAGACCGTTGGTTGTCGTTTTCGACAAATCAAAAGTTTAGGAGGTATTCCATATTAAAGAAAAAAAATTCAAAAATTTACCAAAATGTTCTTACATGAATAAAATCTAAAAATTTGCCGGTTTATTAAATCTGATAACTGATTTTGATATCATGTAACTAGCGTTGTCACTTTCGACAAATCAAACATTTAGGGAATATTCGATATTAAAGAAAAAAAAATTCAACAATTTACCAAAATGTTCTTACATGAATAAAATCTAAAAATTTACTTTGACTAAAATCTGATAACTGACTTTGATAGCACGTAACTAGAGCTACTAAGGCCGTTAGGTGTAACTTTCGACAAATCAAAAATTTAGGGTGTATTCCATATTAAAGAAAAAAAATTCAAAAATTTACCAAAATGTTGTTACATGAATAAAATCTACAAATTTGATTTGATTAAAATCTGATAACTGACTTTGATAGCACGTAGCTAGAGCTATTAAGGCCGTTAGGTGTCACTTTCGACAAATCAAAAATTTAGGGAGTATTCGATATTAAAAAAAAAATTCAAAAATTTACCAAAATGTTGTTACATGAATAAAATTTACAAATTGCCGGTTTATAAAATCTGATAACTGATTCTGATAGCACGTAACTAGGGCTATTAAGCCCGCCAGTTGTCACTTTCGACAAATCAAACATTTAGGGAATATTCGATATTAAAGAAAAAAATTCAACAATTTACCAAAATGTTCTTACATGACTAAAATCTACAAATTTGCCAGTTTATAAAATCAGATAACTGATTTTGATAGCACGTAAATAGAGCTATTAAGACCGCCAGGTGTCACTTTCGACAAATCAAAAGTTTAGGGAGTATTCCATATTAAAAAAAAAATTCAAAAATTTACCAAAATGTTGTTACATGAATAAAATCTACAAATTTGCTTTGATTAAAACCTGATAACTGATTTTGATAGCACGTTACTAGAGCTATTAAGGCCGTCAGGTGTCACTTTCGACAAATCAAAAATTTAGGGAGTATTCGATATTAAAAAAAAAAATTCAACAATTTATCAAAATGTTCTTACATGAATAAAATCTACAAATTTGCCGGTTTACAAAATCTGATAGCTGATTTTGATAGCACGTAACTAGAGCTATTAAGACTGTCAGGTGTCACTTTCGACAAAGCAAAAGTTTAGGGGATATTCCATATTATAAGAAAAAAATTCAAAAATATACCAAAATGTTGTTACAGGAATAAAATTTACAAATTTGCCGGTTTATAACATCTGATAACTGATTTTCATAGCACGTAACTAGGGCTATAAAGGCCAAAAGTTGTTACTTTCAACAACTCAAAAGTTTAGGGGGTATTCCATATTAAAGGAAAAAAATTCAAAAATATACCAAAATGTTGTTACATGAATAAAATCTACAAATTTACCGGTTTACAAAATCTGATAAGTAATTTTGATATAAGGTTACTAGAGCTAAGAAGGCCGTCAGGTCTCACTTTCGACAAATCAAAAGTTTAGGGGGCATTCCATATTATAGAAAAAAAATTCAAAAATATACCAAAACGTTTCTATAGGAATAAAATCTATAAATTTGCCTGTTTATACCATCTGATAACGGATTTTGATAGCACGTAACTAGAGCTATTAAGACCGCCAGGTGTCACTTTCGACAAATCAAAAGTTTAGGGAGTATTCCGTATTACAGAAAAAACATTCAAAAATGTACCAAAATGATGAGACATGAATAAAATTTACAAATTGCCGGATTATAAAATCTGATAACTGATTCTGATAGCACGTAACTAGGGCTATAAAGCCCGCTAGTTGTCACTTTCGACAAATCAAACATTTAGGGAATATTCGATATTAAAGAAAAAAATTCAACAATTTACCAAAATGTTCTTACATGACTAAAATCTACAAATTTTCCGGTATACAAAATCTGATAACCGATTTTGATAGCACCTAACTAGAGCTGTTAAGGGCGTCATGTGTCACTTTCGACAAATCAAAAGTTTAGGGAGTATTCCATATTAAAAAAAAAAATCAAAAATTTACCAAAATGTTACATGAATAAAATCTGCAAATTTGCTTTGATTAAAATCTGATAACTGACCTTGATAGCACGTAGCTAGAGCTATTAAGGCCGCTAGGTGTCACTTTCGACAAATAAAAAATTTAGGGAGTATTCGATATTAAAAAAAAAAAAAATTCAACAATTTACCAAAATGTTCTTACATGAATAAAATCTACAAAATTGCCGGTTTATAAAATCAGATAACTGATTTTTATAACACGTAACTAGGGCTATTAAGGCCGTTAGTTGTCGTTTTCGACAAATCAAAAGTTTAGGGGGTATCCATATTAAAGAAAAAATGTCAAAAATTTACCAAAATGTTCTTACATGAATAAAATCTACAAATTTTCCGGTTTACAAAATTTGATAACTGATTTTTATAGCACGTTACTAGAGCTATTAAGGCTGTCAGTTATCGTTTTCGACAAATCAAAAGCTTAGGGAGTATTCCATATTAAAGAAAAAAATTCAAAAATTTACCATAATGTTGTTACATGAATAAAATTTACAAATTCTGATGACTGATTCTGATAGCACGTAACTAGGGCTATTAAGGCCGCCAGTTGTCATTTTCGAAAAATCAGAAGCTTAGGGGGCATTCCATATTAAAGAAAAAATATTCAAAAATTTTCAAAAATGTTGTTACATGAATAAAATCTACAAATTTGCCGGTTTATAAAATCAGATAACTGATTTTGATAGCACGTAAATAGAGCTATTAAGACCGCCAGGTGTCACTTTCGACAAATCAAAAGTTTAGGGAGTATTCCATATTAAAAGAAAAAAAAAATAAAAATATACCAAAATGTTCTTACATGAATAAAACCTACAAATTTGCCGGTTTATAAAATACATTAACTGATTTTGATAGCACGTAGCTAGGGCTATTAAAGCCGCCAGTTGTCACTTTCGAAAAATCAAAAGATTAGGGGGTATTTATGACTAAAATTATTACATGAATAAAATCTACAAATTTGCCGGTATACAAAATCTGATAACTGATTTTGATAGCACGTAACTAGGGCTAGTAAGGCCGTCAGTTGTCGTTTTCGACAAATCAAAAATTTAGGGGGTATTCGATATTAAAAAACATATTTAACAATTTACCAAAATGTTCTTACATGAATAAAATATACAAAATTGCCGGTTTATAAAATCAGATAACTGATTTTGATAGCACGTAACTAGGGCTATTAAGCCCGCTAGTTGTCACTTTCGACAAATCAAAAGTTTAGGGGGTATCCCATATTAAAGCAAAAAAATTCAAAAATTTACCAAAATGTTGTAACATGAATAAAATCTACAAATTTGATTTGATTAAAATCTGATAACTGACTTTGATAGCACGTAGCTAGAGCTATTAAGGCCGTTAGGTGTCACTTTCGACAAATCAAACATTTAGGGAGTATTCGATATTAAAAAAAAAATTCAACAATTTACCAAAATGTTCTTACATGAATAAAATCTACAAAATTGCCGGTTTATAAAATCAGATAACTGACTTTGATAGCACGTAACTAGGGCTATTAAGGCCGTTAGTTGTCGTTTTCGACATATCAAAAGTTTAGGAGGTATTCCATATTAAAGAAAAACAATTCAAAAATTTACCAAAATGTTCTTACATGAATAAAATCTACAAATTTGCCGGTTTATAAAATCTGATAACTGATTTTGATAGCATGTAACTACGGCATGTAACTAGGGTTGTCACTTTCGACAAATCAAACATTTAGGGAATATTCGATATTAAAGAAAAAAAAATTCAACAATTTACCAAAATGTTCTTACATGAATAAAATCTACAAATTTACCGGCTTATAAAATCTGATAACTGATTTTGATAGCACGTAACTAGGGCTATTAAGGCCGCCAGTTGTCACTTTCGAAAAATCACCAGTTTAGGGGGTATTCCATATTAAAGAAAAAATATTCAAAAATTTACCAAAATGTTGTTACATGAATAAAATCTACAAATTTGCCGGTTTATAAAATCTGATAACTGATTATGATTGCACGTAACAAGAGCTACTTTCAAAAAGTCAAAAGTTTAGGGGGTATTCCATATTAAAGAAAAAAAATTTAAAAATTTACGAAAATGTTGTTACATGAATAAAATCTACTAATTTGTCGGTATACAAAATCTGATAACTGATTTTCATAGCACGCAGCTAGGGCTATTAAGGCCGTCAGTTGTCATTTTCGACAAATTAAAAGAATAGGGAGTATTCCATATTAAAAAAAATTCAAAAATTTACCAAAATATTGTTACATGAATAAAATTTACAAATTGCCTGTTTATAAAATCTGATAACTGATTATGATAGCACGTAACTAGGGCTATTAAGCCCGCCAGTTGTCACTTTCGACAAATCAAACATTTAGGGAATATTCGATATTAAAGAAAAAAATTCGACAATTTACCAAAATGTTCTTACATGACTAATATCTACAAATTTGCCAGTTTATAAAATCTGATAACTGATTTTGATAGCACGTAACTAGGGCTATTAAGTCCGCCAGTTGTCACTTTCGAAAAATCACCAGTTTAAGGGGTATTCCATATTAAAGAAAAAATATTCTAACATTTTCCAAAATGTTGTTACATGAATAAAATCTGCAAATTTTCCGGTTTATAAAATCAGATAACTGATTTTGATAGCACTTAAATAGAGCTATTAAGACCGCCAGGTGTCACTTTCGACAAATCAAAAGTTTAGGGAGTATTCCATATTAATGAAAAAAAATTCAAAAATTTACCAAAATGTTGTTACATGAATAAAATCTACAAATTTGATTTGATTAAAATCTGATAGCTGACTTTGATAGCACGTAGCTAGAGCTATTAAGGCCGTTAGGTGTCACTTTCGACAAATAAAAAATTAAGGGAGTATTCGATATTAAAAGAAAAATTCAACAATTTACCAAAATGTTCTTACATGAATAACATCTACAAATTTGCCGGTTTTTAAAATCTGATAACTGATTTTGATAGCATGTAACTAGGGCATGTAACTAGGGTTGTCACTTTCGACAAATCAAACATTTAGGGAATATTCGATATTAAAGAAAAAAAAATTCAAGAATTTACCAAAATGTTCTTACATGAATAAAATCTACAAATTTGCCGGTTTATAAAATCTGATAACTGATTTTGCTAGCACGTAACTAGGGCTATTAAGGCCGCCAGTTGTCAATTTCGAAAACTCACCAGTTTAGGGGGTATTCCATATTAAAGAAAAAATATTCAAAAATTTACCAAAATGTTGTTACATGAATAAAATCTACAAATTTGCCGGTTTTTAAAATCTGATAACTGATTTTGATAGCATGTAACTAGGGCATGTAACTAGGGTTGTCACTTTCGACAAATCAAACATTTAGGGAATATTCGATATTAAAGAAAAAAAAATTCAACAATTTACCAAAATGTTCTTACATGAATAAAATCTACAAATTTGCCGGTTTATAAAATCTGATAACTGATTTTGCTAGCACGTAACTAGGGCTATTAAGGCCGCCAGTTGTCACTTTCGAAAACTCACCAGTTTAGGGGGTATTCCATATTAAAGAAAAAATATTCAAAAATTTACCAAAATGTTGTTACATGAATATAATCTACAAATTTGCCGGTTTATAAAATCTGATAACTGATTTTGATAGCACGTAACTAGAGCTATTAAGACCGCTGGTTGCCACTTTCGAAAAGTCAAAAGTTTAGCGGGTATTCCATATTAAAGAAAAAAAATTAAAAAATTTACGAAAATGTTGTTACTTGAATAAAATCTACTAATTTGTCGGTATACAAAATCTGATAACTGATTTTCATAGCACGTGGCAAGGACTATTAAAATCAAAAATTTACCAAAATGTTGTTACATGAATAAAATTTACAAGTTTGCCGGTTTATAACATCTGATAACTGATTTTGATAGCACGTAACTAGGGCTATTAAGGCCAAAAGTTGTTACTTTCGACAATTCAAAAGTTTAGGGGGTATTCCATATTAAAGGAAAAAAATTCAAAAATATACCAAAATGTTGTTACATGAATAAAATCTACAAATTTACCGGTTTACAAAATCTGATAAGTAATTTTGATAGCAGGTTACTAGAGCTAAGAAGGCCGTCAGGTCTCACTTTCGACAAATCAAAAGTTTAGGGGGCATTCCATATTACGGAAAAAACATTCAAAAATGTACCAAAATGTTGTTACATGAATAAAATTTACAAATTACCGGATTATAAAATCTGATAACTGATTCTGATAGCACGTAACTAGGGCTATTAAGCCCGCTAGTTGTCACTTTCGACAAATCAAACATTTAGGGAATATTCGATATTAAAGAAAAAAATTCAACAATTTACCAAAATGTTCTTACATGACTAAAATCTACAAATTTGCCGGTATAAAAAATCTGATAACTGATTTCGATAGCACGTAACTAGAGCTATTAAGGGCGTCTTGTGTCACTTTCGACAAATCAAAAGTTTAGGGAGTATTCCATATTAAAGAAAAAAATTCAACAATTTACCAAAATGTTCTTACATGACTAAAATCTACAAACTTGCCGGTATAAAAAATCTGATAACTGATTTTGATAGCACGTAACTAGAGCTATTAAGGGCGTCATGTGTCACTTTCGACAAATCAAAAGTTTAGGGAGTATTCCATATTAAAAAAAAAAAATCAAAAATTTACCAAAATGTTGTTACATGAATAAAATCTGCAAATTTGCTTTGATTAAAATCTGATAACTGATTTTTATAGCAAGTAATTAGAGATATTAAGACCGTCAGGTGTCACTTTCGACAAATCAAAAATTTAGGGAGTACTCGATATTAAAAAACAAATTCAACAATTTACCAAAAGGTTCTTACATGAATCAAATCTACAAATTTTCCGGTTTATAAAATCAGATAACTGATTTTGATAGCACGTAAATAGAGCTATTAAGACCGCCAGGTGTCACTTTCGACAAATCAAAAGTTTAGGGAGTATTCCATATTAATGAAAAAAAATTCAAAAATTTACCAAAATGTTGTTACATGAATAAAATCTACAAATTTGATTTGATTAAAATCTGATAGCTGACTTTGATAGCACGTAGCTAGAGCTATTAAGGCCGTTAGGTGTCACTTTCGACAAATAAAAAATTAAGGGAGTATTCGATATTAAAAGAAAAATTCAACAATTTACCAAAATGTTCTTACATGAATAACATCTACAAATTTGCCGGTTTTTAAAATCTGATAACTGATTTTGATAGCATGTAACTAGGGCATGTAACTAGGGTTGTCACTTTCGACAAATCAAACATTTAGGGAATATTCGATATTAAAGAAAAAAAAATTCAAGAATTTACCAAAATGTTCTTACATGAATAAAATCTACAAATTTGCCGGTTTATAAAATCTGATAACTGATTTTGCTAGCACGTAACTAGGGCTATTAAGGCCGCCAGTTGTCAATTTCGAAAACTCACCAGTTTAGGGGGTATTCCATATTAAAGAAAAAATATTCAAAAATTTACCAAAATGTTGTTACATGAATAAAATCTACAAATTTGCCGGTTTATAAAATCTGATAACTGATTTTGATAGCACGTAACTAGAGCTATTTAGACCGCTAGTTGCCACTTTCGAAAAGTCAAAAGTTTAGGGGGTATTCCATATTAAAGAAAAAAAATTAAAAAATTTACGAAAATGTTGTTACTTGAATAAAATCTACTAATTTGTCTGTATACAAAATCTGATAACTGATTTTCATAGCACGTGGCAAGGACTATTAAGGCCGTCAGTTGTCATTTTCGACAAATGAAAAGATTAGGGAGTATTCCATATTAAAAAAAAAATTCAAAAATTTACCAAAATGTTGTTACATGAATGAAATCTACAAATTTGCTTTGATTAAAACCTGATAACTGATTTTGATAGCACGTAACTAGGGCTATTAAGGCCAAAAGTTGTTACTTTCGACAATTCAAAAGTTTAGGGGGTATTCCATATTGAAGGAAAAAAATTCAAAAATATACCAAAATGTTGTTACATGAATAAAATCTACAAATTTACCGGTTTACAAAATCTGATAAGTAATTTTGATAGCAGGTTACTAGAGCTAAGAAGGCCGTCAGGTCTCACTTTCGACAAATCAAAAGCATAGGGGGCATTCCATATTACGGAAAAAACATTCAAAAATGTACCAAAATGTTGTTACATGAATAAAATTTACAAATTGCCGGATTATAAAATCTGATAACTGATTCTGATAGCACGTAACTAGGGCTATTAAGCCCGCTAGTTGTCACTTTCGACAAATCAAACATTTAGGGAATATTCGATATTAAAGAAAAAAATTCAACAATTTACCAAAATGTTCTTACATGACTAAAATCTACAAATTTGCCGGTATAAAAAATCTGATAACTGATTTCGATAGCACGTAACTAGAGCTATTAAGGGCGTCTTGTGTCACTTTCGACAAATCAAACGTTTAGGGAGTATTCCATATTAAAGAAAAAAATTCAACAATTTACCAAAATGTTCTTACATGACTAAAATCTACAAATTTGCCGGTATAAAAAATCTGATAACTGATTTCGATAGCACGTAACTAGAGCTATTAAGGGCGTCTTGTGTCACTTTCGACAAATCAAAAGTTTAGGGAGTTTTCCATATTAATGAAAAAAAATTCAAAAATTTACCAAAATGTTGTTACATGAATAAAATCTACAAATTTGATTTGATTAAAATCTGATAGCTGACTTTGATAGCACGTAGCTAGAGCTATTAAGGCCGTTAGGTGTCACTTTCGACAAATAAAAAATTTAGGGAGTATTCGATATTAAAAGAAAAATTCAACAATTTACCAAAATGTTCTTACATGAATAACATCTACAAATTTGCCGGTTTTTAAAATCTGATAACTGATTTTGATAGCATGTAACTAGGGCATGTAACTAGGGTTGTCACTTTCGACAAATCAAACATTTAGGGAATATTCGATATTAAAGAAAAAAAAATTCAACAATTTACCAAAATGTTCTTACATGAATAAAATCTACAAATTTGCCGGTTTATAAAATCTGATAACTGATTTTGCTAGCACGTAACTAGGGCTATTAAGGCCGCCAGTTGTCACTTTCGAAAACTCACCAGTTTAGGAAGTATTCCATATTAAAGAAAAAATATTCAAAAATTTACCAAAATGTTGTTACATGAATAAAATCTACAAATTTGCCGGTTTATAAAATCTGATAACTGATTTTGATAGCACGTAACTAGAGCTATTAAGACCGCTGGTTGCCACTTTCGAAAAGTCAAAAGTTTAGGGGGTATTCCATATTAAAGAAAAAAAATTAAAAAATTTACGAAAATGTTGTTACTTGAATAAAATCTACTAATTTGTCGGTATACAAAATCTGATAACTGATTTTCATAGCACGTGGCAAGGACTATTAAAATCAAAAATTTACCAAAATGTTGTTACATGAATAAAATTTACAAGTTTGCCGGTTTATAACATCTGATAACTGATTTTGATAGCACGTAACTAGGGCTATTAAGGCCAAAAGTTGTTACTTTCGACAATTCAAAAGTTTAGAGGGTATTCCATATTAAAGGAAAAAAATTCAAAAATATACCAAAATGTTGTTACATGAATAAAATCTACAAATTTACCGGTTTACAAAATCTGATAAGTAATTTTGATAGCAGGTTACTAGAGCTAAGAAGGCCGTCAGGTCTCACTTTCGACAAATCAAAAGTTTAGGGGGCATTCCATATTACGGAAAAAACATTCAAAAATGTACCAAAATGTTGTTACATGAATAAAATTTACAAATGACCGGATTATAAAATCTGATAACTGATTCTGATAGCACGTAACTAGGGCTATTAAGCCCGCTAGTTGTCACTTTCGACAAATCAAACATTTAGGGAATATTCGATATTAAAGAAAAAAATTCAACAATTTACCAAAATGTTCTTACATGACTAAAATCTACAAATTTGCCGGTATAAAAAATCTGATAACTGATTTCGATAGCACGTAACTAGAGCTATTAAGGGCGTCTTGTGTCACTTTCGACAAATCAAAAGTTTAGGGAGTATTCCATATTAAAGAAAAAAATTCAACAATTTACCAAAATGTTCTTACATGACTAAAATCTACAAACTTGCCGGTATAAAAAATCTGATAACTGATTTTGATAGCACGTAACTAGAGCTATTAAGGGCGTCATGTGTCACTTTCGACAAATCAAAAGTTTAGGGAGTATTCCATATTAAAAAAAAAAAAATCAAAAATTTACCAAAATGTTGTTACATGAATAAAATCTGCAAATTTGCTTTGATTAAAATCTGATAACTGATTTTTATAGCAAGTAATTAGAGATATTAAGACCGTCAGGTGTCACTTTCGACAAATCAAAAATTTAGGGAGTATTCGATATTAAAAAACAAATTCAACAATTTACCAAAAGGTTCTTACATGAATCAAATCTACAAAATTGCCGGTTTATAAAATCAGATAACTGATTTTGATAGCACGTAACTAGGGCTATTAAGGCCGTTAGGTGTCACTTTCGACAAATAAAAAATTTAGGGAGTATTCGATATTAAAAGAAAAATTCAACAATTTACCAAAATGTTCTTACATGAATAACATCTACAAATTTGCCGGTTTTTAAAATCTGATAACTGATTTTGATAGCATGTAACTAGGGCATGTAACTAGGGTTGTCACTTTCGACAAATCAAACATTTAGGGAATATTCGATATTAAAGAAAAAAAAATTCAACAATTTACCAAAATGTTCTTACATGAATAAAATTTACAAATTTGCCGGTTTATAAAATCTGATAACTGATTTTGCTAGCACGTAACTAGGGCTATTAAGGCCGCCAGTTGTCACTTTCGAAAACTCACCAGTTTAGGGGGTATTCCATATTAAAGAAAAAATATTCAAAAATTTACCAAAATGTTGTTACATGAATAAAATCTACAAATTTGCCGGTTTATAAAATCTGATAACTGATTTTGATAGCACGTAACTAGAGCTATTAAGACCGCTGGTTGCCACTTTCGAAAAGTCAAAAGTTTAGGGGGTATTCCATATTAAAGAAAAAAAATTAAAAAATTTACGAAAATGTTGTTACTTGAATAAAATCTACTAATTTGTCGGTATACAAAATCTGATAACTGATTTTCATAGCACGTGGCAAGGACTATTAAAATCAAAAATTTACCAAAATGTTGTTACATGAATAAAATTTACAAGTTTGCCGGTTTATAACATCTGATAACTGATTTTGATAGCACGTAACTAGGGCTATTAAGGCCAAAAGTTGTTACTTTCGACAATTCAAAAGTTTAGAGGGTATTCCATATTAAAGGAAAAAAATTCAAAAATATACCAAAATGTTGTTACTTGAATAAAATCTACTAATTTGTCTGTATACAAAATCTGATAACTGATTTTCATAGCACGTGGCAAGGACTATTAAGGCCGTCAGTTGTCATTTTCGACAAATGAAAAGATTAGGGAGTATTCCATATTAAAAAAAAAATTCAAAAATTTACCAAAATGTTGTTACATGAATGAAATCTACAAATTTGCTTTGATTAAAACCTGATAACTGATTTTGATAGCACGTAACTAGGGCTATTAAGGCCAAAAGTTGTTACTTTCGACAATTCAAAAGTTTAGGGGGTATTCCATATTAAAGAAAAAAAATTCAAAAATATACCAAAATGTTGTTACATGAATAAAATCTACAAATTTACCGGTTTACAAAATCTGATAAGTAATTTTGATAGCAGGTTACTAGAGCTAAGAAGGCCGTCAGGTCTCACTTTCGACAAATCAAAAGCATAGGGGGCATTCCATATTACGGAAAAAACATTCAAAAATGTACCAAAATGTTGTTACATGAATAAAATTTACAAATTGCCGGATTATAAAATCTGATAACTGATTCTGATAGCACGTAACTAGGGCTATTAAGCCCGCTAGTTGTCACTTTCGACAAATCAAACATTTAGGGAATATTCGATATTAAAGAAAAAAATTCAACAATTTACCAAAATGTTCTTACATGACTAAAATCTACAAATTTGCCGGTATAAAAAATCTGATAACTGATTTCGATAGCACGTAACTAGAGCTATTAAGGGCGTCTTGTGTCACTTTCGACAAATCAAACGTTTAGGGAGTATTCCATATTAAAGAAAAAAATTCAACAATTTACCAAAATGTTCTTACATGACTAAAATCTACAAATTTGCCGGTATAAAAAATCTGATAACTGATTTCGATAGCACGTAACTAGAGCTATTAAGGGCGTCTTGTGTCACTTTCGACAAATCAAAAGTTTAGGGAGTTTTCCATATTAATGAAAAAAAATTCAAAAATTTACCAAAATGTTGTTACATGAATAAAATCTACAAATTTGATTTGATTAAAATCTGATAGCTGACTTTGATAGCACGTAGCTAGAGCTATTAAGGCCGTTAGGTGTCACTTTCGACAAATAAAAAATTTAGGGAGTATTCGATATTAAAAGAAAAATTCAACAATTTACCAAAATGTTCTTACATGAATAACATCTACAAATTTGCCGGTTTTTAAAATCTGATAACTGATTTTGATAGCATGTAACTAGGGCATGTAACTAGGGTTGTCACTTTCGACAAATCAAACATTTAGGGAATATTCGATATTAAAGAAAAAAAAATTCAACAATTTACCAAAATGTTCTTACATGAATAAAATCTACAAATTTGCCGGTTTATAAAATCTGATAACTGATTTTGCTAGCACGTAACTAGGGCTATTAAGGCCGCCAGTTGTCACTTTCGAAAACTCACCAGTTTAGGAAGTATTCCATATTAAAGAAAAAATATTCAAAAATTTACCAAAATGTTGTTACATGAATAAAATCTACAAATTTGCCGGTTTATAAAATCTGATAACTGATTTTGATAGCACGTAACTAGAGCTATTAAGACCGCTGGTTGCCACTTTCGAAAAGTCAAAAGTTTAGGGGGTATTCCATATTAAAGAAAAAAAATTAAAAAATTTACGAAAATGTTGTTACTTGAATAAAATCTACTAATTTGTCGGTATACAAAATCTGATAACTGATTTTCATAGCACGTGGCAAGGACTATTAAAATCAAAAATTTACCAAAATGTTGTTACATGAATAAAATTTACAAGTTTGCCGGTTTATAACATCTGATAACTGATTTTGATAGCACGTAACTAGGGCTATTAAGGCCAAAAGTTGTTACTTTCGACAATTCAAAAGTTTAGAGGGTATTCCATATTAAAGGAAAAAAATTCAAAAATATACCAAAATGTTGTTACATGAATAAAATCTACAAATTTACCGGTTTACAAAATCTGATAAGTAATTTTGATAGCAGGTTACTAGAGCTAAGAAGGCCGTCAGGTCTCACTTTCGACAAATCAAAAGTTTAGGGGGCATTCCATATTACGGAAAAAACATTCAAAAATGTACCAAAATGTTGTTACATGAATAAAATTTACAAATTACCGGATTATAAAATCTGATAACTGATTCTGATAGCACGTAACTAGGGCTATTAAGCCCGCTAGTTGTCACTTTCGACAAATCAAACATTTAGGGAATATTCGATATTAAAGAAAAAAATTCAACAATTTACCAAAATGTTCTTACATGACTAAAATCTACAAATTTGCCGGTATAAAAAATCTGATAACTGATTTCGATAGCACGTAACTAGAGCTATTAAGGGCGTCTTGTGTCACTTTCGACAAATCAAAAGTTTAGGGAGTATTCCATATTAAAGAAAAAAATTCAACAATTTACCAAAATGTTCTTACATGACTAAAATCTACAAACTTGCCGGTATAAAAAATCTGATAACTGATTTTGATAGCACGTAACTAGAGCTATTAAGGGCGTCATGTGTCACTTTCGACAAATCAAAAGTTTAGGGAGTATTCCATATTAAAAAAAAAAAAATCAAAAATTTACCA
The DNA here is from genome assembly GCA_943735925.1 of Pollenia amentaria. NCBI lineage: Eukaryota > Metazoa > Arthropoda > Insecta > Diptera > Polleniidae > Pollenia > Pollenia amentaria. The sequence goes on along the minus strand of OX031006.1, from coordinate 122,562,870 downwards.
AAATGTTGTTACATGAATAAAATCTGCAAATTTGCTTTGATTAAAATCTGATAACTGATTTTTATAGCAAGTAATTAGAGATATTAAGACCGTCAGGTGTCACTTTCGACAAATCAAAAATTTAGGGAGTATTCGATATTAAAAAACAAATTCAACAATTTACCAAAAGGTTCTTACATGAATCAAATCTACAAAATTGCCGGTTTATAAAATCAGATAACTGATTTTGATAGCACGTAACTAGGGCTATTAAGGCCGTTAGGTGTCACTTTCGACAAATAAAAAATTTAGGGAGTATTCGATATTAAAAGAAAAATTCAACAATTTACCAAAATGTTCTTACATGAATAACATCTACAAATTTGCCGGTTTTTAAAATCTGATAACTGATTTTGATAGCATGTAACTAGGGCATGTAACTAGGGTTGTCACTTTCGACAAATCAAACATTTAGGGAATATTCGATATTAAAGAAAAAAAAATTCAACAATTTACCAAAATGTTCTTACATGAATAAAATCTACAAATTTGCCGGTTTATAAAATCTGATAACTGATTTTGCTAGCACGTAACTAGGGCTATTAAGGCCGCCAGTTGTCACTTTCGAAAACTCACCAGTTTAGGGGGTATTCCATATTAAAGAAAAAATATTCAAAAATTTACCAAAATGTTGTTACATGAATAAAATCTACAAATTTGCCGGTTTATAAAATCTGATAACTGATTTTGATAGCACGTAACTAGAGCTATTAAGACCGCTGGTTGCCACTTTCGAAAAGTCAAAAGTTTAGGGGGTATTCCATATTAAAGAAAAAAAATTAAAAAATTTACGAAAATGTTGTTACTTGAATAAAATCTACTAATTTGTCGGTATACAAAATCTGATAACTGATTTTCATAGCACGTGGCAAGGACTATTAAAATCAAAAATTTACCAAAATGTTGTTACATGAATAAAATTTACAAGTTTGCCGGTTTATAACATCTGATAACTGATTTTGATAGCACGTAACTAGGGCTATTAAGGCCAAAAGTTGTTACTTTCGACAATTCAAAAGTTTAGAGGGTATTCCATATTAAAGGAAAAAAATTCAAAAATATACCAAAATGTTGTTACATGAATAAAATCTACAAATTTACCGGTTTACAAAATCTGATAAGTAATTTTGATAGCAGGTTACTAGAGCTAAGAAGGCCGTCAGGTCTCACTTTCGACAAATCAAAAGTTTAGGGGGCATTCCATATTACGGAAAAAACATTCAAAAATGTACCAAAATGTTGTTACATGAATAAAATTTACATATTACCGGATTATAAAATCTGATAACTGATTCTGATAGCACGTAACTAGGGCTATTAAGCCCGCTAGTTGTCACTTTCGACAAATCAAACATTTAGGGAATATTCGATATTAAAGAAAAAAATTCAACAATTTACCAAAATGTTCTTACATGACTAAAATCTACAAATTTGCCGGTATAAAAAATCTGATAACTGATTTCGATAGCACGTAACTAGAGCTATTAAGGGCGTCTTGTGTCACTTTCGACAAATCAAAAGTTTAGGGAGTATTCCATATTAAAGAAAAAAATTCAACAATTTACCAAAATGTTCTTACATGACTAAAATCTACAAACTTGCCGGTATAAAAAATCTGATAACTGATTTTGATAGCACGTAACTAGAGCTATTAAGGGCGTAATGTGTCACTTTCGACAAATCAAAAGTTTAGGGAGTATTCCATATTAAAAAAAAAAAAATCAAAAATTTACCAAAATGTTGTTACATGAATAAAATCTGCAAATTTGCTTTGATTAAAATCTGATAACTGATTTTTATAGCAAGTAATTAGAGATATTAAGACCGTCAGGTGTCACTTTCGACAAATCAAAAATTTAGGGAGTATTCGATATTAAAAAACAAATTCAACAATTTACCAAAAGGTTCTTACATGAATCAAATCTACAAAATTGCCGGTTTATAAAATCAGATAACTGATTTTGATAGCACGTAACTAGGGCTATTAAGGCCGTTAGTTGTCGTTTTCGACAAATCAAAAGTTTAGGGGGTATTCCATATTAAAGAAAAAAAATTCAACAATTTACCAAAATGTTCTTACATGAATAAAATCTACAAATTTGCCGGCTTATAAAATCTGATAACTGAGTTTGATAGCACGTAGCTAGAGCTATTAAGGCCGTTAGGGGTCACTTTCGACAATTAAAAAATTTAGAGAGTATTCGATATTAAAAAATAAAAATTCAACAATTTACCAAAATGTTCTTACATGAATAAAATCTACAAATTTGCCGGCTTATAAGATCTGATAACTGAGTTTGATAGCATGTAACTAGGGATATTAAGGCCGCCAGTTGTCATTTTCGAAAAATCAGAAGTTTAGGGGGTTTTCCATATTAAAGAAAAAATTTCAAAAATTTACCAAAATGTTCTTACATGAATAAAATCTACAAATTTTCCGGTTTACAAAATCTGATAACTGATTTTTATAGCACGTTACTAGAGCTATTAAGGCTGTCAGTTGTCGTTTTCGACAAATCAAAAGTTTAGGGAGTATTCCATATTAAAGAAAAAAATTCAAAAATTTACCATAATGTTGTTACATGAATAAAATTTACAAATTCTGATGACTGATTCTGATAGCACGTAACTAGGGCTATTAAGGCCGCCAGTTATCATTTTCGAAAAATCAGAAGCTTAGGGGGTATTCCATATTAAAGAAAAAATTTCAAAAATTTTCCAAAATTTTCTTACATGAATAAAATCTACAAATTTTCCGGCTTACAAAATCTGATAACTGATTTTTATAGCACGTAACTAGAGCTATTAAGGCTGTCAGGTGTCACTTTCGGCAAATTAAAAATTTAGGGAGTATTCGATATTAAAAAAAAAATTTTTAAATTTACCTTAATTTTCTTACATGAAAAAAATCTACAAATTTGCCGGTTTACAACATCTGATAGCTGATTTTGATACCACGTTAGTAGGGCTATTAAGGCCGCCAGTTGTAGCTTTCGACAAATCAAAAGTTTATGGAGTATTCCATATTACAGAAAAAGCATTCAAAAATGTACCAAAATGTTGTTACATGAATAAAATTTACAAATTCTGATGACTGATTCTGATAGCACGTAACTAGGGCTATTAAGGCCGCCAGTTGTCACTTTCGACAAATCAAACATTTAGGGAATATTCGATATTAAAGAAAATTCAATTCAATTCAATTCAATTTATTGTGTTAAGTGAGATTTACAAAATTTACTTACAAAAGAATATATGTACATATTTACAAAGAGTTTAAGGATGTTTCCTTTTTCTACTTAGGAATACAATTTCGTTTTATGGTATATTTTATTTTTAATATAGTTGTTCAGAATTGAACATGTTTATTATTAAAAGATAATATTTATTAGTTCTAAGATTAAAAGACAAAAAAGGTCATTAGAGTAAGAGATAATTTAGTGGAGATGGAATGTCCCATAAAAAGAAATTTCCATTAGTTCTAAGAATAAAAGATAAAAAAGGTCATTAGAGTAAGAGATAATTTAGTTTCCATATGTATGTAATTCTGTGTAATTGGTTATTTTGACAAACACTAACACAGATAATGAAACCTTTTGTTTTTATCACTAAAAAACGCATGTGCCTTACAAGATCATAAAACACTTAACGAGTAATAAATTAAGGGTCGCTAGTGTGTGCATGTGTACAATCGTAGCTTATCAGTTCTAGTTAGGTTTAAGGTTTTCAATGTTAGTACTTAAGAATAATTTTGTAAATAAAATTTAGTATACTACAAGTACTCAAGCGGGTAGTTATGCTCGTATGTTATATTAATTTAACATTTGGTCCTTCGAGAGAAAAAAAAACAGTGTGGAAAATAAAAATTAAAGAATAATAAATTTAACAAGCGTTAGATATTATTGAAAAATAACATTTTTAAAATAGTATACAAAAAAGTTATAGAGCGTCAATCTCGGCTTAAACAGGGATTGTGAGTTAAAAAAAAAGCGTCAATCTCGGCTAAAACAGGGATTGTGTTGTGAATAATTATCCGAGTACACAGATATTATTTCTATAAACATTAATAAAATAAAGCATATTAGCTATGGCTAATAAAGCAAAATTATTTGAACGCCAAAAAGAGTTGGGCGACGAGCTAGTTACAATTCGGACAAAACTAAACAATTCGCGCTACAAGAATTCCTGAGGTATCTAAGCGTATTGACCAGATTCGAGCTGAATTTGAGGCAAATAATACAGCACTTTTTACAACAGGAAGAACGTCTGAAGATTACTTTGAACAAAAGTATTTTGAATCAATAGAGGATGTAATAGCAGAAAATATTGAATTAATTCAACAAGTAATGAATGAAGAAGAGCTAGATAAACATCAGGAAATTGTTCACCAGCAAAAGAAGCAGTTCATAAAAGCCAGTACGTCATCATCAGAAAGCCAATGGACGCAATCAATAGCGGGTAAAAAAGAAAACAAGGACATTACCAATGTCCAAGGAAAAGCCGAAGAACTGCGGGAAGAATTTATCGAAAAGGTAGAATGGATGCGCGAAAGGATATCAGAACTACATACAATAGTATCTGATGCATCCAACGAGCTACTGGACATAAAGACGCAGCAAATAAAAAAACGATTTTTAGCATTGGAAGACGTTTATAAAAAACTATGCGAGTTTAATAGCACTAAAGAAGTGCGTATCCTCAAGGAAGATATTGAGGACGAGTATTACATGGCTCTTGCATTACGTGCAAAAACCGTAAAAAATCCTTCAAGGGAACAAGTCAATGAGCCAAGAGTTGATGCCATTGGCATTTCAAACTTAGGTAAAATAGAAATAACTGAGTTTCATGGAGACATAAATGATTGGGCTCCATTTCATGATATGTTTAAGAGCCTTGTGCATGACTGCAATTATCTCTCTAATGTGGAGAAAATGTATTGATTGACAGCACTAAAAGGTGAAGCTAAGAAACTAGTTCAACACCTGAAAGTGACGGATATAAACTATGTGGCGGCTTTTGAAATTCTCAAACAAAGATACGAGAATCGAAGGCTGTTGTTTACCAACCAAGTCGACAAGCTACTAGATCAACCAATGGTCAACAGCGAGTCATCCGCAAGTGTAAAGCAGCTATTGGACACGACAAAGTTGCATTTATGCGCTTTAAGGAATGGATGTGAAGATAACGGATGCTGAACCGTTTATTGCTCGCATTGTATTCAGAAAACTAGACAATGATGGTCTCCGGTATTATGAACAAAATGTTAAGAAAACAAAAGAAATTCAAAGTCTTGATGACGTTTTGAAATTTTTGGAGCAACAAGTTCAAGCCTTGGAAGCAGTTACGAAGCGCCAAGAATATAAGTACCAGAAAAAAGTGGGTGACAATACAAAAGTTTCCAACACACTTTACACGGCACAACAAGCGTGCCTTTACTGCAACATGAATGGCCATTTAACGAGTGTATGCAGAAAGTTTCTAACATTACCAATGGCTGACCGCAGAAGAATCGCTTATAAAAATAAATTATGCTTTACATGCATTAACCACAAATTTGATAGGAAATGTTCTAATAAAACTAAATGCGGTCTTTGCGGAAAAGGACACCATAGGCTGCTACATAAAGATGAGGAAAAAAACGAGGAACCAAAATCTAGTACATCAAAATCAATGATGATAAAAAAACCAAACACAACTACAACAACACTACTAGCGACCTCACAGGTAAAAGTTCGTGCAGCAAGTGGAGAATTAATTATGCTAAGAGCATTAATTGATCAGGGATCACAAATTACAGCGCTTTCTGAAGAAGCTGCACAAATATTAGGACTTCCAATAATTAAGTGCAAAACTAACATACAAGGACTTGGAAGTACAATAGTGGCCACATCAAAGGCAATGGTGAAACTATTAATTCAACCACGCTTCTATAGTGACCAAAATTTAAATAAAAACGAGCAACAAATAGTCGATCATGCCGTAATTTCTCAAAACAATGAAAATAACGGAAATATACAAACAAATACACATAGACAACTAAGAGTGATTCCACCAACCAAACATATATTTATATCACGTTTTGCATCGGATACAACAGCTGAAGAAATTGATAATTATATTAAATCTAAAGTTAACATGAACTCAGGTATAAGTGTTCATAAGTTTACATACTCGCAACAAAGAAGTATAACATCTTTTAAGGTCTCTGTTCCTTTTGACATTTTTAATCAAGTTGTTGATCCGTCATTCTGGCCTATTCATGTCTTGGTCCGTGAATATGAATATAACAGTAACAATCGCAATATTGCTCATCTTCCAACCCGTGTGTCAACATTTCCAAAAAACTAAATAATTTATCTGATTATCAACTTTTTATTATTTACCAGAATGTTCGTGGTCTTAAATCCAAACTTCCAAACTTATATTTACAAAGCTTTAATTTTAATCATCATATTATTGTATTCACCGAAACTTGGTTGAACAACAGTTTTTTGAACTCGGAAATACTTTGCAATAATTTTCATATTTTTCGTCGAGATAGAATTACAACCACGACTGGTGGTGGAGTGTTAATTGCTATCTCAAACATTTTTCCAATGGAAGAAATCAAATTAAACCTACCTTTTAATATCGAGTTTGTTGCAGTGTCCTTAAAGATAAACAACATCAAAATATTTATTACTTGCTCCTACATTCCACCTCACTCTGACCCAATTATCTACAAACATCACATAGATGCAATAAAATTTGTGACTTTAAAACTCAGCCCAGTTGATTTAATTTTTGTATTTGGTGACTTTAATTTGCCTTGTATATCATGGGAATTTTCAGCTGAACATAGTTATTACTTACCCACGCAAAGTAATGATATTGGAGATGAAGTTTTTAAAAATATATCAGATTTATATCTGCATCAAATAAATGGAACTTGCAACATTTACGGTAAACTGCTGGATTTAGTATTTGTAAACGAGCCAAACGAATGTATTGTGAACCGTGTTGACCCTATTACTTTACCTGAGGATCTTTATCATCCTACAATTGAAATAAGCTACAATTTATTTTCTAACCTAGTAAAAAAAAAATCTTCACAAAACGAAAAAGTTTTCTGTTTTAATCGGGCAAATTACATGGAACTTAACAATCGTCTAATTAACACTAACTGGCTTCAATTACTGACTGCGCCGAATAGCTTACCTTGTTCTGTTGACGATTTGACTGATACTTTTTATAAAACTATGTTTATTAATATGGAGGAATGCATCCCCAAGCACGTACCACGTAATAAATCTGGCCCACCCTGGAATACTAAACAACTTTCGTCTCTTAAGAATATAAAAAACAAACACTTTAAAAAATATAAAACCACCAGAGCTTCTTTTTACTATGAAAAATATTCAGTCGCTCGTGCAGAATATTATTTGCTTAACACAGAACTGTACAAGATCTATCTCCGTAATGTTAAGCGAAACTTTGTTCAAGATCCCAAATCTTTCTTTAAGTTTGTTAACACCAAAAGGAAAGCCACAGGATTTCCAAAGGTCATGAAATACTTATGTTCCGAGTCATGTGATGAATTAAACATCAGTAATATGTTTGCTGACTTCTTTGCTTCTACATATTCCGAAACTCAGTATGATGCTAGTTGTCCAAACGAAGTTTGAACACCAAAATTACTTGAATTTATTTGTATGTATCCTATTATCTACCAGTACACTGATTATACTTCTATAAAAATTAGTTCATTTATTATTTCCACTACAATGGAACATTTACATTTATACATTATCAACACATTTGAAATAGTACATTAAAATACGTTCCGGTTTGCACGTTTGTATTTGCTAACCCTGACATATCAAATCAATACATGTCAACCCTATATTCAGTGCATGTCAAATGTCAGTTCTCTTGGTTTTTTTTAACTTAACGAAACATAAGCAACGCGCGGCTTCTTACTTTTTACGGTTTGCCATTTTCGGCACTTGGTTCGCAGACATCAAAAAAGTAACTTCAAATCGGAAAAAAAATAGAAAAGTGTACTAAAATTAAACTAAATTAATTGCCTAAAAGTTGTGTAAAATAAAGTAAAAGTGCTAAAAGTTAAGTTAAAAGTGATTAGAACCAAAAGGAATAACATTTGCTTATCCAACTTAGTGTGAATTAGACTATAAGATTAGCAAAATAAAATCAAGCTACTTAAAACTAAATAAATTTCCTAAAGTTAAAATCAAGCTACTTAAAACTAAATAAACTTCCTAAAGTTACATTTAAAATTTGACTATAAAATTTGCTAAATAAAATCAGGCCGCTTAAACTAAATAAATTTCCTAAAGTTACAATTAAAATTTGCTAAATAAAACCAAAGCTCGTTAAAACTAAATAAATTGCCTAAAGTTACAGTTAATAATTGGCTACAATTTTGTAATTATAAAAACCCTACAGCGCCGAATGAATCACATTGTGCCTATAAAAACCGAGCGTGAATTTGTCTCTAAATTTTGCTAAATAAAATCTTAAATTTGCTAAGAATTAATTTATATAATACATCAATCTGAATTATATCATTAATTAATTGTACTCACCTGCCTGAATTAAACCTCATCTACTTTTTAATTGTAAGAAGATTTTAAAAGGTAAGTTCAGATCCCTTCGACTCGTGTACACCCTACCCTAACTCATACCCTACTTTTCTCTTTTTTTATTTCATTATTATAATTACTTCCCGAGTAATTATAATAACCCGTATCATCCCGTCAGATACAGCTCAACCCCGTTAGCAGTATCAACTTAATAATATTTAGCCCCAGTCTAAGTATTACATGGTCCATTCGAGCCGGATGGGTAGCCCCAATCGTCATCCGAGCAAAATTGTTAATGCAACAATTATGGTTGGAGGGCCTACAATGGGACGACGAAGTCTCCCAAGAATCCCTTACAAAATGGAACAATCTTATTCAAGACCTTTCACAAGTAGACACAATTTCCATACCTCGCTGGCTACAGTATATGCCTTCGGATAGTATTCAAATCCATGGATTCTCAGACGCTTCACAGGCAGCATACTGTGCTACGGTATATATTCGTTGTCTAACTGATAAAAACACTACATTCTCCAACCTTTTAGTAGCGAAAACTAAGGTAGCACCCATTCAAACAGTCTGCCTACCTCGCCTAGAACTGAATGGCGCTGTACTACTAGCAAACCTAGTAAGTTATGTTTGCTCATCACTAAATTTCAATACCACAGAGATCATTTTATGGACCGATTCATCCATTGTTCTTGGCTGGTTATCAAAACCACCTTCCTCCTGGGAAACATACGTTGCAAATCGGACTTCACAAATACACGGGTTAATTCCAAATGCAATCTGGCGACACGTCCCCACTCATGATAATCCAGCAGACATTGGAACTCGCGGCTGTAGGCCGCAGGACCTCACACAAAACTCGCTCTGGTGGTATGGACCTAACTGGCTAACCAAACCCCCGTCAGAATGGCCTAGTCGAAATCCCTTAAAAATAATTAAATCTCCAAAACAAACGCTTTCCTTACACATAAAAGTTGAAGAAAATGATATTCTAACCAACTTTTCATCGTATAATAAAGCTTTACGCATTTTATGCTATATATTTCGATTCTTTAATAAATGCAAGGGAAATTTTGAGCCAGATCATAATAAAACAGTCGCGCACCCCTTGACGCAAAGCGAGATGAAATATGTGAAATTTCGACTAATAATGCTAGCTCAAAAAACTTTTTACCATGAAGAATATCAAAGTTTGTATGACTCCCAACCCTTATCTAATAAAAGCTCGTTAAAAACACTTAATCCCTTTATAGACTCAAATTCTCTCCTACGGGTAAACGGACGACTAGCCCAATCGTCGCTCCCTTATAATGAACGTTACCCAATTATATTACCCGGTAACTCTAGATTTTGTCACCTTTACCTAACTCATCTGCACAATTTTCTTTTATCAGATTTATATCTGCATCAAATAAATGGAACTTGCAACATTTACGGTAAACTGCTGGATTTAGTATTTGTAAACGAGCCAAACGAATGTATTGTGAACCGTGTTGACCCTATTACTTTACCTGAGGATCTTTATCATCCTACAATTGAAATAAGCTACAATTTATTTTCTAACCTAGTAAAAAAAAAATCTTCACAAAACGAAAAAGTTTTCTGTTTTAATCGGGCAAATTACATGGAACTTAACAATCGTCTAATTAACACTAACTGGCTTCAATTACTGACTGCGCCGAATAGCTTACCTTGTTCTGTTGACGATTTGACTGATACTTTTTATAAAACTATGTTTATTAATATGAAGGAATGCATCCCCAAGCACGTACCACGTAATAAATCTGGCCCACCCTGGAATACTAAACAACTTTCGTCTCTTAAGAATATAAAAAACAAACACTTTAAAAAATATAAAACCACCAGAGCTTCTTTTTACTATGAAAATTATTCAGTCGCTCGTGCAGAATATTATTTGCTTAACACAGAACTGTACAAGATCTATCTCCGTAATGTTAAGCGAAACTTTGTTCAAGATCCCAAATCTTTCTTTAAGTTTGTTAACACCAAAAGGAAAGCCACAGGATTTCCAAAGGTCATGAAATACTTATGTTCCGAGTCATGTGATGAATTAAACATCAGTAATATGTTTGCTGACTTCTTTGCTTCTACATATTCCGAAACTCAGTATGATGCTAGTTGTCCAAACGAAGTTTGAACACCAAAATTACTTAAGTTTATTTGTATGTATCCTATTATCTACCAGTACACTAATTATACTTCTATAAAAATTAGTTCATTTATTATTTCCACTACAATGGAACATTTACATTTATACATTATCAACACATTTGAAATAGTACATTAAAATACGTTCCGGTTTGCACGTTTGTATTTGCTAACCCTGACATATCAAATCAATACATGTCAACCCTATATTCAGTGCATGTCAAATGTCAGTTCTCTTGGTTTTTTTAACTTAACGAAACATAAGCAACGCGCGGCTTCTTACTTTTTACGGTTTGCCATTTTCGGCACTTGGTTCGCAGACATCAAAAAAGTAACTTCAAATCGGAAAAAAAATAGAAAAGTGTACTAAAATTAAACTAAATTAATTGCCTAAAAGTTGTGTAAAATAAAGTAAAAGTGCTAAAAGTTAAGTTAAAAGTGATTAGAACCAAAAGGAATAACATTTGCTTATCCAACTTAGTGTGAATTAGACTATAAGATTAGCAAAATAAAATCAAGCTACTTAAAACTAAATAAATTTCCTAAAGTTAAAATCAAGCTACTTAAAACTAAATAAACTTCCTAAAGTTACATTTAAAATTTGACTATAAAATTTGCTAAATAAAATCAGGCCGCTTAAACTAAATAAATTTCCTAAAGTTACAATTAAAATTTGCTAAATAAAACCAAAGCTCGTTAAAACTAAATAAATTGCCTAAAGTTACAGTTAATAATTGGCTACAATTTTGTAATTATAAAAACCCTACAGCGCCGAATGAATCACATTGTGCCTATAAAAACCGAGCGTGAATTTGTCTCTAAATTTTGCTAAATAAAATCTTAAATTTGCTAAGAATTAATTTATATAATACATCAATCTGAATTATATCATTAATAAATTGTACTCACCTGCCTGAATTAAACCTCATCTACTTTTTAATTGTAAGAAGATTTTAAAAGGTAAGTTCAGATCCCTTCGACTCGTGTACACCCTACCCTAACTCATACCCTACTTTTCTCTTTTTTTATTTCATTATTATAATTACTTCCCGAGTAATTATAATAACCCGTATCATCCCGTCAGATACAGCTCAACCCCGTTAGCAGTATCAACTTAATAATATTTAGCCCCAGTCTAAGTATTACATGGTCCATTCGAGCCGGATGGGTAGCCCCAATCGTCATCCGAGCAAAATTGTTAATGCAACAATTATGGTTGGAGGGCCTACAATGGGACGACGAAGTCTCCCAAGAATCCCTTACAAAATGGAACAATCTTATTCAAGACCTTTCACAAGTAGACACAATTTCCATACCTCGCTGGCTACAGTATATGCCTTCGGATAGTATTCAAATCCATGGATTCTCAGACGCTTCACAGGCAGCATACTGTGCTACGGTATATATTCGTTGTCTAACTGATAAAAACACTACATTCTCCAACCTTTTAGTAGCGAAAACTAAGGTAGCACCCATTCAAACAGTCTGCCTACCTCGCCTAGAACTGAATGGCGCTGTACTACTAGCAAACCTAGTAAGTTATGTTTGCTCATCACTAAATTTCAATACCACAGAGATCATTTTATGGACCGATTCATCCATTGTTCTTGGCTGGTTATCAAAACCACCTTCCTCCTGGGAAACATACGTTGCAAATCGGACTTCACAAATACACGGGTTAATTCCAAATGCAATCTGGCGACACGTCCCCACTCATGATAATCCAGCAGACATTGGAACTCGCGGCTGTAGGCCGCAGGACCTCACACAAAACTCGCTCTGGTGGTATGGACCTAACTGGCTAACCAAACCCCCGTCAGAATGGCCTAGTCGAAATCCCTTAAAAATAATTAAATCTCCAAAACAAACGCTTTCCTTACACATAAAAGTTGAAGAAAATGATATTCTAACCAACTTTTCATCGTATAATAAAGCTTTACGCATTTTATGCAATATATTTCGATTCTTTGATAAATGCAAGGGAAATTTTGAGCCAGATCATAATAAAACAGTCGCACACCCCTTGACGCAAAGCGAGATGAAATATGTGAAATTTCGACTAATAATGCTAGCTCAAAAAACTTTTTACCATGAAGAATATCAAAGTTTGTATGACTCCCAACCCTTATCTAATAAAAGCTCGTTAAAAACACTTAATCCCTTTATAGACTCAAATTCTCTCCTACGGGTAAACGGACGACTAGCCCAATCGTCGCTCCCTTATAATGAACGTTACCCAATTATATTACCCGGTAACTCTAGATTTTGTCACCTTTACCTAACTCATCTGCACAATTTTCTTTTACACGCAGAATGTAGTCAAATGTGTAGACTCACACAAACCGAATTTTATATTTCTAGACTAAAACCTAGGGTGAAAAATATCATACGACACTGCAAAACGTGTATAATCCACAAACAACAGCCATGTACACAGATAATGGCTCCCTTACCCCCCGAAAGATGCAACCTCTCATTACCCTTTCAAATAACAGGCATTGATTTCGCTGGTCCATTTGACCTTAAAACATCACCATTGCGCAATTCTGTTATAGTTAAGGGATACGTGAGTGTGTTTGTTTGCTTTAGCACAAAAGCAATTCACCTTGAACCCTGCTCAGATTTGTCCTCTTCCGCATTTCAGGCGGCATTCGCTCGATTTGTTGGGAGGCGGGGGCTCCCCCATAGGGTAATCACCGATAATGGCAGAAATTTTGTAGGAGCCAGCAGAGTCCTCAAGCGTGAATTTTCGCAATTTATAAAAACCACTTCCCTAGACATTTCACAAAAATATATAACTCACGGCTTTGAGTGGAAATTCATACCACCACATGCACCACACATGGGCGGTTTATGGGAGGCCGCTGTAAAAAGCTTTAAATTTCATTTTAAAAGATTAGCCGGCCCTCATAAATTCAGCTACGAAGAATTCACTACTATTTTAGCTCGTATAGAAGGGGTTCTCAACTCCCGTCCCATCTCTGCACTATCAGAGGATCCTGCAGATTTGACCGCCTTAACTCCTGGCCACTTCCTTAGAGGAGCTCCCTTAATGGCTCTCCCAGAGCAAAATTACCAGAAAATGTCAGTTATTAATAGATGGGAAAAGCTAAGAGTTATTCACCATCAATTTTCAATTCGGTGGAAAGAGGACTACTTAAAATCCCTCCATAAGCGATACAAATGGAAAAATTCAGCCCGAAACCTTCAAATTGGAGATTTGGTAGTCGTTATTGATAACCTACAACCCCCTCACGAATGGCGTCTAGGTCGAATAGTAAAAACCTATCCAGGTTCTGATGCAAACGTACGTATTGCAGATATTCGTGTCACGTCGGGAGTTATAACTCGACCGATAGTCAAACTTTGCTACCTCCCATTCTTGAATGAAGAAAACTCACACTAAAACCCTGAAACAATTCTCTGATATTTGAACCTTATATTTAAATCTCTACTCTAATACATCATTTCATCACCTATTAACACCAATTAACCATTCTCCATAAATCATTCCCCTTAAATCGAACTCAGTAATTTATGCATTCTTTATCCTAGGAATAACCGCAGATTATTAGTCGCACGCAGCAGCAGCCTTAGTAGAAGCCAGAATAACAGCCAGGGTAGAAACCAGCACAACAGCCATAGTCGCAGCCAACTCAACAGCTATAGTCGCAGCCAACACAACAGCAACAGTCGCAGCCAACACAGCAGCAACAGGCGCAATCAACGTACTGAACCCCGTTCTGCACGTCGTGAAGCAGCATTATACAGATGTATGGTCTGCCAAAACTACCACGCTTTGCGCTTGTGTACCAGATTTCTCAGGATGAGCCCACGAATGAGAAAAACCGTGGTAATTAGGCACAAATATTGCGTGAACTGTTTGGCGAAAAGCCACGAATTACGGTCGTGCACCTCTCTGGCCACCTGTAAGGAGTGCGATCGACTCCACCACACTCTTCTACATCCGCATCCAGCTCGTGCGACCATGCAACCTCACCAACAACGAGCCAGTGGTCAAACATCCGCTCCAACCACAGTTCCAGACAGCAATGTGATTGTGGAAGCCATAAAATCATTGGCCAATGTATTAAGTGCTTCAAATAATTATTCTGCCTAATAGCGAGGCCGGGAGCATCTCCAAACGAAGTTTGAACACCAAAATTACTTAAGTTTATTTGTATGTATCCTATTATCTACCAGTACACTGATTATACTTCTATAAAAATTAGTTCATTTATTATTTCCACTACAATGGAACATTTACATTTATACATTATCAACACATTTGAAATAGTACATTAAAATACGTTCCGGTTTGCACGTTTGTATTTGCTAACCCTGACATATCAAATCAATACATGTCAACCCTATATTCAGTGCATGTCAAATGTCAGTTCTCTTGGTTTTTTTTAATTTAACGAAACATAAGCAACGCGCGGCTTCTTACTTTTTACGGTTTGCCATTTTCGGCACTTGGTTCGCAGACATCAAAAAAGTAACTTCAAATCGGAAAAAAAATAGAAAAGTGTACTAAAATTAAACTAAATTAATTGCCTAAAAGTTGTGTAAAATAAAGTAAAAGTGCTAAAAGTTAAGTTAAAAGTGATTAGAACCAAAAGGAATAACATTTGCTTATCCAACTTAGTGTGAATTAGACTATAAGATTAGCAAAATAAAATCAAGCTTCTTAAAACTAAATAAATTTCCTAAAGTTAAAATCAAGCTACTTAAAACTAAATAAACTTCCTAAAGTTACATTTAAAATTTGACTATAAAATTTGCTAAATAAAATCAGGCCGCTTAAACTAAATAAATTTCCTAAAGTTACAATTAAAATTTGCTAAATAAAACCAAAGCTCGTTAAAACTAAATAAATTGCCTTAAGTTACAGTTAATAATTGGCTACAATTTTGTAATTATAAAAACCCTACAGCGCCGAATGAATCACATTGTGCCTATAAAAACCGAGCGTGAATTTGTCTCTAAATTTTGCTAAATAAAATCTTAAATTTGCTAAGAATTAATTTATATAATACATCAATCTGAATTATATCATTAATAAATTGTACTCACCTGCCTGAATTAAACCTCATCTACTTTTTAATTGTAAGAAGATTTTAAAAGGTAAGTTCAGATCCCTTCGACTCGTGTACACCCTACCCTAACTCATACCCTACTTTTCTCTTTTTTTATTTCATTATTATAATTACTTCCCGAGTAATTATAATAACCCGTATCATCCCGTCAGATACAGCTCTCAAAAAGTACGCAGTCCAACCAAGGAAAAAAATACGTCTCAACAAAAAAAAACCCCCAAAGAAGACAGCGTCCAAAAGAACCTGCAAATTAAAGGAAGCTCAACATAATGGCAACTCCAAGGTAAAACCAAAACCAACCCAAAACCAGAAACTGTAAGTACTCAACACATTTATACCCTATATACATGTCATATACATACACTTTAAGTGGAAAATTAGTGCGCGAAAAAACAAATACCACAAGGAAAAATACCGCTAATTTATGCTCAAAAACAAAAAAAAAAAGAAAAAAAAAACAAAAAAAAAACCCAATTTAAATACAACTGTACCTTTTTTAGAAAAAACCATTTCTTATACATACATATGTACACACATACGTATGACCATAAAAAACACAGTTGAACAACAGAAGAAAATAGATACCGCAACTTAACGAAAAAAAAAAAAAAACCACCAACAACAATAACAGCAACCAAATTCTTTTCAAGTTAAGTTCAAGGCTACATACAAACAGATTGAAAAACAGAACAAGAGAAAAAAAAGTATAATTCCGTTATTTTTCCAACTAGAGTCAAAGAAAAGAGCAAAAGCAAGAAACAAAAATAATTTCGTTATTTTTTCAACTAGAGTCAAAGGAAAGAACAAAAAGAAGCAAAATAATTTCAACAAAAATTCATTTCAAGGTTAAAAAACAGCCAACAAATTACTTCATTGTCTTTGCACTCTCGTTCGCTCGGTCGTTTTCTCTTTACCATTATCACAATTCCGGTACTTGTCATTGTTGCGGTCTCTGTAAAAAGAGAAATTTAATACAAAATCTCTTTGGTTTATTTTAATAACCTGTAAACTCATTAAAATACTCATACTTTTTATTGTATAGCTTGTTCTCTCTTTACTTACTCAATTGTTACCCACCCCTAAAAATTAAGCTCGTACTCGATCATTAAATTGCGAACTCTTAATTGTTACACAAAAAATAAAAACATTGCTTTTACTAAATCTTCGTTGGCTAACATTACTTTTTCGTAAGAAGCATCTACTTTTAGCCATCTTGCATCTAAATCTTTTAGTTTGACTTCAAGGATTGACTCGTTTTGTTCTTCTACCGGGGTTCTGTTGAACCTCTCGCAGAATTGAAGTAAATGATCGCAATCAAAGACGAACCGTTCTTTTGGCGAATTGATTGATGCATTGTGTGAAGTGGAAGTCATTTTGAGTGATAGATTTAGTAGTGAGTATGCGTTTGAAAATTTTGTAAGCACGTTTACTTCAGAGTTTGGGTTCTATTGTATAATCGTACTATGTTTATCAAGGCTCAATAGGAGTTAATTTAAACAATATTCTTGTTTTGCAAGCTTGGGGCTAATTGGGTATAGTAAAGATATCGTAATAACGTTTATTAACTTGAAAAATTTTCGAAGTGTAGGGGCTATGAGGTATAGCACTAGATGATTGTATCTAATTTAATAATTTATAAATTTTTCGAAGTGTAGGGGCTATGAGGTATAGCACTAGATGTTTGTATCTAGTTTAATAATTTGAGAAATTTTCGAAAATGTAGGGGCTATTTGAGTATAGCGCTAGACGTTAGTATCTAGTTTAAGTATGAATTTTTAAAAATTCTTTTAATTTTCGAAAATTTAGGGGCTATATAAGTATAGCGCTAGATATTATCAAGTTTTAATTATGAATTTTGAAATTTCTAAAATTGTTTTAATTTTCGAAAATTTAGGGGCTATTTGAGTATAGCGCTAGACGTTAGTGTCTAGTTTAAGTATGAATTTTTAATAATTCTTTTAATTTTCGAAAATTTAGGGGCTATTTGAGTATAGCGCTAGATATTATCAAGTTTTAATTATGAATTTTTAAATTTCTAAAATTGTTTTAATTTTCGAAAATTTAGGGGCTATTTGAGTATAGCGCTAGACGTTAGTGTCTAGTTTAAGTATGAATTTTTAATAATTCTTTTAATTTTCGAAAATTTAGGGGCAATGAGTGTATAGCGCTAGATAATATCTAGTTTAATAATTTTAATGGGACAAATTGAAAATTAGATAATTATTATTTTGTTTTCCATATTCGATTGGGCCTAACGGGAGTAGGGGATTAATTGAATTAATCGAATAGAATTTAAATTATTGAACTTTAATTTGATGGGACTTGCTTTAAAGAGACTTGATTTTGACCGATAGTATTCTTCAAATGATTTTATAGTTAGAAATAATTTCACCAATATTAAATGGGATTAATGGGATAAATGGGGTAAATGGGATTCCAGTATCTTTTTTATGCGATATGGTAACATTGAGTAAAACACTATAATTTAATTGTCAATAAAATTTTATTTATTTATTAAATTTATTGTACATTTTGGTTAAATTTTGATTTAAGTTGTTAATTCAATTGATTTATTTTTCATAGGGTTACTATTTACAAAAATTTATTTTGTTTACGATTTAAAATTCTAATAGATGTGAGATTTAGTTTGATTCTGATCTTTTATTCAATTTGGTGTACATCCTTCTTTGTATTGGACTGTATTCATCCTCAGTATTTTTATATGCTAGTACAATTTTTGCTTAGTGACTTAACGAGTTTTAATCACAAAGCAATTGATGGCCGGTATCCCTTTTCTTTTGCAGTGGACTGTATAATTTTTTCTTATTTGTTTTCTTCTTTTGAACCACGTTATTAATACATTACAGGGCATTAAACACAAACAAACATTTGTTGTTTAATTTGCAGAGAACGCAATGTTGCTGTTTTATACGTATGTACATATGTATGTATGTACGCATGTAAATACAGAGTACGCAATTTACAGGCAATTTTAGGGGTGGGTACCATAAAGTTAAAAGAGCGCACGTGAACAATAAACCGTAAGAGTGTTTACTGAGTTAACAAGTTACCGAAATAAAACAAAGAGATTTTGTTTTAACGTTAAGTTACCCACAAACGATAAAATAAAGAGACTTTTATATAGCAAGTTAGACGAATAAAACAGAGTTTGTTTTGATTTGATTAGTTGGAAACCTTTTCGAAAATATAGGGGCTTTGATATTATAGCACTAGATGATATGTAGTTTCATTGATCATAGGACCAGTTGAGAACTAACAACTAGTATTCTGTTTCCTATATTCGATAATGCCTAACGGAATTGGGACATTTGTTGAATTTAATATATAGAATCGAATAATATATTTACGAGAAATTAGGGATTCTAGGTAATAAAAATTTTTAAAGTTTATACTATTCAATTTTGATTTGAGGGAAGGGTTCTAGGTACACGACTTGATTTCAAAGTCGTTAGCTTTGAGTTAACTTCTTCAAGCTTTTGGAACCCAATGTTCTTAATTCAACTCAATTTTATAATTATAATTTATTGCAAAGCAATAAATGTTGTTGACAGGGTATTGGGGATTTATGTTTTCCAAATGATGGCTACTCCGTAAAAAAACGATACTTTATTATGTAGGTACAGATTTGTTTATTTATTGAAAATTTTATTAATTTAATTTCTTGTATAAATTGTTTAAATTTTAATTTAAATTGTTAATTCAAATTATTTATTAAAGTTAGTAATCAGCAAAAATTTATTTTTAAGATTCGTTTCAATATATATTTCCCAATAGTTCACAACTATTCAATTTGTTTTTTATGTTTTATTAATTTAAGCTTCCTTCCTTTTTTGTAGTGGACTGTATTTTGCAATGATGTTATAAGTACAATCTTTGTATTAGTGACTTAAAGAGTTTTAATCACAACCCAATAAATTGTTTCATTCCTTTTTCCTTTTGCAACGGACTGTATTTTTGTTTTTTTTTTCTTTATTTTGTTGTTGTTTTTAATCACTATATTATTGCACTACAGGGTGTTAACCACAAACCAATAATTTGTTGTTTAACTTTACAAAGAACGCAATGTTTTTGTGTAACAATTAAGAGTTCGCAATTTAATGATCGAGTACGAGCTTAATTTTTAGGGGTGGGTAACAATTGAGTAAGTAAAGAGAGAACAAGCTATACAATAAAAAGTATGAGTATTTTAATGAGTTTACAGGTTATTAAAATAAACCAAAGAGATTTTGTATTAAATTTCTCTTTTTACAGAGACCGCAACAATGACAAGTACCGGAATTGTGATAATGGTAAAGAGAAAACGACCGAGCGAACGAGAGTGCAAAGACAATGAAGTAATTTGTTGGCTGTTTTTTAACCTTGAAATGAATTTTTGTTGAAATTATTTTGCTTCTTTTTGTTCTTTCCTTTGACTCTAGTTGAAAAAATAACGGAATTATTTTTGTTTCTTGCTCTTTTCTTTGACTCTAGTTGGAAAAATAACGGAATTATACTTTTTTTTTTCTCTTGTTCTGTTTTTCAATCTGTTTGTATGTAGCCTTGAACTTAATTTGAAAAGAATTTGGTTGCTGTTATTGTTGTTGGTGGTTTTTTTTTTTTTTTTCGTTAAGTTGCGGTATCTATTTTCTTCTGTTGTTCAACTGGGGCTAAATATTATTAAGTTGATACTGCTAACGGGGTTGAGCTGTATCTGACGGGATGATACGGGTTATTATAATTACTCGGGAAGTAATTATAATAATGAAATAAAAAAAGAGAAAAGTAGGGTATGAGTTAGGGTAGGGTGTACACGAGTCGAAGGGATCTGAACTTACCTTTTAAAATCTTCTTACAATTAAAAAGTAGATGAGGTTTAATTCAGGCAGGTGAGTACAATTAATTAATGATATAATTCAGATTGATGTATTATATAAATTAATTCTTAGCAAATTTAAGATTTTATTTAGCAAAATTTAGAGACAAATTCACGCTCGGTTTTTATAGGCACAATGTGATTCATTCGGCGCTGTAGGGTTTTTATAATTACAAAATTGTAGCCAATTATTAACTGTAACTTTAGGCAATTTATTTAGTTTTAACGAGCTTTGGTTTTATTTAGCAAATTTTAATTGTAACTTTAGGAAATTTATTTAGTTTAAGCGGCCTGATTTTATTTAGCAAATTTTATAGTCAAATTTTAAATGTAACTTTAGGAAGTTTATTTAGTTTTAAGTAGCTTGATTTTAACTTTAGGAAATTTATTTAGTTTTAAGTAGCTTGATTTTATTTTGCTAATCTTATAGTCTAATTCACACTAAGTTGGATAAGCAAATGTTATTCCTTTTGGTTCTAATCACTTTTAACTTAACTTTTAGCACTTTTACTTTATTTTACACAACTTTTAGGCAATTAATTTAGTTTAATTTTAGTACACTTTTCTATTTTTTTCCGATTTGAAGTTACTTTTTTGATGTCTGCGAAAGTGCCGAAAATGGCAAACCGTAAAAAGTAAGAAGCCGCGCGTTGCTTATGTTTCGTTAAGTTAAAAAAAACCAAGAGAACTGACATTTGACATGCACTGAATATAGGGTTGACATGTATTGATTTGATATGTCAGGGTTAGCAAATACAAACGTGCAAACCGGAACGTATTTTAATGTACTATTTCAAATGTGTTGATAATGTATAAATGTAAATGTTCCATTGTAGTGGAAATAATAAATGAACTAATTTTTATAGAAGTATAATCAGTGTACTGGTAGATAATAGGATACATACAAATAAACTTAAGTAATTTTGGTGTTCAAACTTCGTTTGGACATGCTCCCGGCCTCGCTATTAGGCAGAATAATTATTTGAAGCACTTAATACATTGGCCAATGATTTTATGGCTTCCACAATCACATTGCTGTCTGGAACTGTGGTTGGAGCGGATGTTTGACCACTGGCTCGTTGTTGGTGAGGTTGCATGGTCGCACGAGCTGGATGCGGATGTAGAAGAGTGTGGTGGAGTCGATCGCACTCCTTACAGGTGGCCAGAGAGGTGCACGACCGTAATTCGTGGCTTTTCGCCAAACAGTTCACGCAATATTTGTGCCTAATTACCACGGTTTTTCTCATTCGTGGGCTCATCCTGAGAAATCTGGTACACAAGCGCAAAGCGTGGTAGTTTTGGCAGACCATACATCTGTATAATGCTGCTTCACGACGTGCAGAACGGGGTTCAGTACGTTGATTGCGCCTGTTGCTGCTGTGTTGGCTGCGACTGTTGCTGTTGTGTTGGCTGCGACTATAGCTGTTGAGTTGGCTGCGACTATGGCTGTTGTGCTGGTTTCTACCCTGGCTGTTATTCTGGCTTCTACTAAGGCTGCTGCTGCGTGTGACTAATAATCTGCGGTTATTCCTAGGATAAAGAATGCATAAATTACTGAGTTCGATTTAAGGGGAATGATTTATGGAGAATGGTTAATTGGTGTTAATAGGTGATGAAATGATGTATTAGAGTAGAGATTTAAATATAAGGTTCAAATATCAGAGAATTGTTTCAGGGTTTTAGTGTGAGTTTTCTTCATTCAAGAATGGGAGGTAGCAAAGTTTGACTATCGGTCGAGTTATAACTCCCGACGTGACACGAATATCTGCAATACGTACGTTTGCATCAGAACCTGGATAGGTTTTTACTATTCGACCTAGACGCCATTCGTGAGGGGGTTGTAGGTTATCAATAACGACTACCAAATCTCCAATTTGAAGGTTTCGGGCTGAATTTTTCCATTTGTATCGCTTATGGAGGGATTTTAAGTAGTCCTCTTTCCACCGCATTGAAAATTGATGGTGAATAACTTTTAGCTTTTCCCATCTATTAATAACTGACATTTTCTGGTAATTTTGCTCTGGGAGAGCCATTAAGGTAGCTCCTCTAAGGAAGTGGCCAGGAGTTAAGGCGGTCAAATCTGCAGGATCCTCTGATAGTGCAGAGATGGGACGGGAGTTGAGAACCCCTTCTATACGAGCTAAAATAGTAGTGAATTCTTCGTAGCTGAATTTATGAGGGCCGGCTAATCTTTTAAAATGAAATTTAAAGCTTTTTACAGCGGCCTCCCATAAACCGCCCATGTGTGGTGCATGTGGTGGTATGAATTTCCACTCAAAGCCGTGAGTTATATATTTTTGTGAAATGTCTAGGGAAGTGGTTTTTATAAATTGCGAAAATTCACGCTTGAGGACTCTGCTGGCTCCTACAAAATTTCTGCCATTATCGGTGATTACCCTATGGGGGAGCCCCCGCCTCCCAACAAATCGAGCGAATGCCGCCTGAAATGCGGAAGAGGACAAATCTGAGCAGGGTTCAAGGTGAATTGCTTTTGTGCTAAAGCAAACAAACACACTCACGTATCCCTTAACTATAACAGAATTGCGCAATGGTGATGTTTTAAGGTCAAATGGACCAGCGAAATCAATGCCTGTTATTTGAAAGGGTAATGAGAGGTTGCATCTTTCGGGGGGTAAGGGAGCCATTATCTGTGTACATGGTTGTTGTTTGTGGATTATACACGTTTTGCAGTGTCGTATGATATTTTTCACCCTAGGTTTTAGTCTAGAAATATAAAATTCGGTTTGTGTGAGTCTACACATTTGACTACATTCTGCGTGTAAAAGAAAATTGTGCAGATGAGTTAGGTAAAGGTGACAAAATCTAGAGTTACCGGGTAATATAATTGGGTAACGTTCATTATAAGGGAGCGACGATTGGGCTAGTCGTCCGTTTACCCGTAGGAGAGAATTTGAGTCTATAAAGGGATTAAGTGTTTTTAACGAGCTTTTATTAGATAAGGGTTGGGAGTCATACAAACTTTGATATTCTTCATGGTAAAAAGTTTTTTGAGCTAGCATTATTAGTCGAAATTTCACATATTTCATCTCGCTTTGCGTCAAGGGGTGCGCGACTGTTTTATTATGATCTGGCTCAAAATTTCCCTTGCATTTATTAAAGAATCGAAATATATAGCATAAAATGCGTAAAGCTTTATTATACGATGAAAAGTGGGTAAGAATATCATTTTCTTCAACTTTTATGTGTAAGGAAAGCGTTTGTTTTGGAGATTTAATTATTTTTAAGGGATTTCGACTAGGCAATTCTGACGGGGGTTTGGTTAGCCAGTTAGGTCCATACCACCAGAGCGAGTTTTGTGTGAGGTCCTGCGGCCTACAGCCGCGAGTTCCAATGTCTGCTGGATTATCATGAGTGGGGACGTGTCGCCAGATTGCATTTGGAATTAACCCGTGTATTTGTGAAGTCCGATTTGCAACGTATGTTTCCCAGGAGGAAGGTGGTTTTGATAACCAGCCAAGAACAATGCATGAATCGGTCCATAAAATGATCTCTGTGGTATTGAAATTTAGTGATGAGCAAACATAACTTACTAGGTTTGCTAGTAGTACAGCGCCATTCAGTTCTAGGCGAGGTAGGCAGACTGTTTGAATGGGTGCTACCTTAGTTTTCGCTACTAAAAGGTTGGAGAATGTAGTGTTTTTATCAGTTAGACAACGAATATATACCGTAGCACAGTATGCTGCCTGTGAAGCGTCTGAGAATCCATGGATTTGAATACTATCCGAAGGCATATACTGTAGCCAGCGAGGTATGGAAATTGTGTCTACTTGTGAAAGGTCTTGAATAAGATTGTTCCATTTTGTAAGGGATTCTTGGGAGACTTCGTCGTCCCATTGTAGGCCCTCCAACCATAATTGTTGCATTAACAATTTTGCTCGGATGACGATTGGGGCTACCCATCCGGCGGGATCAAAAAGCTTGGCAACTGCCGAGAGAATCTGGCGCTTAGTGATTGTTGTGGCGTTATCAATTGGGGAAAAATTGTACGAAAATGAATCGTTTAGGGCGTTCCACTTGATGCCAAGGGTTTTTGTGGAGCTTGTTTCATGAAACCGAAGAAAATCTGAATCGTACAGATCTTCCTGTGGTAAATGAGAGAGTAGCTGGGGTTCGTTAGCTGTTATCTTTTTGAGTGGCAATCCCGCTGAGTTTAATACTTCAATAAGTTGAGATTGGGCATTAAGTGATTCTTCAATTGAGTATCCCCCCGATAAAATATCATCGACATATGTTTCCTTGCGGAGGATTGATGATGCTTTAGGGTGGGTGGATTCAGAATCTGAGGCTAACTGAAGTAGGGTTCGTATCGCTAAATAAGGGGCGCAGTTTACTCCGAAAGTAACTGTTTTTAATTGGTAGTCTTTTATAGGGCTATCGGAATGAGGTTGAAATACTATCCTTTGAAAGGGCCTATGATCAGGGTGTACGAGTATTTGGCGATACATTTTTTGGATATCGCCACTAAATACGAACTTGTATTTTCTCCAATTGAGAATTACGGTCATTAAATCATTTTGAAGAGGTGGGCCTGTATAAAGAATATCGTTTAGGGAAAACTGAGATTTCGTTTTTCTCGAGGCATTGAATACCACTCTGACTTTAGTGGTTTTGTGTTCTGGGCGAACAACTGCGTGATGTGGCAAGTAGTAGGAATTTACTTTGCCGTTAGATATGAGTTCCTGCGGGCTAGTTTCTTCCATATGATCGAGGGTTAGATATTCATTCAAAACTTCTTGATATGTGGATTGTATTTCGGGATTTTTGGCTAAAGTTTTCTCCATTCTAGCATATTGCGCTAAGGCTATAAACCGTGAAGAGCCGAGAAAGATTTGTTCGGGGAACTCAGGCCTAAAGGGTAATCTGACCATATATTTGCCATTTGTATGACGAGTAGTGGTATTCTTGTAAAAGTTTTCACAATAAACGTCTTCAGCAGAGTTAGAGTGGGTTTTTGGCAATTCTTCTTGCTCCCAAAATTTTCTTAATATATCTTTTAGCTCTGAGGCCTCTGTTGTGTTAACTGAGGTTGTAAAAGATTGAATTTGCTGCGTTTTTATTGGGCCACTTAGAACCCATCCAAAAACGGTATTGTATGCTGAGGTTTGTCCACAAATATTCTTTTTTATGCCAGCAATATTGAGGAAGTGTTCGTGGTCATTGCCGAGGATTAAATCTATTTGCGATGATTGGTTAAACGTTGGGTCGGCAAGATCCAAGTCCGCAAGTTCTGGCGCGTGGGGTATTTTGAAAGTACAAGCTGGTAGCCTTTTAGTTACCTTTGGCAATACAATAGCCTTAATGGGGATCACTCTTTAGTAGCGGTTTGTTTCTGACCGCCGATGCCTACTATTTCGAAGTTGTTTTTCTGACAAGAAAGGTTGAGGCGATTTTGTATTTTTTCACTTAAAAATGTTCGTTGAGAACCAGGATCAATCAGCGCTCTGATTGTAAACAACTGACCTCTATTTTCAATCTGCATTAATGCCGTGCGTAAAAGAACGTTATCGTAACATGTAGAGTGATTAGCATGAACTTGGCTTGATGTTTGGGGATATTCATCTTGCCGATTGTCATTATGAGTTTGAGCTACATTAGACAGTGCTTTGCGAGTTGCATTAAAGTTTGGATTTTCCTTTGGTTTTGAAACTTCTGATTGGGGGGTGGGGAACCTTTGGCCCATATGCAATAGTGTGTGGTGAGGTTTTTTGCAATTTAGGCAAGTGTATTTACTAGGACAATTGGCTTTTAAGTGAGATGAAGCTAAGCAGTTGTTACAATATTTGATTTTAAAAACGAAATCTACTCTTTGTTGAACTGTGAACGATCGAAATTTGGTACATTTTCTTAATGAGTGTTTTTCATTACAGAGTTTACATGACGTGTCGTTAAGACTTTCTTGTGAAACATACGTATGAATTTTAGAGTTATGTGTACTTGGAGAATTAAAAGTACCTTTCGATGTTTTTATGTTGGTAAGACGCTCTACTGCCTCATATCTATCAATTAAAAATTGGGACATTTGTGACCATTTTGGAAGGTCTCGAGGGGATGACAAGGATTGTTCCCAAAGTGATAATGTAAATTCTGGCAGTTTAGTAGATATCAAACGAATTAGAATTGGGTCCCAGCTATCGACCTCAACGCCAAGTGTCCTAAGTGTTGCCAGGGAATCGTTTACTGACGATTGGATTTTGCGAATTGATTCGCTATCTTCTTTAGTTGCAGGGGTTATGTCAAAAAGAATTTTTATTTGGTTATCAACCAACACACGTTTATTTTCGTATCTGGCTTTTAGCGCATTCCAAGCCAGTTCGAAATTATCATGGGATAGAGGGTACCGTTTAACTATAGCGCCTGCTTCATCTCTCGTTTTATTTCTAAGGTGATATAATTTTGTGATGGGAGACAGTTTGGTGTGATTAATATACACCGCAGTGAACATGTCACGGAATGAGGGCCACTGTTCATAACTGCCTTTGAATACTTCAGTGTCGCAGGGAGGGAGTTTTATGCAATTGGCAGAATTGTCAGACACGAAGTTTTGGGTAAGAGCTGGTTGTGGGAGAGAATAGCGGGCTGAAGCTTCAAAGCCTGGGATGTTGGCACCTAGACGAATTGCTTTCATGAGGTCAAGAATTTGTGAGGTACAAACATAATACGCGTCTACACAAGCATCGAAATTTGCCTTTGCCTCCTCTTTAAATTGTGCTTTTACTAAATCTTCGTTGGCTAACATTACTTTTTCGTAAGAAGCATCTACTTTTAGCCATCTTGCATCTAAATCTTTTAGTTTGACTTCAAGGATTGACTCGTTTTGTTCTTCTACCGGGGTTCTGTAAAACCTCTCGCAGAATTGAACTAAATGATCGCAATCAAAGACGAACCGTTCTTTTGGCGAGTTGATTGATGCATTGTGTGAAGTGGAAGTCATTTTGAGTGATAGATTTAGTAGTGAGTATGCGTTTGAAAATTTTGTAAGCACGTTTACTTCAGAGTTTGGGTTCTATTGTATAATCGTACTATGTTTATCAAGGCTCAATAGGAGTTAATTTAAACAATATTCTTGTTTTGCAAGCTTGGGGCTAATTGGGTATAGTAAAGATATCGTAATAACGTTTATTAACTTGAAAAATTTTCGAAATGTAGGGGCTATGAGGTATAGCACTAGATGTTTGTATCTAGTTTAGTAATTGGAAAATTTTTTGAAAATGTAGGGGCTATGAGGTATAGCACTAGATGTTTGTATCTAGTTTATTAATTTGAGAAATTTTCGAAAATGTAGGGGCTATGAGGTATAGCACTAGATGTTTGTATCTAGTTTATTAATTTGAAAAATTTTCGAAGTGTAGGGGCTATGAGGTATAGCACTAGATGATTGTATCTAGTTTAATAATTTAAAAATTTTTCGAAGTGTAGGGGCTATGAGGTATAGCACTAGATGTTTGTATCTAGTTTAATAATTTGAGAAATTTTCGAAAATGTAGGGGCTATGAGGTATAGCACTAGATGTTTGTATCTAGTTTATTAATTTGAAAAATTTTCGAAGTGTAGGGGCTTTGATATTATAGCACTAGATGATATGTAGTTTCATTATACATAGGACCAGTTGAGAACTAACAACTAGTATTCTGTTTCCTATATTCGATAATGCCTAACGGAATTGGGACATTTGTTGAATTTAATATATAGAATCGAATAATATATTTACGAGAAATTAGGGATTCTAGGTCAAAAAGTACGCAGTCCAACCAATGAAAAAAAATACGTCTCAACAAAAAAAAACCCCCAAGGAAGACAGCGTCCAAAAGAACCTGCAAATTAAAGGAAGCTCAACATAATGGCAACTCCAAGGTAAAACCAAAACCAACCCAAAACCAGAAACTGTAAGTACTCAACACATTTATACCCTATATACATGTCATATACATACACTTTAAGTGGAAAATTAGTGCGCGAAAAAACAAATACCACAAGGAAAAATACCGCTAATTTATGCTCAAAAACAAAAAAAAAAAAGAAAAAAACAAACAAAAAACCCAATTTAAATACAACTGTACCTTTTTTAGAAAAAACCATTTCTTATACATACATATGTACACACATATGTATGACCATAAAAAACACAGTTGAACAACAGAAGAAAATAGATACCGCAACTTAACGGAAAAAAAAACCACCAACAACAATAACAGCAACCAAATTCTTTTCAAGTTAAGATCAAGGCTACATACAAACAGATTGAAAAACAGAACAAGAGAAAAAAAAGTATAATTCCGTTATTTT
Source organism: Pollenia amentaria (assembly GCA_943735925.1). Lineage (NCBI taxonomy): Eukaryota > Metazoa > Arthropoda > Insecta > Diptera > Polleniidae > Pollenia > Pollenia amentaria. Next base: position 122,533,795 of record OX031006.1, on the reverse strand, counting down.
TCCAACTAGAGTAAAAGAAAAGAGCAAAAGCAAGAAACAAAAATAATTCCGTTATTTTTTCAACTAGAGTCAAAGGAAAGAACAAAAAGAAGCAAAATAATTTCAACAAAAATTCATTTCAAGGTTAAAAAACAGCCAACAAATTACTTCATTGTCTTTGCACTCTCGTTCGTTCGGTCGTTTTCTCTTTACCATTATCACAATTCCGGTACTTGTCATTGTTGCGGTCTCTGTAAAAAGAGAAATTTAATACAAAATCTCTTTGGTTTATTTTAATAACCTGTAAACTCATTAAAATACTCATACTTTTTATTGTATAGCTTGTTCTCTCTTTACTTACTCAATTGTTACCCACCCCTAAAAATTAAGCTCGTACTCGATCATTAAATTGCGAACTCTTAATTGTTACACAAAAAATAAAAACATTGCGTTCTTTGTAAAGTTAAACAACAAATTATTGGTTTGTGTTTAACACCCTGTAGTGCAATAATATAGTGATTAAAAACAACAACAAAATAAAGAAAAAAAAAAAAAAAAAACAAAAATACAATCCGTTGCAAAAGGAATGAAACAATTTATTGGGTTGTGATTAAAACTCTTTAAGTCACTAATACAAAGATTGTACTTATAACATCATTGCAAAATACAGTCCACTACAAAAAAGGAAGGAAGCTTAAATTAATAAAACATAAAAAACAAATTGAATAGTTGTGAACTATTGGGAAATATATATTGAAACGAATCTTAAAAATACATTTTTGCTGATTACTAACTTTAATAAATAATTTTTTTTTTTTTTTTTTTTTTTCAATATTTATTTATTGAATCTTCATATATTAAATATGAACTAACAATAATTAATCAAATCTTATCCTAATATTTGCTTTATGTCCTGCCAGTGCCAAACACAAAAGATTTAGTCATCACGGTTTCTGTTGTAACGCAGTTTACTTTCCCAGCTGAGGTATGACTCAGTCTGTCCAGGGTCAGTTCGAAGGTCTGCTTCCTTTGAAATGAAACACGTGATGTTTTCGTGTATGATTATATAAAAATATGAACAAAGCTTTATTTACGAAACCTTAATCTACGTAAAATACTTAAATCTACGACAGCTTTCTGATGATGCGGCGCAGCTGCAGACGGGAACGAGGGCGGAGACGGGTAGACTGGTGTGGTGCGGATTCTGTTGCGGCGTAAGGATCGGGCGGTTGCAGGAGTCGGGCGGCGACGATCAGGTGGTTGGCCTGGGAAAGAGAGTAACGTACTGTCTTGGTTTAGAAAAGGCGAAGGCAACTAGCTACGGTTATTAATGCAGACACCAGCGCAATTCGGGAGGCGAAGGCAGTCGGCTGCTAACTAGGATTATGACTAATGCTGACACCAGCGCAATTCGGAAGGCGAAGGCTGTCGGCAACTAGTTACGGGTATTAATGCAGACACCAGCGCAATTCGGGAGGCGAAGGCAGTCGGCAGCTAACTACGATTATGACTAATGCTGACACCAGCGCAATTCGGGAGGCGAAGGCTGTCGGCAACTAGCTACGGTTATTAATGCAGACACCAGCGCAATTCGGGAGGCGAAGGCAGTCGGCAATTAGCTACGATTATAAATAATGCTGACACCAGCGCAATTCGGGAGGCGAAGGCAACTAACTACGATTATAAATGCAGGCACCAGCGCAATTCGGGAGGCGAAGGCAATCGGCAGCTTACTACGATTATGACTAATGCTGACACCAGCGCAATTCGGGAGGCGAAGGCAGTCGGCAGCTAACTACGATGATAAATAGTGCTGACACCAGCGCAATTCGGAAGGCGAAGGCTGTCGGCAACTAGCTACGGTTATTAATGCAGACACCAGCGCAATTCGGGAGGCGAAGGCAGTCGGCAACTAGCTACGATTATAAATAATGCTGACACCAGCGCAATTCGGAAGGCGAAGGCTGTCGGCAACGAGCTACGGTTATAAATAATGCTGACGCCAGCGCAATTCGGGAGGCGAAGGCAGTCGGCAACTAGCTACGATTATAAATAATGCTGACACCAGCGCAATTCGGAAGGCGAAGGCTGTCGGCAACGAGCTACGGTTATAAATAATGCTGACGCCAGCGCAATTCGGGAGGCGAAGGCAGTCGGCAACTAGCTACGGTTATTAAATAATGTTGACACCAGCGCAATTCGGGAGGCGAAGGCAGTCGGTACTAACTACGATAATAAATACAGGTATTAATACTGCTAGCTACTAAGAGTAAACACTGTGGTTAGTATCAGTTTCTACTCCCCTGTTTGTTCTAAACAAACTTTGACTATTTATTTAAAAATAAAATAAACTCAATGAGAATTATTAGGCTTTAGTAAGAAATAAGAAAACAGTAGGGGTATTCATAGTATTTGGTCACATATTAAGGGTATTCACAGTGTTAGGTTATAATGACAACATTACTAGGTAGGGAATTTGTAACGTCACGTTACAGTCCCCCCCTACTTTAAATAATAAAATAAAAAAAAATAAAAAAACAGATATTGTGCACTAGGCGAGTTTCGACCGGAGGTCTGCACTACCCGAAGGTAACATTTACCAGAGTGGGATGCTCTGGCTCGGCCCTTTATACTTTTATGTGGTCGAACTACCTATTACGAATATTTTCACTCTGGTGTTTATGTCGACTATTTATTTCTCTGAGGTGGAACGTGGCGAAGTCGACAGCGCGGTTTCCCTGGCGGCCGGGGTACTTGGTACGAGTTATGGTTTTGTTATAGTGTTGGGGTCCTCTGCCGTTTCAGACTTACCAGCTCGCTCAGTTTACGACGCAGCTGGTCGACGGTAGCACCTTCGGTAATAGGGATGCCGTGTTGACGACAAACCTCCATCAGTTTGTCTTTTCGCAGTAGATAGATCCATCCTGATGGATCCGTTCGTAGAGTGTTCGGCGTAGATTCGGTTTCGTTGCTTTGTTGTTGACCCGATCCAGTTCCGTTGGTGGTTTGGTATGAGGTTTTACCACAGGTGGCGGTTTTGGAATCGGGTCCCTGCTCGGGCGCCATTGTAACGCAGTTTACTTTCCCAGCTGAGGTATGACTCAGTCTGTCCAGGGTCAGTTCGAAGGTCTGCTTCCTTTGAAATGAAACACGTGATGTTTTCGTGTATGATTATATAAAAATATGAACAAAGCTTTATTTACGAAACCTTAATCTACGTAAAATACTTAAATCTACGACAGCTTTCTGATGATGCGGCGCAGCTGCAGACGGGAACGAGGGCGGAGACGGGTAGACTGGTGTGGTGCGGATTCTGTTGCGGCGTAAGGATCGGGCGGTTGCAGGAGTCGGGCGGCGACGATCAGGTGGTTGGCCTGGGAAAGAGAGTAACGTACTGTCTTGGTTTAGAAAAGGCGAAGGCAACTAGCTACGGTTATTAATGCAGACACCAGCGCAATTCGGGAGGCGAAGGCAGTCGGCTGCTAACTAGGATTATGACTAATGCTGACACCAGCGCAATTCGGAAGGCGAAGGCTGTCGGCAACTAGTTACGGGTATTAATGCAGACACCAGCGCAATTCGGGAGGCGAAGGCAGTCGGCAGCTAACTACGATTATGACTAATGCTGACACCAGCGCAATTCGGGAGGCGAAGGCTGTCGGCAACTAGCTACGGTTATTAATGCAGACACCAGCGCAATTCGGGAGGCGAAGGCAGTCGGCAATTAGCTACGATTATAAATAATGCTGACACCAGCGCAATTCGGGAGGCGAAGGCAACTAACTACGATTATAAATGCAGGCACCAGCGCAATTCGGGAGGCGAAGGCAATCGGCAGCTTACTACGATTATGACTAATGCTGACACCAGCGCAATTCGGGAGGCGAAGGCAGTCGGCAGCTAACTACGATGATAAATAGTGCTGACACCAGCGCAATTCGGAAGGCGAAGGCTGTCGGCAACTAGCTACGGTTATTAATGCAGACACCAGCGCAATTCGGGAGGCGAAGGCAGTCGGCAACTAGCTGCGATTATAAATAATGCTGACACCAGCGCAATTCGGAAGGCGAAGGCTGTCGGCAACGAGCTACGGTTATAAATAATGCTGACGCCAGCGCAATTCGGGAGGCGAAGGCAGTCGGCAACTAGCTACGATTATAAATAATGCTGACACCAGCGCAATTCGGAAGGCGAAGGCTGTCGGCAACGAGCTACGGTTATAAATAATGCTGACGCCAGCGCAATTCGGGAGGCGAAGGCAGTCGGCAACTAGCTACGGTTATTAAATAATGTTGACACCAGCGCAATTCGGGAGGCGAAGGCAGTCGGTACTAACTACGATAATAAATACAGGTATTAATACTGCTAGCTACTAAGAGTAAACACTGTGGTTAGTATCAGTTTCTACTCCCCTGTTTGTTCTAAACAAACTTTGACTATTTATTTAAAAATAAAATAAACTCAATGAGAATTATTAGGCTTTAGTAAGAAATAAGAAAACAGTAGGGGTATTCATAGTATTTGGTCACATATTAAGGGTATTCACAGTGTTAGGTTATAATGACAACATTACTAGGTAGGGAATTTGTAACGTCACGTTACACTGTTTACATATATAGGTGTTTATCACTCATCTGATTGGGTGAGTGCTGCAGTGTCTCTTCTTCTTAAGCGAGTGTGGCCGCCATAATTTAAAATATTTCTAGCTAATGGATTTGGGTGCAGTTCCAGCCTTTTTAAATATTTTACTGCATATTTCGTTATCATAGTTTTTACTAATGGCACATTGAGATCCTTGTGGATATTTGAGTTTTTGACGTACCAGGGGGCGGCTGTGATTGTTCGAAGAAGTTTATTTTGGCGCCTTTGAATTTTTTCGATGTTAGAAGCCGAGGCAGTGCCCCATAACTGAATACCGTAGCACCAAATTGGCTTTAAGATAGAGTTGTAGAGTAGAAGTTTGCAATCGAGACTAAGAACAGAATTTCTTCCAATAAGCCAATTAATTTGGATTGCTTTTAGTTTCATTTGAGTTAATTTCGCTTCTATATGCCATTTCCACGTTAAACGCCGATCTAGATGTATACCGAGGTATTTTACATGCGAGTATTGGGGTATTATTTGATTATTTATTTTAAAAGGGGGGCATGTTTCCCGACGCAATGTGAATGTTATATGTGCGCATTTTTGCTCATTGATCTTTATCCTCCATTTTTTTAACCACCTTTCTAGTACAAATATATGATCCTGTAGATAACGAGATGCTTCTTGACAGTTTGCGTGTACGCTTAGAAAAGCTGTGTCGTCCGCAAATGTTGAGGTATGGGTGTAGCTGTTTGTTGGCAAGTCCGAAGTATAAATTAAGTATAATAGAGGGCCCAGGATGCTGCCTTGTGGGACTCCAGCGCTAATTGGCTGTGGAGAACTTAAAAATTCGCCTTCTTTTATAATAAATTGACGACCGACTAAGTAGCTTTGTAACAGCTTGTGTATATTTGCTGGTAAGTTTTGCTGCAATTTCAGTAGTAAACCTTCATGCCAGACTTTATCAAAAGCTTGAGACACATCGATGAAGAGTGCTGAGCAATATTTTTTTTCTTCAAAGGCTTTTCTTATGACATTTACTATTCGATGAGTTTGTTCAATTGTGCTGTGTTTTTTTTCTAAAACCGAATTGATGATTGGGAATACATCTGTTACCATTTAAAATCGGCGTTAATTTAGACACTAGAAGTTTCTCAAAAAGCTTTGATATATTAGACAATAAGCTTATAGGTCTATATGACTCAACTTTTGTGGGATCCTTTCCTGGTTTAGGTATCATGGTAACTAAGGATACTTTCCACTCTTGTGGGTAGTATTCAAGGCGTAAAATAGCATTAAAAATTAGTAGAATAATTTTCTTTGCTATGCTGGGTAGCTCCAAAAGCATTTTGTTACTGATCTTATCAAAACCAGGGGCTTTCTTGGGGTTTAAATCATGAATAGCCTTCTCGATTTCTCTTACTTCAAACCTTAGTGGAACAGCTGATCTAACAGCAACAGGTGGTAACTCGACCGCAGTATCGAAAGATGTATGAGGGGTAAATACGGTTTTCAAATGATTAACGAAAATATTTCCTTTTTCTATGTCATTTCGTGCCCAACGTCCATTTAAGTTTCTTAATGGTGGTTTAGTGATAACTGGTCTTTTAAGATTTCTAGCTGCACGCCATAATGAGTAATCAGATTGAGGAGTTGCATCAAGTTCCTTAAGATATTTTTCCAGAGAAGCCGTTTTTTGAGACTGCAGTAACTTTCTTAGCCTTTTTGTGCACTCTTTTAGTAAATTTTTAAGTTGAGGGGATCTGTGCAATTGCCACTCTCTTCGAACTCTCCTTTTTTCAGTCAAGAGACGCTCGACATCAGTAGAATATATTTTACTATTTTTGATATTTTTGCGGGCTATGCTAGAATGTTGAACAGCTAGTTTGAGATAATTGTCAAAATTTACAATAGAAAGATTCACATTCTCCGGTGTTCTAAGCGGAATATTTTCAGTGCAGTGGGTACTGAGATATTTTTTATATTTTAACCAATTTATTTGTGTGGCTGACGTCACTAAGTAACCAGACGGAGATACAATTCTATAAGGGTTTGATATGGTAAGAATTGTAGGTGTGTGATCAGAAGATAATTCTAAAGAAGCTTCAACGTGAATCGTTTCTGCGGGGATGTTTTTAACCACGCCAAAATCGATGACATCTGGAATTTTTTGCTGATCAGTAGGCCAATAAGTTGGTTGTCCACTCGCGACCACATTTAAATCCATTTTAGACATTGTATTATACAAAATACGACCCTTTGGTGTAATGAGCCGTGAACCCCAGAAGGTATGTTTAGCGTTGTAATCGCCAGCGGCTAGTAAACAGGGTCCTAATGATTTAAAATATTTATAATATTGGCTTTCTGATATTGAAAATCTAGGTGGAGAGTATAAAGATGAAAGTACAAAGTTTCGATTTAGCTCTTCAACACAAATATTCGTTGCTTGCAGATAATCTTCACGATGATCACACATTAAGTAGTGTTTGATTCGGGTTTTTATCAAAATAGCAGAACCTCCACAAGCTCTATCTCGAGGGTCCTTGGTATCATATAATATATAACCATTAATTTTAAACGTATTTCTTGAGGTCAAATGAGTTTCAGAAACCATCATTACATCAATTTGTTTACTTTTAAGAAAATATTCTAGTTCATTTTTATGTTGGCGAATGCCGTTTGCGTTCCAAAAACAAATTTTTAAACAATTCATGGCTTGTTAAGTACAGCTTGCAATAACATCGATTGCATTCTTAACATTTCCTGCATCATATTTCCCATTGTATTCGTAAAGTTTGTTACTGTTTGTACTAGTGTTTCCATGGTTTTTTCTAGACGACTTAAATTAGAAACTGGGGTCTCATCATTATTTGGCAAATCACCTTGCATTGGCATATGGTTTGATTTAAGGACGTTAGCGTAGGATGTTCTGTTATTACTAGGCTGCGGTACCTGAATGTCATTAGTATTATTTTGATGTGTTTCCTGAATTTGAGGTGGATTAGGTTTCGGTCCAACCGAGCGCTTGACGATAGAGTATACAGGGCATCCTCTATAGTTGGCAGTGTGATTACCACCACAGTTGCTGCATTTTTTTACATTGGGGTCGTTTTTAGACTTATCGCAGAGAGCTGTACCATGCAATTCTCCACATACAACGCAAACAGGTGTTAAATGGCAGTATGCCTTAGTGTGACCAAATTCTTGGCAGTTTAAACATTGCACGGGACCGTTCCTTTTATGCGGCTCCTCTATCGTTATTTTCCTATACAGGATATATCTCAGACTGTAAATGGGATGAGTTTCGTTTTTTTTAAGCTTAACGTCGCCGGGTTCTAACTCCACTCGAAATAGTGGCTGGGGATTTTTTTCTCTATTTTTAATATTAACTACATTTTTAATTTTAAAGCCCTTCTCTTCTAAAAACGTTTTTATTTCCCCTGGGTCTACGCATGAATCAATGCCCTTTATCACTACCTGAAGACCTTTACTGCTCTTCAGTTGGTATGTATAAAAGTTTTTTTTTAGTGCTTCTAATTTAGTTATTACTTTACGAAAATCATCTTCACGATTAACTTGTATTTTAGTTTCATTTATACTACCACGTTTTATTGCAGCTACATAAAAAGAATTTTCACCTATTACCGAGATCAAATTCTTTATTAAATCACTTGAGTTTTGCTCTCTAAGATATATCGGGGGTGGCTTAGAAGATTTTGTAACGTTTTGTGCTTCCGAGGATTCCTCTTCCAAAATTGCAAACCGATTTTGAGAACTTATTCTATCAGCTGTACCCTCTTTTAAAACTTTTGGGACAGAAGCAACTGCAGAAGAAGTTGGGCTGCGACCCCGTTTTAGCACTGTTATGTACCTATCCATTCCAACTTGTACTTGAGGCTTTTGACCGCTTTTCACCTGTGATACTGAGTTTTCCATCATGCCTGATTTGGGGGTAATCTTTTCATCACTTGTTAAAATCGTTTCTGCCACTGAGGCACCGCTCGCAGGTTTTATATTTTTTATTGTATTCGAATCAACCGTATTATTAGACACCGAAGGTGATACAGAGTTTTCTATTGTGCCTGATTGAGGGTTAATATTTTTATCACTTATTAAAATTGTTTTTGCCGTTGAGGCAATGCTTGAAGGTTTTATATTTGTTAGTGTATTAACCGTATTATTAAAAACAGAAGGTGAGAGGGATCGCGTACGAGTAATAGGTTTAGCCGTTAGGTATTTGCTATCATCGATTCTTTTTTTTATTTCTGCATTTGTTTCGTTAACACTCACTGTGATATATGCATTTCTATCATTAAGCTTAATTGTTTTTGCACTGTTTGCACTCATAAGAGTTTTTTTTTTTTTTACTGTTAACAGTTGTGCTCTTCTTATTTGTTATTGTTTATCAACACCGAGAATAAAAAATGTGTATGTTTATGTATGTATGTACATACATGTATTTTTTTCTTTTCTTTTATTTACTTTTTTTTATACTTTATTTGTTCACGTTTTTATAAAAAAAAAATAAACCGTATGCCGAGCTTAGAAAACACGTCTATCTTCAACGAGCGCGACAGACAGAATGAATAATTTGAATTAACAATTTAAATTAAAATTTAAACAATTTATACAAGAAATTAAATTAATAAAATTTTCAATAAATAAACAAATCTGTACCTACATAATAAAGTATCGTTTTTTTTACGGAGTAGCCATCATTTGGAAAACATAAATCCCCAATACCCTGTCAACAACATTTATTGCTTTGCAATAAATTATAATTATAAAATTGAGTTGAATTAAGAACATTGGGTTCCAAAAGCTTGAAGAAGTTAACTTAAAGCTAACGACTTTGAAATCAAGTCGTGTAGAACCCTTCCCTCAAATCAAAATTGAATAGTATAAACTTTAAAAATTCTTATTACCTAGAATCCCTAATTTCTCGTAAATATATTATTCGATTCTATATATTAAATTCAACAAATGTCCCAATTCCGTTAGGCATTATCGAATATAGGAAACAGAATACTAGTTGTTAGTTCTCAACTGGTCATATGATCAATGAAACTACATATCATCTAGTGCTATAACATACAAAGCCCCTATATTTTCGAAAAGGTTTCCAACTAATCAAATCAAAACAAACTCTGTTTTATTCGTCTAACTTCCTATATAAAAGTCTCTTTATTTTATCGTTTGTGGGTAACTTAACGTTAAAACAAAATCTCTTTGTTTTATTTCGGTAACTTGTTAACTCAGTAAATACTCTTACGGTTTATTGTTCACGTGCGCTCTTTTAACTTTATGGTACCCACCCCTAAAATTGCCTGTAAATTGCGTACTCTGTATTTACATGCGTACATACATACATATGTACATACGTATAAAACAGCAACATTGCGTTCTCTGCAAATTAAACAACAAATGTTTGTTTGTGTTTAATGCCCTGTAATGTATTAATAACGTGGTTCAAAAGAAGAAAACAAATAAGAAAAAATTATACAGTCCACTGCAAAAGAAAAGGCCATCAATTGCTTTGTGATTAAAACTCGTTAAGTCACTAAGCAAAAATTGTACTAGCATATAAAAATACCAGAGTACCGAAACGCTCGCTCATTCTTCATTCATGAGCGAGCGTGAAAATTTAAAAATTTTTCTGGAAATTCATCCTCATGAGGGTGAGGAAAAAAACTATTTTGATTTTCCTCGCTCATGAGGAGTGAGCAAAAACAAAAAAATTCATATGTGATTTTTCAGATATGAAAAATTTTAAAAAATTCACGTTAAAATTCTTCACAAGGAAAAAAAAAGAAATTTTCCCAACCATTTCCAGCGGGAAAATCAAGTAGTAAAGACGCCTTATAGAAGTCCTTTTTGCAGACATAAGATCTCCCAGCCGCATTCCAACTTTATTACCAATTAGCAAGGTGTGTCATTGGAGACCAACACCTTGCACTTTTGCATATATTTTAAACACTTCTGGAAGGGGTTCTAAAAAGATTTAAGAATAAAGCTTTATCCAAGTTTAATTGTTGTGGCTAATAATACGAAGAGAGTAAATTAATAACTAAACTTTCAACACGTTCTAACATAACTACTAATAAAACGATTGCGACAGGCCTTATCTTAGAATAGAAAATTTTAATTTGTAAAATATTAAATAAAAACCTTTCTAAAAGACCTTTTCAAAAAAGGCAGACTGGAATAAGTATAAGTTTACTAAAAATTCAATTGTAAACATTCTTAAAGGCCTAAAAAGTGAATCGCTTGCAATTTTCCCCGCTGGGCAGCACGTTTAGTCTGTGTGTATTTTTTTTGTAATATTATTTCTTGACTGGTGAACCAAAATGTGTGTGTTGTTTTTTATTTTTGTAGGCACATACATATTATTGAAAAAAAAAATAAGAGAACTGCACATATCGTCATCTTAAATGCAGAACATTGTAACATCAAATTTCATAAGTTTACATGAGAAGCAAAAAACGTTGTAAAATGGAAATTATATGAGATATTAGAGTTATATTAAATATTTAGAATAAAAATGCGATAACCAGTTTTTTTTTTGATAAAAAAATATTTTTACTGTTATTTATTTAGTTATGTGTGTTACGTTATTTTAATTTGTAATTCTCTGAAGCAAAACGACGAATCATCAACGAAAGTATGATAATATTAAGTTAAACAATCATTTAAAACATTAAATAATTAAATATTTCTGTTAAGTTACAGGTATAATAGAATATAAAGATAAATATGGTTAAATGCACATATAAAAATGATTATCACACAATTAATATGCAGCATTATTAGGAATGCGTTGACATGGTGAAATAAGTTTGCTTTTCTGATGCAGTGCAGGCAGTACTGCATTTGAGAACGTAGAGATGTTATATTATTAGAGATATTATTATGACATATTATTTATAGTTTTTTATTTCTAATTAGAAGTGGATTAAACTAAAAAAAAGTACTTCATTAAATTTAAATTAATTTTAAAAATCCAACTTTTCCATTATAACTAACGTGTATTTTGATGTCCTTATAATGAATTTTCTCAATTGAATTTTTCTTTACAATAAACAAGTTTTGTAAAAAATTTGACTCAATACATATATGCATATATGCAAGAACTAAATTTTAATTAGTTAATTTCTGAAAAATTTAAATATGAAGAATGAAAGAGTTTTTCAATTAAAAGTAGTATTGATAGCAGCCCGCGTATTCAGTCTTATCCTCAAAAAAAATACTATTAGTATTTAATAAAGCCGTAAAAGGATCAACACAAAATTTAGCTAAACAATTTATATTCCAGCACTTTATAAGAAATGCTATTATTCTAAAGATGTAGAGGACAAGTAATTTATTATTTAAAACCAAAGGCTTTATAACAGTCTTTTTGAAGATATTGATGATGGACGACTTGGAAGAATGCAATCCTAACAAAAATACCAGATTATTTTAAATAAACTTGGAAAAAATATTTCTATTGTATTATAAACTTTCTATATTAATAATGAAGATATATTCTGATCCAATAGCAACAGATTCATTATAGGGAAATTTGACTGTATTAACATTTATTAAAAACTATATATGTACATATATAAACTCATAAGGTTGGAAAACGAAATAAATGATGGAAAAATCATATAATAAAAATAATGGCAGTCTGCTGGAAGAAAAAAACTAAGGACCTGCAGATGGTACTATTTATTCTTGGAAATTCATAGCGTATGGGAGTGCAATGGGTTAAGCTGTGAAATTTCTAACAGTCCAATGTAGTAGAAGCTAATAGTCATACTTACTGCCCGTTCGCCGATATCGAACGTTAACGTTCGCATAGAAAATTACATTTAAAACAAAAACAATTTTTGAAATTTTGTTTTTGTTTTAAATGTTATTTACTATGCGAACGTTAACGTTTCATATCGGCGAACGGGCAGTTAATATAGGTTTTTCAATACATATATATATATATGGATTCGGTTTATATTGATTTTACAGCACTGTTTTTCTTTTTGCTTATGCAATAATGTGCAGTTTGATCACTTATTCCACTAACACGTTCAGAGTATGAAACAGAATACCCATTTTTGACGTAAAAAAAAATTAATGTGTTCGTAAAAATATATCAAATACTCTGCTAATTTTTTTTTAATTAAGATTATTCATTATGTTTTTAAAGGAAATTATTTACTTAATGATAAGCCATTTTTGATTTTGTTAATAGCTTGGATATTTTTTAAGGTGGAAGTTTAATTTTTTTTTAAATATTTAACGTGATCAATAAAAAAGTCTATTTCAAAATTTTCAATGATACATTGCTTTGCATTTTAGCAAACCATATGTATACTATTGCAAAAAAAATTTATGCTTTAAAAAGGGTCGGTCCTTTTCTTAAGCAGACATAAAGGCAAAACTTATTGAAAAAAAACTCCATGAGCAAGTATAGAAACCTGAGCGCTGTTTCTCAAAACTACAAATTACAAATCTACAAGTAAAATACATTTGAACAAAAACCAAAGTTGTAAAATTGTTGCTTTTTTAACGTAAATGAAGTGATTTTATGGTCCCATGCAGATATATTTATTATAGGGAAGTTCGATTGTACCTGCTGTCACATTTGCTTTTACACATAATTTTTAGCAAAACAAGCCTTTTTTACTTTAATTTCAAATATTTGTTACCTACTTAAGAAAAATGTTATCAACGAACAACCGTTTTGGTTGGTAAAACCAAAACTGTATTACAACAACAACACGTATTGAGTACTTGGAATTTTTTTTCAACAAGTTTTGCCTTTATGTCTGCTTAAGAAAAAAACGTTCCCTTTTAAAAGCATCAAAGAATTTTTTACAACAGTATAAATATCGTTTGCTAAAATGCAAAGCAATGTATCATTGAAAATTTTGAAATAGACTTTTTGTTGATTACGATTCACGTTAAATATTTAAAAAAAAATTTAAACTTCCACCTTAAAAAATATCCAATCTATTAACAAAATCAAAAATGGCTTATCATTAAGTAAATAATTTCCTTAAAAAACATAATGAATAATCTTAATTAAAAAAAAATTAGCACAGTATTTGATATATTTTTACGAACAATTCATTTTTTTTTAACGTCAAAAATGGGTATTCTGGTTCATACTCTGAACGTGTTAGTGGAATAAGTGATCAAACTGCACATTATTGCATAAGCAAAAAGAAAAACAGTGCTGTAAAATAAATATAAATCGAATCCATATATACATATATATATGTATATGTATTGAAAAACCTATATTAAGTATGACTATTAGCTTCTTCTACATTGGACTGTTAGAAATTTCACAGCTTAACCCATTGCACTCCCATACGCTATGAATTTCCAAGAATAAATAGTACCATCTGCAGGTCCTTAAATTTTTTCTTCCAGCAGACTGCCATTATTTTTATTATATGATTTTTCCATCATTTATTTCGTTTTCCAACCTTATGAGTTTATATATGTACATATATAGTTTTTAATAAATGTTAATACAGTCAAATTTCCCTATAATGAATCTGTTGCTATTGGATCAGAATATATCTTCATTATTAATATAGAAAGTTTATAATACAATAGAAATATTTTTTCCAAGTTTATTTAAAATAATCTGGTATTTTTGTTAGGATTGCATTCTTCCAAGTCGTCCATCATCAATATCTTCAAAAAGACTGTTATAAAGCCTTTTGTGTTAAATAATAAATTACTTGTCTTCTACATCTTTAGAATAATAGCATTTCTTATCAAGTGCTGGAATATAAATTGTTTAGCTAAATTTTGTGTTAAACCTTTTACGGCTTTATTAAATACTAATAGTATTTTTTTTTAGGATAAGTGCTTCTTTATACAACATTTTCTTTCACTGAATACGCGGGCTGCTATCAATACTACTTTTAATTGAAAAACTCTTTCATTCTTCTTATTTAAATTTTTCAGAAATTAACTAATTAAAATTTACTTCTTGCATATATGCATATATGTATTGAGTCAAATTTTTTACAAAACTTGTTTATTGTAAAGACAAATTCAATTGAGAAAATTCATTATAAGGACATCAAAATACACGTTAGTTATAATGGAAAAGTTGGATTTTTAAAATTAATTTAAATTTAATGAAGTACTTTTTTTTAGTTTAATCCACTTCTAATTAGAAATAAAAAACTATAAATAATATGTCATAATAATATCTCTGCCTGCACTGCATCAGAAAAGCAAACTTATTTCACCATGTCAACGCATTCCTAATGATGCTGCATATTAATTGTGTGATTATCATTTTTATATGTGCATTTAACCATATTTATCTTTATATTCTATTATACCTGTAACTTAACAGAAATATTTAATTATTTAATGTTTTAAATGATTGTTTAACTTAATATTATCATACTTTCGTTGATGATTCGTCGTTTTGCTTCAGAGAATTACAAATTTAAATAACGTAACACTCATAACTAAATAAATAACAGTAAAAATATTATTTTCTTATCAAAAAAAAAAAAAAAAAAATCGGTTATCGCATTTTTATTCTAAATATTTAAAATTGCTTTTATATCTCAATTAATTTCCATTTTACAACGTTTTTTGCTTCTCATGAAAACTGTGATGTTATATTATTCTGCATTTAAGATGACGATATGTGCAGTTCTTTTAGTTTTTTTTTTTTAAATAATATTTGCCTACAAAAAATTCAACACACACTTTGGCTCGTTGCCTTTAACAAAAACAAAATACACACAAAGGCATTTCGTGCTGTGGTCATGCAAACTGCCGAGCAATAACAACATTACTGGTGAGGAGCGTTAAGAAAATTTTTTGTTTCCTCATTTTTCATGACTGAGGAAAGGCAAAAATTTATTTTTCCTCACGCTCATGAATGAATTGGCAAAAAAATTCACAATTCATTCATGGTTGTGAAAAAAATTACACGTTTTAAATTCCTCATTCATGAAAAAATTCATGAATGGTTAAATATGAGCGATCATATATGAATTTTTCGGAACTCTGAAAAATACTGAGGATGAATACAGTCCAATACAAAGAAGGAAGTACACCAAATTGAATAAAAGATCAGAATCAAACTAAATCTCACATCTATTAGAATTTTAAATCGTAAACAAAATAAATTTTTGTAAATAGTAACCCTATGAAAAATAAATCAATTGAATTAACAACTTAAATCAAAATTTAACCAAAATGTACAATAAATTTAATAAATAAATAAAATTGTATTGACAATTAAATTATAGTGTTTTACTCAATGTTACCATATCGCATAAAAAAGATACTGGAATCCCATTTACCCCATTTATCCCATTAATCCCATTTAATATTGGTGAAATTATTTCTAACTATAAAATCATTTGAAGAATACTATCGGTCAAAATCAAGTCTCTTTAAAGCAAGTCCCATCAAATTAAAGTTCAATAATTTAAATTCTATTCGATTAATTCAATTAATCCCCTACTCCCGTTAGGCCCAATCGAATATGGAAAACAAAATAATAATTATCTAATTTTCAATTTGTCCCATTAAAATTATTAAACTAGATATTATCTAGCGCTATACACTCATTGCCCCTAAATTTTCGAAAATTAAAAGAATTATTAAAAATTCATACTTAAACTAGACACTAACGTCTAGCGCTATACTCAAATAGCCCCTAAATTTTCGAAAATTAAAACAATTTTAGAAATTTAAAAATTCATAATTAAAACTTGATAATATCTAGCGCTATACTCAAATAGCCCCTAAATTTTCGAAAATTAAAAGAATTATTAAAAATTCATACTTAAACTAGACACTAACGTCTAGCGCTATACTCAAATAGCCCCTAAATTTTCGAAAATTAAAACAATTTTAGAAATTTCAAAATTCATAATTAAAACTTGATAATATCTAGCGCTATACTTATATAGCCCCTAAATTTTCGAAAATTAAAAGAATTTTTAAAAATTCATACTTAAACTAGATACTAACGTCTAGCGCTATACTCAAATAGCCCCTACATTTTCGAAAATTAAAAGAATTTTGTAAATTTTAATAATCATAATTAAAACTTCATAATATCTAGCGCTATACTCATAGCCCCTCAATTTTCGAAAAGTAAAAGAATTTTTAAAAAATTCATACTTAAACTAGATAATAACATCTAGCGCTATACCTCATAGCCCCTACATTTTCGAAAATTAAAACAATTTTTTCAATTCTAAAAATTCATAATTAAGCTAGATAATATTATTTAACGCTATACTCATATAGCCCCTAAATTTTCGAAAATTAAAACAAGTTTTAAAATTCATACTGAAACTAGATACTAACGTCTAGCGCTATACTCAAATAGCCCCTAAATTGTCGAAAATTAAAAGAATTTTGTAAATTTTAAAATTCATAATTAAACTTGATAATATCTAGAGCTATACTCATATAGCCCCTAAAATTTTCGAAAATTAAAAGAATTTTTAAAAAATTCATACTGAAACTAGATACTAACGTTTAACGCTATACTCAAATAGCCCCTACATTTTCGAAAATTTCTCAAATTATTAAACTAGATACAAACATCTAGTGCTATATCTCATAGCCCCTACACTTCGAAAAATTTTTAAATTATTAAACTAGATACAATCATCTAGTGCTATACCTCATAGCCCCTACACTTCGAAAATTTTTCAAATTAATAAACTAGATACAAACATCTAGTGCTATACCTCATAGCCCCTACATTTTCGAAAATTTCTCAAATTAATAAACTAGATACAAACATCTAGTGCTATACCTCATAGCCCCTACATTTTCAAAAAATTTTCCAATTACTAAACTAGATACAAACATCTAGTGCTATACCTCATAGCCCCTACATTTCGAAAATTTTTCAAGTTAATAAACGTTATTACGATATCTTTACTATACCCAATTAGCCCCAAGCTTGCAAAACAAGAATATTGTTTAAATTAACTCCTATTGAGCCTTGATAAACATAGTACGATTATACAATAGAACCCAAACTCTGAAGTAAACGTGCTTACAAAATTTTCAAACGCATACTCACTACTAAATCTATCACTCAAAATGACTTCCACTTCACACAATGCATCAATCAACTCGCCAAAAGAACGGTTCGTCTTTGATTGCGATCATTTAGTTCAATTCTGCGAGAGGTTTTACAGAACCCCGGTAGAAGAACAAAACGAGTCAATCCTTGAAGTCAAACTAAAAGATTTAGATGCAAGATGGCTAAAAGTAGATGCTTCTTACGAAAAAGTAATGTTAGCCAACGAAGATTTAGTAAAAGCACAATTTAAAGAGGAGGCAAAGGCAAATTTCGATGCTTGTGTAGACGCGTATTATGTTTGTACCTCACAAATTCTTGACCTCATGAAAGCAATTCGTCTAGGTGCCAACATCCCAGGCTTTGAAGCTTCAGCCCGCTATTCTCTCCCACAACCAGCTCTTACCCAAAACTTCGTGTCTGATAATTCTGCCAATTGCATAAAACTCCCTCCCTGTGACACTGAAGTATTCAAAGGCAGTTATGAACAGTGGCCCTCATTCCGTGACATGTTCACTGCGGTGTATATTAATCACACCAAACTGTCTCCCGTCACAAAATTATATCACCTTAGAAATAAAACGAGAGATGAAGCAGGCGCTATAGTTAAACGGTACCCTCTATCCCATGATAATTTCGAACTGGCTTGGAATGCGCTAAAAGCCAGATACGAAAATAAACGTGTGTTGGTTGATAACCAAATAAAAATTCTTTTTGACATAACCCCTGCAACTAAAGAAGATAGCGAATCAATTCGCAAAATCCAATCGTCAGTAAACGATTCCCTGGCAACACTTAGGACACTTGGCGTTGAGGTCGATAGCTGGGACCCAATTCTAATTCGTTTGATATCTACTAAACTGCCAGAATTTACATTATCACTTTGGGAACAATCCTTGTCATCCCCTCGAGACCTTCCAAAATGGTCACAAATGTCCCAATTTTTAATTGATAGATATGAGGCAGTAGAGCGTCTTACCAACATAAAAACATCGAAAGGTACTTTTAATTCTCCAAGTACACATAACTCTAAAATTCATACGTATGTTTCACAAGAAAGTCTTAACGACACGTCATGTAAACTCTGTAATGAAAAACACTCATTAAGAAAATGTACCAAATTTCGATCGTTCACAGTTCAACAAAGAGTAGATTTCGTTTTTAAAAACAAATATTGTAACAACTGCTTAGCTTCATCTCACTTAAAAGCCAATTGTCCTAGTAAATACACTTGCCTAAATTGCAAAAAACCTTACCACACACTATTGCATATGGGCCAAAGGTTCCCCACCCCCCAATCAGAAGTTTCAAAACCAAAGGAAAATCCAAACTTTAATGCAACTCGCAAAGCACTGTCTAATGTAGCTCAAACTCATAATGACAATCGGCAAGATGAATATCCCCAAACATCAAGCCAAGTTCATGCTAATCACTCTACATGTTACGATAACGTTCTTTTACGCACGGCATTAATGCAGATTGAAAATAGAGGTCAGTTGTTTACAATCAGAGCGCTGATTGATCCTGGTTCTCAACGAACATTTTTAAGTGAAAAAATACAAAATCGCCTCAACCTTTCTTGTCAGAAAAACAACTTCGAAATAGTAGGCATCGGCGGTCAGAAACAAACCGCTACTAAAGAGTGTTCCCTAGTATTATACGATAAAAGATATGATCTCAGAATCCCCATTAAGGCTATTGTATTGCCAAAGGTAACTAAAAGGCTACCAGCTTGTACTTTCAAAATACCCCACGCGCCAGAACTTGCGGACTTGGATCTTGCCGACCCAACGTTTAACCAATCATCGCAAATAGATTTAATCCTCGGCAATGACCACGAACACTTCCTCAATATTGCTGGCATAAAAAAGAATATTTGTGGACAAACCTCAGCATACAATACCGTTTTTGGATGGGTTCTAAGTGGCCCAATAAAAACGCAGCAAATTCAATCTTTTACAACCTCAGTTAACACAACAGAGGCCTCAGAGCTAAAAGATATATTAAGAAAATTTTAGGAGCAAGAAGAATTGCCAAAAACCCACTCTAACTCTGCTGAAGACGTTTATTGTGAAAACTTTTACAAGAATACCACTACTCGTCATACAAATGGCAAATATATGGTCTACCCTTTAGGCCTGAGTTCCCCGAACAAATCTTTCTCGGCTCTTCACGGTTTATAGCCTTAGCGCAATATGGTAGAATGGAGCAAACTTTAGCCAAAAATCCCGAAATACAATCCACATATCAAGAAGTTTTGAATGAATATCTAACCCTCGATCATATGGAAGAAACTAGCCCGCAGGAACTCATATCTAACGGCAAAGTAAATTCCTACTACTTGCCACATCACGCAGTTGTTCGCCCAGAACACAAAACCACTAAAGTCAGAGTGGTATTCAATGCCTCGAGAGAAACGAAATCTCAGTTTTCCCTAAACGATATTCTTTATACAGGCCCACCTCTTCAAAATGATTTAATGACCGTAATTCTCAATTGGAGAAAATACAAGTTCGTATTTAGTGGCGATATCCAAAAAATGTATCGCCAAATACTCGTACACCCTGATGATAGGCCCTTTCAAAGGATAGTATTTCAACCTCATTCCGATAGCCCTATAAAAGACTACCAATTAAAAACAGTTACTTTCGGAGTAAACTGCGCCCCTTATTTAGCGATACGAACCCTACTTCAGTTAGCCTCAGATTCTGAATCCACCCACCCTAAAGCATCATCAATCCTCCGCAAGGAAACATATGTCGATGATATTTTATCGGGGGGATACTCAATTGAAGAATCACTTAATGCCCAATCTCAACTTATTGAAGTATTAAACTCAGCGGGATTGCCACTCAAAAAGATAACAGCTAACGAACCCCAGCTACTCTCTCATTTACCACAGGAAGATCTGTACGATTCAGATTTTCTTCGGTTTCATGAAACAAGCTCCACAAAAACCCTTGGCATCAAGTGGAACGCCCTAAACGATTCATTTTCGTACAATTTTTCCCCAATTGATAACGCCACAACAATCACTAAGCGCCAGATTCTCTCGGCAGTTGCCAAGCTTTTTGATCCCGCCGGATGGGTAGCCCCAATCGTCATCCGAGCGAAATTGTTAATGCAACAATTATGGTTGGAGGGCCTACAATGGGACGACGAAGTCTCCCAAGAATCCCTTACAAAATGGAACAATCTTATTCAAGACCTTTCACAAGTAGACACAACTTCCATACCTCGCTGGCTACAGTATATGCCTTCGGATAGTATTCAAATCCATGGATTCTCAGACGCTTCACAGGCAGCATACTGTGCTACGGTATATATTCGTTGTCTAACTGATAAAAACACTACATTCTCCAACCTTTTAGTAGCGAAAACTAAGGTAGCACCCATTCAAACAGTCTGCCTACCTCGCCTAGAACTGAATGGCGCTGTACTACTAGCAAACCTAGTAAGTTATGTTTGCTCATCACTAAATTTCAATACCACAGAGATCATTTTATGGACCGATTCATCCATTGTTCTTGGCTGGTTATCAAAACCACCTTCCTCCTCGGAAACATACGTTGCAAATCGGACTTCACAAATACACGGGTTAATTCCAAATGCAATCTGGCGACACGTCCCCACTCATGATAATCCAGCAGACATTGGAACTCGCGGCTGTAGGCCGCAGGACCTCACACAAAACTCGCTCTGGTGGTATGGACCTAACTGGCTAACCAAACCCCCGTCAGAATGGCCTAGTCGAAATCCCTTAAAAATAATTAAATCTCCAAAACAAACGCTTTCCTTACACATAAAAGTTGAAGAAAATTATATTCTAACCCACTTTTCATCGTATAATAAAGCTTTACGCATTTTATGCTATATATTTCGATTCTTTAATAAATGCAAGGGAAATTTTGAGCCAGATCATAATAAAACAGTCGCGCACCCCTTGACGCAAAGCGAGATGAAATATGTGAAATTTCGACTAATAATGCTAGCTCAAAAAACTTTTTACCATGAAGAATATCAAAGTTTGTATGACTCCCAACCCTTATCTAATAAAAGCTCGTTAAAAACACTTAATCCCTTTATAGACTCAAATTCTCTCCTACGGGTAAACGGACGACTAGCCCAATCGTCGCTCCCTTATAATGAACGTTACCCAATTATATTACCCGGTAACTCTAGATTTTGTCACCTTTACCTAACTCATCTGCACAATTTTCTTTTACACGCAGAATGTAGTCAAATGTGTAGACTCACACAAACCGAATTTTATATTTCTAGACTAAAACCTAGGGTGAAAAATATCATACGACACTGCAAAACGTGTATAATCCACAAACAACAGCCATGTACCCAGATAATGGCTCCCTTACCCCCCGAAAGATGCAACCTCTCATTACCCTTTTAAATAACAGGCATTGATTTCGCTGGTCCATTTGACCTTAAAACATCACCATTGCGCAATTCTGTTATAGTTAAGGGATACGTGAGTGTGTTTGTTTGCTTTAGCACAAAAGCAATTCACCTTGAACCCTGCTCAGATTTGTCCTCTTCCGCATTTCAGGCGGCATTCGCTCGATTTGTTGGGAGGCGGGGGCTCCCCCATAGGGTAATCACCGATAATGGCAGAAATTTTGTAGGAGCCAGCAGAGTCCTCAAGCGTGAATTTTCGCAATTTATAAAAACCACTTCCCTAGACATTTCACAAAAATATATAACTCACGGCTTTGAGTGGAAATTCATACCACCACATGCACCACACATGGGCGGTTTATGGGAGGCCGCTGTAAAAAGCTTTAAATTTCATTTTAAAAGATTAGCCGGCCCTCATAAATTCAGCTACGAAGAATTCACTACTATTTTAGCTCGTATAGAAGGGGTTCTCAACTCCCGTCCCATCTCTGCACTATCAGAGGATCCTGCAGATTTGACCGCCTTAACTCCTGGCCACTTCCTTAGAGGAGCTCCCTTAATGGCTCTCCCAGAGCAAAATTACCAGAAAATGTCAGTTATTAATAGATGGGAAAAGCTAAAAGTTATTCACCATCAATTTTCAATTCGGTGGAAAGAGGACTACTTAAAATCCCTCCATAAGCGATACAAATGGAAAAATTCAGCCCGAAACCTTCAAATTGGAGATTTGGTAGTCGTTATTGATGACCTACAACCCCCTCACGAATGGCGTCTAGGTCGAATAGTAAAAACCTATCCAGGTTCTGATGCAAACGTACGTATTGCAGATATTCGTGTCACGTCGGGAGTTATAACTCGACCGATAGTCAAACTTTGCTACCTCCCATTCTTGAATGAAGAAAACTCACACTAAAACCCTGAAACAATTCTCTGATATTTGAACCTTATATTTAAATCTCTACTCTAATACATCATTTCATCACCTATTAACACCAATTAACCATTCTCCATAAATCATTCCCCTTAAATCGAACTCAGTAATTTATGCATTCTTTATCCTAGGAATAACCGCAGATTATTAGTCACACGCAGCAGCAGCCTTAGTAGAAGCCAGAATAACAGCCAGGGTAGAAACCAGCACAACAGCCATAGTCGCAGCCAACGTCGCAGCCAACTCAACAGCTATAGTCGCAGCCAACACAACAGCAATCAACGTACTGAACCCCGTTCTGCACGTCGTGAAGCAGCAATATACAGATGTATGGTCTGCCAAAACTACCACGCTTTGCGCTTGTGTACCAGATTTCTCAGGATGAGCCCACGAATGAGAAAAACCGTGGTAATTAGGCACAAATATTGCGTGAACTGTTTGGCGAAAAGCCACGAATTACGGTCGTGCACCTCTCTGGCCACCTGTAAGGAGTGCGATCGACTCCACCACACTCTTCTACATCCGCATCCAGCTCGTGCGAACATGCAACCTCACCAACAACGAGCCAGTGGTCAAACATCCGCTCCAACCACAGTTGCAGACAGCAATGTGATTGTGGAAGCCATAAAATCATTGGCCAATGTATTAAGTGCTTCAAATAATTATTCTGCCTAATAGCGAGGCCGGGAGCATGTCCAAACGAAGTTTGAACACCAAAATTACTTAAGTTTATTTGTATGTATCCTATTATCTACCAGTACACTGATTATACTTCTATAAAAATTAGTTCATTTATTATTTCCACTACAATGGAACATTTACATTTATACATTATCAACACATTTGAAATAGTACATTAAAATACGTTCCGGTTTGCACGTTTGTATTTGCTAACCCTGACATATCAAATCAATACATGTCAACCCTATATTCAGTGCATGTCAAATGTCAGTTCTCTTGGTTTTTTTTAACTTAACGAAACATAAGCAACGCGCGGCTTCTTACTTTTTACGGTTTGCCATTTTCGGCACTTGGTTCGCAGACATCAAAAAAGTAACTTCAAATCGGAAAAAAAATAGAAAAGTGTACTAAAATTAAACTAAATTAATTGCCTAAAAGTTGTTAAAAGTGATTAGAACCAAAAGGAATAACATTTGCTTATCCAACTTAGTGTGAATTAGACTATAAGATTAGCAAAATAAAATCAAGCTACTTAAAACTAAATAAATTTCCTAAAGTTAAAATCAAGCTACTTAAAACTAAATAAACTTCCTAAAGTTACATTTAAAATTTGACTATAAAATTTGCTAAATAAAATCAGGCCGCTTAAACTAAATAAATTTCCTAAAGTTACAATTAAAATTTGCTAAATAAAACCAAAGCTCGTTAAAACTAAATAAATTGCCTAAAGATACAGTTAATAATTGGCTACAATTTTGTAATTATAAAAACCCTACAGCGCCGAATGAATCACATTGTGCCTATAAACACCGAGCGTGAATTTGTCTCTAAATTTTGCTAAATAAAATCTTAAATTTGCTAAGAATTAATTTATATAATACATCAATCTGAATTATATCATTAATAAATTGTACTCACCTGCCTGAATTAAACCTCATCTACTTTTTAATTGTAAGAAGATTTTAAAAGGTAAGTTCAGATCCCTTCGACTCGTGTACACCCTACCCTAACTCATACCCTACTTTTCTCTTTTTTTATTTCATTATTATAATTACTTCCCGAGTAATTATAATAACCCGTATCATCCCGTCAGATACAGCTCAACCCCGTTAGCAGTATCAACTTAATAATATTTAGCCCCAGTCTAAGTATTACACTAGTAATTTATACCCTTACAAGATAACTTATAACCAAAATATATCTTTTTTTACTATCACTACCTCTCATATTCTCAACTGTTTAAAAAGCGCTAAGTCATCATCTTTTAGTGGTCCAAACGGTATACCAAGTTGTGTTTTAAAAAATTGCGCACCGGCTTTGGCGACACCTTTGTCTATAATCTTTAATGCATCTTTAAACTGTGGTTACTTTCCGAAGGCTTGGAAAGATTCTTATATAATTCCATTGCTTAAATCAGGAAATAAATCAGATATATGCAATTACAGAGGTATAGCTAAACTAAGTGATATACCAAAACTTTTTGAAAAATGTTTAATGGATTGCCTTACTCATCAAGTTTCTGCCTTGTTGTCACCACTGCAACATGGCTTTCGGAAAGGATTCTCTACTATGACTAACATTCTCCACTTTACAACTTTAGTTAATAAAGCTTTTGCCAACGGACACCACACTGACGTCATTTACACTGATTTCAGCAAGGCTTTCGACAAAGTCAACCATACGCTTTTGTTAAAAAAACTGGACGTCATGTGTTTCAATAGTAACGTCCTGAGCTGGATCAAATCATATATGTTGTGTAGAACTCAATCTGTAAAATTTAATTCTGCAGTTTCGAAAAAAATCAATGTAAAGTCTGGAGTACCTCAGGGTAGCCATATTGGTCCAATTCTGTTCCTTCTTTTTATTAATGATTTGCCTGAAGCAATTCAACATTGTAATGTGTTGATGTATGCAGACGACGTAAAATTATTTTTAAGTGTTAAACTTCCTTGTGATCAACAACATCTACAAAATGACCTGGATAGTTTTAACAAATGGTGTAAACTTAACCTGATGGAACTAAATTTAAAAAAATGCAAGCATATGCAATTTTCTAGAGTTAAAAAGAGTGCTTACTCCTACGTTCTTGATGGCTGTAATTTACAAACTGTTAGTGAAATAATGGATTTGGGAATATTGTTAGACAAAAAACTTAATTTTATTCAACATATAACGATGACTGTAAATAAATCACGCAGTGTTCTGGCTTTTATTAAAAGATGGGCAAAGGAATTTAATGATCCCTTAACCACAAAAAGGCTTTTTATTTCGCTCGTTAGACCAATTCTAGAATATGGCAGCATTATTTGGGACCCGATCTATAATATCCACAATGATCATATTGAATCAGTTCAAAAAAAATTTCTTATTTTCTGCTTAAGAAATAATTATAGAGGACGCCTGGTACTACCTTCATACTCAACAAGACTAGCCGAAATTAATTTACCAACTTTAAAAAGCCGTAGAAAGATGCTTAATATATCTTTTATGTTCAGTCTTATAAATGGTAGCACACATTCTGAATTTTTATTAAGTAACGTAACTTTTAATATCCCTCATCGCTCACTTCGTTTTTTCAGTCCTCTATATGTCAGGACATGCCGAACTAACTTTGCTATGTCAGATCCACTAAGAAAATTATGCAGCTGTTTTAATGAAATGTATAACTTTATCGACTATTCTCTAAACATTAACATCATAAAAAGCAATGTCATATTATTTTTAAATCAATAATGTTTATTATAATCTTTCTTTCTTTGCATATATGTAAAAAAAAAAAAAATATATATTACTACACTAAGATAGTCTGTAAGGAATTTATCCATAGACTTAAATTAAATAAATAAAAAAAAAGTTATAAGTACTGATGCGGTAGATTTAACTTAAATTTCAGGACCACAACCTGATAAATCATTTAAAATTGATCTCAGTCAGTGGGACAACTACGTTCTAGCTGATCCAATGTACAATAAGTCAGATAGAGTTGATATCTTGATTGGAGCTGACATATTTGGCGATATTCTAGAAGAAGGGGTTTGCAAAAAGAATGGCTTAGTGGCACAATCTACAAAATTGGGTTGGATTTTAACAGGAGTCTATAGTAATAACAGCAATAATAACAAATTATTGTCAGCCGTAACCAATCTGGAGAGGTTTTGGGAGCTTGAAGAGCTTCCAAATGCTGAAGAAAATTCTGAAGATAAACACTGCCTAGAAATATTCGAAAAAACTACAATGATTAACCAAAATGGCAAAATTGTAGTAAAATTGCCAATTAGAGATGACATCAATTTGGGCCAATCCAGAAAACAAGCGTTAGCCAGGTTTCTATCATTAGAAAGAAGACTTGATCGCAACATAAAGCTAAAAAGGGACTACGTCAAATTTATGCAAGAATACTTAGAGCTGGGTCACATGACAGAGGTAAATAAGAGCCATAGTGGTAAGTACTACCTACCGCATCAACCGGTAATACGAGAAAACAGTCTAACAACAAAATTACGTGTAGTATTCGATGCGTCCGCTAAAACATCAAACGGCAATAGCTTAAACGATACAATGTTTACGGGCCCGAAACTTCAAAAGGATATCTTTGACATCATCATAAAGTGGAGGTTGTGGAGATATGTAGTGACAGCGGATGTGGAAAAAATGTACCGTCAAGTTAAGATTGTAGAAGAAGATCAATCTTATCGACATGTGTTATGGAGAGAAAACAAAAATGGTCCCATAAAGGAATACAAATTAAATACTGTTACGTATGGCACAGCGTCTGCACCATTTCTTGCTGTAAGATCACTTTTCTACATAGCTGATAGCTGTAAGGAAGAGGATGTTCACAACATAATAAAAGAAGACTTTTACATGGACGATTTGATGACTGGAGCAGAAACAATTCAACAATGCAAAAGTATTCAGCGTAAAATTGAATATCAGCTAAAGAAATTCGGGTTTAATTTAAGGAAGTGGTTATCAAACGATAAACAAG
Organism: Pollenia amentaria; assembly: GCA_943735925.1. NCBI lineage: Eukaryota > Metazoa > Arthropoda > Insecta > Diptera > Polleniidae > Pollenia > Pollenia amentaria. The sequence continues at coordinate 122,506,141 of OX031006.1, read as the reverse complement.
TGATCGAAGATGTTAAAAGCATTCAGAAAAATGCAGTCATTAAAATTGAGGATGACGAATCAGTGAAGATACTGGGCCTTCAATGGGATCCAGTAAAGGATGAATTTATGTTCAATATTAATTTTATTCAAAAAGATAATATAACAAAAAGGCAAGCACTTTCAGATGTTGCCAGAATCTTTGATCCATTAGGCTGGTTGCCACCAGTTACATTGGTAGCAAAACTTTTTATACAGAAATTGTGGTTACAACAATCAACATGGGATGAAGTGTTGTCTAGTGAGCTAAAAGAAGAATGGGACGAATTTACGAAAAACATAATGAGTCTTCAACAAATTATGATCCCAAGATGGATTAAATCGGAAAACGATATGGAATTAGAGATGCACGGGTTCGCCGATGCTTCTGAAAAAGCGTATGCAACAGTAGTATATATAAAGGTCAAGCCGTTTGTGACATTACTGACAGCTAAAAGCAAGGTTAATCCGATTAAGAATAGAAAAACGCAGCACATCTTTTAGCGAGGCTATTGCGTAAAGTAGCAGACATCTTTAAACGCCAACACAAAATATACGCGTGGAGTGATTCAACGATTACATTGGGTTGGATTCAAAACAACAGAAATAAGGATAAATTCATAAGAAACAGAGTGAACGAAATCAACACGCTAGTGCCTACAGCATTATGGCAGCATGTTAACAGCAAAGATAACCCAGCAGATATTGCGTCTAGAGGAATACACGCCGACAAACTCAAGGACTATTTATATATTATGGTGGAATGGTCCCAATTGGTTGTCGAAACCAACAGAACATTGGCCAATACATCAAGAAGAACAGCCAATAATATCATGTTTCATGACAAACCCTGCAACAAAATTAAATTTTTTAAATGAACTTATGGGCAATTATTCAAAGTTAAATAAGCTGACTAGGGTTGTGGCCTATGTTTTGCGATTCACGAACATAATCAAAGGCAAACGTAATAATCAAGAATACTTGACCGTTGCGGAATTAAAAGCGGCAGAAAAATTGATTATCTGTCACCATCAGCAATATGAATTTAAAAATGAAGTTATAAGTTTAAAGAAAGACCGCATAGTCAGCTCTACTAGTAAAATCCAAAGTCTGTACCCATTTATAGATAGCGACAACATTCTTCGGGTGGGCGGAAGGTTGAATAATTCAAGTCTGCCTTACAACCAAAAACATCCAATAATTTTACAAAAATTCACATTTGGCATCGTTGATAATAGATTATGTACATACCTTAACACTTCATGGCGGCAATCGACTAGTAGAGGCAAATATAAAAAGAAAATATTGGATTGTAGGGGCAAAAGCAGCTGTGAAGAAACACATTAGAAATTATACAAAATGCGTGCGCTATAGACAAGACTCAGCCAAACAGCTAATGGGGAATCTGTCCGAAGTACGTGTTACGCCATCTTCCCCATTCATGCATACAGGTGTAGATTATGCACGGCCAATTCAGATGAAATGTTCAAAAGGGAGAGGCTTAAAATCATTTAAAGGATATATTGCAGTATTTGTCTGCATGGTAACTAAAGCAATTCATTTAGAAGCTGTCAGCGATCTAACAACTGATGCATTTTTGGCAGCGCTGAAAAGATTTTTTGCACGAAGAGGCTTTTGTAGTCATTTATTTTCGGATAATGGCACTAATTTCGTTGGCGCAAATAAAAAATTAGATGCAGAGTTCGAAAAAGCAATAAAAAGCAATGAATCCATTATACCAATTTTGGCATCACAAAAAATACAATGGCATTTCATTCCCCCCGCAGCCCCTCACTTTGGAGGGATTTGGGAAGCGGGTGTGATATCTATAAAATATCATCTAAAAAGAATAATTGGAGATACAAAGCTGACTTTTGAAGAAATGTGTACGCTGCTGACGCAAATAGAAGCAGTTCTGAATTCCAGACCTCTGGTAGAAGTGGATAGTCAGAACAGCGATATTATAGATACATTGCCACCAGGTCATTTTCTGATTTGTCGACCCCTAATCGACTGTCCGGAGCACATTGATGAGTCTAAGATAAGTTCACTTAATAGGTGGAAGCTTATCCAAAAATTAAAAAAAGATTTTTGGAATCGGTGGAAGGAGGAATACCTGGTGACATTGCAACAAAGAGCAAAGTGGAGGCAGCCTAGGGAGAACTTAAAGAAAGGTTCAGTGGTACTGGTAAAGGATGAACCAACTTACCCTGCGAAGTGGCCTCTGGGAAGGGTGACAGAGGTACATGAAGGTAAAGATGGCATGGTAAGAGTTGTGGCTGTAAAACTTCCAAACAGCATACTCAAGCGTCCAATACATAAAGTATGCGCATTGCCGGTGTCAGATGAGCATGACGGTGAAGAAAATGGTTCTTCAGTTACAAGTTTTTGTACATCAAGAAAGCAACCAAAAGAAAATAAGATGTTAAGAATGTTAGGGTTCCTGCTATTGCTGATTGTGATAATTAAGCAAGTAAAGACAGCGCCGTTAGAAGCCAATAAGCCATTTTCAATCAAGGAGATTTCTTTAAATACAGCATTATATCTAGACAAAATAGGCCAAATAAATATGATCAATTCGAAATGGAGCTTAGTAATATATTTCGATCTTTCAACATATCAAAAAGAGATGGAACGTATACAGACGTTGATGAAAAAGGTTAAAAAGGAGTGTCCAAATCTTGGATATTACAAAGAAGCATGTGAAATGGTAATTTCAACAATGGATAGAAGAATCAATATACTTAATGAAAATAACGATCTTTTAATAACCAAATCCCGAGGGAAAAGAGCTCCCTTCGAATTTGTGGGGTCTTTGTATCACATGCTTTTCGGGATGATGGATGAGAATATGAGAAATGTGTTTGAAAATCAACAGGATTTGAACAACTTAATCCAAAAACAAACGTCCATTGTAGACTCAACTATAAATATACTAAAAAAGGCTACAGACGATGTTAACGCGAACTTCAATAAAATGTATAACCAGCTGAAGCTGTTCAACGAAGAACTTCAAAGTACTAGAAACACCGAGCGTTTGATTATATTATTCCATATTATGTCCACACAATTAAACATAATAATTTATGACTGCAGCAGGATTCAATCCTCAATTATAAACTTATTGATAGATATTAATCACGGGCATGTGAATCTTGATTTATTGAAGCCATCACAGCTCCATAAACAACTGTCAGAAATCAAGAAGATGTTGCCAAATAATTTAGTTCTTCCTGGAGAAGCTACGGGAACAGAGCTGAAAGAGGTCTACCATTCAATGACTTCTAAAGGGATCATAATGGAGTCACGGTTAGTAATTCAGTTGGAGATACCTTTATTGTATGAGCACAGTTCTGAAGTTTACGAAATAATAAAGCTGCCAGTTGGTAATAAGAACCATACGATGATGCCAAGAATTGGAAATGAATTGATTGCATACAACTTTGCTTCCAACATGTACTTTTTGATGTCGCTAGTGCAATTGAACGCATGTGAGAAGAATTTACAAGGTCAGTTTAATTGTATTGGTAATATTCCATGGAAGCCAGCAACTGAACGCTCTTGTGAAGTGTCAGCCTTAAAACAATGATTGCGAATTCGAGGAAATTTCAACTACAAGCTTTTGGAAGCAAACATCCACTGAAAATCATTGGATATTCGCCGTGTTTAGCAACTTTATGATTACAGTGGATTGTGGTCAGGGAAAGCGCAGCTGGACAACTTTACCTTTTAAAGGAATTCTGACGTTATCACCAGGATGTATTGCAACATATGAAGGAGTGACATTAACAGCCTCACAACGATTTACATCACGTATGCAGTCACCTATCCAGACATCGTCATGGGGTCTAGAACTTCCGCAAGTAGAATCAAGGCTGGTGAAACCTTTAGACGTGACAATTATCAACAACACAAAGGAGATGAACTATTTAAAAAATGCAGTCGAAAAAATGAAGACATCCACATTGAATTAAAAAGAATTCAACTCCATACTGTATCAGGACACGCATCTTTGATATTAATTATAATTGGTATTCTAATATTGTTTTGTATGTATATTAAATATCAGTGTTGCCGCAGTAATAATGCTGTAGTAAAATTAGATTTCTCGGCTCCAGCTCCTCTGAAGGCCCGACAGAATGTTCAGAATTGAACATGTTTGTTATTAAAATATAATATTTATTAGTTCTAAGAATAAAAGACAAAAAAGGTCATTAGAGTAAGAGATAATTTAGTGGAGATGGAATTTCCCATAAAAAGAAATTTCCATTAGTTCTAAGAATAAAAGATAAAAAAGGTCATTAGAGTAAGAGATAATTTAGTTTCCATATGTATGTAATTCTGTGTAATTGGTTATTTTGACAAACACTAACACAGATAATGAAACCTTTTGTTTTTATCACTAAAAAACGCATGTGCCTAAACAAGATCATAAAACACTTAACGAGTAATAAATTAAGGGTCGCTAGTGTGTGCATGTGTACAATCGTAGCTTATCAGTTCTAGTTAGGTTTAAGGTTTTCAATGTTAGTACTTAAGAATAATTTTGTAAATAAAATTTAGTATCCTACAAGTACTCAAGCGGGTAGTTATGCTCGTATGTTTTATTAATTTAACAATAGTATTTAAGTTAAGGTGAAAATTTTCAAAAAACCTTGTGAAATTTTTTGGTATGATAAAAACTTAAAAACTACTTAACTGACTAATATAAAGCGCGGGCAGTCTCAGCTATATGGTTATGTTCAGAATATAAACAACTAGTATTGAAATTTTCATACAATTTGTATATCTTAACAGCAACCAAATCAACATTTGCCATTTGGTGCAGTCTTGCTGTGGAATAATGCCTGGGAAGATAATAAATTAACTTTAGAAGTTTGTTTTGAAGAATTTGTAGCCTTTTTATGTGGCATTTTGCACTTTTTGCCCAAACGGGAACTGCATAAAATATAATTGCCTGAAATATAAGTTTAAATATTAACATTTTATTGTCAATACTTAAAGTTGAGTTCCTATTTATTAAAGGGTAAAGGGTTCTTATAAGTACGTTACATTTATTAACGATGTATGATACGTGATCTTTTTAAGTTAATTTTGGGTCTAGAACTACTCCTAGATACTTAACAAAAATATTAAGGAAGAGATCCAAAAATATTCCAATGTTAAAGCATAATAATTTACGATTTTCTTCGACTGAAGAAAAATGTGAATTATTAGCTAGTACTTTTTTTGAGAATCATTTATATTCAACTAGTATAAGTGACGTTGTTTTCCCATTCGATTGGGGAATAAAACATGATTTCCTTTTTCTGGTAAAATAAATTGCTTGACTTTTGTTATAACTTAATGCTATTTTCCATTTTGTAAAATATTTAATTAATATTTCAATAGCCGATTTCAGGTTTGCTAATATATCAGATGAAAAATTACCTGAGCATAATACTGCAGTGTCGTCTGCAAACATGGATATAACACAGTGGTTTATAGTAGGTATATCCGCAGTGTATAAATTATACAAAATTGGTGATAAATAGGATCCCTGAGGGCATCCTGCATTTATTTCAAAAACGTTTGAACATTTCGAGCCTATGTACACTCTAAATGACCTTGAAGATAAATTTTTTTTTTCTCTCATTATTTATTTATTGAATCTTCATATATTAAATATGAACTAACAATAATTAATCAAATCTTATACTAATACTTTATTTTTGTCCTGCCAATGCTAGACGAAAATTTTTCTCCTCACGGTTTCTGTTCACATATGTAGATGTTTAGCGGTCTTCCCTTCCCTGCGGTATCTCTTCTCCTTAATCTAGAGTGTCCACTGTCATTTAAAATATTTCGAGCAAGTGGATTTGGGTGCGACTCAAGCCTTTTTAAATATTTTGCTGCGTACTTCGTAATAATAGTTTTTACTAATGGCACATTGAGATCCTTGTGAATATTAGAGTTTTTAACATACCAGGGAGCGGCTGTGATTATTCGAAGAAGTTTATTTTGGCGCCTTTGAATTTTTTCGATATTAGAAGCCGTGGCAGTGCCCCATAACTGAATACCGTAGCACCAAATTGGTTTTAAGATAGAGTTGTAAAGTAGGTTAGGTTAGGTTAGAAAGGCTGGTGTGAAGCAAACTTCATACCCTCACCCAGAGACCATTATGGTCCATTGTGATGCCTTTATTTAGTGAAACAAAGAAAGAAAGAAGAGAAAGATATCTAGTGTGACAGAGTAGGAGAAGTAATAATGAAAGCACAGGGAAGGAAGATAGTGGAAGATAAGAAATCGGACAGAACAAGCAAAACACAACCCTACCAAACATGAAAAACTGCCCTACATGTTTCCCATCCTCCTGCCGCGCAACCAGGTCATTCCCATTACGAATCCCGTCAGATTCTCGAGCCCGCAGCCCGAGACATCTCCCAATTCGTGCAGGAATCTGCTACCTAGCCACCTCAGCCTGCTGTTCTGTAGCCTGGGACAGTGGCACAGAAAGTGCTCAACAGCCTCCAGCTCCTCTGGGTCCTCACACAGCCTACATATATCCGATAAGCCAGACCCCATTCTCACCGCCATTCTGCCTATCATACAGTGGCCCGTGATAATACCTATCATGGTCCTGACGCAGGCCCTACTCTTACCCAGCAGAGAGTCCGAATTTGACCTACTAAGCATCGGCCACAGCGTGCGCGATACTCGGCAGTCCGTTCGGCCCCGCCAAGCCCGATTAGTCCTGTTCAGAATCCATTCCCTAATTCTCCCAAAATAGAAGCCCATTGGAGGCCTGACCACTTGCAAACTGTCAGGATCTTCCATTTCCGAGCCCAGTCTTGCCAACTCATCAGCTATCTCATTGCCGGTGATGTTGCAGTGACCCGGTACCCAGCAGAGCCTCACAACATAATACCCTAAGATTACTCCTAGAGCCCTCCTACAATCGTCCACTAGCCTGGAGTTCACATAACAGCCCTTCAAGGCCCTAAGAGCCGCCTGGCTGTCCACATATATAGTGACCTCCGAGCCCTTGGCAATGTTAGCTCCTACCAATTCCACGGCCCTGAGAACCCCCAGAACCTCCGCCTGAAATACACTGCAGTCGTCGGGAAGTCTATATGACTTTCTGATATCCAGATCCTCAATGTAGACCCCCGCACCCGTGCCCTTCATCTTCGAGCCATCAGTGAAAATAGCAAATCCCCTATACAATCTGCCCTGCCCTAACCAGCTCTCCCTAGAAGGCAATATCACCTCTGGCAGACGCCCAAAATCGACCCTAGTGACCAAATAATCCGTAGAGCCGGGCGAGCCTAGGTGATAACCACTAGTACTAATTTCACTCAAGATCCGCGAGTGACCCTCCGTGAAATTTCCTAACAGTCCTAGCTCCCTCAGCCTAAGAATGCTCCTTGCTGCCATTTCCCTCACATACTGCTCTATAGGCAGAAGATGAAGAATAACATCCAGAGCCGCCTGAGGGGTACTTCTCAAGGCACCTGTCATGCCGATCGAAGCACACCTCTGAGCCTTAGACAGAAGGTCCCTCCGACTAGCTAGTTTCAATGCCTCCCACCAAACACAGCGTCCATACGTAAGAATGGGTCTAACCACCGAAGTGTACAGCCATCCCACAACTGACGGCCGGAGTCCCCAACTCCTACCAGTTGTAAAGTAGAAGTTTACAATCGAGACTAAGAACAGAGTTTCTTCCAATAAGCCAATTAAGTTGAATTGCTTTTAGTTTCATTTGTGTTAGTTTTGCTTCTATATGGCATTTCCATGTTAAACGCCGATCTAGATGAATTCCGAGATATTTTACATGCGATTGTTGGGGCACTAATTGATTATTGATTTTAATAGGGGAACATGACTCCCGACGCAAGGTGAATGTTATATGTACGCATTTTTGCTCATTAACCTTTATCCTCCATTGTTTTAACCACTTTTCCAGTTCATGACAGTTTTCGTGCACGCTTAAAAAAGCTGTATCATCAGCAAATGTTGAAGTTAGGGTGTGGTTGTTTGTTGGCATGTCTGAGGTATATATTAGGTATAACAGTGGGCCCATGATGCTTCCCTGAGGGACTCCAGCGTCAATTGGCTGAGGAGAACTTATAAAAGCACCTTCTTTAATAATAAACTTTCGACCGACTAAGTAGCTTTCTAACAGCTTGTGTGTGTTTACTGGTAAATTTAGCTTCAATTTATGTAATAAGCCTTCATGCCAGACTTTATCAAAAGCTTGAGAAACATCGATGAAGAGGGCGGAACAATATTTTTTTTCTTCAAAGGTTTTTCTTATGGCGTTTACTATACGATGGGTTTGTTCAATTGTGCTATGTTCTCTTCTAAAGCCGAATTGATGGTTTGGAATACATCTATTTACATTTAAAATTGGGGTTAATTTTGACACTAACAGCTTCTCAAACAGCTTTGATATATTAGACAATAAGCTTATAGGTCTATATGACTCAACTTTTGTAGGATCCTTCCCTGGCTTAGGTATCATTGTAACTAAGGATACTTTCCATTCTTGTGGGTAGTATTCAAGGCGTAAAATAGCATTAAAAATAAAGAGAATAATTTTCTTTGCTATGCTGGGTAGCTCCAAAAGCATTTTGTTACTGATCTTATCAAAACCAGGGGCTTTCTTCGGGTTTTAATCATGAATAGCCTTTTCGATTTCTTTTATCTCAAATCTAAGTGGAACAGCAGCTCTAACAGCAACTGGTGGCAACTCGACTACAATATCGGGAGATGTATGCGGGGTAAATACGTTTTTCAAATGATTTACAAAAAGATTTCCTTTTTCTTCATCATTTCGTGCCCAACTTCCATTTAAGTTTCTTAATGGTGGTTTAGTGATAACTGGTCTATTAAGATTTCTAGCTGCACGCCATAATGAGTAGTCTGATTGAGAAGTTGCATCAAGTTCCTTAAGATATTTTTCCAGGGAAGCCGTTTTCTGAGAGTGCAGTAACTTTCCTAACCTTTTTGTGCACTCTTTTAGTAAATTCTTAAGTTGAGGGGATCTATGCAATTGCCATTCTCTTCGAGCTCTCCTTTTTTCAGTCAAGAGACGCTCAACATCTGCAGAATATATTTTACTATTTTTGGTTTTTTTGAGGGTTATACTAGAATGTTGAACAGCTAGTTTCAGATAACTGTCAAAATTTACAATAGAAATATCCACATTCTCCGGTGTACTAAGCGGAATATTGTCAGTGCAGTGGGTACTGAGATATTTTTTATATTTTAACCAATTTATTTGAGTGGCTGACGTCACCAAGTTATCAGATGGAGATACAATTCTATTAGGATTTGTTATTGTAAGAATTGTAGGTGTGTGATCAGAAGATAGTTCTAAGGAAGCTTCAACATAAATCGTTTCTGCGGGGATGTTTTTAACCACTCCAAAATCGATAACATCTGGAACTTTTTGCTGATCAGTAGGCCAATATGTTGGTTGTCCGCTCGCGACCACATTTAGATCCATTTTACAAATTGTGTTAAACAAAACACGACCCTTAGGTGTAATAAGTCGTGAACCCCAGAAAGTGTGTTTAGCGTTATAATCGCCAGCAGCCAGGAAGCAAGGTCCTAATGATTTGAAATATTTATTATATTGGCTTTCTGATATAGAAAATCTTGGTGGGGAGTATAATGATGAAATTACTATGTTTCGATTTAATTCCTCAACGCAAATGTTCGTTGCTTGGAGATAGTCTTCACGATGATCACTCATTAAGAAGTGTTTTACTCGGTTCTTTATCAAAATGGCAGAACCGCCACAAGCTCTGTCTCGAGGGTCCTTGGTATCATATAATATATAACCATTGATTTTAAACGTATTTCTTGAGGTCAGATGAGTTTCAGAAACCATCATAACATCAATTTGTTTATTTTTAAGGAAGTATTCTAGTTCATTTTTGTGTTGGCGGATGCCGTTTGCGTTCCAAAAGCAAATTTTTAAACAGTTCATGGCTTGTTTAGTACAGCTTGCAATAACATCGATTTCATTCTTAACATTTCTTGCATCATGTTACCCATTGTGTTAGTAAAATTGTTAACTGTTTGCACTAATGTTTCCATAGTTTTTTCTAGCCGAGTTAAATTAGAAATGGGAATTTCGTCGTTATTTGGTACATCACCTTGCAGTTGCATAGGATTAGATTTTAATACATTAGCGTACGAGGTTCTGTTATTATTTGGCTGAGGCATCTGGACGCCGTACGTGTTTCCTTGATTAGTTGCCTGCGTTTGAGGGGGATTAAGTTTCTGTCCAACAGAACGCTTGACAATCGAATATACCGGGCATCCTCTATAGTTGGCAGTGTGGTTACCACCACAGTTGCTACATTTTTTTACATTAGGGTCATTTTTGGACTTATCGCACAGGACGGTACCATGTAATTCTCCACATACGACGCAAACAGGGGGTAAATGGCAGTATGCCCTAGTATGACCAAATTCTTGGCAGTTTAAACACTGAACGGGCCCATTTCTTTTGTGCGGCTCCTCTATCGTGATTTTTCTGTACAGAATGTATTTTAAACTGTAAATGGGATGCGTTTCATTTTTTTTTTAGCTTAACATCGCCGGGCTCTAACTCCACTCGAAATAGTGGTTGGGGATTTTTTTCCCTATTTTTAATATTTGTAACATTTTTTATTTTGAAGCCCTTTTCTTCTAAAAATGTTTTTATTTCGTCTGGGTCCACGCATGAGTCAATGCCCTTTATCACAACCTGAAGACCTTTGCTGCTTTTCAGTTGGTATGTATAGAAGCTTTTTTTAAGTGCTTCAAACTTATTAATTATTTTGCGAAAATCATTCTCGTGATTAACCTGTATTTTTGTTTCGTTTATATTACCACGCTTGATTGCAGCTACGTAAAACGAATTTTCACCTATCACCGAGATTAAACTTTTTATTAGCTCACTTGAGTTTTGCTCTCTAAGATATATCGGGGGTGGCTTTGACGTTTTTATGACGTTAGGTGCTTCAGAAGATTCATCCTCCAGAATTGCAAAACGATTTTGTGAATTTATTCTATCAAATGATGGAACTTTCGAGGCCGAGGCTACAGCTGAAGAGGCAGGGCTGCGACCACGTTTAAGCACTGTTACATACCTGTCCATACCAACTTGCACTTGTGGTTTTTGACAATTTTTTTCTTGTTTGTTTTCCATTGCGTCTTTGTTCGAGTTAATGTTGTCAATGGTAACGCTTGTATTGTTTTCTGTTGTTGTATTTATTTCCACATTGCTTACACTAGCATGAGTATCATTTATTTTTGTTGTTGTTTCATTGTTATTACTCATATAGAGTTGTTTTTGTTTTTTTTACCGTTTTTTTATTTTTAATTTTTTTGTTAACTGTGCTCTTTTTATTATGTATAATGTTGTTACACCGAGATAATAAAAGAAAAAAGAATTAATATTTTTTTGCACAGATTATTTGCAAGTATGTATGTGCTTACATACATACATATGTAGGTATATTTTTTTACTTATATTTTTTCCTTAATTTTTTATTTTTTTTTTATTATTGTTCACTTTTATATTGAGCGTCCAAATTCGCTTGTTAAACTGATATTATTAACTAATTTATGTTAAAAAAAAAGAACCGTATGTGGAGTTAAAAGAAACACGTCTTTTCTCATCGAGCACGACCGAAGTTAAAGATAAATAACTTTGAATTATTTTATTAATATTTGGTGGAAAATTTAACTATTAAGCCATCGTGCCATACGTTGTCGAATGCAGCCTTTATATCCATCAATATCATTCCAGTCGAATTTTGTTGATTAAAGTTAGACTTAACAATGTTCCTTATGCGTACTAACGGGTGTACGGTATTATGTGCTTTGCGGAACCCAAATTGTTGGGGAGGTTAAATATCTCTACAGTCTAAGAAATTAATAATAATATCTTTTATAACTCTTTCTAAAACTTTACTCGTCTGGAAAATAACTTAATTTAAGGCAGCTGTTTATAAGATGTGTCAAGAACTTTATACCTTTTCTTGGCAGAGCTTTAAGAATTGTATTATGGATTCCATCAGCACCCGGTGACTTTTTTAAAACCTTTAACGTATCAGACACTTTTTTATACGTAACAACACAATTTTCTGTGGATACAAAATTTGAATTGAATTCATTAATTCTATTCTTAACCAAATTTTCGGTTTCAATGTCACTTATACTAGTTGAATATAAATGATTCTCAAAAAAAGTACTAGCTAATAATTCACATTTTTCTTCAGTCGAAGAAAATCGTTAATTATTATGCTTTAACATTGGAATATTTTTGGATCTCTTCCTTAATATTTTTGTTAAATTCCAAAAAGGAGAAGAGTTTTTGTCTAATGTAGACAATACCTGATTCCATGAATTGTTTCTGAATTTAGTAATTTCGGATTTAATTACAGAATTTGAGGTTTTAAACTCATAATAGTCACGAACATCTCTATAACGAAGCCATATCCGACGAAAGTGGTTTCGGTTACATATTAACAATTTGATATTATTTGGCAAAGTTTTTCTTACACTTCTCTTTTGTTTTTGTGGTACACTATGCATAACTGCCTCGTTTAGGGTATCAATAAATAGGCGAAGCGCAGAGTCAACCATCTCTTTGCTTGAATATACATTATTATTAGGCAAGGAAATATTTCTGTTTATGAATTTAGAAAACCGTTTCCAATTCTCATTTTCAAAATCAAAATAGTTCTAATTATTGTTCACATAATCAGTTTTCAGAGCAAGTCTAACGGGAAGATGATCTGAACTTAGATCATTGATAACTTCCGGGGAAGATAAATTATTTGTAAAATTTGTTACGAAAAGATCAAGTGTTAAACTTTGACGGTTTAATTGGTAAGGTATGTATGTACTTTCACCAGGAAACAATATATTTAAATTGTAAGAATCCTGCTTTTCATATAAAATATTGCCCCAACAGTTGGCTCGTACGCATCCCAATGTTTGATGTCGACAGTTTAGATCGCCACCAATTATATACTTTTGACCCCTACTAAGCTTATGGATATCAGAAGCAAAAATTTGTTTTTTGGAATTATCGGGGCCGGCGCGTCCACCAGGAAAATAGCAAGCATATATATTTAAATTACCAGTAATAGTTGAAAGTTTAATACCGATATTTTCTATAAGAGTAGTGTTCACAATAGGAATTGTCGAATGGATAATATTTTTCTTTACTATTCTGGCTACGCCCCCTCCTCTTTTTAATTCTCTATCATTTCTATGTATAAGAAATTCTTGGTGACTAAGGGGTATTTTTGGTTTAAGCCAACTTTCTGTTAATAAACATATGTGAATGTTATTATTTAATAAGAACTGAAACAGTTCAGTACTTTTGTTTTGAACGCCTTGTGCGTTTCAAGTTACTATATTTAGTACATTGCTAGCCATTATGAAAGGAATTTTGTGGCGAGGTTTGTTATCACCTCAAATTGATCTAACTTATTTCTACAATTCCTGAGATTAGTGATTAATTCAATTGTAATTGCTTGTATTTCTTGAATAGAGAACAATTGTCCGGAGTTGTTAAGAGATTTTGCGGTCTGATTGTTGTTGCTATTACCACTGCTCTGAAAGTTCCTCGATATTTGCCATACGCCTGATGATTGTGGAACATTGTGCTGGAGAGTATTAGGAAAGTTCTGGTTGTTCAAAATGTAAGGATTGTTCACAATTGGCCGTTTGTTCACTGGCTTGTTACGCTGCTTGACCAGTAAGTAGTTTGCTTTGCTGGGACAATTATAATCAGTTGACTGATGGGGCCCATTGCAGTTTGCGCATTTCACAACCTCCTCATTGCAATTTGCGGTTGGGTGACTTCCAGCACATTTTGCGCAAAATGTTTTTACTTTACAGTAGCTTGAGCCATGTCCATACATTTGACAGTTGCGACACTGTGTAACTCTGGACTTATTAGTCTTTTGAAAATCCCATTTGACTTTAACATAGTCAATTACAGAGTGGTTTTTTCTTAATTCTCTGATAGTGATAATCTTGCGTTGAAAGTAGACGACGAAAATAACATGTACGCCGTATTGTGTTTTTTTGTTTACAATTTTTACGTCTAGACATTTCAGTCCCTTGGAGATTAATTTGTTTTTAAGCACGGCTGGATCTTGGGCTTCCAAACCAAATAATAATGCTTTATAATGCTTTTCTTCTTTTGAAGCATACGAGAAAAATTCGTATTTTCCACTAAGGGTATTGCAAATTAAATCAAAGTCTTCTTTTGTATTACAATTGAAATTTTTCGTATGGCATAAGCATTTATTTAAGAAATCTTACAAATCTCACGAATTTCTTCTAACTTGCATTTTAAAATAGTTAATGGGGGAATATGTTTTTTACCTTCATTTGGTATTGTGTTGTCTTCAATATCATTATCATCGTCAATGGTTTGTAACGGTGAAAAATAATTATTTTTGTCTGCATTTGCGCGTTACACGACTTTCATAATGATTTACCATTTTGTGTGGAAAACAAAAAAATGGAAATAATGAAACAGACAAAACTAACAGCAGATTTAAATAATAAAACTAACTATGTAATACACTACCGTACATTGCAGCAATGTATTCAACATGGATTAATTCTTAAAAAAATTCATAGAGTTCTTGAATTTAATCAATCAGATTGGCTAAAGACATATATTGATTTGAATAATCATCATCGGACTTTAGCTAAAAACTCTTTTGAACAAAATTTTTTTAAACTTTTTAATAATGCTGTCTATGGAAAGACTATGGAAAATGTTGACAAGAGAAAGGACATTAAAATAGTGTGCGAATGGGAGAACAGACGTAAACGGTTAGGAGCTAGAGCTTTAATGGCTAAACATAATTTCCATAGCGCACTTAAAATTAATGACAATATGATGGCTATTAAATTGAGAAGAGTAAGTGCTGTATATAACAAACCAATTTATATTGGGTTTTCTTTTTTAGAACTATCAAAATGGAAAATATATAATTTTCATTATGATTACATAAACCCAAATATCTTGATAATATTCGTTTAAACTATATAAACTATTCCTTTATTTATGACATTAACACAGATGATCTATACAGAGATATTAAAAATGATATAAATACTCATTTTGATACATCTGCATATCCGATAGATAATTCTAAAAAAGTTTTAGGGATGATGAAGGATGAGTGTAATGGAAAAATTATTAAGGAATTCATTGGATTAAGGGCTAAAATGTATTCAGTGAAAATTGACAGGGTAGGTCAGGAAATTAAAAAAATTAAGGGCGTTAAGCATTGTGTAACTAGTAAATTAAGTATAAATGACTTTAGGAAATGTCTATTAGAAAAAAAAAATTATATTATGATAATATGTATATATTTAGATCTAAGGCTCATCAAATATATACTCAACATATAAATAAGTTAACTTTAAGCTATTCAGATGATAAGAGATTTATTAGAGATAATGGCGTTGATACATATGCATGGGGTCATTTTAGAATAAATAACTATCCTGAACTTATGGAAGAGGATAATGCCAATCTTCTGAACGTAAATTTAGATTTTTAATTAATTTTATGTTTTTTAAATGATAAGATAAATTGTAAATTTAGATAATAAGAAAAAATTGTAAAATAAAAAAAATTATGAAGGAAATCAAACGTTAAAATGTTATTTTTATTTCAAAGCATATTTATTAAATATAAATTTTAAGCACAAGTGAACACAATTAAATGTATTTGTATATGAGTAATGGGAGTTTTGCGCTAATGTGGAAGAAATTGTTTTAATTAGCTGTTTTAAAAAGCTGTTTAGCTGTTTTAAAAAGCTGTTTAGCTGTTTTTAAAAGCTGTTTAGCTGTTTTAAAAAGCTGTTTAGCTGTTTTAAAAAGCTGTTTAGCTGTTTTAAAAAGCTGTTTAGCTGTTTTAAAAAGCTGTTTTGCTGTTTTAAGAAGCTGTTTAGCTGAAGAATCTGTTTCGTTAAAAGTATACAACGAGATATTCGAAGATCTAAAGTTGGTGATGGAATAAGATTAAAATTATAATTATAGCTCTGATATGAATTCTTAATCATAAACAAATACATGTAAAACACCAATTGCTCTAAAACAGTCTGTACTTATGCCTGTCTATATATCTATCCATACAATAATTTTTCATCACCTAATTCAAAACCAAAAGAAAGGCTTATCATAAATTATATACTATTTACAATCTCGTTTTTGTAGTTATCTTACTTTAGTATTTATAGAAATTCTTAATTTATTTGGGATCATGAGTGTTCTACATATGGTAAATTTACAATCTGGGTTATTCTAGTTTATGAATGTTTTACAATCTGAGTTATTTTAGTTATGAGGGTTTTACATATGGTGGGTTTACAATTTGGGTTATCTTAGTTACGCTATGTGATTGGCAAAAGTAGCAACGTTGTTGATACTTTTTTTTTTTTTTATGTGTGAGCCAGATGCAGGGATGTTGTGGTTGTTGTTGTTTTGCTTGTTGTAATGATCGAGTGTATTCGAAACAAAAAAAAAAAATATTTGTTGTGAGTAGATAGATAGAAAGACATACAGATCTTGTAGAAGCAAATGGTTTTTCAATTTTATTTGGGTGGAAGAATAAATTCAAAGTATTTAAGTACACAAAAGCCTAAATAAATGGGTTTATTGTACAGCCCGTAATTTATCAGTAAACTGTGAATTACTGTGAAAATGTGGTTTTGCTATAAGTTCGCCTACACCCAATCGGTTACCAACCGAACGTCTTTTCTCTTATCGACATTTTCCATGGCTAAAAAATATTGGTTGAGAAAAAATATTATATGGAGCCTATTACAGATTTGAAATGTAATTTTTAAATAAAATATAAGCAAAACTATAAAGATAACATGTTTTTATATATTTTATATCAGTTTTGTTAGAGACAATGCAGCAGCAAGATAGTTTTATAGTCGTTGATCTGCAAGGATTTTGTATTGCAAATATATTATATGCAAAAGAAGTCTGCATTTCAGTCTCTGATTTCGAAAGCCACTTTTCTCATTAAATCACCATTAAAATATTCAGAATTAACTAATAAGGATAGGATAACAAATAAATGGTTATATAATAACTTGCATGGATTATATTGGGATACTGGAGAGTCTACACTGAAAGAGTTAATAGAATACTTAATATTAGTTATGAAAAAAAGAAAAGAAGAAGAAGAATATCAGTATATGTATAATGAGAGTTCTACTTCAAATTTACCCAAAAAGCCATTAAAATCACCCAAAAGCCATTAAAAAGCCATTAAAATTACCCAAAAGCCATTAAAATTACCCAAAAGCCATTAAAATTATCCAAAAGCCATTAAAATTATCCAAAAGCCATTAAAATTTTTCCAAAGCCATTAAAAAGCCATTAAAATTATCCAAAAGCCATTAAAATGAACACGTGTTAAAGTATGTCAAATGAACACGTGTTAAAAAAGGTCAAATTTTTAAAAAAAAAAAAATTTTCAAAAACAAAGTAATAAAAAAAAGTCGTTAAATTTTATAGGCACAAGTGGTGGGTGCATTGTTGAAGCCTTTCTTTTGTTGTGATCGATAGACAGACAGCCAGACAGACATAGAGATATGTAGATAGATAGACATACAGACCTTGTAGAAGCAATTGGAAAATATTGTTGATAATTCTATCTTTTTATTTTCTTGAATTATGTGAAGAAAAAATTTTTAATGAACACGTGTTAAAAAAGGTCAAATTTTTAAAAAAAAAAAAATTTTCAAAAACAAAGTAATAAAAAAAAGTCGTTAAATTTTATAGGCACAAGTGGTGGGTGCATTGTTGAAGCCTTTCTTTTGTTGTGATCGATAGACAGACAGCCAGACAGACATAGAGATATGTAGATAGATAGACATACAGACCTTGTAGAAGCAATTGGAAAATATTGTTGATAATTCTATCTTTTTATTTTCTTGAATTATGTGAAGAAAAAATTTTTGTTGAGGAAACACACAAAGCTGATAAGCGCATTTTTTTATTTTTTTTTTTATGATATTAAAATTAATAATTTATGGGGTGTGAGATGATAAGGGTATTGTATTGGAGTGTGTCTTGAATATAGATAGATAGATACACAGACAGACCTTGAGGAAGAAATTGGAAAAATATTTTTTTTTTATTTTTGTGTGTGTTTTTGTGGATTGTTGGGAGAAAATACACATTTCTGATAAAAGTCCTTTTTGTTGTGTGTGTGTTTATGGGTAACCAGATGGAGGGTTGTTGTTATTTTGTTTGTTTGGGTGATCGACGAAAATATTATTGGATGGATAGACAGACATACAGACAGACTGGCTTCGTAACAGCAAATGGTTTTTCAATTTTATTTGGGGTTGAAGAATAAATTCAAAGTATCTATAAATTATGATTTTATTTAGTTATTAAAAAAAAATTGTATAGATGCAATTGGTGTTTCTATTTAAATTTTTATTTGGGTGGAAGAAAAATTCAAAGTATTTATTTATGATTTTTTAAAAGAAAAGAGAAGATAAAAAGGGGGAAAAGGAAAGTTAGTCAGACAGACAGATAGTATTTATACTAGTTTGCATGGATTTTCCTATGTAAGTATTAAAAGTAAAAAAAGGCTTAGTGGAGTATACTTCTGAAAACTACTTTTATTTACATTTGAACACTGAAGATATAAAGAATGAATTCGAGCCTGTTGGAAATTGAATTTGTGGACGAAAATTCTATGGAAGCAGCAGAAGAAGACATTACACAGACGCGTACAAATGCGTTAATCGACGAAGCTATAGCGAATATGCTAAAAACCCCAGGAATTGAAATCCCCAACAACCAGCTGGCATACTATGATTTTTTGTGGGAAATTGAGGATTTTCTGGACGATGAAGAGGGAGATACCATCATTTTGAAGGCAAATGATGGTTTTTATTTGGACGAAGATGGAGATCGTTATATTAGGGAAGTAGACTTATGTTTATAGATGTAGTAGTGATTTTTTTAATTCAAAATATATTTTAAGAAATTAATAAATAAATATAAATAATAAAAACTAATAAAATTGAAATTAGAATTTGTTTGTTTTTACAATGGGTGTGGTGGGTAAAATTAAAAAACATTATCGATAATTTTAATGAATTAGAGCAAACAACATATGTTAAAACTAAGTGTAACCAAAAAAAAAAAAAACAAAAATTTTTTCTATAAATTGTGAATTTATTTAGTAATTTATTACATTTCATTATAAATTATCAAACGATGAATATTAACGCGGAATTAATTGCTTCATTCAACAAATTAAATATAAAACATATTTTAAGTGTTAAAAATATGATAGGTGGAAAGGACTATCCTATTACAGGAGCTGAACGGGTAACTACAAAATATGGAGATGCCATTGTCTTGGAATTGGATGGAGCTATGCTTTATCTTCCTAAAAGGTTTAATGTCTTAACTGAAAACGATGTTGGGAGCCTATCAACTGGCTCATATATAATTTCAAAGATTCCTTTAGATGACGAAAAGGATAGCATTAATTATAAGCTAGAAATTAAGACGGCTGCTCCTATGAAAGGATATTACCCTTATACTCATTTTAATACATTTAAATAAAATAATTTTTTCAATAAAAAAAAATGATTGAACAATAAAAAAAAATTATTATAGATTCTAGTGTTTTTTTTTTTATTTTATTAGTATATATATATATATATATATATATATATATATATATATATATATATATATATATATATAATATAGAAATATTAATATTTTTAATAAGTTGTAACTGAAATCTTAATGTGGAAAGATGGAGGTTATTGAAGCTTTTCTACAAGAATTTGGAAGTGTAATCTTTGAAGAACATTTGGAATTATTATGTACATTCAAAAGAGAATATACAAATTTTAATGTATATAATATGCCTTGCTCTCACGAAAGTACAAGTGGAGATGTCGTGGGTTTGTGTGGATGCTACTTTTTCTATAAGAGGAAAAAGGAGGTTATAAGAATTATAGAAAATTATAAAAAGATATTAAAATATTTTAGAAGTCTAAATTTATGTATAAGAAAACAAAAATAATTAAATAAAAATAAAAAAAAAAAAAAAAAAAAAAAAAAAAAAGATAAAAGCATTTTTTTTCTTTAAATAGAGAGTTTCAAAGCAAAAATATTACTAGTTTACATTTAAAATTCATCGAGAATGTTCAATCTTGTAAGAAGCCCGAAAATATACGACTGTGTATTTGAGTTGGAATATTTTATAAATTTAAAATTAAAGATATCCTGCGGATTTTCCACAGCTCTTGGTTTTAAGCCTATTGTCTGGTTGCATTATAAGGATAGGAACTTCATTGGATTGGACCGGGATGAATGGATAAACCTTATGAGCTATAAGGAATATATTAAGGCAACACTTAATCAGTATGAATTCCAAGATTGTATGAATCTAATTAATAAGGATGAAAAGAAGGATGTTCAATATACATTTCAGTATAGGAATAATATTTGCTATCTCATCCTACAACAGGGAAACCATAAAATAAAAATTGATCCTGAAACTTGGAAATCTCTGACTCAAATTGGAATATTCTTGACGACATTTTTAAGCTGGAATACAATTCTTCGCAAGCAAATCTTATATTTTTATTATGAACATTATATTCCTAATTGCTCTATTTTAAATAAAACAAATGTACAATATTATGAAATTAAAAATATAAATGAAAGAGATATAGAAATTGATTTAACCAGACTTTGTTATGAGTTTGGAAAAAAAATGCAAAATAAAATTAAAACAGATGTTAAAATCTATAGATTATTATTAAGAATGGATAATAAATAAAACAAACAAACAAAAAAAATAATAAAAAAAAAACAAAATATTTGAGTTTTTTATTAATTCTTTATTTTGAAATTTATTAAAAATTTTAAACATAAATGACCACAAATAAAAGTATTAAATTTTTGATATCTTAAATAGTTATATTTAATGTTTTTACCCAAGTATCTTAAAACTTCTATAGGTGGTTGGAGATTACCAAAACTATCAAAGTATTCTACATTGTCATTATTTTTATAAAATGCTACCCAATGCGTTCCATATCCTCTATTTGAATCCAAGTTTATAATTCCATTCTCTATTCGGTGTGGAGTTTTAGGAAGTTTATCCCTCATATATACTCCTCTAAAATAAGGAATATACTTCTTCCCAAATGTTCTCAAGTCCACATCTGTTAGCGGTCTATTAGGTAGCTGCTTTAATAGTTTTTTGATGAGGTATAAAATATTCCATAGCCTTTTTTATAGGGTTTAAGATATAGACCTTTACCCATAGCTATTGCCTCTAATGTTTTGTTATGACGCTTACTTTCTTCGAGCTGTTGTCTACCATTTTTAGCTAAAGTAATAGTTTTAGCGATTGCTGACCCACCAGAAGCTATTGCTCCCAATGCTCCAAGTGCTGTTAGAATAGGGACAAGTGGAAGAAAACCGCCAAGTTTAGGTATGTTGATAATTCTAGGAATTTTTACTATAGATTTTTTTCCAAGAAATGAATGTTGGATAGCTTTTCGTGCAGTTTTAATAGCGGTTTTGATGTCATTTGGTTTTTCCTTTTTTAAAATATCGGTTGCTGATTTAACGGCATTCTTAAAAATATTTCGTCTACACTTTTTCTTTTGTTTGTCAGTTTTTACTCCCAAGCCCAATTTAACTTTTGACTTCATTGTGTTAGTGACAAGGTATGCGTTGAGTTTTTCTCCAAATGTACTATCTTTAGCTTTAACTCTACTCCAAGCTTTTTCTGCTAGTTCTTTATCTGCGTAATGTCGTTTATGAATATCAGTGTTCTGGGCATAAGCAATATCATGAATTTTACAAGCTGCATCTAACGGATTGATACCTTTATCACCCCTTTGTAATCGTTTTTCCAATTTAGTGCCTGGTCCACAAAATTGATAACCCGGTAAATGAAGTTCAAGTGGTAGTGAATTAATTAAGCTATTTACAAGTCCTTTTCCAAAGACGAAATGTTTTCTACTAAATTCTTTATTTTTATACACAATCATTTATATATATATAAAAATTGCTTTTCTGAAAATAAAAAATAAATAAAAAATCTAAAAGTAAATAAAACGTTACATTAAACAAACGTATGCTTTCAGTTATTAAGATGCGTTTGGTAAAACAACAATCGAATATTTCAGTGAGAAACTTGGATTTAATGGAAAACAGAAATGGTTTTAAACATAGCTGTCTTTTACCTAATTCTATCAGAGCACTAATAGTTGGTCCCTCAAACTGTGGCAAAACAAATATAATGCTAAGTTTAATTGAAAGTCCGAATGGTTTAAAATTTAAAAATATTTATATATACTCAAAATCATTAAATCAACCGAAATATAAATATCTGTCAAGATTAATTTCATCAGTAAAGGGTATGGGACTTTATACATTTTCAGACAATGAACATGTCATACCACCCGAAAAAGCTAAAGTAAATTCTATTATGATATTTGACGATGTCGCTTGTGAAAAACAAAATAATATAAGATCATATTTCTGTATGGGGAGACATAAGGATATTGATTCTTTTTATTTATGTCAGACTTATACACATATTCCAAAACATTTAGTACGTGATAATGCAAATATGATTATTTTATTCAAGCAAGATGAATTAAATTTAAAGCACATCTACAATGATCATGTTGGCAGTGACATGAGTTTAAATATGTTTCGTTACATTTGCGGAGAATGTTGGAAGGATAAATATGGATTTCTTATAATAAGTAAAGATGATGAAATGAAGCAAGGGCGTTATAGAAAAGGCTTTGATCTATTCATTCAGATTTAGTCATATAAATACTACTAACTACATCAGACGTATACCTATTAATATTAAATACGTTTTTTTTTCCACTTGGAAACTGTCAAAATTATTCCACGAAGCTGTTTATCTGTTTTAAGAAGCTGTTTAGCTGTTTTCAAAAGCTGTTTAACTGGTTTCAAAAGCTGTTTATCTGTTTTAAGAAGCTGTTTAGCTGTTTTCAAAAGCTGTTTAACTGGTTTCAAAAGCTGTTTATCTGTTTTAAGAAGCTGTTTAGCTGTTTTCAAAAGCTGTTTAGCTGTTTTCAAAAGCTGTTTAGCTGTTTTAAGAAGCTGTTTAGCTGTTTAGCTGTTTAAAGAAGCTGTTTAGCTTTTTTTTTTTCATCAAAGTTATAATCATGGAAGAAAATATTTTAAAAGAGTTGGTGAAATCCAAAAAAATTTTAAAGAAAAAATTTCAAAGCATAAGACTGGGAGAATTGGAAAAATTTAATAATTTAGAAAGAACGTTTAAACCTTTAACAGAACCTCTAAAGAAACTAGTCAAATTGTCAGATTCGTCAAATCTAACAATACCCACAGACGAAAAATATAAATGTAAGCACAATACTAAAATAAAAACGGAAAATAATACTATATTCACCAGCACTCCTAAGAAAAAATTATTGAACGAGAAAAACATTAATTCAGCACCTAATAAAATAAAAAGGGATAAAGAAGAAGAAGAAGAAGAAGACTATAATAGTAATAGTGAAGATGAAGTAAATGATAAATCGAAAAATGAACAATTTTATTCTCAATCATCCGATTGGGAGTTTGATTTATCAACCCTAAATGGAAATAAAAAGCTTGACACTATATTTGGACCTCATAAAATGGAAAATGGAGACTGGAAATTTGGAAATTCTATTTTAAAGCTAACCGATGATAAAATAATAATAGGTCAAAAATCTTGGGCACTAACCCCAGGGTTATACTCATTACTTTTTCATAAAAATCCAAAACAATTTGATTCGTCAGAGCTAGCAATATATAAAAATATTTTACTTGATACAAATGCACATCGAAGAAACTATGATCCTAATAATCAAATCAATGGAAACAGAGGTTATAAATATAAAAAAATAATAAATAAATTGTTTACTACAACTACTCACGTTGGTAAGGGTTTAATGGAGGTAAATCTTAATAAACCGAACTATATATACTGGGATAATCCTAATGAAATTGTAGACCGATTGAGGCTGTTAATAGCATCACAACATGCTGGTAACAATAATCATTCTAATGAAATAATATCTATAATCGAAGAACTAAGGGAAGCAAATATAATTGAATAACTTTTAAATAAATAAATAAATAAAAAAAAATTATGACTGTTGACAAATTTGGTCATTACTATAATCAAAAATATATAGGAGATATAACAAGAAACAACATTTCAAAAAAATTCGGTATCAAACTCAACGTAAATAATATTGATATAGAGAATAAAAGAATTTTAAATTTGTCACCTCCAATGAATGGGACAGATGCTGTTAACAAAAATTATGTGAATATACAAATGACCCATATGCAAGAACATTTAAAAAGGGGTATAAACAAAGAAGTTTTAATTGTAAGAAATGAAATAAAGGATTTAAATAAGAAAATTTCTGATATATATAGTGCAATGATTCATCACAACAAACTTTCATCACAACAACAACAACAACAACATAATGGAAAAAAGAACGATAATAAATGAACTACATTCTAGAGCACGCAAAAATTTCTTAAGACGGAAAGTAATAACAAAGGGAATTGATGATCTTTGGCAAGCAGATTTAGTAGAAATGGGTAACTATTCCATTATAAACAACGGATACAAATATATGCTAACAGTTATTGATACATTTTCAAAATATGCTTGGGCTGCAGCAATTAAAGCAAAAACCGCAAATGAAGTTTCCAAAGCTTTCCGGGAAATACTAAGTAAGGGGCGAATACCTAAAAATTTACAAACAGATGACGGAAAAGAATTTTTTAATAAGGAGTTTGGTTTACTAATGCGTAAATATTCAATTAATCATTACTCTACTTATAGTGTAATGAAAGCTTCAATTGTTGAACGCTTTAATCGAACACTAAAAGGTATGATGTGGAGAGAATTTAGTTATAATGGAACATTTCACTGGATTGATATTTATAAAAAACTAGTTGATCAATATAACAGAAAAACTCATAGTAAAATTAAAATGGCGCCTATTGATGTAAAACGTGAACATGAACAACATCTACTGAAAACTGCATTTAGCAGTTTAAAAATGTTTAAATCATCAAGGTTTAAGGTTGGGGACTATGTTCGCATAAGTAAATATAAACATATATTTGAAAAAGGTTATACACCAAATTGGACTACAGAAATATTTAAAATAAAATCGATACAGAACACCTACCCAATAACATTTTTACTTGAAGACTATCAAGGAAATCCTATAAAAGGCGCATTTTACAAGGAAGAAATACGTCGTACACGTTATCCTAATACATTTCTGGTGGAAAAAATTTTAAAAGAAAAAGGTGATAAAGCGTATGTTAAATGGTTAGGTTTTCCAAACCAACATAATTCTTGGATAAGTAAAAATGAAATATTATAAGAAAACAAATACAAAAAAAAAAGTTTTTCTAATAAATGTATAAATTTAATAAAACAAAAAAACTCAAGCATTTTCATTTCATTTACAATTTACCATTCAGGATGTCAATTACTTTAGCTTTAAGTGGAAATTCATCAATCCTAACGGCAAATTATTTCCCACCAATAGATCTAAAAGATGACTATGAATGTTCTCTAGTTGATTTTCATTCATATAACTCTATTCCTAATGTAGATTATGATAATAATTTATTTCATATAGGAGATAAAATAATTGAAATTCCTATTGGATCATACGAGTTACAAGATATTGTTGATTATATAGTTGGGCAGTATAAAGCAGAAAATTATAATAAATCTATTCTCATTAAAGCTAATAATAATACTTTACAAATTGAAATAACTTCATCCCACGATGCAATTTTATTTAATCGAAAACGATCCATTGGTACGCTGTTAGGTTTTAGTGAAGAAATTTTAAAGGCTGGTATGAAACATATATCAAATCAACCTGTAAATATATTAAAAGTGAATGCTATACAAATTCAGTGTAACATCATAACAGGAGCATATATGAATAATTCTCCCGCACATATACTACACGAGTTCGCATTAGACGTACCACCAGGCTATAAATTAGATGTTATTGCTAATAACCTAATTTATTTACCAGTAAACGTCAAAGAAATAACATATCTCAAAATTTGGATTGTTGACCAAGAAAATCGTGCAGTTAATTTCAGAGGAGAAGAAATAACACTTAGATTACATCTAAGACCCAGAAAAAAATGATAATTTACAATAAAACTAAGCACATTAAAGTTAATAGGGTCATTCCTACTAATCATATTAAAGCTATAAGACCATCATTATCGAAAGAAAACACCACCTTTTTAAAATTGCTTAAGTTAAAAATAAAGAAAAATGTCTGATATACTCAATGTCATTGAAAAACCGTATTCTGATGAAAATATAATAAAAAAAGATTATCACAGCTATGTGCCCTATATTCAATCATTTAAAAACAATGATGAAATTCGAATTACACTACAAAATCAAGACTTATATGTTCTTCCGTCTGAAAGCTACTTATATATAGAAGGAAACATAAAAAACACTAAAGGTGAAGAAGCGTCAGAAAATACTAGATTGAGGAATAATTGTGTTGCATACTTATTTGATGAAATACGGTATGAGATTAATGGTGTTGAAATTGATCGTACTCGATACTTGGGAATATCCAGTACAATTAAGAATTATGTCTCACTAAATGAATTTGAAAGCAATATGATGAGAAATGCAGGGTGGAATATTTCTGAAGACCTGTCAATGCGAAAATTTAATTTTTATATTCCCCTTAAACTACTATTGGGATTTGCTGAGGATTTCAATAAAATAATTTTAAATAGTAAACATGAACTTATTCTTTTACGAAGTTCAAATGATGATAAGGCGTATTACTCTACAGATGCTAATGAAAAATTAAGTTTATCGATTAAAAACATAACATGGAGAATACCACATATTCACCTATCAGATACACGAAAAATACAAATAATGAAGATTATAAAGGAGGGTGTTTCATTACCCATAGCATTTCGCAGTTGGGACTGTTATTTTAATCCAACATTTTCCGGAGGCAGAAATCACAACTGGAATATTAAACTATCAGTGAATAGAGAAAGGCCAAGATTTCTTTTATTCGTATTAGAAAACGATAATAAATATATACATTCAGATTTGAAAAATGTTAAAGTGCATTTAAATTCAGAATCGTATCCATATGATGATTTAAATTTAAAATTTGAGGAGAATCGATACGCTATTTTGTATGATATGTATGCTAAGTTTCAACAAAATTACTATATGAGAGAAGCACAACCTCTTCTTTCATGTGAGAAATTTAAAAATATTCCAATTGCAGTAGTTGATGTTAGTTATCAAAATGAAATTGTTAAAAATGGGCCTATCGATGTGAAAATTGAGTTCGAGACAAGTAGTCCAGTATCAAAAAATACAAATGCTTATTGTTTAATCCTACACGATCGTATGATGGAGTACACACCTTTAACTGGAATTGTTCGAAAAGTTATATAATCTATTTTTAAAATACATTCTAATACTTACTTTTTTTTTCATTTAATTTCTATTAAATAAAGAATAAAACTGTTGGTTTTTTTTTAAATAAATTTTGGTTTTTTTTTATTTTATGTGTATATAGGTGTATATATTTACATATATTTACATTTACATATTCTATACTAATTATTTAGTGACTCAATATCACTAATTAACCTACTTAATTCTAAATCACCATTATCAGTATCTAACTGATAATGGTGCCATGCAAGTGTATTAATCTCATCATTTCTTATTTTACGTTTACTATCAATAAAATTTAAAGCTATTTTATTAACTCTATTTGTTAGTATTGTGTGTAACTTAGATGTGAATGTGTACATACATGCCCCTACTGATTTCTTATTAAATAAGACATGTTTATAATGATCTATAGTATAATTGTCTACCACGCATTTTTTAACCCCCTTAGCTTTTTTAACATCTTTATCATCTTCAACTGTGAAAGAATAAACTTTGGGTCCTAAGCCTACATATTCAGTGATGAATTTACCTTCAGTTTCATCTTTCATCATTCCAAGTACTTTTTTATTTAATTGAGGAAAGTTAAATGGATTATTTTGTGAATATGCTGATGTGTCAAAGAGTGTTTTTAAATCTCCTCTTATATCATCATAGAAATCATCAGTTTTAATTGAGTAAATAAAAGAGTCAGTGTCCATATAATTGAGATTTATATTATCTCCGAATTTAGGTTTCATATACTCATAATGGAAATCATACATTTTCCATTTTGATAGATCAAGTACACAAAAGCCTAAATAAATGGGTTTATTGTAATATGTCAAAGTTTTGTTCATTTGTACAGCCCATAATTTATCAGTAAACTGTGAAATACTGTGAAAATTTGGTTTTGCTATAAGTTCACCTACACCCAATTTATTGCGATTAGTACGACCCCATTCACTAACCAACCGAACGTCTTTTCTCTTATCGACATTTTCCATGGTTTTACCATACACAGCATTATTGAGCAATTTATAGAAATCTTTTTCAAATTGATTCTTAGCTTCTGTTCTATGTGTCGTATTTAAATCTATGTATGTCTTTAACCACGGCTTTTGATTAAATTTCAGAATTCGGTGAACTTTTTCCAAAACCAATCCATTATTTAAACATTGCTCTAATGTTTTATAATGTATGACATATTTCTTTTTGTTAGATAGATCAGCAATTAATTTTTCATATTTACTTCCACCAATTATTTTGTTTTCCACACAGAATGGCAGGTCATTATGATAATCATGACAGCTAGACGGGTATGATAAATCGACTTCATAAATATAACCAACATCTGAGTTATGTGGAATATTTTTGGGGTGAATGAAGTCATTTGTCCAACTGAAGCCTCCATATGGTAGTGACTCTGACATTGCCCAACCATAAAGATTATTTGCGTCTAAATATAAAATGTATTCGGAGGGTTTTGTAGGATCATAATCATTAAGATATTTATGATTCGCCTTACTATACCTCTTACTACATTGTGAAAGACCACCACGAATTCCTCGTTTAATAAAATTATACATTTCTAGATCTGTTAATAATTCTAGCTCAATTCTTGTATATTTTAACATTGCATCCCAAGAAAGCCCTGGGATGGTATAATAATGTGGAGGATCTAGGTTATAAATCTTCTTACAGAGCTTTCTGAAGTTTTCAAATATATCTGTAAGTAACAACACGTCAGTTTTTAAATACAGCTCCATGTAATCCTTAATAGTCTCGCAATCAAATTTTGTCCATATATTTTGTGCTAGCAAATAATCTTCTTCTGAACATTTTTTATCATTTAACCTACTATAAAATGCTTCAATTGGTGGGAGTTTCTTTTCATTTAATTTTTCAAATGAATTTAAATATTCATAAGGAAAAACACCCTTTCGCTTCATAAGAGAAAACTTCTCAGCATCTGGAAAATATTTTCTAACTGCATTTAAATCTTGATCATTGAGGTTACTAGCTAATGATTCCAAACCAGATGCCATAAATCTTAAAGAGTCTAAAAATCTAAGCTCAATTTTTTTTCCAGTTTTATAAACTCGCACCTTTTCAAGTTGTTTTGAAATAATATGCTGAGGAATATTTTGCTTCACTTTTCTTATATACAACTCATTTATATAATCATCAATTTCTTCATCAGTATATACCCGAACAGTATGCGACAAAGAAATGTATAATTCTTTATTTATTGGAATTACATTTGTCTCCCCTTTAATACTAAGTAATTCTTTAATAAATAAGTGACAGTCATATTTCGAAAAATTATGGAAAAATATAGGAATAAAATTTGGAATTTTAAAATTTAAATTACACGAATTATGTGCAGCCCCTCTATATTTTCCTGATAAGTGGCAGTGATCTCTCACAGCTAGTTCATCGCCTAGTGCTAAACCGCAAATATGACAGTTAATAGAGTTTAAAAATTGTTCTTCTTCTAAGGGGGTTAATGAATGCATGGGGACAATTTTTTCATAATACTTCTTATACATTTGTCTACATTCATTTATTAAATTATTTACAAAATGTTGCCCTACATTAACACTACTACTACTACTACTACTACTAAACATTTTAAACTTATCTAAATTTTCATTAAAATTACACTTAATATTAAAACCATATGCACATGGAACATGTTTTTTTGTAAATCTACTATTTTCATTAATACTACTTACATCTACTTCCTCGAGAACGCATTCAAAATCCGCATACACAGTGAACGGGAGATTCATTTGTCGCTCATGATGGGAAAACTTTATGATGGATTTGTCTCCCTCCGGCATCTTGGGAATGCACTCTCCACATTCTTTTTCTTTGTGAAAAATCATTTTTTCCGGTATATCTGTGTGGTAAAGGCATGCGTTGCAAAATATAATTCTTCCATTATGCGCAGATATTTGACTTGAAAGTATTCTAAAAAAAAAATAAATTTATTAAATTGAATAGATTTTTTTTTTTAAAAAATTTTATATAAGTTTTTGATAACTACCTTGAAATATTGTTTATTAGAATGTAGTGCATTTTATCACCACATTCGTCTTCCAGCAGCATAAGGTTTATATGCATATTTTTTTCCTTTTTGGTAATGTAGTATGGTCCAATAACAGCCTTGGATTTCCTATCAAACCCGAACACATTTACACTTATATCAGTATTATTTCTTTCAAATACTTTAATATCTTTCACATCAGTAGGAAATTGCATTGATGTGAAATTAAGTGTTCTACCGCAATCAAGCTTAATATTATTGTCAGCAATATTTGGTATATTGTAAATTGTCTGCCTATGTGTATTAATATTATCACCATTATAAAATGCTGCTATTACACTCCATTTAAAGCAAAATACATCATTGTTTTGAATGTTGACACAAGCTTTCTTCCTCGCCAGCTCTACGGGTGTAGGTATATATTGGGATCCTGATAATGGTGATGCTTTATTTATGTTTATTTCCAGCCATTTAATTTGGATAAGCGTCCAACCAGAATCTCTTTCTTGAAACTCAGACATCTTCGCCTTAATCTTTTCAAATTGAAGTGTGAGAGCTGAGCCAATATTGTCTGCCCTTGATAAGCGTATCATTTCCGTATTGTGGTACATATCAGTTTCTGGTTTAAGAGGATGTGCTGGTAGCTTATATCGAGCTGTCAATTCCAAATTAAATTTCACAATTATATGCTCAGCCAGACAATTATTTAATAATTTCTGAACATACATATGACCCTCTTTCAAATATTCATTTACATTCAAATTCAAATCTCCTTTCGGGAAACGGTACGTCAAAAGTCGAGATTTAAATGAATTTTTTATCAATTGAATCCGGTTTCCAATTCTCTCCTGTACATTTTTCTTGTGTTCGGGTTGGGAGCAATGAATAAACCACTGTTGTGGTTGAATTTTAACATTACAATCCTCACACATAATAAAAGATTCTGAACATGACTCAGGCTTTTGTTGTTTAAATGGTATATTTGATTGTAACATCGATAGACGCTTCCTAGATGCATCCGATGTTGAAGGATGTTCATCCATTTCTTCTACTTGTTGTTGTTGTTGCTCTTGTTGGTGTTGTTGTTGTTGTTGTTGCTGTTGTTGTTGTTGTTGTTGGTGCTGTTTTTGTTGCTGTTGTTGCTGTTGAAGGAAATCTAGATGGATTTCCATATGTTTTTTCCTCTCCATTGATGTCAGGGATATATGATTGCACACATCACATGGCACATGAATTTGAATATGTTTTTTTAATTTTTGTTTCTTTTTATATTGGTTTTGGCAAATTTCACAAATTAGTACACTAGCCATTATTATTATTTTAAAATATTAATTTCTTTTTTTATTTTCACAAAAAAAACAAACTTTCTTAAGCAAGTCTACTTTAGAAACTAATGAATAGAATATATTTAAAACCTTTTATATACTTTCAAATATCTATACAATCGTAAATTTACTTATCAACAAATAAAATGCCAGACTGTCTCTGTATATCTGTCTGTCTGACTAACTTTCCTTTTCCCCCTTTTTATCTTCTCTTTTCTTTTAAAAAATCATAAATAAATACTTTGAATTTTTCTTCCACCCAAATAAAAATTTAAATAGAAACACCAATTGCATCTATACAATTTTTTTTTTAATAACTAAATAAAATCATAATTTATAGATACTTTGAATTTATTCTTCAACCCCAAATAAAATTGAAAAACCATTTGCTGTTACGAAGCCAGTCTGTCTGTATGTCTGTCTATCCATCCAATAATATTTTCGTCGATCACCCAAACAAACAAAATAACAACAACCCTCCATCTGGTTACCCATAAACACACACACAACAAAAAGGACTTTTATCAGAAATGTGTATTTTCTCCCAACAATCCACAAAAACACACACAAAAATAAAAAAAAAATATTTTTCCAATTTCTTCCTCAAGGTCTGTCTGTGTATCTATCTATCTATATTCAAGACACACTCCAATACAATACCCTTATCATCTCACACCCCATAAATTATTAATTTTAATATCATAAAAAAAAAAATAAAAAAATGCGCTTATCAGCTTTGTGTGTTTCCTCAACAAAAATTTTTTCTTCACATAATTCAAGAAAATAAAAAGATAGAATTATCAACAATATTTTCCAATTGCTTCTACAAGGTCTGTATGTCTATCTATCTACATATCTCTATGTCTGTCTGGCTGTCTGTCTATCGATCACAACAAAAGAAAGGCTTCAACAATGCACCCACCACTTGTGCCTATAAAATTTAACGACTTTTTTTTATTACTTTGTTTTTGAAAATTTTTTTTTTTTTTAAAATTTGACCTTTTTTAACACGTGTTCATTAAAAATTTTTTCTTCACATAATTCAAGAAAATAAAAAGATAGAATTATCAACAATATTTTCCAATTGCTTCTACAAGGTCTGTATGTCTATCTATCTACATATCTCTATGTCTGTCTGGCTGTCTGTCTATCGATCACAACAAAAGAAAGGCTTCAACAATGCACCCACCACTTGTGCCTATAAAATTTAACGACTTTTTTTTATTACTTTGTTTTTGAAAATTTTTTTCTTTTTTAAAATTTGACCTTTTTTAACACGTGTTCATTAAAAATTTTTTCTTCACATAATTCAAGAAAATAAAAAGATAGAATTATCAACAATATTTTCCAATTGCTTCTACAAGGTCTGTATGTCTATCTATCTACATATCTCTATGTCTGTCTGGCTGTCTGTCTATCGATCACAACAAAAGAAAGGCTTCAACAATGCACCCACCACTTGTGCCTATAAAATTTAACGACTTTTTTTTATTACTTTGTTTTTGAAAATTTTTTTTTTTTTAAAAATTTGACCTTTTTTAACACGTGTTCATTTGACATACTTTAACACGTGTTCATTTTAATGGCTTTTGGATAATTTTAATGGCTTTTTAATGGCTTTGGAAAAATTTTAATGGCTTTTGGATAATTTTAATGGCTTTTGGATAATTTTAATGGCTTTTGGGTAATTTTAATGGCTTTTGGGTAATTTTAATGGCTTTTTAATGGCTTTTGGGTGATTTTAATGGCTTTTTGGGTAAATTTGAAGTAGAACTCTCATTATACATATACTAATATCCTGTTGTATATGTTAAAAGAATTGCAAAAGTTAGATGGATAAAAGAACTACTTAGAGGAGAAAAAGAAATATATATATTTAATTTAGATTATTGGAATTGTCCGAATATAAAAACTTTATATAAAAATAATTCTAATATAAATATTTGTAAAAATCATAATAATATCAATCAAATATGTGCTGAAAAGAATGTTATTTTACTTAGAAATTTTCAAAATTTATATCTAAATAAAGAAAACCTTATTAATCAATAAAACATTTGAAGTTGATAATTTTATTTTTAGTTAATCCTTAGTCTTTATACAGAGTACATCACTTCTACTATTTTAAATATTTTCAAAATGGTAACATCAGCTGAATTGGAACAATTATTGATAAATCATAGTAATCAGATTGACAAGGAACATGTAGATTTATTTATAAAAGTTATAGATGAATTAAGAAGTTATAATTATGTAAATAGTCCATTTATATATTTAAATAATATCATACATACATATTATTGTGAAAATGTTTATTTACAATCCTTTAACATTTGTCGATGTCAAACACTTTATGAACAACATTTGTTAGCATTTAAGCTTTTTAATCTTTATAAACGTATTTTTATTTTAAATCTGTAAAAAACTGAAAAAAAAAGAAATATCTAATAATATTTTCAAAAAATAAAACACAATTTTTTTATTATTTTTTTTTATCTTTTTATTTTTATTTATTATAAATCATCATCATCATCATCATCATCATCATCACTTCCCATTTCACTATTGGAAGTGAGATCAATTTGCATAGAACACAATATATTAGGCGGGGGAACTTTATCTATTATACATATAACATTCCCCCACCTTTTTTATCATATGGGCACTGATAATTTTTTGTCGGCAGTGAGGACACGATATCCTTTTCCAACCTCTTGCACAACCAAGGCATAAATAATGGGTACATCCTAGGAATATAAGCTCCTTTCCATACAAATAGTGTAAACCAATTTCACATTTATAACGTCTTTTGTACAGAACTTCCAACGGAGAATCGGGAGCTCGATTCTTTTCCTCCTGCTTTTTTACAAACTGCAGCATTTTTTTTTGTAAATTCTCCTTCTTTTGCTGCAGTTTTTTAACTTGTTCATCTATTACCTTCTGCTTTTCAAGATATTTGCTCCATTTCGTGTGTATTCTCTGGACGTTGTTCAAACGTTCGGTAAACAGAGTGGAAACCCTATCCTCTATTGTAGTCGCCGGTGTGATTGATGGTGTCGCTGGTGTTGGTGATGATGCTGGTGAAGGAAGGTGTTGGGATAGTGATGGTGGTGTTGGTATGATGGTAGTTGTTGTCCATTAACTGGAAACAACTGTGTTACCTCATCATCATTAATTACGAATATGTTAACATTTTGGTTTGACATTTTTTGTTTTGTTGATTTAAGAATTTCTAATGAACACACATATCATCACTTTTATATGTTCGCTTTATTTTGTTTTAACCATAATGTATGTAATTGTTTTTGTTTATTTAACTTATATTTATGTAAATATGTGTATATGTTTTAAAACAATGTTTATTATTTTGGAAACGATCACAAAAGTAAGTAAAGCTAATGAGCGTAAGCACGTCTGTCGTTGGAGAGAACGAATCATTGATTAAAGAAAAAAAATTCAACAATTTACCAAAATGTTCTTACATGAATAAAATCTACAAAATTGCCGGTTTATAAAATCAGTTAATGGATTTTAAACTTGCCGGTTTATAAAATCCATTAACTGATTTTGATAGCACGTAGCTAGGGCTATTAAGGCCGCCAGTTGTCACTTTCGAAAAATCACCAGTTTAGGGGGTATTCCATATTATAGAAAAAAATATTCAAAAATTTACCAAAATGTTGTTACCTGAATAAAATCTACAAATTTGCTGGTTTATAAAATCAGATTACTGATTTTGATAGCACGTAACTAGGACTATTAAGGCCGCCAGTTGTCACTTTCGACAAATCAAAATTTTAGGGAGTATTCTATATAAAAAAAAAAAAAATTAAAAAATTTACCAAAATGTTGTTACATGAATAAAATCTACAAATTTGCTTTGATTACAACCTGATAACTGAGTTTGATAGCACGTAACTAGGGCTATTAAGGCCGTCAGTTGTCGTTTTCGACAAATCAAAAATTTAGGGAGTATTCGATATTAAAGAAAAAAAATTCAACAATTTACCAAAATGTTCTTACATGAATAAAGTCTACAAATTTGCCAGTTTAAAAAATCTGATAACTGATTTTGATAGCACGTAACTAGGGCTATTAAGGCCGCCAGTTGTGGCTTTCGACAAATCAAAAGATTATGGAGTATTCCATATTACAGAACACGCATTCAAAATGTACCAAAATGTTATTACATGAATAAAATTTAAAAATTTGGCGGTTTATAAAATCTGATAACTGATATTGATACCACGTACCTATGGCTATTAAGGCCGTCAGTTGTGGCTTTCGACAAATCAAATGTATGGAGTATTGCATATTAAAGAAAACGCATTCAAAAATGTACCAAAATGTTCTTACATGAATAAAATCTACAAAATTGACGGTTTATAAAATCAGATAACTGATTTTGATAGCACGTAACTAGGACTATTAAGGCCGCCAGTTGTCACTTTCGACAAATCAAAATTTTAGGGAGTATTCTATATAAAAAAAAAATTAAACAATTTACCAAAATGTTCTTACATGTATAAAATCTAAAAATTTACTTTGATTAAAATCTGATAACTGACTTTGATAGCACGTAACTAGAGCTATTAAGGCCGTTAGGTATTACTTTCGAAAAATCAAAAGATTAGGGAGTATTCCATATAAAAAAAAAATTCAAAAATTTACCAAAATGTTGTTACATCAATAAAATCTACAAATTTGCTGTGATTAAAACCTGATAACTGATTTTGATAGCACGTAACTAGAGCTATCAAGGCCGCCAGGTGTCACTTTCTACATATCAAACATTTAGGGAATATTCGATATTAAAGAAAAAAAATTCAACAATTTACCAAAATGTTCTTACATGAAGAAAGTCTACAAATTTGCCAGTTTAAAAAATCTGATAACTGATTTTGATAGCACGCAACTGGGGCTATTAAGGCCGCCAGTTGTCACTTTCGAAAAATCACCAGTTTAGGGGGTATTACATAATAAAGAAAAAATATTCAAACATTTTCAAAAATGTTGTTATATGAATAAAATCTACAAATTTGCCGGTTTATAAAATCAGATAACTGATTTTGATAGCACGTAAATAGAGCTATTAAGACCGCCAGGTGTCACTTTCGACAAATCAAAAGTTTAGGGAGTATTCCATATTACAAAAACAAAATAAAAATTTACCAAAATGTTTTTACATGAATAAAATCTACAAATTTGCCGGTTTATAAAATACATTAACTGATTTTGATAGCACGTAGCTAGGGCTTTTATTACAGCCGCCAGTTGTCACTTTCGAAAAATCAAAAGATTAGGGGGTATTCATGAATAAAATTATTACATGAATAAAATCTACAAATTTGCCGGTTTATAAAATCAGATAACTGATTTTGATAGCACGTAACTAGGGCTATTAAGGCCGTAAGTTGTCGTTTTCGACAAATCAAAAGTTTAGGAGGTATTCCATATTAAAGAAAAAATATTCAAACATTTACCAAAATGTTCTTACATGAATAAAATCTAGAAATTTTCCGGGTAACAAAATCTGATAACTGATTTTGATAGCACGTAACTAGAGCTATTAAGGCCGCCAGTTGTCACTTTCGAAAAATCACCAGTTTAGGGGGTATTCCATATTAAAGAAAAAATATTCAAACATTTTCAAAAATGTTGTTATATGAATAAAATCTACAAATTTGCCGGTTTATAAAATCAGATAACTGATTTTGATAGCACGTAAATAGAGCTATTAAGACCGCCAGGTGTCACTTTCGACAAATCAAAAGTTTAGGGAGTATTCCATATTACAAAAACAAAATAAAAATTTACCAAAATGTTTTTACATGAATAAAAACTACAAATTTGCCGGTTTATAAAATACATTAACTGATGTTGATAGCACGTAGCTAGGGCTTTTATTAAAGCCGCCAGTTGTCACTTTCGAAAAATCAAAAGATTAGGGGGTATTCATGAATAAAATTATTACATGAATAAAATCTACAAATTTGCCGGTTTATAAAATCAGATAACTGATTTTGATAGCACGTAACTAGGGCTATTAAGGCCGTAAGTTGTCGTTTTCGACAAATCAAAAGTTTAGGAGGTATTCCATATTAAAGAAAAAAAATTCAAAAATTTACCAAAATGTTCTTACATGAACAAAATCTACAAATTTGGCGGTTTATAAAATCTGATAACTGAGTTCGATAGCATGTAACTAGGGCTATTAAGACCGTAAGTTGTCGTTTTCGACAAATCAAAAGTTTAGGAGGTATTCCATATTAAAGAAAAAATATTCAAAAATTTACCAAAATGTTCTTACATGAATAAAATCTAGAAATTTTCCGGGTAACAAAATCTGATAACTGATTTTGATAGCACGTAACTAGAGCTATTAAGGCTATCAGTTTTCGTTTTCGACAAATCAAAAGTTTAGGCAGTATTCCATATTAAAAAAAAATTTTTTAAATTTTCTTACATGAAAAAAATCTAAAAATTTGCCGGTTTACAACATCTGACAGCTGATTTTGATAGCACGTTACTAGGGCTATTAAGGCCGCCAGTTATAGCTTTCGACAAATCAAAAGTTTATGGAGTATTTCATATTACAGAAAAATCATTCAGAAATGTACCAAAATGTTGTTACATGAATAAAATTTACAAATTCTGATGACTGATTCTGATAGCACGTAACTAGGGCTATTAAGACCGCCAGGTGTCACTTTCGACAAATCAAAAATTTAGGGAGTATTCGATATTAAAGAAAAAAAATTCAACAATTTACCAAAATGTTCTTACATGAATAAAGTCTACAAATTTGCCAGTTTAAAAAATCTGATAACTGATTTTGATAGCACGTAACTAGGGCTATTAAGGCCGCCAGTTGTGGCTTTCGACAAATCAAAAGATTATGGAGTATTCCATATTACAGAACAC
This sequence comes from Pollenia amentaria, assembly GCA_943735925.1. Classification (NCBI taxonomy): domain Eukaryota; kingdom Metazoa; phylum Arthropoda; class Insecta; order Diptera; family Polleniidae; genus Pollenia; species Pollenia amentaria. The sequence continues at coordinate 122,467,255 of OX031006.1, read as the reverse complement.
GCATTCAAAATGTACCAAAATGTTATTACATGAATAAAATTTAAAAATTTGGCGGTTTATAAAATCTGATAACTGATATTGATACCACGTACCTATGGCTATTAAGGCCGTCAGTTGTGGCTTTCGACAAATCAAATGTATGGAGTATTGCATATTAAAGAAAACGCATTCAAAAATGTACCAAAATGTTCTTACATGAATAAAATCTACAAAATTGACGGTTTATAAAATCAGATAACTGATTTTGATAGCACGTAACTAGGACTATTAAGGCCGCCAGTTGTCACTTTCGACAAATCAAAATTTTAGGGAGTATTCTATATAAAAAAAAAATTAAACAATTTACCAAAATGTTCTTACATGTATAAAATCTAAAAATTTACTTTGATTAAAATCTGATAACTGACTTTGATAGCACGTAACTAGAGCTATTAAGGCCGTTAGGTATTACTTTCGAAAAATCAAAAGATTAGGGAGTATTCCATATAAAAAAAAAATTCAAAAATTTACCAAAATGTTGTTACATCAATAAAATCTACAAATTTGCTGTGATTAAAACCTGATAACTGATTTTGATAGCACGTAACTAGAGCTATCAAGGCCGCCAGGTGTCACTTTCTACATATCAAACATTTAGGGAATATTCGATATTAAAGAAAAAAAATTCAACAATTTACCAAAATGTTCTTACATGAAGAAAGTCTACAAATTTGCCAGTTTAAAAAATCTGATAACTGATTTTGATAGCACGCAACTGGGGCTATTAAGGCCGCCAGTTGTCACTTTCGAAAAATCACCAGTTTAGGGGGTATTACATAATAAAGAAAAAATATTCAAACATTTTCAAAAATGTTGTTATATGAATAAAATCTACAAATTTGCCGGTTTATAAAATCAGATAACTGATTTTGATAGCACGTAAATAGAGCTATTAAGACCGCCAGGTGTCACTTTCGACAAATCAAAAGTTTAGGGAGTATTCCATATTACAAAAACAAAATAAAAATTTACCAAAATGTTTTTACATGAATAAAATCTACAAATTTGCCGGTTTATAAAATACATTAACTGATTTTGATAGCACGTAGCTAGGGCTTTTATTACAGCCGCCAGTTGTCACTTTCGAAAAATCAAAAGATTAGGGGGTATTCATGAATAAAATTATTACATGAATAAAATCTACAAATTTGCCGGTTTATAAAATCAGATAACTGATTTTGATAGCACGTAACTAGGGCTATTAAGGCCGTAAGTTGTCGTTTTCGACAAATCAAAAGTTTAGGAGGTATTCCATATTAAAGAAAAAATATTCAAAAATTTACCAAAATGTTCTTACATGAATAAAATCTAGAAATTTTCCGGGTAACAAAATCTGATAACTGATTTTGATAGCACGTAACTAGAGCTATTAAGGCCGCCAGTTGTCACTTTCGAAAAATCACCAGTTTAGGGGGTATTCCATATTAAAGAAAAAATATTCAAACATTTTCAAAAATGTTGTTATATGAATAAAATCTACAAATTTGCCGGTTTATAAAATCAGATAACTGATTTTGATAGCACGTAAATAGAGCTATTAAGACCGCCAGGTGTCACTTTCGACAAATCAAAAGTTTAGGGAGTATTCCATATTACAAAAACAAAATAAAAATATACCAAAATGTTTTTACATGAATAAAAACTACAAATTTGCCGGTTTATAAAATACATTAACTGATGTTGATAGCACGTAGCTAGGGCTTTTATTAAAGCCGCCAGTTGTCACTTTCGAAAAATCAAAAGATTAGGGGGTATTCATGAATAAAATTATTACATGAATAAAATCTACAAATTTGCCGGTTTATAAAATCAGATAACTGATTTTGATAGCACGTAACTAGGGCTATTAAGGCCGTAAGTTGTCGTTTTCGACAAATCAAAAGTTTAGGAGGTATTCCATATTAAAGAAAAAAAATTCAAAAATTTACCAAAATGTTCTTACATGAACAAAATCTACAAATTTGGCGGTTTATAAAATCTGATAACTGAGTTCGATAGCATGTAACTAGGGCTATTAAGACCGTAAGTTGTCGTTTTCGACAAATCAAAAGTTTAGGAGGTATTCCATATTAAAGAAAAAATATTCAAAAATTTACCAAAATGTTCTTACATGAATAAAATCTAGAAATTTTCCGGGTAACAAAATCTGATAACTGATTTTGATAGCACGTAACTAGAGCTATTAAGGCTATCAGTTTTCGTTTTCGACAAATCAAAAGTTTAGGCAGTATTCCATATTAAAAAAAAATTTTTTAAATTTTCTTACATGAAAAAAATCTACAAATTTGCCGGTTTACAACATCTGACAGCTGATTTTGATAGCACGTTACTAGGGCTATTAAGGCCGCCAGTTATAGCTTTCGACAAATCAAAAGTTTATGGAGTATTTCATATTACAGAAAAATCATTCAGAAATGTACCAAAATGTTGTTACATGAATAAAATTTACAAATTCTGATGACTGATTCTGATAGCACGTAACTAGGGCTATTAAAACCGCCAGGTGTCACTTTCGACAAAACAAAAGTTTAGGGGGTATTCCATACTAAAAAAAATAAAAAATTAAAAATTTACCAAATTGTTCTTACATAAATAAAATCTACAAAATTTGCCGGCTTATAAAATCCATTAATTGATTTTGATACCACGTAGCTAGGGCTATTAAGGACGCCAGTTGTCACTTTCGAAAAATAAACAGATTAGTGGGTATTCCATATTAAAGAAAAAAATTTTAAAATTTACGAAAATGTTGTTACATGAATAAAATCTACAAATTTGCCGGTATACAAAATCTAATAACTGATTTTGATACCACATAACTAGCGCTATTAAGGCCGTCAGTTGTCGTTTTCGACAAATCAAAAGTTTAGGGAGTATTCCATATTAAAAAAAAAATTCAAAAATTTACCAAAATGTTGTTATATGCACAAAATCTACAAATTTGCTTTGAATAAAATCTGATAACTGATTTTGATAGCACGTAGCTAGAGCTATTAAGGCCGCCAGTTGTCACTTTCGAAAAATCAGAAGTTTGGGGGTATTCCATATTAAAGAAAAAATTTCAAAAATTTACCAAAATGTTCTTACATGAATAAAATCTACAAATTTTCCGGTTTACAAAATCTGATAACTGATTTTGATAGCACGTAATTAGAGCTATTAAGGCTATCAGTTTTCGTTTTCGACAAATCAAATGTTTAGGGAGTATTCCATATTAAAAAAAAAATTTTAAAATTTACCTAAATTTTCTTACATGAAAAAAATCTACAAATTTGCCGGTATACAACATCTGACAGCTGATTTTGATAGCACGTTACTAGGGCTATTAAGGCCGCCAGTTGTAGCTTTCGACAAATCAAAAGTTTATGGAGTATTCCATATTACAGAAAAAGCATTCAAAAATTTAACAAAATGTTCTTACATGAATAAAATCTACAAATTTTCCGGTTTACAAAATCTGATAACTGATTTTGATAGCACGTAACTAGAGCTATTAAGGCTATCAGTTTTCGTTTTCGACAAATCAAAAGTTTAGGGAGTATTCCATATTAAAAAAAAATTTGTTAAAATTTACCTAAATTTTCTTACATGAAAATAATCTACAAATTTGCCGGTTTACAACATCTGACAGCTGATTTTGATAGCACGTTACTAGGGCTATTAAGGCCGCCAGTTGTAGCTTTCGACAAATCAAAAGTTTATGGAGTATTCCATATTACAGAAAAAGCATTCAAAAATGTACCAAAATGTTGGTACATGAATAAAATTTACAAATTCTGATGACTGATTCTGATAGCACGTAACTAGGGCTATTAAGGCCGCCAGTTGTCACTTTCGACAAATCAAACATTTAGGGAATATTCGATATTAAAAAAAAATTCAAGTATTTACCAAAATGTTCTTACCTGAATAAAATCTACAACTTTGCCGGTTTATAAAATCTGAGAACTGATTTTGACAGCACATAACAAGGGCTATTAATACATCTACCTGTCACTTTCGACAAATCAAAAGTTTAGGGAGTATTCTATATTAAAAAAAAAAATTAAAAAATTTACCAAAATGTTGTTACATGAATAAAATCTACAAATTTGATTCGATTAAAATCTGATAACTGACTTTGATAGCACGTAACTAGGGCTATTAAGGCCGTTAGGTGTCACTTTCGACAAATCAAAAATTTAGGGCGTATTCGATATAAAACAAAAATTCAACAATTATCAAAATGTTCTTACATGAATAAAATCTACAAATTTGCCGGCTTATAATATCTGATAACTGATTTTGATAGCCTGTAAATAGGGCTATTAAGGGCGTCAGGTGTCACTTTCGACAAATCAAAAATTTAGGGAGTATTCGATAGATATTAAAGAAAAAAATTCAACAATTTACCAAAATGTTCTTACATGAATAAAATCTACAAAATTGCCGGTTTATAAAATCAGATAACTGATTTTGATAGCACGTAACTAGGGCTATTAAGGCCGCCAGTTGTCACTTTCGACAAATCAAAAGTTTAGGGAGTATTCCATATAAAAAAAAAATTCAAAAATTTACCAAAATGTTCTAACACGAATAAAATCTAAAAATTTGCTTTGATTAAAATCTGATAACTGACTTTGATAGCACGTAACTAGAGCTATTAAGGCCGTTAGGTGTCACTTTCGACAAATCAAAAATTTAGGGAGTATTCGATTTAAAAAAAAAAAAAAACAATTTACCAAAATATTCTTACATGAATAAAATGTACAAATTTGCCGGTTTATAAAATCTGATAACTGATGTTGATAGCCTGTACCTAAAGCTATTAAGGCCGTTAGGTGTCACTTTCGACAAATCAAAAATTTAGGGAGTATTCGATATTAAAGAAAAAAAATTCAACAATTTACCAAAATGTTCTTACATGAATAAAATCTACAAATTTGCCGGTATACAAAATCTGATAACTTATTTTCATAGCACGTAACTAGGGCTATTAAGGCCGTCAGTTGTCATTTTCGACAAATCAAAAGATTAGGGAGTATTCCATATTAAAAAAAAAATCTAAAATTTATCAAAATGTTGTTACATGAATAAAATCTACAAATTTGCTTTGATCTTATAACTGATTTCGATAGCACGTAACTAGAGCTATTAAGGTCGTCAGGTGTCACTTTCGACAAATCAAAAATTTGGGGAATATTCGATATTAAAAAAAAAATTTTAAAATTTACCTAAATTTTCTTACATGAAAAAATCGACAGATTAGGGGGTATATTATATTAAAGAAAAAAATTTAAAAATTTAAGAAAATGTTGTTGCATAAATAAAATCTACAAATTTGCCGGTATACAAAATCTGATAACTGATTTTGATAGCACGTAACTAGGGCTATTAAGGCCGTCAGTTGTCGCTTTCGACAAAACAAAAGATAAGGGAGTATTCCATATTAAAAAAAAAATTTTAAAATTTACCAAAATGTTGTTACATGAATAAAATCTACAAATTTGCTTTGATTAAAACCTGATAACTGATTTAGATAGCATAAAATCTACAAATTTGCCGGTATACAAAATCTAATAACTGATTTTGATACCACATAACTAGCGCTATTAAGGCCGTCAGTTGTCGTTTTCGACAAATCAAAAGTTTAGGGAGTATTCCATATTAAAAAAAAAATTCAAAAATTTACCAAAATGTTGTTATATGCACAAAATCTACAAATTTGCTTTGAATAAAATCTGATAACTGATTTTGATAGCACGTAGCTAGAGCTATTAAGGCCGCCAGTTGTCACTTTCGAAAAATCAGAAGTTTGGGGGTATTCCATATTAAAGAAAAAATTTCAAAAATTTACCAAAATGTTCTTACATGAATAAAATCTACAAATTTTCCGGTTTACAAAATCTGATAACTGATTTTGATAGCACGTAATTAGAGCTATTAAGGCTATCAGTTTTCGTTTTCGACAAATCAAATGTTTAGGGAGTATTCCATATTAAAAAAAAAAATTTAAAATTTACCTAAATTTTCTTACATGAAAAAAATCTACAAATTTGCCGGTTTACAACATCTGACAGCTGATTTTGATTGCACGTTACTAGGGCTATTAAGGCCGCCAGTTGTAGCTTTCGACAAATCAAAAGTTTATGGAGTATTCCATATTACAGAAAAAGCATTCAAAAATTTAACAAAATGTTCTTACATGAATAAAATCTACAAATTTTCCGGTTTACAAAATCTGATAACTGATTTTGATAGCACGTAACTAGAGCTATTAAGGCTATCAGTTTTCGTTTTCGACAAATCAAAAGTTTAGGGAGTATTCCATATTACAAAAACAAAATAAAAATTTACCAAAATGTTTTTACATGAATAAAATCTACAAATTTGCCGGTTTATAAAATACATTAACTGATGTTGATAGCACGTAGCTAGGGCTTTTATTAAAGCCGCCAGTTGTCACTTTCGAAAAATCAAAAGATTAGGAGGTATTCATGAATAAAATTATTACATGAATAAAATCTACAAATTTGCCGGTTTATAAAATCAGATAACTGATTTTGATAGCACGTAACTAGGGCTATTAAGGCCGTAAGTTGTCGTTTTCGACAAATCAAAAGTTTAGGAGGTATTCCATATTAAAGAAAAAAAATTCAAAAATTTACCAAAATGTTCTTACATGAACAAAATCTACAAATTTGGCGGTTTATAAAATCTGATAACTGAGTTCGATAGCATGTAACTAGGGCTATTAAGGCCGTAAGTTGTCGTTTTCGACAAATCAAAAGTTTAGGAGGTATTCCATATTAAAGAAAAAATATTCAAAAATTTACCAAAATGTTCTTACATGAATAAAATCTAGAAATTTTCCGGGTAACAAAATCTGATAACTGATTTTGATAGCACGTAACTAGAGCTATTAAGGCTATCAGTTTTCGTTTTCGACAAATCAAAAGTTTAGGGAGTATTCCATATTAAAAAAAAATTTTTTAAATTTTCTTACATGAAAAAAATCTACAAATTTGCCGGTTTACAACATCTGACAGCTGATTTTGATAGCACGTTACTAGGGCTATTAAGGCCGCCAGTTATAGCTTTCGACAAATCAAAAGTTTATGGAGTATTTCATATTACAGAAAAATCATTCAGAAATGTACCAAAATGTTGTTACATGAATAAAATTTACAAATTCTGATGACTGATTCTGATAGCACGTAACTAGGGCTATTAAGACCGCCAGGTGTCACTTTCGACAAAACAAAAGTTTAGGGGGTATTCCATACTAAAAAAAATAAAAAATTAAAAATTTACCAAATTGTTCTTACATAAATAAAATCTACAAAATTTGCCGGCTTATAAAATCCATTAATTGATTTTGATACCACGTAGCTAGGGCTATTAAGGACGCCAGTTGTCACTTTCGAAAAATAAACAGATTAGTGGGTATTCCATATTAAAGAAAAAAATTTTAAAATTTACGAAAATGTTGTTACATGAATAAAATCTACAAATTTGCCGGTATACAAAATCTAATAACTGATTTTGATACCACATAACTAGCGCTATTAAGGCCGTCAGTTGTCGTTTTCGACAAATCAAAAGTTTAGGGAGTATTCCATATTAAAAAAAAAATTCAAAAATTTACCAAAATGTTGTTATATGCACAAAATCTACAAATTTGCTTTGAATAAAATCTGATAACTGATTTTGATAGCACGTAGCTAGAGCTATTAAGGCCGCCAGTTGTCACTTTCGAAAAATCAGAAGTTTGGGGGTATTCCATATTAAAGAAAAAATTTCAAAAATTTACCAAAATGTTCTTACATGAATAAAATCTACAAATTTTCCGGTTTACAAAATCTGATAACTGATTTTGATAGCACGTAATTAGAGCTATTAAGGCTATCAGTTTTCGTTTTCGACAAATCAAATGTTTAGGGAGTATTCCATATTAAAAAAAAAATTTTAAAATTTACCTAAATTTTCTTACATGAAAAAAATCTACAAATTTGCCGGTTTACAACATCTGACAGCTGATTTTGATAGCACGTTACTAGGGCTATTAAGGCCGCCAGTTGTAGCTTTCGACAAATCAAAAGTTTATGGAGTATTCCATATTACAGAAAAAGCATTCAAAAATTTAACAAAATGTTCTTACATGAATAAAATCTACAAATTTTCCGGTTTACAAAATCTGATAACTGATTTTGATAGCACGTAACTAGAGCTATTAAGGCTATCAGTTTTCGTTTTCGACAAATCAAAAGTTTAGGGAGTATTCCATATTAAAAAAAAATTTGTTAAAATTTACCTAAATTTTCTTACATGAAAATAATCTACAAATTTGCCGGTTTACAACATCTGACAGCTGATTTTGATAGCACGTTACTAGGGCTATTAAGGCCGCCAGTTGTAGCTTTCGACAAATCAAAAGTTTATGGAGTATTCCATATTACAGAAAAAGCATTCAAAAATGTACCAAAATGTTGGTACATGAATAAAATTTACAAATTCTGATGACTGATTCTGATAGCACGTAACTAGGGCTATTAAGGCCGCCAGTTGTCACTTTCGACAAATCAAACATTTAGGGAATATTCGATATTAAAAAAAAATTCAAGTATTTACCAAAATGTTCTTACCTGAATAAAATCTACAACTTTGCCGGTTTATAAAATCTGAGAACTGATTTTGACAGCACATAACAAGGGCTATTAATACATCTACCTGTCACTTTCGACAAATCAAAAGTTTAGGGAGTATTCTATATTAAAAAAAAAAATTAAAAAATTTACCAAAATGTTGTTACATGAATAAAATCTACAAATTTGATTCGATTAAAATCTGATAACTGACTTTGATAGCACGTAACTAGGGCTATTAAGGCCGTTAGGTGTCACTTTCGACAAATCAAAAATTTAGGGCGTATTCGATATAAAAAAAAAATTCAACAATTATCAAAATGTTCTTACATGAATAAAATCTACAAATTTGCCGGCTTATAATATCTGATAACTGATTTTGATAGCCTGTAAATAGGGCTATTAAGGGCGTCAGGTGTCACTTTCGACAAATCAAAAATTTAGGGAGTATTCGATAGATATTAAAGAAAAAAATTCAACAATTTACCAAAATGTTCTTACATGAATAAAATCTACAAAATTGCCAGTTTATAAAATCAGATAACTGATTTTGATAGCACGTAACTAGGGCTATTAAGGCCGCCAGTTGTCACTTTCGACAAATCAAAAGTTTAGGGAGTATTCCATATAAAAAAAAAATTCAAAAATTTACCAAAATGTTCTAACACGAATAAAATCTAAAAATTTGCTTTGATTAAAATCTGATAACTGACTTTGATAGCACGTAACTAGAGCTATTAAGGCCGTTAGGTGTCACTTTCGACAAATCAAAAATTTAGGGAGTATTCGATTTAAAAAAAAAAAAAACAATTTACCAAAATATTCTTACATGAATAAAATGTACAAATTTGCCGGTTTATAAAATCTGATAACTGATGTTGATAGCCTGTAACTAAAGCTATTAAGGCCGTCAGGTGTCACTTTCGACAAATCAAAAATTTAGGGAGTATTCGATATTAAAGAAAAAAAATTCAACAATTTACCAAAATGTTCTTACATGAATAAAATCTACAAATTTGCCGGTATACAAAATCTGATAACTTATTTTCATAGCACGTAACTAGGGCTATTAAGGCCGTCAGTTGTCATTTTCGACAAATCAAAAGATTAGGGAGTATTCCATATTAAAAAAAAAATCTAAAATTTATCAAAATGTTGTTACATGAATAAAATCTACAAATTTGCTTTGATCTTATAACTGATTTCGATAGCACGTAACTAGAGCTATTAAGGTCGTCAGGTGTCACTTTCGACAAATCAAAAATTTGGGGAATATTCGATATTAAAAAAAAAATTTTAAAATTTACCTAAATTTTCTTACATGAAAAAATCGACAGATTAGGGGGTATTCCATATTAAAGAAAAAAATTTAAAAATTTACGAAAATGTTGTTGCATAAATAAAATCTACAAATTTGCCGGTATACAAAATCTGATAACTGATTTTGATAGCACGTAACTAGGGCTATTAAGGCCGTCAGTTGTCGCTTTCGACAAAACAAAAGATAAGGGAGTATTCCATATTAAAAAAAAAATTTTAAAATTTACCAAAATGTTGTTACATGAATAAAATCTACAAATTTGCTTTGATTAAAACCTGATAACTGATTTTGATAGCACGTAACTAGGGCTATTAAGGCCGTCAGTTGTCGTTTTCGACAAATCAAAAGTTTAGGAGGTATTCCATATTAAAGAAAAAAAATTCAAAAATTTACCAAAATGTTCTTACATGAATAAAATCTACAAATTTGCCGGTTTATAAAATCTGATAACTGATTTTGATAGCATGTAACTAGGGTTGTCACTTTCGACAAATCAAACATTTAGGGAATATTCGATATTAAAGCAAAAAAAAATCAACAATTTAGCAAAATGTTCTTACATGAATAAAATCTACAAATTTGCCGGTTTATAAAATCTGATAACTGATTTTGATAGCACGTAACTAGGGCTATTAAGGCCGCCAATTGTCACTTTCGAAAAATCACCAGTTTAGGGGGTATTCCATATTAAAGAAAAAATATTCAAAAATTTACCAAAATGTTGTTACATGCACAAAATCTACAAATTTGCTTTTTTTTTAAATCTGATAACTGATTTTGATAGCACGTAACTAGGGCTATTAAGGCCGCCAGTTGTGGCTTTCGACAAATCAAAAGTTTATGGAGTATTCCATATTACAGAAAACGCATTAAAAATGTACCAAAATTTTATTACATGAATAAAATTTACAAATTTGGCGGTTTATAAAATCTGATAACTGATTTTGATAGCACGTACCTATGGCTATTAAGCCCGCCAGTTGTCGTTTTCGACAAATCAAAAGTTTAGGAGGTATTCCATATTAAAGAAAAAAAATTCAAAAATTTACCAAAATGTTCTTACATGAATAAAATCTACAAATTTGCCGGTTTATAAAATCTGATAACTGATTTTGATAGCATGTAACTAGGGTCGTCACTTTCGACAAATTAAACATTTAGGGAATATTCGATATTAAAGAAAAAAAAATTCAACAATTTACCAAAATGTTCTTACATGAATAAAATCTACAAATTTGCCGGTTTATAAAATCTGATAACTGATTTTGATAGCACGTAACTTGGGATATTAAGGCCGCCAGTTGTCACTTTCGAAAAATCACCAGCTTAGGGGGTATTCCATATTAAAGAAAAAATATTCAAAAATTTACCAAAATGTTGTTACATGCACAAAATCTACAAATTTGCTTTGATTAAAATCTGATAACTGATTTTGATAGCACGTAACTAGAGCTATTAAGACCGTCAGGTGTCACTTTCGACAAATCAAAAGTTTAGGGGGTATTCCATATTAAAGAAAAAAAATTTAAAAATTTACTTTAATGTTGTTACATAAATAAAATCTACAAATTTGCCGGCTTATAAAATCTGATAATTGATTTTGATAGCACGTAACTAGAGCTATTAAGGCCGTCATGTGTCACTTTCGACAAATCAAAAATTTAGGGAGTATTCGATATTAAAGAAAAAAAATTCAACAATTAAACAAAATGTTCTTACATGAATAAAATCTACAAATTTGCCGGTTTATAAAATCTGATAACTGGTTTTTGATAGCACGTAACTAGGGCTATTAAGGCCGCCAGCTGTGGCTTTCGACAAATCAAAAGTTAATGGAGTATTCCATATTACAAAACACGCATTCAAAATGTACCAAAATGTTATTACATGAATAAAATTTACAAATTTGGCGGCTTATAAAATCTAATAACTGATTTTGATAGCACGTAACTAGGGCTATTAAGGCCGCCAGTTGTGGCTTTCGACAAATCAAAAGTTTATGGAGTATTGCATATTACAGAAAACGCATTCAAAAATGTACCAAAATTTTATTACATGAATAAAATTTACAAATTTGGCGGTTTATAAAATCTGATAACTGATTTTGATAGCACGTACCTATGGCTATTAAGGCCGCCAGTTGTCGTTTTCGACAAATCAAAAGATTAGGGAGTATTCCATATTAAAAATTTACCAAAATGTTGTTACATGAATAAAATCTACAAATTTGCTTTGATTAAAACCTTATAACTGATTTTGATAGCACGTAACTAGTGCTATTAAGGCCGTCAGTTGTCGTTTTCGACAAATCAAAAGATTAGGGAGTATTCCATATTAAAAAAAAAATTTTAAAATTTACCAAAATGTTGTTACATGAATAAAATCTACTAATTTGCTTTGATTAAAACCTGATAACTGATTTTGATAGCACGTAACTAGTGCTATTAAGGCCGTCAGTTGTCGTTTTCGATAAATCAAAAGATTAGAGGGTATTCCATATTAAAAAAAAAAATTAAAAAATTTACCAAAATGTTCTTACATGAATAAAATCTACAAAATTGCCGGTTTATAAAATCAGATAACTGATTTTGATAGCATGTAACTCGGGCATGTAACTAGGGTTGTCACTTTCGACAAATCAAACATTTAGGGAATATTCGATATTAAAGAAAAAAATTCAACAATTTACCTAAATGTTCTTACATGAATAAAATCTACAAATTTGCTTGTTTATAAAATCTAATAACTGATTTTGATAGCACATAACTAGGGCTATTAAGGACGCCAGTTGTCACTTTCGAAAAATCACCAGTTTATGGGAAATTCCATATTAAAGAAAAAATATTCAAAAATTTACCAAAATGTTGTTACATGAATAAAATCTACAAATTTGCCTGTTTATAAAATCTGATAACTGATTTTGATAGCACGTAACTAGAGCTATTAAGGCCGTTAGGTGTCACTTTCGACAAATCAAACATTTAGGGAGTATTCGATATTAAAGAAAAAAAATCAACAATTTATCAAAATGTTCTTACATGAATAATATCTACAAATTTGCTTGTTTATAAAATCTAATAACTGCTTTTGATATCACATAACTAGGGCTATTAAGGACGCCAGTTGTCACTTTCGAAAAATCACCAGTTTATGGGGAATTCCATACTAAAGTAAAAAATTCAAAAATTTACCAAAATGTTGTTACATGAATAAAATCTACAAATTTGCTTTGATAAAAATCTGATAGCTGATTTTGATAGCACATAGCTAGAGCTATTAAGGTCGTACGGTGTCACTTTCGACAAATCAAAAATTTAGGGAATATTCGATATTAAAAAAAAAATTCAACAATTTACCAAAATGTTCTTACATGAATAAAATCTACAAATTTGCCGGTTTACAAAATCTGATAAGGGATTTTGATAGCACGTAACTAGAGCTATTAAGGCCGTCAGGTCTCACTTTCGACTAATTAAAAGTTTAGAGAGTATTCGATATTAAAGAAAAAAAAATCAACAATTTACCAAAATGTTCTTACATGAATAAAATCTACACAATTGCCGGCTTATAAAATCTGATAAGTGATTTTGATAGCGCGTAACTAGGGCTATTAAGGCCGCAAGTTGTCACTTTCGACAAACCAAAAGTATATTAGAGGAAAAAAATTCAAAAATTTACCAAAATGTTGTTACATGAATAAAATATACAAAATTTGCCGGTTTATAACATCTGATAACTGATTTTGATAGCACATAGCTAGAGCTATTAAGGCCGTCAGGTGTCACTTTCGACAAATCAAAAATTTAGGGGGTATTCCATATTAAAAAAAAAATTTAAAAATTTACCAAAATGTTCTTACATGAATAAAATCTACAAAATTGCCGGTTTATAAAATCAGATAACTGATTTTGATAGCATGTAACTAGGGCATGTAACTAGGGTTGTCACTTTCGACAAATCAAACATTTAGGGAATATTCGATATTAAAGAAGAAAAAATTCAACAATTTACCAAAATGTTCTTATATGAATAAAATCTACAAATTTGCCGGTTTATAAAATCTGATAACTGATTTTGATAGCAAGTAACTAGGGCTATTAAGGCCGCCAATTGTCACTTTCGGAAAATCACCAGTTTAGGGGGTATTCCATATTAAAGAAAAAGTATTCAAAAATTTACGAAAATGTTGTTACATGCACAAAATCTACAAATTTGCGTTGATTAAAATCTGATAACTGATTTTGATAGCACGTAACTAGGGCTATTAAGGCCGCCAGTTGTGGCTTTCGACAAATCAAAAGTTTATGGAGTATTCCATATTACAGAAAACGCATTCAAAATGTACCAACATTTTATTACATGAATAAAATTTACAAATTTGGCAGTTTATAAAATCTGATAACTGATTTTGATAGCACGTACCTATGGCTATTAAGGCCGCCAGTTGTCGTTTTCGACAACTAAAAAGTTAGGAGGTATTCCATATTAAAGAAAAAAAATTCAAAAATTTACCAAAATGTTCTTACATGAATAAAATCTACAAATTTGCCGGTTTATAAAATCTGATAACTGATTTTGATAGCATGTAACTAGGGTTGTCACTTTCGACAAATCAAACATTTAGGGAATATTCGATATTAAAGAAAAAAAAATTCAACAATTTACCAAAATGTTCTTACATGAATAAAATCTACAAATTTGCCGGTTTATAAAATCTGATAACTGATTTTGATAGCACGTAACTAGGGCTATTAAGGCCGCCAGTTGTCACTTTCGAAAATCACCAGTTTGGGGGTATTCCATATTAAAGAAAAAATATTCAAAAATTTACCAAAATGTTGTTACATGCACAAAATCTACAAATTTGCTTTGATTAAAATCTGATAACTGATTTTGATAGCACGTAACTAGAGCTATTAAGACCGTCAGGTGTCACTTTCGACAAATCAAAAGTTTAGGGGGTATTACATATTAAAAAAAAAAAATTTTAAAATTTACTTAAATGTTGTTACAGGAATAAAATCTACAAATTTGCCGGCTTATAAAATCTGATAATTGATTTTGATAGCACGTAACTAGAGCTATTAAGGCCGTCATGTGTCACTTTTGACAAATCAAAAATTTAGGGAGTATTCGATATTAAAGAAAAAAAATTCAACAATTTAACAAAATGTTCTTACATGAATAAAATCTACAAATTTGCCGGTTTATAAAATCTGATAACTGATTTTTGATAGCACGTAACTAGGGCTATTAAGGCCGCCAGTTGTGGCTTTCGACAAATCAAAAGTTTATGGAGTATTCCATATTACAAAACACGCATTCAAAATGTACCAAAATGTTATTACATGAATAAAATTTACAAATTTGGCGGTTTATAAAATCTGATAACTGATTTTGATAGCACGTAACTAGGGCTATTAAGGCCGCCAGTTGTTGCTTTCGACAAATCAAAAGTTTATGGAGTATTGCATATTACAGAAAACGCATTCAAAAATGTACTAAAATGTTGTTTTATGAATAAAATTTACATATTTGCCGGTTTATAAAATCTGATAACTGATTCTGATAGCACGTAGCTAGGGCTATTAAGGCCGCCAGTTGTCACTTTCGACAAATCAAACATTTAGGGAGTATTCGATATTAAAGAAAAAAATTCAACAATATACCTAAATGTTCTTACATGAATAAAATCTACAAATTTGCTTGTTTATAAAATCTAATAACTGATTTTGATAGCACATAGCTAGGGCTATTAAGGACGCCAGTTGTCACTTTCGAAAAATCACCAGTTTATGGGAACTTCCATATTAAAGAAAATATATACAAAAATTTACCAAAATGTTGTTACATGAATAAAATCTACAAATTTGCCTGTTTATAAAATCTGATAACTGATTTTGATAGCACGTAACTAGAGCTATTAAGGCCGTTAGGTGTCACTTTCGACATATTAAAGAAAAAAATCAACAATTTACCTAAATGTTCTTACATGAATAAAATCTACAAATTTGCTTGTTTATAAAATCTAATAACTGATTTTGATAGCACATAACTAGGGCTATTAAGGACGCCAGTTGTCACTTTCGAAACATCACCAGTTTATGGGGAATTCCATACTAAAGAAAAAAATTCAAAAATTTACCAAAATGTTGTTACATGAATAAAATCTACAAATTTGCTTTGATAAAAATCTGATAACTGATTTTGATAGCACATAGCTAGAGCTATTAAGGTCGTACGGTGTCACTTTCGACAAATCAAAAGTTTAGGGGGTATTCCATATTAAAGAAATAAAATTAAAAAATTTACTTAAATGTTGTTACATGAATAAAATCTACAAATTTGCCGGCTTATAAAATCTGATAATTGATTTTGATAGCACGTAACTAGAGCTATTAAGACCGTCATGTGTCACTTTCGACAAATTAAAAGTTTAGAGAGTATTCGATATTAAAGAAAAAAAAAATCAAAAATTTACCAAAATGTTCTTACATGAATAAAATCTACAAATTTGCCGGTTTACAAAATCTGATAAGGGATTTTGATAGCACGTAACTAGAGCTATTAAGGCCGTCAGGTCTCACTTTCGACTAATTAAAAGTTTAGAGAGTATTCGATATTAAAGAAAAAAAAATCAACAATTTACCAAAATGTTCTTACATGAATAAAATCTACACAATTGCCGGTTTATAAAATCTGATAAGTGATTTTGATAGCACGTAACTAGGGCTATTAAGGCCGCAAGTTGTCACTTTCGACAAACCAAAAGTATATTAGAGGAAAAAAAATTCAAAAATATACCAAAATGTTGTTACATGAATAAAATATACAAAATTTGCCGGTTTATAACATCTGATAACTGATTTTGATAGCACATAGCTAGAGCTATTAAGGCCGTCAGGTGTCACTTTCGACAAATCAAAAGTTTAGGGGGTATTCCATATTAAAAAAAAAAATTTAAAAATTTACCAAAATGTTCTTACATGAATAAAATCTACAAAATTGCCGGTTTATAAAATCAGATAACTGATTTTGATAGCATGTAACTAGGGCATGTAACTAGGGTTGTCACTTTCGACAAATCAAACATTTAGGGAATATTCGATATTAAAGAAAAAAAAATTCAACAATTTACCAAAATGTTCTTATATGAATAAAATCTACAAATTTGCCGGTTTATAAAATCTGATAACTGATTTTGATAGCACGTAACTAGGGCTATTAAGGCCGCCAATTGTCACTTTCGAAAAATCACCAGTTTAGGGGGTATTCCATATTAAAGAAAAAGTATTCAAAAATTTACCAAAATGTTGTTACATGCACAAAATCTACAAATTTGCGTTGATTAAAATCTGATAACTGATTTTGATAGCACGTAACTAGGGCTATTAAGGCCGCCAGTTGTGGCTTTCGACAAATCAAAAGTTTATCGAGTATTCCATATTACAGAAAACGCATTCAAAATGTACCAACATTTTATTACATGAATAAAATTTACAAATTTGGCAGTTTATAAAATCTGATAACTGATTTTGATAGCACGTACCTATGGCTATTAAGGCCGCCAGTTGTCGTTTTCGACAAATAAAAAGTTAGGAGGTATTCCATATTAAAGAAAAAAAAATTCAAAAATTTACCAAAATGTTCTTACATGAATAAAATCTACAAATTTGCCGGTTTATAAAATCTGATAACTGATTTTGATAGCATGTAACTAGGGTTGTCACTTTCGACAAATCAAACATTTAGGGAATATTCGATATTAAAGAAAAAAAAATTCAACAATTTACCAAAATGTTCTTACATGAATAAAATCTACAAATTTGCCGGTTTATAAAATCTGATAACTGATTTTGATAGCACGTAACTAGGGCTATTAAGGCCGCCAGTTGTCACTTTCGAAAAATCACCAGTTTAGGGGGTATTCCATATTAAAGAAAAAATATTAAAAAATTTACCAAAATGTTGTTACATGCACAAAATCTACAAATTTGCTTTGATTAAAATCTGATAACTGATTTTGATAGCACGTAACTAGAGCTATTAAGACCGTCAGGTGTCACTTTCGACAAATCAAAAGTTTAGGGGGTATTCCATATTAAAAAAAAAAATTTTAAAATTTACTTAAATGTTGTTACATGAATAAAATCTACAAATTTGCCGGCTTATAAAATCTGATAATTGATTTTGATAGCACGTAACTAGAGCTATTAAGGCCGTCATGTGTCACTTTTGACAAATAAAAAATTTAGGGAGTATTCGATATTAAAGAAAAAAAATTCAACAATTTAACAAAATGTTCTTACATGAATAAAATCTACAAATTTGCCGGTTTATAAAATCTGATAACTGATTTTTGATAGCACGTAACTAGGGCTATTAAGGCCGCCAGTTGTGGCTTTCGACAAATCAAAAGTTTATGGAGTATTCCATATTACAAAACACGCATTCAAAATGTACCAAAATGTTATTACATGAATAAAATTTACAAATTTGGCGGTTTATAAAATCTGATAACTGATTTTGATAGCACGTAACTAGGGCTATTAAGGCCGCCAGTTGTGGCTTTCGACAAATCAAAAGTTTATGGAGTATTGCATATTACAGAAAACGCATTCAAAAATGTACTAAAATGTTGTTTTATGAATAAAATTTACATATTTGCCGGTTTATAAAATCTGATAACTGATTCTGATAGCACGTAGCTAGGGCTATTAAGGCCGCCAGTTGTCACTTTCGACAAATCAAACATTTAAGGAGTATTCGATATTAAAGAAAAAAATTCAACAATATACCTAAATGTTCTTACATGAATAAAATCTACAAATTTGCTTGTTTATAAAATCTAATAACTGATTTTGATAGCACATAGCTAGGGCTATTAAGGACGCCAGTTGTCACTTTCGAAAAATCACCAGTTTATGGGAACTTCCATATTAAAGAAAAAATATACAAAAATTTACCAAAATGTTGTTACATGAATAAAATCTACAAATTTGCCTGTTTATAAAATCTGATAACTGATTTTGATAGCACGTAACTAGGGCTATTAAGGCCGCCAGTTGTCACTTTCGAAAAATCACCAGTTTAGGGGGTATTCCATATTAAAGAAATAAAATTAAAAAATTTACTTAAATGTTGTTACATGAATAAAATCTACAAATTTGCCGGCTTATAAAATCTGATAATTGATTTTGATAGCACGTAACTAGAGCTATTAAGACCGTCATGTGTCACTTTCGACAAATTAAAAGTTTAGAGAGTATTCGATATTAAAGAAAAAAAAAATCAAAAATTTACCAAAATGTTCTTACATGAATAAAATCTACACAATCGCCGGTTTATAAAATCTGATAAGTGATTTTGATAGCACGTAACTAGGGCTATTAAGGCCGCGAGTTGTCACTTTCGACAAACCAAAAGTATATTAGAGGAAAAAAATTCAAAAATATACCAAAATGTTGTTACATGAATAAAATATACAAAATTTGCCGGTTTATAACATCTGATAACTGATTTTGATAGCACATAGCTAGAGCTATTAAGGCCGTCAGGTGTCACTTTCGACAAATCAAAAGTTTAGGGGGTATTCCATATTAAAAAAAAAAAAAATTCGATAATATACCAAAATGTTGCTACATGAATAAAATCTACAAATTTGCCGGTTTATAAAATTTGATAACTGATTTTGATAGCACGTAACTAGGGCTATTAAGGCCGCCAGTGGTCACTTTCAAAAAATCACCAGCTTAGGGGGTATTCCATATTAAAGAAAAAATATTAAAAAATTTACCAAAAAGTTGTTACATGAATAAAATCAACAAATTTGCCGGTTTATAAAATCTCAGTTATCAGATTTTGACAGCACGTAACTAGAGCTAATAAGACCGCCAGGTGTCACTTTCGACAAAACAAAAGTTTAGGGGGTATTCCATATTAAAAAAAAAGTAAAAATTTACCAAAATGTTGTTACATGAATAAAATATACAAAATTTGCCGGTTTATAACATCTGATAACTGATTTTGATAGCACATAGCTAGAGCTATTAAGGCCGTCAGGTGTCACTTTCGACAAATCAAAAGTTTAGGGGGTATTCCATATTAAAAAAAAAAATTTAAAAATTTACCAAAATGTTCTTATATGAATAAAATCTACAAAATTGCCCGTTTATAAAATCAGATAACTGATTTTGATAGCATGTAACTAGGGCATGTAACTAGGGTTGTCACTTTCGACAAATCAAACATATAGGGAATATTCGATATTAAAGAAAAAAAAATTCAACAATTTACCAAAATGTTCTTATATGAATAAAATCAACAAATTTGCCGGTTTATAAAATCTGATAACTGATTTTGATAGCACGTTACTAGGGCTATTAAGGCCGCCAATTGTCACTTTCGAAAAATCACCAGTTTAGGGGGTATTCCATATTAAAGAAAAAGTATTCAAAAATTTACCAAAATGTTGTTACATGCACAAAATCTACAAATTTGCGTTGATTAAAATCTGATAACTGATTTTGATAGCACGTAACTAGGGCTATTAAGGCCGCCAGTTGTGGCTTTCGACAAATCAAAAGTTTATCGAGTATTCCATATTACAGAAAACGCATTCAAAATGTACCAACATTTTATTACATGAATAAAATTTACAAATTTGGCAGTTTATAAAATCTGATAACTGACTTTGATAGCACGTACCTATGGCTATTAAGGCCGCCAGTTGTCGTTTTCGACAAATAAAAAGTTAGGAGGTATTCCATATTAAAGAAAAAAAAATTCAAAAATTTACCAAAATGTTCTTACATGAATAAAATCTACAAATTTGCCGGTTTATAAAATCTGATAACTGATTTTGATAGCACGTAACTAGGGCTATTAAGGCCGCCAGTTGTCACTTTCGAAAAATCACCAGTTTAGGGGGTATTCCATATTAAAGAAATAAAATTAAAAAATTTACTTAAATGTTGTTACATGAATAAAATCTACAAATTTGCCGGCTTATAAAATCTGATAATTGATTTTGATAGCACGTAACTAGAGCTATTAAGACCGTCATGTGTCACTTTCGACAAATTAAAAGTTTAGAGAGTATTCGATATTAAAGAAAAAAAAAATCAAAAATTTACCAAAATGTTCTTACATGAATAAAATCTACACAATCGCCGGTTTATAAAATCTGATAAGTGATTTTGATAGCACGTAACTAGGGCTATTAAGGCCGCGAGTTGTCACTTTCGACAAACCAAAAGTATATTAGAGGAAAAAAATTCAAAAATATACCAAAATGTTGTTACATGAATAAAATATACAAAATTTGCCGGTTTATAACATCTGATAACTGATTTTGATAGCACATAGCTAGAGCTATTAAGGCCGTCAGGTGTCACTTTCGACAAATCAAAAGTTTAGGGGGTATTCCATATTAAAAAAAAAAAAAATTCGATAATATACCAAAATGTTGCTACATGAATAAAATCTACAAATTTGCCGGTTTATAAAATTTGATAACTGATTTTGATAGCACGTAACTAGGGCTATTAAGGCCGCCAGTGGTCACTTTCAAAAAATCACCAGCTTAGGGGGTATTCCATATTAAAGAAAAAATATTAAAAAATTTACCAAAAAGTTGTTACATGAATAAAATCAACAAATTTGCCGGTTTATAAAATCTCAGTTATCAGATTTTGACAGCACGTAACTAGAGCTAATAAGACCGCCAGGTGTCACTTTCGACAAAACAAAAGTTTAGGGGGTATTCCATATTAAAAAAAAAGTAAAAATTTACCAAAATGTTGTTCCATGAATAAAATATACAAAATTTGCCGGTTTATAACATCTGATAACTGATTTTGATAGCACATAGCTAGAGCTATTAAGGCCGTCAGGTGTCACTTTCGACAAATCAAAAGTTTAGGGGGTATTCCATATTAAAAAAAAAAATTTAAAAATTTACCAAAATGTTCTTACATGAATAAAATCTACAAAATTGCCGGTTTATAAAATCAGATAACTGATTTTGATAGCATGTAACTAGGGCATGTAACTAGGGTTGTCACTTTCGACAAATCAAACATTAAGGGAATATTCGATATTAAAGAAAAAAAAATTCAACAATTTACCAAAATGTTCTTATATGAATAAAATCTACAAATTTGCCGGTTTATAAAATCTGATAACTGATTTTGATAGCACGTTACTAGGGCTATTAAGGCCGCCAATTGTCACTTTCGAAAAATCACCAGTTTAGGGGGTATTCCATATTAAAGAAAAAGTATTCAAAAATGTACCAAAATGTTGTTACATGCACAAAATCTACAAATTTGCGTTGATTAAAATCTGATAACTGATTTTGATAGCACGTAACTAGGGCTATTAAGGCCGCCAGTTGTGGCTTTCGACAAATCAAAAGTTTATCGAGTATTCCATATTACAGAAAACGCATTCAAAATGTACCAACATTTTATTACATGAATAAAATTTACAAATTTGGCAGTTTATAAAATCTGATAACTGATTTTGATAGCACGTACCTATGGCTATTAAGGCCGCCAGTTGTCGTTTTCGACAAATAAAAAGTTAGGAGGTATTCCATATTAAAGAAAAAAAAATTCAAAAATTTACCAAAATGTTCTTACATGAATAAAATCTACAAATTTGCCGGTTTATAAAATCTGATAACTGATTTTGATAGCATGTAACTAGGGTTGTCACTTTCGACAAATCAAACATTTAGGGAATATTCGATATTAAAGAAAAAAAAATTCAACAATTTACCACAATGTTCTTACATGAATAAAATCTACAAATTTAGGAGGTATTCCATATTAAAGAAAAAAAAATTCAAAAATTTACCAAAATGTTCTTACATGAATAAAATCTACAAATTTGCCGGTTTATAAAATCTGATAACTGATTTTGATAGCATGTAACTAGGGTTGTCACTTTCGACAAATCAAACATTTAGGGAATATTCGATATTAAAGAAAAAAAAATTCAACAATTTACCAAAATGTTCTTACATGAATAAAATCTACAAATTTGCCGGTTTATAAAATCTGATAACTGATTTTGATAGCACGTAACTAGGGCTATTAAGGCCGCCAGTTGTCACTTTCGAAAAATCACCAGTTTAGGGGGTATTCCATATTAAAGAAATAAAATTAAAAAATTTACTTAAATGTTGTTACATGAATAAAATCTACAAATTTGCCGGCTTATAAAATCTGATAATTGATTTTGATAGCACGTAACTAGAGCTATTAAGACCGTCATGTGTCACTTTCGACAAATTAAGAGTTTAGAGAGTATTCGATATTAAAGAAAAAAAAAATCAAAAATTTACCAAAATGTTCTTACATGAATAAAATCTACACAATCGCCGGTTTATAAAATCTGATAAGTGATTTTGATAGCACGTAACTAGGGCTATTAAGGCCGCGAGTTGTCACTTTCGACAAACCAAAAGTATATTAGAGGAAAAAAATTCAAAAATATACCAAAATGTTGTTACATGAATAAAATATACAAAATTTGCCGGTTTATAACATCTGATAACTGATTTTGAAAGCACATAGCTAGAGCTATTAAGGCCGTCAGGTGTCACTTTCGACAAATCAAAAGTTTAGGGGGTATTCCATATTAAAAAAAAAAAAAATTCGATAATATACCAAAATGTTGCTACATGAATAAAATCTACAAATTTGCCGGTTTATAAAATTTGATAACTGATTTTGATAGCACGTAACTAGGGCTATTAAGGCCGCCAGTGGTCACTTTCAAAAAATCACCAGCTTAGGGGGTATTCCATATTAAAGAAAAAATATTAAAAAATTTACCAAAAAGTTGTTACATGAATAAAATCAACAAATTTGCCGGTTTATAAAATCTCAGTTATCAGATTTTGACAGCACGTAACTAGAGCTAATAAGACCGCCAGGTGTCACTTTCGACAAAACAAAAGTTTAGGGGGTATTCCATATTAAAAAAAAAGTAAAAATTTACCAAAATGTTGTTCCATGAATAAAATATACAAAATTTGCCGGTTTATAACATCTGATAACTGATTTTGATAGCACATAGCTAGAGCTATTAAGGCCGTCAGGTGTCACTTTCGACAAATCAAAAGTTTAGGGGGTATTCCATATTAAAAAAAAAAATTTTAAAATTTACCAAAATGTTCTTACATGAATAAAATCTACAAAATTGCCGGTTTATAAAATCAGATAACTGATTTTGATAGCATGTAACTAGGGCATGTAACTAGGGTTGTCACTTTCGACAAATCAAACATTTAGGGAATATTCGATATTAAAGAAAAAAAAATTCAACAATTTACCAAAATGTTCTTATATGAATAAAATCTACAAATTTGCCGGTTTATAAAATCTGATAACTGATTTTGATAGCACGTTACTAGGGCTATTAAGGCCGCCAATTGTCACTTTCGAAAAATCACCAGTTTAGGGGGTATTCCATATTAAAGAAAAAGTATTCAAAAATTTACCAAAATGTTGTTACATGCACAAAATCTACAAATTTGCGTTGATTAAAATCTGATAACTGATTTTGATAGCACGTAACTAGGGCTATTAAGGCCGCCAGTTGTGGCTTTCGACAAATCAAAAGTTTATCGAGTATTCCATATTACAGAAAACGCATTCAAAATGTACCAACATTTTATTACATGAATAAAATTTACAAATTTGGCAGTTTATAAAATCTGATAACTGATTTTGATAGCACGTACCTATGGCTATTAAGGCCGCCAGTTGTCGTTTTCGACAAATAAAAAGTTAGGAGGTATTCCATATTAAAGAAAAAAAAATTCAAAAATTTACCAAAATGTTCTTACATGAATAAAATCTACAAATTTGCCGGTTTATAAAATCTGATAACTGATTTTGATAGCATGTAACTAGGGTTGTCACTTTCGACAAATCAAACATTTAGGGAATATTCGATATTAAAGAAAAAAAAATTCAACAATTTACCACAATGTTCTTACATGAATAAAATCTACAAATTTGCCGGTTTATAAAATCTGATAACTGATTTTGATAGCACGTAACTAGGGCTATTAAGGCCGCCAGTTGTCACTTTCGAAAAATCACCAGTTTAGGGGGTATTCCATATTAAAGAAAAAATATTAAAAAATTTACCAAAATGTTGTTACATGCACAAAATCTACAAATTTGCTTTGATTAAAATCTGATAACTGATTTTGATAGCACGTAACTAGAGCTATTAAGACCGTCAGGTGTCACTTTCGACAAATCAAAAGTTTAGGGGGTAATCCATATTAAAAAAAAAAAATTTTAAAATTTACTTAAATGTTGTTACATGAATAAAATCTACAAATTTGCCGGTTTATAAAATCTGATAACTGATTTTGATAGCACGTAACTAGGGCTATTAAGGCCGCCAGTTGTGGCTTTCGACAAATCAAAAGTTTATGGAGTATTCCATATTACAAAACACGCATTCAAAATGTACCAAAATGTTATTACATGAATAAAATTTACAAATTTGGCGGTTTATAAAATCTGATAACTGATTTTGATAGCACGTAACTAGGGCTATTAAGGCCGTCAGTTGTGGCTTTCGACAAATCAAAAGTTTATGGAGTATTGCATATTACAGAAAACGCATTCAAAAATGTACTAAAATGTTGTTTTATGAATAAAATTTACATATTTGCCGGTTTATAAAATCTGATAACTGATTCTGATAGCACGTAGCTAGGGCTATTAAGGCCGCCAGTTGTCACTTTCGACAAATCAAACATTTAGGGAGTATTCGATATTAAAGAAAAAAATTCAACAATATACCTAAATGTTCTTACATGAATAAAATCTACAAATTTGCTTGTTTATAAAATCTAATAACTGATTTTGATAGCACATAGCTAGGGCTATTAAGGACGCCAGTTGTCACTTTCGAAAAATCACCAGTTTATGGGAACTTCCATATTAAAGAAAAAATATACAAAAATTTACCAAAATGTTGTTACATGAATAAAATCTACAAATTTGCCTGTTTATAAAATCTGATAACTGATTTTGATAGCACGTAACTAGAGCTATTAAGGCCGTTAGGTGTCACTTTCGACATATTAAAGAAAAAAATCAACAATTTACCTAAATGTTCTTACATGAATAAAATCTACAAATTTGCTTGTTTATAAAATCTAATAACTGATTTTGATAGCACATAACTAGGGCTATTAAGGACGCCAGTTGTCACATTCGAAAAATCACCAGTTTATGGGGAATTCCATACTAAAGAAAATAATTCAAAAATTTACCAAAATGTTGTTACATGAATAAAATCTACAAATTTGCTTTGATAAGAATCTGATAACTGATTTTGATAGCACATAGCTAGAGCTATTAAGGTCGTATGGTGTCACTTTCGACAAATCAAAAGTTTAGGGGGTATTCCATATTAAAGAAATAAAATTAAAAAATTTACTTAAATGTTGTTACATGAATAAAATCTACAAATTTGCCGGCTTATAAAATCTGATAATTGATTTTGATAGCACGTAACTAGAGCTATTAAGACCGTCATGTGTCACTTTCGACAAATTAAAAGTTTAGAGAGTATTCGATATTAAAGAAAAAAAAATCAAAAATTTACCAAAATGTTCTTACATGAATAAAATCTACACAATCGGTTTATAAAATCTGATAAGTGATTTTGATAGCACGTAACTAGGGCTATTAAGGCCGCGAGTTGTCACTTTCGACAAACCAAAAGTATATTAGAGGAAAAAAATTCAAAAATATACCAAAATGTTGTTACATGAATAAAATATACAAAATTTGCCGGTTTATAACATCTGATAACTGATTTTGATAGCACATAGCTAGAGCTATTAAGGCCGTCAGGTGTCACTTTCGACAAATCAAAAGTTTAGGGGGTATTCCATATTAAAAAAAAAAAAAATTCGATAATATACCAAAATGTTGCTACATGAATAAAATCTACAAATTTGCCGGTTTATAAAATTTGATAACTGATTTTGATAGCACGTAACTAGGGCTATTAAGGCCGCCAGTGGTCACTTTCAAAAAATCACCAGCTTAGGGGGTATTCCATATTAAAGAAAAAATATTAAAAAATTTACCAAAAAGTTGTTACATGAATAAAATCAACAAATTTGCCGGTTTATAAAATCTCAGTTATCAGATTTTGACAGCACGTAACTAGAGCTAATAAGACCGCCAGGTGTCACTTTCGACAAAACAAAAGTTTAGGGGGTATTCCATATTAAAAAAAAAGTAAAAATTTACCAAAATGTTCTTACATGAATAAAATCTACAAATTTGCCGGTTTATAAAATACATTAACTGTTTAACCGTCAGTTGTGGCTTTCGACAAATCAAAAGTTTATGGAGTATTGCATATTACAGAAAACGCATTCAAAAATGTACCAAAATTTTATTACATGAATAAAATTTACAAATTTGGCGGTTTATAAAATCTGATAACTGATTTTGATAGCACGTACATATGGCTATTAAGGCCGCCAGTTGTCGTTTTCGACAAATCAAAAGATTAGGGAGTATTCCATATTAAAAATTTACCAAAATGTTGTTACATGAATAAAATCTACAAATTTGCTTTGATTAAAACCTTATAACTGATTTTGATAGCACGTAACTAGGGCTATTAAGGCCGTCAGTTGTCGTTTTCGACAACTCAAAAGATTAGGGAGTATTCCATATTAAAAAAAAAATTAAAAAATTTACCAAAATGTTCTTACATGAATAAAATCTACAAAATTGCCGGTTTATAAAATCAGATAACTGATTTTGATAGCATGTAACTAGGGTTGTCACTTTCGACAAATCAAACATTTAGGGAATATTCGATATTAAAGAAAAAAATTCAACAATTTACCTAAATGTTCTTACATGAATAAAATCTACAAATTTGCTTGTTTATAAAATCTAATAACTGATTTTGATAGCACATAACTAGGGCTATGAAGGACGCCAGTTGTCACTTTCGAAAAATCACCAGTTTATGGGAAATTCCATATTAAAGAAAAAATATTCAAAAATTTACCAAAATGTTGTTACATGAATAAAATCTACAAATTTGCCTGTTTATAAAATCTGATAACTGATTTTGATAGCACGTAACGTAGCTATTAAGGCCGTTAGGTGTCACTTTCGACAAATCAAACATTTAGGGAGTATTCGATATTAAAGAAAAAAATTCAACAATTTTAAAAATGTTCTTACATGAATAATATCTACAAATTTGCTTGTTTATAAAATCTAATAACTGATTTTGATAGCACATAACTAGGGCTATTAAGGACGCCAGTTGTCACTTTCGAAAAATCACCAGTTTATGGGGAATTCCATACTAAAGAACAAAATTCAAAAATTTACCAAAATGTTGTTACATGAATAAAATCTACAAATTTGCTTTGATAAAAATATGATAACTGATTTTGATAGCACATAGCTAGAGCTGTTAAGGTCGTACGGTGTCACTTTCGACAAATCAAAAATTTAGGGAATATTCGATATTAAAAAAAAAATTCAACAATTTACCAAAATGTTCTTACATGAATAAAATCTACAAATTTGCCGGTTTACAAAATCTGATAAGGGATTTTGATAGCACGTAACTAGAGCTATTAAGGCCGTCAGGTCTCACTTTCGACTAATTAAAAGTTTAGAGAGTATTCGATATTAAAGAAAAAAAAATCAACAATTTACCAAAATGTTCTTACATGAATAAAATCTACACAATTGCCGGTTTATAAAATCTGATAAGTGATTTTGATAGCACGTAACTAGGGCTATTAAGGCCTCAAGTTGTCACTTTCGACAAACCAAAAGTATATTAGAGGAAAAAAATTCAAAAATTTACCAAAATGTTGTTACATGAATAAAATATACAAAATTTGCCGGTTTATAACATCTGATAACTGATTTTGATAGCACATAGCTAGAGCTATTAAGGCCGTCAGGTGTCACTTTCGACAAATCAAAAGTTTAGGGGGTATTCCATATTAAAAACAAAAATTTAAAAATTTACCAAAATGTTCTTACATGAATAAAATCTACAAAATTGCCGGTTTATAAAATCAGATAGCTGATTTTGCTAGCATGTGACTAGGGCATGTAACTAGGGTTGTCACTTTCGACAAATCAAACATTTAGGGAATATTCGATATTAAAGAAAAAAAAATTCAACAATTTACCAAAATGTTCTTATATGAATAAAATCTACAAATTTGCCGGTTTATAAAATCTGATAACTGATTTTGATAGCACGTTACTAGGGCTATTAAGGCCGCCAATTGTCACTTTCGAAAAATCACCAGTTTAGGGGGTATTCCATATTAAAGAAAAAGTATTCAAAAATTTACCAAAATGTTGTTACATGCACAAAATCTACAAATTTGCGTTGATTAAAATCTGATAACTGATTTTGATAGCACGTAACTAGGGCTATTAAGGCCGCCAGTTGTGGCTTTCGACAAATCAAAAGTTTATGGAGTATTCCATATTACAGAAAACGCATTCAAAATGTACCAACATTTTATTACATGAATAAAATTTACAAATTTGGCAGTTTATAAAATCTGATAACTGATTTTGATAGCACGTACCTATGGCTATTAAGGCCGCCAGTTGTCGTTTTCCACAAATAAAAAGTTAGGAGGTATTCCATATTAAAGAAAAAAAAATTCAAAAATTTACCAAAATGTTCTTACATGAATAAAATCTACAAATTTGCCGGTTTATAAAATCTGATAACTGATTTTGATAGCATGTAACTAGGGTTGTCACTTTCGACAAATCAAACATTTAGGGAATATTCGATATTAAAGAAAAAAAAATTCAACAATTTACCAAAATGTTCTTACATGAATAAAATCTACAAATTTGCCGGTTTATAAAATCTGATAACTGATTTTGATAGCACGTAACTAGGGCTATTAAGGCCGCCAGTTGTCACTTTCGAAAAATCACCAGTTTAGAGGATATTCCATATTAAAGAAAAAATATTCAAAAATTTACCAAAATGTTGTTAGTTACATTTACAAAATCTACAAATTTTCTTTGATTAAAATCTGATAACTGATTTTGATAACACGTAACTAGAGCTATTAAGACCGTCAGGTGTCACTTTCGACAAATCAAAAGTTTAGGGGGTATTCCATATTAAAAAAAAAAATTTTAAAATTTACTTAAATGTTGTTACATGAATAAAATCTACAAATTTGCCGGCTTATAAAATCTGATAATTGATTTTGATAGCACGTAACTAGAGCTATTAAGACCGTCAGGTGTCACTTTCGACAAATCAAAAGTTTAGGGGGTATTCCATATTAAAAAAAAAAATTTAAAAATTTACTTAAATGTTGTTACATGAATAAAATCTACAAATTTGCCGGCTTATAAAATCTGATAATTGATTTTGGTAGCACGTAACTAGAGCTATTAAGACCGTCAGGTGTCACTTTCGACAAATCAAAAGTTTAGGGGGTATTCCATATTAAAAAAAAAAATTTAAAAATTTACTTAAATGTTGTTACATGAATAAAATCTACAAATTTGCCGGCTTATAAAATCTGATAATTGATTTTGATAGCACGTAACTAGAGCTATTAAGGCAGTCATGTGTCACTTTTGACAAATCAAAAGTTTATGGAGTATTCCATATTACAAAACACGCATTCAAAATGTACCAAAATGTTATTACATGAATAAAATTTACAAATTTGGCGGTTTATAAAATCTGATAACTGATTTTGATAGCACGTAACTAGGGCTATTAAGGCCGCCAGTTGTGGCTTTCGACAAATCAAAAGTTTATGGAGTATTGCATATTACAGAAAACGCATTCAAAAATGTACTAAAATGTTGTTTCATGAATAAAATTTACATATTTGCCGGTTTATAAAATCTGATAACTGATTTTGATAGCACGTAGCTAGGGCTATTAAGGCCGCCACTTGTCACTTTCGACAAATCAAACATTTAGGGAGTATTCGATATTAAAGAAAAAAATTCAACAATTTACCTAAATGTTCTTACATGAATAAAATCTACAAATTTGCTTGTTTATAAAATCTAATAACTGATTTTGATAGCACATAGCTAGGGCTATTAAGGACGCCAGTTGTCACTTTCGAAAAATCACCAGTTTTTGGGAACTTCCATATTAAAGAAAAAATATACAAAAATTTACCAAAATGTTGTTACATGAATAAAATCTACAAATTTGCCTGTTTATAAAATCTGATAACTGATTTTGATAGCACGTAACTAGAGCTATTAAGGCCGTTAGGTGTCACTTTCGACAAATCAAACATTTAGGGAGTATTCGATATTAAAGAAAAAAATCAACAATTTACCTAAATGTTCTTACATGAATAAAATCTACAAATTTGCTTGTTTATAAAATCTAATAACTGATTTTGATAGCACATAACTAGGGCTATTAAGGACGCCAGTTGTCACTTTCGAAAAATCACCAGTTTATGGGGAATTCCATACTAAAGAAAAAAATTCAAAAATTTACCAAAATGTTGTTACATGAATAAAATCTACAAATTTGCTTTGATAAAAATCTGATAACTGATTTTGATAGCACATAGCTAGAGCTATTAAGGTCGTACGGTGTCACTTTCGACAAATCAAAAGTTTAGGGGGTATTCCATATTAAAGAAATAAAATTAAAAAATTTACTTAAATGTTGTTACATGAATAAAATCTACAAATTTGCCGGCTTATAAAATCTGATAATTGATTTTGATAGCACGTAACTAGAGCTATTAAGACCGTCATGTGTCACTTTCGACAAATTAAAAGTTTAGAGAGTATTCGATATTAAAGAAAAAAAAAATCAAAAATTTACCAAAATGTTCTTACATGAATAAAATCTACACAATCGCCGGTTTATAAAATCTGATAAGTGATTTTGATAGCACGTAACTAGGGCTATTAAGGCCGCAAGTTGTTACTTTCGACAAACCAAAAGTATATAAGAGGAAAAAAATTCAAAAATATACCAAAATGTTGTTACATGAATAAAATATACAAAATTTGCCGGTTTATAACATCTAATAACTGATTTTGATAGCACATAGCTAGAGCTATTAAGGCCGTCAGGTGTCACTTTCGACAAATCAAAAGTTTAGGGGATATTCCATATTAAAGAAAAAAAAATTCGATAATATACCAAAATGTTGCTACATGAATAAAATCTACAAATTTGCCGGTTTATAAAATTTGATAACTGATTTTGATAGCACGTAACTAGGGCTATTCAGGCCGCCAGTGGTCACTTTCAAAAAATCACCAGCTTAGGGGGTATTCCATATTAAAGAAAAAATATTAAAAAATTTACCAAAAAGTTGTTACATGAATAAAATCAACAAATTTGCCGGTTTATAAAATCTCAGTTATCAGATTTTGATAGCACGTAACTAAAGCTAATAAGACCGCCAGGTGTCACTTTCGACAAAACAAAAGTTTAGGGGGTATTCCATATTGAAAAAAAAGTAAAAATTTACCAAAATGTTCTTACATGAATAAAATCTACAAATTTGCCGGTTTATAAAATACATTAACTGATTTTGATAGCACGTAACTAGGGATATTAAGGCCGTCAGTTGTCGTTTTCGGCAAATCAAAAGTTTAAAAAAAAAACAAAAATTTACCAAAATGTTGTTACATGAATAAAATCTACAAATTTGCTTTGCTTAAAATCTGATAACTGATTTTGATAGCACATAATTAGAGATATTAAGACCGTCAGGTGTCACTTTCGACAAATCAAAAATTTTTATTTAAAAAAATTCAACAATTTTCCAAAATGTTCTTACATGAATAAAATCTACAAGTTTGCCGGCTTATAAAATCTGATAACTGATTTTGATAGCATGTAACTAGGGCTATTAAGGCCGCTAGTTGTTTTGATAGCACGTAACTAGAGCTATTAAGGCCGTCAGGTCTCACTTTCGACTAATTAAAAGTTTAGAGAGTATTCGATATTAAAGAAAAAAAAATCAACAATTTACCAAAATGTTCTTACATGAATAAAATCTACACAATTGCCGGTTTATAAAATCTGATAAGTGATTTTGATAGCACGTAACTAGGGCTATTAAGGCCTCAAGTTGACACTTTCGACAAACCAAAAGTATATTAGAGGAAAAAAATTCAAAAATTTACCAAAATGTTGTTACATGAATAAAATATACAAAATTTGCCGGTTTATAACATCTGATAACTGATTTTGATAGCACATAGCTAGAGCTATTAAGGCCGTCAGGTGTCACTTTCGACAAATCAAAAGTTTAGGGGGTATTCCATATTAAAAAAAAAAATTTAAAAATTTACCAAAATGTTCTTACATGAATAAAATCTACAAAATTGCCGGTTTATAAAATCAGATAGCTGATTTTGATAGCATGTAACTAGGGCATGTAACTAGGGTTGTCACTTTCGACAAATCAAACATTTAGGGAATATTCGATATTAAAGAAAAAAAATTCAACAATTTACCAAAATGTTCTTATATGAATAAAATCTACAAATTTGCCGGTTTATAAAATCTGATAACTGATTTTGATAGCACGTTACTAGGGCTATTAAGGCCGCCAATTGTTACTTTCGAAAAATCACCAGTTTAGGGGGTATTCCATATTAAAGAAAAAGTATTCAAAAATTTACCAAAATGTTGTTACATGCACAAAATCTACAAATTTGCGTTGATTAAAATCTGATAACTGATTTTGATAGCACGTAACTAGGGCTATTAAGGCCGCCAGTTGTGGCTTTCGACAAATCAAAAGTTTATGGAGTATTCCATATTACAGAAAACGCATTCAAAATGTACCAACATTTTATTACATGAATAAAATTTACAAATTTGGCAGTTTATAAAATCTGATAACTGATTTTGATAGCACGTACCTATGGCTATTAAGGCCGCCAGTTGTCGTTTTCCACAAATAAAAAGTTAGGAGGTATTCCATATTAAAGAAAAAAAAATTCAAAAATTTACCAAAATGTTCTTACATGAATAAAATCTACAAATTTGCCGGTTTATAAAATCTGATAACTGATTTTGATAGCATGTAACTAGGGTTGTCACTTTCGACAAATCAAACATTTAGGGAATATTCGATATTAAAGAAAAAAAAATTCAACAATTTACCAAAATGTTCTTACATGAATAAAATCTACAAATTTGCCGGTTTATAAAATCTGATAACTGATTTTGATAGCACGTAACTAGGGCTATTAAGGCCGCCAGTTGTCACTTTCGAAAAATCACCAGTTTAGGGGATATTCCATATTAAAGAAAAAATATTCAAAAATTTACCAAAATGTTGTTACATTTACAAAATCTACAAATTTTCTTTGATTAAAATCTGATAACTGATTTTGATAGCACGTAACTAGAGCTATTAAGACCGTCAGGTGTCACTTTCGACAAATCAAAAGTTTAGGGGGTATTCCATATTAAAAAAAAAAATTTTAAAATTTACTTAAATGTTGTTACATGAATAAAATCTACAAATTTGCCGGCTTATAAAATCTGATAATTGATTTTGATAGCACGTAACTAGAGCTATTAAGACCGTCAGGTGTCACTTTCGACAAATCAAAAGTTTAGGGGGTATTCCATATTAAAAAAAAAAATTTTAAAATTTACTTAAATGTTGTTACATGAATAAAATCTACAAATTTGCCGGCTTATAAAATCTGATAATTGATTTTGGAAGCACGTAACTAGAGCTATTAAGACCGTCAGGTGTCACTTTCGACAAATCAAAAGTTTAGGGGGTATTCCATATTAAAAAAAAAAATTTAAAAATTTACTTAAATGTTGTTACATGAATAAAATCTACAAATTTGCCGGCTTATAAAATCTGATAATTGATTTTGATAGCACGTAACTAGAGCTATTAAGGCCGTCATGTGTCACTTTTGACAAATCAAAAGTTTATGGAGTATTCCATATTACAAAACACGCATTCAAAATGTACCAAAATGTTATTACATGAATAAAATTTACAAATTTGGCGGTTTATAAAATCTGATAACTGATTTTGATAGCACGTAACTAGGGCTATTAAGGCCGCCAGTTGTGGCTTTCGACAAATCAAAAGTTTATGGAGTATTGCATATTACAGAAAACGCATTCAAAAATGTACTAAAATGTTGTTTCATGAATAAAATTTACATATTTGCCGGTTTATAAAATCTGATAACTGATTTTGATAGCACGTAGCTAGGGCTATTAAGGCCGCCACTTGTCACTTTCGACAAATCAAACATTTAGGGAGTATTCGATATTAAAGAAAAAAATTCAACAATTTACCTAAATGTTCTTACATGAATAAAATCTACAAATTTGCTTGTTTATAAAATCTAATAACTGATTTTGATAGCACATAGCTAGGGCTATTAAGGACGCCAGTTGTCACTTTCGAAAAATCACCAGTTTTTGGGAACTTCCATATTAAAGAAAAAATATACAAAAATTTACCAAAATGTTGTTACATGAATAAAATCTACAAATTTGCCTGTTTATAAAATCTGATAACTGATTTTGATAGCACGTAACTAGAGCTATTAAGGCCGTTAGGTGTCACTTTCGACAAATCAAACATTTAGGGAGTATTCGATATTAAAGAAAAAAATCAACAATTTACCTAAATGTTCTTACATGAATAAAATCTACAAATTTGCTTGTTTATAAAATCTAATAACTGATTTTGATAGCACATAACTAGGGCTATTAAGGACGCCAGTTGTCACTTTCGAAAAATCACCAGTTTATGGGGAATTCCATACTAAAGAAAAAAATTCAAAAATTTACCAAAATGTTGTTACATGAATAAAATCTACAAATTTGCTTTGATAAAAATCTGATAACTGATTTTGATAGCACATAGCTAGAGCTATTAAGGTCGTATGGTGTCACTTTCGACAAATCAAAAGTTTAGGGGGTATTCCATATTAAAGAAATAAAATTAAAAAATTTACTTAAATGTTGTTACATGAATAAAATCTACAAATTTGCCGGCTTATAAAATCTGATAATTGATTTTGATAGCACGTAACTAGAGCTATTAAGACCGTCATGTGTCACTTTCGACAAATTAAAAGTTTAGAGAGTATTCGATATTAAAGAAAAAATAAATCAAAAATTTACCAAAATGTTCTTACATGAATAAAATCTACACAATCGCCGGTTTATAAGATCTGATAAGTGATTTTGATAGCACGTAACTAGGGCTATTAAGGCCGCAAGTTGTTACTTTCGACAAACCAAAAGTATATTAGAGGAAAAAAATTCAAAAATATACCAAAATGTTGTTACATGAATAAAATATAAAAAATTTGCCGGTTTATAACATCTGATAACTGATTTTGATAGCACATAGCTAGAGCTATTAAGGCCGTCAGGTGTCACTTTCGACAAATCAAAAGTTTAGGGGATATTCCATATTAAAGAAAAAAAAATTCGATAATATACCAAAATGTTGCTACATGAATAAAATCTACAAATTTGCCGGTTTATAAAATTTAATAACTGATTTTGATAGCACGTAACTAGGGCTATTAGGGCCGCCAGTGGTCACTTTCAAAAAATCACCAGCTTAGGGGGTATTCCATATTAAAGAAAAAATATTAAAAAATTTACCAAAAAGTTGTTACATGAATAAAATCAACAAATTTGCCGGTTTATAAAATCTCAGTTATCAGATTTTGATAGCACGTAACTAGAGCTAATAAGACCGCCAGGTGTCACTTTCGACAAAACAAAAGTTTAGGGGGTATTCCATATTGAAAAAAAAGTAAAAATTTACCAAAATGTTCTTACATGAATAAAATCTACAAATTTGCCGGTTTATAAAATACATTAACTGATTTTGATAGCACGTAACTAGGGATATTAAGGCCGTCAGTTGTCGTTTTCGGCAAATCAAAAGTTTAAAAAAAAAACAAAAATTTACCAAAATGTTGTTACATGAATAAAATCTACAAATTTGCTTTGCTTAAAATCTGATAACTGATTTTGATAGCACATAATTAGAGATATTAAGACCGTCAGGTGTCACTTTCGACAAATCAAAAATTTTGGGGGTATTCGATATTTAAAAAAATTCAACAATTTTCCAAAATGTTCTTACATGAATAAAATCTACAAGTTTGCCGGCTTATAAAATCTGATAACTGATTTTGATAGCATGTAACTAGGGCTATTAAGGCCGCTAGTTGTCACTTTCGAAAAATCACAAGTTTAGGGGGTATTCCATATTAAAGAAAAAAATTCAAAAATTTACCAAAATGTTCTTACATGAATAAAATCTACAAATTTGCCGGTATACAAAATCTGATAACTGATTTTGATAACACGTAACTAGAGCTATTAAGGCTGTCAGTTATCGTTTTCGACAAATCAAAAGTTTAGGGAGTATTCCATATTAAAGAAAAAAATTCAAAAATTTACATGAATCAAATCTACAAATTTGCAGGCTTATAAAATCTGGTAACTGATTTTGATAGCACGTAACTAGAGCTATTAAAGCTGTCAGGTGTCACTTTTGACAAATTAAAAATTTAGGGAGTATTCGATATTAAAAAAAAAATTACCAAAATGTTCTTACATGAAAAAATCTACAAATTTGCCGGTTTATAACATCTGATTGCTGATTTTGATAGCACGAAAAATCAGTTATCTGATTTTACAAACCGGCAAATTTTAAGATTTTATTCATGTAACAACATTTTGGTAAATTTTTGAATTTTTTTCTTTAATATGGAATACTCCCTAAACTTTGGATTTGTCGAAAACGAAAACTGGCTGCCTTAGTAGCCCTAGTTACGTGCTGTTAAAATCAGTTATCAGTTATTTTAACCGGCAAATTTGTAGATTTTATTCATGTAACTGTAATGTTCTAATATGTAAATAAAAGAACACAAGCGCAAGCCATGATCAACGTGAATTAATTGATTTTTATTTACAACTTTTTTGTCTTAAATGCTACCTATGAGAATAGTGATTAACCTAATAATTGAGTGGCTTTACAAAATTCCACTCAAATACGTACTTAGCACTAACTTACATACAAATATACAGTATTGTAACAGGCACACAGAAATAAATGAGTCATTTTATTAATTTCAATATAAATGTATTTTTACTTTGAGCGGTGTTCAGTGTATCATATAATTTCTTCAAAGTGAAGAATTTGTTAGTTCAGCATAAATAGTTAAAATGTACTTTGAACTATTTATGACGATATTTTTTTCAAAATGAGTAAGCGAGCATTGACCGTAGTTCATTTAAAATATCATATTGCCCAAAAGAATTTATGCTTGCGACAGAGTAAAACGATTTAGGTTTTTTACTGACCTATCTTAATAATGCAAGTCAATATTTTTATATTCTACAAGAATGTATAAGCGGTACATTTTGTTTAACAAGTGAAAGAATGTGTTTGTTTACTATTGCAAAGAATGTATTAAGTAGAATTGTGTGGATACCCTACACCCCCAATCTTTCAGTTAAAATTTTATAATTTTTTTGGAATTTTTTAAAATTTTAATTTATTAAGTAATGTGATACGTGCGTGGAACAATACTCATATGCTTTATAGATTTTTACAGTTTGTAATAAAAATGTATACAAAAGTTTTGTTTATTATTTTTTTTTTTTTTTTGTTAAAATATATTGTTTGTGTTAAAAAAATTTATTTATTTTTATGTAATTCTTATATTTTAGTATTTGTAAATTTATTTTTTTTTTGTTTTATAATAGGAATAGGTAGGTAAGTAGGTAGAAAGGCTGGTGTGAAGTCTCCTCCACCCTCACCCAGAGACCAATATGGTCCATTGTGATGCCTTGTTTAGAGAGAAATAGCTGAAAAAGAAGGTGAAGAGAAACAGCAAAAGCATTAAAAAAGATGTTTATAGATAAGAAAAGGAAGATCTGACCAAACCCGAAAGAAAAGCCTCACTCAACACAACACCAATCCGCCCTATGTGCGGTTAGCTCCCAGTCTCCTGCTGCGAGCCCACAGATCGGGACGTCCCCTAATTCGCCTAGGAATCTGCTGCCCAGCCACCTCAGCCTGCTGCACTGTAACCTGGGACAGAGGCACAAAATGTGCTCAACCGTCTCCAGCTCCTGCGGGTCCTCACACAACCCGCACATATCCGACACGTCGGATCCCAACCTCATCGCCATCCTGCCTATCATGCAATGACCCGTGATGATTCCTATTATGGTCCTCACGCAGACCCTATTTCTGCCCAGCAACAACTCCGAGTCAGACTTCTTAAGCACCGGCCACAGCGTCCGTGATACCCGGCAGTCCGTTCGGTTCCCCCAGGCCCTATTGGTCGCGTCCAGAATCCATTCCCTAATCTTTCCAAAAAAGAAGCCTATTGGAGGCCTAACCGCCTCCATATGATTAGGATCCTCCATCTCTAAGCCCTGTCTCGCCAACTCATCAGCAATCTCGTTGCCGTTTATGTTGCAGTGACCAGGCACCCAGCACAATCTCAACATATACTCTCCTAAGGCTCCCTCCAGAGCCCTCCTGCAACCGTCAACTAGCTTGGAGTTCACGTAACAGCTCCTTACGGCCATAAGGGCTGCCTGGCTGTCGACGTATATAGTGACCTCCGAGCCCCTATCAATGTTGTCCCTCATCAGTTCCATGGCCCTCAAGACCCCCAGAACCTCCGCCTGAAAAACACTGCAGTCGTCAGGAAGCCTATATGAAATTCTGATGTCCAGATCCTCAATGTAGACCCCCGCACCCGTGCCTCTCATCTTCGAGCCGTCAGTGAAAATAGCAAATCCACTAAATAATCTGCTCCTACCTGACCAACTCTCCCTAGAAGGCGTTACCACCTCCGGCAACCGTCCGAAATCCACCCTGGTGCCCACGAAATCCGTGGAGCCGGGTGATCCCAGGTAATAACCTCCCGCTTCGAACTCACCCAAGATCCGCGAGTGACCCTGCGTGAAATTCCTAATGCTGCCATTCCCATAACATACTGCTCAATGGGCAGAAGATGTAGAATGACATCCAGTGCAGCTTGAGGAGTACTTCTCATGGCACCTGTCATGCCGATTGAAGCACACCTCTGAGCCTTAGACAGAAGGTTCCTTCGACTAGCCACTCTCAATGACTCCCACCAAACACAGCATCCATACGTAAGAATGGGTCTAACCACCGAAGTGTACAGCCATCCCACTACTGACGGCCGGAGCCCCAGCTCCTACCTATCGATGATCTGCAAGCATAGTAGGCATTGAGGCCTCTCTTAAGTCTCTTCTGAGTATTCCTTCCCCACGACAGCTTGCTGTCCAGAAAAACTCCTAGATACTTAGCGCTATCAGATAGTCTAAGCTCTAGTCCTCCTAGTACCGGCAGCCTAAAATTTTCTACCCTGTACCTCCTAGTAAAAAGAACCAACTCGGTCTTCTCCGGATTAACTCCCAATCCCTTATCACTTGCCCATGCTGACAGCGCCCCTTGCATGACTTCGCTTATTGTCGGCAGAAACTTGCCCGATACCAATATCACTACAACTTCCGCGTAGGCCACAACTTTCCGACCCATTCTGTCAAAAAGTCCCAGAACGACATTGATAGCTAGGAGCCATAATAAGGGAGAGAGAACTCCCCCCTGTGGGGTTCCCCTAGTCACCAGTTTCTTTAAGCGCTCGTTTCCCCAGTTCGAGTGAGGAACAGTGAAACGCCTAGATCCACCAATGCCTGCCTAATAGCCTCTATCTTCAAATTGTTAAAGGCGCCCTCTTTATCCAGGAATGCCGCCAAGGTGTATTCTTTGTTTCGCAATCCCCGCTCTACATAACCCACCACATCATGAGGCGCACTCTCAACAGATCTACCCTTAAGATAGGCGTGTTGAGCGCCGCTGATGATGCCGGCGTCAATCTTCGTCCTCAGATGTAGATCAATCAGTCTTTCCAACGTCTTCAAAAGAAAAGACGATAAGCTGGATGGTCTAAAATCCTTGGGTTTAGAGTGACCGGTTCTTCCCGCCTTGGGTATGAAAACCACCCTGACCTCCCTCCATCCTTTAGGAATGTGCCCGTTCAGCACACAGACCCTAAACAGTTCCACCAACCGTCTGGTCCTGCCGATTTGTAAGACCCAAAGGTATTAACCGCCCATGTTACTTTATCCAAGGTGATCATGTCCCCCACCGTCTCCCTCTCCTCACCGCCCGAGCCTGACCCAGAGAAGGGGTTACCACATTCAATCTGTTTCCCCACCTCAGAATCCACACATCCCGGAAAGTGAGTTTT
This sequence comes from Pollenia amentaria, assembly GCA_943735925.1. Lineage (NCBI taxonomy): Eukaryota > Metazoa > Arthropoda > Insecta > Diptera > Polleniidae > Pollenia > Pollenia amentaria. The sequence continues at coordinate 122,425,916 of OX031006.1, read as the reverse complement.
CATTAGCAGACAAAGAGATTCAGAGCTAGATTCCGTCCATGAGTTGTCCGGTCTCTGAATATATCCCGGGACTACAGGGTCCTTGGATAAAATTCTCCTGAACCTGGACATCTCATTTACAGATTCCACTGACTCGCTAAACTTGACCCACGAGTCCCTTTTCGCTCTCCTAATGTCTCCCTTATATCTATTGTAACTCAATCTGAAGTTACTCCAATCTTCTTCTCTACGCGTATACTTCGCTCTATTGAACAACCTTCTGACAGTGGACCTTTGAGTCCTCAACTCGTCTGTCCACCATCTTGGTTGTGTGCGCTTGCCCGGAAAGTTCAAAGGACAGGATCGCTCATAACTACCGTGAAGGTGCTCACCAGTTGCTCTACACCGGTCGAAGTCGACCTCCAGTCGTGTGTAATTCTAAGGTTACTTTGCACCAATCTCGAAAAGTGATCCCAATCCGTCCTTCTCGGATTCCTATACGGACACCTTTTCGACCTCTCAAACATTAGATTAAAGGACAGGCGACTATGGTTAGAGAAGGAAAACCCCAGATCCACCCTCCAATCCTCCACTAATTCCCTACAGTTCGTCAATGTCATGTCTATCACTGCCTCCCTATCCCTAGTTCTGAACGTAGGTGTATTCCCCTTGTTACAGATATAAAGATTGCTGGCAATAATAAAATCAAACATAGACTCACCTCTTTTGTTGATGTCGGCACTTCCCTATTGGGTATGATGTGCATTGGCGTCACACCCTAGTACCAGCCTCGAGCCACTTCTGCCCGACTACCTCACCAATTCTCGCACTTTTTCACCAGGTGGATCGGTAGCCTCGTATGGCAAGTATACCGATGCTAATGCCAGGACCGTTTTGTCCTTGGCTTCTCCTGTCACAACCGTGAGGTCTCCATTACTGTAAGAATGAGAAAACATAAATTTAAACTCAGTTCTCGCCAAAATACAAGTTCGTACCTTCTCATCTGTGTGGGGTACGAACAATGTATACCCCGTGACCCTTAATCCAACTACCCGGTTTTTGTTAACCCAGGGCTCTTGGATTAAGGCCACGTCCACGTTCTTATCGATGAGGTGTGTTACTAATTCGGTTGAGGCTGCTTCACAGTGGTGCAGCTTTATCTGCACCACTTTCAACCGAATATTGCAACCCCTCCTATCGATTCCAGCTTTTTAAGAGACTCCCGGTCCACTGCGAACCTGAAGTCTCTTCCCTGGTTCTCTTTACAACCCAGTGAAGCTACCAACTTCCACTGGCTTGTATTGAGTCCCTTGTTCTGGTTGGCCAGTACCCTCAGTATGACCTCCACCGGTTTTATAGATGGAGGTATCCATACCGTGACTACCGGCCTTAATGGCAACTCAGACGCGAGTATAACTTCCAGACTAGCTTCAGGACAGGAGCTGCCACACTTACCAATTGCAGCCTTTAAAAACTCAAAGGTTTTTTGATTGCCGCAACTGACAGTTTTGACACCTCTTGCCCAGTCAGCCCGTTTGAACGATGCTTCGTCCGGCCTTCCTTTGGCACTAAAGATTTCGCCGAGTAGATTGTTCTCTAGCACCTGCCATCTCTCGACACTGATCCTTGCATCGGGATCCCTACGATCAATGACAGCCGCTAGAATACCGTCCTTACTCGACGACTCCTTTAGTTTTTTTGACATGGAGGGGTGGTCCTCTCTGGAGCCAGTCCTCTTATTGATCTCCTTATGGGGATCTTTCAGAGAACTGACCACAGTCTGACCAGTCCTCTTAGCCGCAGGGGATTTCTGGTCATCACCAGACGTCACTCGCTTAACTACCCCCTTTTTGGGGCCCTTAGCAGAGCTCGGTCGATGATCACCCGATTTCCTTGCAGATGTTGACTGGTCTGTCCCGGCAACCCTTCCTTTAGTGACTCCTTTTTGGGAGTGACTATCGGAAATTACCAAGACTTTTCCAGCCCTCATCGCGCGACTAGTAGTGGGTAAATCGTTCTCAGGCCTAGCTCCCTTAACTGTGACCATACTGTCACGATTAAGAGGGCCAGGTGTTGACCCTTTACCCTCCTTTTTCTTATCCTTTGTTTTATTCGAGGATTCATCAACAGGGGGTGCTGGGGATTTGCTGTCTTTACTGACAACATTTGTATCCCCAGCAGCCCTTGCTGTGTATCCCGCAGGATAGGGAAGCCCTAGGATGGCACCGACAGAGCCGTGGATTCGTTCGAATCTAGCAACGTTCTTTCGGTGCTTCCTCAGCAGATGCCTATCCCGCCCATCGTGCAGTGAGGAGTCTTTCTTAGCTATCTTTTCCAGAAAGGCTAAGGAGGCTCTCACACCACTCTTGGCTTTTTCGAAGCTCGTTCGGCTATCTGACGTGACCTGTTCTGTCGCATCTTGCCGAACAACGAGTTTTGATTCACTCGCCAATCCTCTATCCATCCCGAGTGTGACTCCGGAAGTCGATGGCCCAACCCTATAGCCCTCATCATGAGCCGAAATCAGTGTTATTTCGTGCTCATCATCAGAGAACAGAGTTAGGTCACCGAGTCTTTCCGATGACCCTGTACGAGACGGAGAGTCGATTGGCAAGTCTATTCTTTCCGTCTCTGTCATGACTGTCAATTCTGTCATTAACTGACTCTCTTGCAGAAGAATATCTCTGTGAATACCCAGCAAATCGGAGTCCGAATCTGACCCCGAACCTGCTGAGCTGACAGAGACATTCCCTGCGCCAACTCCTTTATTTCGTTTTTTAATTATTTTTTCCAGTTTTGGTCCCAAGAGTGTGCACGTTTACAAAAGGACCATCTCGCGCAGTGACGGCTTGCGCGGACTAGGCTAGAATTACAACTGACCCTTGCCATCGGCGTAAGAGGGAAGCTGTTCACGACCAGTTTCTTTTACCACTAACTAGCCATTCAGGTCCTCGGCACTGCTATCAACCACCTTGACCTTCAAAGTGGGGGATGTAGGGATTCAAAGGGGAGTAGGTAGGATTATAGGTAATGAGGAGGGGATATGGGATGGATAACCCTTGGTCATGCTGGCCTTAAAGCTTATGCCTTCAAACTTGTTCCGGTTAGACTGTACCGAATCAAGTTCCAAGACATACACTACCGCCGGCATTTAAGCCACCACATCGCGGCAAGATAGTTATCCAGGTGGTGGATAATAGGCATAACTAAAAAAATTTATTTTTTTTTCTTATGTTCTAATATTTTTGGTTTTGTTTCATTTTACAATGTTTATATTTCTTTACTAAATTCTTATGTACGATTTTTGTTTTCCATTTATTTTTATTTCTATATTAACATTATCTATATTCACTACTTCATAAGGGCCAATGTATGGTGCTTCATTTTTTCTTCTATTTTCTAATTTTACTAACACTAAATCTCCCATATTAAGATCTATCCTATTCATTCTATTGTACGATTCTATACTTCTATCTTTTTTTGTTATTTCTATTAACTTTCTAGCCTTTTCTAAAGAATGCTGTTTGTGTATCAAACGTATCTGAAAATGATCGTTAGCGTGATTCAATCTAAACACATAAATCCAGATTGGCGCTAACTTTTAATGTTTTTCCTTACAAGCACTTGAAACCTGAAGGAAGCCGTATTAAAGAAAACACAAATATGATTACTAAAACACGACTAAATTAATCTTTATTTACTACTTTCTTTTATATTAAATTAACTAATAATAAAATGCTTAGCTTTTAAAATAATAACAAATAAATGAGGAAATAAAAAATGCTTAATTTAACACAACATGAATGACCTAATTATTAATGGTGTAAATAAAAAAAAAAGAAAAACAAAAATGAATAAACAAATATCTGAACAACGGTTAATGAACGTAAAATGGCGATGTATGCATTTTACAAAAGAATAAATAAAATTTAAACTAAATATTATGCAAGCAAAGTTAATGCACTAAAATTATGTCAACAGAATAAAAATACATGTACGGAAGTGAGTTCTTAGTAACATAATAAAATAATAATATTTATAAATGTATGTTTGTTAACATTCTCCACCGCGTTGAACACCGTTCAAATAGTAGAGTCAGTGCAGCTAGGGTTCAGATTTATACAAATCACGGCTGCGTTGAACATGATTCAAAGTTCATTCTCACGCTTGCTCATCTGGTCATCGATACTTCAAATTTGAATGGTGAAGCGTGGAGTTTGTACGGGCATGGTTTCAGCTTCGTGTGGTGCTGTGTGTTGGTTGGGTGATTCATGTTCGGGTACCTTATTTGTGTGTATCATGCTGACCCTTTTACGTGACATGGCTTTCCATAGTATGGCTATGATGGCTACTGCGCTGATGACGAGCGCAGAGTACGAAACTATTATATCATGTTTTGACTTAGAATGATGTTCAGATTCTGAAGTCTTTATTTGTTCTAGCTTGTGCTCCATTGTTTTTAATTTGGTAAGCTGCCGGGCAAGTTGATCTGGTGTTGACGAGTAATTGGTAGGTTTGGTGAGTTGAGGTTTTGTGAACGATTTAGGTGACAATTCTGAGATATCTCCCAGACTTGTGTAGGATGATGTGAACGTGGTTGATATTAAGTGTTGGCCTGACACATGGATGAAATTGTGTTTAAGAATGCAATCAGGCTTAATGGTTAATAATCCAGAACCCTCTTAGTATAGCGGTATAATTTCTTTAGCACAAACTGCTGTGGCTTGCGTAGCTGACACCGTTGCGTATACCCATTGGTTTTTATGAGTCAAGGGTACCCAAGTTATATTTGCTGAGAGATTCTTCAAATGACAATTTGGCATAGTGATGTTCTTGAACAAATTTATTTCGCATGAACACTTTTCTGATCCAAAGCTGTGTTGCAGTTGTATGTTGTGGTATATAAACATGTCCTGGCTGAGGACTTCGCAAGTTTTAAGTTGATCATGTGATACAGGAAAGTAACGTTCGTGAATAGTGTTTATTGCTAGCATGGAACTGCATGTTTCGACAACTATCATTGTCTCGTTTATCACGTTCGGGATGGGTATTAAGTTGTACAGTTCAAATTTTTTGTGGTCTATTAGTGGCAGGGTTATGCTAAACACAACATGTTCCTGAGTGATACCTCCTCCTATCGTCATTAATTTATATAGATCTAACAAATCATCTTCGGGTGCAGGCAATTCTAAACCTTGAGGCATATGTGTTTTTATTTGCCTTACTTCCGCCTCTAACTGGGTTGAAGTTAACAACAATGGATGTATTCTCCCGTGATGGGTATCTGTCAGAGCATCTAAGATATATGTTTGCATTTTGTGTAACTGGTTGGCAATGAGTGAAAGTTGCATAATTCCTGAGTTAAACAATTGGACTCGTTTAATCTTATATAACTCATCGTTTATCGTTTCTTCAGTTTTGCTTATCTTGTTAATTTGAGCATGGAGACTATCAAAGTTGTATTTGGCAGTTGTCAGTTCCTCTTTTACAATGTTCATGGTTGAGTAAATGACCGACGTTTGATCCTTCAGTAGCCTTAACAAAAATGTATCGTCTTCCTGCAGGTTTGTGATTATTGACGACATTTTTTCAGCGTATTCGCAATCTAGTATACCAAATAATGAGTGCGCGATGTTTCCGACAAAGTCAATGGCACCTCTTTTTTGTCTCGACTTGTAGAGTAACCTATTGTCTAAATTTAAATCAGTATCCATGTGTTGGAGGTGTTTTATCGTATTGAGACAGGACAAAGTTCTATGCGTTTGCAAAGCTGTTCTAACTGGCGAGTGCCGTTTGATAACATAGCTGTATCAGTCCAATACGTTGATAGATCGTAATATACAACCAGATGCCACTGACTTGTGGCTATATAAGTTGTAGCTATCTTTTCAAAGTGAATACCCAATTTGGACCCGAACCTTTCGTTGCTAATTCCAGCGCCCAGAATCATTGGAAGTACTAGTAACGTTGTTAACAATGTTAACATTAAGTTATTCACTGACAACCGTATCATTTTGCTTTTAGGTTCTGTATTTGTATTCTCTGATGAACCGGTTTAAGTTTCCTTATCTTCTTCTACATTGTGGTCGATCGGAAGTGGTACAAGACGATGTATTGGACGTTTAAACAGGCCAGAAGCAGTTTTTACCTCAACAACTCGGTTGATTCCATCGTCTCCGGGGTATGTGTTTACCTCTCGTCCTAACGGCCATTTTATGATAGGAGTGTTGTCTTCTTTAATAATCACCATGTCTCCTTTTTTAAAATTGCTAAACTTGCATTTCCATTTATAGCGATGTTGAAGCTCGCTCAGATATTCTGTTGACCATCTTTTCCAAAACTGTTGTTTTATTTGAGAGACAAGTTTCCAATGCGACACGTCCGAGACCTTAAGATTTGCTGCTCTGCTATCTACTTGTGAGGTAAGAGCTTCACCGATGAGAAAATGGCCAGGAGTCAGCGCTTCTAGACAAGCTGGGTCGTTTGAGAGCGGAGTTAACGGACGTGAGTTTAATATAGCTTCAATTTATATGATTGTTGTTTCCAACTCTTCGTAAGTCAGTGATTCGGTTGACACGCTACGTACCAGTAGGTGCTTTGCTGATTTTACAGCTGCTTCCCATAAACCGCCGAAGTGGGGCGCTCTTGGTGGGATGAAACTAAAATGTATACCTTTAGCGCTTGAAGCAGTAATGATGGCTTTCTTTTTTTGAGTGTATGCTTTCAGAAAGTTCAAGCAGGTTTTTGGCACCGACGAAATTTGTCGCGTTGTCACAGACGATATTTTGGTAGTGGCCACGGCGAGCTATAAAGCGTTTCAGCGCCCCAATGAATGACTCTGTTGACAGATCAGACACCAATTCTAGATGAACTGCCTTGGTTAAATAGCAAAATACGGCTATGTAAGCCTTGGCTTTTTTGGCTTTTTGCCCCTAATCTTGTAGTGTATCCAAAATGGACCACAATAGTCCACACCGGAGTTGATAAATGGTCGTGCAGGCACTACTCTTGGTTGTGGTAAGTTGCCCATGATTTCTTGATACAGTTGTGGTCGCGCTCGAGTGCATCTGACACATTTTTGAACGACTGAACGAGCGGTGATTTTCCCTTTTATTGGCCAAAACCGTTGTCGCACTATGGTTAGAAGAGCTTGTGGGCCGCAGTGTTTATTGTTTTGATGTATCATGATAAACAATAGCTTTGCCAAGGAATCGTTATATGGTAAGATCATAGGATGCATTATGTCTGGCGGCAACTCGGAATTTTTTAGTCGTCCTCCTACTCGAATAACACCTTCCTTATCCAAAATTGGTGAGAGGCTATTAAGTGGGCTTTCTTTGTCAATTGTCTGATTCCTTTGTAGTTGCCTTATTTCTTCTGCAAAATCCAAAAATTGTATTGCACGCACAATGAGATGCAGAGAATCGTCTAGCTCCTTTGGGGTAAGTGAGATATGTGTTGGTCTGTCTCGAGTTCCTTGTGAATCGTATAACGTATGCCAGAATTCTTTGCAATGTTCCAAACGAGTTTTTATGGTTAATTGTGTATATCAGATCGTAGTTCTGTGTTATCGTTGTAGCCATTGTTGTGGTGAAATATTTTCCTCAAAAATAAAAATCGGAAAAAAAAGAAATTTGGGGTTTAGGGCTTTTTAAAAAATGGTTTATTAATTTTTTCGTAAAACACTTACGTTCGGGTAGGGGTTCGTATAAACAATAACATAAGAAAAATAGAAAAAAGAGCTTCGATATAAACTAAAAAGAAAGATAGGCGCTAGAACACAGAGAGAAAGAAAAAAAGTGTCAAACAGCATAAAGGGTTACTAACTGAACACCTAACTGGGGTATTTCATACGTAAACATCCCGCCCCCCTTGCACGAGTGCAACAAGAGGCTAAGGAAACAAAATTCAAAAAATTCAGGGTTCAGTTAGTAATTAAATTAATCTACAAATTCAAAAATAATTAATGCCAAAATAATATAAATATTTTTACAGAAATACTGCAATTCCATATTGCGCGAAAAATAAAAAATAAACAATGCGAAACTCAATTTAAACGCCCATTTTGGACGTTAATTACAATAGTGGCAGCGTGTTGTGGTAATGGTGGTGATTGTTGCGAACGAGGTTGAACTGGCTGCGACTGTTGTTGCAATTCTGCTAGCTGCCGTTGAAGCAGTTGTATTTGTTGTCGTAGCTGCTCGGGGTCTTGGGCATCCTTGTGATGGCTCCCTTTGTTTTTCTTTTTGTTGGCTCTCTTGTTGTTTTTCTTGGCCTTCTTGGTTCTCGGGGTTTCAGTGGAAGTTGATCCGTTGTTATCCGTGCGGGGTCTGTTTTTACCTTCTTTGAAACGATGTAACAGGGCGTGATGTTCCGCTAAGCACTCCATGCACCTATCCCTGCTGGTACACTTGTCTTTCAAGTGTGAGTGTGCAAGGCAGTTAAAGCAGTACCGATACTTTGATACCACCTTCCATCGCTCTCCCACCGACATTTTACGAAACTTGGGGCATTTCCTAATCGCATGCTCCCTCTTACACAAACGGCAATCCCGAAAGCTCTCATCGCGCTGCGTAAGTGCTACATCGGCTTGAACGCCTGTGGGCTCTTAAGTGGAACGGTGGACCTCGAAGCGAGCAACAGACTTAGACATTCTAAAAAAATAGGGGGGTAAGAAAAACCACAGAGAAAAAAATTATTAGTTGGAGTTCGAATTAGGAAGGAGAACAAGCTTCACAATTGGACGGGTAATAATGCCAGAAGCTGTCCTCACGTCAGCGACCCTAACTTTAGAATCCTGACCACAGTAGACCTTCTCTACTCGACCTAATCTCCATAACTTCGGAGGCAAATTGTCCTGGCGGATTACAACTAAGTCCCCTACTACAAAGTCCCTCTCAGGAAGCTTCCATTTTGTGCGTTTATGGAGCTCCTTTAAATATTCCTCTTTCCACCTTAGGGCAAACTGGTGGTGAAGAATCTTTAGCTTCTGCCACCGGTTGGCAAGACTAATGGACAAATTCGAAGTGTCTGGTTCGGCCCGCCCTAGCAACGGACCACCGACCAAAAAATGACCAGGGGTTAAAGGCACTAAATCAGTGGGGTTATCGCTCATTGCACACAAGGGTCTAGAGTTCAAGCAGGCTTCAATTCGGGTCAACATTGTCTCGAACTCTGGGTATGTAAACTTCTGACAATTGGAAATTCTTTTCAAATGGGTCTTGAAACTCTTAACTCCGGCTTCCCATAAGCCCCCCATATGAGGTGCAACAGGAGGGATAAAGTGCCATTCCAGCGGCTCTTCGGGGGCCAGGGGAAAAACTTTTTCTTTCAACTCTTGCAAAAACTTCCTGCGATCGATGGTGAGGAGTTTCGCAGCTCCCACAAAGGCTGTTCCATTATCGGAATACATATGTCTAGGTACCGAGCGACGGGCTATAAAACGGGTAAAAGCTGCTAAAAAAGCTTCTGAGCTCATATCCTCGGTCACTTCTAAATGAATTGCCTTTGTGCCAAAGCAAACAAATACTACGACATAGCCCTTTGACATTCGACAACCTCTCCCACTGTAAGATTTAATGTCAAATGGTCCAGCGAAATCGACACCAGTATGGTCAAATGGTCTGCCAATATACGTTCTTTCCGGGGGCAATGCAGCCATCATTTGGCGACTGGTTTGCTTACGCTGAATAAGGCATTCCTTACAGTTATTCACGATCGTGCGTACTAAATTTCGGAGTTTAGGAACCCAAAATTCGATCCTCACAATCCGCATAAGCAGCGAGTTTCCACCATGTAGCGAGTATTTGTGGACATACTCTAGGTATAGTCGGGTGAAAGGAGCAGAATAGGGTAGTATTTTCGGAAACCGTTCATCATATGTAAGACCATTGGCTTGGGATAGACGACCATTTACTCTCATGAGCCCGCTTGAATCAAGAAACGGATTCAAAGAAATTAATTTACTCCCTCGGAATAAACCTTCGCCTTTCGAAAGTTGGGAGTATTCGGGTAAGTAAGACTGCTGAGATAAAAGAGTTAAACGGGTTTTTACAAATACAATCTCAGATTTGGATAACTGCTGGGGGTCATAACAACTGTTACCCTTTCGTAAATTACGGTAAAATCGGAGAATATATGCAATGACTCGCAACGCTCGGGGTAAACTTGAAAACCGTTTGAGTAAATCATCAGGTTTATTTGTATGGGTAAAATGAGTCATAATATTTCTCGTCTCGAGATTTGTGTGATAAACAATTTGAGATTGGGGCCAATTCTCCTTAGGTTGACTTAACCACTGCGGGCCATGCCACCATAAAGAGTTATCAATCAAATCCCGCGCTAGAGATCCGCGGCTTGCCATATCAGCGGGGTTACTCTTAGAGTCGACATGAGACCAATTCTCAGTACCAACTTTTTTAAGAATCAACGCAACTCTATTTTTTCACAAAAGTAGGCCAGTGGCACGGGGGTTTCTGTAGCCAGAATAAAACAATGGTGGAATCAGTCCAACAATGGATCCTTTTCCTGAGCAAGTCCATTTGACTACACAACGACTCCACCATATTTGCCAATAATGCTGCTCCGCAGAGCTCTAGACGGGGTAATGTCTCGCATTTTACCGGCGCCACTTTTGTTTTCGCCGCCAGTAAAAAAATTTTTATCTTCTTACTGGGCGCAATAGCACGTATATATAAAGTTGCAGCGTCTGCCTTCTCAGAAGCATCGCAGAAGCCATGAATCTCTACATAAAAATCGGGGTGAAAATTAACCCATCTTGGAATATTATTAAATAATATTAAAAATGCGTGCCATTTCTTTAGAGTTAGGGGGGTCAAACATTCATCCCAATCCGTCTTGTCTTTCCAAATTTGCTGCATTATCATCTTAGCGACAATAATTTTAGGGGAAAGCCATCCAGCCGGGTCGAAAAGCTTTGCTATTTCGGACAAGACAGCACGCTTTGTAACAAAATCCCTGTTTGGCTGCAGTACAAGCCTAAAATAAAAGCTATCTGAACTCGCATTCCATCGCCAGCCAAGTGTCTTTGTCGTGCTTGCGTCCGAAAATTTCAAGAAATCTGCGGATATCAGATTCTCGCGGGGTAAATCCTCTAACAGCCGTTTATGGTTTGCAGTCCATTTTCTCAAAATGAAACCAGCAGAACCAAGAACTTTCGTTAGATCGTTACGCCGTACGATCGCCTCTTCTAATTCATGTCATCAACATCATCGACGTACATTTGGGTTCGCAATATTTCGGACACCGCAGGATTTTCAGCTTCACATTCGTTCGCCAATTGCACCAGAGTACGAATGGCGAGATACGGCGCACAGTTCACTCCAAACGTGACCGTCTTAAGCTCGAAATCCTTGACATTGACCGCGGGACTTTCACGGAACAATATCCGTTGAAAGGGGGTGTGATTGGGATGAACCAAAATTTGCCGATACATTTTCTCAATATCAGCGTTAAACACAAAACGATAAAGCCGCCAGCGCAGCATTAGAACCATAAGGTCTGCCTGTAATACTGGCCCAGGGTATAGAATGTCATTTAAGCTAACGCCATTGGACGATGGGCAGGAAGCGTTAAATACAACACGAAGTTTTGTAGTCGAGCTATCGGGTTTAAATACAGCATGATTGGGTAAATAGTATGAGGTGACTTCCGAATTACCAGAGGAGACTTCGCGAATGTGACCTAGCTCAACATACTCACTAATTACTTTATCATATTGTAATTTTATGTCGGGGTTTCGTAAAAGGCGAGTTTCGTTTCTCTTAAATTGTGCCAACGCGCTATCGCGTGATTGTCGTAAAGAAAGGTTTAGCGAAAAGGGTAAGGACACTACATATCGGCCATCCGGGTTTCTATATGTTGTCGACTGGTAATGTTGTTCGCAAAACTTTTCAGTTTCGGTAAGCTGGGTCGCCTTTGGAACTTCTTCCAGTTCCCAAAAACGAGAAAATTGATTATTTAAATCAATGTGGTTGAAAAAGGATTGAACCGAGTTAAGGGGGTTGTCATGAAAAACTTTACCAGTCACAATCCAACCGAACATAGTATTCTGAGCGATAAGGTTGCCACTTGAGTGTTTCTCAACTTCGGGTAATAATATCTGGGGGTACACGTCTCCTCCTAGAAGAAGATCCATGCGCGTAAACTTAATATCAGTCCTACCAATTTCGGGAAAATCGGCGGAGCTGACATTGGAAACTGAGCACGTTGGCAACCGGCCGGTCAACTTCTCTACAACGTATGCTTCGCATTGAATTCTAAAACCGGGGTTTGTTGTAGAACTAATTGTAATGAAGCATATTTTGGAAGTTGTTGCAGTCAAAGTGCCATCCAGACCGGTAATTTTCGTAATGGCAGACGAAATTGTGGGCAAACAGAGTTTCCTCTGCAACCTTTGAGAAGTGGATAGCGATCTGCATTTTCTTCTGCAATTCGTTGCAGACTTTTGTGGCTAAGTATGGAGCTGCCCGTGTTCCATATGTCACGGTATTGAGCCTGTAATAGCTAATTGCTGATGATGGAGTTTCTCTCCAAATAATCAATTGGTATTGATAATTGTCTGGATTGATTGCTATCTGCCTGTACATTTTCTCAATGTTAGCTGTAAAAACGAATTTTGGCATTCGGAAGCGAAGTAAAATGGAGAAGAGCTCACTTTGGACTGTAGGCCCGGCATACATAATGTCATTGAGTAAAAGTCCTGTCGAAGTCTTTGCAGATGCATCGAAGACCACTCTGAGTTTTGTTGTAGTGCTGTCGGGTTTTAGCACACAATGATGTGGGATGAAATATTTTGGGTTTGGTATAGTATCAATCTGTACCTTTTCCATATGGCCTAACTGTTCATACTCCTTCATGAATTGAACATATTGAACTCTAATGTCTTCATTTTTCTGCAGCCGTTGCTCTAGACTGATGAATCTGTTGTACGCCATCTGGTACGACTTGCCTAGTGCAACTGGGTTTTCCCTGAATGGCTCACCACAAAACGTCCGTTTACATTGTTTTGCACATGTAACTTGAAATGTTCTTCACAGAGTTTTTCTGCTGGAGATAAAATTTTTTCGCTTGACTCAATGTCATCAAGCTTCCATAGCTTCTCAATTGCTTGCTCTAAGGACGATTCACTATCAAAAATAGCACATGTCAAGGGTTCAGACGGAAGAACCTTGGTGTGTTTGATTGAACCGCCTACAATCCAGCCGAGCGAGGTATTTTGAAGTACTGGATTATTGTCACCTAGCTTGATTGTTCCAGGCCGTGTAAGGCTGAAGTAAAATTCTGCACCGAGAAGGATATCTATATTCCCCTGCAAGTGGAACCTGGGGTCTCCCAGGCGAATATTGTTTGGAATTTTCCAGGCAGCAATGTCGATGGTACTACTTGTTTGAGCAGGAATAATAGTTGGCAGGACGAAGGCTTCCAATGTTGTCGAAAAGTCACTATTTATGGACATCATTTCCATAGTTGCACGATGTGATGCCTTCCTTTGAATCGTTCCGACTCCGTCGATGCACAAAGAAGATTCTGTTTTTGCTAGTGATAACTTCCTGATGAGCCGTTCAGTTACAATATTGACTTGTGAGCCTGAATCTAGTATAGCTCTGAACTCCTTTGACATTCCGTTTGCTGCTTTGATTATGACCTTTGCTGTGGCTAACATGACGTAGTTATGGTCTTTTGTTGATGTATTTACTGAAGCTGAGGAGACTGCAACTGCGTTAACTGGAGCCTGTGTGGTGGGCCTTGCAGTTTCAACTTGATCAGATGAGGTTGTGGTTCTTCCTGTACCCATTTGTCCCTTGGGTAAGTGTAGCAACGTGTTGTGTTTATTGTTACATTTCTTGCAGCAACCATGAGTACAAGCCTTGGCCATGTGATCAGTCTTAGAACAATTCACGCACCATTTTTGTTGTTGTATCCACTTCAATCTTTCTGATTCTGCCATTGCCAAGAAACGCTTACATTGATAGATGAGGTGCCTGCCGTTGTTGCAGAGTTTACAGTTGTCGTTCTGCATTGATGTTACTGCCGTAACAGCTCTGTTCAGTTTTTGATGACTATTCGATCTTTCTTTTTGCGCAAATGACTCCATGGCTTCGAATTGCATCTCTAGAAATAAGAGAAATTCCTTAACAGTCGGCACTTCTTTTGGCTTGGCTAACGACTGTATAAAACGAACGTAGAGGTTGTAATCAAGTTTCTTCATCATTAGTTGTACGATAATAGCATCCCAAGTAGACGTGTCGATATCTAAGTTGTTCAATGCCAACAAACATTCTTTTGTTGTATCATGCAGAGTTTTAATTGAATACGTAGAACTTGCACCTTTTGGTTGACTAAGGATCTTTTCTACTAATGTAGCCACTAGAACATGTTTATTATTATAACGCTCTTGCAATAGCATCCATGCCGTTTTGTAGTTTCCTTCAGATAATGCTAAGTGGCTTATGAGCTTGCCTGCTTCTCCTGACAGAGTGTTTTTTAAGTACCACATTTTTTGCACGTTAGGAAGGGGTTGTTTATCCACCATCTCGACGAAAAGTTCATAAAACTGGCGCCAATTTGCGTAATCTCCATTAAATTGAGGTATCGTGACCTTTGGCAATGGCAACGAATTGCTGGTTGCTAAGCTACTTCCATTCAAAGGTGTGCCGGTTACGACTTTGTGCTGCTTTTCTGCTAATACTGTTAGTTGTATCAAGCAGTGTTGCACCAAGTCTTCTAAATTATCGAATTTGCTCTGCTCTAGACCCAACCTTGATGGGTCTTCTGTCTTTTGCCATATCTCATCGTATGGTGTCACTTTCGACAAATCAAAAGTTTAGGGGGTATTCCATATTAAAGAAATAAAATTAAAAAATTTACTTAAATGTTGTTACATGAATAAAATCTACAAATTTGCCGGCTTATAAAATCTGATAATTGATTTTGATAGCACGTAACTAGAGCTAGTAAGACCGTCATGTGTCACTTTCGACAAATTAAAAGTTTAGAGAGTATTCGATATTAAAGAAAAAAAAAATCAAAAATTTACCAAAATGTTCTTACATGAATAAAATCTACACAATCGCCGGTTTATAAAATCTGATAAGTGATTTTGATAGCACGTAACTAGGGCTATTAAGGCCGCAAGTTGTTACTTTCGACAAACCAAAAGTATATAAGAGGAAAAAAATTCAAAAATATACCAAAATGTTGTTACATGAATAAAATATACAAAATTTGCCGGTTTATAACATCTAATAACTGATTTTGATAGCACATAGCTAGAGCTATTAAGGCCGTCAGGTGTCACTTTCGACAAATCAAAAGTTTAGGGGATATTCCATATTAAAGAAAAAAAAATTCGATAATATACCAAAATGTTGCTACATGAATAAAATCTACAAATTTGCCGGTTTATAAAATTTGATAACTGATTTTGATAGCACGTAACTAGGGCTATTCAGGCCGCCAGTGGTCACTTTCAAAAAATCACCAGCTTAGGGGGTATTCCATATTAAAGAAAAAATATTAAAAAATTTACCAAAAAGTTGTTACATGAATAAAATCAACAAATTTGCCGGTTTATAAAATCTCAGTTATCAGATTTTGATAGCACGTAACTAGAGCTAATAAGACCGCCAGGTGTCACTTTCGACAAAACAAAAGTTTAGGGGGTATTCCATATTGAAAAAAAAGTAAAAATTTACCAAAATGTTCTTACATGAATAAAATCTACAAATTTGCCGGTTTATAAAATACATTAACTGATTTTGATAGCACGTAACTAGGGATATTAAGGCCGTCAGTTGTCGTTTTCGGCAAATCAAAAGTTTAAAAAAAAAACAAAAATTTACCAAAATGTTGTTACATGAATAAAATCTACAAATTTGCTTTGCTTAAAATCTGATAACTGATTTTGATAGCACATAATTAGAGATATTAAGACCGTCAGGTGTCACTTTCGACAAATCAAAAATTTTTATTTAAAAAAATTCAACAATTTTCCAAAATGTTCTTACATGAATAAAATCTACAAGTTTGCCGGCTTATAAAATCTGATAACTGATTTTGATAGCATGTAACTAGGGCTATTAAGGCCGCTAGTTGTTTTGATAGCACGTAACTAGAGCTATTAAGGCCGTCAGGTCTCACTTTCGACTAATTAAAAGTTTAGAGAGTATTCGATATTAAAGAAAAAAAAATCAACAATTTACCAAAATGTTCTTACATGAATAAAATCTACACAATTGCCGGTTTATAAAATCTGATAAGTGATTTTGATAGCACGTAACTAGGGCTATTAAGGCCTCAAGTTGTCACTTTCGACAAACCAAAAGTATATTAGAGGAAAAAAATTCAAAAATTTACCAAAATGTTGTTACATGAATAAAATATACAAAATTTGCCGGTTTATAACATCTGATAACTGATTTTGATAGCACATAGCTAGAGCTATTAAGGCCGTCAGGTGTCACTTTCGACAAATCAAAAGTTTAGGGGGTATTCCATATTAAAAAAAAAAATTTAAAAATTTACCAAAATGTTCTTACATGAATAAAATCTACAAAATTGCCGGTTTATAAAATCAGATAGCTGATTTTGATAGCATGTAACTAGGGCATGTAACTAGGGTTGTCACTTTCGACAAATCAAACATTTAGGGAATATTCGATATTAAAGAAAAAAAATTCAACAATTTACCAAAATGTTCTTATATGAATAAAATCTACAAATTTGCCGGTTTATAAAATCTGATAACTGATTTTGATAGCACGTTACTAGGGCTATTAAGGCCGCCAATTGTTACTTTCGAAAAATCACCAGTTTAGGGGGTATTCCATATTAAAGAAAAAGTATTCAAAAATTTACCAAAATGTTGTTACATGCACAAAATCTACAAATTTGCGTTGATTAAAATCTGATAACTGATTTTGATAGCACGTAACTAGGGCTATTAAGGCCGCCAGTTGTGGCTTTCGACAAATCAAAAGTTTATGGAGTATTCCATATTACAGAAAACGCATTCAAAATGTACCAACATTTTATTACATGAATAAAATTTACAAATTTGGCAGTTTATAAAATCTGATAACTGATTTTGATAGCACGTACCTATGGCTATTAAGGCCGCCAGTTGTCGTTTTCCACAAATAAAAAGTTAGGAGGTATTCCATATTAAAGAAAAAAAAATTCAAAAATTTACCAAAATGTTCTTACATGAATAAAATCTACAAATTTGCCGGTTTATAAAATCTGATAACTGATTTTGATAGCATGTAACTAGGGTTGTCACTTTCGACAAATCAAACATTTAGGGAATATTCGATATTAAAGAAAAAAAAATTCAACAATTTACCAAAATGTTCTTACATGAATAAAATCTACAAATTTGCCGGTTTATAAAATCTGATAACTGATTTTGATAGCACGTAACTAGGGCTATTAAGGCCGCCAGTTGTCACTTTCGAAAAAATCACCAGTTTAGGGGATATTCCATATTAAAGAAAAAATATTCAAAAATTTACCAAAATGTTGTTACATTTACAAAATCTACAAATTTTCTTTGATTAAAATCTGATAACTGATTTTGATAGCACGTAACTAGAGCTATTAAGACCGTCAGGTGTCACTTTCGACAAATCAAAAGTTTAGGGGGTATTCCATATTAAAAAAAAAAATTTTAAAATTTACTTAAATGTTGTTACATGAATAAAATCTACAAATTTGCCGGCTTATAAAATCTGATAATTGATTTTGATAGCACGTAACTAGAGCTATTAAGACCGTCAGGTGTCACTTTCGACAAATCAAAAGTTTAGGGGGTATTCCATATTAAAAAAAAAAATTTTAAAATTTACTTAAATGTTGTTACATGAATAAAATCTACAAATTTGCCGGCTTATAAAATCTGATAATTGATTTTGGAAGCACGTAACTAGAGCTATTAAGACCGTCAGGTGTCACTTTCGACAAATCAAAAGTTTAGGGGGTATTCCATATTAAAAAAAAAAATTTTAAAATTTACTTAAATGTTGTTACATGAATAAAATCTACAAATTTGCCGGCTTATAAAATCTGATAATTGATTTTGATAGCACGTAACTAGAGCTATTAAGGCCGTCATGTGTCACTTTTGACAAATCAAAAGTTTATGGAGTATTCCATATTACAAAACACGCATTCAAAATGTACCAAAATGTTATTACATGAATAAAATTTACAAATTTGGCGGTTTATAAAATCTGATAACTGATTTTGATAGCACGTAACTAGGGCTATTAAGGCCGCCAGTTGTGGCTTTCGACAAATCAAAAGTTTATGGAGTATTGCATATTACAGAAAACGCATTCAAAAATGTACTAAAATGTTGTTTCATGAATAAAATTTACATATTTGCCGGTTTATAAAATCTGATAACTGATTTTGATAGCACGTAGCTAGGGCTATTAAGGCCGCCACTTGTCACTTTCGACAAATCAAACATTTAGGGAGTATTCGATATTAAAGAAAAAAATTCAACAATTTACCTAAATGTTCTTACATGAATAAAATCTACAAATTTGCTTGTTTATAAAATCTAATAACTGATTTTGATAGCACATAGCTAGGGCTATTAAGGACGCCAGTTGTCACTTTCGAAAAATCACCAGTTTTTGGGAACTTCCATATTAAAGAAAAAATATACAAAAATTTACCAAAATGTTGTTACATGAATAAAATCTACAAATTTGCCTGTTTATAAAATCTGATAACTGATTTTGATAGCACGTAACTAGAGCTATTAAGGCCGTTAGGTGTCACTTTCGACAAATCAAACATTTAGGGAGTATTCGATATTAAAGAAAAAAATCAACAATTTACCTAAATGTTCTTACATGAATAAAATCTACAAATTTGCTTGTTTATAAAATCTAATAACTGATTTTGATAGCACATAACTAGGGCTATTAAGGACGCCAGTTGTCACTTTCGAAAAATCACCAGTTTATGGGGAATTCCATACTAAAGAAAAAAATTCAAAAATTTACCAAAATGTTGTTACATGAATAAAATCTACAAATTTGCTTTGATAAAAATCTGATAACTGATTTTGATAGCACATAGCTAGAGCTATTAAGGTCGTATGGTGTCACTTTCGACAAATCAAAAGTTTAGGGGGTATTCCATATTAAAGAAATAAAATTAAAAAATTTACTTAAATGTTGTTACATGAATAAAATCTACAAATTTGCCGGCTTATAAAATCTGATAATTGATTTTGATAGCACGTAACTAGAGCTATTAAGACCGTCATGTGTCACTTTCGACAAATTAAAAGTTTAGAGAGTATTCGATATTAAAGAAAAAATAAATCAAAAATTTACCAAAATGTTCTTACATGAATAAAATCTACACAATCGCCGGTTTATAAGATCTGATAAGTGATTTTGATAGCACGTAACTAGGGCTATTAAGGCCGCAAGTTGTTACTTTCGACAAACCAAAAGTATATTAGAGGAAAAAAATTCAAAAATATACCAAAATGTTGTTACATGAATAAAATATAAAAAATTTGCCGGTTTATAACATCTGATAACTGATTTTGATAGCACATAGCTAGAGCTATTAAGGCCGTCAGGTGTCACTTTCGACAAATCAAAAGTTTAGGGGATATTCCATATTAAAGAAAAAAAAATTCGATAATATACCAAAATGTTGCTACATGAATAAAATCTACAAATTTGCCGGTTTATAAAATTTAATAACTGATTTTGATAGCACGTAACTAGGGCTATTAGGGCCGCCAGTGGTCACTTTCAAAAAATCACCAGCTTAGGGGGTATTCCATATTAAAGAAAAAATATTAAAAAATTTACCAAAAAGTTGTTACATGAATAAAATCAACAAATTTGCCGGTTTATAAAATCTCAGTTATCAGATTTTGATAGCACGTAACTAGAGCTAATAAGACCGCCAGGTGTCACTTTCGACAAAACAAAAGTTTAGGGGGTATTCCATATTGAAAAAAAAGTAAAAATTTACCAAAATGTTCTCACATGAATAAAATCTACAAATTTGCCGGTTTATAAAATACATTAACTGATTTTGATAGCACGTAACTAGGGATATTAAGGCCGTCAGTTGTCGTTTTCGGCAAATCAAAAGTTTAAAAAAAAAACAAAAATTTACCAAAATGTTGTTACATGAATAAAATCTACAAATTTGCTTTGCTTAAAATCTGATAACTGATTTTGATAGCACATAATTAGAGATATTAAGACCGTCAGGTGTCACTTTCGACAAATCAAAAATTTTGGGGGTATTCGATATTTAAAAAAATTCAACAATTTTCCAAAATGTTCTTACATGAATAAAATCTACAAGTTTGCCGGCTTATAAAATCTGATAACTGATTTTGATAGCATGTAACTAGGGCTATTAAGGCCGCTAGTTGTCACTTTCGAAAAATCACAAGTTTAGGGGGTATTCCATATTAAAGAAAAAAATTCAAAAATTTACCAAAATGTTCTTACATGAATAAAATCTACAAATTTGCCGGTATACAAAATCTGATAACTGATTTTGATAACACGTAACTAGAGCTATTAAGGCTGTCAGTTATCGTTTTCGACAAATCAAAAGTTTAGGGAGTATTCCATATTAAAAAAAAAATTCAAAAATTTACATGAATCAAATCTACAAATTTGCAGGCTTATAAAATCTGGTAACTGATTTTGATAGCACGTAACTAGAGCTATTAAAGCTGTCAGGTGTCACTTTTGACAAATTAAAAATTTAGGGAGTATTCGATATTAAAAAAAAAATTACCAAAATGTTCTTACATGAAAAAATCTACAAATTTGCCGGTTTATAACATCTGATTGCTGATTTTGATAGCACGAAAAATCAGTTATCTGATTTTACAAACCGGCAAATTTTAAGATTTTATTCATGTAACAACATTTTGGTAAATTTTTGAATTTTTTTCTTTAATATGGAATACTCCCTAAACTTTGGATTTGTCGAAAACGAAAACTGGCTGCCTTAGTAGCCCAAGTTACGTGCTGTTAAAATCAGTTATCAGTTATTTTAACCGGCAAATTTGTAGATTTTATTCATGTAACTGTAATGTTCTAATATGTAAATAAAAGAACACAAGCGCAAGCCATGATCAACGTGAATTAATTGATTTTTATTTACAACTTTTTTGTCTCAAATGCTACCTATGAGAATAGTGATTAACCTAATAATTGAGTGGCTTTACAAAATTCCACTCAAATACGTACTTAGCACTAACTTACATACAAATATACAGTATTGTAACAGGCACACAGAAATAAATGAGTCATTTTATTAATTTCAATATAAATGTATTTTTACTTTGAGCGGTGTTCAGTGTATCATATAATTTCTTCAAAGTGAAGAATTTGTTAGTTCAGCATAAATAGTTAAAATGTACTTTGAACTATTTATGACGATATTTTTTTCAAAATGAGTAAGCGAGCATTGACCGTAGTTCATTTAAAATATCATATTGCCCAAAAGAATTTATGCTTGCGACAGAGTAAAACGATTTAGGTTTTTTACTGACCTATCTTAATAATGCAAGTCAATATTTTTATATTCTACAAGAATGTATAAGCGGTACATTTTGTTTAACAAGTGAAAGAATGTGTTTGTTTACTATTGCAAAGAATGTATTAAGTAGTAGTTGTAATAAAAATGTATACAAAAGTTTTGTTTATTATTTTTTTTTTTTTTTTGTTAAAATATATTGTTTGTGTTAAAAAAATTTATTTATTTTTATGTAATTCTTATATATTAGTATTTGTAAATTTATTTTTTTTTTGTTTTATAATAGGAATAGGTAGGTAAGTAGGTAGAAAGGCTGGTGTGAAGTCTCCTCCACCCTCACCCAGAGACCAATATGGTCCATTGTGATGCCTTGTTTAGAGAGAAATAGCTGAAAAAGAAGGTGAAGAGAAACAGCAAAAGCATTAAAAAAGATGTTTATAGATAAGAAAAGGAAGATCTGACCAAACCCGAAAGAAAAGCCTCACTCAACACAACACCAATCCGCCCTATGTGCGGTTAGCTCCCAGTCTCCTGCTGCGAGCCCACAGATCGGGACGTCCCCTAATTCGCCTAGGAATCTGCTGCCCAGCCACCTCAGCCTGCTGCACTGTAACCTGGGACAGAGGCACAAAATGTGCTCAACCGTCTCCAGCTCCTGCGGGTCCTCACACAACCCGCACATATCCGACACGTCGGATCCCAACCTCATCGCCATCCTGCCTATCATGCAATGACCCGTGATGATTCCTATTATGGTCCTCACGCAGACCCTATTTCTGCCCAGCAACAACTCCGAGTCAGACTTCTTAAGCACCGGCCACAGCGTCCGTGATACCCGGCAGTCCGTTCGGTTCCCCCAGGCCCTATTGGTCGCGTCCAGAATCCATTCCCTAATCTTTCCAAAGAAGAAGCCTATTGGAGGCCTAACCGCCTCCATATGATTAGGATCCTCCATCTCTAAGCCCTGTCTCGCCAACTCATCAGCAATCTCGTTGCCGTTTATGTTGCAGTGACCAGGCACCCAGCACAATCTCAACATATACTCTCCTAAGGCTCCCTCCAGAGCCCTCCTGCAACCGTCAACTAGCTTGGAGTTCACGTAACAGCTCCTTACGGCCATAAGGGCTGCCTGGCTGTCGACGTATATAGTGACCTCCGAGCCCCTATCAATGTTGTCCCTCATCAGTTCCATGGCCCTCAAGACCCCCAGAACCTCCGCCTGAAAAACACTGCAGTCGTCAGGAAGCCTATATGAAATTCTGATGTCCAGATCCTCAATGTAGACCCCCGCACCCGTGCCTCTCATCTTCGAGCCGTCAGTGAAAATAGCAAATCCACTAAATAATCTGCTCCTACCTGACCAACTCTCCCTAGAAGGCGTTACCACCTCCGGCAACCGTCCGAAATCCACCCTGGTGCCCACAAAATCCGTGGAGCCGGGTGATCCCAGGTAATAACCTCCCGCTTCGAACTCACCCAAGATCCGCGAGTGACCCTGCGTGAAATTCCTAATGCTGCCATTCCCATAACATACTGCTCAATGGGCAGAAGATGTAGAATGACATCCAGTGCAGCTTGAGGAGTACTTCTCATGGCACCTGTCATGCCGATTGAAGCACACCTCTGAGCCTTAGACAGAAGGTTCCTTCGACTAGCCACTCTCAATGACTCCCACCAAACACAGCATCCATACGTAAGAATGGGTCTAACCACCGAAGTGTACAGCCATCCCACTACTGACGGCCGGAGCCCCAGCTCCTACCTATCGATGATCTGCAAGCATAGTAGGCATTGAGGCCTCTCTTAAGTCTCTTCTGAGTATTCCTTCCCCACGACAGCTTGCTGTCCAGAAAAACTCCTAGATACTTAGCGCTATCAGATAGTCTAAGCTCTAGTCCTCCTAGTACCGGCAGCCTAAAATTTTCTACCCTGTACCTCCTAGTAAAAAGAACCAACTCGGTCTTCTCCGGATTAACTCCCAATCCCTTATCACTTGCCCATGCTGACAGCGCCCCTTGCATGACTTCGCTTATTGTCGGCAGAAACTTGCCCGATACCAATATCACTACAACTTCCGCGTAGGCCACAACTTTCCGACCCATTCTGTCAAAAAGTCCCAGAACGACATTGATAGCTAGGAGCCATAATAAGGGAGAGAGAACTCCCCCCTGTGGGGTTCCCCTAGTCACCAGTTTCTTTAAGCGCTCGTTTCCCCAGTTCGAGTGAGGAACAGTGAAACGCCTAGATCCACCAATGCCTGCCTAATAGCCTCTATCTTCAAATTGTTAAAGGCGCCCTCTTTATCCAGGAATGCCGCCAAGGTGTATTCTTTGTTTCGCAATCCCCGCTCTACATAACCCACCACATCATGAGGCGCACTCTCAACAGATCTACCCTTAAGATAGGCGTGTTGAGCGCCGCTGATGATGCCGGCGTCAATCTTCGTCCTCAGATGTAGATCAATCAGTCTTTCCAACGTCTTCAAAAGAAAAGACGATAAGCTGGATGGTCTAAAATCCTTGGGTTTAGAGTGACCGGTTCTTCCCGCCTTGGGTATGAAAACCACCCTGACCTCCCTCCATCCTTTAGGAATGTGCCCGTTCAGCACACAGACCCTAAACAGTTCCACCAACCGTCTGGTCCTGCCGATTTGTAAGACCCAAAGGTATTAACCGCCCATGTTACTTTATCCAAGGTGATCATGTCCCCCACCGTCTCCCTCTCCTCACCGCCCGAGCCTGACCCAGAGAAGGGGTTACCACATTCAATCTGTTTCCCCACCTCAGAATCCACACATCCCGGAAAGTGAGTTTTCATTAGCAGACAAAGAGATTCAGAGCTAGATTCCGTCCATGAGTTGTCCGGTCTCTGAATATATCCCGGGACTACAGGGTCCTTGGATAAAATTCTCCTGAACCTGGACATCTCATTTACAGATTCCACTGACTCGCTAAACTTGACCCACGAGTCCCTTTTCGCTCTCCTAATGTCTCCCTTATATCTATTGTAACTCAATCTGAAGTTACTCCAATCTTCTTCTCTACGCGTATACTTCGCTCTATTGAACAACCTTCTGACAGTGGACCTTTGAGTCCTCAACTCGTCTGTCCACCATCTTGGTTGTGTGCGCTTGCCCGGAAAGTTCAAAGGACAGGATCGCTCATAACTACCGTGAAGGTGCTCACCAGTTGCTCTACACCGGTCGAAGTCGACCTCCAGTCGTGTGTAATTCTAAGGTTACTTTGCACCAATCTCGAAAAGTGATCCCAATCCGTCCTTCTCGGATTCCTATACGGACACCTTTTCGACCTCTCAAACATTAGATTAAAGGACAGGCGACTATGGTTAGAGAAGGAAAACCCCAGATCCACCCTCCAATCCTCCACTAATTCCCTACAGTTCGTCAATGTCATGTCTATCACTGCCTCCCTATCCCTAGTTCTGAACGTAGGTGTATTCCCCTTGTTACAGATATAAAGATTGCTGGCAATAATAAAATCAAACATAGACTCACCTCTTTTGTTGATGTCGGCACTTCCCTATTGGGTATGATGTGCATTGGCGTCACACCCTAGTACCAGCCTCGAGCCACTTCTGCCCGACTACCTCACCAATTCTCGCACTTTTTCACCAGGTGGATCGGTAGCCTCGTATGGCAAGTATACCGATGCTAATGCCAGGACCGTTTTGTCCTTGGCTTCTCCTGTCACAACCGTGAGGTCTCCATTACTGTAAGAATGAGAAAACATAAATTTAAACTCAGTTCTCGCCAAAATACAAGTTCGTACCTTCTCATCTGTGTGGGGTACGAACAATGTATACCCCGTGACCCTTAATCCAACTACCCGGTTTTTGTTAACCCAGGGCTCTTGGATTAAGGCCACGTCCACGTTCTTATCGATGAGGTGTGTTACTAATTCGGTTGAGGCTGCTTCACAGTGGTGCAGCTTTATCTGCACCACTTTCAACCGAATATTGCAACCCCTCCTATCGATTCCAGCTTTTTAAGAGACTCCCGGTCCACTGCGAACCTGAAGTCTCTTCCCTGGTTCTCTTTACAACCCAGTGAAGCTACCAACTTCCACTGGCTTGTATTGAGTCCCTTGTTCTGGTTGGCCAGTACCCTCAGTATGACCTCCACCGGTTTTATAGATGGAGGTATCCATACCGTGACTACCGGCCTTAATGGCAACTCAGACGCGAGTATAACTTCCAGACTAGCTTCAGGACAGGAGCTGCCACACTTACCAACTGCACCCTTTAAAAACTCAAAGGTTTTTTGATTGCCGCAACTGACAGTTTTGACACCTCTTGCCCAGTCAGCCCGTTTGAACGATGCTTCGTCCGGCCTTCCTTTGGCACTAAAGATTTCGCCGAGTAGATTGTTCTCTAGCACCTGCCATCTCTCGACACTGATCCTTGCATCGGGATCCCTACGATCAATGACAGCCGCTAGAATACCGTCCTTACTCGACGACTCCTTTAGTTTTTTTGACATGGAGGGGTGGTCCTCTCTGGAGCCAGTCCTCTTATTGATCTCCTTATGGGGATCTTTCAGAGAACTGACCACAGTCTGACCAGTCCTCTTAGCCGCAGGGGATTTCTGGTCATCACCAGACGTCACTCGCTTAACTACCCCCTTTTTGGGGCCCTTAGCAGAGCTCGGTCGATGATCACCCGATTTCCTTGCAGATGTTGACTGGTCTGTCCCGGCAACCCTTCCTTTAGTGACTCCTTTTTGGGAGTGACTATCGGAAATTACCAAGACTTTTCCAGCCCTCATCGCGCGACTAGTAGTGGGTAAATCGTTCTCAGGCCTAGCTCCCTTAACTGTGACCATACTGTCACGATTAAGAGGGCCAGGTGTTGACCCTTTACCCTCCTTTTTCTTATCCTTTGTTTTATTCGAGGATTCATCAACAGGGGGTGCTGGGGATTTGCTGTCTTTACTGACAACATTTGTATCCCCAGCAGCCCTTGCTGTGTATCCCGCAGGATAGGGAAGCCCTAGGATGGCACCGACAGAGCCGTGGATTCGTTCGAATCTAGCAACGTTCTTTCGGTGCTTCCTCAGCAGATGCCTATCCCACCCATCGTGCAGTGAGGAGTCTTTCTTAGCTATCTTTTCCAGAAAGGCTAAGGAGGCTCTCACACCACTCTTGGCTTTTTCGAAGCTCGTTCGGCTATCTGACGTGACCTGTTCTGTCGCATCTTGCCGAACAACGAGTTTTGATTCACTCGCCAATCCTCTATCCATCCCGAGTGTGACTCCGGAAGTCGATGGCCCAACCCTATAGCCCTCATCATGAGCCGAAATCAGTGTTATTTCGTGCTCATCATCAGAGAACAGAGTTAGGTCACCGAGTCTTTCCGATGACCCTGTACGAGACGGAGAGTCGATTGGCAAGTCTATTCTTTCCGTCTCTGTCATGACTGTCAATTCTGTCATTAACTGACTCTCTTGCAGAAGAATATCTCTGTGAATACCCAGCAAATCGGAGTCCGAATCTGACCCCGAACCTGCTGAGCTGACAGAGACATTCCCTGCGCCAACTCCTTTATTTCGTTTTTTAATTATTTTTTCCAGTTTTGGTCCCAAGAGTGTGCACGTTTACAAAAGGACCATCTCGCGCAGTGACGGCTTGCGCGGACTAGGCTAGAATTACAACTGACCCTTGCCATCGGCGTAAGAGGGAAGCTGTTCACGACCAGTTTCTTTTACCACTAACTAGCCATTCAGGTCCTCGGCACTGCTATCAACCACCTTGACCTTCAAAGTGGGGGATGTAGGGATTCAAAGGGGAGTAGGTAGGATTATAGGTAATGAGGAGGGGATATGGGATGGATAACCCTTGGTCATGCTGGCCTTAAAGCTTATGCCTTCAAACTTGTTCCGGTTAGACTGTACCGAATCAAGTTCCAAGACATACACTACCGCCGGCATTTAAGCCACCACATCGCGGCAAGATAGTTATCCAGGTGGTGGATAATAGGCATAACTAAAAAAATTTATTTTTTTTTCTTATGTTCTAATATTTTTGGTTTTGTTTCATTTTACAATGTTTATATTTCTTTACTAAATTCTTATGTACGATTTTTGTTTTCCATTTATTTTTATTTCTATATTAACATTATCTATATTCACTACTTCATAAGGGCCAATGTATGGTGCTTCATTTTTTCTTCTATTTTCTAATTTTACTAACACTAAATCTCCCATATTAAGATCTATCCTATTCATTCTATTGTACGATTCTATACTTCTATCTTTTTTTGTTATTTCTATTAACTTTCTAGCCTTTTCTAAAGAATGCTGTTTGTGTATCAAACGTATCTGAAAATGATCGTTAGCGTGATTCAATCTAAACACATAAATCCAGATTGGCGCTAACTTTTAATGTTTTTCCTTACAAGCACTTGAAACCTGAAGGAAGCCGTATTAAAGAAAACACAAATATGATTACTAAAACACGACTAAATTAATCTTTATTTACTACTTTCTTTTATATTAAATTAACTAATAATAAAATGCTTAGCTTTTAAAATAATAACAAATAAATGAGGAAATAAAAAATGCTTAATTTAACACAACATGAATGACCTAATTATTAATGGTGTAAATAAAAAAAAAAGAAAAACAAAAATGAATAAACAAATATCTGAACAACGGTTAATGAACGTAAAATGGCGATGTATGCATTTTACAAAAGAATAAATAAAATTTAAACTAAATATTATGCAAGCAAAGTTAATGCACTAAAATTATGTCAACAGAATAAAAATACATGTACGGAAGTGAGTTCTTAGTAACATAATAAAATAATAATATTTATAAATGTATGTTTGTTAACATTCTCCACCGCGTTGAACACCGTTCAAATAGTAGAGTCAGTGCAGCTAGGGTTCAGATTTATACAAATCACGGCTGCGTTGAACATGATTCAAAGTTCATTCTCACGCTTGCTCATCTGGTCATCGATACTTCAAATTTGAATGGTGAAGCGTGGAGTTTGTACGGGCATGGTTTCAGCTTCGTGTGGTGCTGTGTGTTGGTTGGGTGATTCATGTTCGGGTACCTTATTTGTGTGTATCATGCTGACCCTTTTACGTGACATGGCTTTCCATAGTATGGCTATGATGGCTACTGCGCTGATGACGAGCGCAGAGTACGAAACTATTATATCATGTTTTGACTTAGAATGATGTTCAGATTCTGAAGTCTTTATTTGTTCTAGCTTGTGCTCCATTGTTTTTAATTTGGTAAGCTGCCGGGCAAGTTGATCTGGTGTTGACGAGTAATTGGTAGGTTTGGTGAGTTGAGGTTTTGTGAACGATTTAGGTGACAATTCTGAGATATCTCCCAGACTTGTGTAGGATGATGTGAACGTGGTTGATATTAAGTGTTGGCCTGACACATGGATGAAATTGTGTTTAAGAATGCAATCAGGCTTAATGGTTAATAATCCAGAACCCTCTTAGTATAGCGGTATAATTTCTTTAGCACAAACTGCTGTGGCTTGCGTAGCTGACACCGTTGCGTATACCCATTGGTTTTTATGAGTCAAGGGTACCCAAGTTATATTTGCTGAGAGATTCTTCAAATGACAATTTGGCATAGTGATGTTCTTGAACAAATTTATTTCGCATGAACACTTTTCTGATCCAAAGCTGTGTTGCAGTTGTATGTTGTGGTATATAAACATGTCCTGGCTGAGGACTTCGCAAGTTTTAAGTTGATCATGTGATACAGGAAAGTAACGTTCGTGAATAGTGTTTATTGCTAGCATGGAACTGCATGTTTCGACAACTATCATTGTCTCGTTTATCACGTTCGGGATGGGTATTAAGTTGTACAGTTCAAATTTTTTGTGGTCTATTAGTGGCAGGGTTATGCTAAACACAACATGTTCCTGAGTGATACCTCCTCCTATCGTCATTAATTTATATAGATCTAACAAATCATCTTCGGGTGCAGGCAATTCTAAACCTTGAGGCATATGTGTTTTTATTTGCCTTACTTCCGCCTCTAACTGGGTTGAAGTTAACAACAATGGATGTATTCTCCCGTGATGGGTATCTGTCAGAGCATCTAAGATATATGTTTGCATTTTGTGTAACTGGTTGGCAATGAGTGAAAGTTGCATAATTCCTGAGTTAAACAATTGGACTCGTTTAATCTTATATAACTCATCGTTTATCGTTTCTTCAGTTTTGCTTATCTTGTTAATTTGAGCATGGAGACTATCAAAGTTGTATTTGGCAGTTGTCAGTTCCTCTTTTACAATGTTCATGGTTGAGTAAATGACCGACGTTTGATCCTTCAGTAGCCTTAACAAAAATGTATCGTCTTCCTGCAGGTTTGTGATTATTGACGACATTTTTTCAGCGTATTCGCAATCTAGTATACCAAATAATGAGTGCGCGATGTTTCCGACAAAGTCAATGGCACCTCTTTTTTGTCTCGACTTGTAGAGTAACCTATTGTCTAAATTTAAATCAGTATCCATGTGTTGGAGGTGTTTTATCGTATTGAGACAGGACAAAGTTCTATGCGTTTGCAAAGCTGTTCTAACTGGCGAGTGCCGTTTGATAACATAGCTGTATCAGTCCAATACGTTGATAGATCGTAATATACAACCAGATGCCACTGACTTGTGGCTATATAAGTTGTAGCTATCTTTTCAAAGTGAATACCCAATTTGGACCCGAACCTTTCGTTGCTAATTCCAGCGCCCAGAATCATTGGAAGTACTAGTAACGTTGTTAACAATGTTAACATTAAGTTATTCACTGACAACCGTATCATTTTGCTTTTAGGTTCTGTATTTGTATTCTCTGATGAACCGGTTTAAGTTTCCTTATCTTCTTCTACATTGTGGTCGATCGGAAGTGGTACAAGACGATGTATTGGACGTTTAAACAGGCCAGAAGCAGTTTTTACCTCAACAACTCGGTTGATTCCATCGTCTCCGGGGTATGTGTTTACCTCTCGTCCTAACGGCCATTTTATGATAGGAGTGTTGTCTTCTTTAATAATCACCATGTCTCCTTTTTTAAAATTGCTAAACTTGCATTTCCATTTATAGCGATGTTGAAGCTCGCTCAGATATTCTGTTGACCATCTTTTCCAAAACTGTTGTTTTATTTGAGAGACAAGTTTCCAATGCGACACGTCCGAGACCTTAAGATTTGCTGCTCTGCTATCTACTTGTGAGGTAAGAGCTTCACCGATGAGAAAATGGCCAGGAGTCAGCGCTTCTAGACAAGCTGGGTCGTTTGAGAGCGGAGTTAACGGACGTGAGTTTAATATAGCTTCAATTTATATGATTGTTGTTTCCAACTCTTCGTAAGTCAGTGATTCGGTTGACACGCTACGTACCAGTAGGTGCTTTGCTGATTTTACAGCTGCTTCCCATAAACCGCCGAAGTGGGGCGCTCTTGGTGGGATGAAACTAAAATGTATACCTTTAGCGCTTGAAGCAGTAATGATGGCTTTCTTTTTTTGAGTGTATGCTTTCAGAAAGTTCAAGCAGGTTTTTGGCACCGACGAAATTTGTCGCGTTGTCACAGACGATATTTTGGTAGTGGCCACGGCGAGCTATAAAGCGTTTCAGCGCCCCAATGAATGACTCTGTTGACAGATCAGACACCAATTCTAGATGAACTGCCTTGGTTAAATAGCAAAATACGGCTATGTAAGCCTTGGCTTTTTTGGCTTTTTGCCCCTAATCTTGTAGTGTATCCAAAATGGACCACAATAGTCCACACCGGAGTTGATAAATGGTCGTGCAGGCACTACTCTTGGTTGTGGTAAGTTGCCCATGATTTCTTGATACAGTTGTGGTCGCGCTCGAGTGCATCTGACACATTTTTGAACGACTGAACGAGCGGTGATTTTCCCTTTTATTGGCCAAAACCGTTGTCGCACTATGGTTAGAAGAGCTTGTGGGCCGCAGTGTTTATTGTTTTGATGTATCATGATAAACAATAGCTTTGCCAAGGAATCGTTATATGGTAAGATCATAGGATGCATTATGTCTGGCGGCAACTCGGAATTTTTTAGTCGTCCTCCTACTCGAATAACACCTTCCTTATCCAAAATTGGTGAGAGGCTATTAAGTGGGCTTTTTTTGTCAATTGTCTGATTCCTTTGTAGTTGCCTTATTTCTTCTGCAAAATCCAAAAATTGTATTGCACGCACAATGAGATGCAGAGAATCGTCTAGCTCCTTTGGGGTAAGTGAGATATGTGTTGGTCTGTCTCGAGTTCCTTGTGAATCGTATAACGTATGCCAGAATTCTTTGCAATGTTCCAAACGAGTTTTTATGGTTAATTGTGTATATCAGATCGTAGTTCTGTGTTATCGTTGTAGCCATTGTTGTGGTGAAATATTTTCCTCAAAAATAAAAATCGGAAAAAAAAGAAATTTGGGGTTTAGGGCTTTTTAAAAAATGGTTTATTAATTTTTTCGTAAAACACTTACGTTCGGGTAGGGGTTCGTATAAACAATAACATAAGAAAAATAGAAAAAAGAGCTTC
Organism: Pollenia amentaria; assembly: GCA_943735925.1. NCBI lineage: Eukaryota > Metazoa > Arthropoda > Insecta > Diptera > Polleniidae > Pollenia > Pollenia amentaria. Next base: position 122,393,834 of record OX031006.1, on the reverse strand, counting down.
GATATAAACTAAAAAGAAAGATAGGCGCTAGAACACAGAGAGAAAGAAAAAAGTGTCAAACAGCATAAAGGGTTACTAACTGAACACCTAACTGGGGTATTTCATACGTAAACATCCCGCCCCCCTTGCACGAGTGCAACAAGAGGCTAAGGAAACAAAATTCAAAAAATTCAGGGTTCAGTTAGTAATTAAATTAATCTACAAATTCAAAAATAATTAATGCCAAAATAATATAAATATTTTTATAGAAATACTGCAATTCCATATTGCGCGAAAAATAAAAAATAAACAATGCGAAACTCAATTTAAACGCCCATTTTGGACGTTAATTACAATAGTGGCAGCGTGTTGTGGTAATGGTGGTGATTGTTGCGAACGAGGTTGAACTGGCTGCGACTGTTGTTGCAATTCTGCTAGCTGCCGTTGAAGCAGTTGTATTTGTTGTCGTAGCTGCTCGGGGTCTTGGGCATCCTTGTGATGGCTCCCTTTGTTTTTCTTTTTGTTGGCTCTCTTGTTGTTTTTCTTGGCCTTCTTGGTTCTCGGGGTTTCAGTGGAAGTTGATCCGTTGTTATCCGTGCGGGGTCTGTTTTTACCTTCTTTGAAACGATGTAACAGGGCGTGATGTTCCGCTAAGCACTCCATGCACCTATCCCTGCTGGTACACTTGTCTTTCAAGTGTGAGTGTGCAAGGCAGTTAAAGCAGTACCGATACTTTGATACCACCTTCCATCGCTCTCCCACCGACATTTTACGAAACTTGGGGCATTTCCTAATCGCATGCTCCCTCTTACACAAACGGCAATCCCGAAAGCTCTCATCGCGCTGCGTAAGTGCTACATCGGCTTGAACGCCTGTGGGCTCTTAAGTGGAACGGTGGACCTCGAAGCGAGCAACAGACTTAGACATTCTAAAAAAATAGGGGGGTAAGAAAAACCACAGAGAAAAAAATTATTAGTTGGAGTTCGAATTAGGAAGGAGAACAAGCTTCACAATTGGACGGGTAATAATGCCAGAAGCTGTCCTCACGTCAGCGACCCTAACTTTAGAATCCTGACCACAGTAGACCTTCTCTACTCGACCTAATCTCCATAACTTCGGAGGCAAATTGTCCTGGCGGATTACAACTAAGTCCCCTACTACAAAGTCCCTCTCAGGAAGCTTCCATTTTGTGCGTTTATGGAGCTCCTTTAAATATTCCTCTTTCCACCTTAGGGCAAACTGGTGGTGAAGAATCTTTAGCTTCTGCCACCGGTTGGCAAGACTAATGGACAAATTCGAAGTGTCTGGTTCGGCCCGCCCTAGCAACGGACCACCGACCAAAAAATGACCAGGGGTTAAAGGCACTAAATCAGTGGGGTTATCGCTCATTGCACACAAGGGTCTAGAGTTCAAGCAGGCTTCAATTCGGGTCAACATTGTCTCGAACTCTGGGTATGTAAACTTCTGACAATTGGAAATTCTTTTCAAATGGGTCTTGAAACTCTTAACTCCGGCTTCCCATAAGCCCCCCATATGAGGTGCAACAGGAGGGATAAAGTGCCATTCCAGCGGCTCTTCGGGGGCCAGGGGAAAAACTTTTTCTTTCAACTCTTGCAAAAACTTCCAGCGATCGATGGTGAGGAGTTTCGCAGCTCCCACAAAGGCTGTTCCATTATCGGAATACATATGTCTAGGTACCGAGCGACGGGCTATAAAACGGGTAAAAGCTGCTAAAAAAGCTTCTGAGCTCATATCCTCGGTCACTTCTAAATGAATTGCCTTTGTGCCAAAGCAAACAAATACTACGACATAGCCCTTTGACATTCGACAACCTCTCCCACTGTAAGATTTAATGTCAAATGGTCCAGCGAAATCGACACCAGTATGGTCAAATGGTCTGCCAATATACGTTCTTTCCGGGGGCAATGCAGCCATCATTTGGCGACTGGTTTGCTTACGCTGAATAAGGCATTCCTTACAGTTATTCACGATCGTGCGTACTAAATTTCGGAGTTTAGGAACCCAAAATTCGATCCTCACAATCCGCATAAGCAGCGAGTTTCCACCATGTAGCGAGTATTTGTGGACATACTCTAGGTATAGTCGGGTGAAAGGAGCAGAATAGGGTAGTATTTTCGGAAACCGTTCATCATATGTAAGACCATTGGCTTGGGATAGACGACCATTTACTCTCATGAGCCCGCTTGAATCAAGAAACGGATTCAAAGAAATTAATTTACTCCCTCGGAATAAACCTTCGCCTTTCGAAAGTTGGGAGTATTCGGGTAAGTAAGACTGCTGAGATAAAAGAGTTAAACGGGTTTTTACAAATACAATCTCAGATTTGGATAACTGCTGGGGGTCATAACAACTGTTACCCTTTCGTAAATTACGGTAAAATCGGAGAATATATGCAATGACTCGCAACGCTCGGGGTAAACTTGAAAACCGTTTGAGTAAATCATCAGGTTTATTTGTATGGGTAAAATGAGTCATAATATTTCTCGTCTCGAGATTTGTGTGATAAACAATTTGAGATTGGGGCCAATTCTCCTTAGGTTGACTTAACCACTGCGGGCCATGCCACCATAAAGAGTTATCAATCAAATCCCGCGCTAGAGATCCGCGGCTTGCCATATCAGCGGGGTTACTCTTAGAGTCGACATGAGACCAATTCTCAGTACCAACTTTTTTAAGAATCAACGCAACTCTATTTTTTCACAAAAGTAGGCCAGTGGCACGGGGGTTTCTGTAGCCAGAATAAAACAATGGTGGAATCAGTCCAACAATGGATCCTTTTCCTGAGCAAGTCCATTTGACTACACAACGACTCCACCATATTTGCCAATAATGCTGCTCCGCAGAGCTCTAGACGGGGTAATGTCTCGCATTTTACCGGCGCCACTTTTGTTTTCGCCGCCAGTAAAAAAATTGTTATCTTCTTACTGGGCGCAATAGCACGTATATATAAAGTTGCAGCGTCTGCCTTCTCAGAAGCATCGCAGAAGCCATGAATCTCTACATAAAAATCGGGGTGAAAATTAACCCATCTTGGAATATTATTAAATAATATTAAAAATGCGTGCCATTTCTTTAGAGTTAGGGGGGTCAAACATTCATCCCAATCCGTCTTGTCTTTCCAAATTTGCTGCATTATCATCTTAGCGACAATAATTTTAGGGGAAAGCCATCCAGCCGGGTCGAAAAGCTTTGCTATTTCGGACAAGACAGCACGCTTTGTAACAAAATCCCTGTTTGGCTGCAGTACAAGCCTAAAATAAAAGCTATCTGAACTCGCATTCCATCGCCAGCCAAGTGTCTTTGTCGTGCTTGCGTCCGAAAATTTCAAGAAATCTGCGGATATCAGATTCTCGCGGGGTAAATCCTCTAACAGCCGTTTATGGTTTGCAGTCCATTTTCTCAAAATGAAACCAGCAGAACCAAGAACTTTCGTTAGATCGTTACGCCGTACGATCGCCTCTTCTAATTCATGTCATCAACATCATCGACGTACATTTGGGTTCGCAATATTTCGGACACCGCAGGATTTTCAGCTTCACATTCGTTCGCCAATTGCACCAGAGTACGAATGGCGAGATACGGCGCACAGTTCACTCCAAACGTGACCGTCTTAAGCTCGAAATCCTTGACATTGACCGCGGGACTTTCACGGAACAATATCCGTTGAAAGGGGGTGTGATTGGGATGAACCAAAATTTGCCGATACATTTTCTCAATATCAGCGTTAAACACAAAACGATAAAGCCGCCAGCGCAGCATTAGAACCATAAGGTCTGCCTGTAATACTGGCCCAGGGTATAGAATGTCATTTAAGCTAACGCCATTGGACGATGGGCAGGAAGCGTTAAATACAACACGAAGTTTTGTAGTCGAGCTATCGGGTTTAAATACAGCATGATTGGGTAAATAGTATGAGGTGACTTCCGAATTACCAGAGGAGACTTCGCGAATGTGACCTAGCTCAACATACTCACTAATTACTTTATCATATTGTAATTTTATGTCGGGGTTTCGTAAAAGGCGAGTTTCGTTTCTCTTAAATTGTGCCAACGCGCTATCGCGTGATTGTCGTAAAGAAAGGTTTAGCGAAAAGGGTAAGGACACTACATATCGGCCATCCGGGTTTCTATATGTTGTCGACTGGTAATGTTGTTCGCAAAACTTTTCAGTTTCGGTAAGCTGGGTCGCCTTTGGAACTTCTTCCAGTTCCCAAAAACGAGAAAATTGATTATTTAAATCAATGTGGTTGAAAAAGGATTGAACCGAGTTAAGGGGGTTGTCATGAAAAACTTTACCAGTCACAATCCAACCGAACATAGTATTCTGAGCGATAAGGTTGCCACTTGAGTGTTTCTCAACTTCGGGTAATAATATCTGGGGGTACACGTCTCCTCCTAGAAGAAGATCCATGCGCGTAAACTTAATATCAGTCCTACCAATTTCGGGAAAATCGGCGGAGCTGACATTGGAAACTGAGCACGTTGGCAACCGGCCGGTCAACTTCTCTACAACGTATGCTTCGCATTGAATTCTAAAACCGGGGTTTGTTGTAGAACTAATTGTAATGAAGCATATTTTGGAAGTTGTTGCAGTCAAAGTGCCATCCAGACCGGTAATTTTCGTAATGGCAGACGAAATTGTGGGCAAACAGAGTTTCCTCTGCAACCTTTGAGAAGTGGATAGCGATCTGCATTTTCTTCTGCAATTCGTTGCAGACTTTTGTGGCTAAGTATGGAGCTGCCCGTGTTCCATATGTCACGGTATTGAGCCTGTAATAGCTAATTGCTGATGATGGAGTTTCTCTCCAAATAATCAATTGGTATTGATAATTGTCTGGATTGATTGCTATCTGCCTGTACATTTTCTCAATGTTAGCTGTAAAAACGAATTTTGGCATTCGGAAGCGAAGTAAAATGGAGAAGAGCTCACTTTGGACTGTAGGCCCGGCATACATAATGTCATTGAGTAAAAGTCCTGTCGAAGTCTTTGCAGATGCATCGAAGACCACTCTGAGTTTTGTTGTAGTGCTGTCGGGTTTTAGCACACAATGATGTGGGATGAAATATTTTGGGTTTGGTATAGTATCAATCTGTACCTTTTCCATATGGCCTAACTGTTCATACTCCTTCATGAATTGAACATATTGAACTCTAATGTCTTCATTTTTCTGCAGCCGTTGCTCTAGACTGATGAATCTGTTGTACGCCATCTGGTACGACTTGCCTAGTGCAACTGGGTATTCCCTGAATGGCTCACCACAAAACGTCCGTTTACATTGTTTTGCACATGTAACTTGAAATGTTCTTCACAGAGTTTTTCTGCTGGAGATAAAATTTTTTCGCTTGACTCAATGTCATCAAGCTTCCATAGCTTCTCAATTGCTTGCTCTAAGGACGATTCACTATCAAAAATAGCACATGTCAAGGGTTCAGACGGAAGAACCTTGGTGTGTTTGATTGAACCGCCTACAATCCAGCCGAGCGAGGTATTTTGAAGTACTGGATTATTGTCACCTAGCTTGATTGTTCCAGGCCGTGTAAGGCTGAAGTAAAATTCTGCACCGAGAAGGATATCTATATTCCCCTGCAAGTGGAACCTGGGGTCTCCCAGGCGAATATTGTTTGGAATTTTCCAGGCAGCAATGTCGATGGTACTACTTGTTTGAGCAGGAATAATAGTTGGCAGGACGAAGGCTTCCAATGTTGTCGAAAAGTCACTATTTATGGACATCATTTCCATAGTTGCACGATGTGATGCCTTCCTTTGAATCGTTCCGACTCCGTCGATGCACAAAGAAGATTCTGTTTTTGCTAGTGATAACTTCCTGATGAGCCGTTCAGTTACAATATTGACTTGTGAGCCTGAATCTAGTATAGCTCTGAACTCCTTTGACATTCCGTTTGCTGCTTTGATTATGACCTTTGCTGTGGCTAACATGACGTAGTTATGGTCTTTTGTTGATGTATTTACTGAAGCTGAGGAGACTGCAACTGCGTTAACTGGAGCCTGTGTGGTGGGCCTTGCAGTTTCAACTTGATCAGATGAGGTTGTGGTTCTTCCTGTACCCATTTGTCCCTTGGGTAAGTGTAGCAACGTGTTGTGTTTATTGTTACATTTCTTGCAGCAACCATGAGTACAAGCCTTGGCCATGTGATCAGTCTTAGAACAATTCACGCACCATTTTTGTTGTTGTATCCACTTCAATCTTTCTGATTCTGCCATTGCCAAGAAACGCTTACATTGATAGATGAGGTGCCTGCCGTTGTTGCAGAGTTTACAGTTGTCGTTCTGCATTGATGTTACTGCCGTAACAGCTCTGTTCAGTTTTTGATGACTATTCGATCTTTCTTTTTGCGCAAATGACTCCATGGCTTCGAATTGCATCTCTAGAAATAAGAGAAATTCCTTAACAGTCGGCACTTCTTTTGGCTTGGCTAACGATTGTATAAAACGAACGTAGAGGTTGTAATCAAGTTTCTTCATCATTAGTTGTACGATAATAGCATCCCAAGTAGACGTGTCGATATCTAAGTTGTTCAATGCCAACAAACATTCTTTTGTTGTATCATGCAGAGTTTTAATTGAATACGTAGAACTTGCACCTTTTGGTTGACTAAGGATCTTTTCTACTAATGTAGCCACTAAAACATGTTTATTATTATAACGCTCTTGCAATAGCATCCATGCCGTTTTGTAGTTTCCTTCAGATAATGCTAAGTGGCTTATGAGCTTGCCTGCTTCTCCTGACAGAGTGTTTTTTAAGTACCACATTTTTTGCACGTTAGGAAGGGGTTGTTTATCCACCATCTCGACGAAAAGTTCATAAAACTGGCGCCAATTTGCGTAATCTCCATTAAATTGAGGTATCGTGACCTTTGGCAATGGCAACGAATTGCTGGTTGCTAAGCTACTTCCATTCAAAGGTGTGCCGGTTACGACTTTGTGCTGCTTTTCTGCTAATACTGTTAGTTGTATCAAGCAGTGTTGCACCAAGTCTTCTAAATTATCGAATTTGCTCTGCTCTAGACCCAACCTTGATGGGTCTTCTGTCTTTTGCCATATCTCATCGTATAGCTCCTGAATTTGAGTCCATAGACTTCTTATTGTGTCTGATTTAATTATGTAAAATTGATGTGGATGATCTTCTTCCAGTGATGATAAACCCTGCAGCAGGCGAGAAAGTGCTGTCATGCGTGCTATTACTCTTCTTGCTAGTCCCTTTGTCGATTCATCTTCACTGACGTGCTGGATAGGTAAAGTTGTCCTTTACTTTATGGCTGGAGGTGGCTTCTTTTTTAGCTTGTCGATTTGGTCTTCAACGCTTTCTATTGCCACATTGTACATTTCTCCGACGGTCTGATAGAAGTTTCTGACTATGTATGGATCTTCTTCACTTAGAGTTGGATCCCTTCGGATTGTGTTCTCTACCTTTTCAAAGACTTGCCATAACTTCACCAGTTCATCCCTCTTGATCTTGTAAAACTCTTCAGTTCTTCCCCCAAGTGGGGCCTTTTTAATAGTTGAAATTACCTTTTCAATATTATTGGCCCTCACCTCCTGCTGTGGTATTAAGTCCTGGATGCTTGCCATGATGTTATCAAATGTTTAGTATTACTGAAGTATGTTGTGCTTGCTGATTAGACTGATGTCTTGAAAATATGATGGTCACCAAATGGTTTGCGGTGCCTGCTGATTAGACTGGTGTCTTGAAAATATAATGGTCACCAAATGGTTTTCGGTGCCTGCTGATTAGACTGGTGTCTTGAAAATATAATGGTCACCAAATGGTTTTCGGTGCCTGCTGATTAGACTGGTGTCTTGAAAATATAATGGCCAGCAAAATGTTTTCGGTGCCTGACGGATGGACTGTTGTCCTGATGAATGTGGTTGCGTGATAAAAAGGTGTTTTTTGTACTTTAAGAGTCCCTTACCGCTGGTGGGGGGAAACTCGAAAATTGTATACAAAAAAAACCAAAAAACTGGGGTCACCAAAATGTTTTCGGTGCCTGACGGATGGACTGTTGTCCTGATGAATGTGGTTGCGTGTTCAAAAGGTGTTTTTTGTACTTTAAGAGTCCCTTACCGCTAGTGGGAGGAAACTCGAAAATTGTATACAAAAAAACCAAAAAACTGGGGTCACCAAAATGTTTGTGTATCAAACGTATCTGAAAATGATCGTTAGCGTGATTCAATCTAAACACATAAATCCAGATTGGCGCTAACTTTTAATGTTTTTCCTTACAAGCACTTGAAACCTGAAGGAAGCCGTATTAAAGAAAACACAAATATGATTACTAAAACACGACTAAATTAATCTTTATTTACTACTTTCTTTTATATTAAAATTAACTAATAATAAAATGCTTAGCTTTTAAAATAATAACAAATAAATGAGGAAATAAAAAATGCTTAATTTAACACAACATGAATGACCTAATTATTAATGGTGTAAATAAAAAAAAAAAAAATTAATTAATAAACAAATTTCTGAACAACGGTTAATGAACGTAAAATTGCGATGTATTCATTTTACAAAAGAATAAATAAAATTTAAACTTAATATTATGCAAGCAAAGTTAATGCACTAAAATTATGTCAACAGAATAAAAATACATGTACGGAAGTGAGTTCTTAGTAACATAATAAAATAATAATATTTATAAATGTATGTTTGTTAACATTCTCCACCGCGTTGAACACCGTTCAAATAGTAGTGTCAGTGCAGCTAGGGTTCAGATTTATACAAATCACGGCTGCGTTGAACATGATTCAAAGTTCATTCTCACGCTTGCTCATCTGGTCATCGATACTTCAAATTTGAATGGTGAAGCGTGGAGTTGGTACGGGCATGGTTTCAGCTTCGTGTGGTGCTGTGTGTTGGTTGGGTGATTCATGTTCGGGTACCTTATTTGTGTGTATCATGCTGACCCTTTTACGTGACATGGCTTTCCATAGTATGGCTATGATGGCTACTGCGCTGATGACGAGCGCAGAGTACGAAACTATTATATCATGTTTTGACTTAGAATGATGTTCAGATTCTGAAGTCTTTATTTGTTCTAGCTTGTGCTCCATTGTTTTTAATTTCGTAAGCTGCCGGGCAAGTTGATCTGGTGTTGACGAGTAATTGGTAGGTTTGGTGAGTTGAGGTTTTGTGAACGATTTAGGTGACAATTCTGAGATATCTCCCAGACTTGTGTAGGATGATGTGAACGTGGTTGATATTAAGTGTTGGCCTGACACATGGATGAAATTGTGTTTAAGAATGCAATCAGGCTTAATGGTTAATAATCCAGAATCCTCTAAGTATAGCGGTATAATTTCTTTAGCACAAACTACTGTTGCTTGCGTAGCTGACACCGTTGCGTATACCCATTGGATTTTATGAGTCAAGGGTACCCAAGTTATATTTGCTGAGAGATTCTTCAAATGACAATTTGTCATAGTGATGTTCTTGAACAAATTTATTTCGCATGAACACTTTTCTGATCCAAAGCTGTGTTGCAGTTGTATGTTGTGGCATATAAACATGTCCTGGCTGAGGACATCGCAAGTTTTAAGTTGATCATGTGATACAGGAAAGTAACGTTCGTGAATAGTGTTTATTGCTAGCATGGAACTGCATGTTTCGACAACTATCATTGTCTCGTTTATCACGTTCGGGATGGGTATTAAGTTGTACAGTTCAAATTTTTTGTGGTCTATTAGTGGCAGGGTTATGCTAAACACAACATGTTCCTGAGTGATACCTCCTCTTATCGTCATTAATTTATATAGATCTAACAAATCATCTTCGGGTACAGGCAATTCTAAACCTTGAGGCATATGTGTTTTTATTTGCCTTACTTCCGCCTCTAACTGGGTTGGAGTTAACAACAATGGATGTATTCTCCCGTGATGGGTATCTGTCAGAGCATCTAAGATATATGTTTGCATTTTGTGTAACTGGTTGGCAATGAGTGAAAGTTGCATAATTCCTGAGTTAAACAATTGGACTCGTTTAATCTTATATAACTCATCGTTTATCGTTTCTTCAGTTTTGCTTATCTTGTTAATTTGAGCATGGAGACTATCAAAGTTGTATTTGGCAGTTGTCAGTTCCTCTTTTACAATGTTCATGGTTGAGTAAATGACCGACGTTTGATCCTTCAGTAGCCTTAACAAAAATGTATCGTCTTCCTGCAGGTTTGTGATTGTTGACGACATTTTTTCAGCGTATTCGCAATCTAGTATACCAAATAATGAGTGCGCGATGTTTCCGACAAAGTCAATGGCACCTTTTTTTGTCTCGACTTGTAGAGTAACCTATTGTCTAAATTTAAATCAGTTTCCATGTGTTGGAGGTGTTTTATCGTATTGAGACAGGACAAAGTTCTATGCGTTTGCAAAGCTGTTCTAACTGGCGAGTGCCGTTTGCTAACATAGCTGTATCAGTCCAATACGTTGATAGATCGTAATATACAACCAGATGCCACTGACTTGTGGCTATATAAGTTGTAGCTATCTTTTCAAAGTGAATACCCAATTTGGACCCGAACCTTTCGTTGCTAATTCCAGCGCCCAGAATCATTGGAAGTACTAGTAACGTTGTTAACAATGTTAACATTAAGTTATTCACTGACAACCGTATCATTTTGCTTTTAGGTTCTGTATTTGTATTCTCTGATGAACCGGTTTGAGTTTCCTTATCTTCTTCTACATTGTGGTCGATCGGAAGTGGTACAAGACGATGTATTGGACGTTTAAACAGGCCAGAAGCAGTTTTTACCTAAACAACTCGGATGATTCCATCGTCTCCGGGGTATGTGTTTACCTCTCGTCCTAACGGCCATTTCATGATAGGAGTGTTGTCTTCTTTAATAATCACCATGTCTCCTTTTTTAAAATTGCTAAACTTGCATTTCCATTTATAGCGATGTTGAAGCTCGCTCAGATATTCTGTTGACCATCTTTTCCAAAACTGTTGTTTTATTTGAGAGACAAGTTTCCAATGCGACACGTCCGAGACCTTAAGATTTGCTGCTCTGCTATCTACTTGTGAGGTAAGAGCTTCACCGATGAGAAAATGGCCAGGAGTCAGCGCTTCTAGACAAGCTGGGTCGTTTGAGAGCGGAGTTAACGGACGTGAGTTTAATATAGCTTCAATTTCTATGATTGTTGTTTCCAACTCTTCGTAAGTCAGTGATTCGGTTGACACGCTACGTACCAGTAGGTGCTTTGCTGATTTTACAGCTGCTTCCCATAAACCGCCGAAGTGGGGCGCTCTTGGTGGGATGAAACTAAAATGTATACCTTTAGCGCTTGAAGCAGTAATGATGGCTTTCTTTTTTTGAGTGTATGCTTTCAGAAAGTTCAAGCAGGTTTTTGGCACCGACGAAATTTGTCGCGTTGTCACAGACGATATTTTGGTAGTGGCCACGGCGAGCTATAAAGCGTTTCAGCGCCCCAATGAATGACTCTGTTGACAGATCAGACACCAATTCTAGATGAACTGCCTTGGTAGTAAAACAGCAAAATACGGCTATGTAAGCCTTGGCTTTTTTGGCTTTTTGCCCCTAATCTTGTAGTGTATCCAAAATGGACCACAATAGTCCACACCGGAGTTGATAAATGGTCGTGCAGGCACTACTCTTGGTTGTGGTAAGTTGCCCATGATTTCTTGATGCAGTTGTGGTCGCGCTCGAGTGCATCTGACACATTTTTGAACGACTGAACGAGCGGTGATTTTCCCTTTTATTGGCCAAAACCGTTGTCACACTATGGTTAGAAGAGCTTGTGGGCCGCAGTGTTAATTGTTTTGATGTATCATGATAAACAATAGCTTTGCCAAGGAATCGTTATATGGTAAGATCATAGGATGCATTATGTCTGGCGGCAACTCGGAATTTTTTAGTCGTCCTCCTACTCGAATAACACCTTCCTTATCCAAAATTGGTGAGAGGCTATTAAGAGGGCTTTTTTTGTCAATTGTCTGATTCCTTTGTAGTTGCCTTATTTCTTCTGCAAAATCCAAAAATTGTATTGCACGCACAATGAGATGCAGAGAATCGCCTAGCTCCTTTGGGGTAAGTGAGATATGTGTTGGTCTGTCTCGAGTTCTTTGTGAATCGTATAACGTATGCCATAATTCTTTGCAATCTTCCAAACGAGTTTTTATGGTTAATTGTGTATATCAGATCGTAGTTCTGTGTTATCGTTGTAGCCATAACAACCTTTTTTAGTTCAGGGTTGTCTGCCTTACGTAGTTGAGGTGCGAAACTTGATGGCCATAATGACTCGTTTCCATGAAGAAACATTGGCCCATGGAACCATAATCCATTTGTAGGTAGCTTGGATGGTTGAAGTCCGCGAGACAAGACGTCAGCGGGGCTATCTTTTGATCTTACATGACGCCACTGTCCTGCTAGTGTCAGAGACTGTATTGTGGATACTCTGTTTGCGACAAATGTTTTATATGACGATAACTGTGAGTTAATCCAAGATAGGACAATCTCGGAATCAGTCCATAGGAATGTCTGGTGATTTTTACGGTTGCACTCAGCATTGACCTTGTGGGCGAGCTGCGCTGCGACAACTGCAGCACATAACTCTAACCTAGGTAGTGTTTGTTGTTTTAGAGGGGCCACTCGTGATTTTGCACATAACAGGCGGACATACACTCTTCCATCCTTTAGAGTTGTACGAATGTAGGCCGCTGCACCGAACGCCTTTTCAGAGGCGTCTGCGAATACATGAAGCTGCGTTGTGACAGGAACTTCATTAAAGAATATATGCCTTTTTATTTTTAAATTTTCTAATGTCTTCAAGTCATCGCGGAAATCGTTCCACACCGTGCGGAGATCCTAAGACAATGGTTCATCCCAGTCTAAGGTGTGCTGCCACAATTGCTGGATGAAAATCTTTGCCTGGACAATGACAGGTGCTAGGAGACCAAGAGGGTCAAATAGTTTTGCCAGTTCTGAAGTTACTGTACGTTTTGAAACTGTTGGATATTCAGTGAGGTTTACCTTGATGTAGAAGTGATCAGTCTGAGGCACCCAATGTAATCCCAGTGTTTTGATTGGTTTGTTAGTGTTGTCACTGAGATCCAAATTTAGGATTTGGTCATCATGTTGTATATCTTTTAATAACTTCGGACTGCTGGAACACCATTTCCTTAGTCTGAAACCGTGCTTGTCCAGAATTGTTATTAGTTCCTTTTGTGTTTCCAGAGTTACCTGCAGACTATCTGAGCCACCCAGACCATCGTCCACATAGAAGTTTTCTTTCAGCATTCGTGCCTCAAGTGGATAGCGATCTGCATTTTCTTCTGCAATTCGTTTCAGACTTTTGTGGCTAAGTATGGAGCTGCCCGTGTTCCATATGTCACGGTATTGATCCTGTAATAGCTAATTGCTGATGATGGAGTTTCTCTCCAAATAATCAATTGGTATTGATAATTGTCTGGATTGATTGCTATCTGCCTGTACATTTTCTCAATGTTGGCTGTAAAAACGAATTTTGGCATTCGGAAGCGAAGTAAAATGGAGAAGAGCTCACTTTGGACTGTAGGCCCGGCATACATAATGTCATTGAGTAAAAGTCCTGTCGAAGTCTTTGCAGATGCATCGAAGACCACTCTGAGTTTTGTTGTAGTGCTGTCGGGTTTTAGCACACAATGATGTGGGATGAAATATTTTGGGTTTGGTATAGTATCAATCTGTACCTTTTCCATTTGGCCTAACTGTTCATACTCTTTCATGAATTGAACATATTAAACTCTAATGTCTTCATTTTTCTGCAGCCATTGCTCTAGACTGATGAATCTGTTGTACGCCATCTGGTACGACTTGCCTAATGCAACTGGGTTTTCCCTGAATGGCTCACCACAAAACGTCCGTTTACATTGTTTTGCACATGTAACTTGAAATGTTCTACACAGAGTTTTTCTGCTGGAGATAAAATTTTTTCGCTTGACTCAATGTCATCAAGCTTCCATAGCTTCTCAATTGCTTGCTCTAAGGACGATTCACTATAAAAATAGCACATGTCAAGGGTTCAGATGGAAGAACCTTGGTGTGTTTGATTGAACCGCCTACAATCCGGCCGAGCGAGGTATTTTGAAGTACTGGATTATTGTCACCTAGCTTGATTGTTCCAGGCCGTGTAAGGCTGAAGTAAAATTCTGCACCGAGAAGGATATCTATATTCCCCTGCAAGTGGAACCTGGGGTCTGCCAGGCGAATATTGTTTGGAATTTTCCAGGCAGCAATGTCGATGGTACTACTTGGTTGAGCAGGAATAATAGTTGGCAGGACGAAGGCTTCCAATGTTGTCGAAAAGTCACTATTTATGGACATCATTTCCATAGTTGCACGATGTGATGCCTTCCTTTGAATCGTTCCGACTCCGTCGATGCACAAAGAAGATTCTGTTTTTGCTAGTGATAACTTCCTGATGAGCCGTTCAGTTACCATATTGACTTGTGAGCCTGAATCTAGTATAGCTCTGAACTCCTTTGACATTCCGTTTGCTGCTTTGATTATGACCTTTGCTGTGGCTAACATGACGTAGTTATGGTCTTTTGTTGATGAATTTACTGAAGCTGAGGAGACTGCAACTGCGTTAACTGGAGCCTGTGTGGTGGGCCTTGCAGTTTCAACTTGATCAGATGAGGTTGTGGTTCTTCCTGTACCCATTTGTCCCTTGGGTAAGTGTAGCAACGTGTTGTGTTTATTGTTACATTTCTTGCAGCAACCATGAGTACAAGCCTTGGCCATGTGATCAGTCTTAGAACAATTCACGCACCATTTTTGTTGTTGTATCCACTTCAATCTTTCTGATTCTGCCATTGCCAAGAAACGCTTACATTGATAGATGAGGTGCCTGCCGTTGTTGCAGAGTTTACAGTTGTCGTTCTGCATTGATGTTACTGCCGTAACAGCTCTGTTCAGTTTTTGATGACTATTCGATCTTTCTTTTTGCGCAAATGACTCCATGGCTTCGAATTGCATCTCTAGAAATAAGAGAAATTCCTTAACAGTCGGCACTTCTTTTGGCTTGGCTAACGACTGTATAAAACGAACGTAGAGGTTGTAATCAAGTTTCTTCATCATTAGTTGTACGATAATAGCATCCCAAGTAGACGTGTCGATATCTAAGTTGTTCAATGCCAACAAACATTCTTTTGTTGTATCATGCAGAGTTTTAATTGAATACGTAGAACTTGCACCTTTTGGTTGACTAAGGATCTTTTCTACTAATGTAGCCACTAGAACATGTTTATTATTATAACGCTCTTGCAATAGCATCCATGCCGTTTTGTAGTTTCCTTCAGATAATGCTAAGTGGCTTATGAGCTTTCCTGCTTCTCCTGACAGAGTGTTTTTTAAGTACCACATTTTTTGCACGTTAGGAAGGGGTTGTTTATCCACCATCTCGACGAAAAGTTCATAAAACTGGCGCCAATTTGCGTAATCTCCATTAAATTGAGGTATCGTGACCTTTGGCAATGGCAACGAATTGCTGGTTGCTAAGCTACTTCCATTCAAAGGTGTGCCGGTTACGACTTTGTGCTGCTTTTCTGCTAATACTGTTAGTTGTATCAAGCAGTGTTGCACCAAGTCTTCTAAATTATCGAATTTGCTCTGCTCTATACCCAACCTTGATGGGTCTTCTGTCTTTTGCCATATCTCATCGTATAGCTCCTGAATTTGAGTCCATAGACTTCTTATTGTGTCTGATTTAATTATGTAAAATTTATGTGGATGATCTTCTTCCAGTGATGATAAACCCTGCAGCAGGCGAGAAAGTGCTGTCATGCGTGCTATTACTCTTCTTGCTAGTCCCTTTGTCGATTCATCTTCACTGACGTGCTGGATAGGTAAAGTTGTCCTTTACTTTATGGCTGGAGGTGGCTTCTTTTTTAGCTTGTCGATTTGGTCTTCAACGCTTTCTATTGCCACATTGTACATTTCTCCGACGGTCTGATAGAAGTTTCTGACTATGTATGGATCTTCTTCACTTAGAGTTGGATCCCTTCGGATTGTGTTCTCTACCTTTTCAAAGACTTGCCATAACTTCACCAGTTCATCCCTCTTGATCTTGTAAAACTCTTCAGTTCTTCCCCCAAGTGGGGCCTTTTTAATAGTTGAAATTACCTTTTCAATATTATTGGCCCTCACCTCCTGCTGTGGTATTAAGTCCTGGATGCTTGCCATGATGTTATCAAATGTTTAGTATTACTGAAGTATGTTGTGCTTGCTGATTAGACTGATGTCTTGAAAATATGATGGTCACCAAATGGTTTGCGGTGCCTGCTGATTAGACTGGTGTCTTGAAAATATAATGGTCACCAAATGGTTTTCGGTGCCTGCTGATTAGACTGGTGTCTTGAAAATATAATGGTCACCAAATGGTTTTCGGTGCCTGCTGATTAGACTGGTGTCTTGAAAATATAATGGCCAGCAAAATGTTTTCGGTGCCTGACGGATGGACTGTTGTCCTGATGAATGTGGTTGCGTGATAAAAAGGTGTTTTTTGTACTTTAAGAGTCCCTTACCGCTGGTGGGGGGAAACTCGAAAATTGTATACAAAAAAAACCAAAAAACTGGGGTCACCAAAATGTTTTCGGTGCCTGCTGATTAGACTGGTGTCTTGAAAATATAATGGCCAGCAAAATGTTTTCGGTGCCTTACGGATGGACTGTTGTCCTGATGAATGTGGTTGCGTGATAAAAAGGTGTTTTTTGTACTTTAAGAGTCCCTTACCGCTGGTGGGGGGAAACTCGAAAATTGTATACAAAAAAACCAAAAAACTGGGGTCACCAAAATGTTTTCGGTGCCTGACGGATGGACTGTTGTCCTGATGAATGTGGTTGCGTGTTCAAAAGGTGTTTTTTGTACTTTAAGAGTCCCTTACCGCTGGTGGGAGGAAACTCGAAAATTGTATACAAAAAAACTGGGGTCACCAAAATGTTTGTGTATTAAACGTATCTGAAAATGATCGTTAGCGTGATTCAATCTAAACACATAAATCCAGATTGGCGCTAACTTTTAATGTTTTTCCTTACAAGCACTTGAAACCTGAAGGAAGCCGTATTAAAGAAAACACAAATATGATTACTAAAACACGACTAAATTAATCTTTATTTACTACTTTCTTTTATATTAAAATTAACTAATAATAAAATGCTTAGCTTTTAAAATAATAACAAATAAATGAGGAAATAAAAAATGCTTAATTTAACACAACATGAATGACCTAATTATTAATGGTGTAAATAAAAAAAAAAAAAACAAAAATTAATAAACAAATTTCTGAACAACGGTTAATGAACGTAAAATTGCGATGTATGCATTTTACAAAAGAATAAATAAAATTTAAACTTAATATTATGCAAGCAAAGTTAATGCACTAAAATTATGTCAACAGAATAAAAATACATGTACGGAAGTGAGTTCTTAGTAACATAATAAAATAATAATATTTATAAATGTATGTTTGTTAACAAATGCTTTAACCTTTTCTTTAATTCATTAGCATGGTTTTTTAAATTGTAAACCTTTGAATGATTCATGACTTCATCCCCTGGCAAACTTGGTAATTTTCCGAAAACTAGCTCAAAAGGTGAGTACTCTGTGTCTACATGGGGTGTTACGTTGTATGCGAATGCATAGTAAGGAATCCACTCTTCCCAATTATCATCCTTTACAAATGATAGGAAATATTTATTCAGAACTCTGTGGCTTCTTTCCACAGTACCAAGAGTTTCATGATGGTATGGTGTTGATAATTTTTGTTCTATTTTCAACAGACCACATACTTCCTTTAGCAACTCGTTTACAAATTCTGTTCCTCTATCTGATTTTAGTGTTTTAAATATACCATTTTTTAATATCAAGTTTTCTGTTAAGCATTTTGCTATTGACTTTGCTTCCTTGGTTTCCATTGGTGCGGCTATTATGTATTTGGTTAGTTCACATTGCATAGTTAGTATATACCGGTAGTTTCCTGATGGTCGTAGAGGTCCAACTGTATCTATGACTATAGTAGAAAAACTATCCTTTGGTGTGTCTGTGATACATAATGGTTCCTTGGTGTGTCTCACCTGTTTATTTCTTTGACAAAGGTCACATTTTAATACATAATTTTTTACCATTTTGAACATATTCTTCCATATGTATTTCTGTTTTAATTTTATTAAAGTTTTTCTAACTCCGAAATGTGCTCCGCATGATGTATATATATATATATATGTCCTTTATTTAATTAAATATAATATTAATACAAATTGTAGCATAAAATACTTAAATAAAATGTTCACGAAGAACATAGGACGTCAACAAATTCTCTCCATCTATTTCGATCTCTGTCTCAGACACCGATTCACGAAAGTTTGTATTTTCTTCATGGCCAGTTTTGTAAGGCTCCATGTAGTGCAACCATACAGCAGCACAGATTTTACGCTACAGTTGAATATACGTAACTTAGTTTTCTGGGAAATGTTGTAAGCGCGCCAAATTTTGTGCAGTTTGAGGAACGCAACACGGGCCTTGTTGATTCGGTCACCAATGTCGGCTACAGAGCCACCGTCTTTTGAGATTTTACAACCGAGATAGTTGAAAGATTCTACATCTTCCATAACGGTACCATCAACAATAAGGGGCGATGAAATATTGGTACCGATACGCATCAGCTTTGATTTTTTAAAGTTAATTCTCAATCCTACTTGATTGGCGTTTTCGGAGAGTCTCGTTATCTTAGCTTCAATATCTGCAAAGCGATGGGCCATTAGACAAATGTCGTCTGCGTAGTCTATATTATTTAAGTACTCCATCATATTCCATCGAATACCGGCAGGGGCCTCACTATTTGTCTTTTCCATTACACAGTCTAAAACAATTCTTTGGTCGACTTTTCTTATATAAATTTTAACTTTCTTGCAAGTTTTATATCTTTTATGGATGTACAATCCCATATTTTGAGTTGATCAGACTCTTCAGGATTTATATTACCATTTTCTTTGGATCGATCTCTTCTCTGTTTGTTTTTCTTTTTATTTTCCTCATTTCTTATTTCCTCATTTTGTATTTCTTCATTTTGTATCATTTTCTTTTTCATATTTCTTGTGATCACCAGCGTTTTCTTTATATTTTCTTCATTTTTTATTTCCTCATTTTGTGTAATTTTTCTTTTCATATTTTTTGTTATCACCAGCGTTATTTTCGTCAATTGTTTGAGGTACCATTGTTTTTAATATATCTGAGTCTATTTGTATTCTAATTTCATTTATTTTGTAAGTATTGTCATGTATCGGGATAATTACTGTTTCGTTGTTGATGTTAAATATTAGCACATATTTGTCATAGTCAATATTGTATTTATATCTTATTAAAAAATCTCTGCCATGAATTCCATCCGTCTTTATTGGAAATTTATTTTCTACTAATTGTATTTTTTTGACTAATTACATCGTTATTTATTTTAATTTTTATTTTTGTGGAACCCAGTGATTTAATTACATTTTCTCTGATTCCTGTTAAGTTGCAATAATCATCTTGATTTTCCTCATAACTTTCTAAAAATTGTTCTTTGCACAGCGAGACATCTGCTCCTGTATCAATCAAAAACGTAAGGATGTTCTTAACGCCAGCGATATGTAAATTTACATAATTTCTGAGGTTAGATGATATGCTATAGATTCTTTTTGTGACTAGTTCATTCCCAAAGGAGTCTCTGCGCGGGTTGACTCCGGGATTTGGAAGTTTCCCTGATCTTCCATGTGATTTATATTATAACTTCTGTTGTTTGTGTTTCGGCTTCTTTGGTTGTTGTTATTGCCTCTGTTATTATGATTTCTGTTATTGTTATTACCTCTGTTATTGCTGTTGTTAAAATTTATGTTACCATTGTTACTGTTGTTGTTATGATTTCTGTTATTATTGTTACCGTTGCTGTTATAATTTCTGTTGTTGTAGCCTGGTGTTTTGGTCAAACACATTTTTGCAAAATGGTTGAATTTTCCACAATTATGACATTTATTTCCATCTGCGGGGCATCTACCATTATGGTTTCCTCCACATTTTCTACAGTTTCTGTTTGACAAATTTTGATTCTGTTGTGTGTTGTAATGTAGTATCCGTTGTTGTTCTACACGAGATGAAGCGCTTTCGGCAATTTTCAAAGCTTCAGAAAATGTCGTTACTTGGCTTGCGTAGATAGTAGATATTATTTGTGGGTCAGTTAACCCATTCAAAAATGCATTGAAAGCTATTTTATTGTTTGTGCTTACTATAGTGCTCCTACCAGATTCACCTTGTTCTAATACCTGCACCTCGTTTAATTCTGTAATGAGTTACTTTATTTTTGCAGCAAAACCCAATATGTTGTTATCCTTTTGTGATATCCGTGTTATTTCATTTAGCAAAGTGTTTGAGGTCTTTAATGATCTATATGTTGCTTTCAAAATTCTTATTAGTTCTTCTATGGTTGTAGGTACTTGTATTTGTTTAATACGGTTTTGTACATTTAATCCCAATCTTGATTTGAAAACAAAATTGAAAAAAAGAAATATGCTTATCTGATGAAATAGATGCAAATACCATTTCCAAATTTGATTAAAATGTTTGCAATTCATTAGTTTTACCCGAAAATATTGGTATTAACTTTGTGACAGTTGAAAGCTCATTAAAATCTAAGGATGCCATGACTACGACTTGTCTTTTCTGTATTAAAGATTTCTTATCTAAATGTATTTTTAATAAATTGAGTGCTTCTTCTTTTAATTTTCTAAATTCATCTATTATTCCTTTACCCTCTGAATCCCTTAGGTTGATATTTAAATCTTTTTCAATTTTCTCTATTTCTAGCTTTTTTTCATTAATAGTATCTGCAGTATAGGGTCTTCCTGTTGATTTTCTTGCATTAATTATAATCTGATTCAGTTGTCTATGAATTCCATTTAGAAAAATCTCTTATGACTAATTTCACAAACTTTAATATTTTCATATCCAAAACTACGATTATAGGGGTTAAGATTACAAATATAACTATCCAGCCTATATACTTATTGTACAATTCTTTTAAAACATTCATTATTTATTTTAAACTTAGAACGGTAGTATATTTTTTATTGAGAAAATTCTTTCTATTTGTCTTCCTATAAAATTTTGAATTTCTTGTACATTTCGTTCTATTGCACTAACAATGCTAACTTTAATCCAAAAGCCTATCAGTACTATGACTAATACTATTATAATTATTGTTATTAAAAATTTCCTCATTGTGGTTTTTCAAAAATGCTTCTATTGTTGGAGTTGCCTATAATTCCCCAAATATTTGTCAATAATTCTACTTTTCTTTCTTCACTGATCTCCTTAGGCTCCTGGTAATCCTAACTTGTTAGGTTTTTTGGTTTATACATTTGATTTTGTTAATAGTGGTTCTTATTTATATATTTATTATTTGTTTTTTGTTTTTTTTGAATAATGTTTCTAACATTAGTAATATTGTTTTGTATAGTAACAGAAAACATATTTCAATTAATATTATTGTTATTAAAATTTTTATCATTTTCTTATATTTCTAGTTTTTCTTTTACATATAATTATTTTTTTTTTATTTATTTTGTTTTTATTTTTTATTCTTTAACTTTCTTATTTGAATGTTAGTCTTCTTTATCGCCTCTTCAATTTTTTCTAGGCATTCCCCTTGTTCGTAGGTCTGTTGGTGTTTTAAAACTTCAAGCTGCTTTTTATGCCTGTTGGCTTCTCCACCTCTTGATTTCCGTGTATTTGGCAGTGGAAATATTTGGTGCTTAGCTTCCTTCTCAACTGTTCTTTTTCTTGGCTTCACTGGCTTTGGCCCTCTTTCCAGTATGGCTGGTTTTTGCTCCGTACTTCCTTCTTCTAGCAGTTTAGCCCAGTGTTCTTCAGCTTCCTTTAGGTTCCGAAGGATCTCTCCCAGGTTTCCGTCATATGTAAGGAGAAAAATAAATTTTTTTTTTTTTTAAACGCCCATAGATCCTGACCAGAGCTGCCGTTTTTAGTTATTTCTAACCAAAATTAGTAATTTTTTTTCTCAATGTGGAGATGTGAATATTTTTTTCATTTTGGTTACATTTTTGTGAAATAATAATACTTACGAATATGCTTTTCTTGATGCACTTGCAATTTCGATTAGAAGGAAGTTATTTACGATTTCAAATAATGTGTTCTTTGCTATGATGTTCTCATTATTTGTTTCAAATGAACGGAAGTTGTTTATACTTTATCGAAAACAAAAAATCCCTTTCAAAACAGTTAACAGATATTTTTTTAAGTTTTTTGTTAACAAAAAAATGTTCTAAAATTGAAATCAAACCAAAAACTTATGTAATTTTATTTTTAATAACCTGTCGGTATGTATATTTATTCAATGTTTTTTAGATAATGATTAGGCAATATTTACGTCAAAACAATCGCCATATCGCCAAACGTAAATTTCGGCATAATTGACAGTTAAAAAGCGGAAAAAATTTAATTTTTCCTTTTTTGTTATTTATAAATGTAAAGATTTCGTTTATTTTAGAGACATATTCAAAAAAAAACTTTATTTATTAACTTTCAATATACAGATACAGATAAAATAAAAACATTTTTTATGAAAAAGGTCTCCAATAAATAAAAACTTTTAATTTAAGTTTCTCGTTATTTTTTTAGTATGTGCAAGAAATAATTTTTTTTTGTTTTGTTTTCTTAATTTGCCATTAATATTTTCCTATTAAGTGCAAAAAACCGTTGTTTTACCATGTAACTTAAAATAAATTTTAATGTTTCAATTAACAAAAGGCATTTCTGAATTGGTTACATTTTTTTGCATTTGGTAACTTTTTCAAAAATTGCGGTTGTAAAAATGTTATTAGTCGTGGTAGCACTGATCCTGACTAAGCTTAAGCTGTGTCTGTCAAGGATTTATGCTCAATTTAATTTAAGCACTTAAGAGATAAGCAAGACTGCTGTGCAGTCTCTTAGATATGCTATGTCTAATTAAATTAGAGATTTGGCAGGATCGCCATGCAATGTTCTAATATTTAAATAAAAGAACACAAGCGCAAGCCATGATCAACGTTAATTAATTGATTTTTATTTACAACTTATTTGTCTTAAATACTACCTATGAGAATAATGATTAACCTAATAATTGAGTGGCTTTACAAAATTCCACTCAATTACGTACTTAGCACTAACTTACATACAAATATACAGTATTGTAACAGGCACACTGAAATAATTGAGTCATTTTATTAATTTCAATATTAATGTATTTTTACTTTGAGTGGTGTTCAGTGTATCATATAATTTCTTCAAAGTGAAGAATTTGTTAGTTAAGCATAAATAGTTAAAATGTACTTTGAACTATTTATGTCGGTATTTTTGTCAATATGAGTAAGCGAGCGTTGACCGTAGTTCATTTAAAATATCATATTGCCCAAAAGAATTTATGCTTGCGACAGAGTAAAACGATTTGGGTTTTTTACTGACCTATCTTAATACTGCAAGTCAATATGTTTATATTCTACAAGAATGTATAAGCGGTACATTTTGTTTAACAAGTGAAAGAATGTGTTTGTTTACTA
This sequence comes from Pollenia amentaria, assembly GCA_943735925.1. Classification (NCBI taxonomy): domain Eukaryota; kingdom Metazoa; phylum Arthropoda; class Insecta; order Diptera; family Polleniidae; genus Pollenia; species Pollenia amentaria. The sequence goes on along the minus strand of OX031006.1, from coordinate 122,370,238 downwards.
TTGCAAAGAATGTTTTAAGTAGAATTGTGTGGATACACTACACCCCCAATCTTTCAGTTAAAATTTTATAATTTTTTTGGAATTTTTTAAAATTTTAATTTAATATGTAATGTGATGCGTGCTTGGAACAATACTCATATGCTTTATAGAGATTTTACAGTTTGTAATAAAAATGTATACAAAAGTTTTGTTTATTATTTTTTTTTTTTTGTTAAAATATATTGTTTTTATTAAAAAAGTTTATTTATAAAATAGATTTTGGGTATTATTTCTTTTTCATAAGCAACTTTTATTATATTCAACATTTTTCATTTTTCGAATTTACTCTATGATTCAAATTTCAGTTATGTATTTTATAAAGCTTTTTGTAATAGCTCTATTCCTTAAATTTGTTTAAAAATGACTTTATACACTACCAGACTATTATATTGTATTTTCTTGTTACATTTTACCTTAGCTTTCCGTTGGATAGCAATGAAGTATATTTATGTACAGAAAAATTTACAATTATTAGACACCAGCAGAATGTAATGCATTTTCTGGCCCGCTACGGCCTTCGTCAGAGTATATGGGTAATGAGAGTTTAAGTTCACTTTGGTGCAAAAGCCATTAAAATCCCTAAAAAGCCATTAAAATGATCACGTGTTAAAGTAGGTCAAATGAACACGTGTTAAAGTAGGTCAAATTTAAAAAAAAAAATTCAAAAACAAAGTAATAAAAAAAAGTCGTTAAATTTTATAGGATAGCAATAAAGCTGAGATTTAGAAAAATGTTGGGGGATTGTTGGAGCCTTTCTTTAGTTTTTTTGTTTTGAATTAGGTGATGAAAAAATAAATTATTGGATGGACAGAAAAAAAGGGGGAAAAGGAAAGTTAGTCAGACAGACAGACTGGCTTTGTAACAGCAAATGGTTTTTCAATTTTATTTGGGGTAGAAGAAAAAATTCAAAGTATTTGTTTTGATTGATAAAAGAAAAAGATTTTTCTATCTATAAATTATGATTTTATTTAGTTATTAAAAAAATTGTATAGATGCAATTGCTGTTTCTATTTTATTTGGAGTGGATAGGGAAATATATAACCATTCTTGAAAATTTTTTAAAAAAATTTCAAAAACAAAGTAATAAAAAAAAAAGTCGTTAAATTTTATAGGATAGCAATGCACAAGTGTTGGGTGCATTGTTGAAGCCTTTCTTTTGTTGTGATCGATAGACAGACAGCCAGACAGACATAGAGATAGATAGATAGACATACAGACCTTGTAGAAGCAATTGGAAAATATTGTTGATAATTCTTTTTTTTTTATGTGTGATTATGGAGAGCCAGATGCAGGGATGTTGTGGTTGTTGTTGTTTTGCTTGTTGTAATGATCGAGTGTATTCGAAACAACTTGTAGAAGCAATTGGAAAATATTTTTGATAAGGCTTTTTTTTTTGAATTAGGTGATGAAAAAAAAAATTATTGGATGGACAGAAAAAAAGGGGGAAAAAACTTATTATATTGTGAATTTATTAAGTTATTAAAAAAAAAATTTGTTTGTATATGTAATTGATGTTTAAAATTCGGTTACTTAAAAATAAATAATTTATGACATACATATACCTACATAAATATTTTCAGATAAGAAAGTGTATGTCATGGAAAGTTATTCAGACAGACAGACATACAGACAGGCCGGTTTTGTAAAAGCAAATGGTTTTTCAATTTTTGTTTGGGTGGAAGAAAAATTCAAAGTATTTGTTTTTGATTTTTAAAAGAAAAGAGAAGAAAAAAGGGGGAAAAGGAAAGTTGGTCAGACAGACAGATATACAGACAGTCTGGCATTTTATTTGTTGATAAGTAAATTTACGATTGTATAGATATTTGAAAGTATATATAAGGTTTTAAATATATTCTATTCATAAGTTTCTAAAGTAGACTTGCTTAAGAAAGTTTGTGGTTTTTTTGTAAAAATAAAAAAAGAAATTAATATTTTAAATAATAATAATGGCTAGTGTACTAATTTGTGAAATTTGCCAAAACCAGTATAAAAAGAAAGAAAATTTAAAAAAACATATTCAAATTCATGTGCCGTGTGATGTGTGCAATCATATATCCCTGACATCAATGGAGAGGAAAAAACATATGGAAATCAATCTAGATTTCCTTCAACAGCAGCAACAACAACAGCAACAACCACAACAACAACAATAGCAGCAACAACAACAACAGCAATAACAACAGCAACAACAACACCAACAAGTAGAAGAAATGGATGAACATCCTTCAACATCGGATGCATCTAGGAAGCGTCTATCGATGTTACAATCAAATATACCATTTAAACAACAAAAGCCTGAGTCATGTTCAGAATCTTTTATTATGTGTAAGGATTGTAATGTTAAAATTCAACCTCAACAGTGGTTTATTCATTGCTCCCAACCCGGACACAAGAAAAATGTACAGGAGAGAATTGGAAACCGGATTCAATTGATAAAAAAATTCATTTAAATCTCGACTTTTGACGTACCGTTTCCCGAAAGGAGATTTGAATTTGAATGTAAATGAATATTTGAAAGAGGGCCAAATGTATGTTCAGAAATTATTAAATAATTGTCTGGCTGAGCACATAATTGTGAAATTTAATTTGGAATTGACAGCTCGATATAAGCTACCAGCACACCCTCTTAAACCAGAAACTTATATGTACCACAATACGGAAATGATACGCTTATCAAGGGCAGACAATATTGGCTCAGCTCTCACACTTCAATTTGAAAAGATTAGGGCGAAGATGTCTGAGTTTCAAGAAAGAGATTCTGGTTGGACGCTTATCCAAATTAAATGCCTAGAAATTAATATTAACAAAGCATCACCATTATCCCGATCCCAGTACATACCAACACCTGTAGAGCTAATTCGAAAACATGCTTGCGTTAACGTTCAAAATAATGACGTCTTCTGCTTTAAATGGAGTATTATAGCAGCATTTTATAATGGTGATGATATTAATTTACATAGGCAGACAATTTATAAAATTAATAATATTTCTGAGCAAATTATTACGCTTGATGTGAAGGATATTAAGTATTTTGAAAAAAATAATACAGAAATAAGTGTAAATGTGTTCGGGTTCGACAGATAATTGAAAACGGTTGTTGGTCCCTACTACATCACAAAAAAAGAGAAGGAATTGCATATAAATTTGTTGCTGTTGGAAAGTGAATGTGGGAGTAAAATGCACTATATTTTAATAAAGAATATTTCTAGGTAATTAGCATAAACTTATATAAAATTTTTTAAAAAAATCTATTCAATTTAATAAATTTATTTCTTTTTTTTTTAGACTACTTTCAAGTCAAATATCAGCGCATAATGGAAGAATTATATTTTGCAAAGCATGCCTTTACCACACAGACATACCGAAAAAAATGCTTATTTACAAAGAAAAAGAATGTGGAGAGTGCATTCCCAAGATGCCGGAGGGAGACAAATCCATCATAAAATACAAACATTATGAAAGGCAGATGGAATGCGTTCTCGAGGAAGTAGATGTAAGTAGTATTAATGAAAATAGTATTTATATAAAAAAACATGTTCCATGTGCATATGGTTTTAATATTAAGTGTAATTTTAATGAAAATTTAGATAAGTTTAAAATGTTTAGTAGTAGTAGTAGTGTTAATGTAGGGCAACATTTTGTAAATAATTTAATAAATGAATGTAGACAAATTTATAAGAAGTATTATGAAAAAATTGTCCCCATGCATTCATTAACCCCCTTAGAAGAAGAACAATTTTTAAACTCTATTAACTGTCATATTTGCGGTTTAGCACTAGGCGATGAACTAGCTGTGAGAGATCACTGCAAGTTATCAGGAAAATATAGAGGGGCTGCACATAATTCGTGTAATTTAAATTTTAAAATTCCAAATTTTATTCCTATATTTTTCCACAATTTTTCGAAATATGACTGTCACTTATTTATGAAAGAATTACTTAGTATTAAAGGGGAGACAAATGTAATTCCAATAAATAAAGAATTATACATTTCTTTGTCGCATACTGATGAAGAAATTGATGATTATATAAATGTTCTGTATATACGAAAAGTGAAGCAAAATATTCCTCAGCATATTATTTCAAAACAACTTGATTTTTAGACTCTTTAAGATTTATGGCATCTGGTTTGGAATCATTAGCTAGTAAACTCAATGATCAAGATTTTTCCTTATGAGTATTTAAATTCATTTGAAAAATTAAATGAAAAGAAACTCCCACCAATTGAAGCATTTTATAGTAGGTTAAATGATAAAAAATGTTCTGAAGATTATTTGCTAGCACAAAATACATGGACAAAATTTGATTGTGAGACTATTAAGGATTACATGGAGCTGTATTTAAAAACTGACGTGTTGTTACTTACAGATATATTCGAAAACTTCAGAAAGCTCTGTAAGAAGATTTATAACCTAGATCCTCCACATTACTATACCATCCCAGGGCTTTCTTGGGATGCAATGTTAAAATATACAAGAATTGAGCTAGAATTATTAACAGATCTAGAAATGTATAATTTTATTAAACGAGGAATTCGTGGTGGTCTTTCACAATGTAGTAAGAGGTATAGTAAGGCGAATCATAAATATCTTAATGATTATGATGCTACAAAACCGTCCGAATACATTTTATATTTAGACGCAAATAATCTTTATGGTTGGGCAATGTCAGAGTCACTACCATATGGAGGCTTCAGTTGGACAAATGACTTTATTCACCCAAAAAATATTCCACATAACTCAGATGTTGGTTATATTTATGAAGTCGATTTATCATACCCGTCTAGCTGTCATGATTATCATAATGACCTGCCATTCTGTGTGAAAAACAAAATAATTGGTGGGAGTAAATATGAAAAATTAATTGCTGATCTATCTAACAAAAAGAAATATGTCATACATTATAAAACATTAGAGCAATGTTCAAATAATGGATTGGTTTTGGAAAAAGTTCACCGAATTCTGAAATTTAATCAAAAGCCGTGGTTAAAGACATACATAGATTTAAATACGACACATAGAACAGAAGCTAAGAATCAATTTGAAAAAGATTTCTATAAATTGCTGAATAATGCTGTGTATGGTAAAACCATGGAAAATGTCGATAAGAGAAAAGACGTTCGGTTGGTTAGTGAGTGAGAACGTACCAGCCGTAACCGATTGGGTGTAGGTGAACTTATAGCAAAACCAAATTTTCACAGTATTTCACAGTTTACTGATAAATTATGGGCTGTACAAATGAACAAAACTTTGACATATTACAATAAACCCATTTATTTATGCTTTTGTGTACTTGATCTATCAAAATGGAAAATGTATGATTTCCATTATGAGTATATGAAACCTAAATTTGGAGATAATATAAATCTCAATTATATGGACACTGACTCTTTCATTTACTCAATTAGAACTGATGATTTCTATGATGATATAAGAGGAGATTTAAAAACACTCTTTGACACATCAGCATATTCACAAAATAATCCATTTAACTTTCCTCAATTAAATAAAAAAGTACTTGGAATGATGAAATATGAAACTGAAGGTAAATTCATCACTGAATATGTAGGCTTAGGACCCAAAGTTTATTCTTTCACAGTTGAAGATGATAAAGATGTTAAAAAAGCTAAGGGGGTTAAAAAATGCGTGGTAGACAATTATACTATAGATCATTATAAACATGTCTTATTTAATAAGAAATCAGTAGGGGCATGTATGTACACATTCACATCTAAGTTACACACAATATTAACAAATAGAGTTAATAAAATAGCTTTAAATTTTATTGATAGTAAACGTAAAATAAGAAATTGTGAGATTAATACACTTGCATGGCACCATTATCAGTAAAATACTGATAATGGTGATTTAGAATTAAGTTGGTTAATTAGTGATATTGAGTCACTAAATAATTAGTATAGAATATATATATATAAATATATATACATTACCTTGTAGTATTAAAATTATATATAATACATGTAAATATAATAATACATGTACATAAAATAAAAAAAAAACAAAATTTATTTAAAAAAAAAACCAACAGTTTTATTCTGTATTTAAAAGAAATTAAATGAAAAAAAGTAAGTATTAGAATGTATTTTAAAATAGATTATATAACTTTTCGAACAATTCCAGTTAAAGGTGTGTACTCCATCATACGATCGTGTAGGATTAAACAATAAGCATTTGTATTTTTTGGTACTGGACTACTTGTCTCGAACTCAATTTTCACATCGATAGGCCCATTTTTAACAATTTCATTTTGATAACTAACATCAACTACTGCAATTGGAATATTTTTGAATTTCTCACATGAAAGAAGAGGTTGTGCTTCTCTCATATAGTAATTTTGTTGAAACTTAGCATACATATCATACAAAAAAGCGTATCGATTCTCCTCAAATTTTAAATTTAAATCATCATATGGATACGATTCTGAATTTAAAGGCACTTTAACATATTTCAAATCTGAATGTATATATTTATTATCGTTTTCTAATACAAATAAAAGAAATCTTGGCCTTTCTATATTCACTGATAGTTTAATATTCCAGTTGTGATTTCTGCCTCCGGAAAATGTTGGATTAAAATAACAGTCCCAACTGCGAAATGCTATGGGTAATGAAACACCCTCCTTTATAATCTTCATTATTTGTATTTTTCGTGTATCTGATAGGTGAATATGTGGTATTCTCCATGTTATGTTTTTAATCGATAAACTTTCATTAGCATCTGTAGAGTAATACGCCTTATCATCATTTGAACTTCGTAAAAGAATAAGTTCATGTTTACTATTTCAAATTATTTTATTGAAATCCTCAGCAAATCCCAATAGTAGTTTAAGGGGAATATAAAAATTAAATTTTCGAATTGACAGGTCTTCAGAAATAATCCACCCTGCATTTCTCATCATATTGCTTTCAAATTCATTTAGTGAGACATAATTCTTAATTGGACTGGATATTCCCAAGTATCGAGTACGATCAATTTCAACACCATTAATCTCATACCGTATTTCATCAAATAAGTATGCAACACAATTATTCCTCAATCTAGTATTTTCTGACGCTTCTTCACCTTTAGTGTTTTTAATGTTTCCTTCTATATATAAGTAGCTTTCAGACGGAAGAACATATAAGTCTTGATTTTGTAGTGTAATTCAAATTTCATCATTTTTATTATATTTTCATCAGAATATGGTTTTTCAATGACATTGAGTATATCAGACATTTTTCTTTATTTTTAACTTAAGCAATTTTAAAAAGGTGGTGTTTTCTCTCGATAATGATGGTCTTATAGCTTTAATATGATTAGTAGGAATGTCCCTATTAACTTTAATGTGCTTAGTTTAATTGTAAATTATCATTTTTTCCTGGGTCTTAGATGTAATCTAAGTGTTATTTCTTCACCTCTGAAATTAACTGCACGATTTTCTTGGTCAACAATCCGAATTTTAAGATATGTTATTTCTTTGACGATTACTGGTAAATAAATTAGGTTATTAGCGATAACATCTAATTTATAGCCTGGTGGTACGTCTAATGTGAACTCGTGTAGTATATGTGCGGGAGAATTATTCATATATGCTCCTGTTATGATGTTACACTGAATTTGTATAGCATTCACCTTTAATATATTTACAGGTTGATTTGATATATGTTTTATACCAGCCTTTAAAATTTCTTCACTAAAACCTAACAGTTTACCAATGGATCATTTTCGATTAAATAAAATTGCATCGTGGGAGGAAGTTATTTCAATTTGTAAAGTATTATTATTAGCTTTAATGAGAATAGATTTATTATAATTTTCTGCTTTATACTGCCCAACTATACAATCAACAATATCTTGTAACTCATATGATCCAATAGGAATTTCAATTATTTTATCTCCTATATGAAATAAATTATTATCATAATCTACGTTAGGAATAGAGTTATATGAATGAAAATCAACTAGAGAACATTCATAGTCATCTTTTAGATCTATTGGTGGGAAATAATTTGCCGTTAGGATTGATGAATTTCCACTTAAAGCTAAAGTAATTGACATCTTGAATGGTAAATTGTAAATGAAATGAAAATGTTTGAGTTTTTTGTTTTATTAAATTTATACATTTATTAGAAAAACTTTTTTTTTTTATTTGTTTTCTTATAATATTTCATTTTTACTTATCCAAGAATTATGTTGGTTTGGAAAACCTAACCATTTAACATACGCTTTATCACCTTTTTCTTTTAAAAATTTTTTCCACCAGAAATGTATTAGGATAACGTGTACGAGGTATTTCTTCCTTGTAAAATGCGCCTTTTATAGGATATCCTTGATAGTCTTCAAGTAAAAATGTGATTGGGTAGGTGTTCTGTATCGTTTTTATTTTAAATATTTCTGTAGTCCAGTTCGGTGTATAACCTTTTTCAAATATATGTTTATATTTACTTATGCGAACATAGTCCCCAATCTTAAACCTTGATGATTTAAACATTTTTAAATTATTATATACAGTATTCAGTAAATATTGTTCATGTTCAGGTTTTACATCCAAAGGTGCCATTTTTATTGTACTGTGAGTTTTTCTATTATATTGTTTAACCAGATTTTTATAATTATCAATCCAGTGAAATGTTCCATTATAACTAAATTCTCTCCACATCGTACCTTTTAGTGTTCGATTAAAGCGCTCAACAATTGAAGCTTTTATTACACTATAAGTAGAGTAATGATTAATTGAATATTTACGCATTAGTAAACCAAACTCCTTATTAAAAAATTATTTTCCGTCATCTGTTTGTAAATTTTTAGGTATTCGCCCCTTACTTAGTATTTCCTGAAAAGCTTTGGAAACATCATTTGCGGTTTTTGCTTTAATTGCTGCAGCTCAAGCATATTTTGAAAATGTATCAATGACTGTTAGCATACATATATTTGTATCCGCTGTTTATAATGGAATAGTTACCCATTTCTACTAAATCTGCTTGCCAAAGATCATTAATTCCTTTGTTATTACTTTCCGTCTTAAGAAATTCTTCCGCGCTTGGGAATGTAATTCATTTATTATCGTTCTTTTTTCCATTATGTTGTTGTTGTTGTGATGAAAGCGTAATCATTACACCATATATGTCAGAAATTTTCTTATTTAAATCCTTTATTTAATTTCTTACAATTAAAACTTCTTTGTTTATACCCCTTTTTAAATGTTCTTGCATATGGGTCATTTGTGTATTCACATAATTTTTGTTAACAGCATCTGTCACATTCATTGGAGGTGACAAATTTAAAATTATTTTATTCTCTATATAAATATTATTTACGTTGAGTTTAATACCGAATTTTTTTGAAATGTTCTTTCTTGTTATATCTCCTATATATTTTTGATTATTGTAATGACCAAATTTGTCAACAGTCATAATTTTCTTATTATAATTGTTTTAAAAAGTTATTCAATTATATTTGCTTTCCTTAGTTCTTCGATTATAGATATTATTTCATTAGAATGATTATTGTTACCAGCATGTTGTGATGCTATTAACAGCCTCAATCGGTCTACAATTTCATTAGGATTTCCCAGTATATATAGTTTGGCTTATTAAGATTAACCTCCATTAAACCCTTGCCAACGTGAGTAGTTGTAGTAAACAATTTATTTATTATTTTTTTATATTTATAACCTCTGTTTCCATTAATTTGATTATTACGATCATAATTCCTTCGATGTGCGTTTGTATCAAGTAAAATATGTTTATATATTGCTAGCTCTTATTGCTAACTTTTTATGAAAAAGCAATAAGTATAACCCTGGAGTTAGTGCCCAAGATTTTTGACCTATAATTATTTTATCATCAGTAAGCTTTAAAATAGAATTTCCAAATTTCCAGTCTCCATTTTCCATTTTATGAGGTCCAAATATAGTGTCAAGCTTTTTATTTCCATTGAGGGTTGATAAATCAAACTCCCAATCGGATGATTGAGGAAAAATTGTTCATTTTTCGATTTATCATTTACTTCATCTTCACTATTACTATTATAGTCTTCTTCTTCTTCTTCTTTATCCCTTTTTATTTTATTAGGTGCTGAATTAATGTTTTTCTCGTTCAATAATTTTTTCTTAGGAGTGCTGGTGAATATAGTATTATTTTCCGTTTTTATTTTAGTATTGTGCTTACATTTATATTTTTCGTCTGTGGGTATTGTTAGATTTGACGAATCTGACAATTTGACTAGTTTCTTTAGAGGTTCTGTTAAAGGTTTAAATGTTCTTTCTAAATTATAAAATTTTTCCAATTCTCCCAGTCTTATGCTTTGAAATGTTTTCTTTAAAATTTTTTTGGATTTCTCCAACTCTTTTAAAATATTTTCTTCCATGATTATAACTTTAAACTAGTGTCGTCACCAACTTTAGATCCTGGAATAACTCGTAGTATACTTTTAACAGCTTCTTTATAACAGCTAAACAGCTTCTTAAAACAGCTAAACAGCTTTTTAAAAACAGCTAAACAGCTTTTTAAAAACAGCTAAAACAGGTAATTAAAACAGCTAAACAGCTTTATTTATTATTTTTTTATATTTATAACCTCTGTTTCCATTAATTTGATTATAAGGATCATAATTCCTTCGATGTGCGTTTGTATCAAGTAAAATATGTTTATATATTGCTAACTCTGACGAATCAAATTGTTTTGGATTTTTATGAAAAAGTAATGAGTATAACCCTGGAGTTAGTGCCCAAGATTTTTGACCTAGAATTATTTTATCATCAGTAAGCTTTAAAATAGAATTTCCACATTTCCAGTCTCCAATTTCCATTTTATGAGGTCCAAATATAGTGTCAAGCTTTTTATTTCCATTTAGGGTTGATAAATCAAACTCCCAATCGGATGATTGAGAATAAAATTGTTCATTTTTCGATTTATCATTTACATCATCTTCACTATTACTATTATAGTCTTCTTCTTCTTCTTCTTTATCCCTTTTTATTTTATTAGGTGCTGAATTAATGTTTTTCTCGTTCAATAATTTTTTCTTAGGAGTGCTGGTGAATATAGTATTATTTTCCGTTTTTATTTTAGTATTGTGCTTACATTTATATTTTTCGTCTGTGGGTATTGTTAGATTTGACGAATCTGACAATTTGACTAGTTTCTTTAGAGGTTCTGTTAAAGGTTTAAATGTTCTTTCTAAATTATTAAATTTTTCCAATTCTCCCAGTCTTATGCTTTGAAATTTTTTCTTTAAAATTTTTTTGGATTTCACCAACTCTTTTAAAATATTTTCTTCCATGATTATAACTTTAAACTAGTGTCGTCACCAACTTTAGATCCTGGAATAACTCGTAGTATACTTTCAACAGCTTCTTTAAAACAGCTAATCAGCTTCTTAAAACCGCTAAACAGCTTTTTAAAAACAGCTAAACAGCTTTTTAAAAACAACTAAAACAGGTAATTAAAACAGCTTTTTAAAACAGCTAAACAGGTAATTAAAACAGCTAAACAGGTAATTAAAACAGCTAAACAGCTTTTTAAAACAGCTAAACAGGTAATTAAAACAGCTAAACAGCTTCTTAAAACAGCTAAACAGCTTCTTTAAACAGCTAAACAGCTTCGTGAAATAATTTTGACAGTTCTCCAAGTATAAAAAAAACGTATTTAATATTAATAGGTATACGTCTGATGTAGTTAGTAGTATTTATATGACTAAATCTGAATGAAGAGATCAAAGCCTTTTCTATAACGCCCTTGCTTCATTTCATCATCTTCACTTATTATAAGAAATTCATATTAATCCTTCCAACATTCTCCGCAAATGTAACGAAACATATTTAAACTCATGTCACTGCCAACATGATCATTGTAGATGTGCTTTAAATATTATTAATCTTGCTTGAATAAAATAATCATATTTGCATTATCACGTACTAAATGTTTTGGAATATGTGTATAAGTCTGACATAAATAAAAAGAATCAATATCCTTATGTCTCCCCATACAGAAATATGATCTTATATTATTTTGTTTTTCACAAGCGACATCGTCAAATATCATAATAGAATTTACTTTAGCTTTTTCGGGTGGTATGACATGTTCATTGTCTGAAAATGTATAAAGTCCCATATCCTTTACTGATGAAATTAATCTTGACAGATATTTATATTTCGGTTGATTTAATGATTTTGAGTATATATAAATATTTTTTAATTTTAAACCATTCGGACTTTCAATTAAACTAAGCATTATATATGTTTTGCCACAGTTTGAGGGACCAACTATTAGTGCTCTGATAGAATAAGGTAAAAGACAGCTATGTTTAAAACCATTTCTGTTTTCCGTTAAATCCAAGTTTCTCACTGAAATATTCGATTGTTGTTTTACCAAACGTATCTTTATAACTGAAAGCATACGTTTGCTTAATATTGCGTTTTATTTACTTTCAGATTTTTTTTTTTTTTTATTTTCAGAAAAGCAATTTTTATATATAAATGATTGTGTATAAAAATAAAGAATTTAGTAGAAAACATTTCGTCCTTGGAAAAGGACTTGTAAATAGCTTAATTAATTCACTACCACTTGAACTTCATTTACCGGGTTATCAATATTGTGGACCAGGAACTAAATTGGAAAAACGATTACAAAGGGGTGATAAAGGTATCAATCCGTTGGATGCAGCTTGTAAAATTCATGATATTGCTTATGCCCAGAACACTGATATTCATAAACGACATTACGCAGAAAAAGCTTGGAGAAGAGTTAAAGCTTAAGATAGTACATTTGGAGAAAAACTCAACGCATACCTTGTCACTAACGCAATGAAGTCAAAAGTTAAATTGGGCTTGGGAGTAAAAACTGGCAACCAAAAGAAAAAGTGTAGACGAAATATTTTTAAGAATGCCGTTAAATCAGCAACCGATATTTTAAAAATGGAAAAACCAAATGACATCAAAACCGCTATTAAAACTGCACGAAAAGCTATCCGACATTCATTTCTTGGAAAAAAATCTATAGTTAAAATTCCTAGAATTATCCACATACCTAAACTTGGCGGTTTTCTACCACTTGTCCCTATTCTAACAGCACTTGGAGCATTGGGAGCAATAGCTTCTGGTGGGTCAGCAATCGCTAAAACTATTACTTAAGCTAAAAATGGTAGACAACAGGTCGAAGAAAGTAAGCGTCATAACAAAACATTAGAGGCAATAGCTATGGGTAAAGGTCTATATCTTAAACCCTATGGAATATTTTATACCTCATCAAAAAACTATTAAAGCAGCTACCTAATAGACCGCTAACAGATGTGGACTTGAGAACATTTGGGAAGAAGTATATTCCTTATTTTAGAGGAGTATATATGAGGGATAAACTTCCTAAAACTCCACACCGAATAGAGAATGGAATTATAAACTTGGACTCAAAAAGAGGATATGGAACACATTGGGTAGCATTTTATAAAAATAATGATAATGTAGAATACTTTGATAGTTTTGGTAATCTCCAACCACCTATAGAAGTTTTAAGATACTTGGGTAAAAACATTAAATATAACTATTTAAGATATCAAAAATTTAATACTTTTATTTGTAGTCATTTATGTTTAACATTTTTAATAAATTTCAAAATAAAGAATTAATAAAAAAAACTCAAATAATTTTGTTTTTTTGTTTTTATATTTTTTTTTATTATTTTTTTTTTTTGTTTGTTTGTTTTATTTATTATCCATTCTTAATAATAATCTATAGATTTTTACATCTGTTTTAATCTTATTTTGCATTTTTTTTCCAAACTCATAACAAAGTCTGGTTAAATCAATTTCTATATCTCTTTCATTTATACCTTTAATTTCATAATATTGTACATTTGTTTTATTTAAAATAGAGCAATTTGGAATATAATGTTCATAATAAAAATATAAAATTTGCTTGCGAAGAATTGTATTCCAGCTTAAAAATGTTGTCAAGAATATTCCGACTTGGGTTAGCGATTTCCAAGTCTCAGGATCAATTTTAGTTTTATGGTTTCCCTGTTGTAGGATGAGATAGCAAATACTATTCTTATACTGAAATGTATATTGAACATCCCTCTTATTATCTTTATAAATTAGATTCATTCAATCTAGGAATTCACATTGATTTAGTGTTGCCTTAATATATTCCTTATAGCTCATAAGGTTTATCCATTCATCCCGGTCCAATCCAATGAAGTTCCTATCCTTATAATGCAACCAGACAATAGGCTTAAAACCAAGAGCTGTGGAAAATCCGCAGGATATCTTTAATTTTAAATTTATAAAATATTCCAACTCAAATACACAGTCGTGTATTTTCGGGTTTCTTACAAGATTGAACATTCTCGATGAATTTTAAATGTAAACTAATAATATTTTTGCTTTAAAAATCTCTATTTAAAGAAAAAAAATGCTTTTATCTTTTTTTTTTTTTTTTTAAAGCTATATATTAACTGTAATTATTTTTGTTTTCTTGTACATAAACTTAGACTTCTAAAATATATTAATATCTTTTTATAATTTTCTATAATTCTTATAACCTCCTTTTTCCTCTTATAGAAAAAGTAGCATCCACACAAATCCACGACATCTCCACTTGTACTTTCGTGAGAGCAAGGCATATTATATACATACATTAAAATTTTTATATTCTCTTTTGAATGTACATAATAATTCCAAATGTTCTTCTAAGATTACACTTCCAAATTCTTGTAGAAAAGCTTCAATAACCTCCATCTTTCCACATTAAGATTTCATTTACAACTTATTAAAAATATTAATAATTCTATATTATATATATAAGTATATATATACTAATAAAATAAAAAAAACACTAGAATCTATAATAATTTATTTTTTTTTATTGTTCAATCATTTTTTTATTGAAAAAATTATTTTATTTAAATGTATTAAAATGAGTATACGGGTAATATCCTTTCATAGGAGCAGCCGTCTTAATTTCTAGCTTATAATTAATGCTATCCTTTTCGTCATCTAAAGGAATCTTTGAAATTATATATGAGCCAGTTGATAGGCTCCCAACATCGTTTTCAGTCAAGACATTAAACCTTTTAGGAAGATAAAGCATAGCTCCATCCAATTCCAAGACAATGGCATCGCCGTATTTTGTAGTTACCCGTTCAGCTCCTGTTATAGGATAGTCCTTTCCACCTATCATATTTTTAACACTTAAAATATGTTTTATATTTAATTTGTTGAATGAAGCAATTAATTCCGCGTTAATATTCATCGTTTGATAATTTATAATGAAATGTAATAAATTACTAAATAAATTCACAATTTATAGAAAAAAATTTTTTTTTTTGGTTACACTTAGTTTTAATTATGTTATTTGCTCTAATTCATTAAAATTATCGATAATGTTTTTTAATTTTACCCACCACACCCATTGTAAAAAACAAGTAGTTTTCAGAAGTATACTCCACTAAGCCTTTTTTTACTTTTTATACTTATATAGGAAAATCCATGCAAACTAGTATAAATACTATCTGTCTGTCTGTCTGACTAACTTTCCTTTTCCCCATTTTTTTCTTCTCTTTTCTTTTAAAAATCAAAAACAAATGCTTTGAATTTTTCTTCCACCCAAATAAAAATTGAAAAACCATTTGCTTTTACAAAACCGATCTGTCTGTATGTCTGTCTGTCTGACTAACTTTCCATGACATACACTTTATTATCTGAAAATATTTATGTAGGTATATGTATGTCATAAATTATTTATTATTAAGTAACCGAATTTTAAACATCAATTACATATACATACAAATTTTTTTTTTAATAACTTAATAAATTCACAATTTAATTAGTTTTTTCCCCCTTTTTTTCTGTCCATCCAATAATTTTTTTTTCATCACCTAATTCAAAAAAAAAAAAGCCTTATCAAAAATATTTTCCAATTGCTTCTACAAGTTGTTTCGAATACACTCGATCATTACAATAAGCAAAACAACAACAACCACAACATCCCTGCATCTGGCTCTTCATAATCACACATACAAAAAAAAGCCTTATCAACAATATTTTCCAATAGCTTCTACAAGGTCTGTATGTCTATCTATCTATCTCTATGTCTGTCTGTCTATCGATCACAACAAAAGAAAGGCTTCAACAATGCACCCAACACTTGTGCATTGCTATCCTATAAAATTTAACGACTTTTTTTTATTACTTTGTTTTTGAAATTTTTTTAAAAAATTTTCAAGAATGGTTATATATTTCCCTATCCACTCCAAATAAAATAGAAAAAAAATAAATATAAAATACATAACTGAAATTTAACTCATAGAATAAATTCGAAAAATGAAAAATGTTGAATATAATAAAAGTTGCTTATGAAAAAGAAATAATTCCCAATATCTATTTGTTAAAATAGTTGAGTTAAATACATTCAATTTATAAAGTATCACTATCCAGTGTGACACAAAGAATGCTGACGAAGGCCGTAGCGGGCCAGAAAATGCATTACATTCTGCTGGTGTCTAATAATTGTAAATTTTCCTGTACATAAATATACTGCATTGCTATCCAACGGAAAGCTAAGGTAAAATGTAACAAGAAAATACAATATAATAGTCTGGTAGTGTATAAAGTCATTTCTAAACAAATTTAAGGAATAGAGCTATTACAAAAAGCTTTATAAAATACATATGTAACTGAAATTTAACTCATAGAATAAATTCGAAAAATGAAAAATGTTGAATAAAATTTATTTATTTTTATGTAATTCTTATATTTTAGTATTTGAAGGCATAAATAAAAAAATTTTTTTTTTTTTTTTTTCTTATGTTCTAATATTTTTGGTTTTGTTTCATTTTACAATGTTTATATTTCTTTACTAAATTCTTATCTACGATTTTTGTTTTCCATTTATTTTTATTTCTACATTAACATTATCTATATTCACTACTTCATAAGGGCCAATGTATGGTGCTTCATTTTTTCTTCTATTTTCTAATTTTACTAACACTAAATCTCCTATATTAAGATCTATCCTATTCATTTTATTGTACGATTCTATACTTCTATCTTTTTTTGTTATTTCTATTAACTTTCTAGCATTTTCTAAAGAATGCTTTAACCTTGTCTTTAATTCATTAGCATAGTTTTCTAAATTGTAAACCTTTGGATGATTCATGACTTCATCCCCTGGTAATTTTCCGAAAACTAGCTCAAAATGTGAGTACTCTGTGTCTACATGGGGTGTTACGTTGTATGCGAATGCATAGTAAGGAATCCACTCTTCCCAATTATCATCCTTTACAAATGATAGGAAATATTCATTCAGAGCTCTGTGGTTTCTTTCCACAGTACCAAGAGTTTCATGATGATATGGTGTTGATAATTTTTTTTCTATTTTCAACAGACTACATACTTCCTTAAGCAACTCGTTTACAAATTCTGTTCCTCTATCTGATTTTAGTGTTATAAATATACCATATTTTAATATCAAGTTTTCTGTTAAGCATTTTGCTATTGACTTTGCTTCCTTGGTTTCCATTGGTGCGGCTATTATGTATTTGGTTAGTTCACATTGCATAGTTAGTATATACCGGTAGTTTCCTGATGGTCGCAGAGGTCCAACTGTATCTATGACTATAGTAGAAAAACTATCCTTTGGTGTGTCTGTGATACATAATGGTTCCTTGGTGTGTCTCACCTGTTTATTTCTTTGACAAAGGTCACATTTTAATACATAATATTTTACCATTTTGAAGATATTCTTCCATATGTATTTCTGTTTTAATTTTATTAAAGTTTTTCTAACTCCGAAATGTGCTCCGCATGGTGTGCTGTGATACAATTTAATTAATTCATGTTTTTTATTTTCATTTTCAATTCTTTGAGGATTTTTATACAGTAGAATTCTGACGTCTTTTTCTTTACTTTGATTTATGATTTCTTTCAATCTTCCTATTTTTATTTTCTTAAATATCTCGTCACTTTTTTCTAGTGCCAACTTTACACAATTCAATCTGCTTAAAACAGAAGGTAGTTTCTCCAACATATTATCTAAATAATAGGGATTATCGCTACATCTGACGGCCGTTTAATTTAATGCATGATTGTTTTCCACTACGAATTCTTTGGTCGACTTTTCTTATATAAATTTTAACTTTCTTGCAAGTTTTATATCTTTTATGGATGTACAATCCCATATTTTGAGTTGATCAGACTCTTCAGGATTTATATTACCATTTTCCTTGGATCGATCTCTTCTCTGTTTTTCTTTTTATTTTCCTCATTTCTTATTTCCTCATTTTGTATTTCTTCATTTTGTATCATTTTCTTTTTCATATTTCTTGTGATCACCAGCGTTTTCTTTATATTTTCTTCATTTTTTATTTCCTTATTTTGTGTAATTTTTCTTTTCATATTTTTTGTTATCACCAGCGTTTTCTTTATATTTTCGTCAATTGTTTGAGGTACCATTGTTTTTAATATATCTGAGTCTATTTGTATTCTAATTTCATTTATTTTGTAAGTATTGTCATGTATCGGGATAATTACTGTTTCGTTGTTGATGTTAAATATTAGCACATATTTGTCATAGTCAATATTGCATTTATATCTTATTAAAAAATCTCTGCCATGAATTCCATCCGTCTTTATTGGAAATTTATTTTCTACTAATTGTATTTTTTTGACTAATTCCATCGTTATTTATTTTAATTTTTATTTTTGTGGAACCCAGAGATTTAATTACATTTTCTGTGATTCCTGTTAAGTTGCAATAATCATCTTGATTTTCCTCATAACTTTCTAAAAATTGTTCTTTGCACAGCGAGACATCTGCTCCTGTATCAATCAAAAACGTAAGGATGTTCTTAACGCCAGCGATATGTAAATTTACATAATTTCTGAGGTTAGATGATATGCTATAGATTCTTTTTGTGACTAGTTCATTCCCAAAGGAGTCTCTGCGCGGGTTGACTCCGGGATTTGGAAGTTTCCCTGATCTTCCATGTGATTTATATTATAACTTCTGTTGTTTGTGTTTCGGCTTCTTTGGTTGTTGTTATTGCCTCTGTTATTATGATTTCTGTTATTGTTATTACCTCTGTTATTGCTGTTGTTAAAATTTATGTTACCATTGTTACTGTTGTTGTTATGATTTCTGTTATTATTGTTACCGTTGCTGTTATAATTTCTGTTGTTGTAGCCTGGTGTTTTGGTCAAACACATTTTTGCAAAATGGTTGAATTTTCCACAATTATGACATTTATTTCCATCTGCGGGGCATCTACCATTATGGTTTCCTCCACATTTTCTACAGTTTCTGTTTGACAAATTTTGATTCTGTTGTGTGTTGTAATGTAGTATCCGTTGTTGTTCTACACGAGATGAAGCGCTTTCGGCAATTTTCAAAGCTTCAGAAAATGTCGTTACTTGGCTTGCGTAGATAGTAGATATTATTTGTGGGTCAGTTAACCCATTCAAAAATGCATTGAAAGCTATTTTATTGTTTGTGCTTACTATAGTGCTCCTACCAGATTCACCTTGTTCTAATACCTGCACCTCGTTTAATTCTGTAATGAGTTACTTTATTTTTGCAGCAAAACCCAATATGTTGTTATCCTTTTGTGATATCCGTGTTATTTCATTTAGCAAAGTGTTTGAGGTCTTTAATGATCTATATGTTGCTTTCAAAATTCTTATTAGTTCTTCTATGGTTGTAGGTACTTGTATTTGTTTAATACGGTTTTGTACATTTAATCCCAATCTTGATTTGAAAACAAAATTGAAAAAAAGAAATATGCTTATCTGATGAAATAGATGCAAATAACATTTCCAAATTTGATAAAAATGTTTGCAATTCATTAGTTTTACCCGAAAATATTGGTATTAACTTTGTGACAGTTGAAAGCTCATTTAAATCTAAGGATGCCATGACTACGACTTGTCTTTTCTGTATTAAAGATTTCTTATCTAAATGTGTTTTTAATAAATTGAGTGCTTCTTCTTTTAATTTTCTAAATACATCTATTATTCCTTTACCCTCTGAATCCCTTAGGTTGATTATTAAATCTTTTTCAATTTTCTCTATTTCTAGCTTTTTTCATTAATAGTATCTGCAGTATAGGGTCTTCCTATTGATTTTCTTGCATTAATTATAATCTGATTCAGTTGCTCTATGAATTCCATTTAGAAAAATCTCTTATGACTAATTTCACAAACTTTAATATTTTCATATCCAAAACTACGATTATAGGGGTTAAGATTACAAATATAACTATCCAGCCTATATACTTATTGTACAATTCTTTTAAAACATTCATTATTTATTTTAAACTTAGAACGATAGTATATTTTTTATTGAGAAAATTCTTTCTATTTGTCTTCCTATAAAATTTTGAATTTCTTGTACATTTCGTTCTATTGCACTAACAATGCTAACTTTAATCCAAAAGCCTATCAGTACTATGACTAATACTATTATAATTATTGTTATTAAAAATTTCCTCATTGTGGTTTTTAAAAAATGCTTCTATTGTTGGAGTTGCCTATAATTCCCCAAATATTTGTCAATAATTCTAATTTTCTTTCTTCACTGATCTCCTTAGGCTCCTGGTAATCCTAGCTTGTTAGGTTTTTTGGTTTATACATTTGATTTTGTTAATAGTGGTTCTTATTTATATATTTATTATTTGTTTTTTATACCCTCCACCACCACTGTGGTGAATGATGGTATACTAAGTTTGTCATTCCGTGTGAAACTTTTTTATTATACATTTAAGACCCCATAAAGTATATATATTCTGGCTCCTTGAGTAATTCTAAGTCGATTTAGCCATGTCCGTCTGTTGAAAACACGCTCACTTTCGAAAAACGCAAAAGAAAGGAACAAACTTGGTCTCAAATTGCTTGTAGTTATCCTAAGCAGTTAGGGATTGAAATCCAGCAACATCGGTTCAGTACGATCAGAACTATGAATCAAAATGTGGAACCACCACTCTAAAAAAAATGATAATTTTGATACAAAAACTAATATAAATGGTTTAATAATGCACGGAATGACACTAAATTTTGCTCGAATTTGGTTTGTATGACTGCAAATCATACTGGTAAATTTCGTGACGATCGGTCCATAATTTACCATAGGCCCCATATAAACCCATCTCGCGGAAAACAGTTTAGTACGCCTAAAACCGCAATAAAAAACGCTAGCATACTTACATTTGGTACGTCATAGTTTTATAGGACCAGAAATCACACTGTAAAATTTTTTGAAGATCGGTCCATAATTTACACTAGGTCCCATATAAACCCTACTCCCGGAAAAAAGTTTAGTTCGCTTAAAACCGTAATAAATAACGCTATCATACTAAAATTTGGTACGTCACAGTTTTATAGGACCAGAATTCACACTGTAAAACTTTTTGAAGATCGCTCCATAATTTACACTAGTCCCCATTTAAACCCTACTCCCGGAAAACAGTTTCGTACGCCTAAAACCCAAATTAATAACGCTAGCATACTTAAATTTGGTACGTCACACTTTTATAGGACCAGAAAGAACACCGTAAAATTTTTTTGAAAATCGGTCCATAATTTACACTAGGTCCCATATAAACCCTACTCCCGAAAAACAGCTTAGTACGCCTAAAACCGTAATAAATAACGCTATGATATTAAAATTTGGTGCGTCACAGTTTTATATAACCAGAAATCATACTGTGAAATTTTTTGAAGCTCGGTCCATAATATACACTAGGCCCCATATAAACCCTACTCCCGGAAAACAGTTTAGTACGCCTAAAACCGTAATAAATAACGCTATGATATTAATATTTGGTGCGTCACAGTTTTATATAACCAGAAATCATATTGTAAAATTTTTTGAAGATCGGTCCATAATATACACTAGGCCCCATATAAACTCTACTCCCGGAAAACAGTTTAGTACGCCTAAAACCGTAATAAATAACGCTATGATATTGAAATTTGGTACGTCACAGTTTTATATAACCAGAAATCATACTGTAAAATTTTTTGAAGATCGGTCCATAATATACACTAGGCCCCATATAAACCCTACTCCCGGAAAACAGTTTAGTACGCCTAAAACCGCAATAAATAACGCTAGCATACTTAAATTCGGTACGTCACAGTTTTATAGGATGAGAAATCACACTGCCAAATTTCGTGAAGATTGGTCCATAATTTACCCTAGGTCACATATAAACCCTACTCTCGGAAAACAGTTTATTGCGCCTAAAACCAAATAAAGCTCTCTTTGGGAAAATAATAAAATTCGCCTTAAACCATCACAGATATAGATATTGCGGTCAAATGTCTTACTTAAATTCATATGGCCAGAAAGAATATCATGCAAATATGTGAAATTTTCTGTTAACACTAAAACTAATTACACTGCTGTATTGAAATTTATTCTAATTTATTTTTTGTAATACAAGAAATCAGTCTTCAGAATTTTGGTATGATATAATTTACTATAGGTCCAATACAAATTACCCTCATAAAAATTATTTTAGTTCGGCTAAAACTTTTACGAATCATGATATTTTACTGAAGCCAGTTCAAAGTTTTAACAAAAAACGCATAAAACTTTCTTATTGTCGGTCAATAACTTAATATAAGTCTAAACCCCAAGATTAGTTAATAATATATATGTATTTGTCATATAGAGCCCACTCCTGTCGGTGGAGGGTATCAAAGATTCGGCACAGCCGAATATAGCACTTTAACTTGTTTTATTTATTTTTTATTCTTTAACTTTTTTAGTCTTCTTTATCGCCTTTTCAATTTTTTCTAGGCATTCCCCTTGTTCGTAGGTCTGTTGGTGTTTTAAAACTTCAAGCTGCTTTTTAAGCCTGTTGGCTTCTCCACCTCTTGATTTCCGTGTATTTGGCAGTGGAAATATTTGGTGCTTGGCTTCCTTCTCAACTGTTCTTTTTCTTGGCTTCACTTTCCAGTATGGCTGGTTTTTGCTCCGTACTTCCTTCTTCTAGCAGTTTAGCCCAGTGTTCTTCAGCTTCCTTTAGGTTCCAAAGGACCTCCGTCATATGTAGGGAGAAAAATAAATTTTTTTTTTTTTTTTGTTAAACGCCCATAGATCCTGACCAGAGCTGCCGTTTTTAGTTATTTCTAACCAAAATTAGTAATTTTTTTTCTCAATGTGGAGATGTGAATATTTTTTTTCATTTTGGTTACATTTTTGTGAAATAATAATACTTACGAATATGCTTTTCTTGATGCACTTGCAATTTCGATTAGAAGGAAGTTATTTACGATTTCAAATAATGTGTTCTTTGCTATGATGTTCTCATTATTTGTTTCAAATGAACGGAAGTTGTTTATACTTTATCGAAAACAAAAAATCCCTTTCAAAACAGTTAACAGATATTTTTTGAAGTTTTTTTTTAACAAAAAAATGTTCTAAAATTGAAATCAAACCAACAACTTATGTAATTTTACTTTTAATAACCCGTCGGTATGTATATTTATTTAATGTTTTTTATGTAATGATTAGGCAATATTTACGTCAAAACAATCGCCATATCGCCAAACGTAAATTTCGGCATAATTGACAGTTTTTTGTTATTTATAAATGTAAAGATTTCGTTTATTTTAGAGACATATTCAAAAAAACTTTATTTATTAACTTTCAATATACAGATAAAATAAAAACATTTTTTATGAAAAAGGTCTCCAATAAATCAAAACTTTTAATTTAAGTTTCTCGTTATTGTTTTAGTATGTGCAAGAAATAAATTTTTTTGTTTTGTGTTCTTAATTTGCCATTAATATTTTCCTATTAAGTGCAAAAAACCGTTGTTTTACCATGTAACTTAAAATAAATTTTAATGTTTCAATTAACAAAAGGCATTTCTGATTTGGTTACATTTTTTTGAGATATACCGTTATTTCGAAAATGGAGGAGGTTGCACAACATATATTCGCGTAACTCAAAACGGTTAAGTTTATTGAAATTACTAAATAAAATTTACGCAATAAAATTTCATTTAAGAAAAATTAATCTTTTTTTCTAATATGAGTAGTCGTTACTGAAACATAATTTTTTTTTGAAAGAAAAATTATTTTTTTTATCAAAATTTCGAAATTTTTGTTTTTTAAAAATTCATAACAAATTAAAAAATGCAGCTAGGCTTCTGATTTTTTGCAGGCAAATCTTTGATTTTATTCATAAAAGTCGACAAATTTTAATTAATTTAAGGATTTCATAAAACGCAATATTTGTATGGGAGCCCCCCTAAGAAGTGGTGATAAGGGGCAAGTATGTCTTGAGAAAATGTTAAGGACAAAAAATTAATGTAGGTCGGTCATACATTATATATCACTAGGGGCTACTTCTGGCCATTTATGGGACTTTTTCTTCAATATATATGAAGAATATAATTTATATGGAGCATTTCATAGGATTTTTTTTAATTATTAAATTCTTTATTCAACATAATGTATATATCGAGCCTTTGCTGCAATAGAGTCATAACTCAAAAACGCTGATTTTTTGAGCTAATGTATTTAATGCTGTAGCTCACAGTGGAACATAGGGCCGCCTACTAGCTAATAATGTGGAGTAAATCTCCATATCGCTTCTTCATATTGTGTAAAAATTTCATACAAATATCCTCTATATTCAACTCTAGAGAGAAGAATTAAAAATTTAGATGCTAGAAATTCAAATTTGAGTTATGACTCTATTGCAGAATGTGCCAATGCAAAAAATTTATTTTCAATGACATTTTGACGTAAAATTTTTTAAATGCTTTTGTGCCATTTACAATACAAAACAAAAGAACAAATATTCAAATTTATGCTATTCCAAAGAAATATGCATGCATTATTACCACACTTTCACTTTGCGGTAGAAATTTTGGAAAATCCACAGTTACCGATTAAAAAATTCTTAGAATTAAGAAATAAAGTCATAAATGCTCCACATCAAACTGGGTATTGTAAAAAATGTTATAAAAGCATTGAGCCCAGATGGTGTTACTTTTACCGAATTGCGCCGAATTTTTCCACGATTAAGCGGCATGGAAGTAAAAGAAGGTATGAATTCTAACTACTTTATTAAATTAGATTCATATTTCATATCATAATGTTTTTATTTTACAGGAACTCTTAATGGACCGGACATTCGTCGTCTTATGAAGGACCATCAATTTGAGGTTGCATTGAATGATATCGAGCTATTGGCCTGGAATTGTGTGAAATCAGTAATAGAAAATGTATTAGGAAATCATCGGTCCGAAAACTGGCGAATTTTTATCAAAAATATGCTACCCGCATTTATAAACTTAAACGTTAGAATGTCATTGAAAATACATTTTTTGCATTACCAGGACGAAAAATTTAATGAACAATCACCAGCCGAGTGTGATGAACATGGCGAGAGATTTCACCAAGTAACAGCCAGGCTCGAACACTGGTATAGCGGCAAACAACTTGATTCGCTATTAGGGGATATTTGTTGGAATCTGCAGGAGGAAGAATAAGAAATTTCTAAATAAAAACTTCAACTTTAACTAATTAACAACAAAAATAAATGTTTTGAAATTTTTAAGTTTGGTTATTATAAAAAATAAAAAAATTTCATCTTTTCTGAAAAAATCAAAAGTTGTAGACAGTCTTTAATCACTAATAGCTTATTTTGTTTGGAACTTTGTTTTTTATACGCGTAGAACCCTAGCCTTAAATTTTGCACCTACAGCACCTGAGATACCCCTAGACGGGCCAAATGTATGACCAACCCCACTTTATTTTTCATCTCAATCATTTATTTCTAACATACCCACCCGCTGTCTCCATTCCTTAAGGGGCTTCCATACAAAATGTTCAATGCAGACTAGAAATATATTGAAGAAAAAGTCCCATAAATGCCCAGGAGTTGCCCCTAGGGGGATAAAATGTATGACTGACCTCCATTAGTTTTTTGTTCTTAACAATTTCTAAAATTATACTTTCCCTTTATCACCATCCCTTAGGGGGGCTCCCATACAAATATTGCTTTTTATGAAATTCTTAAATTAATTAAAATTTGTCGACTTTTGTGAATAAAATCAAAAGTTGCAAACAGATTATCATTTATGGCTTGTTTTGTTTGGAATTTCGTTTTATATAAGTCTGCAAAAAACTAGAAGCATAGCTGCATTTTCCAATTTTTTATGAATTTTTTCAAAAAAACGACTGCGGATATTAGAAAGAAGTTTTACTTTTCTTAAAGGAATTTATTGCGGAATTTCGGTTTTTTAAGTTTTTGCAATTAGATAAAGGGTTTTTGAGTTACGCGAGCATATGTTGTGCAACCTCCTCCATTTTCGAAATAACGCTATATCTCAAAAACCAGAGCCAATCTTAAAAAACCGCGGGCACCACTGAATTCAGCGTACCCGAATTATGTTAAAACGCCCAGCTTGTCACGAAAAAAAGTGTAAATTTCTTGCACAGTGTAATTAATCAAATCGTATCCTAATATTTGCTTTATGTCCTGCCAGTGCTAGACAAAAAAGATTTAGTCATCACGGCTTCTGTTTACATGTGTAGGTGTTTATCGCTCATCTGATTGGGTGAGTGCTGCAGTGTCTCTTCTTCTTAAGCGAGTGTGGCCGCCATAATTTAAAATATTTCTAGCTAATGGATTTGGGTGCAAATCCAGCCTTTTTAAATATTTTACTGCATATTTCGTTATCATAGTTTTTACTAATGGTACATTGAGATCCTTGTGGATATTTGAGTTTTTGACGTACCAGGGGGCAGCTGTGATTATTCGAAGATGTTTATTTTGGCGCATTTGAAATTTTTCGATGTTAGAAGCCGAGGCAGTGCCCCATAACTGATTACGATAGATAAGATAGAGTTGTAGAGTAGAAGTTTGCAATCGAGACTAAGAACAGAATTTCTTCCAATAAGCCAATTAATTTGGATTGCTGTTAGTTTAATTTGAGTTAATTTAGCTTCTATATGCCATTTCCACGTTAAACGCCGATCTAGATGTATACCGAGGCATTTTACATGCGAGTGTTGGGGTATTATTTGATTATTGATTTTAATAGGGGGCATGTTTCCCGACGCAATGTGAATGTTATATGTGAGCATTTTTGCTCATTGATCTTTATTTTTTTATCTGTTTGTAGGCAAGTCCAAAGTATAAATTAAGTATAATAGAGGGCTCAGGATACTGCCTTGTGGGACTCCAGCGTTAATTGGCTGAGGGGAACTTAAAAAATCGCCTTCTTTAATAATAAATTGACGACCGACTAAGTAGCTTTCTAACAGCTTGTGTATGTTTGCTTGTGAGTTTTGCTGCAATTTTAGCAGTAAACCTTCATGCCAGACTTTATCAAAAGCTTGAGACACATCGATGAAGAGTGCTGAGCAATAATTTTTTTCTTCAAAGGCTTTTCTTATGACATTTACTATTCGATGAGTTTGCTCAATTGTGCTGTGTTTTCTTCTAAAACCGAATTGATGATTGGGAATACATCTGTTTTCATTTAAAATCGGCGTTGTTTTTGACACTAGTAGTTTCTCAAATAGCTTTGATATATTAGACAATAAGCTTATAGGTCTATATGACTCAACTTTTGTGGGATCCTTTCCTAGTTTAGGTATCATGGTAACTAAGGATACTTTCCACTCTTGTGGGTAGTATTCAAGGCTTAAAATAGCATTAAAAATTAGTAGACTAATTTTCTTCGCTATGCTGGGTAGCTCCAAAAGCATTTTGTTACTGATCTTATCAAAACTAGGGGCTTTCTTGGGGCTTAAATCATGAATAGCCTTCTCAATTTCTCTTATCTCAAATCTTAGTGGAGCAGCTGATCCAACAGCAACAGTTGGTGACTCCACCGCAGTATCTAAAGATGTATGAGGGGTAAATACGGTTTTAAAATGATTAACAAAATTATTTCCTTTTTCTATGTTATTTCGTGCCCAACTTCCATTTAAGTTTCTTAATGGCGGTTTAGTGATAAATGGCCTTTTAAGATTTCTAGCTGCACGCCATAATTAGTAGTCAGATTGAGGAGTTGCATCAAGTTTCTTAAGATATTTTTCCAGAGAAGCCGTTTTTTGAGACTGCAGTAAGTTTCTTAGCCTTTTTGTGCACTCTTTTAGTAAATTTTTAAGTTGAGGGATCTGTGCAATTGCCACTCTCTTCGAACTCTCCTTTTTTCAGTCAAGAGACGCTCGACATCTGTAGAATATATTTTACTATTTTTGATATTTTTGCGGGCTATGCTAGAATGTTGAACAGCTAGTTTGAGATAATTGTCAAAATTTACAAAAGAAAGATTCACATTCTCCGGTGTTCTAAGCGGAATATTTTCAGTGCAGTGGGTACTGAGATATCTTTTTATATTTTAACCAATTGTTGACATTGGCCATAAGTGGTGGTGAGGTAGGGCATCGGTAATACTGGGCTATGGAAAAAACAGGAAAACTAAACAAGAAAAAAATAAAACCATTGGGGGATTTTATGTAGTTATTAGATTTGACTCACCTTGTGGTTGTTGTTGTCCTGGTGTGGGGTTGTTGTGTGTTTTTCTTCGTTGGTGGTTGGTTTAATTGTTTTTTTGTATGTTGGTTTATAATGTTTTTTTTTATTTAATTAAATTATTGTAATAATTTTAGTAGTGTGTTGCATGTAAATGGTTGTCAAGTATTGTTTATTTGGTTTATGACATTTGACGATGACATAAGGGAAAAATCACAGTTGCTGATTATGGTAGTACGGCCGGTAGCTACTAACACAGGGCGTTAACGATAAGCATAGTTCCGAAGAGGGGTGAGTTTCTTCTTTATATATAAAAAGTTTTAAAATCACAGGAAACGATCATTGACCTCTTGGGAAACTTAAGGCTGTATATAATGTTAAAGTTCTGTAGTTGTGGTTGTTTTTTTTATATAGATTTGTTCGTGTATTATGTCCGTTAAGTGTAGCTTAGCCAAAACTGACCTTAAGTTAAGTAGAAGTTAATTTGTTTAGGTCATTAGCAAAATATAAGTGGTTCAATTAAGAAGTGCTAAGTATTGGTAAAAAGAAAAAAAAAAACCAAAGTATAAAAGTGAAAAGTGTTTAAAAACTTAGTGAGAAGTTTAGACAGGAAAGTCTTAAGTTTCTGGTTAAGGAAAAACAAAGTGAGTTATAGTTTAAAATAATTAAAAATGGACCTTTAAGTCCTGAATCATAATCGTTATTTTAGGAAGTCACCAGGGAAAAAGGTTAGAGAGAACCAGGGAGTTAAAATTCGGCCATCCGATATACATACATATTAATAAAACGTCATTGCTCCAAAACCAAGTAAGTAAAAGAAATGAAAATCAAGTGTTATAGTTCAAACTCCGTAGGAGGTAAAATTAAAAATTGTAAAATGATCAAGCTTGGATCACAATGATAGCAACAATTTCTACGGTCGTCCATCTTGTTCTTCAAAGTGTTCATATAGTGTAATTTTATTTTTCGAACAAGAAAATAACTAGAGTTTTTTTAAGATGGAAAGGTTTTCTACTAAGTATAATTGTAAAATTGGTATAAAAACAATTTGAAATGATTGGTGTGATAAAAATTTATTTATTTTGAGGGGGGGAGGAAAATTGGTACTTTATTGTGAACGCCAAGGGTGAATGTTGCTGTCGTTGTGAAGTAAGCCATAGTAGTGAGCAAGAGAATTTAACAGTCAACAGTTTTGGGAGATTATCTTAGTAAATAATTCTTAAATTGTTCCTAGATTGTACTGGAAAGGAAAGGTTTTGGAGCCGTGGGGAAGAACGGAGAAGAAACGTTCTTTAAAATTGGTCCCTGGTCTTACCGAGAGAAAAAAACGTAGTTAAGGTAACAAAAAGTTTATTTTATTCCAAATACATAATAAAAGAAACAAAAGGAAATTAAAAGTGGGGTTATTGATCCGATAATTAAGAGCGGGGCTAACAACCAAATGAAATACCAAGTGTGGTGGAATTAGTCTAGCCGTATACCCACACAAGATTTTAAGTAATATCGTATATGAAACGGGCAGTACCCAGAGAAAAAGTAATTTCCTTAATAAATTGGGAAAAGAAAAATTTATTATTTTTTAGTATTTTTTAGTGTTAAGTGTAAAATAAGAGTTTGTCAAATTAGATTTAAGTTTGTTAATTTATGTTCTATTAGTGTTAGTTTTGTTTATTATTAATCTAAAATTAAGAACCATATTTTATTTTAGGAATTAACTATTTATCGGGTTATTTAGTAAGGCCGCGAACGCAGAAACAAAGGGAAAAGTGTTTCTGAAATTAGACACCTAAAGAGAGCTCTTGCAGGGTAGTAATTACATCGAAATTTGAGGAAATATTTTCCATTATTCCCAATAATAGTTAGTCCTGAAATTTTTAATTATCGTTATAATAATATATATGTAGGTTTCTTGATCTTAGATTTTATTTATTGTTTTTTTTGTGTTTTAATATTTAATTATTTTAAAATATGTTAGGGATAAATTAAGTTTTATTAGATTTTATTTGTTTATTTTAGTGGGGTTTTTTTTGTTATTGTAATAAATGTCTTGATTATTGTATTATAAATATGTTTTGGTAATTGTTTTTTAAAGGGTTTCAGATAGTGGGTTTGGATGGCCGGGTAAATTGTTGGTGAGTACAAGAATGGGATCATCTAGAATCTGTTTAGATGATATAGGTTGGGTAAGGGCGGCGGGACAGGAAGTGAAAACCTTTTCCTGTAGTTTTTTTATTGTGGTTCGAGGTGGGGTTAGTTTATATTTTTAGTTTTTTTTTAGTTTGAAGTTAGACTTAGTTTTTTTTGTACATTTTTTTTTTATTGTGAGAAACCGGAAAGGTGAAGAAGGGTTGAGGAGACACGCCCAGTATCTTGAGCTAGTTGGGCTTGTTCACATTTCCTAAGTGAGGTTTCGTAACAGTAAATGGCGCCCAATCTAAATAGCATAGCAGTGTTAAATCCCTAACTCAGTTATGGATGATTACATGTAGATCACCTAAACATGTATCGGAAGTACAATTTGAAGTTTTTTTTAATATTTTTTTTAACTAGTTAGTCTTGGAGGTGTTACTAAATCCTAATTGCTGACTTAATAGGAATATATATATATATTTTGTTTGGTGATGATAAATTCTTTAGTCGTCTTAATTGACAAATTATGAATAGCGCTAAAGTACCTGATGTATGTGGTAGTAGTATTGACGTGACCGAACTGACATTGGTTTGAAGGCACGGCCGGACTACGAATGGATGATGATGTCCTAACCGTATGGAATTAGTAGCATGATCAGAGTCGTTAGTCTGCATTGATACATAGGTGCATAACCGTAGTAACTGGGAACCTAATGTGAGGAAAATACTTAGCGGTCCGAATATATATTGAAGTTTTTTTTTTTGAGCCACAGTAGAAAAATTTTTTTGGGACACCGCATAAAGTTACCACCAACATTTACCCACCAGATCACAAGAAAAAATCTGAAATCCTTGTCATGTACTTGTATTGTCATTAACTTGTCTTGTGAATTTATATGTACGTAATTTAAAAAATTTTTTTTTGTTTTGAATAATCGTAGCTAATCTTTTATTTATTTTATTTATGTACTTAGAACGAATATTTTTAAATTTTGTTTTTACTTAATAGTAGAAATAGTTTTGCTATAATTTTGTTTATAATTTATTTATTTTTTTTATTTGTAGAAATAGTTTTTTTTTATCTTATTTATTTAATTATTTTTTTTTAATTAAGTTATTTATTTTTTTTTTTAGAAATAGTTTTTTTATCTTATTTATTTAATTATTTTTCTTATTTATTTTTTTATTTGTAGAAATAGTTTATTGTTGCTTTAGTGATTCTTTTGTATTTCGTTTTTTTTCAACTTTGATTTTGTTTATCATTTTGTCGTGTGTTATATGTTGAATTGATTAATAAATAATCGGCCCGAAATGTTTGTCGCTCGATCTGAAAAAAAGTCCCAGAAACCTGGCGAAAGAAATAATGAAAGTTTTATTGTCGATATGTCTAATTCTATAAATAACCCTAACACTTACGTTAGTGAAAATTTATCAAGTAACTCGCCGGTTACAATTACTGAGACCCCGGGAGCTATTCCCCAAACAGTAAGACCTACACAAGTCCCAAAATATGCTTTTCCACCACCACCACTTCCGCGTCAGGATAATACCCAATCCGCTGGGAAAACTTCTGGAGAGTATGCTAGTCTTTTACGGGGTATTATTAGGGAAACCAATATTGAGTATAGGTCCAATTTAGAGCGGGATATTGACCAGAAAATACAGGAAAGTTTAAAACTTGGGTTTGCTGAAATATTGAGTGAGATACAGAAACTGAAAATAACGAACCAGTCATCTGAAGAAGCAGGAGCTGTAAATCTGGAAGAAAGATCTAAAAATTTAAATAATTTTCGCAGAAATGAAAATAATGTGCAACAAATATTGCCACGAAGAATTGATTTTGAGAATGTAACATCCAACAGTAATTTATCTACTAGCGAACGCCCTTCGGACGATATACTATATCATGGAAGGGAAAATAGGCACCTAGGGGGAAATAATATACGTGTGGATAAATGGGATGTCATGTTTGATGGAAACACTGACAACCTTCTAATCGAAGATTTTATTTTCAGAGTAGAATACCTACAAAAACAGCACTCCTATTTGTGGGAAGATATAATGGGAGAATTTCATAGGTTGTTGAAAGGTGAAGCCAAGGACTGGTATTGGTCAATTCTACAAGAAAAAGAAATTCGCCGGTGGCCTGACTTAAAAGACGCTTTATTACAACAATATCGCTTAAATAGAAGTGAATATGAGTTTATGCGGGATTTCGAGGAACGTCGTCAGCGGCCGGGCGAATCCATTGAATCATATTTTCAAGCCATGAGAAAACTTCGGTCTCGATTAAAAACTGCTTTGCCTGAACAGGAAGTAATACGAATTATTAAAAGAAATCTAAAGCCAAATATATCGCAAATTTTATATCCCATGAGAATTTATACCGTGGAGCAATTAAGGGATGAGTGTAGGGAGGTTGAAAGGAATTATTTCAAAAGGGAAGTTAATTCAAATATAACGCAAAATCGTTTTGGTCCCACCCGACGTCACGTTGAGGAGATTTCAGAGGAATCTTTTGACGAGGACAAGATAGAATTGGTAGACGAAATTAGGCCTTTTAAAAAAAGTGTTAAGTCTAGCGCTGATTCGGGAAATAATTTCACTTTGGTTTGCTGGAACTGTCGAGCGCCGGGACATTCATTTATGGACTGTCCGTCTGCACAAAGGAACCTATTTTGTTACCGATGCGGTTTAGTTGGCGTCATAACACCTAGATGTCCATCGTGTTCGGGAAACCACATGAAGGGTGTGATGAGAACGGGAGAGTCACGCTCTACTCAAACTCCCGACGAATCCTAAGGGATATAGGGGTACAGACAGTACGCAGCAGTGAAGGAGTTAACCCTGACTCGTGGAATAGGCAATTTCGTTTACTTAGGCGTGTAGGAAATGAAAATAGACATATCGGTAAAAAAGTAACTAATGTAGAAAATCCGGGTAAAAGGAATAGTACATATAGGGAAAGATTAGATAATTATAAGAGAGTAAGAAAGGGAATTTTTAATAATGAGTCAGGGAAAACAAATTTAGAGAGAATTTTAAAAACGAGAAAACGGTTTAAGGAAAAGAAAAAAGAGGTAAAACAGGCGAGAGAATCTGTTCGCAAATGCTGCGCCATGTTGCCGGCATTTGATGGGGATAAGGACCCAAGGGTATTTGCGGACATAAAAATTGGAGGTTTGATAATTACTGGGTTATTAGATTCTGGGGCTTCTATTAGTTTATTAGGAAAAAATTGTCAGGAACTAATTGAGAAATTAGGGGTGTCTATAGCTCCGGTTTTTTCATCAGTAAGTACGGCCGGTGGCAAGGAATACAATATTTTAGGACGGATCGATGTGAGTGTAGAATTTAGGGATCTAAGTCGAAAATTTCGTTTTTATTTATGTCCTGATTTGGTGCAAAGCGCGTACTTAGGGGTAGATTTTTTTAGGGAATTTGAACTGGCCCCTGAAATATTTAATATTAGCCAAATAGATGTCAATAAATTATACGAAAAATTTCCATTAGATACAAAAGAAGTAGAAAAGCACGAATTAACAGTGGAGCAAGAAAGAGAGTTAATAAGAATGAAGAAATGTTTTCGAACTTTTGAACAGCATGGCCTAGGAAAAACCAGTTTAGAGAACCACGAAATTATATTAATGGAGGGAGCTACCCCTATCAAAGATCGATACTACCCTGTGTCGCCTGCTGTCCAAGAGTTGATTTATGCTGAAGTAGATAATATGCTCAAATTAGGAGTTATTGAAGAAAGTTTAAGTCCCTGGAGTAGTCGAAGTACCCTGGTGAGAAAGCCGGGAAAGAATAGACTGTGCCTCGATGCCAGGAAATTAAATGAAAGAACCGTCAAGGATGCCTACCCCATACAAAGTATTGAAGGCATAATCAGTCGACTGGACGAAACCCACTTTATAAGCAGCGTCGACTTAAAATATGCCTTTTGGCAAATTCCGCTAGAACAAAATTCGCGCGCATATACAGCTTTTACCATTCCGGGTCGGCCATTGTATCAATATGCTGTCATGCCGTTCGGATTATGTAATGCGCCGCAAAGACTTTGCCGACTTATGGATAAAGTCATTCCCCAGGAGTTAAAATCAAACGTCTTTGTTTACTTAGACGATTTGTTGATTATTTCGGCAACATTCTCGAGTCATATAAAACTTTTAGAAAAAGTAGCAGAATGCTTAACAAAGGCCAACCTGACAATAGGTTTAAATAAATCTCGGTTTTGTTTCAGGGAATTAAGGTATTTAGGCTTTGTTATTGGGGGTGGAACGATGCGCACTGACCCTCTTAAAATCGCCGCAATACAACAAATACCCCTTCCCAAATCGGTAAGAGAAGTTCGTAGTTTCTTAGGAACGGCGGGCTGGTATCGCCGCTTCATAAAAAACTTTTCAGAAATCTCGGCACCGCTTACGGATTTGATTAAGAAAGGTAAAACGTTTAAAGTGACCGACGAGGCGATTAAAAGTTTTAACGAGCTGAAACAAGCCTTAACCTCAGCCCCAGTATTAGCCCACCCTAACTTTGGTAAGAGATTTTTTATCCAATGTGATGCCTCTAATTATGGCATTGGAGCAGTCCTTTTTCAGAAGGATAACGATAATAACGAAAGACCAATTGCTTTTTTCTCAATGAAATTAAATCCCGCTCAAAAGAACTACAGCGTAACTGAGAAGGAATGTTTAGCTGCCGTATTAGCCATAAAACGATTTAGACCATATATCGAACTTATGCCTTTCACCGTCATCACCGATCATGTCAGCCTGAAATGGCTAATGACCTTTAAAGACTTAAGTGGCAGATTGGCGCGATGGTCTCTTCAGTTACAAAGCTACGATTTTGATATCGAACATCGTAAAGGTGCCGATAACATTGTGGCCGACACTTTATCGAGATCGGTTGAAGAGCTAAACAAATCACCAGAAGAAATTTTAGGATTTCAGACTACGGAATTTGAGTCTAGTCAATATACAGAATTAAGAGAAACAATTCAAAAACATAATGAAAAACTCCCAGATTTAAAAATCGTTGGAAATTTAGTCTTCAAGAGAACAAATACACCGTCTGAAGGGGAAGTGCTAGAGGAATATAAGTGGAAGTTGTGGATACCTGAAAGCCTTACTCATCAGTTAATCCAAGAGGCACATGAATCAAAAGATAAAGCTCATGGTGGGATACAAAAAACACTTTATTCACTTAGAACTAGATATTATTGGCCAAACATGTTAATTCAGGTTAAAAATTTTGTCAACAGTTGTATTAAATGCAAAAAATGTAAATCAACAAACATAAGACTTATGCCCGAGATAGGAGCTGAAGTTGTTACAGATCGTCCTTTTCAAAAGATTTACATTGATTTCCTAGGAAAGTATCCGCGGTCTAAAAGTGGAAATGCCTACATATTTATTGTCTTAGACCATTTCACAAAATTCATCTTTCTTAAGGCCATGAAAGAGGCAACTGCTTCTAATGTAGTTAAATTCTTAGTGGAGGAGGTTTTTCATAATTTCGGAGTTCCCGAAATAATACACTCCGATAATGGAAAACAATTTGTTTCTAAAGAATTTTTAAGAATGACAGAGAACTACAAAGTAAGGCATATGAAAACCGCTGTGTATTCTCCGCAATCAAATGCAGCTGAAAGGGTTAATCAAAGCGTACTAACAGCAATCAGGACTTACTTAGAAAACGATCACCGCGAATGGGATCTAAATCTACCATGTATCGAATTAGCCCTGAGGAATTCTGTTCACTCAGCTATTGGTCTGACACCTTTTATGGCTTTATTTGGACATAACATGTTTACTTCTGGTAGTGATTATAGGTTAGCTAGAGAATTAAAATCCCTCGAGGATGGTGAGTTCATAGTTTTAGAGGACCAAGACAGAATACGCTTAATTAGAGAGAAAATAAGGGAAAACTTACATAAGTCCTACGAAAAAAGCTCTTTAAGGTATAATAAGAGAGCAAGACTAATTCGGTTTGTGCCAGGACAGGAAGTCTATAAGAGAAACTTTGTACTCAGCAACTTTCAGAACAATATCAATGCTAAATTCTGTAAAAAGTTTACAAAGTGTAGAATAGTACGAATATTGGGAAACAATATGTACGAGTTGGAAACCTTATCTGGTTCTCCGTTAGGTATATATCATTGTAAGGACATTAAACAATAAGCCGATTCACCTCCCTGGGGTTGTAAAAGCAAAATGTTAACCCACTTTACGCGGTTAAAGAAAAAAAAACACAATGAAATTCTTCATATAAGATAAACGTAAGTTTATTTTATTTAAATTGTGCAATAGAAAACCCCAGTGCAATAGTATTGTAATTTTTTTTTTTTTCTTCAAAATTTAATTTTATCATTTACTTACCTGTGCAATAGAAATTTCGTGCTATATTAGACTAGGTTGTCTCTGTCCATCCATGTGTAATTATTAGGGCCATATACACCCAACAAATTTATTTATGCGTGTTGCTGTGTTGTTGTCCGTCCTTATTTTTGTTTGTTTTTGTAACTAAACATGTACCTGAAAATACAAAAACACAAAGTACCATTTCTTATTTTTTCAAATTTAAATAACTTCCCTGATGTTCCTGATGTAAACAGTACCAGTGTAAAATAATTAGTTGCCCGGCTAACTCATCAAGTGGGTGTGGCCTACGTTGAGCGCCTGCATCAAAATTTTTCTTAGTAAAAAACTCAATCGTGTAAAATAATATTTATACTTCTCTGAAGTTTTCGCGGATTTTTGATTCCCTTGTCACACTGTTGTTACTGCAATAATTTTGTAACCACAGAGTTTTGTTGACATTGGCCATAAGTGGTGGTGAGGTAGGGCATCGGTAATACTGGGCTATGGAAAAAAACAGGAAAACTAAACAAGAAAAAAATAAAACCATTGGGGGATTTTATGTAGTTATTAGATTTGACTCACCTTGTGGTTGTTGTTGTCCTGGTGTGGGGTTGTTGTGTGTTTTTCTTCGTTGGTGGTTGGTTTAATTGTTTTTTTGTATGTTGGTTTATAATGTTTTTTTTTATTTAATTAAATTATTGTAATAATTTTAGTAGTGTGTTGCATGTAAATGGTTGTCAAGTATTGTTTATTTGGTTTATGACATTTGACGATGACATAAGGGAAAAATCACAGTTGCTGATTATGGTAGTACGGCCGGTAGCTACTAACACAGGGCGTTAACGATAAGCATAGTTCCGAAGAGGGGTGAGTTTCTTCTTTATATATAAAAAGTTTTAAAATCACAGGAAACGATCATTGACCTCTTGGGAAACTTAAGGCTGTATATAATGTTAAAGTTCTGTAGTTGTGGTTGTTTTTTTTATATAGATTTGTTCGTGTATTATGTCCGTTAAGTGTAGCTTAGCCAAAACTGACCTTAAGTTAAGTAGAAGTTAATTTGTTTAGGTCATTAGCAAAATATAAGTGGTTCAATTAAGAAGTGCTAAGTATTGGTAAAAAGAAAAAAAAAAACCAAAGTATAAAAGTGAAAAGTGTTTAAAAACTTAGTGAGAAGTTTAGACAGGAAAGTCTTAAGTTTCTGGTTAAGGAAAAACAAAGTGAGTTATAGTTTAAAATAATTAAAAATGGACCTTTAAGTCCTGAATCATAATCGTTATTTTAGGAAGTCACCAGGGAAAAAGGTTAGAGAGAACCAGGGAGTTAAAATTCGGCCATCCGATATACATACATATTAATAAAACGTCATTGCTCCAAAACCAAGTAAGTAAAAGAAATGAAAATCAAGTGTTATAGTTCAAACTCCGTAGGAGGTAAAATTAAAAATTGTAAAATGATCAAGCTTGGATCACAATGATAGCAACAATTTCTACGGTCGTCCATCTTGTTCTTCAAAGTGTTCATATAGTGTAATTTTATTTTTCGAACAAGAAAATAACTAGAGTTTTTTTAAGATGGAAAGGTTTTCTACTAAGTATAATTGTAAAATTGGTATAAAAACAATTTGAAATGATTGGTGTGATAAAAATTTATTTATTTTGAGGGGGGGAGGAAAATTGGTACTTTATTGTGAACGCCAAGGGTGAATGTTGCTGTCGTTGTGAAGTAAGCCATAGTAGTGAGCAAGAGAATTTAACAGTCAACAGTTTTGGGAGATTATCTTAGTAAATAATTCTTAAATTGTTCCTAGATTGTACTGGAAAGGAAAGGTTTTGGAGCCGTGGGGAAGAACGGAGAAGAAACGTTCTTTAAAATTGGTCCCTGGTCTTACCGAGAGAAAAAAACGTAGTTAAGGTAACAAAAAGTTTATTTTATTCCAAATACATAATAAAAGAAACAAAAGGAAATTAAAAGTGGGGTTATTGATCCGATAATTAAGAGCGGGGCTAACAACCAAATGAAATACCAAGTGTGGTGGAATTAGTCTAGCCGTATACCCACACAAGATTTTAAGTAATATCGTATATGAAACGGGCAGTACCCAGAGAAAAAGTAATTTCCTTAATAAATTGGGAAAAGAAAAATTTATTATTTTTTAGTATTTTTTAGTGTTAAGTGTAAAATAAGAGTTTGTCAAATTAGATTTAAGTTTGTTAATTTATGTTCTATTAGTGTTAGTTTTGTTTATTATTAATCTAAAATTAAGAACCATATTTTATTTTAGGAATTAACTATTTATCGGGTTATTTAGTAAGGCCGCGAACGCAGAAACAAAGGGAAAAGTGTTTCTGAAATTAGACACCTAAAGAGAGCTCTTGCAGGGTAGTAATTACATCGAAATTTGAGGAAATATTTTCCATTATTCCCAATAATAGTTAGTCCTGAAATTTTTAATTATCGTTATAATAATATATATGTAGGTTTCTTGATCTTAGATTTTATTTATTGTTTTTTTTGTGTTTTAATATTTAATTATTTTAAAATATGTTAGGGATAAATTAAGTTTTATTAGATTTTATTTGTTTATTTTAGTGGGGTTTTTTTTGTTATTGTAATAAATGTCTTGATTATTGTATTATAAATATGTTTTGGTAATTGTTTTTTAAAGGGTTTCAGATAGTGGGTTTGGATGGCCGGGTAAATTGTTGGTGAGTACAAGAATGGGATCATCTAGAATCTGTTTAGATGATATAGGTTGGGTAAGGGCGGCGGGACAGGAAGTGAAAACCTTTTCCTGTAGTTTTTTTATTGTGGTTCGAGGTGGGGTTAGTTTATATTTTTAGTTTTTTTTTAGTTTGAAGTTAGACTTAGTTTTTTTTGTACATTTTTTTTTTATTGTGAGAAACCGGAAAGGTGAAGAAGGGTTGAGGAGACACGCCCAGTATCTTGAGCTAGTTGGGCTTGTTCACATTTCCTAAGTGAGGTTTCGTAACACAATTTATTTGTGTGACTGACGCCACTAAGTAACCAGACGGAGATACAATTCTATTAGGGTTTGATATGGTAAGAATTGTAGGTGTGTGATCAGAAGATAATTCTACAGAAGCTTTAACATGAATCGTTTCTGCGGGGATGTTTTTAACCACGCCAAAATCGATGACATCTGGAATTTTTTGCTGATCAGTAGGCCAATAAGTTGGTTGTCCCCTCGCGACCACATTTAAATCCATTTTAGACATTGTTTTATACAAAACACGACCATTTGGTGTAATGAGCCGTGACCCCCAGAAGGTATGTTTAGCGTTGTAATCGCCAGCGGCTAGGAAACAGGGTCCTAATGATTTAAAATATTTATAATATTGGCTTTCTGCCTTAGTGTGACCAAATTCTTGGCAGTTTAAACATTGCACGGGACCGTTCCTTTTGTGCGGCTCCTCTATCTTTATTTTCCTATACAGGATATATATCAGACTGTAAATGGGATGAGTTTCGTTTTTTTTAAGCTTAACGTAGCCGGGTCCTAACTCCACTCGAAATAGTGGCTGGGGATTTTTTTTCTCTATTTTTAATATTTATTACGTTTTTTATTTTAAAGCCCTTCTCTTCTAAAAACGTCTTTATCTCACCTGGGTCTACGCATGAATCAATGCTTGTCGAAAGTGACACCTGACGGCCTTACGTGCTATTAAAATCAGTTATCAGGTTTTGTAAACTGGCAAATTTGTAGATTTTATTCATGTAAGAACATTTTGGTAAATTGTTGAAATTTTTTTTTAATATCGAACGCTCCGTCAATTTTTGATTTGTCGAAAGTGACATCTGACGGCCTAAATAGGTCTAGTTACGTGTTATCAAAATCAGTTATCAGATTTTAATCAAAGCAACTTTGTAGATTTTATTCATGTAACAACTTTTTGGTAAATTTTTGAATTTGTTTTCTTTAATATGGAATACCCCCTAAAGTTTTGATTTGTCGAAAGTGACAACTGGCGGCCTTAATAGCCCTAGTAACGTGCTTTCAAAATCAGTTATCGGATTTTATAAACCGGCAAATTTGTAGATTTTATTCATGTAACAACTTTTTGGTAAATTTTTTAATTTTTTTCTTTAATATCGAATACGCCCGAAATTTTTGATT
The DNA here is from genome assembly GCA_943735925.1 of Pollenia amentaria. Lineage (NCBI taxonomy): Eukaryota > Metazoa > Arthropoda > Insecta > Diptera > Polleniidae > Pollenia > Pollenia amentaria. The sequence goes on along the minus strand of OX031006.1, from coordinate 122,329,067 downwards.
TGTCGAAAGTGACACATAACGGCCTTAATAGCTCTAGCTACGTGCTATCAAAATCAGTTATCAGATTTTAATCAAAGCAAATTTGTAGATTTTATTCATGTAACAACTTTTTGGTAAATTTTTGAATTTTTTTCCTTTAATATGGAATACCCCCTAAAGTTTTGATTTGTCGAAAGTGACAACTGGCGGCCTTAATAGCCCTAGTAACGTGCTTTGAAAATCAGTTATCGGATTTTATAAACCGGCAAATTTTTAGATTTTATTCATGTAACAACTTTTTGGTAAATTTTTGAATTTTTTTTCTTTAATATGGAATACCCCCTAAAGTTTTGATTTGTCAAAAGTGACAACTGGCGGCCTTAATAGCCCTAGTAACGTGCTATCAAAATCAGTTATCGGATTTTATAAACCGGCAAATTTGTAGATTTTATTCATATAACAACATATTTGCATAATTTTTCAAACACTTTAAACTGCTAAATTTAAAGATTATTTCATATTTTCATTAATTTTTAAATTCTTTATGAATATTATGGTGTTCGTAATGTTTTTTTTTTTTTCGTGTTGTGTGAAAATGGCAAAACACTAGGTTTATATGCCAGGACTGGAAACAGCTGTTGCTTTGTTTTTAACTATAGATTGTGATGCATACTGGATGTGAGGATGTGATTAGGTGTATGAAAATGAATAAATGAGGGTTGATGGTTTGTTGAAAAACGAATAAAGTGATACAAAGACGACCAACGCCTGAGAAAAAGGAAAGCGGTGAAATGAGCAAGACAGCAGAAAGAGCGATGCAACTCAAAAAACAACCACATTACGGCCTTGATGATTACTAAATTATAGGGTGATTTTAGCAGCATGTATAAAGTTGACGAGTTCCTTAATTACATCAGATTTAAAATCCTTAAGATGGGTATGAAGATCAGAATATCTGTTAAAGAAATTAAAGTTGAGTTTGATGTGATTATATTTTGAGCAGTTAAAAATAGAATGGTTGTCCGTTTCTTGAACATTGCAGGTATCACAGATATCTGATTGTTCTGCCTTAATAAGTTTAAGGTATTTTTTTCCGTACGTGTGGTTTGTAAGTAGCCTCTTAATGACCTTAATGTATTTACATTTCATGTCGAAATTGTTGAACCAATGTTTTTTGGGTGGTGTGGGAAAAAATTGATAGAACCAAATACCTTTAGATTGAGAAGTTTCCGAGTATTCCTTTGACCAGTCTAACCATAGCATATTGTAAATTTGTGTACAAGCATCTGTAATTGTAAGTTGATGATTTACAAGCTGACCCTCCATTACTGCCAGGCTATCTGCTTTTTCATTGAAATCAAGACCTATGTGTGCAGGACACCAAATGAAGATAATCGAGTCAATTTGCGAATTCTGAATTATTGAGAAAATTTTAGAGATGAGAAAGTTGCTGTTATGTTTTTTGTCAAGTAACAAACATGCATTTTTGCTATCTGTGAAAACCACCGCTCTCGATATACCTTCTTTGATTATGACCTTAACTGCCTTATAAATTGCATAGAGTTCTCCACTTAGAGATGACATTCTGGAGGCTATCCTATAAAGACATGAGCTGTTGTCTGAAATGTTACATACCGAAAAACCCGTACTAGAGTCCGTTATTGATGCATCAGTGGCAAAAATAGCATATCCTTCACCTCTATATGCATTTACAGCATCAAGATAATAGGGCCGAAAAATTTGAAGATCGGCAGTGTTTTTACTAAAAGGTGTTAGGTTTAAAATCGTTTTTAAATTGGAGGGTAACTCTGTCTCTGTAGGTAAGCCTATGTTATCAAAAACATCCTTATATTTGTGGTAAACGACATTAAGACTTGATTTGTTGCATTGTCGAGTCGTAAAGAAAACATATGCTTTTTTCCTAAAAACTTTCATCCTTGCCAGTTCTTTTGCTGCTAGATACAGGGCCCTCTGTGACGGAGGTAGGCTACATGCCAGTGCATAAATAAGGTGTATGAGAGTAGACGGAGTTAAATCGAGCGATCTACGTAAGAGGTTGTTCTGGAAAGTGGAGATGCGCTTGTTGATATACTTTGGTGAGACAGCAGAGGAAGAGCGTGCATATTCGACTTTTGAAAAAACAATACTTTTAGCTAAGTTGATGGCAATTTTCGGATTAATACCAGCTTTTATAGGGGTGATCATCTTAATAGCATTCACGTCCGAGGATGTTCTGGACACAATTTCATCAAAATGTTCTTTGACGGTTAGACTCTTATTAATAATTCGACCGAGGAAGCAGAGACTTTTGACATTTTGGATGTTCTGGGCATCAATTGTGATTTTAACCTCTTTGTGAGATCCTTTGGCTAGATAAAGAACTTTGGTTTTTTTCCGGATTAAAGGTCAGGTTGATATTGTCCGCTTTTTCCTTGAAACTAGTTAATTTTTGTTGAAGATTATCTACTGCTTGATCAAAAGATTTATTTGATGAAATCAGTATAAAGCCATCAGCATACTGAAACAGATGTGTATTTTCGTCTTGTAACTTATGTAAATGAGTAACTTATGTTAAAGAGTGTAGGACTGAGACAGCTTCCCTGCGGTAGGTCGTTTGATACTTCGATTTCACAATTGCCCATAACCAGAACTCTACGTCTTAAAAAGCTTAGAATCCAGTTCTTGATGTGACCAGGACAATTAATGTCCGATAAAATTTCTTGCATAGTGATGAGATTGACACAGTCATATGCCTTAGAGATGTCAAGAGCACATAGAATGACCTTCTCCCCTCTCTCCTTGAGAATTCCTATGGTGTGTATGATTTCGTTTATGCAAGCACTTGTAGAGTGGTATTTCCTATACGCAAAAGAACGATTCGGTAAAATGTTGTTCTTGTCGAGGAATTCATTGAGTCTGGCCTTGACCATTAAATTGATTATTTTAACAAAAACCGGGATAAGGGCTATTGGTCTGAAGTTGGTATATATTTAAGGTTCTTATTCCTTTTGGGTATAGGTACAATTTTAATTTTCCTCCAAGACTCGTTGATACTCAAGTTTCTCCATTTTTCATTTATTGCAACCAACAATTTCTTCAAACACACCGCACCTAGGGATCTTACCATTTCATACGTTATTTTATCGTGTCCAGCAGCAGACGGTTTTGATTTCGAATTTACTTATTTACTTATTCTCAATATCATCAAAGGATGTCGAAATTGATAAATTTGAGTGTTTTTAGTAATGATAGAATCTGTTTTACACATTACGGGATAGTGATGGCTTCCTCCGATATTATTCTGAAGAACATACCACTCAAATAACAATCTCGAATTGGTGAAAGTGAGATCAAGAACAGAGCCTACACACAAGGGATCAGCAACAGATTTTCTAAAAGTTATCTCACCAGAGTTTAAACACCTAAAATCCGTTAAGTCAAAGAGGTTCGTCAAAAGTTTGCCACGACTAGATGTGAGGTTATCACCAAAAGCTGGAGACCGGGCATTAAAATCACCGCATATCAAGACATTTTGTTTAAATTCGACAAAATTTAAAAGTTTTAGTAATTCATACGGAAGTATGTCATTTTTAACCGAATGCGGAAAGTAGACAGATGCAATTGTAATATGAGGTGAGAGGTTGGTGGTTTCACATACTAGTATATCCAGCTCTGATGTAAAGTTTAAATTTGAAAAATGAATATGTTTTTTAAAAAAGATCGCAACTCCACCGTAATTGTCAGGTCTAGTTTTTGAAACTGAGTTATAGTTAATGATATTAGTATATTGTTGTGTTTCATCAAAGGAAAAAATTTCACTTACCGCGCAAATATCGACATCATGGTTGTTGATAAAAAATTCAAAGGATGATTTGTTGGCTCGAAGGCTTTGAATATTGTAATGTGAGATTAACATGTTGAAATGAAAGTTGGAGCAGAGGGTTACTTAAGGGTTGTCAGTCAAAGATTCGGAATTTAGTTTTTTGTTAATGGCATCGCCAACAGCTAGAAGTGAATTTTTTCTTTCAAATTCTGAGATGGTAAAATATCTGGGGCTTTTATATACCGCCTGAGACGGCTCAACAGTTACAGGTTGAAGTTGAGGGTATGTGATGTTAGGTCGTGATGACACAATTTTACTATATTTAACCTAAGTGACCCTGCGATTCATCTCACGGTTATGATCAAACATAGCTGGTTTACGCTTGTTTTCCAAGTGGGGAAAATTAATATCATACTCTTTATCAGCCAGTAGGGCATAATAATTCTCGTTTAACGAGTATTTTACCATTACTTCTTTCCTTGAGAGATTTGAAAGGGCCATTACCTCCTGAATTTTTTTTTCATTTTTCCACTTGGGGCAATTATCACGATCTGAGGAGTCATGAGAGTTGGAATTACAACTTAAACATATTTTGACACCACAATTTTCAACACAGGTCGAATTCGTTAGGCAAAAATCACATTTATTATTGTTACAGTTATTAGGACAGGACATACTAGTACCACAGCTGAGACACCTCTTCCTGCCCCTGCAGCGAATTGCTATATGTCCAAGACGACCGCAAGTTTTACATTGTCTTAGAGGTGGAACATAAATGTCCACCCTAACAAGGGTTCCGAACATTTTAAGAGTTTAAGGCAAAGAGGTGGTGTTGAAACCAACCTTAATAGTGAGGGATGGAACCAATGCTCCAAACTCATCTTTTCTTTGAAATCTATGAATCGACACAACTTCTAGCGAGTTTTGGTCTTCAATTTCAGCCATAATTTCACTATCAGTGAAGGAAAGAGGCACATTTCTTATAATGCCAAACTTTTGGGTGAATCTATCCGGGATAAAGGCCTCCAGACCTTCAGATTCCAATTTGCTGTTTAAAGCGAAAGCATTAGCAGCCTCTGCGCTTGAAAAAGATGCCCTGTATAGACGATCTCCAATATTTTTAAGCATAATGTCTGCAATATTCATTTTTTTAAGTTTCTCGAAAAGAAACAGCTCAATATTCATTCTACGCGTAGATAATTGGTCTTTAGACCTAATTAGCACAAAAAAGGTCCGGGATGATTTCCCTGGTACCAATTAATAACTTCGCGATTCTGATCGCCTAAACCTGTACGAGGTTTAGAGCCACTTGGCCAAAATGTGGGTGACTTACCGGATTTACTTTGCAGGGCTGGTTGATCCGACACTCCCTTTACCTGCTGCTCGATGGGATTATCCATAAAAGGCTCGGATGACACCGACGAAGAAATTGAAGGGCCCGACCTACCCAACATTTCTAATGAGTTGATTGAGGTTGATTCGTCCTCTTTCTGCTTCTTATGCTCACAATCGCCCGGATTTTTCTTTCTTTTTTCCCTATGTGGGCTTACACTTTTAATCTTATTTTAAAAACACAAACACCAAAACCAAAATGGCGTCCAGGCGTCACACAAATTTAAAACTTTTCCTTTTTTAATAATTTTTTTTTATTTTTAAAGAAAAACTATAAGTTGATTTTTAAAAAACTTAATTAAAGCAAAAGATATGACTTTCCAAAAGATCATATGCAAAGGGCATTTGAAAGCCTAAAGACAACCAGTTTTTTTTACAAACAAAATGGCGTCCTGGCGTCACTAAAAACTTTTTTTTTTTTGAATTCTTAAAAAATTTATTTTTATTAAAGAGCTTCTTCGCTTAAACACATTAACACCACGAGGGATAAAATACGAATGTGTCGTAATGTTTTCGGATATAATTTGCCATGTTTTGTTATTGTTTGTCACGCACGTGGTGTTGTTTTCAAAACAATAATATTAGCACGTGGTCACAAGAAAAAAAATGTTGTTTTTTGCGGTTGATTTCGGTATTTATTTGTTCACACGTATGGCATTGACAGCAGATTCTGCTGATATTTTTTTATGTCGGTTAGAATTCCGATAGATTTTCATGTGAATGAATCTTACGATTGTGTAGGATAGTGAATACCAGCATTTAACGCCTATTATAAGCGAGTCGCGTTCTACAAACAGGCTATTAGATTTTTGACAAACGAGTTTTATATCTATGTATTCTATGTCTTGTGTTAGCAATTGAATTTGACAGTTGCCACGGCAATAAATGCCCAACATATTGCGCGTGTGATCGGGATTGAACCATGTCTTATGGTAGCAGTAGAATTTGACGGTTTCCACGGCGTTAATTGCCAAGTATATGCGCGTGTTGTCAGATTGTTAACACGCTACATATTACACTTGAAAATTTGGTGAAAAAGTGAGACTATTGTATTGAAATGGCATCAGAAATTGAGGTACCTGATTTTATTTTATATATGCATATGTATGTACTTAATATGACTTGCTATTCTGTGTTATTTCAAAATATCTTAGACATCAACATTTTTCGAAGATCTGCCTAATCGGATACTATGTACTCCAATAGAGGAAAGGGAGAAGTTGTTTCAACAATTGTCTGCTTTTTTATCTTCCGGTAAGTATTTATTTTCGGTATATTTTCCGACTATGCATTTATGTTTTATTTATGTAGATGTCAACGCGACAATCATACGCAGTGTTTGCAAAATATTAGCTATTACATTGACAAAATACAAAGACAACAAATCGCAGCTTCTAGTACGAAACGTTATTATTGACTTGTTAAAGAACCACCATGATGCCACCATTGAAAGTATTATGGCTGTTTTTAAGATTTTATCATGTAAAGAACTTGTTAACGCACCCGTACAAAAAGCAGCGAAGGCTGGCCTTATTGCTTTAGGCTGGACAAGTTTATTAAATAAGTACGGTGACAATGAGTCAAATGTTTATAAAACAGAACTTTCACGTTTAATCGAATATCAATCTTTGCTGTACCAAATTGTGATCAGTTCATCAAATGCTCGTTTAATTAATTTGGCTAACAACGTTCTAATAGAGATTTTAGAAAAAGACTTTTTTGAAATGTATGTGTCTGGTCTATTAAAAAAGGAATATGCAAGTAATGTTGTTGTTTTAATGGCTGTTCTTATTAGCTTAAGAAAAGAAAAATATGGCGACGATGCTACGATTGAGTACAAGAATATTTTAATTGAAATGTTTGTTAAAGGAATAATAACGACAAAAACTAAGCCACATTCAAGCTGCATTTCAGCTTGTAAATTAATATTGAATTCCATTACAAGGGAAGATTTTGAAGAAAAAATTTTACCACCTATGCAAAGATCTATGCTAAGAAACCCAGAAATTATTTTGAAGGCAGTTGGACTTATTATTCGAGATATTGAAATTGATTTTAGTCCTTATGCTTTAGTTTTGGGCAAAGTTCTAATACAACATTTGCATTCAAAAGAAGAAATTTCAAGGTATGAATCAGTAGAAAGCTTAAAGGAGTTATCTAAAAAATGTTCGGATCTTAGTGCAATATCACAACTATTAAAAGAAGTTTTTTCTATACTGAATGGTGCCGAAGGAAAAATAACTGTAGCGGAATATCGTATAAATTTGATTCAAGTAAGTTTATATATTAATGTGCCTATTTCGCAACACCAGTGATTGAACGTGTAGTAAAATTTATATGAAACACCCAAAAAACAGCTTAAATCTAGTTTACCACACAGGTCAAAATAAAAAACAAGTAGGTACCTAGGGTGATAGAAAATAGAAAAAAATAAGAAGAAAATATAAAGTGTAAAAAGTGGAGCCAACGCATAGTTTTCCAGTTATGGACCTCCAACGTCTTTATATAAATATGTTATTTTCCATCACATTTCTTAATATGACCAATATTGGCATCATTTTAACCCTCCATTCTAAATGTTATTCATTTCGACTAACATTGTTTCTTTTTTTCTGATTGGACTGATGAAGAACAGCTTATAATTTATTTATAAATAAAATAAAAAACAACAAATATGAATGTTTTGTGCTTTTGTATATAATGTCATATATACAATAACTTTGGGTTTACACCATAGCTGCCAGATTTGACGATTTATCGTCATTATGACGATTTTTAGGTTCAAAAATGGTGAATGACGATAGGACGATTTATACCGTAAATTTGACGATTTTTTAAATGACAAATTTTGTTTAAATTTACAAATGTCTAATATAATTCCATATTTTATTTTAGCTTCTTAGATAATTTGATTTTATTTGCATTATTTGATTGGCAGTAATTTTCATGTCTTAGCTGTTCATAATATAACATTTTTTTTTATTATGAGATTTTTATTTCAGAAAGTCTGATTTTATTGGTGTTTGCCAGACTTGGTATTAAGGAGGATTTTCGACGTGAAAAATAGGTGTTTGATATTTCTTGTTTTTAGTTTATTTTCTTACTTTTCTTATGAATGCCAATACTTTTGAAAAATGTTTAGTTGTGTTACTTCAATAATCCAGTTGGCAAGACTGTCGTCGCACACTGGTTCATATTTTGAGAAGGCGGCCAAAACTATTTTTTTTTATGTTCTCCGATTTTGAAATTTTTATCTTATTAGCTATACGTGGTTTAAAGCATTAAACTCTGCGACCTTTAGAACTTTTTAATTTTCTTTTTTTTTTATGTCAAAATTTCCCGGAAATTTCCTATTTTATAGAACATAAGTCCTGCCCGTCAAAACGCGTCAAAAAAAAATCTATACTCTCTTGTAGTCCAGAATCTAACCTACATTTCTATAACCCATTGTACACACATCTGGATGCGATCTTGCGAACTACAGCAATTTCTGTGACCCAAGGTAAGATATTCGGTTCAAAAAATAAGTCCTGCAAGGAAACATTACTGAAATTAAAGAAGGTGAATCTTAAAGAATTTTCGACAAATAAAGCAGTTCAGGCCACATAAATTATCTAGCACGTCATGTTATCAATTAATTGGGAGAAGGTAAAGGTATTGCCATTGTTATGAACTTATTGTGGGTAAACGGATCCTGCAAAAAGAATAGGCGACATAAATAGACTAACACGTTAGATTTCTGAGTAAGTTAAGAGGTTAAACATTAGTAAATAGCCGCAACATAAACTACATAGTTTAATTACCTGCAACTTAATTGAAAACAGGGGTTTTTTATGTTTCAAAGAAATGGTAATAAAAGATTAAATTTGTATTTAAAAAAGGGTTTTTATGTTTCCAAGAAGTGGTAACAAAAGATCATTTAAAAAAACTTCTATCAAGAGTATAAAAATGCCTGCATTCATAATTTTACCTTCATGATTGTTTAAACAATGGCTAAGTTCAGTTATAAAGTTCTCGCAGATATACATATATTTTCAACAGAAAGATGAAAAAGATTTTGTGTTACACATAATGAATAATCCATTCTTTAAATTATGCAACGAAGAAGAAATCAAAATTCATAAGATAAAAATTAAAAATTTTTCATTTACATTAAGAAAACGGTACCTTAAATGTTCTAGAAACAAGAAAACGTTTTACTTACGCAACGAAAAATAGCTAACAAATGATCTGATTTTTAAGAAGCTGTCAATAACCGCTAAGGAAACTGGAAAAGTGGGTCGGCCCGCAAAACAAATTGACAATTGCAGTGAAAGATCACGAAGACGCAAGCTTGCAAATATCAATGAAGAAATTTCTCATAGTATGATAAAGGATTCATTTCTGCATCAAATTCAACCACCGCAAAATAAGAAAACAAAAATTGCAATAATTGAAAAAATTGTGGAAGCGAGCCCTAAACGCACAAAGAGGATTTTAAAACGTATGCCTACACCAACTGAAGAAATGAAATTTACTCCAGAAGAAGCATTTGCACTATTTTTGGATTTAAAACTGACAAAAAATCAGTATACAGAACTGCGAAAGCGAACCAATGAAAAAAATTGTGGAATCTTTCCAGCATATCGAGATTTAGTTTCTGTCAAAAAAGAGTGCTTACCTTCACAAACGGCTATTAGTGTAATTTCAAGTTCAGCAGAAGTAAAATTGCAGGCTCTTCTCGAACACACTGCAGAACGATTATTAAATACACTTGATGCTGACTGTTTAAAAAAACTTAAAAATTGCAGCATCACTTTATTTTCTAAATGGGGATGTGATGGAAGCTCTGGTCAGAAACAATACAAGCAATGTAATTCAGAAAACTTATCTGATGCTAACTTATTCATGGTGTCTTTCGTACCATTACGTTTAAGAAAAACTTATATTGGCTTAGAGCCGTCAACCAGTAGAGTTACAGAAATGGATATATGGAAAAATGAAATTCCCTCTTCAACAAAGTATTGCAGACCAATAAAGTTTGTTTACAAAAAGGAAACTAAAGATGTAATAACTGAAGAAGTTCGAAAAATAAAAGATCAAATTAAAGAACTTCAACCGGCAATATTTAAATTTGATGACCAATGCATTGAAATCAATTTTCAAATGTTCCTTACAATGATCGATGGAAAAGTTGCACAAGCATTAACCGAAACAAAGTCTTCGTCAAGCTGTACCATATGTCAAAAGACATCAAGTCAATTAAGCCAACCCGCATCACAACACAATAGTTTCAATGAAGCATACGAATTTGGAATGTCCCCTCTTCATACTAGAATTCGTTTCATGGAGCATATTCTTAAATTGGGTTATGATTTGGAATTTGGCCCGTTAGGCGAAACAGTGAGAAAAAACAAAGAAAATGTAGAAAAAAGGAAGCAAAGAAAAAAACAAATTCAAGAAAAATACCTTTACCTAGGCCTTATTATTGATCAGCCAAAACAAGGAGAAGGAAATTCAAATGATGGAAACACTGCAAGGAGATTCTTTTCCGATCCAGAAACTGCAGCATCTATCACAAGAGTACATTTCGAATTAATAAAACGATTCCAGATCATTTTACAAGTTATATCATGTAACAAAAAATATTCTTGGAGACATATGCCAACCACAGTTCATAAAATGTTATACCATGGGGAACAAATAGTTCAACACAATATCCTACCAATTGGAGATCTATCTGAAGAAGCGCAAGAAAAAAGGAACAAAGACTACAGATTCTTCCGCGAGCATAATACAAGAAAAATGTCCAGATGTTGTACTATAAAGATCTTATTACTATTTTTACTATATTGTTTAATTTAAAATTGTTTATAGATTATAATTTGTTTTTTATTTAAGTATATATTTTTATTAATATATAAAAATAAAATACACATACATCTCAAACCAAAAACAAAAGTTGAATTACCTAAAATGTTATCGATAGCCAAGAATGCTATTTGGGCATTTTTTAAAATATTCCTTTTCAGTTTTATCCTTATAACAATTCGTCTCGTCCCAAAAAAGCCAACCTTTGGACCCTGTGAATATTGGGACTAAAAAATTTACAGGGGCCAAATATTGGCATTTTCTGACAGGATCTGAGTTCGACAATAAAAAATAAGTATCAGTTGTAAAATACAAGAGAAATAATGATAAATTAAAAAAAAATTCATATTTGAAATATTCAACTTTTACACCGAAACTCAACAAAAAAAATTAAAATGCATTTTGAACTCCCCATAACTTTTGCTCCTATCAGGCAAATTAAAGCCTAACATCGCACCTATCGAGCAAAAAAAATCGCATAAAAAAATACCGATCCAGTCAAAAGTTATGGAATTTTGGCCGCCTTCTCGTAAAATTTTCCACTGTGCGTCGACGACATTGTCGTCAACGATTTAAGCACGACATGTCCTCTATCTTTTAGGATTTCTGGAAGACAACTTTGATGACATTGTCTAGTGCACTGTTTTCTAAAGAAGTTTATAAGCGACGACATGACCGACATTGTCTTTTTTCTAGGTCTATTTACGAAAACATGACCGTCATTGTCTTGTAAGGTGTCTTATATCAACAACTATACATGTCAGTATTAGCGGCTGTGTCTTGCAAGGTGTCGCTTATCAAAATCTATAAACACGACAATATGAGCGACACGAAAATAATTTGTTCCCAATAAAAAAATAAAAATTACTATAAAATAACGTTATAATTAAAAAAAAATAAAGCAAAGTAAAGTAAATCAAAGTGAAGTTAATGTCGTATAGTTTTATATACGACATCGGCATGTAAACTGTAACTCCTGTAACGTTATCGAATCCACTGTCGGTAATATTGTCATCAAAGACAATGTGAACGACAATGTCGTTCATGTGGTCAGCAACGACAATATTGACGCAAATGTCGTGAATGTGGTCATCAACGACAGGCTGAGCGACATTGTCTTTCTTTGTGTCGCGCACGATATACGCGACACTTGTTTAATTATGTTGTCGACGATTTGCATTAGTTGTCCCTTACGTGTCGTGCAGGAATTAACATTGCGATAAAGCCAACTGGGTAGTTTCTAAACGAAAATTTTTATTTAATTTCAAAAACAGGCAGAATATATCAAAAGTTTATTAGCAACGAAAACTAAAAATAACAATAAAATCTCCAAGGTTATTAAAAGTTAGTGGTTTCATACAGTGACGATTTAGCTTAGTCAACTTGACGATTTTGACGATTTTTTCCTTAAAAGTGGACGATTTTCGACCAATTTTATCTGGCAGCTATGGTTTACACATGAAAGTAAACCGCCAAAGCAAAAACCAATGTAAGCGAGCAGCCGCACAATAGGAGAAAATAGCAGCACAAACGGATGCTAATGGCACACGATTGCGAAGTGATACTCGATGCCGAATAGCAATATTTTTCATGCAAATCAAACACAACAAGAATTTGTTTTTGTTTTCTATACAATAAAAGAATCAAATCAAAACCAAAAACAATTTGTTTATAAAATTTAAGTTTGTACATACATACATACTTATGTACATAGGTATTTACACTTTTTTTGGCTAAAGTGCACTTTACGGGGCGTTCGAAAAAAAAATATAAAAAATATGCCACCCGATCCAGAATTAAAAAAAAAATACCAAAATTAATATTTAAGGGGGCTGAGGCCCGTGGGGACCCCTGCGTCCATAAAACCGCCCGCCCACTAAATGGTATGTTTGGGTACTCAAATTAAAGGTAATTGTGCAACAAAAACGAAAATAATAAAATTTTGGGTGGGCGGCATTTCTAGGGCCCTCTGCGGCAAAAAAAGTGTCCCCCCCATAACACTTATGTATATCTGTGTGGATACTCAAATTAAAGGTAATTTGCTCACGATTGCAAATATGTATTTTGTTTGGCTGAAGTGCACTTTACGGGGCGCTCGAAAAAAAAATATAAAAAATGTGCCACCCGATCCAGAATTAAAAAAAAAAAATACCAAAATTAATATTTAAGGGGGCTGAGGCCCGTGGGGACCCCTGGGTCCATAAAACCGCCCCGCCCACTGAATGGTATGTGTGGGTACTCAAATTAAAGGTAATTGTGCAACAAAAACGAAAATAATAAAATTTTGGGTGGGCGGCATTTCTAGGGCCCTCTGGGGCAAAAAAATTGCCCCTCCCACCCTTATAACTATGTGTGGGTACTCGAATGAAAGGTATTTTGCTTACGATTGTAAATATTTTATTTCTATTTTGCTTTTTTAATGTTATACCTATGCGCTAAAATTTTCAAATGAGTTTTATTATTTTTTTATTTTTTTGTAACTAAAGCTTCTTTGTATAGCCGGCCTTCGGCCGGGCGCAAGGATTTTCTCCTCTATGGTATAACAAAGACCGGCTTCGCTAACTAAAGCTTCTCTGTACAGTTAATTATATTTTTTTTGTTTTATCTGAAAAAGGGACACTTTTGATATTTTAAATTGTTATTATAGTAGACATTGACTTTCTTTTCTTATTATTGAGGAAATTTGTAAAAAGCTTAGATTTAGGAAATAAGAATAAAATAATAATTTCGGGGATCAGGCGATATTAAAAAAAAATTTTAAGTATTGATACATGCGTAAATAAGTATTTTCTTGAAAAAAGTGTTGCAAAAATAAATTGTAGGTTCTTTTGTGGACATTTAAAGGTAAATTTTGAATATATTCGGCATTCCCTAAAAACCAGGGGAGCTGCGTGAGGCAAAAACTATTATTTTTCCCGGCTTCAGCGCCATCACATTACCTTCAATACAAATTTTCAGGTTTTTATCTCGCCAAAAATTATTTTTGACCCTGAAAGGGTTAAATTTAATTTTCATTCAATAATTTTTATGAACAAAGGAATTTTACAACATGAAATTAATTAAAATTTATTGATAATTTTTCATTCTTGTCTGATCGGGGAGTTTAACCCACGGTTTGTTTTTTATTTAAAACTCTGGCTATGACCAAATTAAACTCAATTGGTGTTAAGAACATTGTGGGATTAACTCGTAAATGAACAGTTAGCGATTTTACACACTCCTGGGACATTTACAGTCATATTTGTGATGCTGGGTGCACTAAGTCCTCAACGCGAAAACATAAGTCGTGCCAAATGAGAGATCAGAGGCCAACTTACGGAATTTAACGGGAATTTCGATTGTTATTGAATGCTAAAATTTGGCGCTGACTTCTGATTCGAAACTAATATTTAGTGGCCATATTTCGTTGATGTTAGGCAAAAAGGTATGTCAAAATAAGGCATGTTGAGTTTTTTATTTTTCTTAGCTGAATTTTTTTCTGTTCCGTTGGCTATCAATTACATAATTTTAACACTACCGCTTCCAATCATAATCATTTGATTAAATGATTACGATTATATTAAAATAACTTTCAATTTAATATTACAAAAAACTACAAATTCTAACTTAAGATCATTTTAAATAACTTCAGACAATTGTCGGCTGTGTAGGAACAGCTGAACTTAAAATTCAGTAAATTTCATAAGAAAGTACCAAAAAAAAACGGCGACAAAAATATGAAATCTTAAGCAATTAAAACGATTTTAGAAAAAAAAAGTGAAAACTAATGAAAAGTAGGTTTTTTATTATTTTTTTTTCAATTAGGGAATTCACAAAGTGTTCTATTGTGTCAAATTAATTGCATTAGCTTTTACTTTATAAGTGTCGCCAAACCTTTAGCCAAAAAAGTGATTTGTGGTTAAAAAAATCACTTTTGATGAAATAAGGAATCATGATTTTGAGAGGACTATTAGGAAGAAACAAGTTTTTTTGCGAAAAAAAATATGTAGCGAAAAGGCGAATTTTATTGAAACAAAGTTATTTTGAAACTTTTTTTCTGATTTCTATGATAAATGTCATAATTGTTAAGGCCCCTACTTACTTTTGTTAGATGATTAAAAAGATTTCATGTTTTTTTTAAATTTGTTGTTTACAATATGTTTTAGGGATAATGCAGTAATAGTGAATTACTTACAATACTTATTTCTAGTTGTATTGCGAAATGAATGCACTATTTGTGATGTGCTTTAAAAACAATGCAAAAGAAGGGTTGTCCGATTTTTGTTTACCTTTGTCGCCAAGTTATACACCGAAAATCACCAAAATTCGCCAAATTTTATTATCTTGAGATTTTTGTTTAGAAAAATTCGCCAGATTTTATTTTTATATAAGAAAAAGTGAACAAGAGTAATTTTAGCGTGTTTAAAAACTCAAATATAAATTAAGTGTAATAAATTTAAGCTTATCGGACATGTGCTGCATTTAAAATCGCAAAACGCCAGATTTATTTAATGGTGATCTGAAACCCGTGCGATTGACTTGCGATTTGAAATAGTTTCTTAAAAATATTCTAGCTCCTTTGAGCATATCCTTTTGCAATTTAAAGTCGCCAAAATTCTTGCTATTGCAATTTACAGAGCATTTATTATGCGAGATCAGGTCAGAAACGCAGCTGTTAATAGTTTTGCGATTGCCATAACATGCCCGTTTCTTTAGGTTGAAGTTGTTATTTAATTTTAAAATTCTGTTTACGTGAGATTAGTAAACTAAGTAACTTTAATAAAAATTCCGTTGAATATTGCAAATACTACCGTTATCATTTTAAATTTAAAATACACTTAGAATTTGAGAAAACATTAATATACCCTTTTAGTTTATAAGACACTATTTTCATGCAAATTTTGTAAATTTGAAAAAAAACTTTGTGTAAAAAATTTCTTAACTCAAAATGCAGATATTTACAATATAATCCCATTAATGTTTTTTAGAAAATTATCTAAAGACATTTTAAATTTTAAGAAAACTATTCAAATAGAAAACATTTGAAAACACACATACCACTAAGTGGGCGGGCCGCTTTTTTTGATCCATGGGGTCCCAGGGGCCTCAGCCCCCTTAAATTTTAATTTTGGTTTTTTTCTTTTTTTATTCCAGAGGGGGTCCAACTTTTTTTTTTTTTTTCGTACGCCCCGTAAAGTGCACTTTTGCCCTTTTTTTTAGAAAAAACTAAAAAAGGAAAAGGCGAAAGAATAATTTTGAGATTTTGCCTTTTAGGTGGCTATCAATTCTTGTCGCTAGCTGGTACAAAAACAAATGTCAAAAAATAAAAATATACAAAATTTTGACATTGGATATTGATCAAAATATTAAGTATTTCAGTGCCATTAGCCAATGAGGTCCATTGTGAATACCTTCAGTATAGAAGAAAAGAGGAAAAAGAGAAGTAAAGAAGAAAATAGACCTAAGATTTGATAAAGAAAGATAGATACCACGTAGGACAAGTCCGCCCTACGGTCGCCCCCAACAGAAACAGCCGTCCTACTTCCCTGACAAACCACAGTAGATCTGTTGGATTACATCCTGCGATACACAACAGATCGTAGTGAAATCTAGCTCCTAGCCATTTCTGCCTGGGACCCTGCATCCTAGGTCAGTGGCACAGTTCAGGCTCAACCGTCTCTAGCTCCTCGGCATCCCCGCACAGAACAATGCCCCGTCAGGAACCCTATAAGGGACCTGAGACTGCTATCCAATACCAACAGAAACCTGGTTGCCCCTGCGTCCAATCCGTGCCATAGGGCCCTCGACACCCTGCAATCCGTTCTATCCCTCCAGCCCCGGTTTACGGTATCACGGAATCTTTCCCGTATCACCCCATAGTAGTTACATACGGGGGTTTTCCCCTTCTGTCCCTAACCTCTAAGTCTAGATTCGAACCCCCTCTCGAGAGTTCGTCCGCCACCTCGTTGCCATCCCTACAGCCCCGGTTAACGGCATCACGGAATCTTTCCCGTATCACCCCATAGTAGTGACATACGGGGGTTTTACCCCTCTGTCCCTAACCTCTAAGTCTATATTCGAACCCCCTCTCGAGAGTTCGTCCGCCACCTCGTTGCCATCCACCTTGCAGTGTCCTGGTACCCAACACAGCCTTATTGTGAATGCCAACATGAGCTCTCAGAGCATTTCTACACAGTGAAACCAGGCACGATGCACCGTATAAGTCGACAATTCTCTTAGCGCATCCTGACTATCGACGTAGATTGTCACCACAGATCCCCCTACGATGTGACCAGTATCACTTCCGTCGCACTCCAGATCGCTAGGATCTCAGCCTGGTGTCTGAATGATCTTGATCTGAACATAGCTCGTGCCTTAGCTGTTAACAATAATTAGTATTGTGGTTATTTTATTGAACTGTTAATGGTTTTTTAATCCAAATTTAGATATTTTTAATTAGGCTTAAGTTCATTGAATTTAATTTTCATTAAATTATTTTTATGAAGACAGGAATTTTACAACATGAAATTAATTAAAATTTTTTTATAGATAATTTTTCATTCTTGACTGCGCTGAGATTTGAACGATTGTAACCACACAATCGACAAGAAAAAAGAAAGACAAAAACATCAAAAATAAAAAAATGTACTTTGGACTTCAAGAAGAATTCTTGACAAAAAGTACGAAAAAACAGAAGTTAGGAAGAACATGTAAATCAATTAAAATAGATAATCATTCATTCAAAAAGTAAATTTCGATCTACCAAAGTGAAATACCATTTGGTTTAAGGATTGATGTTTGACTATTGACGTCGCCCGGCCTCAATAGCCGAGTGAGTAAAACGGCAAACCCCACCGACGAGATTGTGTGGTTACAATCGAAACTAGCCTGGGAAACCTGTCTTCATAAAAATAATTTAATGAAAATTAAATTCAATGAACTTAAGCCTAATTAAAAATATCTAAATTTGGATTAAAAAACCATTAACAGTTCAATAAAATAACCACAATACTAATTATTGTTAACAGCTAAGGCACGAGCTATGTTTACATTTGTCCTTCAAGTTGTGCTGAAAAAGGTCAACAAGAAAACAGAAAGACAAAAACATCAAAAATAAAAAAAAATGTACTTTGGACTTCAAGAAGAATTCTTGACAAAAAGTACGAAAAAACAGAAGTTAGGAAGAACATGTAAATCAATTAAAATAGATAATCATTCATTCAAAAAGCAAATTTCGATCTCCCAAAGTGAAATACCATTTGGTTTAAGGATTGATGTTTGACTATTGACGTCGCCCGGCCTCAATAGCCGAGTGAGTAAAACGGCAAACCCCACCGACGAGATTGTGTGGTTACAATCGAAACTAGTCTGGGCAACCTGTCCGTGAACGCCTGGGTTCAAATCTCAGCGCAGTCAAGAATGAAAAATTATCAATAAAAAAAAAATTTTAATTAATTTCATGTTGTAAAATTCCTGTCTTCATAAAAATAATTTAATGAAAATTAAATTCAATGAACTTAAGCCTAATTAAAAATATCTAAATTTGGATTAAAAACCATTAACAGTTCAATAAAATAACCACAATACTAATTATTGTTAACAGCTAAGGCACGAGCTATGTTTACATTTGTCCTTCAAGTTGTGCTGAAAAAGGTCAACAAGAAAAAAGAAAGACAAAAACATCAAAAATAAAAAAATGTACTTTGGACTTCAAGAAGAATTCTTGACAAAAAGTACGAAAAAACAGAAGTTAGGAAGAACATCTAAATCAATTAAAATAGATAATCATTCATTCAAAAAGCAAATTTCGATCTACCAAACTGAAATACCATTTGGTTTAAGGATTGATGTTTGACTATTGACGTCGCCCGGCCAAAATAGAAGAGTGAGTAAAACGGCAAACCCCACCGACGAGATTGTGTGGTTACAATCGAAACTAGTCTGGGCAACCTGTCCGTGAACGCCTGGGTTCAAATCTCAGCGCAGTCAAGAATGAAAAATTATCAATAAAAAAATTTTAATTAATTTCATGTTGTAAAATTCCTGTCTTCATAAAAATAATTTAATGAAAATTAAATTCAATGAACTTAAGCCTAATTAAAAATATCTAAATTTGGATTAAAAAATTATTAACAGTTCAATAAAATAACCACAATACTAATTATTCTTTATAGAATTTTTATTTATATTTAAACATACCACTTTCTTCATAAATGGTTTCAATTTCTAACAAACTAAAATTAATTACAGAACTAATCAGCGAAGTTTTTACACTTTGTTTCGGCATCTTTAAAAACTTTTAACAATCAAGCACGTTGTTTACATAAATTGTTTGACTTTGGCGCCAAATAAACAAACTGGGTTGCTCACGTCAAATAAGTGCAACTATGCTATTTGCACAGTTGCAAGGGTAAAAAAAATTGACGTGAATACCTTAACTGTTTTCAAATATTCCATTGCTGCACCATAACTATCAAGTGCCCGAACAAAATTACGTATCAAACCCAATTTAATGTGCAGGGGAGGGAGAAGTATCTTAGATCATGGAACAAGTGGTATTTGATTGAGCTTGTTGAAGTTCTTCAGACGGTGAGTTGGGATTTATTGCTGAACGTAATACTGCATGCTTCATAGACTTGGAACTAAAGTAGCTTATACCTTCTCGCTTATTATACTTAACCTTCATAATACGCGGATACGACTGACAAAAATAACAAGACTCTACTGAATATTCACTGCGGCGCACAGTGGCTGAAAATTTTATTTCATTGGCCAAAAGTCCAATGTTTGTTTGTCACCGATTTCCAAAATTTTAGTTTTATTTAATAGTAAACATATTAAAACTAAGGTAGCCAAAAAATTAGGTCAAAATATTGGTAATTGTGGTAGTGCCATGTTGTTAAACACAACTTTTTTTTTTAAATTCAGAAAAAAGTGATTTTTTTATATTTGAGCCGAAAGAAATTATCATTGCTCAAAAACTATCATCGATTATGACCTGCTAGCTTTTTTGCTTGGTTGGTAGTCTTGTTATTTTATCTTATCTTGTTATTGTGTTACTTATATTTGAGATGTTAAGACCTATTTTCTAAACTACTATATTTTTGTCAAATTTCAAATTTAGTAGAATAGAACTTTTGCGGATCAAAAGGGATTAAGAAGGTAAAACCACTGAGGGAAAGGTGAAAGTGTTTTCTTTAACCCTGTTTATACTCTTGTACCCGTCTGGACCCGTCTGTTTAACACTTTTTTAATTTAAATGAAATTACTCCAAAAAAAAATTTTTTTTTTGTTTGAAATTTATTTTTATTCCGCAAAAATGTATGCAGAAGTCACATAAATCATGTGCCATTGCCTTCAAGAAAAATTTATGATATAGGGAATATTGATCGTGATCGAACAAAATACAGGTAGTACATATAAAAACTTTTATTAATGTTACACAATCAGAAAAACGTATAGCTGCCCTGATTCATCCTTATCCGTTACACTAGCGTATTTTATAGTAGAATAAAGAGCTTAAACACGCATTAACGCTAAGCAGGTATATTGTTAATCCCACCTTAGAAGGGATTTTTAAATTTTGTTGGTCTGTTTTTTATCTGTTTTTATGACTCTAATAATATTCTATGACCCTATAACTATGCAATGCGTTGTTAAATTTGTGTCAAGTATTTTATAGCATATAAATATAAGGATTTTAAGTTTTTTAATCCTTTGGCATGAAAAAAAGTATGAAAAGGTTTAAAAGCAAGTGACATTCGGATGCAAACTTAGTGGATATAATATATCTGAGCAATAACAACGTTTTTCATAAAAACATGGAGAGCTTCAGCTATAAAGAATTGGTCGGAGAGTATTTTAGAAACAAAAACGAGGAAGATTTCTTTAGTAGCGAAATACAGTTGGACTTAGAAAATATATTATCTGTTTTCATCAAAAATTTAAAACAGCGATACAGGAAAGTTGATTACAGCAAAGATAGATTTTTTAAGAGCTTTGCAAACTGGTTAGGTTAGGTTAGGTTAGAAAGGCTGGTGTGAAGCAAACTTCACACCTTCACCCAGAGACCAATATGGTCCATTGTGACGACTTAATTAAAAACTGGTTAGAGAACGAACTTTCTGTCCAGATCGCTTCAGAAACTACAAATCAAAACACTCGTGGGATAACACAAAAATCGCTGGACAACTGTAGCGAAAGATGTAAGAGGCGGATGCTTAAGGATAGCAATGAATAAATCGGATATGAAAATATTCAAGATACTTTCCTACATCAATAACGATCACAGAAACAATTGACAAAAGGGGATATCATTGAAAAAGTTGTTGAAGCTAGTTCATTGAGAACAAAACGGATTCTTAAAAGTATACCAACTCCCAGCGATGCGAAACAATTCACAAATGGGGAGGCATTAGCATTATTTCTGGATTTGAAATTAACAAAACAGCAATATATTCAGCTCAGATTGCGTGCGATTGAAAAAGGCTAAAATCTCTATCCAGCATATCATTACATAACAGCGGCGAAAATGGACTGTTTGCCATTAAAGTACACTATTACAATCACACCAATTTCGGCAGAGGTACAACTACAATCTCTACTTGATCACACAGAGAACGCTTGCTACAATCAATAAAAGGAAATGAGTTAAAGAAATAAGGAAACACAAAGTTTATTATTTTTTGTAAATGGGTATGTGATGGTTCTTCCGAACAAAAACAATACAAGCAAGTAGTATGTGAAAATATGTTGGACTCAGATATGTTCATGGTATCATTTGTACCATTGCGATTAAAAGAGATTTTGGAAGATTCAGAGCCTTCGACAAGTAGAACGCAAAGGATATTTGAAAAAATGCGACACCATCTTCTACGAAATACTGCAGGCCTATCAAATTTGAATTCAAAAAAGAAACATGATGCCATTAATAAAGAAGTTAGTGATATCAAGGCCCAAATTGCAACACTACAGCCATTATAATTAGATTTAGATGCGCAGCAAATTGAAGTTAGCTACCAATTAGTGCTAACAATGATAGATGGAAAAGTAGGCAGGCTTTGACTAACACGAAGGCTGCATCCAGCTGCATCATATGCCATGCAACATCAAGCCAATTAAAACAAGTCCCGACAAAATCATACTAACACATACTAAAAATCAATTATGATTTGGATTTCGAATCTTCAGGATCAATAAGAAACAACGAAACCAAAAATGAGTTAAGAATTTCAAAAAGGAAACTTGTTCAATTATATAATCTCATTTTCAGATGCGTGCAATGAAGAAATTGACTCTAGAAAATTCGGAGATTTCGCTAAGGAAACTGCAAAAATATATACAACCAATTACTAATGGAAAAATACGTCTGCTACAGTTCACAAAATCACTATCATGGAGAATATGTCATTAAATATCAGTTGGTGATTCATCAGAGGAAGCTCAGGAATAAAAGGAATAAGGATAACAGATTTTATAGAGAGCACAATACTAGAAAAATTTCACGAAATTCCACAGTATTCGAAATCAATTGTTAAGTGGAACATCGGGATTTAGATGAAGAAGTCAAAAAACTACTAAAGAACAGTAATATCACAGAACAGAATATGGAATATTTGCAATCAATCTTTCAATTAAATGAACAATAATTATTATTCATTAGATCTAAGACAGACATTGTATTAGTAAAAAATAATAATAAACAGAACCTCACATTGTTACAAAAGCTATTAAAATCGATTGCTGCTTTTATTTTTAAAAGGTTTTTTATCCACATATGTATCAAATGTTTTAATAAATAAGAAATATTCAAAAAACAAATACCTATATTTTCGTATCAAAATTTAAAAAAAATCAGAATTCAGCGAATTTATTTTGCTAATATTAACAAATTTTACAGCAAAAAATAATAGATTCTTCTGTAGTAATAGCAAGATTTTACTTAATATTTCTAAAGTTATTTTAAGTGTAAACAAATTTGACAGCAAAAAATTGTTAATTTTTCAATAATAATAGCAAAATTTCCAGTTGATTTTACTATTTTTTTTAATGTAAAATTTTTTTTAGTTTAAACATAAATTTTTTTTGAGTGTCCCATTATTACAAAAAATGTTAATGATTATTATTTCAATCCAAATATGACATTTTTAAATAATTAAAAAAAAAAATAAAAAAAAACCATATTTCACGCTTAAGTTAAAAAAAACTAAAGTTCCACTTTGCCTTTAAATTCCCCAATAACTACTCAACCGATTTTAATGAAATTAAAAGTGGAGAAAAATTTAAGAATCTATCTGTCGATTAAAAAACATTTCACTAAAATATCTCCTTCAAAAGTTATAGGATTTTGGCCAATGAAAAACGATTTTCAGCCACTGTGCGGCGTAACCATACCACTGGATAGACGTATTTCATTGCATTGCGAGTTGTAGCAATAGTTACATACAGTTTGAATATTTTTGGCGTGTTGATTAGCCTAAATATTTAAATTTGCTTTAAGTATCTCTCTTTCTTATGGAGAAAAGAAATTGAGACGCTTTTGGAAATGCATTATAATCACTCATAAGAGTGATTATGGGTACGTTCGTAAATGCAGTTGTTGCGCATCAGCAAAGTTGAATGTTCGTAAAAGCGTCACTTGTAAGATACTTGGCATCACTCTCATAGGTCAAAAGTTTTTTTATGCAGTGATGCCGCAGCTCTGTAGCAAATGTTTGCAATTATTGCATCAGTTAATTTTCTGATGCAATAAATTTTGATATAAAAGAAATCGTTTTATTTTCCTTTTTTGATGTTTTTTCTTGTTATTTATAAAATTTTATTTCAATATATTCAATAAAATTTGTCATTATTATTTTATGTTCGTTTATGAAACTTTTGAAATTTAGCTTTTACTCAAAAATTCAAACTTTGCACAGCTGTTGTGCAGTAAAAAGGCATCAGCATCACAACTGCAACTGGTGATCACGCATCAGCAACAAAATTCTGCATCACTGCAGCAGTGATGCACAGTTTTTATGCATTTACGAACGTACCCTATATTGATGGAAGGTTAGAGTAAAATTAAAGAAAGTTATGGTTAATGCCTTTTCTTTTGGGTATGGGCTGAGGTGCACCACACTTACCTTTTGGTTATTTAGGGGGGCCACAAAATTGATACGCGGGAGAAGTTGTTCTCTTGGATTATTGCCACTTAACTCTTTATTTAGGTTTCCTCTGTTCACTGGTACAATTTTAAGTAGGTTATATATGTACATATGTATATTGTTTCACTTAAGTAAAAGAAAAGGGTACGTTGACCGCACGTTGACCGCTCAGTTGAAGTTAAAAAAATGAAGTGCTTAAAAATCTGTTTTCCCAAACTTATGCAACCTCGGTGTTTTATCCAAACCGACTGTTGGATAAGTTTGACAATTACTTTTAACGAGTACTAAAAGTACACTGAACGAAATTTAAATCTAATAATTTCTTTATAACTGGTATATATATTATTTTAATTCAATACTTCTATTAATTCCCAATTCATTTATAATTAATTATTTAGCAAAAATATAAAAACAAATTATAAAAACAATATAAAAACTGGCAGAGTGATTGTGTGTCGAATGTAGATTGGACATGGTGCCGGCATTGAATTAAACCATAGGCGAGGTCTACCCGTCCACGCATATAACCTGGGCTAGTGACTTTATGGCTTCAAGGATCACCCTGGTGTTTGGTGAGGTGGATGCTGATGTTGAGGTTGATGTTGCTGGCTGTTGTGGTTGTTGAGGTTCTGTTGTTGCTGCTGGTGTTGCTTGACGCTGCTGCTGCCGACGCGGTTGTTGCTGGCGATGACGTTGTTGCTAGGGCCGAGTGAGTTGTGGCTGCTGGCGTGGCCGTTGTTGTTGCGGATGACGTGATTATGGCTTTCGATGACGTTGTTGTTGCTGTCGACGTGACCGCTGCCGAGGGCTTGACCGCTGACGAGGACGTGGTTGACTTTGTTGCCGGCGTTGTGCTTGCTGTCGCCGTTGGGTTCTGGTGTTGACTACAGCCACCGTTAACGTTTCGCGCCGCTCCTGGCGAGACGGCAGATGCAAAAGGTTGTTGTGGAGCTGGTCGCATTGTCTGCATACTTCCAGCGAGGTGCAATAGTTTTGCGAGTGGCTCCTTGCAAGACAGTTGAAGCAGTAGTCTAGGTTACTCACTACCTCACGCCTCCTCTCTACTGTCATCCGCTTAAACCTCCGGCAGAACCTTAAGCCATGTAGTTCTGTGTGTTAGGGAGCCACACAGAATGTCTAACCTGTTGTGGGATTATGTTATTAATCCTTCATGGCAACTCTTTTACATAAATAGTTATAAGTATTTAATAATCGTTTTTAAGTTACTTCTAAAGTTACTTTGTATTGGTAACTAGCTAAGTATAGACATTAAATAAATGTGCTTTAATCAAACAAGACGTCTCTTTATTTTCATAAATACAATATGGTGTCAGATTGGTCGAACCAAATATAAGTCTGTGAAAAAAAATTTTGTCGTAAACAAAAGAAGATTTAAAAAAAAAAAAAAAAAAGCACAGATACAAAAGTTAAAAAAAAAAAAAAATGGTGCCGCCAGTGGATCAGAATGTGGTTGAGTTAAAAGAGATGCCTCTTACAGCCTCAATGTCGTCATTCAACATAAATGCGTCCAATGCTGCGCTAGAGTGGAAAACCTGGAGCAAGCAGTTTAAAATATTTTTGTTGGCCTCTGGTTTAAATGCGCAACCAGATGAAAGAAAAGTCGCACTCTTATTACATCATATGGGTCCAGGCACGTTGGAGATTTTTAATTCGTTCAATAAAGAAATTGACGAAGTGAAGTATAATGATCTGGTTAAACTGTTCGAGTCGCATTTTATACCCAAAGTCAACCTAGCGATGGAAAGACATGCGTTTTTCTCGCGTCGTCAAAAAACAGATGAGTCTATAGGACAATATGCTACAATTATGGAAAATCTAAGTATTTCTTGTGAGTTTGGAGGGCTAAGGGAAAGCTTGCTTAAAGACATCTTTACATGTGGCCTATCTGAAAATTGTAAAAACATCAAGGAACGTCTTTTAAGTGAAGGCAACATAACCTGGAAAAAGGCATTAGATATTTCTAAAAGTATTGAGATGGCAAAAGCAAATGTGGCCAGCATTCAAAATGGTGGACAAAATGAGCCAATGGTAGCATCGGTAAAACATTTTAAAAAGAGAAATTTCTCTCAAAAACAACAACAGCAACAATTTACTGCCGAATGTAAAAAATGCGGGCAAAAGCACAAATATAAATGTCCGGCAGAGGGCGCTGTATGCAATGCATGTGGTAAGAAAAATCATTATGCCAAAATGTGTTACACAAAGGGAAGCGACAAAAAGAAAAACTACAAGTACGTTAGAAATATTGGTGAAGAAGACAATTCAGAAGAGGAAAGCTTATTTGTTGGTTCAATAAGCAAGGTGGAAAAAAAATCCAACATATGGAACATCGTAATCGTAATAGAAGGAAGTGAAATACTCTGTCAAGTGGACACTGGGGCTCAAACCAATTTGATGTCTTTGAGTACTTGTGAACGTTTAGGTATTTCTATGGTAAATAAAGTATTTAATAATGTAGTTACATTTAGTGGCGAAAAGCTGCCAGTCGTTGGTAAAATTTTTATTGAAATTTTGTACAATAATGTAGTATATCCTACTTCTTTTTATATAGTTAACATGAAGTGTAATAATGTCATTGGTCTTGAAATGGCCTTAAAAATGAATTTGATTAAAACAGTGAACAAAATTAGTTGTGAGACTATTTTGGAAAAATATGTTGATATGTTTGATGGTTTAGGGCAACTTAAAGATAAATGTCGTCTAGAACTTAAAGAAAATAGTCAGCCTGTGATTGATCCGCCGCGTCGTGTACCCTTTAGTTTGCATCAGCCTTTAAAAAATGAGATAGAAAGAATGGTGAAATTAAATGTAATAAAAGAAGTTAAAGAACCTACAGATTGGGTAAATTCCATAGTTCTTGTGACCAAATCAAACGGAAGTTTGAGACTTTGCCTTGATCCACGGAATTTAAATAAAGTGATAAAAAGGCCTCGATTTGATTTTCCAACAATAGATGAGTGTAAATCGCGGATGAGTGGTTCGAAGATTTTTAGTTTGTTAGATGCAAACTCGGGTTTCTGGATGGTTCAGCTTGACGACGAATCGTCAAAGCTATGTACGTTTAACACCCCCTTTGGGAGGTACAGATTTTTACGTTTACCTTTTGGTATTAGTTCAGCCCCTGAGATATTTCATGCTGAAATGATGAAACTTTTTGGAGATATTCCAGGTTTAGTCATTTATATGGATGACTTCTTGATCCATGCATCTAGTGTAGAGAGACACAATGAAATTTTAGATCAGGTATTGGAACGTGGTAAGACAGTAGGTCTAAAATTTAATCGTACGAAATCAATAATACTTAAAACAGAAATAAAGTTTATTGGTCATATTTTCAGTGAGCAAGGTGTAAGGCCTGATGATAGGAGAATAGAATCTATATTGGCTATGCCAGTACCGACAACTAAACAGGAACTACAACGTTTTTTAGGAATGATTAATTACTTAGGTTCATTTATCGAAAATATGTCAGCAAAAAATAAACATTTGAGAGATCTTTTAAAGGATGATACGGTTTGGAGTTGGAGTAAAGAGCAACAAGA
This sequence comes from Pollenia amentaria, assembly GCA_943735925.1. Lineage (NCBI taxonomy): Eukaryota > Metazoa > Arthropoda > Insecta > Diptera > Polleniidae > Pollenia > Pollenia amentaria. Next base: position 122,301,336 of record OX031006.1, on the reverse strand, counting down.
TGAATTTGAAAATTTGAAGAGAATAATTACAAAATCGCCGGTTTTAGCATTTTATGATACAAATAAACCTTTAACATTATCTGTTGATGCCTCAAAATTTGCAGTGGGGGCAGTGATAATGCATGGGAAAAATCCTATAGCATATGCATCTGCATCTTTAACTGATAGCCAAGTTAATTACGCACAGATTGAGAAGGAGTTATTTGCGATTTTGTTTGGGTGTACCCGTTTCCATCAATACATTTATGGAAGAAATGTTACTGTCGAAACGGATCACAAGCCGCTTGTCCCATTGTTTAATAAGCCTTTGTATAGCATTCCAACGCGGCTTCAGAGATTTATGTTACGATTATTATCGTACAATTTAACGGTCGTTTATAAACCAGGCAAAGATTTGTTTATCGCAGATACTTTGTCTAGGGCTCCACTTAAAGAAAAAGTTCTGTCTGATTTTGATAAAGATATTGATCTACAATGTAATGCATTAATTAAACAAATTGCACTACCGACTAGTGACATAGAAAACATAAGAAATGAGGTTAAAAATGATGAAGTTTTTCAAAAACTTAAACATTTTATAAGAAATGGATGGCCTGATAATAAGAAGCAAGTAGATGCAGAAATTGCACAATTTTTTAAAATTAAAGATGATCTAAGTGAGATAGATGGTATTTTATTTAAGAATAAGCGTATTTTAATACCAACGTCTTTGCGATCAAAAATGTTGCAATTTATACATGAAGGACACATGGGAATAAATGGGTGTCAAAATTTGGCGAGAGGGTCTATATATTGGCCTAATATTAATAACGATATTCATAGTATGGTATCAAATTGTAATATTTGCCTAAAGTATAGAAATGCCAATCCTAAAGAAGAATTAAAGAACCATGAAATTTTTGACATACCGTGGTACAAAGTAGGATGCGATTTATTTGAATATGAGAAAAAAATGTATTTGTTAGTCGTTGACTATTATTCAAAATTCTTTGAAGTAGAGGTTTTGAGTTCGGGTTACTCGTCTTCACAGGTGATAATAAAATTTAAATCAATTTTTGCTCGTCATGGCATACCTACAATTTTAATTTCCGATAATGGACCGCCGTTCAATTCAAAAGAATTTAGTCAATTTTGCTCTGATTGGGGTATTGATAATATTACATCAAGTCCATATTTGGCTCGTTCCAATGGTCTTGCGGAAAGATCGATTCAAACAATCAAAAACATTTTATATAAATCTAAGGAAACTGGTGCAGATCCATACATAGCTTTTTTACAGCATCGTACAACACCTAAAAATGATTTGCCAAGTCCGTCTGAGTTACTAATGAGTAGAAAATTGAGAACTAAAATTCCAACTATTTCAGATGTTTTAAAACCAAAAATATCAGATTCTAAGCAACTTGAGAAAGTATTCAAACAAAAACAAACAAAATCATCTCAAAATTACAATAAAAATTCAAAAAATTTTAAACAAGTAGAAATAGATGAAAAAGTTTATTTTAAAAAGGATCCAAAGTCGGTATGGTATCCAGGTAAAATTTTTAGGAAGTGTAAAGAGCCAAGATCTTTTTTGATAAAGGATGAGAATGGTGTAGTTTATAGGCGAAATAGACAACATATCATGAAGACATCAGCAAAACCATCAACATATTTAAAGAACAATGATAATGAAAAACACAATGTAAAACTTGATAAAAATGATAATTTATATTTAAATTTAAATGTTAGCGATGAAAATCCTAATGAAAACTTAGTTAATAATCATCAAAATACAAATGTTAGTAATAATGAAAATGTACATAATGAAAATTTAAACAATGAAATTATTACTAATTGCAGTAATGAAAATGAAATGTATACATCAAAGTTTGGAAGAAAAATAGCTCCACCTAGAAGATTAAATTTGTAAAATATTTTCAGTACTATATTCAAACATATTTCTTTATCTTTGTAAAAAACTTTTTAGTATTAAACATGAAGTATTACAAAATGTGAATCTCTGAATTTTGTATTTCTTTCTAAAAAAAAGGAGGATGTTGTGGGATTATGTTATTAATCCTTCATGGCAACTCTTTTACATAAATAGTTATAAGTATTTAATAATCGTTTTTAAGTTACTTCTAAAGTTACTTTGTATTGGTAACTAGCTAAGTATAGACATTAAATAAATGTGCTTTAATCAAACAAGACGTCTCTTTATTTTCATAAATACAATATAACCAATCTTCAATTTGTTTGCAAAATTGAAGGGCACTAAAATAATTGGGATGATCTTTACTGGAGATTGGAATTAAATTCACTCATATGAGTAATTATAATTGTGGGAATGTAGATATAAAGAGATAAATAGAAATAATCAATTAATTTATTTGAAATAGGGTAATTTTATTGCAGGCAATTGAGTATGTTTACCTTTTATTTGAGAGTAATTTCCACCAGCTAAATTTAGCTCACACAAGAGTAAGTATGTACTGTTGAATATGGTGTTTATTTGGTTGATGATATCAATCTCTTCAAAGTAGGTACATATGTATTTTAATTGTTGCATAAAGATTTATTCGAGGGTAGGTTTAACTTAGATAAGTTTTTTTTTTGTATGTAGGTTAAGGTAACTAGGTTTTAGGTTAAATTTAAGTATAGATTTAAATTTGAATAATTTTAAGTTAGACTTAAGATTGAATTTCAACTGTTCGCTGCTGTTGCAAAGGCCGCTACACGGGCTGCGGCTTGGGCTAGGTACCCTAGTGGCTGTTAATCTTCGGTTGGAACTGTGACTAAAAGATAATTAATAAGACTATATAAAAAGTTTATGGGAAGTTGGGTTATTTTGTTAATTAACGCTGGAGATTTAGAGGGGTTGGAGGTTAGTGCTTATGAGTATAAATTGAGTAATACGTATAAATGGCCAAAGTTATATGGGGGAGATAATGAATAATGTAAGTAATATTACGTTTTGTTGTGTTTATGAGACAGTGTGAACGTAAGCGCCTATTTAACTTGCACTTTCCCCCAACCAAAACCGGAAGGTAGCATAACTTAACAATGGGTCGTGGTATAACCCAACGCGTACGTAAGCCGTACGTACATTCACATCCGCACCGCTGTAGACATTTTCAACCCTGCCTAACCTCCATTCCTAAGGTGGTAGTAAGTTGTCCAGATCTCCGACCCGAATGTTAGGAGCTGAGCTTTTCCATTTATACCGTTTTTGTAGCGCTCTTAAGTACTCCTCGTTCCATCGTAATGAGAATTGATGATGCATGGCTTTTAACTTCTCCCATCTATTTGTCACTGACAAGCTCTGAAAGTCTTGTTCCGGTAGAGCCATTAACGGCCGAGAATTAAGTACCCCTTCGATTCGGGTGAGAAAGGTGGCAAATTCTTCAAAATTAAATTTCCTTGCACCCGCTACTCGTTTGAAATGAAATTTGAAGCTTTTTACTTCCATTCAAATCCGTGTGTCACATATTTTTGGGATATATCTCGGGCTATCGTTTAACGAATATGTTAAAGTCTTGCTCCAGCTCTCTGCTTGCGCCTTAAAAGTTTATGCCGTTATCCGTCACTACCCTCTGGAGAAGCCCCCGCCTCCCAACGAAACGAGCGAATGCAGCACGGAAGACTGCAGTAGTTAAGTCCGAGCATGACTCCAAATGAACCGCTTTTATGCTGAAACAAACGAATACTGAGACATAACCTTTCGTGACAGCCGCAGTGCGTAATGCCGATGCCTTGAGACGGGCCAGCAAAGTCGATCCCTGTAATCTGAAATGCTAAAGATAAATTACACCTTTCTGGAGGTAAAGGTGCCATAATTTGAGCACATGGTTGCTGTTTATAAACTACGCAAGTTTTGCAATGGCGTATTACCTTTTTCACTCGGGGTTAGAGCCGAAGGAGGTAATATTCCGTCGGCACATTTGACTTATTTCTGCATGATAGAGAAATTCATGCAAATGAGTTAAATAAAGATGGCAAAACCGGGAGTTGCCTGGCAATATCATGGGAAAACGTTCATTATATGGGACCGAAGATTGAGTCAATCTGGCATTGACTCTTAGAATAGCGTTTGCGTCTAGAAATGGAAACAAGGGTTTTAATGAACTCTTATTGGGTATAGGTTGGGAGCCTAGCAAACATTGGTATTCCTCATGATAAAATGCCCTTTGAGCCAATGCAAGCAGTCTTAGCTTTATGTGGTTCAACTCTTTTAGAGTTATTTCGTCCTGAGTACCTGGGAAAATCTCCGGTCTGAGTTTGGCAGCGAGTTTGTTAAAAAATTTAAAAACGTAGACGAACACACGAAGCGCTCGTGTATATGATGAAAACCTATTGAGAATCTCATTATCCAATTGAACCTCGGCAAGCATTGTCTGAACGTCCACTGGTTTTTCCACCATTTGTAATGGGTTTCGCTTTGGCCAGTCGGAAATGGGTTAATGCAACCATGGAGGTCCTTACCACCACTGCGTGTGATTCACCAGTTCCTGCGATTTGCAACCACGGGTACACAGGTCGGCTGGATTTGTATAAGTGGGCACATGTCGCCAGGTTGCGTTCGGGACTAGGCGATGAATCTGAGAGATTCGATTTGCCACGTATGTCTCCCATGTTGAAAGTGGTTTCGAGAGCCAACCTAGCACTACTGATGAATCAGTCCACAGAGAAAATTTCATTATCAGTGAAATTGAGCGCTGTTGTACGTACCTTACCAGATTTGCCAACAAAACTGCACCATTGAGCTCCAAGCGTGGTAAACAGACTGTTTGAATTGGCGCAACTCTGGGCTTTGCCAGCAATAGGTTTGCAAAGGTTGTGTGGGACATAGTTTGGCATCGAATATATATTGTGGCACAGTATGCGGCTTTTGACGCATCGCAGAATCCATGAATTGGCACCTTGTCTTCAGGTGTATATTGAATCCATCGACTAATTGAAATTTCCTCAATCTTGGAGAGATCTGCGACAAGCTCGTTCCAGTTTTGTAGGGACTCTGCAGAAATCTCTTCATCCCAATCCAATCCCTCCAACCATAACTGCTACATAAGAATCTTCGCCCTGATGACTATGAGGGTAAGCCATCCTGCGGGATCAAATAGCTTCGCCACGGATGCTAAAATGTGCTGTTTTGTTAGCCTAGTGAAATTTTCCATGAGGGTAAAACTAAGTGATTGTATCTGATAGTGCATTCCACTTAATACCAAGCGTCTTTGTTGAACTTGCTTCCTGAAACCTAAGAAAATTTGAATCGTATAAATCCTCTGCTGGTAAATTATTGAGCAATTCGGCATTATTGGAAGTAATCTTTTTTAGGGGAAATCCAGCAGATTTCAGAGCACTAATAAGCTGATTATGCGCCGAAAGGGATTCTTCAATTGTGTAGCCCCTGGCTATTATATCGTCGACATATGTTTGGGTAGGGAGAATCGCTGCCGCTTTTGGGAAACTAGCTTCACATTCAGACGACAGTTGAAGTAGTGTTCGAATGGCGAGGTAAGGGGCACAACTTACCCCAAACGTTACCGTTTTTAACTGGTAATCCTCAATTGGGCCATCAGGTTGACTTTGAAAAACAATTCGCTGGTATTTTCTGTCTTCAGGGTGAACCAAAATTTCCTCCAGTTGAAAATTACCGTAATTAAGTCATTCTGAAGTGTGGGCCGGGTGTAGAGAACTTCATTAAGCGATACCTGTGACTTCGTCTTTCTGGAGGCATTAAATACCACCCTTATCTTCGTTGTTTTAGGCTCAGGCCGCACTACTGCATGATGGGGTAGATAATACGACGAAGATTTGCCGTCAGATAATTTACAGAGAAGCCGTTTCCTCCATGTGTGCAAGCGTTAAATATTCCTCCAGAACAGCTTTATATTGGGACTAAAGTTTGAGGTCTTTCGACAGGGTTTGTTCCATTCTGGCATATTGAGCCAGGGCTATAAAGCGGGATGATCCGAGATATAACTTTTCCGGGAATTCAGCCTTAAACGGTAACCTTACCATGAATCTCCCATCTTCACATCTTGTAATCGTATCCTTATAAAATTTTTCACAAATTTCTTCTACCGATTTAGGGCGATTTGTCGGTATTTCCTCTTTCTCCCAGAACCTTTTTAAAAGAGCATTAAGTTATACAGTGTCGGATTTAACATTTGATGTGGTAAAAGGGTGAACGGGTTGGGACTGCATGGGGCCACTTAGGACCCAGCCAAATACGGTGTTATAAGCGGATGTTTGACCGCAAATTTTTTTTGGTCCCCTCCATGTTAATAAATCGTTCATAGTCGTTGCCCAGAACTAAATCTATTTGTGAAGATTCATTAAATGCGGGTATCAGCTAGATCCAACTTATCCAATTCATTGGGCTTGGGTACTAGAAAGGAACAGGTTGGGAGCCGCTAAGTAAACTTGGGTAAAACTATCTCCTTTATTAGGATTCTTATATCCGTTCTTTTTGCATAGAGTGTTAGCTCGTATTCTTTGGTCGCAGATTGCTTTTGACCCTCAATCCCTACGATTTCGTAGTGCGATTTTTTTATAGAGGAGCTGAAGTCGGCTTCTAATTTTCTCCGTCAAAAATGTTTGCTGAGACCCAGGGTCAATAAGAGCTCTTATAGTAAACTTTTCTCCTCTTTGTTCAATTTGAGTTCCCTATGTCATATGCAGCAGCATGTGATGTGGTTTCTTGCAATACAGACAGGTGTGCTTACTTTTACAATTCATCATGAGGTGGGAAGGCCACAAGCAATTATTGCAAAATTTATTTTGAAACACGTAATCAACTCGCTGCTGCACCGTGAATGAGCGGATTTTCGGACAATTTCTAATATTGTGCTCCCCTTTGCACAACTTGCAATTTGAATTTGAATTGTCCTGGGTCACATACGTTTGCACGCTGGATTGTAATGTATGAGAAAGGGTAAAACAGTCTTTGTACTTTCGAATACTCGCAAGGAGTTCAACTGCCTCATATCTATCCATCAGAAATTGATACATTTAACTCCATTTCGGAAGATCTCGGGGGATGTGAGCGATTGCTCCCACAGCAATAGGGTTATATCTGGTAATTTAGTGGTGATAAACCTAATGAGAATCGGATCCCAACTTTCTACGTCTACACCCAGAGTTCTCAGGGTGGCCAGCGAGTCATTGACAGTCGATTGAATCCTTTGAATCGATTCGCTATCTTCCTTGACCGCTTCTGGGATATCAAAAAGTAACTTTATCTGGTTGTCCACCAGAACGCGCATATTCTCATGCCGAATTCTCAATGCATTCCATGCAAGTTTAAAATTTTCGTGAGAAATGGTATATCTTTTTACTATGGCCCCAGCTTCACCTCTTATTTTATTTCTGAGATGGTATAGCTTTACTACGGGAGAATGTTTTGAGTGGTTCATATATACCGCGGTGAATATGTCCCTAAACGAGGGCCATATTCACCGCAGTTATCTGCAGTACCCGGGAATATACCTGGATTTAGGGGGGCATATCTCGCGGTTGACTGGAATGCGGGAACTTGCGTTGATTCTATTCGGCTTACCTTTAACAAATCATTCATCTGAGGGTTACAATTATACAAAGCCTCAGAACAGGCATATATTTCTCCTTGGCCTGCGCTTTGACTTCTGCCTCAACTGTTTCGTCTTGAGCTATCATTACCTTCCTACTTGACTCCTTTAAATTTACCCATTGTGAGTCAAGATCCCTTAATTTTACCTCTAGTATCGATTCACTATGATCCTCAAGGTTGCTATTATTGAAGGTCTCACAGAACTGAAGCAAATTCCCGCAATCAAAGAGAAATTGTTCACGGTATAAGGAGTTAAACGCAGCGTTAGAGGTTTCGGTTATGTTCGGCATAATTGGAAATGAGAAATGACAATGGGACAAAAATTTACAAGTTTTCTAACTACTTAATTAATAGCTTTTGGAGTTTCAACTATGTGATATGATTTATCACGTATGGGGATGTAATTACTGTTAGGTTTAGAATTATTTTCGATTTTAGACGTTTTAAATGAGAATAAATGGTAAATTAAGGGTTATATGTGCTCTAATAAATGCAAATATTAGTATATATGGCAATTTCATGTATAGGGGTAAATCTGCCGCAATATTCGAGTGAGCAGATTGTTTCAAACCGAGCTAAAGTTATTGGTTCTTAGGGGGTTTACCTGCCAAATCAAGAAAATTAACCAAAAAAAAAAACACTTTTTTGTCTAATATCGGGGTTAGGGTAACTATAGATTAGTTCAACAAGAAATAAAAGACAAAAAAGTGTATATAAGAGCTTAAATTTGCATTTATTTTTTTCTATGACAAACTTTACACACTTCTCATTTACGTAACGTATGGTCTAATCAACTATTATCCGTTATGTAACGAATTGATGCTGCTTCAAGTGCAAATAAATTTCCCGCATCACTTAATGCTTGCTTACATTTTCACCCAAAGTTTGGATTTCAGTATCACGCAAATACTCAATCTTTAATATTCCAAGAAATTCACCTTAACAATCTGTGGACAATTGTTTGTTTATACTTGCATAAAATTGTGTAGAACTCTTCTAAATGTAAGCACTTTAAATACCAATACTGCGACAATTTGTTCAATTACTCTTTTGGGACAAAAAAATGTTTTTCTTTAATTGATAGTGTTGTGTCCCTCAAAAAAAAATTAATTCTAGAGATGTGAGGCATGAAGTTTTTATTACCGGCTATCTACATTCGGGGTGTGGTTCGTCTCTAGATTTCAAATGGCACAACAATATAAATTAAACACATGCTTCTTGGTAATGCCGTACTTTGAGATTAACTCTATCATATTTAACAAACCTTGGCCAGAGGAGGTTGATTGACCCTGGAGCACATTCTCCCACCTCTCCTACCCCTATATAACGCCAATGGCAATTATGGTGCTCGGTTTAACATATAATTGATCCTTTCAGAAGAAATTTAAGCCATAATTTAACTAGACAGACTCATTTTTAACATTTCTCTAATTTAAAGTATATTCAGTAATTCATGTTTAGATTCTTACAATTTCAAGTATGCAATATTTTTTCCCATTTTCTAAAAGTAGTTTATCTTTAATGTTTCATAAAATTAAATGTTACCAAGTAATCGTATTAATATTTATTTTATATGAGACCCTAAATTTTTTTGGCAATACAAAAAAAGAACATATGACTATGCGTACATATGTATGTGTGTATATAAAACGAAATATCTATATAATGTTAAATATATTTTATGGTCGTTGAACTCTGTTAACAACAGAGAACATGACTAAAAAGCAACAAAAAAATAAATAGAAGGTTTTGTGGCAGAATACGTCTTAAATTAGTTAAAATAAAATTTGTTCTCCTCTTTTAGTCAAAGTGGAAGCCAACCCGTGTTTTAATTAATTATTTATAATAAAGATAAAGTTAAATTTTTATTTGTGGAACTTACAAATTTTTTCCTCAAAGTTGTCGACAAGGGCCCTTTTGACTGCAGCGATTCTGTTCCAGAATATTTTGCTAGATATAGCAGTAATTGGGTCAATGCGTTTTTTCCTTCTTGCTTTGACTTTGCTTTCGGCGTTTACAGAATTTAATTTAAAAAAAACAACACAAGGATTTACTTTATACAAAAATTACTATGAAAAAATTATTTTGTTAATCACCTATGTTTTTCTATTTATAATTACAATTTAAACCTTTCCATTCTCTTTTTTTTTATTATTTAAAGCAGAGTACCGAAACGCTCGCTCATTCTTCATTCATGAGCGAGCGTGAAAATTTAAAAATTTTTCTGGAAATTCATCCTCATGAGGGTGAGGAAAAAAACTATTTTGATTTTCCTCGCTCATGAGGAGTGAGCAAAAACCAAAAATTCATATGTGATTTTTCAGATATGAAAAATTTGAAAAAATTCACGTTAAAATTCTTCACAAGGAAAAAAAATGAAATTTTCCCAACCATTTCCAGCGGGAAAATCAAGTAGTAAAGAGGCCTTATAGAAGGCCTTTTTGCAGACATAAGATCTCCCAGCCTCATTCCAACTTTATTACCAATTAGCAAGGTGTGTCATTGGAGACCAACACCTTGCACTTTTGCATATATTTTAAACACTTCTGGAAGGGGTTCTAAAAAGATTTAAGAATAAAGCTTTATCCAATTTAATTGTTGTTGTCAATAATACGAAGTCAGTAAATTAATAACTTAACTTGCAACACGTTCTAACATAACTACTAATAAAACGATTGCGACAGGCCTTATCTTAGAATAGAAAATTTTAATTTGTAAAATATTAAATAAAAACCTTTCTAAAAGACCTTTTCAAAAAAGGCAGACTGGAATAAGTAAAAGTTTACTAAAAATTCAATTGTAAACATTCTTAAAGGCCTAAAAAGTGATTCGCTTGCAATTTTCCCCGCCGGGCAGCACGTTTAGTCTGTGTGTATTTTTTTGTAAAATTATTTCTTGACTGGTGAACCAAAATGTGTGTGTTGTTTTTTATTTTTGTAGGCAAATATTATTGAAAAAAAAATAAGAGAACTGCACATATCGTCATCTTAAATGCAGAATATTGAAACATCAAATTTCATAAGTTTACATCAGAAGCAAAAAACGTTGTAAAATGGAAATTATATGAGATATTAGAGCAATATTAAATATTTAGAATAAAAATGCGATAACCAGTTTTTTTTGATAAAAAAAATATTATTTTTACTGTTATTTATTTAGTTATGTGTGTTACGTCATTTTAATTTGTAATTCTCTGAAGCAAAACGACGAATCATCAACGAAAGTATGATAATATTAAGTTAAACAATCATTTAAAACATTAAATAATTAAATATTTCTGTTAAGTTACAGGTATAATAGAATATAAAGATAATGTACATGGTTATAAATGCAATACTGCGTTTAAACAATAAATTTAAATATGGCTAAATGCACATATAAAAATGATAATCACACAATTAATATGCAGCATCATTAGGAATGCGTTGACATGGTGAAATAAGTTTGCTTTTCTGATGCAGTGCAGGCAGTACTGCATTTGAGAACGTAGAGATGTTATATTATTAGAGATATTATTATGACATATTATTTATAGTTTTTTATTTCTAACTAGAAGTGGATTAAACTAAAAAAAAGTACTTCATTAAATTTAAATTAATTTTAAAAATCCATCTTTTCCATTATAACTAACGTGTATTTTGATGTCCTTATAATGAATTTTCTCAATTGAATTTTTCTTTACAATAAACAAGTTTTGTAAAATATTTGACTCATATACATATATGCATATTTGTCTCCATATAAGGAATTATTTCGAAAAAACTTCTGCAAGAAGTAAATTTTAATTAGTTAATTTCTGAAAAATTTAAATAAGAAGAATGAAAGAGTTTTTCAATTAAAAGTAGTATTGATAGCAGCCCGTGAAAGAAAATGTTGTAAAAAGAAGCACTTCTCCTAAAAAAAATACTATTAGTATTTAATAAAGCCGTAAAAGGATCAACACAAAATTTAGCTAAACAATTTATATTCCAGCACTTTATAAGAAATGCTATTATTCTAAAGATGTAGAGGGCAAGTAATTTATTATTTAAAACCAAAGGCTTTATAACAGTCTTTTTGAGGATATTGATGATGACGACATGGAAGAAAGCAATCCTAACAAAAATACCAGATTATTTTAAATAAACTTGGAAAAAATATTTCTATTGTATTATAAACTTTCTATATTAATAATGAAGATATAGTCTGATCCAATAGCAACAGATTCATTATAGGGAAATTCGACTGTATTAACATTTATTAAAAACTATATATTGGAAAACGAAATAAATGATGGAAAAATCATATAATAAAAATAATGGCAGTCTGCTGAAAGCAAAAAACGAAGGACCTGCAGATGGTACTATTTATTCTTGGAAATTCATAGCGTATGGGAGTGCAATGGGTTAAGCTGTGAAATTTCTAACAGTCCAATGTAGAAGAAGCTAATAGTCATACTTAATATAGGTTTTTCAATACATATACATATTTAACGTGAATCGTAATCAATAAACAGTCTATTTCAAAATTTGCAATGATAGTTTGCTTTGCATTTTAGCAAACGATATTTATACTGTTGTAAAAAAAAATTTATGCTTTAAAAAGGGTTGGTCCTTTTCTTAAGCAGACATAAAGGCAAAACTTATTGAAAAATAAACTCCATGAGCAAGTATAGAAACCTGAGCGCTGTTTCTTAAAACTACAAATTACAAATCTACAAGTAAAATACATTTGAACAAAAACCAAAGTTGTAAAATTGTTGTTTTTTTAACGTAAATGAAGTGATTTTATGGTCCCATGCAGATATATTATAGGGAAGTTCGATTGTACCTGCTGTCACATTTGCTTTTACACATAATTTTTTAGCAAAACAAACCTTTTTACTTTAATTTCAAATATTTGTTACCTACTTAAGAAAAATGTTGTCAACGAACAACCGTTTTGGTTGGTAAAACCAAAACTGTATAACAACAATAACACGTATTGAGTACTTGGAATTTTTTTTCAATGCCTTTATGTCTGTTTAAGAAAAGGACCGACCCTTTTTAAAGCATACATTTTTTTTACAACAGTATAAATATCGTTTGCTAAAATGCAAAGCAATCTATCATTGCAAATTTTGAAATAGACTGTTTATTGATTACGATTCACGTTAAATATTTAAAAAAAATTTTAAACTTCCACCTTAAAAAATATCCAAGCTATTAACAAAATCAAAAATGGCTAATCATTAAGTAAATAATTTCCTTAAAAAACATAAGGAATAATCTTAATTAAAAAAAAATTAGCAGAGTTTTTGCTATATTTTTACGAACACATTCATTTGTTTTTTAACGTCAAAAATGGGTATTCTGTTTCATACTCTGAACGTGTTAGTGGAATAAGTGATCAAACTGCACAATATTGCATAAGCAAAAAGAAAAACAGTGCTGTAAAATAAATATAAACCGAATCCATATATATATATATATATATATATATATGTATATGTATTGAAAAACCTATATTAAGTATGACTATTAGCTTCTTCTACATTGGACTGTTAGAAATTTCACAGCTTAACCCATTGCACTCCCATACGCTATGAATTTCCAAGAATAAATAGTACCATCTGCAGGTCCTTCGTTTTTTGCTTTCAGCAGACTGCCATTATTTTTATTATATGATTTTTCCATCATTTATTTCGTAAATACAGTCGAATTTCCCTATAATGAATCTGTTGCTATTGGATCAGACTATATCTTCATTAATAATATAGAAAGTTTATAATACAATAGAAATATTTTTTCCAAGTTTATTTAAAATAATCTGGTATTTTTGTTAGGATTGCTTTCTTCCATGTCGTCATCATCAATATCCTCAAAAAGACTGTTATAAAGCCTTTGGTTTTAAATAATAAATTACTTGTCCTCTACATCTTTAGAATAATAGCATTTCTTATAAAGTGCTGGAATATAAATTGTTTAGCTAAATTTTGTGTTGATCCTTTTACGGCTTTATTAAATACTAATAGTATTTTTTTTAGGAGAAGTGCTTCTTTTTACAACATTTTCTTTCACGGGCTGCTATCAATACTACTTTTAATTGAAAAACTCTTTCATTCTTCTTATTTCAATTTTTCAGAAATTAACTAATTAAAATTTACTTCTTGCACAAGTTTTTTCGAAATAATTCCTTATATGGAGACAAATATGCATATATGTATATGAGTCAAATATTTTACAAAACTTGTTTATTGTAAAGAAAAATTCAATTGAGAAAATTCATTATAAGGACATCAAAATACACGTTAGTTATAATGGAAAAGATGGATTTTTAAAATTAATTTAAATTTAATGAAGTACTTTTTTTTAGTTTAATCCACTTCTAGTTAGAAATAAAAAACTATAAATAATATGTCATAATAATATCTCTAATAATATAACATCTCTACGTTCTCAAATGCAGTACTGCCTGCACTGCATCAGAAAAGCAAACTTATTTCACCATGTCAACGCATTCCTAATGATGCTGCATATTAATTGTGTGATTATTATTTTTATATGTGCATTTAACCATATTTAAATTTATTGTTTAAACGCAGTATTGCATTTATAACCATGTACATTATCTTTATATTCTATTATACCTGTAACTTAACAGAAATATTTAATTATTGAATGTTTTAAATGATTGTTTAACTTAATATTATCATACTTTCGTTGATGATTCGTCGTTTTGCTTCAGAGAATTACAAATTAAAATAACGTAACACACATAACTAAATAAATAACAGTAAAAATATTATTTTTTTATCAAAAAAAAAAAAAAAAAAAAATCGGTTATCGCATTTTTATTCTAAATATTTAAAATTGCTTTTATATCTCAATTAATTTCCATTTTACAACGTTTTTTGCTTCTCATGAAAACTATGATGTTATATTATTCTGCATTTAAGATGACGATATGTGCAGTTCTTTTAGTTTTTTTTTTTTAAATAATATTTGCCTACAAAAAATTCAACACACACTTTGGCTCGTTGCCTTTAACAAAAACAAAATACACACAAAGGCATTTCGTGCTGTGGTCATGCAAACTGCTGAGCAACAACAACATTACTGGTGAGGAGCGTTAATAAAATTTTTGGTTTCCTCATTTTTCATGACTGAGGAAAGGCAAAAATTTATTTTTCCTCACGCTCATGAATGAATTGGCAAAAAAATTCACAATTCATTCATGGTTGTGAAAAAAATTACACGTTTTAAATTCCTCATTCATGAAAAAATTCATGAATGGTTAAATATGAGCGATCATATATGAATTTTTCGGAACTCTGATTTAAAGTTTTACACAAATATATACAGACGGACAAAGCTGACGTCGGACAAATGTGTACTGATTTTATAATAATTTTTTCTGCAACGTTATGTCACAATGATACGTGTGATAAAACGAGACGGCTTTAGTGCGTGTTATTAAGAGTAAAGATGTGATTAGTTATTTTAAGAATATTGGAATTAGCAACTGGGATAGATGATATAGGAGTTAACAAGGGAGAGTAATTGATGACGTCAAAGTCAAGTGTGGTTATGAATGGTTGGCAAATAGAATTAAATTGTGAATGAAAGCATGACTTCATTAAAAAATAATGTTGCGGATAGTAAGTTTTCTGTATAAACAGTAGTGGAAATTATTATGGCACTCGAAACCCAGTAAACAATGAATATTCACTTCAAGCCAGGCAAATTCTGTGGTTTTTTTTCGCTTTTCTTACTTCCGTGTACACTCCCAGTGGTTTTTGACAAGTTTGTACTCTCAGATGTCCTAGCTATTGTAATCGAAGGAATCGATGGTGTTTTAACAATTTGGTGTGGCTGTCCTGGGTGGCTTTCCCAATATATCCCAGCCTATGCGGGCCAATACAAAAATTCCCGATATGAAATGTGGTCGCTCCTAGAATCCAATTCCTTTGCTGTTTTATATAAATTCAAGTTCCAACACCTTTCATCTTCCCTTTTAGGGACACTGAAAGAATCAATTTGCCACTGTTATGACCTGTCCAACATAGTATTAAAATTTAAATTATCTTACCAAGTTGGATAATCGGAATATATGTGCAATGGGCCATACAAATCAGATTGAAAATGACAGTTCATATAATCACAATATTAAATTATCTTACCAAGTTGGATAATCGGAATGTATGTGCAAGGAACCATACAAATCAGATTGAAAATGACAGTTCATATAATCACAATATTGCATAAGTAACTTATGAATTCCACTTTGCGTTTTCCTACTCGCGATGTATCACAACCAAACTAATTTTATGAATGAAAGGAAGTAAGAGACACGATGTCCCGAAGTCGAAAACAACCAGCCCGTGCACAAACAAAAATCATACGAATAACCATATATTCTCACCTGAGCACCATTGCCATATGGAATTTGTTATGTCCGGTTAGAAAAAAAAACGTTACAATAGTAACTTAAAATTTATTTAACGTATAAATTTAATTGTCTTCGTGACCATTAATTTTTATTTAACTTGGGAAAAATTAATTCTTTATTTTATTTTCGTATTTTATTTGCTTTGGAAAAATCACAACTATTACACAGTACAACACATGATTTGCCAACTCAATTCTGTGAACTGTATGTGAAATTAGACCCAAAAAGAAGAATTTCTGCATCATTCGTTTTGTCTTCTTACCTGCGATTTGAAGTTAGTATCGATTTGAAGTTAGTACTATCGTATAGGGGAATTTATCACGTTTTAGGCCCTGTTGTTTGACATAGCTCGACAACCCCTAGCCCAATTTAGTTGAAATAAATTTTAAAAAATTAAGAATTACAATTCCCTTAATCTGTTCATATATTGTTTTCCTATACAAGTAACACTTTCGAAGTTAAAAATTAATGTATGAAGGGAAAAAATTATTTTTTGCCTAAAAATTTAAATTTTTTTTTTTAAAAATACATAAAAAATCTAAAATGGAAAAAAGTTTCAAGTCTAGTTATTTTTTCGCAAAGTCACATAACCTATGAGCAAAATGAGACAAAGATCATAAAAATCGATGCACGCGTTTCGCTTTTATTCGCAATTGAGTAAAGGTATGAATTTCAAAAATCAGTTATAGCCACCACCCTTAAAATAAAAATAAATATATAAATTAAAAAATTATCATGCAAAAAAAAACTTTATTTATAAAAACTTAATGAAAATAAAATAATATGCAATTAATACGCAATTATAATATGCATAAAAACAAAATTTAGAACATTTTTTCAATTATTGGCAATATCCATCCTTGTAGAAGTTGACGCTTGTGGTTCTGATGATCTTGTTTTCTTCGTAGGTTGTTCATATTCATGGTCTGAGTCAGCTTGGCGTTGTCGGTATGATGTTGCGCTGACATTTTGCTGTGTGAGTTTTCTTCTCTTCAAAAATGATGTCAGCCATTCGGAGTCGTGTTGTGATAGTCCCAGCTTGGCCACAATGTAATCCATTTCGATTTGTGGTAGCGGTTGTGGTGCACTATTTTCAATATCGGGTATCCAATCAGCATCATCCAAATCGGTCGGATTAGTGAAAACGGTTTCGGCTAGCAGGGACACAGTATCCGCACTCGGAGGTTTAGGTGCATCGGTATCAGCAGGGCGTTGCACTGGAAGTGTGGCAGTAAATGCAGCAGTGTATACTTTTGTTTTCAATTGTTGTCTGTTTAATCCAGGACGAAAATTTATGCATGCATAGCACCTGGATTCATCATGTCCAGTTGTGTCTTCCACCCAAATTACTGGCTTCATAAAAGATAACTTTCTACTTTTTCCGTGAATCCATTTTAGAAGGGTAGTATAACAACTGTTGCACACTGTGTTCGGCGTAAAATTTGCACCACTTAAATCTGCTTCATCGAAATAATTACAATACGCGGTTTTGAATTGCTCAGTAAACAAATTTTTTCGATCTTTTTTCTGTATTTTTCGGACGATATGACCACAAACGTAACAATATTCATCCAAATATGGGCACTTGTTGTTTTCCATATTGATATATTTTATGTTTTGTTGTTATTCACTTTTAAAAAACTGGAGAAAAATCACTTTTACTGTTCGCGTTCGTCGGCACTGGCTGAATGCCAAAAATCGATCAATGCACACCTATAAATACTACGTATTTTTGAATATTTTACTGCCATGTACTTATAAATGGGCGCATATTTTAAGGGCGGCTGGCTATATACCTGATTCAGCACTTGTACGTTTCAAACTGTGCAAAACTTTCCAAATAATGACCACCCTTAAATGTGGGTGCAATTTCTGTAAAAAAATCATATAGGTAGCCACCGGAAAAACCCAAATAATAAAAAGGTCCACTTTCCGTTTAATTGTCCACGTACATTTATTACCGCAATCATAAAAATCAAATAACCTTTTGTTTATTCCTTTTTTTTTTAATTCTCAGAATCAAAAGGTGTCAATGTTTTCTCCAAATAATGTTGTGCATATCTCGAGCAAATTTTTGAAATTCATACATTTACTCAATTGCGAATAAAAGCGAAACGCGTGCATCGATTTTTATGATCTTTGTCTCATTTTGCTCATAGGTTATGTGACTTTGCGAAAAAATAACTAGACTTGAAACTTTTTTCCATTTTGGATTTTTTATGTATTTTTAAAAAAAAAAATTTAAATTTTTAGGCAAAAAATAATTTTTTCCCTTCATACATTCATTTTTAACTTCGAAAGTGTTACTTGTATAGGAAAACAATATATGAACAGATTAAGGGAATTGTAATTCTTAATTTTTTAAAATTTATTTCAACTAAATTGGGCTAGTGGTTGTCGAGCTATGTCAAACAACAGGGCCTAAAACGTGATAAATTCCCCTATACGATAGTACTAACTTCAAATCGCAGGTAAGAAGACAAAACGAATGATGCAGAAATTCTTCTTTTTGGGTCTAATTTCACATACAGTTCACAGAATTGAGTTGGCAATCAATTAACTGAAAAATGTTGTACTGTGTTATTTAATTCGGGGAAAATTTAAATTTCAATTTATTCAGAAAAAAATTAAATTTTATTCCGGTTGGGAAAAATTAAACATTATTTTATCTAAGAAAATTAATGTGTAGTTTATAGAACACGAGCGCCTTACTCGTCCGTTCAAATAACATTTAAAACAAATTTCGAAATTTTGTTTTTATTTTTAATGAAAGTTGAACGGACGAGTAAGGCGCTCGTGTTCTATAAACACCACATAAAACTTTTTTTTCAATCTGGGGAAAATTTTATTTTATTAAATTAAGGGAAAATTAAAAATTTTATTTAATTGAGGAATATTAATTTGTTATTTCTTTTGAGAAAATTAAATTTTTACTTAATTTTGGAGAATTGGAAATTTTACTGCATTCGGAATAAATAATTTTTGGGTACAATTTAAATTTATTTAATTAATTTAGCGAAATTTAAAAAAAATTATTTAATTTTGGAGAACTAGAAATTTTACTGCATTTGGAATAAATAAGTTTTGGGTACAATTTAAATTTATTTAATTAATTTAGCGAAATTTAAAAATTTTAAAAATTTAATTAATTTTGGAGAATAAGAAATTTTACTGCATTCGGAATAAATAATTTTTGGCGTGTTGATTAGCCTAAATATTTAAATTTGCTTTAAGTATTTCTCTTTCTCATGGGGAAAAGAAATTCAGACGCTTTTGCAAATGCATTATAATCACTCATAAGAGTGATTATAATGATGGGAGGTTGGAGTAAAATTAAAGAAAGTTAGGGTTAATGTATTTTCTTTTGGGTATGGGCTGAGTTGCACCACACTTACCTTTTGCTTATTTATGGGAGCCACAAAATTTATACGCGGGAGAAGGTGTTCTTTTGGATTATTGCCACTTAACTCTTTATTTAGGTTTTCTCTGTTCACTGGTACAATTTTAAGTAGGTTAAATATGTATATATATTGGGGGGATTCACAAGGTGTGCTATCAAGTCATATCGTCATAATGTCCTAAATAATATTTTACATTTGTTTAAAAAAAAAGTATTGCTGTGTTTCAAACAACATAAAAAAAAATTTTTTTTAAACAATTGTAAAATATTATTTAGGACATTATGACGATATGACTTGATAGCACATCTTGTGAATCCCCCCATTGTTTCACTTATGTAAAAGAAAAGGATTCGTTGAGCGCAAGTTGACAGCTCAGTTTCAGTTCAAAAAATCTGTTTTCCCAAACTTATGCAACCTCGGTGTTTTATCCAAACCGATGGTTGGATAAGTTTGACAATTACTTTTAACGAGTACTAAAAGTACACTGAACGAAATTTAAATCTAATAATTTCTTTATAACTGGTATGCAATTTATTATAATTCAATAATTCTATTAATTCACAATTCATTTATAATTAATTATTTAGCAAAAATATAAAAACAAATTATAAAAACTGGCAGAGTAATTGTGTGTGCAATGTAGATTGGACATAGTTTCAGGCACATACCACAATCTAGGAGCTAAGCTTATATTATTCTTCTTAGCTTTTTACAAAGGTTTTTGTTATATTTCACAATTTATTAAATGGTACAAATACCCCCCACACCCAACACAAAACTTATTACGGTATGGGCACTTAATATTTAATCGCGTTTGGAAAAACTATTACGTTGTAGAAAAATTATAATTTATTTAAACAATTCAAGTTGATTTTTTTTTTATAAAGTGACAATTATTTCAGAACCTACGAAAAAATGTTAGGTACCAAACATTCTAAGTACTAACTGTTTTCTTTTTCGAATGAAGTTATGAAATATAAAAAATAAAACAATGTGAATACTTTTGCCTTCGTGGGTGGCCTAAATATTAGAAATTGGTCTAAAGATTCTCTTTTTCTTGGGAGACTGAAATTGAGAACCTTTTGCCAAGTATAATTATAATTACTCGCAAGAGGAATTATCAGTAAATATACGTATATCTCCCGATACGCGATAATACTTTAGCCAGTT
Organism: Pollenia amentaria; assembly: GCA_943735925.1. Taxonomy (NCBI): domain Eukaryota; kingdom Metazoa; phylum Arthropoda; class Insecta; order Diptera; family Polleniidae; genus Pollenia; species Pollenia amentaria. Next base: position 122,280,783 of record OX031006.1, on the reverse strand, counting down.
GGCTGCCCGCTTTATAGCCGAGATTTCCGCCTGCAGGACACTACATCCATCCGGCAGGCGAAAGGAGACTTTTACGCCCAGTTCCTCTATGTAGAAACCTCCGCCAACTCTTTCCCCCTTTCTTGAACCATCAGTGTAAACCCCCAGGGTTGGTCCATGGAAGGTGCCCATTACCGACGGAGCACTTTCGTGCGCTATATGTGTCGCATACCTCGCACTAAAGAAAGGCTCCGGGGTGCAGTAGTCCACTCCCTCAGGGACAATCGAGTATCCCATTATGCTGGAGTGTCCATAGTCCCGGCTCGACCAGCCGTGTGCCGCGTTCAACCGAATCGCCGAACAAAGAGCCATCTGTCTGGCCATGATGTCCACCGGCAGCCAGTTTAGCATTGTAAACAGCGCCCTGGTGGGAGTGGAGCGCATTGATCCTGTGATCATCAATGCGGCCAGTCTGTGAACCTTCTCAAGCATCGTACGGTACCTGCCCTTGTCCAGCGCAGTCCACCATACGATAACACCGTAATACAGAGTCGGCTTAACTACAGCTTCAAAGATCCAATTGACACATCTCGGGCCCATGCCCCAGTTCTTGCCGATTGCACCTCTGCACGCATATATAGCAACAATTGCCTTTTCCATCCTCGTCCGGATGTTCAGCCCCCATGACAGCTTACTGTCCAAGATTACGCCAAGATACTTGGCGCTATAAGAGACCTTAAGTTCAGTCCCATTTAGCCTCGGAAGTCTCTTGGCCTCAGTCCTATACTTCCTCGTGAAGAGTACCAGTTCCGTTTTAGACGGATTAACACCCAGGCCGCATGATACGCTCCAGGTGCTAAGTACCTTTAGTGCAGCCTCCATACACTGAGACATTATATTCAAATGCTTCCCCGTAATGGCCACTGCAACATCGTCAGCGTACGCCACAGTTTTAAACCTCATGTCGTCCATTTTCGTTAACATGGTATTCATAGTCAGGTTCCACAATAGTGGGGATAGTACTCCTCCTTGGGGAGTACCCCTGTTTACCAGCCTCTGAACGCTGGTTTCACCTATCGTGGAACAGATGACCCTGTTCCTGAGTAGATTATCCACAAATCTACATATACCGTCAGCAACCCCCAGACTCCTCATGGATGCAACGATAGAATCCGGGTTGACATTATTAAAGGCCCCTTCAATGTCGAGAAATGCCACCAGAGCACACTCCATGAATTCGAGTGATCTCTCAATAGTTCCAACTAGTGAGTGAAGAGCCGTCTCAACAGACCTACCCTTTGTGTAGGCATGCTGAGAGGTCGAGAGTAAACACTTTGGGATGGTCATCCTTAAGTGAATGTCGATAACTCTTTCAAGAGTCTTAAGAAGAAAGGATGCAAGACTAATCGGTCTGTAATCCTTCGCCTCAGTGTGAGAAGTCTTCCCTCCCTTGGGGATGAAGACAACTCTACACAAGGTCCAGCTCACAGGTACATACGAAAATCTAACGCATCCCCTGTATATAGCCATCAGCCAGGGTATTATCACAGTCGAATTCTTCTGCAGGTCTGCCGGAATTATACCATCCATACCCGGAGATTTGTACGGGTCAAAGCTGTCGACAGCCCATTTAATCCTGTCGTAGTCCATTGGGACGGACAGAGGACCGGGCATCGACTCACAAACCTGATCCCGCAAGCTCCCTTGGGAGTTTCCAGGAAAGTGAGTGTCAATTAACACCTCGAGTGTTTCCTGACTACTAGTAGTCCAGCAACCGTCCGATTTACGGATATAGGTCGGGACAACAGGGCTCGAGGCCATTATCTTACGTAAACGGTTTGTCTCAGAGGATCCTTCCACGCCGCTGCAGAAGTTCCTCCAAGCACTCCTTTTCGCCGATCTAACCAAGTTCCTGAATCTATTCAGTGAAGACTTGTACTCCGCCCAATTACCATGGCGCTTAGCCATATTGAACAACCTACGACAGTCTCTTCTTGCCTGCGCAATATCAGGATCCCACCACGGTGGACGATCCCTGCCCCTATGCATCCTTGGCTTGCACGCCAAGGAAGTCGCTAACTGCAGTGAGTCTGTAAGCAGTGTGGTGCGCATTAGCATCGGCACAGATTATAATAGGCGTTCCAGTGCCTGCTGCCTTCGTTACTGCATCACGGATGAGCCGATTGGGTGGGTCCTGTCCGTGATCATGCGCCATATATCCCGAGACCATCCAGATTATACCATCCTGTGTCTCGAGAGCAACTGTTGTGGTGTCTTCATGACTGTAATCAGAGAGAATGAAGATATTCAACGAATTTTTAGTTAAGACACAAGATCTTATGTTACCTGTACCTTTCGCAAACAGAAGCTTATAGCCTTTGAGATTGAGTCCGCAAACCCGATCCTTATGAATCCAGGGTTCTTGGACCATCACGAGCTCCTCCCCTTTTTCTACCACACGGAGGAGCAATGCAGCAGATGCTGCTTTAGAGTGGTGGAGGTTGATCTGCAGGACCTTCACCATTATCCATATTGGCGACCACTGTGATGTTGACGTCCTCCTGGTCTGATTCCAGAAGTACGTCCTCATCAACCATATCACCCAGGTGCCCAAAGACAGACACCAATCCGGAGATAGACTGGGTGTCCTCTTTGTCACCTGAACTTACGGCATCGTCACCAGAAAAGCCCTCTTCAGGCTGCTTGGCCTCGCTAACCGAAGGAGCCGGATTGCCCTTGTTATCACTTCGGTAGACACGGAGCAAGATCGTACTAAAACCATAGTAGATCTTACCCTGTCTCTCCCTCAGTGGTTCCAAGGATTGCTGGTTTAACACCACAATCGCCGTCCTCGAGGACCCTTCAGCAGCCGAAACCTTTACAACTTTCCAATCCTGCGTGGGAAGTTGAGGGTTGCAGCACTGAATGATCTTCAAGATCTCCTCAGGTTCCGATGGTTCGGCAGGGATGATGACAGTCGATCTAGGTCTCCGTGGTATCTCATCAACCAATACCACATCGAGCCTAGCACCTTCCCAGACCTCTCCTAGCATTTGGATGGCCCGCTTAAGAAGCAGCGCTGAGCGCTCATCTGCACAAGCCATCAACTTCACGTGACCCTGGAACCAGCCAGCATCATCGCATTGAGGAGGTGGCCCTGGATTCTCCCTAAGGATCGTCCAGAACACCCCCATTAATTTTTGCTTAACCAGGTCCCACTTGGTATGGGAGATGGCACCATTATCCACACCTCTATCGATAACAGCCCGTACAAGGTGACCTTTGGCCACCTCGCTGAAAGACTTATTTATCGATTTCGGCGCAATCTTGGGACGTTTCGTCCCTGGTTGCTGTTTCGCGGCTGCAGCTTCCTCCTCCGAACGTTGCCGTTTAGGCATTGTCACCTTCGCAGGGACTGAAGGAGTAGCACTTGGCAACCCAGCTATGTGGGCTCTTGCCCATGCCAGTGAAGCTGTTTGTTCACTGGAAAGCTCTTCAGCTTTTTTGGAGCCTAGAAGCTCAATGAAACGCAAGGCGGCACGCCTTGTGTTTGATGCCCTCTTTGTAGGGTTTTTGTGCCTTGGGGACTTTTTACGGTCGCCGAATTTGGCGTGGGGAGGTGCAATCTTGGGATTGGATGTTATCATCGCCATCCCTCCTTGCACAATGGGCACATGAGAAGCTACAATTTTGGGCGACTTTGTCATTCCCAACTTAGCAGCACCCGAAGCAGGGGTTTTATCCGTTCCAGAGACGGAAAGGGCAGAAGCGGCTTTGGAGGTGCTTGAATTGAAGCACAGAGGCACCCCACCGCAGTTTTTAGAGCAGCCGCCTTCTGGTCGAGCTGCCTTACCACTTCCGATCAACCTAGGCCGATCTTCCTTGGTCGCCGGGACTGTTACAGTCCCTGGCTTTGTCGTTTTGCTGTCAATCGTTGTCCTTAATCTCGCCTGTCCGTCATAAGTTTCCGTTGTTTGTTTTTGTTGTTGTTTTGAAGTATTCATAAAAAGTCCCACGAGTGTAGGGGAGTTGAAGGTCCGCCACGTCATAGCCCCCAGTAACGTGGTAAGGGCGTGGTCTATTTGCTGAGGTGCCCAGGTATCAGCAAAGCTCCGTGATAATACAGTCGGTAACCCCTGACTGCAAACCAGACCGATAGGCACGGGTCGCATGACACCTCGGTTTAGGGGTGGATAACCTTTCGTCGTCAAGGCTTTTAGGTTCCGTATCTCAAACTCAGGCGCCGCTTGTGGCGTTACCTGTACTTGAAATACAAACCACAGCCTAGACTCAGCCACCACATCGCTGCAAGATCGTTATCCAAGGTGGTGGAATTTATTGTGATGGATTCACTGCACTTGAAAATTGATACCGAAATAGAGTTATTAACGGAGAGAGTCGTATGCTCAGTTGAAGCGTCGAATAAGAAGTAAATAACAAAATTATGTTTTAAACTTATGCAACCTCGGCCTTTTATCCACACCGAAGGTTAGATAAGTTTTGATCGTTTAATTTTGGCGAGTACTAAATAGTAAAGAAATTTAACTTTGATAACCATTACTTCAATTAGGCATTTAAATTACCACTTCAATTCAATAAAATAAACAGATTCAGTAATCAAAATTTAAAGTACAATTCAAATGTGTACAATGTAAATTGTACATGCTCCGACCTTAAACTGGAACACCGATGGGGTTATTCATCAACGCACAGAACCTGTGCTAGCGATTTTATGGCCTCTATAATCACCCTGGTGTTTGGTGCTGTGGGCGTTGATGTGGTTGGTTGTTGTTGTGGCTGCGATTGCGATTCTGTGGTTGCTGCTGATGCTGATCCTTGCCGCTGCTGCCAGCGTTGTGGCTGCAGACGACGCTGTTGTTGTTGGCGCTGACGCTGTTGCTGTGGGCGAGTGCGTTGTTGCCGTGGGCGAGTCCTTGGTGGTTGCTGCTAAGTGCTTTGTGGCTGTTGGCGTGGCCGTTGTGGTTGCCGATGCTGGGGTGGTGATTGCAGGCGAGTACGTGACTGCTGCCGCTGGTTTCTGCCTGTGGTCCTGACCACCGCCAACTCTTCTCGCCGCTCCTAGCGATATTGCACGTGCAGTAGTGTGTGGTGGTCGCATTGTCTGCACAGTTCTAATGCGGCCCAATAATTTTTCGTGTGGCTTCTCGCTAAGCAGTTGAAGCAGTACCCCAAGCTCGATACCACCTCACGCCTCCTCTCGACCGTCATGCGCTTGAATCTCCTGCAAAACCTCAGTCCATGATAACCTCGGCGCACTACGCAGTAGAGGACTTCCAAGTATCGTGGCTGCTGACTCTGGCCTCTGCTAGGGCTGCGGCTTAGGCCACGGCTTGGGCAGACTATTCTGGTGGACGTTAGTCTTCTGTTCGACCTATGGCTACAAACGTGGAAAAGAATGACAAGAGATAAACACTGCGATTCGTAAAGGTATAAGTTATTATGGGAAGTTGCAAATGCTAGTTTTGTTAATTTTTGATGGGAATTCATGGATTAACTAGAGGGGTTGGGGGTCAGTACCATGAGAAAGAAATTGAGTAATAAGCAGTGTTGCCAGAAGATTTTTTGAAAAATACCTACACATACTTAGAAAATCCGATTTTCCCTACAAGTGGAAAAAATTTTCCCTACATAAATCCCTACGCGTTTTAGTCATTAAAATCTTAAAAAAACAATAGTTATGAAGAACTAATTTAATTCCCATACGTATTATAAAGCTGTAATAACAAAAATAAGTAATAGAACTAAAAGATAATTGTTTGTAATTTTGATTAAATTCAATGGAAAAAACGACGGGATTTTAAATGTAAAATGTATAGTTCTTTTGAACTACATCTTTAAATGATAATTTTAATTTGATTCAGGTATAAAAGCAACAGATTATTTTATAAATAATATATGCATTTCTTTTAAACTGAATTTTCTAAAGTGACAGTGCATTCAAAATTAATGCAGCCACTTTCACTGTTTTATGGAAATTATCTTATAATACAAATTAAACTTAAAGTTGTGAGGCTCAATTTGTTTCACTTTTTGGCTATCTCTTTGAATCGGCATTTGCATTGGGTAAAGCAAACAAAATCCGTAGCAGTCTCGATAAATATGGAAATACAACCGACATTTTATTTTAAGAAGTTTAACTTTGATAACCATTACTTCAATTAGACATTTAATTCACCACTTCAATTCAATAAAATTAACAGATTCAGTAATCAAAATTCACAAATCCACTTAGCTAAAATTAATTAACAAAAATTTACTCAAATTTAAAGTTTAACAAATTAAGTAATTCAATATACAATTCAAATGTGTACAAAGTAAATTGTACACAATGCAAATTTAAAGTATTATTTAACACTTAAGTACTAAAGCTAGAAGGATGACATTTTGGCATGTAGTATTTAATATTTGCATCTTTAATGCACTATTTTTTGAAAAAAATTATTGGAAATCTAAAAGGACATTAAAGGATAAAAATTTGAAAGAACATGTTTGACATCTTTTAATCCTAAAAGGATAAAAAAATAATTCGAAATATTTTACAACTCTTCTTGATTATTTAACACCAAATTTGGCATAGTATTTTTTTTTTAAACTTACTCTTAAAATATTAAAGTCCTTTTAAAAGGAAAAAGGATCAGGAAATAAAAAACTAGTTTCAGACTTAGATCATCCGTTTCTTGTCTAATATTTAGTGTCGGACGGTGCTATATTTGTATATACAAAAGGACAAGTGAATAAAGATAATAATAGAAACCATGGTGGTATAAAATAGTATGTTATAAAAGTGTAGTATTAACGAATGCTCACGTTTGCACTACCGTCATTTTCTTGAATGTGTAATTCCCTCCAATCAAATCGAATACAGCTGAGAAACTGAGTAGTATCCACTATTATAGTGGGATTTTCTTTTTAAAAGAAAATTCTTCTTCTTCATCATCAGACATTAGATTAAATCTATTTGCGCTGGTGCAAGGCTCATCAGAGGTTTTAGGCACCTTAAATTTAGGACAATTGCCCCAGTATTGTCTTCTTTTGCATTACCAAATTGATAAAAATATATTTATTTAATAGTTTTCCTTTAAATAAATTTAAAGAAATGTAAGAAATGTAAGAGTAAAATGTGGCGGGCAGCCAACTGGCTAAAGTATTATCGCGTATCGGGAGATATACGTATATTTACTGATAGCAAGGCTGCCATTGCCTCTCTTGCGGGTGTCTATACGACATCTAGGTTAACTGTGGAATGCCGGATGTCTTTGAATGAGATTGCTGAACATTCGGAGTTAACGCTTATATGGATACCAGGGCACTCAAACTGCCCGGGAAACCAGATAGCAGATGAGCTGGCCAAGGAAGGTGGTCGTATGGATGAAGCATTCATTGATCAGTTCATTGGCCTTCCAATGGCTCACTGTAAGTCACTCATTATGCGCGAGAATTATAGAATTGCGCAAGAGGGATGGACCCGTGGGTCCACCTGCTCCATATCCAGGGCCCTTTGGCCTGTTTATGATGAACGGAGAACCAAATCTCTACTTGGGTTCAATAGGAACCAAATCAGGACCGTGGTGTCGGTCATAACTGGACACTGGCCTGTTGGGACTCATGCTAGAAGAATGGGTCTGGTATTCAATGACTACTGTAGAAGTTGTCATGATGAGGAGGAAGAGGAAACTGTGCTTCACTTTCTCTGTCAATGCCCTGGGCTGCGGGGCATCAGGGGAAAATACCTGGGAGAACCGGTGTTTTCCTGTTTGGAGGATCTATCGGAAATAGAACTTAAATTGCTTCTTCTCTTCATTAGGAAGACGAATTGGCTCAACACTGCAGTGACGCCATCTGAGTAACTGCTCTCTGGGATGGGCATTGGCGCTGGGTATCACAAAGGGACCGCTATAGGACCCAAGTGAGCTGTCTCTTGATGGCTGCCCATGGAACCTAACCTAACCTAAGAGTAAAATGTGACACGATGTTTACAGTATGAGGCGGAGATGCCAGATGTGACTTAATATATGTATATACTAAACCCCATATTCATAAAAAATATTTTTGATTAATAAAAGGCTTATTAAACAAATTTTCATAGAAAATTCATGTTATAAAACTGCTAAAACCTTTTTTTTTTTTATGAATATTATAGATGGGGGTAGTGCACTCATTTTGCAGTATCAACTCACAGTTAGTGATAGTGCTAAATTATTGCAATCATTTTGTTGACGTTGAGTGATGAGTTGAAAATTAGCAGACTTACTAAACATGAGTGGTAGTGATGCTAAAAAATTTTGCTCTCAAAAAAAAAATAGTTTGATTTATAAGAAGTAATCATCAGTTTATTGCAACTTTTTTGCTCTTCACTCATTTGAGTGCAACTAGAAATTTTGCACTAAATTTACAAACAAAAAAATTGTTTTTTCATGTTAAAGCCATGAGATATCCCGTTATTAACAAATTATTGACATGCTGTTTAATTTCCTTTCTTATGCATAACATAACAAGAATCAAAAATTATGCTCATACAAAATAACTTTATTCAAATTTTAGTAAGAGTCTGTTTGTATGCAGCTTTTTTGATTGCAAGTACAAATTTTGCACTATTTGAATTGAGCGCAGATTTTTGCATTCAATCTTCGTTTAGTGATAGTGAAAAAATTTGCAATATCACAAATTTTTTTTAGTGGTAGTTAAAATAGCAATCATCACTAAAGCTGGTAAGAGAGTGCAAACTAATTTTTTTGCAGTTTTATTTAGTGATAATGCACTGTTGATTTAAATCAATATTTAGTTTACTACCCCCAACTATGAAATATATATTCATTTATATTTAAATAAATTAAAAAGCATTGGCAAATCAAATCATTTTTCCTATTGTAATCCGTAGCGTTGGCAAAACAGTTTGTTTAATTAAAGTGTTCCACAAGATCTCGGGCACGGTCGGACTAATGAGAGGGAAATGAAAATTACTCTCTAAATTTGCCAAACCTACTCAAAATTGCTGAAACGCAAAAAAACATTTTTGCACTTCTTTAAATACTAATGCTGCTTACTTTTCAAATGAAGATCTATTTAAATGATTTTAGACGCTTAAACGTAGTTTAAATTATGTATTACAGATTAATAAACGTTAGTTTTTTTTATTCGACCTTTTCTTTATAGCATCTCAAAGATATAAGTAAATACTCAAGCTCGAGGTCATAAATTTTTTAACTAATTTTTATTTATTTAAATAAGTACATCCAATATTTCGATATTCCTTGAATATCATCATCAGGGATAGTCCAAAAACAATAATATAAGTTTATAAATCATCTATACAAACACAAAAATCACACAAAATGCAAACAGTAATAGCAATAACAACAAGAACTTACTAAATTATTAATAAAAATCACAAACAATTTTTTCCTTATTGTCTATGTATGTAGTGTTTACTACCATCGTCATGATTGTACTAAATTTGAATATTGCTTTGTCTTATTGACTATATATCTATATTGTTTTGCACAGCCACTCTCTACATCGCGCTTTAAATTCATAGTTTTTGGTATATTGACAATATTCACCAATTTAGTACAATCATGACGATGGTAGTAAACACTACATACAAAGACACTAAGGAAAAAATTGTTTGTGATTTTTATTAATAATTTAGTAAGTTCTTGTTGTTATTGTTATTGCTGTTTGCATTTTGTGTGATTTTTGTGTTTGTATTGATGATTAATAAACTTATATTATTGTTTTGGACTATCCCTGATAATTTGTACTGGAGATTAAAAAATTACTCTCTCATTTACTCGCTTAATTGCACAAAAATTTTTATGTGGAACGCTTTTGGGTAACTTTGTGCAAGTTCGGACTGTTTCGGTATGCATGTGGAAAAGAGCTACTTTTGCACGCTTAGCAATTTCTGCTTTTGTATATATTAGGATTGTTGGAATTGTTTATTTAAAAGTAAATTTTAAGTTTTACATAATTCAAGCTAATATTTGCATATGTTTTATTTTTTAGGGTGCTGGAAATTTAAGTTTCAACGCAATTTCTTCATCTTTATTCCCAAACATCATGCCTTTGGTAATGGATTCATTTTCTAAAGCATTAATTACGGAGGTTCATGAAAAGGTTTTATGTTTTGTACTAGATATGTTTAGCCTGTGGACAATAAGATGCGTGAATTTCTTTGATAACAAAGTAATAGAGATTTTTAAGAAAGGTGTTGAACTTAAGACAACTACACAACATGTTCTGTTATCATATTTACAATGGCTTTTGTCGTGTTTTGTTAGATCTAACATAGAATATGACAGTGATTTAACTGCTTTGTTATTAAAAATATTTGAGAAAGCCATACAAAATACATCGAATTTAACTCTAGTGTCAAAAGGAGTTTGTGCTGCTTGCTTGTTATTGAAAACTGATGGTGCAGAGAAGAATGATACCTTAAATAACTTTTGGAGCACAGTTCTCGACATAAATAGGTCAATATTTTTTACAGAACGTTTTATAAATTCTGCTCCTGCAGATGTTTTATGTAACATTGTTCTTATGGCAGAAAGAATGTTAACAAACAATTATGAATTAATTAAAGGCAATAACGAAACCTTGTATAAGGCATTTGTTCAAGCAATAACATCAAATGCTGAGAAAGTTAGAAATTGTGTTAATAACTTGCTTCCTGGATTAATTGCATCGGAGAATGGTGTTATGCATGCAAAAAACATAATTTTTGAACTTGAAAACAAATTAAAATGTATTGATGTTGAAGTAGATCCAGACGATAATTGCTTACTTTCTAAATCTGTTGTAAAAACAATTCGCATACTCTGTACTATCAAAACCATATCAAGCGTCGAAGCTCAATCATTTGCATTACAACTGTTAATAGTCTGTCACTATCCCTTAGTAGTGTGTATTGAATCGAATTTATGGGAAAATATACTGAAGGATCAATTAAATTTAGAAACTTGCCAATTGATTTCAAAACAATCAGAAAATATTATGGATATGATATTAAAAAATTTTGAAATAAACAGAACATATGAAAATGCAGTTGCTACTCTATCAAATTTAAGTCCTGATCAATTCTTACCTCTTCTAATATCAAAAATTATGTTATATCTAAATGATCCATTCTTGATTAATGTAACAGATGACGAATATTTTACATTTTTAACTCCCGAAGGTGAACTATATGACAAAAGTGTAATACCAAACAATGATGATATATATACTACAATTGGTTTAAAACGGGAAAACAAAGTATATAGTTACAAAGAACAAATCGAAGAGCTTCAACTTAAAAGGGAGATAGAAGAAAAAAAGCGAAAAGAAGGAAAATTAAAGCCTCCGCAATTAACTTCTAAACAGAGGGAAGCGATAAAAAATCAAACTGAAAAGGAGAAATTAATTAAAATAAGACTAAATGATTTAAATTTAAAATTGAAACGTGCAATTAAAATGGTAGAGGCTTCTTGTAATGGAAATGCAAAACAATTTTCTCTACATTTTCCGGTGTTATTGAAAGCTATTTTGGAAACGATGAAATCACCATTAGCCGCTGAGCAATTATCACAGCTGTTTTATCGATTACGAAATATTTGGTTTGACGACTCTTATTTAGGATTTAAAATAGCTACAACAACAATTAGATTAAAGTCACCTTGTTGTGATATTGATAAAAAATGGCAGAAACAAGATTTAAAACTAGATGTTCTGGATACAATACGTATTTTAAAAGAGTTAATTATTGACAATAATTATACTATGTCGAGCCCAGCTTTTTCATATGTGTTTGAGTTTTTAAAACTTGCTTTGTTATCAAAATTTGTATCTCTAAATGATGACTTGATAACTATGGGAATAAAAATGATCGAGCACCACGCTCAAACAAGAGGAGATTCTGTTAATGGAAACTTGTCAGACTATAAACATCCCAAGTATTTGCCAAGAATAGATATGTTCAGGTTTTTAATTGATATAATAAGCATTCATTCGGGTCGCGTTCAGACAGAGTCCGTTGCTGCATTGCTAGAAGTTGCTAAATGTAGTTCTGGAGAAGATTTTTGTGCATTAGCGACTCAAAGCGAGTTAAACATATTTTTAAATGCCCTCACAAATGGACAAGAAATAATACGAGATGTTTCATTGCGTGTTTTGATTATTTTGTCAAAAACAATATGCAAAGAAAATACTATTAATTTACAATTTTCTGAATATGTTAAACGACGTCTCTGGATAGCAATGTATGATATTTCGAATGCTAACCGGGATATTGCAGAAGAACTTTGGCAAAATGTTAATATTAATCGTCCATTACCTGAAGATTTATTGTCTGATATAATACATTCTGAAATTTGTATACAAAAATCCGCAGCAGCCTCATTAGTTCCTTTGTTAATGGATGACCCCATGAGCTCCAAACGCATTTTAAAAAAACTTCTTACAGTATACAATGAAAAACTTACAATGATTCCGCCTAAGCTCGACGAGTTTGGTAGAGAGATAGAGCCTGCAATAGATCAGTGGAGACCTCGTAGAGGAATAGCCATAGCAATATCAAAAATTTCTCAGTTCTTTTCAGTTGATGATGTAAACCATGTTATGCAATTTATGGTGTCTGCTGGTTTGGGAGACCGTGAAGAAATCGTACACAAAGAAATGCTTGCTTCATCTCTAACAATTGTAGATTTGCATGGGAAATATACTATTATTACATTTTTACCGGTTTTTGAAGATTTCTTGGATAAAGCTCCAAAATCTCAAAGTTATGATAACATAAGGCAAGCTGTTGTTATTTTAATGGGTTCTTTAGCACGTCATTTGGAAAAAGACGATAAACGAATACAGCCCATAGTAAAAAGGCTATTAGCAGCCCTTTCAACTCCTTCACAACAGGTTCAGGAAGCAGTGGCAAACTGTCTACCCCATTTAATGCCTTCAGTAAAGGAAGAATCAACTGTAATGATAAAACGTCTTTTGCAATTACTGGTAAAATCAGAAAAGTATGGCGAACGTAGAGGTGCTGCATACGGTATTGCCGGTATTGTGAAGGGACTTGGAATTTTGTCTTTAAAACAGTTTGATATTATGTCAAAACTAACGACATATATTCAAGAAAAGAAAAATTATAAATCAAGAGAAGGAGCCTTATTTGCGTTTGAAATTCTTTGTACTACTCTTGGCCGTCTTTTTGAGCCTTATATAGTTCATGTACTTCCTCATTTGTTGCAATGTTTTGGTGATTCTTCTCAATATGTTCGACAGGCTGCTGACGATACCGCTAAAGTTGTAATGGGAAAATTATCTGCTCATGGAGTTAAACTGGTATTACCGTCACTGCTTGAAGCTCTAGACGAAGATTCTTGGCGTACAAAAACTGCATCTGTTGAACTGCTAGGGGCAATGGCTTATTGTGCACCAAAACAACTTTCGTCATGCCTACCATCAATTGTTCCCAAGTTAATAGAAGTATTAGGAGACTCACATACTAAAGTACAAGAAGCTGGAGCTGAAGCATTAAAAGTTATAGGATCTGTTATAAAAAATCCTGAAATACAAGCTATTGTTCCCGTTTTATTAAAAGCCCTTGAAGATCCATCTAAAAATACTTCTACTTGTCTTCAAAGCCTGCTACAAACAAAGTTTGTACACTTTATTGACGCACCTTCTCTTGCATTAATAATGCCTGTTGTGCAAAGGGCATTTATGGATCGTTCTACCGAAACACGAAAAATGGCTGCACAAATTATTGGAAATATGTATTCATTGACTGATCAAAAAGATTTAACTCCCTATCTTCCAAATATTATTCCTGGTCTTAAGATGTCACTGTTAGATCCCGTCCCTGAAGTAAGAGCAGTGTCTGCACGGGCTTTAGGTGCCATGGTAAGGGGAATGGGAGAGTCTTCTTTCGACGATTTACTGCCATGGCTAATGCAAACTCTTACATCCGAATCCAGTAGCGTAGATAGAAGTGGGGCCGCACAAGGCTTATCAGAAGTAGTTGGAGGTCTTGGAGTAGAAAAATTACATAAATTAATGCCTGAAATTATTTCTACAGCAGAAAGAAGTGACATTGCGCCTCATGTAAAAGACGGATATATAATGATGTTTATATATATGCCTGGTGCATTTCCACAAGATTTTACGCCATATATCGGCCAAATAATTAATCCCATTCTTAAGGCTCTTGCAGATGAAAACGAATATGTTCGCGATACTGCGTTGAAAGCAGGTCAGCGAATTGTAAATCTCTATGCTGAAACAGCAGTTACTCTCCTATTACCAGAATTAGAGAAGGGGTTGTTTGATGACAATTGGCGCATTCGGTTTAGTTCAGTTCAATTATTAGGAGATTTGTTATATAGAATATCAGGAGTTTCCGGAAAAATGACAACTGAAACTGCTAGTGAGGACGACAATTTTGGTACCGAACAATCGCATACAGCTATTATTAGATTTTTGGGAAATGAGCGTCGCAACCGTGTTCTTTCCGGATTATATATGGGCCGAAGTGACGTATCATTAATGGTTCGCCAAGCAGCACTTCATGTGTGGAAAGTTGTAGTGACAAACACACCTAGAACGCTAAGAGAAATTTTACCCACTCTTTTTAGTTTGTTATTAGGATGCTTAGCAAGTACTAGTTACGATAAACGGCAAGTTGCAGCCAGAACACTTGGCGACTTAGTCCGAAAGCTAGGTGAAAGAGTTCTTCCTGAAATTATACCAATATTAGAACGTGGACTCAACTCAGAGCAAGCTGATCAAAGACAAGGTGTTTGTATTGGACTTTCAGAGATAATGGCTTCAACGTCCAAGGAAATGGTACTCTCATTTGTAAATAGTTTAGTTCCTACTGTAAGAAAAGCTTTGTCCGACCCTCTGCCGGAAGTTCGAGAGGCAGCCGCAAAAACATTTGAATCACTTCATTCCACTGTAGGCTCAAGAGCTTTAGATGACATACTACCGTCAATGCTAGATGGATTATCTGATGAAGATACCGAAGTTGCAGAAAATACGTTAGATGGTTTACGTCAGGTTATGGCCATCAAATCAAGAGTAGTTTTACCATACTTAGTTCCACAGTTAACAGCTCCCCCTGTAAACACCAAAGCACTTTCAATTTTAGTATCTGTTGCTGGAGAAGCTCTTACGAAATATTTACCAAAAATTCTTTTTGCGTTATTACAAGCACTTTCGGATTCACAAGGGACAGCATATGAATCACAGGAACTAGAACACTGTCAGGTGGTAATTTTATCAGTATCTGATGAAGTTGGCGTTCGAACCATAATGGACTCATTGATGGCATTTGCAAAGTCTGAAAATGTAGCTACACGCAAATCATCAGCGAGTTTATTATCAGCATTTTGTATGCATACACCTGGTGAATACACTCAATACGTGCCCCAATTATTAAGAAGTCTTCTTAGGCTAATGGCAGAAACAGATCGCGACATATTGCAAAGGTCTTGGGATGCTCTTAATGCTGTTGTGAAAGGGTTAGATTCATCTCAGCAAATTGCTTATGTATCTGATGTGCGCCAAGCAGTAAGATTTGCAGCTAGTGATTCTAAGGAGGTAGAGCTTCCAGGATTTTGTTTACCTAAAGGAATAACACCATTATTACCTGTTTTTCGAGAAGCTATTTTAAATGGTCTACCAGAAGAAAAAGAAAATGCTGCACAAGGCTTAGGTGAAATCATTTCTATTACGAGCGCACAATCCTTGCAGCCATCTGTTGTACATATAACTGGTCCACTAATTAGAATTCTAGGGGACAGGTTTAATGCGGGAGTAAAAGCTTCAGTTTTAGAAACATTAGCTATACTTTTGCACAAAGTTGGAGTTATGTTGAAACAATTCTTGCCGCAGCTGCAAACTACATTTCTGAAAGCTTTACATGATCAAAATAGATTAGTTCGTATGAAAGCTGGACACGCTATATCAGAATTAGTAGTAATACATACTCGGGCAGATCCTCTTTTTAATGAAATTCACAACAGTATAAAATCAAGTGACGATTCGGCTATCCGAGAAACTATGTTGCAAGCTCTTCGCAGTGTAATAACTCCAGCCGGTGGAAAGATGTCAGAGACCTTAAAAAAACAGATTTGTTATACATTGGTAGGTTTAATTGGGCACCAAGAAGACGTTACACGAGCTGCTGCTGGCGGATGCCTAGGTGCATTACTTAAATATTTACCAGCTGAGCAAGTGAAAGATATTCTTCTCAATAATATATTGATAGAAGATAATGATGATACACCTATTAAACATGGTCGTACAATAGTATTATTTGTAGGACTAAAAGAAAGTGCTGAAACAATAATAACTAATGATTATGAAGAAATTATATTAAAAACTCTTATTACAATCATATCATCTGATAAAATTCCTATAGCCAGTAATGGAATTCGTGGTGCAACATATTTAATTGAATATTGGATGTCAACAAAAAAGAATACATCTCCCAAACTTGTTAATGCATTCACACGAGCCATGAATCACAACAGTAATGAAATTAAACAACTAGTTGCCAAAAGTTGCAATTATATTGCAAAAGCTCTTAAAGCTGATCAAGTATCACCAGACCTAATAAAGTACTTAATACCTATGCTTGTAAATGGTACAAAAGAAAAAAATTGTTACGTCAAATCTAATTCGGAAATTGCATTAATATCTATGTTGCGATTAAGAGAAGATGAACAAAATTACAATTATGTATGCCAAATTTTGGATGCAGGTGCCAAAGATTCTTTGTGTGAAGTAGTAAGTAAAGTGTTGCGAAAAGCTGCAATACAGCCTGCTGGAAAAGACGAGGAATTGGACGATACGCTCTTAATATATTAATTTGATATAATAATTGTTTATATACATATGTATGTATGTGTAGGTGTTTATTTGAATAATCTGTTTATATAAATTATCTGAATAAAAATGAGCTTTAAATTGATGGAATTTGGAAGAAGTTACTATTTTATAATATCTTTCATAATGATAAAAAAAAACGAGGTAGTAGGAGCCCTGTAAAACTATATTAAATAAATCTTAATTTTTAACAACGCAAATTTTTTTTTTTTTTTTCTTTTTATGACAATGCTGGAAGATATTTTTTATACTCGTTGTCGTTGGAATTTTTATTTGATATTTCAAGTTTACGACAACGAAAAGTAAAATATATTGAAAGTTTGTCGTATTTATGTATGTCGTTTATTACAATCGTGATATCAATTTAAAAAATGGCTGGTTGTTGGATGATTATTTTCCATTAAATTTCTATCTTCTCTGATTGCTTCGAATTGTCTTTGATGCATGGACTATGAGGACTTTTCAAATATTTTTAGTTACGGTCACGCATGCTCACAAAAAAGGAAATATATAGCCAATCTAACGATGTCGCACGTTAACGTTCGCATGCATTCTAAACGCAAAACAGTTGTTTGCGCCCCATTAAAATTTTTTAGCACGCCAAGTCGCAAATATATAAGGTGCGTTCGCAAGTTTTTACTGGATTTTACTGAAATGCGTTCGCTAACACAAAAATTTGCAAAAGAGAGCATCTACTGAGAGAGTAAAGTGACAGTTGTAAGCAAAGAGTCTGCAAATTTTTACTGAACAAATTTTTACCAGTAAAAACCAGTAGAAAACAAAAACATATGTTTCATTCAAGTAAACAAACAAAAGTAAGCATACAATTTGTAATAAAAACATTTAAAAGAACAAAAGCTGAATTAAAAGTGCAACAAAAACCAAAAATATTTATTACATCCTAAACAATTTTACTTACCACTTTGTACCTTCCCAAATGTTCCGGGAGAGCATGAAATATTAAGTTTTCTTTTTTTGGCATCCATGGTAAAATTTGTGGTAATTGTTCAATATTACTTAATTTTGTTTTTGTTTACATTAATATTTTAGAGATGTAAAGCTAATGAATATATGATTACTTCTTATTGCATATTATTGAGGGTACCAAATATCAAAAATCAAATATTGATGTAGCTTCGTATGTAATTCAACTAGAAACAAAATTAAAAGTCATGTACAAAATAAACAAGTCTTAAAACTTGCACAGAAGCTAATTTAATAAATAAATTTGCTACGAATTTATAATCATTACAATGCATTTCATCAAGTACCAAAAACATTATGTACTGGGTAGTCTGAACAACACATATTTTACAACACTAAGCTTTTTAGCGATCAGCTGTTTGAATTAACCTGCAAGTTTTTGCAATTTTTCCGTTCGTTTACTTTTTTGTGCAAGAGCCGTTTTAGAGAGTAAAATTTTCATATTGCCCAAAATTTACTCAACTACTGGATTTTACTGGAAAAGTAAACAAACGCACCTATAGTGACGCAAACATTAGTACAAATTTGCGTCCCTGTAACTACTTAATATGTCATCTGTGCGCAAGAAAATGTCAAAAGCAATCACTTGTAATTTTATAAAAAATATTTTTGTTTTGTGTATAGTTCTTCTTAATTTTTAAACTAAAGTGTATATAGTAGATATTTAAAAAAAAAATATAAACTAAAAAATGGAAAGTAAATGGTGAGTATGAAATGCACATACATATGTATGTATATGTTTCTATTATTATTAAAATATTTGTTATGCTTTTTTGTAAATACAAAAATTCATATCTTGTAATAATTGCGATTAGAAAAAATGAATATTTTTCTTCAACCTTATGCTTCGCGATGGACTTTGACACGCTGGTGTTTTCGGCTGTACATCGCCGGGAATGGGGCGTTCGTGTCCATCTAGGTTTAAACAATTACTAACTTTATTTATTTGATATTAATGGTATATAAATATAAAGTTAATATATAATAATAGCACTGGGCCATCGTCTAGTTTTGGTATAAATGTTGTTCTAAATTTTGATTTTTAGTTTTGAGATGAAGTTAAAAATAGTATTTATATTGTGTTCTGTAGGATTTCTGAGCAGGCTTATGCCGCTGTTTGATAAATATTTATCATGATAGTCTTTTAAATGATGACATGTTGAAAGTATACATATGTATAACGCCACACACAAAAGGCACAGGTGTTGGCAACATTTTATTGTAGGAGATGAATGTGCGTAGTGATGGTGTGACCCATTCTCAGTCTTGAGAAGATTTTAAACTGGTTTTTTGCATATGTTGGTTGGATATATAGGAGGTGTGTAATTTAGGTTAATTTGTGAAAATTGGGGGTGATGGTATCCTTTAAGCTTATTTCCTCTTTGTATTCTGAGTTTATTTATGATTGTATTACGGAGGTAATTTTTTTCAGTTGTTGCGTCTCTGATAATGGGTGCAACCTTGCAGCTAAATCCGCAAGGTTGTTACCCAATATAACAACATGACCTGGAACCCATACTATTTTTATTTTATTCTTAGAGTTTATAAGCAGATCCCAAATTTTGTTTACCGTTTGCCATTTGATTTTAGATGGATTGTTGATGGCTGATAGAACGGAAAGGCTATCGGAAAAGATAAGGCAATTTTTTTTAGGTTTGATTGCTATATATAATGCTTGGGTAATTCCGTCGGCTTCTGCCGTAAAGATAGAAGATGTGTTAGAAAGTGACTTAGTTACGATTACTTTACCAGTTTTATCAAGGACAGCGTATGCTTCATTCTCGTTATCTTTTGAGGCGTCAGTATAGAGATGTTGCTATAAGGTCCCCCAAGAGTTGTTTTGAGTTCGTTATACAGTTGTATATATATTTCGTTACATGTGTTTTGCTTCTTGAAGGACGAGAGAGGTATATTACATGAGTTGTGGTTACATAACCATGTTGGGTGTTTAGGGTTGTATTTATAAAGCTGATCTCTGCAGAAAAGTAAGTTATTATTAACTATCTTATAAAGCGGTGATTTGGCTCTAGGGTTTTTTGTTGATAATATAATAGACGCGACGTCAGCATCTATGATAGAATTGTTAAAAGAAAGAACGTTAGGAAGCAATCTATTAAGGCATTCAAAAGTTTTTTGTTCTAGCGTTTGAAGTCCTGATTCAATTAATAAAATTTGTATAGTTCTGCATGAATATGTGCTGGCTCTGATTGTTTGGTGGTATATTGTTTTTATAATATTTAATTTCGCTTTTGATGAGTTGCCATACAGAAATAGGCCATATTCTATATTGTTCAAGATGAGCGTTTTGACAAGATAAGTAAGGGTGTTAGTATGAGTGAAACTCTTTGTAGCCAAGTACTTAGGAAGTTGGCTTTGTGGATAAGTGATTTTTAACGCATTAGAATATGCTCTTGCCAGCGATAGTTTTTTTTCTTCAAATATTATGCCTAATATCTATTGCTTAGGTTAGGTTAAGAAGGGTTATGCGCCCAAGGGCGCATATCCTCTCGGAGACCAATGAGGTCCATTATGAATCCCTTCAGTAAAGGAGAAAAGAGGAAAAAGATAAGTAAAGAAGAAGAGTAGAAAATAGACCTAAGGTTTGGTCGTCGCGCTCATTGAAGATAGACGTGTTTTCTAAGCTCGGCATACGGTTTATTTTTTTTTTTTGAACAAAAAAGTGTTAAAAAAAGTAAATACAAGTAAAGAAAAAAAAAAAAAAAAATACATGTATGTACATACATACATAAACACACATTTTTTTTTATTCTCGGTGTT
This sequence comes from Pollenia amentaria, assembly GCA_943735925.1. Classification (NCBI taxonomy): domain Eukaryota; kingdom Metazoa; phylum Arthropoda; class Insecta; order Diptera; family Polleniidae; genus Pollenia; species Pollenia amentaria. The sequence goes on along the minus strand of OX031006.1, from coordinate 122,260,155 downwards.
GATAAACAATAACAAATAAGAAGAGCAAAACTGTAAACAGTAAAAGAAAAAAAAAAAAAACTTTTATGAGTGCAAACAGTAGAAATGCATATATCACAGTGAGTGTTAACGAAACAAATGCAGAAATAAAAAAAAGAATCGATGATAGCAAATACCTAACGGCTAAACCTATTACTCGCACGCGATCCCTTTCACCGTCTGTATTTAATAACACGGTTGATACAATAACAAATATAAAACCTGCTAGCGTTGCCTTAACAGCAAAAACAATTTTTAAAAGTGATGTAAATATTAACCCCCAATCAGGCATAATAGATAACTCAGTATCACCTTCGGTGTCTAATAATACGGTTAATACAATAAAAAATATAAAACCTGCAAGCGGTGCCCCAGCGGCAAAAACGATTTTAATAAGTGATGAAAATATTACCCCTAAATCAGGCATGATGGAAAACTCAGCTCCACAAGTAAAAAGTGCTCAAAAGCCTCCAGTACAAGTAGGTATTGATAGGTACATAACAGTGCTTAAACGGGGTCGCAGCCCAACCTCCTCAGCAGTTGCTTCGGTCTCAAAAGTCTCAAAAGATGGTACAGCTGATAGAACAAGTTCACAAAATCGTTTTGCAATTCTGGATGAGGAATCCCCGGAAGCACAAAACGTTATCAAATCTTCTAAGCCACCGCCGATATATCTTAGAGAGCAAAACTCAAATGAATTAATAAAGAATTTGATATCGGTAATAGGTGAAAATTCTTTTTATGTAGCTGCAATAAAGCGGGGTAGTATTAATGAGACAAAAATACAAGTTAATCGTGAAGAAGATTTTCGTAAGGTAATAACTAAATTTGAAGCACTTAATAAGAATTTTTATACATATCAACTGAAGAGCAGTAAAGGTCTTCAGGTTGTGATTAAGGGCATTGACTCATGCGTGACCCAGGTGAGATAAAAACGTTTTTAGAAGAGAAGGGCTTCAAAATAAAAACTGTAATAAACATTAAAAAATAGAGAAAAAAATCCCCAGCCACTATTTCGAGTGGAGTTAGAACCCGGCGACATTAAGCTCAAAAAGAACGAAACGCATCCCATTTATAATCTTAAATATATCCTGTATAGAAAAATAACAATAGAGGAGCCGCACAAAAGGAATGGTCCCGTGCAATGTTTAAACTGCCAAGAATTTGGTCACACTAAGGCATATTGTCATTTAACCCCTGTTTGCGTCGTATGTGGAGAATTACATGGTACAGCTCTCTGCGATAAGTCTAAAAACGACCCTAATGTAAAAAAATGTAGCAACTGCGGTGGTAATCACACGGCCAACTATAGAGGATGCCCTGTATACTCTATCGTTAAGCGCTCGGTTGGACCGAAACCTAATCCCCCTCAAATGCAGGCAACAAATCAAGTTTACATTAATGAGGTTCAGGTACCGCAGCCTAGTAATAACAGAACATCCTACGCTAACGTCCTAAAATCAAACCATATGCCAATGCAAGGTGAGTTGCCAAATAATGATGAAACTCCAGTTTCTAACTTAAGTCGTCTAGAGAAAACCATGGAAACATTAGTACAAACAGTAAATAACTTTACAAACACAATGGGTAATATGATGCAGGAAATGTTAAGAATGCAATCGATGTTATTGCAAGCAGTACTAAACAAGCCATGAACTGTTTAAAAATTTGCTTTTGGAACGCAAACGGCATCCGCCAACATAAAAATGAACTAGAATACTTCCTTAAAAATAAACAAATTGATGTTATGATGGTTTCTGAAACCCATCTGACCTCAAGAAACACGTTTCAAGTCAATGGTTATATATTATATGATACCAAGGACCCTCGAGGTAGAGCTTGTGGAGGTTCTGCCATTTTGATAAAAAACCGAGTAAAACACTACCTAATGTGCGATCATGGTGAAGATTATCTCCAAGCAACGAGCATTTGCGTTGAGGAATTATCTCGAAACATAGTAATTTCATCATTATACTCCCCACCTAGATTTTCAATATCAGAAAGCCAATATAATAAATATTTCAAATCATTAGGACCCTGCTTCCTGGCTGCTGGCGATTATAACGCTAAACACACTTTCTGGGGGTCACGACTTATTACACCTAAGGGTCGTGTTTTGTTTAACACAATTTGTAAAATGGACCTAAATGTGGTCGCGAGCGGACAACCAACATATTGGCCTACTGATCAGCAAAAAGTTCCAGATGTCATAGATTTTGGCGTGGTTAATAACATCCCCATAGAAACGATTCATGTGGAAGCGTCCCTAGAATTATCTTCAGATCACACACCTACAATTGTTACTATAATGAATCCAAATAGAATCGTATCTCCGTCTGGTTACTTATCGACATCAGCCTCACAAATAAATTGGTTAAAATATAAAAAATATCTGAGTGCCCATTGCACAGAAAATATTCCGCTTAGCACACCGGAGAACGTGGATCTCGCTATTGTTAATTTTGACAGTTATCTTAAACTAGCTGTTCAACATTCCAGCATAACACTCAAAAAAACCAAAAACAAAATCATATATTCTACAGATGTCGAGCGTCTTTTGACTGAAAAAAGGAGAGTTCGTAGAGAGTGGCAATTGCACAGATCCCCCCAACTTAAGACTTTATTAAAAGAGTGCACAAAAAGGCTGAGAAAGTTACTGCAGTCTCAGAAAACGGCTTCCCTGGAAAAATATCTCAAGGGACTTGATGCAACTCCACAATCAGATTACTCATTATGGCGTGCAGCTAGAAGCCTCAATAGACCAGTTATCTCTAAGCCACCATTGAGAAACTTGAATGGAAGTTGGGCAAGAAATGATATTGAAAAAGGAAATCTGTTTGCTAATCATCTGAAAAATGTATTTACCCATAATATATTTCACGATATAGCAGTCGATTTACCGTCTGTAAATGTTAGAGCAGCTATTCCCCTAAGATTCGAGTTTAGAGAAATCGAAAAGGCTATTTGTAATTTAAACACCAAGAAGGCATCCGGTATTGATAAGATCAGTAATAAAATGCTTTTGGAGCTACCAAGTACAGCAAAGAAAATTATTCTTTTTATTTTTAATGCTATTTTACGACTTCAATACTACCCTCATAAATGGAAGGTTTCCTTAGTAACCATGATACCAAAGCCAGGAAAGGATCACACAAAAGTTGAGTCATACAGGCCTATTAGCTTATTATCTAATATTTCAAAGCTATTTGAGAAACTACTAGTGGCAAAATTAACGCCGATTTTAAATGAAAATAGATGTATTCCTAATCATCAATTTGGGTTTAGAAGAAAGCATAGCACAATTGAACAAACTCATCGAATAGTAAATGTAATAAGAAAAGCCTTTGAAGAAAAAAAATATTGCTCAGCACTCTTCATCGATGTGTCTCAAGCTTTTGATAAAGTCTGGCATGAAGGTTTACTACTGAAATTGCAGCAAAACTTGCCAGCAAACATACACAAGCTGTTAGAAAGCTACTTAGTCGGTCGTCAATTTATTATTGAAGAAGGCGATTTTTTAAGTTCTCCTCAGCCAGTTAACGCTGGAGTCCCACAAGGCAGCATCCTGGGCCCTCTATTGTACTTAATTTATACTTCGGACATGCCAACAAACAGCTACACACAAACCTCAACATTTGCGGATGACACAGCTTTCCTAAGCGTACATGAAAACTGTCAAAAAGCATCTCGTTACTTACAGGATCACATATTTGAACTGGAAAGGTGGTTAAAACAATGGAGGATAAAGATCAATGAGCAAAAATGCGCACATATAACATTCACATTGCGTCGGGAAACATGCCCCCCTATTAAAATCAATAATCAAATAATACCCCAACACTCGCATGTAAAATACCTCGGAATACATCTAGATCGGCGTTTAACGTGGAAATGGCACATAGAAGCAAAATTAACTCAAATGAAACTAAAAGCAATTCAAATTAATTGGCTCATTGGAAGAAATTCTGTTCTTAGTCTCGATTGCAAACTTCTACTTTACAACTCTATCTTAAAGCCAATTTGGTGCTACGGTATTCAGTTATGGGGCACTGCCTCGGCTTCTAATATCGAAAAAATTCAAAGGCGCCAAAATAAACTTCTTCGAATAATAACAGCCGCTCCCTGGTATGTCAAAAACTCAAATATCCACAAGGATCTCAATGTGCCATTGGTAAAAACTATGATAACGAAATATGCAGTAAAATATTTAAAAAGGCTGGAACTGCACCCAAATCCCTTAGCTCGAAATATTTTAAATTATGGCGGCCACACTCGATTAAGGAGAAGAGACACTGCAGCACTCACCCAATCAGATGAGCGATAAACACCTACATATGTGAACAGAAACCGTGATGACTAAATCTTTTTGTCTGGCACTGTCAGGACATTAAGTAAATATTAGGATAAGATTTGATTAATTATTGTTAGTTCATATTTAATATATGAAGATTCAATAAATAAATAATGAAAACAAAAAAAAAAAAAAAAAAAAAAAGGTTTGGTAAGTACGTAGGACAAATTCCCCCTATGGTCCCCCCAACAGAAACAGCCGTCCTATTTCCCTGACAAACCCCAGTAGATCGGTTGGATTACATCCAGTGATACACCCCAGTTCGTCGTGAAATCTAGCCCCTAGCCATTTCTGCCTGGGGCCGTGCATTCTAGGACAGTGGCACAGTACATGCTCTACCGGCATCCGTTGAGCAAGTGCGGTATCGCAACGTCCCATTTACCCATAAAAGCCCTAACAGAACAATGCCCCGTCAGGAACCCTATGAGGGTCCTAAGACTACTCCTATCCAGTCCTAATAGAACCCTGGTTGCACCTGCGTCCAATCCGGGCCATAAGGCCCTCGACACCCCGCAATCCGTTCTATCCCTCCAGGACCGGTTAACGGCATCACGGAATCTTTCCCGTATCACCCCATAGTAGTGACATAAGGGGGGTTTTACCCCTCTGCCCCTTACCTCTAAGTCCAGATTCTAACCCTCTCTCGCGAGTACGTCCGCCACCTCGTTGCCATCCACCTTGCAGTGTCCTGGTACCCAACACAGCCTTTTTGTGAATGCCAACATGAGCTCTCTCAGAGCATTCCTACACCGTGCAACCAGGCACGATCGCAATGTATAATTTGACAATGAACTTAACGCAGCCTGACTATTGACGTAGATTATCATCACAAATCCCCCTTCGATGTGACCCAGTATTACTTCCGTCGCTCTCCAGATCGATAGGATCTCAGCCTGGAAGACACTGCACTCATCCGGGAGTCTGAATGACCTTTTCACGTCAGTGCCAGCAATAAAAACACCAGCCCCAGTGCCACTGTCCATCTTGGACCCGTCCGTATATACTGCCCAACCCTCAAACAGTCCGTTGTATCCACGCCAAACTTCCCTATCCGGGAACTCCACCGGTGGTGTTACACCGAAGTCCAAGGTCTACTCCTATGATCCGAGATTCCCCCGGAATACTTTCCTGATCAAGCAGACCCACTTCGCATAGAATCCTTGTGTCCAATTTACATTGGACACATAATTTATTTGCCAATTTTTGTATAATTTTTTATTTGTATTTTTTTTTTTTTTTTTCATTATTTATTTATTGAATCTTCATATATTAAATATGAACTTACAATAATTAATCAAATCTTATACTAATGCCCCTATTGCGGTTCTCCACTTTTGTAACAGTTTGGTTGTCTTTGGTAAATTTGCATTGCCATTCTCAACTCGTCTGGTAGTTGGCTTTTCAGTTGTGTATCTGTTTTTTTTTGTGGTATTGCCGTTTTCAACTTTGTAAAAGTTTGGTCGACAGAAACGTTATAAATACACAACTGTTTATTAGTAGTTGAGTTGTTTTCAGTTTCAGTTGACTTTCATTTTTAAAAGCAAAAAAAAAATAACAATGTAAAAACCGTAAGTAGAAAGATTTGTTATACTGTATATTAGAATTTTACAGCATTTACTACATTCGTAGATCTTTGAAAATTACAACTAAAGCACAATTTGAGAGGCTTGTTAATCTAATGGAAAAACCCCAGCGATTGCACGTGGAAAACCAAAATTTGGTATGACCAAAAATCAGTGTAAAGATATATGATACTTTAACACATAACTTTAATATAGGAGGAATAGCCACTACGCGAACAGGTGTTTTTTTAATCCAGCAAATAATGAAACGCTTCCTTGTTTAGTCGGAAATAACTTTTAAATCTACAAATTTAAAATTATTATTAAGGTACGTTACTAATTATAAGTTTTTACTTGGCGTTAGGTAGTTCAAGAGGGTTGGCATTATCAGGAATTTTTCTTCTTATACGTAGCACATCTGTACAAGAGTTATCATTTTCAGCATCATAAAATAAATCGACACTAATATCCATTGTAAATACTTTTTATTCAACACAACAATTTAAAATACTTTTAGTTTAAAAAATTATTTAATTTTATAAAATTTTCACTTGTCAAACGTTATATTTAAAGTTGGCAAATCGATATTTTAAGTTGGCAACTTTATAGCAAACTCAACTAAAAACCGTTGGGTATCACAATACCTAAAATGAGTTTGGTTGTGCATAAGTTGGGTTGACTCTCACACGACCAAACTGAGTTGAGTGGAGAACCGCAATAGGGGCATAATACTTTATTTTTGTCCTGCCAATGCTAGACGCAAATTTTTCTCCTCACGGTTTCTGTTCACATATGTAGATGTTTAGCGGTCTTCTCGTCGGATGAGTCCTGCAGTATCTCTTCTCCTTAATCTAGAGTGTACACTGTCATTTAAAATATTTCGAGCTAGTGGATTTGGGTGCGACTCAAGCCTTTTTAAATATTTTGCTGCATACTTCGTAATAATAGTTTTTACTAATGGCACATTGAGATCCTTGTGAATATTAGAGTTTTTAACATACCAGGGAGCGACTGTGATTATTCGAAGAAGTTTATTTTGGCGCCTTTGGATTTTTTCGATATTTGAGGCCGCGGCAGTGCCCCATAGCTGAATACCGTAGCACCAGATTGGCTTTAATATAGAGTTGTAAAGTAGAAGTTTGCAGTCGAGGCTAAGAACAGAATTTCTTCCAATAAGCCAATAAATTTGAATTGCTTTTAGTTTCATTTGTGTTAGTTCTGCTTCTATATGGCATTTCCATGTAAAACGCCGATCTAGATGAATACCGAGATATTTTACATGCGATTGCTGGGGCACTAATTGATTATTGATTTTAATAGGGGGACATGACTCCCGACATTGAGATCCTTGTGAATATTAGAGTTTTTAACATACCAGGGAGCGACTGTGATTATTCGAAGAAGTTTATTTTGGCGCCTTTGGATTTTTTCGATATTTGAGGCCGCGGCAGTGCCCCATAGCTGAATACCGTAGCACCAGATTGGCTTTAATATAGAGTTGTAAAGTAGAAGTTTGCAGTCGAGGCTAAGAACAGAATTTCTTCCAATAAGCCAATAAATTTGAATTGCTTTTAGTTTCATTTGTGTTAGTTCTGCTTCTATATGGCATTTCCATGTAAAACGCCGATCTAGATGAATACCGAGATATTTTACATGCGATTGCTGGGGCACTAATTGATTATTGATTTTAATAGGGGGACATGACTCCCGACGCAAGGTGAATGTTATATGTACGCATTTTTGCTCATTGACCTTTATCCTCCATTGTTTTAACCACTTTTCCAGTTCAAATATATGATCCTGCAAGTAACGGGATGCTTTATGACAGTTTTCGTGTACGCTTAAAAAAGCTGTATCATCAGCAAATGTTGAAGTAAGGGTGTGGTTGTTTGTTGGCATGTCTGAGGTATATATAAGGTATAACAGTGGGCCCATGATGTTTCCCTGAGGGACTCCAGCGTCAATTGGCTGAGGAGAACTTATAAAATCACATTCTTTAATAATAAACCTTCGACCGACTAAGTAGCTTTCTAACAGCTTGTGTGTGTTTACTGGTAAGTTCAACTTCAATTTATGTAATAAGCCTTCATCCCAGACTTTATCAAAAGCTTGAGAAACATCGATGAAGAGGGCGGAACAATATTTTTTTTCTTCATAGGCTTTTCTTATGGCGTTTACTAAACGATGGGTTTGTTCAATTGTGCTATGTTCTCTTCTAAAGCCGAATTGATGGTTAGGAATACATCTATTTACATTTAAAATTGGGGCTAATTTTGACACTAACAGCTTCTCAAACAGCTTTGATATATTAGACAATAAGCTTATAGGGGTATATGACTCAACTTTTGTAGGATCCTTCCCTGGCTTAGGTATCATTGTAACTAAGGATACTTTCCATTCTTGTGGGTAGTATTCAAGGCGTAAAATAGCATTAAAAATCAAGAGAATAATTTTCTTTGCTATGCTGGGTAGCTCTAAAAGCATTTTATTGCTGATCTTATCAAACCCAGGGGCTTTCTTGGGGTTTAAATCATGAATAACCTTTTCGATTTCTTTTATTTCAAATCTAAGTGGAACAGCAGCTCTAACAGCAACAGGTGGCAACTCGACTGCAATATCGGTAGATGTATGCGGGGTAAATACGGTTTTCAAAAGATTAACAAAAAGATTTTCTTTTTCTTCATCATTTCGTGCCCAACTTCCATTTAAGTTTCTTAATGGTGGTTTAGTGATAACTGGTCTATTAAGATTTCTAGCGGCACGCCATAATGAGTAGTCTGATTGAGAAGTTGCATCAAGTTCCTTAAGATATTTTTCCAGGGAAGCCGTTTTCTGAGACTGCAATAACTTTCTTAACCTTTTTGTGCACTCTTTTAGTAAATTCTTAAGTTGAGGGGATCTATGCAATTGCCATTCTCTTCGAGCTCTCCTTTTTTCAGTCAAGAGACGCTCGACATCTGCAGAATATATTTTACTATTTTTGGGTTTTTTGAGGGTTATACTAGAATGTCGAACAGCTAGTTTCAGATAACTGTCAAAATTTACAATAGAAATATCCACATTCTCCGGTGTACTAAGCGGAATATTTTCAGTGCAGTGGGTACTGAGATATTTTTTATATTTTAACCAATTTATTTGAGTGGCTGACGTCACTAAGACGGAGATACAATTCTATTAGGATTTGTTATAGTAAGAATTGTAGGTGTGTGATCAGAAGATAATTCTAAGGAAGCTTCAACATAAATCGTTTCTGCGGGGATGTTTTTAACCACTCCAAAATCGATGACATCTGGAACTTTTTGCTGATCAGTAGGCCAATATGTTGGTTGTCCGCTCGCGACCACATTTAGATCCGTTTTACAAATTGTGTTAAACAAAACACGACCCTTAGGTGTTATAAGTCGTGACCCCCCAGAAAGTGTGTTTAGCGTTATAATCGCCAGCAGCCAGGAAGCAGGGTCCTAATGATTTGAAATATTTATTATATTGGCTTTCTGATATAAAAAATCTAGGTGGGGAGTATAATGATGAAATTACTATGTTTCGATTTAATTCCTCAACGCAAATATTTTTTGCTTGGAGATAATCTTCACGATGATCACTCATTAAGTAGTGTTTTACTCTGTTCTTTATCAAAATGGCAGAACCGCCACAAGCTCTGTCTCGAGGGTCCTTGGTATCATATAATATATAACCATTGATTTTAAACGTATTTCTTGAGGTCAGATGAGTTTCAGAAACCATCATAACATCAATTTGTTTATTTTTAAGGAAGTATTCTAGTTCATTTTTGTGTTGGCGGATGCCGTTTGCGTTCCAGAAGCAAATTTTTAAACAGTTCATGGCTTGTTTAGTACTGCTTGCAATAACATCGATTGCATTCTTAACATTTCTTGCATCATGTTACCCATTGTAAATATTTGTTAACTGTTTGCACTAATGTTTCCATAGTTTTTTCTAGCCGAGTTAAATTAGAAATGGGAATTTCGTCGTTATTTGGTACATCACCTTGCAGTTGCATAGGATTAGATTTTGCGTACGAGGTTCTGTTATTATTTGGCTGAGGCATCTGGACGCCGTACGTGTTTCCTTGATTAGTTGCCTGCGTTTGAGGGGGATTAAGTTTCTGTCCAACAGAACGCTTGACAATCGAATATACCGGGCATCCTCTATAGTTGGCAGTGTGGTTACCACCACAGTTGCTACATTTTTTTACATTAGGGACATTTTTGGACTTATCGCACCGGACGGTACCATGTTATTCTCCACATACGACGCAAACAGGGGGTAAATGGCAGTATGCCCTAGTATGACCAAATTCTTGGCAGTTTAAACAGTGAACGGGCACATATCTTTTGTGCGGCTTCTCTATCGTGATTTTTCTGTACAGAATGTTTTTTAAATTGTAAATGGGATGCGTTTCATTTTTTTTTAGCTTAACATCGCCGGGCTCTAACTCCACCCGAAATAGTGGTTGGGGATTTTTTTTCCCTATTTTTAATATTTATAACATTTTTTATTTTGAAGCCCTTTTCTTCTAAAAATGTTTTTATTTCGTCTGGGTCCACGCATGAGCAATGCCCTTTATCACAACCTGAAGACCTTTGCTGCTTTTCAGTTGGTATGTATAGAAGCTTTTTTTAAGTGCTTCAAACTTATTAATTAATTTACGAAAATCATTCTCGTGATTAACCTGTATTTTTGTTTCGTTTATATTACCACGCTTGATTGCAGCTACGTAAAACGAATTTTCACCTATCACCGAGATTAAACTTTTTATTAGCTCACTTGAGTTTTGCTCTCTAAGATATATCGGGGGTGGCTTTGACGTTTTTATGACGTTAGGTGCTTCAGAAGATTCATCCTCCAGAATTGCAAAACGATTTTGTGAATTTATTCTATCAAAAGAAGGAACTTTCGAGGCCGAGGCTACAGCTGAAGAGGCAGGGCTGCGACCACGTTTAAGCACTGTTACATACCAACTTGCACTTGTGGTTTTTGACAAATTTTTTCTTGTTTGTTTTCCATTGCGTCTATGTTCGAGTTTATGGTGTCAGTGGTAACGCTTGTATTGTTTTCTGTTGTTGTACTTATTTCCACATTGCGTTCACTAGCATGAGTATCATTTATTTTTGTTGTTGTTTCATTGTTATTACTCAAATAGAGTTGTTTTTGTTTTTTCACCGTTTTTTTATTGTTATATTTTTGTTGACTGTGCTCTTTTTATTATGTATAATGTTGTTACACCGAGATAATAAAAGAAAAAAGAATAAATATTTTTTTGCACAGATTATTTGCAAGTATGTATGTGCGTACATACATACATATCGTTGGTCTCAAGTAGAAAGGCCCTAACTCAAATAATTGTAACTGTATAGGAGAAGGTAAAAACATAACAGAAACTGTATGTATCATAATGTAAACTTGCTCATACAACTGCTTGTAAAGCCGTTATTCTTTACAACAATGTAATGAATTTTTGTGACGAGGTGTATTTGTGTAAAATTTATTGGAATAACTGGAAAACTCACTTTCGTAAAAAATGCGAGTTAGGGCCTTTCTACTTGAGACCATCGATATGTAGGTATATTTTTTTACTTGTATTTTTTTTAAAATTTTTTTTTTTTTTTATAGTTATTCAACACTTTTATATTGAGCGTCCAAATTCGCTTGTTAAACTGATATTATTAACTAATTTATATTAAAAAAAAAAGAACCGTATGCGGAGTTAAAAGAAACACGTCTTTTCTCATCGAAAAGATAATTAATTTGTATTAATTAATGAATTATGAATTGATAAACTTATTGAATCGAATAATATCTAAGTTATAAAGAAATTATTGAATTTAAATTTCTTGCAATGTACTTTCGTACTCGTTAAAGTTAAGCTGTCAAACTTGACCAACCTTCGGCGTGGATAATAAAGCGAGGTTCCATAAGTTTAGCAACAAGATCGTTTGCTTAATTCTTTTCCGTACTTGATCATGAGCAGTTGAATCGCTCTTCAATTATTTCTCAAAAAAAAAAACCCCATATCCTTTACAACCACATATACTTTACAACAATAAAAAAATCAACCGTCTAATTTAAGTAACACAACAACACACCAAATTAACCCCCTAATTTCTTTCATTTACTCCCAACTTTAATAATTATACTCACCCCCCGAGGGATTATAATTATCATTGTTTGAATATTTCTCAATTTCTCCCTATAAGAAAGAGAAATCTTTAAACAAAAAAAGTAATATTTAGGCTACCCAACACGCCAAAATATTCATGGTCATTTCGAGACTAAAGGAATAAGAAGCAGGAAAAAGCATCTGGTCACCCGCAAAATAAAAAACTGCAAAATCTTTAAAATCTCTCATCAAGAAGAAGAATCATGAGGTAAATAAAATTTAAAAAATGCAATGCGAGTCAGTCTGGAAAAATAAATAAGTAAGTAGACTGGTATCAAATAAGAAACAGTGAACATATAACAAAATTAAAGAAAAGTTAATATAAAAATTGAAATTGGAAAATTAAAGAAAATTAAATATTAAAATTGATAAAATGTGTGGAGTGAGTATTAGACATATGTAAAAAGCCGGTTAAGAAATTCAAAGTAAATAACAATTTAAAAGAGGTAAAATTAGAGGAGAAAAAAATCGCCATATTCATAATAAACGTATGTTTCTACATGTACATAAAAAATAAGAAAAGTGCGGGAGATATATTTACATACTTATAGTGCGGGAAAAGTTAAAAAGTGAATCGCCATATTAGAAAAGAAAAAATATTTAAAAAAAAGCAAAAAAGCGCAAATAACCAAATGTGTATACCTATATGGCACGGTAAAAGGCAAAAAAAAAAAAAAATCAAGTGATCGCCATATTGGGTAAAATAGGAAAAAATAAAGTACATAGGTAAAAAAGTGATGTTGTCTTCCAAGCGAGAAAAGAAAAATACATATGTAATGGAAAAAATGTAGATGCATACATATTGGAATCGACAAGAAAAGTAAACATCAGATCCCCCTCAAATGTCAACCACTTGTCTATTAAAGTGCAAACAACAACAAGGTATTTAAATTTTAAAAATGTAAAATATCTATATGCATTTAAAGTAACAAAAAAAAAAAAACATTTTTTTCTTATTTAAATTACATTTAATTGCGATCTCATACACTGTGTTTCAATACCCTGTCGGAAAATGAGTTAGCTTAAAGTCAACTCATGGTAAATCAGAAGTTATTCAGAGGTGACTCACAAGCTAACTCATTTACATGCTTAAAGCTATTCAGTTTTTACACGCAATGTCCGCAGTACGAGTCAGTACTCACTCAAACTGCATAACTTTAAGATAACCATAAGTTAGCTCATTATGAGTTAGCTTGTGGTGCTTACAATATGTTGACTTTAATAAGAGAATAAAAAAAAAATTACGTATTTTTGCTTTATTTATTTTTTAAAGAGAGACAGAGACTATTACACATATATTTTCTTTCACTTTTGTTGTATTGCCCCTTTGTCTACAGAAAAACTCTCAATTATAAGACACCAGCAGCATGCCCGATATGATTTTCATAATAATTCTACTTTGAAAATGAGATGTATTTAACTAAATGATATTAACAAAGAGAATATGGGAACTTTTGCTTATTATTTAACTTTGAAAAAGTACACAAAACAAGCAAAACTTTTTTTTTTTTACCAAAGTCCACTGCATCAGCTTTGAGTTAGCCAAATGCTAGTTCAATAGTTATCGAGAAGAAGTCAGTCGCACAAAACACAACTCACTAATCTCTGCATAACTTTTGAGTTAGCCAAAAGCTAGTTCAATACTTATCGAGAAGAATTCAGTCGCACAAAACACAACTCACTTATCTCTGCATAACTTTTGAGTTAGCCAAAAGCTAGTTCAATACTTATCGAGAAGAAGTAAGTCGCACAAAACAACTGACTCAAATCTGCACCAATTATGAGTTAGTTTACTAGTCAGTTGTAAATAAGTTAGCTAAAAGTCAACTAAATGTTGAGCTAGCTAATAAAATCCGACGGGGTATTTACATGCACCCACATGTACATACACTCCCACACATTGGTTTATTGACAAAAGTAAGAGATAAACCAACCACTTTGTGTCAATTTAACAAAGCACGCACAGCATCTCCCTTTGTGCCTACATCAGAGATAGGCAAAAGGCCGCCCATGGGCGCTTTGTTATTCTCTTAAGGCCGTGTCAGATACAACTTTGTCGCTTTGCGTGACGTTTCTACCTTCGGCAGAAAAACGCAAAGCAAAAGGTGTATGCCACAATGAAAACTTTGACAACACTCAGGCATTGCTTGTTTACTTATAAAAGCGGTTGGTAATTTGTACATTTAATTATTTGTTACAAAAATAAAAGTTAAAAATTTAATTGGACGGTTTTTTGGAATTGAATTTGGCAAAAAAAAATTAAAAAAAAAAGAAAATTATACTAGCCAATTGTCAAAGCGCGCAAAAAGATGAGAGTTGGCTAAATTTTTGCTTCGCTCCGCTTTGAAAGTACTTTATGTGACATGTTTCGTATAAGTATGTATATTTTATCTTAGATGTCAAAGCGAATCGGTAACGCAACGCGAAGCAAAAGTTTTATCTGACATGGCCTTTATTTACACGTACAGAAGAAAAAATTAAAACAATTCAGTCTGGCATGAGCAGTCGCACAGGTATGTTGTGTTACGCTTGTTGCTTGAGCAGCGTTGCCAAATGTGATTTTTTTTATAGTTCTTTGTTTAAAAAATAAGTTTTTTGTAAATTTTTTTTGTTTTTCTGTTAAAAAAAAAGTTTTTTTTAAAAAAGTTCTTTGTTTAAAAAATGAGTATTTTTTAAATAAGTTCTATGTTTAAAAAATGAGTTTTATTGTAAATTGTTCAGTTTTACTTAACAATTTTTTTCTTTCAATTTTAGTATTATATTTCTTACGACATTTTTGTCTTTTAAAAGCTTGATCGAACTGCATTATAATCAATTATTATGTAAAATTTAAACACATAATGGTGACACAAAAGAAGAACTTAACTTATTCAAAACTTTTGATTACTTCATATATGTCAAACTTGTAGGGACAACATTTTATACGCACGAGGTCTTCGAGATGTTCATCTGTGAGACGATTTCGGTGTTTATTTTTTATAAACTTCAATAAAGAAAATGAAGATTCACATATAAAGGTTGATCCGAACATCGAATACATCTTTAAAATTTCATTTTTTGTTTTTGGATATATGTTTTCATTGATATTTTTCCAGAAGTTTATTCCACTTTCTAGAGGTAAAGATAAATCAACTTGCATTTTTTAAGTTCTTCTTTTATCACCATTATGTTTTTCATTGTTACACAGTAACGGATTATTATGAAGTTCGATCATATTTTCAAGTCTTTGAAAGTAAAAAAATCGATTATTATAATTATTAAGCATACAATCTATAAATCAATAAAAAAATCGATTATTATAATTATTAAGCATACAATCTAAGACATCTACATACTCATTAAATTTGTTTATATTAGGAGATTTGTTAAAAACTTCGAAAGTTCTATTTAAACTTGATAAATTTTTATTCTTTATATTTGTTATTAAAATTTCTATTTTTTTTATAAATGTCTGAAAAGATTTTTTATTTCCTTGCAACTGAAGGTTCAATTGATTAACAAATTCCGTAATGTCTGTCAAAAATGCGAAATCTAGTAAAAAATCGGTATCTGTCAAATAAGCAAGTAATTTCCGAATATCATTGGTTATATTACTTTGGAAAAAAGCAATCACCTCTTCGCGAAGACTAAAAAGCCTTTGAAGGCAGAGTTCTTTTCTAAGCCATCGAACTTCGGTGTATAATAGCAAATCGCCATACTCAGCATTTAACTCATCAAGAAATCCTTTAAATTGTCTGTGGTTCAAAGCATTATGACCTCCACGAATTTTGTTTATGATTTTAATTAAAATTTGCATCGCATTCGATAAATTCAAGTTTTTCGTAAAAAGTGCTTGCTGGTGGATAATGCAGTGAAAAGCATATATATCCAAATTATTTTGCAATAATAAACCAACAAACCCATCTTTTTTTCCTGCCATTACATTTGCACCATCGGTGCATACAGGACAAAACTTGCTTCTGGCAGCAAAAGAAAAAACTTCTTCATTGACAACATCAAAAATAGTTTTCCCTTTAACATGGCCATGTAACGGAATCAGTGCCAACATTTCTTCATTAATATTAAAGTTTTTGTCTACCGTTTTAACGCATAAAATCAGCTGTGCTGTGTCACTGATATCTGTACATTCGTCTAAGCAAATAGAAAAGTACTCGCAATTTAGAATTTTATTTTTAATATTTGAATAAATAAATGCACTTATATTTTCAGTTCGGCGAATAATTGTGCGGGGGGACATGGGTACCTCATTTATCATTTTTTGCATTTATTCTGCTTTGACACCAAAACATCCCAAAACTTCATTACATACCTCCTTGAAAAATGTGCCATCCTCAAAAGGACGGCAATGCCTAGCAAGAGCGGCAGCAACGACAAAAGAAGCTTTCTTTTTCGAGTAACGTTCTGCATCTCCGTCAGCCCTATATTCTTTACTATCTAATAAAATTTTCTCATAAAATGGCTTCTTTAACTCTACAATTAAAGTTTCTTTTTCATCATCAGATATATTTTGATATTCGCTATGACAAAGAGTAAAATGCCTATTCAAATAATAATTTCGTGTGCGTGGTAAGCTTTGCTGACATATCAAACATTCAACTTTACCAAAAAAAATTTCGGCACACAAAAAAGTTATTAAACATTTCTTCATCAGACATTTTTTAAGTTAGGGTATTCATAGTGGTAAGTAAAATAGAAAGGGTATTCACGTTGTTGGGTTACTCATACTTCAAACATCTGTGCATACATTTTAATTCTAGCTAATGGTATATCATAACTTTTTACAAAATACCAAATGCGCACCTGAGTTTGCCTGCAAAAATGTATAAAGTCGTTATAACAGGTCAATATACGTTAAATAAATTAGTAAGGTTAACTCTTTGGACTCGGTCATATAATTGTAGCATAAAAAAGTAAGCAATAAAAATAGTGCTAAACAATAAAGTTTCATTAATACATCAATAAAACACATCTTCTTACACAAAAATTTTACCTGCTGTCACATTTGCTTTTATGTGTATAGGTTTACACATAAATTGTAGGAAAACAAGACTTTTTAAACTTGTTTTTTAAATATTTTTACTTACTTAAGAAAAGTGTTTTCAAAGAAAAAAAACCAACCGACGCGATTGGTACAGAAACAAAAATATTTTTACAAGCACAAAATACCAACAAATTCTTGTGGCTATTTTTTTCTTAAAAATTTCTGCATTTACGTATGTCTTTTTAACGAAAGAAAAAGGGACCCTTTTACAGGCATCAAAGAATTTTTTTCACCAACAAAACACATATCGTTACCTTAAATGCAAAACAATGTAGATATTATTTGAAAATTTGAAATTTTTGTTGATTAGGATTCCCGTTACATATGTATTTTTATATAATTTTAAGTTATTTACAAAATTAAAAATGACGTATCATCAAATACATATATAATTTTTTTTAACAGCATAATGTATAATCACACTCAAGAAAAAAATTAGCAGAGTTCTTAATTCTTTTTATAAGAACACATTAATATTTTTAAACACCAAAACTGGGTAATCTTTTTTATAACTATTACCACGGTGTTAGTGGAATTAGTGATCAGATAATAATTTATAATAATAATTTGTAGTATTGCATAAGAAAACATAAAAAAGTTCTGTAAAATTATAAGAACCGAATCCATATACTTATGTAAAATAAAACCTATAATAAATGTGACTATCAGCTTCTTCCACAAAGGACTGTTAGACATTTTGAAATTTTTAATTTAATATGCAATATTTTCGAAAAAAAAAAGAATTATGGCAACGCTGCAGAACAATGAGAGCGGGAGAGTCATATAGCACTAACATTATTACAAAACACACATGTATGTGTTTGCCTATCTTTGGCCTACATACACACATTCAAACATACATAAAAAGAAATAATAGAGAGAAAAAAAAGAAAAAAAATTGCGTTCTCTTGAACTTACAAGTTAGAGTAATAAAATACTCTTAATTTGTTGGTTTGCCTGTTAACACTCACACACACATCGTTTTAGATCAACGATCATCACGCTATGCCCCCAGTGGCCGAGCACTTTTCGGGATTTTCACACACACAACCCGAATGTTACCGAAACTCACTTCAAAGATTGTAAAAAACTATAATTTCATTCAGTTGTATGCTAGCTTTCAAACAAGCAGGTCGCCATCGCTTTTGTTATTTAAAAACAAAAACAAAACACATAGTAAATATCTCAACTGAGTACTTTTATTTATCTCTCTTTTGCAGAATTTCCAATATTTTCAGTACACTTTGAATATTTTTCTACTATTCTGCTATTGCTTGTGTTTATTAAAATGTGGAAAATAGAGTGGGGAAAAAGTTTTAATTTTCATCTAATATTTTGAATAAAGCTGCATACAAATTAGAAAAAAATAAAATAAGTGCATACATGCAGTTATATAACAAAAAATATGTTTAATACACAAAAAATTTGTTTTCGACATGTTTATCTAGAAATTTCTTTCAGTGCACCCAAAATACACTCACCACTACAAACACATTTTCAACCGCCTCTCTTTGTGATTACCTCTGTTTTAGATAAACTCTTAACTCAACAAAAAAAAAATTATTGCGCTCTACTAAAACAACAAATTAAGGAATTCTTAATTTGTTTAAGAATTTTTATGATAATCGTTCTACTGTGATATAATTAAAAGAAAAAATACAGTCCACTACAAAAATTAACTTACACTAAAAAAAGTGAAAAATTAAAATAATATATTAATTAAAGAATTCTTTATTGTATTGTATATAACACTAACCTATTTTCATTTGAACCTAGAGTTACATAGAGGGAATTACACCCTTTAAAATTTGAAAATATTTGAGAAATTTGTAGATTATTAAACTGGAACAAATTTTCCCAAACCCAGTAAATTGAATTAACTCCATTCGGTTGAATATATCGGAATTATTATAAAATTGGGTAAGGGTACTTAGCTTGATTGCGAAAATTGTTGAAAATTCAAGTTCGCTAAAGTCTCGGGTATATTGAAAATTTTATTAAAAGAATCGGCACGGCGATTTCCCTAATTGCGAAAAAGGATAGTAAAATTACAAGTGCGTTAACCGGGTTTAATAAAAATTTAAATAAATTTACTAAAAGGCAATTTCCCTAATTGCAAATTAAGTGCGTTAAATTTTACCGAATTTATTAAAAATTTTTAATAAAGTTAATTGAAAGCCTTTATAATAAATTTCACTTAATAAAGTACAAATTTAAATTTCCCCAAAAGAAAGTTTTAATGTTCCCAAATTAAATAACAAGTTAATATTCTTAAATTAATTAAAAAATTAAATTTTCCCTTAATATAGCGTGATTCATTTCGGGGTTCCCTACTCTTTTAAAGAAAAAAACACAGAAAATTCCAATTCAATGGGGAATGCTTATTATCATTTGAAAGAACATTCTTTGGAATTATTTTTTTTGAAGATTACGTCTATCAAATGTTGGCCGTTGCTACGTCGCAGATGGTCCATCCGTTGAGTCCAATTTTCGATGACTCGTTCGAGAATTTCGACTGGTAACTGGCGAATGACACGCGTGATGTTTTCCTCCAAGGCGTGAATCGAAGCGGGTTTGTCCGCATAAACTTTAGACTTTACATATCCCCAAAGGAAAAAGTCTAACGGTGTGATATCACACGATCTTGGTGGCCAATCGACAGGCCCAAAACGTGAAATTATGTGCTCACCGAAGTGTTCTCTCAATAAATACATTGATTGATGCGATGTGTGGGAAGTGGCGCCGTCTTGCTGAAACCAAATGTTGCCGAGATCACGAGCTTCAATTTCAGGCATCAAATAGTCGGTTATCATGGCACGATAACGGTCCGAATTGCTGCGAACGGCGCCGAATCGACGCTCCACGGTCTTCGTGTACACTCTCAGCTACGGCCGCTATATTTTCTTCACAGCGTGTTGGACGTGATCTATTCGGTCGAATATTATCCAATAATGAATGCTGGGTCTCAAAATGGGTGATGGTGTTGCGAATAGTACGCTCAGTAGGCCGATTATGTTGACCATAAGTTAAGCGAAGTGCACGAAACACATTCCTCACAGAACGTGAATTTTCGTAATAAAGTTGAACGATTTGTAAACGTTGTTCAGGCATAAGTCTTTCCATTATGAAATGCCAAACAATACTAAACAAAAATAACATGAAAGCATGACATGACTCCCACGTGATCTGTCAAAAAAAGGCTATTGAAAAAAGTATCTCAACTTGAATCACCCGTTACAATAAAATTTAAATTTCCAAAGACTGGAAGAAATTTTTAATTTTTTAAAAAAAAAAAGCTTAATTGTTCCAACCCGGAATAAAATTTTAAGTTCCCCCAAATTAAATAAATTTTAAATAAAAAAAAAAAAAAAAAAAAAAGGAATAAAAGAGGATAAACTTTGAAATTTAATTTCCCCCACATTAAATAAAGTTTGAATTATTACAAAAGGGAAAAAAGAGGATAAGATTGAATTTTAATTTCGCCCAAATTAAATAGATTTTAAATTACTACAAAAGGAAAAAAGGAGGATAAAATTGGAATTATTTCTCGGTTAAGTGAAATTGAAAATTACTCCCAATCAAATAAATTTTTAATTTCTCCAAATTAAATAATAGGAGAAAAGTAAACAAAAATGAAATTGGTTCTTAATTTAATAAAATTTAATATTTCGTTGTTTTTTAATTCCTATTTCATTAATCCAAATTAAATCAAATTTAAATTAATTCGGAATAAGATGAAATTTTCTTAACTTCGCTACATTAATTAACTAAATTTAAATTGTACCTAAAAATTATTTATTCCGAATGCAGTAAAATTGCTATTTCTCCAAAATTAAATAAATTTTCTTTAATTTTTAAAATTTTCGCTAAATATTTTGTTTGTTGTGCTTAATTCCCTTTTTAAATAATTGATAAAAAATACTGAAATTTATTGTTGGAGGATAAGCTGTTCCTATGCGCATTTCACTGGTTGCTTAGGCCAGATCATCAGGAAACGTTCTCCTAAATAATTTTAGAAAAGCCAAAGCTATCAGCAAACAAAACTACAGAGGGAATGAGAATTACCTACAAACACTCAGAAAGTCTTGTTTGCAACGATATCAAAGCTTAAACAAAATACCAAACAATAAATCAGTGATGAGTTTTATCTTTTCTTACATTTCCCGCTACAATTATTTGGAATTCTCCCAACATTAAATGTAGTTGTAAGTGGGTAAAGAAAAAACATATTAAAAACAAAAACAAAGTGCTTTTATTGTTTTCGCAAGAAATCAAAATAAAAACAATTTGCCAGTTCAGTTTTTTATGCACGTGCACTTGCTAAAATTTATTATCAAAGTTGTTTGTGGGAATACTATTATTTATTAAAAGATTTTGTTTGTTGTGCTTAATTCCCTTTTTAAATAATTGATAAAAAATACTGAAATTTATTGTTGGAGGATAAGCTGTTCCTATGCGCATTTCACTGGTTGCTTAGGCCAGATCATCAGGAAACGTTCTCCTAAATAATTTTAGAAAAGCCAAAGCTATCAGCAAACAAAACTACAGAGGGAATGAGAATTACCTACAAACACTCAGAAAGTCTTGTTTGCAACGATATCAAAGCTTAAACAAAATACCAAACAATAAATCAGTGATGAGTTTTATCTTTTCTTACATTTCCCGCTACAATTATTTGGAATTCTCCCAACATTAAATGTAGTTGTAAGTGGGTAAAGAAAAAACATATTAAAAACAAAAACAAAGTGCTTTTATTGTTTTCGCAAGAAATCAAAATAAAAACAATTTGCCAGTTCAGTTTTTTATGCACGTGCACTTGCTAAAATTTATTATCAAAGTTGTTTGTGGGAATACTATTATTTATTAAAAGATTTTGTTTGTTGTGCTTAATTCCCTTTTTAAATAATTGATAAAAAATA
Source organism: Pollenia amentaria (assembly GCA_943735925.1). Taxonomy (NCBI): domain Eukaryota; kingdom Metazoa; phylum Arthropoda; class Insecta; order Diptera; family Polleniidae; genus Pollenia; species Pollenia amentaria. The sequence goes on along the minus strand of OX031006.1, from coordinate 122,238,083 downwards.
CTGAAATTTATTGTTGGAGGATAAGCTGTTCCTATGCGCATTTCACTGGTTGCTTAGGCCAGATCATCAGGAAACGTTCTCCTAAATAATTTTAGAAAAGCCAAAGCTATCAGCAAACAAAACTACAGAGGGAATGAGAATTACCTACAAACACTCAGAAAGTCTTGTTTGCAACGATATCAAAGCTTAAACAAAATACCAAACAATAAATCAGTGATGAGTTTTATCTTTTCTTACATTTCCCGCTACAATTATTTGGAATTCTCCCAACATTAATTGTAGTTGTAAGTGGGTAAAGAAAAAAACATATTAAAAACAAAAACAAAGTGCTTTTATTGTTTTCGCAAGAAATCAAAATAAAAACAATTTGCCAGTTCAGTTTTTTATGCACGTGCACTTGCTAAAATTTATTATCAAAGTTGTTTGTGGGAATACTATTATTTATTAAAAGATTTTGTTTGTTGTGCTTAATTCCCTTTTTAAATAATTGATAAAAAATACTGAAATTTATTGTTGGAGGATAAGCTGTTCCTATGCGCATTTCACTGGTTGCTTAGGCCAGATCATCAGGAAACGTTCTCCTAAATAATTTTAGAAAAGCCAAAGCTATCAGCAAACAAAACTACAGAGGGAATGAGAATTACCTACAAACACTCAAAAAGTCTTGTTTGCAACGATATCAAAGCTTAAACAAAATACCAAACAATAAATCAGTGATGAGTTTTATCTTTTCTTACATTTCCCGCTACAATTATTTGGAATTCTCCCAACATTAATTGTAGTTGTAAGTGGGTAAAGAAAAAAACATATTAAAAACAAAAACAAAGTGCTTTTATTGTTTTCGCAAGAAATCAAAATAAAAACAATTTGCCAGTTCAGTTTTTTATGCACGTGCACTTGCTAAAATTTATTATCAAAGTTGTTTGTGGGAATACTATTATTTATTAAAAGATTTTGTTTGTTGTGCTTAATTCCCTTTTTAAATAATTGATAAAAAATACTGAAATTTATTGTTGGAGGATAAGCTGTTCCTATGCGCATTTCACTGGTTGCTTAGGCTAGATCATCAGCAAACGTTCTCCTAAATAATTTTAGAAAAGCCAAAGCTATCAGCAAACAAAACTACAGAGGGAATGAGAATTACCTACAAACACTCAGAAAGTCTTGTTTGCAACGATATCACAGCTTAAACAAAATACCAAACAATAAATCAGTGATGAGTTTTATCTTTTCTTACATTTCCCGCTACAATTATTTGGAATTCTCCCAATATTAATTGTAGTTGTAAGTGGGTAAAGAAAAAACATATTAAAAACAAAAACAAAGTGCTTTTATTGTTTTCGCAAGAAATCAAAATAAAAACAATTTGCCAGTTCAGTTTTTTATGCACGTGCACTTGCTAAAATTTATTATCAAAGTTGTTTGTGGGAATACTATTATTTATTAAAAGATTTTGTTTGTTGTGCTTAATTCCCTTTTTAAATAATTGATAAAAAATACTGAAATTTATTGTTGGAGGATAAGCTGTTCCTATGCGCATTTCACTGGTTGCTTAGGCCAGATCATCAGGAAACGTTCTCCTAAATAATTTTAGAAAAGCCAAAACTATCAGCAAACAAAACTACAGAGGGAATGAGAATTACCTACAAACACTCAGAAAGTCTTGTTTGCAACGATATCAAAGCTTAAACAAAATACCAAACAATAAATCAGTGATGAGTTTTATCTTTTCTTACATTTCCCGCTACAATTATTTGGAATTCTCCTAACATTAATTGTAGTTGTAAGTAGGTAAAGAAAAAAACATATTAAAAACAAAAACAAAGTGCTTTTATTGTTTTCGCAAGAAATCAAAATAAAAACAATTTGCCAGTTCAGTTTTTTATGCACGTGCACTTGCTAAAATTTATTATCAAAGTTGTTTGTGGGAATACTATTATTTATTAAAAGATTTTGTTTGTTGTGCTTAATTCCCTTTTTAAATAATTGATAAAAAATACTGAAATTTATTGTTGGAGGATAAGCTGTTCCTATGCGCATTTCACTGGTTGCTTAGGCCAGATCATCAGGAAACGTTCTCCTAAATAATTTTAGAAAAGCCAAAGCTATCAGCAAACAAAACTACAGAGGGAATGAGAATTACCTACAAACACTCAGAAAGTCTTGTTTGCAACGATATCAAAGCTTAAACAAAATACCAAACAATAAATCAGTGATGAGTTTTATCTTTTCTTACATTTCCCGCTACAATTATTTGGAATTCTCCCAACATTAATTGTAGTTGTAAGTGGGTAAAGAAAAAAACATATTAAAAACAAAAACAAAGTGCTTTTATTGTTTTCGCAAGAAATCAAAATAAAAACAATTTGCCAGTTCAGTTTTTTATGCACGTGCACTTGCTAAAATTTATTATCAAAGTTGTTTGTGGGAATACTATTATTTATTAAAAGATTTTGTTTGTTGTGCTTAATTCCCTTTTTAAATAATTGATAAAAAATACTGAAATTGATTGTTGGAGGATAAGCTGTTCCTATGCGCATTTCACTGGTTGCTTAGGCCAGATCATCAGGAAACGTTCTCCTAAATAGTTTTAGAAAAGCCAAAGCTATCAGCAAACAAAACTACAGAGGGAATGAGAATTACCTACAAACACTCAGAAAGTCTTGTTTGCAACGATATCAAAGCTTAAACAAAATACCAAACAATAAATCAGTGATGAGTATTATCTTTTCTTACATTTCCCGCTACAATTATTTGGAATTCTCCCAACATTAATTGTAGTTGTAAGTGGGTAAAGAAAAAACATATTAAAAACAAAAACAAAGTGATTTTATTGTTTTCGCAAGAAATCAAAATAAAAACAATTTGCCAGTTCAGTTTTTTATGCACATGCACTTGCTAAAATTTATTATCAAAGTTGTTTGTGGGAATACTATTATTTATTAAAAGATTTTGTTTGGTATTTTGTTTAAGCTTTGATATCGTTGCAAACAAGACTTTCTGAGTGTTTGTAGGTAATTCTCATTCCCTCTGTAGTTTTGTTTGCTGATAGCTTTGGCTTTTCTAAAATTATTTAGGAGAACGTTTCCTGATGATCTGGCCTAAGCAACCAGTGAAATGCGCATAAGAACAGCTTATCCTCCAACAATAAATTTCAGTATTTTTTATCAATTATTTAAAAAGGGAATTAAGCATAACAAACAAAATCTTTTAATAAATTTTGCTAGTAAAAAAAAATGGTCCACAGATTGTTAAGGTGAATTTCTTGGGATATTAAAGATTGAGTATTTGCGTGATAGTGAAACCCAAACTTTGGGTAAAAATTTAAGTAAGCATTAAGTGATGCGCGAAATTTATTTGCACTTGAAGCAGCATATATTCGTTAGTCCCCTTTCAGACAGGCAAAGTTTACTTTGACAAAGTCTGTTGAATTCTCTTTTAAACTTTGTTTGGTGCTCAGACACACAAAGTTTAATTTGACAAATTTTTGTTTTCTCTTGTTTGAATATAATATATAAACAGCGTTGCCAGAATGAGGATTTTATCATATTTTTGATTATTTTTTTTAACAAAAATATGATTAAAGATTTTTATCTCAAATGATGATTATTTATTTTTAGAAATTCTGATTTTTACTTTAATTTTGCTTATAGAAAATACACGATTATTTAAACAGTCAATTTTTAAAACAATGAAGTTTTGCATCAGCTTGATGTGTGTTGGTGCTGCACACTTTTGTACCCAGTATCTAGAATACACAAAATTGCATCATTATTTCTGGACATAAAAATATTAAAAAAGGCATATTATAACCTATTTCCAATGTGCGAAAGAATTCCTTCTTTCGAACAACTACATTTAAAACAAAAACAAATTCTAAAAACTTTGTTTTTGTTTTAAATCAGACTGATGAAATATTTGAAAGCAAACATCAAATATTTCATTATCGTAGTCTGAACACAAAATATTTTTGAGTATCAAATAAAATAACAGCAGATTTTGACCAATTAAAAGTATTTGCCGGCAAACAATTATTTGTCCAATGTGAACATAGTGTGAACACAAAAAATCAAATATTTTAGTAATTTTTGAGCAAACATTTATTTGATATTACAAAAAAATTGTAAGAGCAAGCAACGACAAATAATTTTAGCCATGTTCCGGATAGAAGCAATTTTTCCTGTAAGTTTTCGGATTCTTTAAAATTTTTTATAATTATTAGACTTTGCTATTGTGCCGCTATTAGCAAATTTTTGCGAATTACCGCTAATTTAGCAATTTTTATAGAATTTTTGCTATTCCTTATAGTTTTAGGCACTTTAAATAAATTTTATGGCTTGTTTGAAATATCTAAATTTTTCGCGAATTTTCGCTATTTTTGCAAAAATTTTTTTTCTCGACATTTTGTTTTTTAACTGATTTAGTGACTTCAAATATATTTAAGGGTTTGTTTCCAAGTTTGCAATTATTCGCAAATTTTAGCCATGTTTCAGTTACCCATTGTCTTCCAGTTTTTTTTATCTTTAACATTCTCCTTTTCTAACACTATAAAAGATGCTGCGCCACAGAATAAAAAAAATAAATTAGCTTTTGCGCTCATTTTTACTATTTGTGAAATATATTATTATTTTTGAACACTTTCATTAAATAATTATTTGATGCAAATATTTATTTTAGTCTGAACGCATGGCAAACATGATTTAATTTATTTTATTTGAAACTATTTGCCAACTGTTTCAACAAACTAAAATTGTCAAATATTTGAGCTTAGTTTGAAGATTAAACAAAATATTTTTTTGTTTCACACAGTTTGAAGCAAATATCAAAACAAATATTTTCGTTAAATATTTCATTAGTCTGAACGTACCTTAAGAAGTAAATAATTCTTTCGTACATCGGAAGTAGGCAGTTAAGTTAAGTTTGGCCCTTGTTTTAAAAAGTTTAAATTAAGAAAAAAAAAAATTAAGATTTTCCTCTTCAAAATATGATTTCTTTCGCAATATGACAATTTTTATTCCAAAGATTCTGGTAACGCTGTATAAAAATATAAAGTTGCAGCCAACTTCAGGTATAATCTACGAACGAAAAACAAAACGACTTTGCGAGTACAGCAAAGTATGTACTCCCCCGCTATACTCTTTTCCCTTCTCTTCTATAAACTCAAGACTTTGCAAAGTAAACTTTGCTTGTCTGAAAGGGGTCTTACATAACGGATAATAGTGGATTAGACCATACATTACGTAAATGAGAAGTGGGTAAAGTTTGTCATAGTTAAAAAAATAAATGCAAATTTAAACTCTAATATTCACTTTTTTGCCTTTTATTTCTTGTTGAACTAATCTATAGTTACCCTAAACCCTAAATTAGACAGAAAAGTGCTTTTTGGTTAATATTATTGATTTGGCAGGTAAACCCCCTAAGAACCAATAACTTTAGCTCGTTTTGAAACAATCAGCTCATTCGAATACTGCGGCAGATTTACCCCTATACCTGAAATTTCCATATATACTAATATTTGCATTTATTAGAGCACATATAACCCTTAATTTACCATTAATTCTCATTTAAAACGTCTAAAATCCAAAATAATTCTTAACCTAACAGTACTCATATCCCCATACGTGATAAATCATATCACATAGTTGAAACTAGCATCCAAAAGCTAGTAATTAAGCAGTTAGAAAACTTGTAAATTTGTATCCCATTTTCATTTCTCAATTACAATTATGCCGAACATAACCGAAAACTCTAACGCTGCGTTTAACCCCTTATATCGTGAACAATTTCTCTTTGATTGCGGGAATTTGCTTCAGTTCTGTGAGACCTTCAATAATAGCAACCTTGAGGATCATAGTGAACCGATACTAGAGGTAAAATTAAGGGATCTTGACTCACAATAGGTAAATTTAAAGGAGTCTTATATGAAGGTAATGATAGCTCAAGACGAAACAGTTGAGGCAGAATTCAAAGCGCAGGCCAAGGAGGCTTATTATAATTGTAACTCTCAGATAAATGATTTGTTAAAGGTTAGCCGAATAGAATCAACGCAAGTTACCGCATTCCAGTCAACCGCAAGATATGCCCCCCTAAATCCAGGTATATTCCCGGGTACTGCCGATAACTGCATAAAGCTGCCTCCATGCGACACGGAGATATTTAAGGGTAGTTATGAACAGTGGCCCTCGTTTAGGGACATGTTCACTGCGGTATATATAAATCACTCAAAATTATCTCCCGTAGTAAAGCTATACCATCTCAGAAATAAAATAAGAGGTGAATCTGGGGCCATAGTAAAAAGATATACCCTTTCTCACGAAAATTTGGAACTTACATGGAATGCATTGAGAATTCGGTATGAGAATAAGCACGTTCTGGTGGACAACCAGATAAAGTTACTTTTTGATATCCCAGCAGCGGTCAAGGAAGATAGCGAATCGATTCAAAGGATTCAATCGACTGTCAATGACTCGCTGGCCACCCTGAGAACTCTGGGTGTAGACGTAGAAAGTTGGGATCCGATTCTCATTAGGTTTATCACCACTAAATTACCAGATATAACCCTATTGCTGTGGGAGCAATCGCTCACATCCCCCGAGATCTTCCGAAATGGAGTTAAATGTCGCAATTTCTGATGGATAGATATGAGGCAGTTGAACTCCTTGCGAGTATTCGAAAGTACAAAGACTGTTTTACCCTTTCTCATACATTACAATCCACCGTGCAAACGTATGTGACCCAGGACAATTCAAATTCAAATTGCAAGTTGTGCAAAGGGGAGCACAATATTAGAAATTGTCCGAAAATCCGCTCATTCACGGTGCAGCAGCGAGTTGATTACGTGTTTCAAAATAAATTTTGCAATAATTGCTTGTGGCCTTCCCACCTCATGATGAATTGTAAAAGTAAGCACACCTGTCTGTATTGCAAGAAACCACATCACACGCTGCTGCATATGACATAGGGAACTCAAATTGAACAAAGAGGAGAAAAGTTTACTATAAGAGCTCTTATTGACCCTGGGTCTCAGCAAACATTTTTGACGGAGAAAATTAGAAGCCGACTTCAGCTCCTCTATAAAAAAATCGCACTACGAAATCGTAGGGATTGAGGGTCAAAAGCAATCTGCGACCAAAGAATACGAGCTAACACTCTATGCAAAAAGAACGGATATAAGAATCCTAATAAAGGAGATAGTTTTACCCAAGTTTACTTAGCGGCTCCCAACCTGTTCCTTTCTAGTACCCAAGCCCAATGAATTGGATAAGTTGGATCTAGCTGATACCCGCATTTAATGAATCTTCACAAATAGATTTAGTTCTGGGCAACGACTATGAACGATTTATTAACATGGAGGGGACCAAAAAAAATTTGCGGTCAAACATCCGCTTATAACACCGTATTTGGCTGGGTCCTAAGTGGCCCCATGCAGTCCCAACCCGTTCACCCTTTTACCACATCAAATGTTAAATCCGACACTGTATAACTTAATGCTCTTTTAAAAAGGTTCTGGGAGAAAGAGGAAATACCGACAAATCGCCCTAAATCGGTAGAAGAAATTTGTGAAAAATTTTATAAGGATACGATTACAAGATGTGAAGATGGGAGATTCATGGTAAGGTTACCGTTTAAGGCTGAATTCCCGGAAAAGTTATATCTCGGATCATCCCGCTTTATAGCCCTGGCTCAATATGCCAGAATGGAACAAACCCTGTCGAAAGACCTCAAACTTTAGTCCCAATATAAAGCTGTTCTGGAGGAATATTTAACGCTTGCACACATGGAGGAAACGGCTTCTCTGTAAATTATCTCTGACGGCAAATCTTCGTCGTATTATCTACCCCATCATGCAGTAGTGCGGTCTGAGCCTAAAACAACGAAGATAAGGGTGGTATTTAATGCCTCCAGAAAGACGAAGTCACAGGTATCGCTTAATGAAGTTCTCTACACCGGGCCCACACTTCAGAATGACTTAATTACGGTAATTTTCAACTGGAGGAAATTTTGGTTCACCCTGAAGACAGAAAATACCAGCGAATTGTTTTTCAAAGTCAACCTGATGGCCCAATTGAGGATTACCAGTTAAAAACGGTAACGTTTGGGGTAAGTTGTGCCCCTTACCTCGCCATTCGAACACTACTTCAACTGTCGTCTGAATGTGAAGCTAGTTTCCCAAAAGCGGCAGCGATTCTCCCTACCCAAACATATGTCGACGATATAATAGCCGGGGGCTACACAATTGAAGAATCCCTTTCGGCGCATAATCAGCTTATTAGTGCTCTGAAATCTGCTGGATTTCCCCTAAAAAAGATTACTTCCAATAATGCCGAATTGCTCAATAATTTACCAGCAGAGGATTTATACGATTCAAATTTTCTTAGGTTTCAGGAAGCAAGTTCAACAAAGACGCTTGGTATTAAGTGGAATGCACTATCGGATACAATCACTTAGTTTTACCCTCATGGAAAATTTCACTAGGCTAACAAAACAGCACATTTTAGCATCCGTGGCGAAGCTATTTGATCCCGCAGGATGGCTTACCCTCATAGTCATCAGGGCGAAGATTCTTATGTAGCAGTTATGGTTGGAGGGATTGGATTGGGATGAAGAGATTTCTGCAGAGTCCCTACAAAACTGGAACGAGCTTGTCGCAGATCTCTCCAAGATTGAGGAAATTTCAATTAGTCGATGGATTCAATATACACCTGAAGACAAGGTGCCAATTCATGGATTCTGCGATGCGTCAAAAGCCGCATACTGTGCCACAATATATATTCGATGCCAAACTATGTCCCACACAACCTTTGCAAACCTATTGCTGGCAAAGCCCAGAGTTGCGCCAATTCAAACAGTCTGTTTACCACGCTTGGAGCTCAATGGTGCAGTTTTGTTGGCAAATCTGGTAAGGTACGTACAACAGCGCTCAATTTCACTGATAATGAAATTTTCTCTGTGGACTGATTCATCAGTAGTGCTAGGTTGGCTCTCGAAACCACTTTCAACATGGGAGACATACGTGGCAAATCGAATCTCTCAGATTCATCGCCTAGTCCCGAACGCAACCTGGCGACATGTGCCCACTTATACAAATCCAGCCGACCTGGGTACCCGTGGTTGCAAATCGCAGGAACTGGTGAATCACACGCAGTGGTGGTAAGGACCTCCATGGTTGCATTAACCCATTTCCGACTGGCCAAAGCGAAACCCATTACAAATGGTGGAAAAACCAGTGGACGTTCAGACAATGCTTGCCGAGGTTCAATTGGATAATGAGATTCTCAATAGGTTTTCATCATATACACGAGCGCTTCGTGTGTTCGTCTACGTTTTTAAATTTTTTAACAAACTCGCTGCCAAACTCAGACCGGAGATTTTCCCAGGTACTCAGGACGAAATAACTCTAAAAGAGTTGAACCACATAAAGCTAAGACTGCTTGCATTGGCTCAAAGGGCATTTTATCATGAGGAATACCAATGTTTGCTAGGCTCCCAACCTATACCCAATAAGAGTTCATTAAAACACTTGTTTCCATTTCTAGACGCAAACGCTATTCTAAGAGTCAATGCCAGATTGACTCAATCTTCGGTCCCATATAATGAACGTTTTCCCATGATATTGCCAGGCAACTCCCGGTTTTGCCATCTTTATTTAACTCATTTGCATGAATTTCTCTATCATGCAGAAATAAGTCAAATGTGCCGACGGAATATTACCTCCTTCGGCTCTAACCCCGAGTGAAAAAGGTAATACGCCATTGCAAAACTTGCGTAGTTTATAAACAGCAACCATGTGCTCAAATTATGGCACCTTTACCTCCAGAAAGGTGTAATTTATCTTTAGCATTTCAGATTACAGGGATCGACTTTGCTGGCCCGTTTGACCTCAAGGCATCGGCATTACGCACTGCGGCTGTCACGAAAGGTTATGTCTCAGTATTCGTTTGTTTCAGCATAAAAGCGGTTCATTTGGAGTCATGCTCGGACTTAACTACTGCAGTCTTCCGTGCTGCATTCGCTCGTTTCGTTGGGAGGCGGGGGCTTCTCCAGAGGGTAGTGACGGATAACGGCATAAACTTTTAAGGCGCAAGCAGAGAGCTGGAGCAAGACTTTAACATATTCGTTAAACGATAGCCCGAGATATATCCCAAAAATATGTGACACACGGATTTGAATGGAAGTAAAAAGCTTCAAATTTCATTTCAAACGAGTAGCGGGTGCAAGGAAATTTAATTTTGAAGAATTTGCCACCTTTCTCACCCGAATCGAAGGGGTACTTAATTCTCGGCCGTTAATGGCTCTACCGGAACAAGACTTTCAGAGCTTGTCAGTGACAAATAGATGGGAGAAGTTAAAAGCCATGCATCATCAATTCTCATTACGATGGAACGAGGAGTACTTAAGAGCGCTACAAAAACGGTATAAATGGAAAAGCTCAGCTCCTAACATTCGGGTCGGAGATCTGGACAACTTACTACCACCTTAGGAATGGAGGTTAGGCAGGGTTGAAAATGTCTACAGCGGTGCGGATGTGAATGTACGTACGGCTTACGTACGCGTTGGGTTATACCACGACCCATTGTTAAGTTATGCTACCTTCCGGTTTTGGTTGGGGGAAAGTGCAAGTTAAATAGGCGCTTACGTTCACACTGTCTCATAAACACAACAAAACGTAATATTACTTACATTATTCATTATCTCCCCCATATAACTTTGGCCATTTATACGTATTACTCAATTTATACTCATAAGCACTAACCTCCAACCCCTCTAAATCTCCAGCGTTAATTAACAAAATAACCCAACTTCCCATAAACTTTTTATATAGTCTTATTAATTATCTTTTAGTCACAGTTCCAACCGAAGATTAACAGCCACTAGGGTACCTAGCCCAAGCCGCAGCCCGTGTAGCGGCCTTTGCAACAGCAGCGAACAGTTGAAATTCAATCTTAAGTCTAACTTAAAATTATTCAAATTTAAATCTATACTTAAATTTAACCTAAAACCTAGTTACCTTAACCTACATACAAAAAAAAAACTTATCTAAGTTAAACCTACCCTCGAAAAAATCTTTATGCAACAATTAAAATACATATGTACCTACTTTGAAGAGATTGATATCATCAACCAAATAAACACCATATTCAACAGTACATACTTACTCTTGTGTGAGCTAAATTTAGCTGGTGGAAATTACTCTCAAATAAAAGGTAAACATACTCAATTGCCTGCAATAAAATTACCCTATTTCAAATAAATTAATTGATTATTTCTATTTATCTCTTTATATCTACATTCCCACAATTATAATTACTCATATGAGTGAATTTAATTCCAATCTCCAGTAAAGATCATCCCAATTATTTTAGTGCCCTTCAATTTTGCAAACAAATTGAAGATTGGTTAGACATTCTGTGTGGCTCCCTAACACACAGAACTACATTGCTTAAGGTTCTGCCGGAGGTTTAAGCGGATGACAGTAGAGAGGAGGCGTGAGGTAGTGAGTAACCTAGACTACTGCTTCAACTGTCTTGCAAGGAGCCACTCGCAAAACTATTGCACCTCGCTGGAAGTATGCAGACAATGCGACCAGCTCCACAACAACCTTTTGCATCTGCCGTCTCGCCAGGAGCGGCGCGAAACGTTAACGGTGGCTGTAGTCAACACCAGAACCCAACGGCGACAGCAAGCACAACGCCGGCAACAGAGTCAGCCACGTCCTCGTCAGCGGTCAAGCCCTCGGCAGCGGTCACGTCGACAGCAACAACAACGTCATCGAAAGCCATAATCACGTCATCCGCAACAACAACGGCCACGCCAGCAGCCACAACTCACTCGGCCCTAGCAACAACGTCATCGCCAGCAACAACCGCGTCGGCAGCAGCAGCGTCAAGCAACACCAGCAGCAACAACAGAACCTCAACAACCACAACAGCCAGCAACATCAACCTCAACATCAGCATCCACCTCACCAAACACCAGGGTGATTCTTGAAGCCATAAAGTCACTAGCCCAGGTTATATGCGTGGACGGGTAGACCTCGCCTATGGTTTAATTCAATGCCGGCACCATGTCCAATCTACATTCGACACACAATCACTCTGCCAGTTTTTATATTGTTTTTATAATTTGTTTTTATATTTTTGCTAAATAATTAATTATAAATGAATTGTGAATTAATAGAAGTATTGAATTAAAATAATATATATACCAGTTATAAAGAAATTATTAGATTTAAATTTCGTTCAGTGTACTTTTAGTACTCGTTAAAAGTAATTGTCAAACTTATCCAACAGTCGGTTTGGATAAAACACCGAGGTTGCATAAGTTTGGGAAAACAGATTTTTAAGCACTTCATTTTTTTAACTTCAACTGAGCGGTCAACGTACCCTTTTCTTTTACTTAAGTGAAACAATATATGTACATATATAACCTACTTAAAATTGTACCAGTGAACAGAGGAAACCTAAATAAAGAGTTAAGTGGCAATAATCCAAGAGAACAACTTCTCCCGCGTATCAATTTTGTGGCCCCCCTAAATAACCAAAAGGTAAGTGTGGTGCACCTCAGCCCATACCCAAAAGAAAAGGCATTAACCATAACTTTCTTTAATTTTACTCTAACCTTCCATCAATATAGGGTACGTTCGTAAATGCATAAAAACTGTGCATCACTGCTGCAGTGATGCAGAATTTTGTTGCTGATGCGTGATCACCAGTTGCAGTTGTGATGCTGATGCTTTTTTACTGCACAACAGCTGTGCAAAGTTTGAATTTTTGAGTAAAAGCTAAATTTTAAAAGTTTCATAAACGAACATAAAATAATAATGACAAATTTTATTGAATATATTGAAATCAAATTTTATAAATAACAAAAAAAAGCATCAAAAAAGGAAAATAAAACGATTTCTTTTATATCAAAATTTATTGCATCAGAAAATTAACTGATGCAATAATTGCAAACATTTGCTACAGAGCTGCGGCATCACTGCATAAAAAAACTTTTGACCTATGAGAGTGATGCCAAGTATCTTACAAGTGACGCTTTTACGAACATTCAACTTTGCTGATGCGCAACAACTGCATTTACGAACGTACCCATAATCACTCTTATGAGTGATTATAATGCATTTCCAAAAGCGTCTCAATTTCTTTTCTCCATAAGAAAGAGAGATATTAAAGCAAATTTAAATATTTAGGCTAATCAACACGCCAAAAATATTCAAACTGTATGTAACTATTGCTACAACTCGCAATGCAATGAAATACGTCTATCCAGTGGTATGGTTACGCCGCACAGTGGCTGAAAATCGTTTTTCATTGGCCAAAATCCTATAACTTTTGAAGGAGATATTTTAGTGAAATGTTTTTTAATCGACAGATAGATTCTTAAACTTTTCTCCACTTTTAATTTCATTAAAATCGGTTGAGTAGTTATTGGGGAATTTAAAGGCAAAGTGGAACTTTAGTTTTTTTTAACTTAAGCGTGAAATATGGTTTTTTTTATTTTTTTTTTTTTAATTATTTAAAAATGTCATATTTGGATTGAAATAATAATCATTAACATTTTTTGTAATAATGGGACACTCAAAAAAAATTTATGTTTAAACTAAAAAAAATTTTACATTAAAAAAAATAGTAAAATCAACTGGAAATTTTGCTATTATTATTGAAAAATTAACAATTTTTTGCTGTCAAATTTGTTTACACTTAAAATAACTTTAGAAATATTAAGTAAAATCTTGCTATTACTACAGAAGAATCTATTATTTTTTGCTGTAAAATTTGTTAATATTAGCAAAATAAATTCGCTGAATTCTGATTTTTTTAAATTTTGATATGAAAATATAGGTATTTGTTTTTTGAATATTTCTTATTTATTAAAACATTTGATACATATGTAGATAAAAAACCTTTTAAAAATAAAAGCAGCAATCGATTTTAATAGCTTTTGTAACAATGTGAGGTTCTGTTTATTATTATTTTTTACTAATACAATGTCTGTCTTAGATCTAATGAATTATAATTATTGTTCATTTAATTGAAAGATTGATTGCAAATATTCCATATTCTGTTCTGTGATATTACTGTTCTTTAGTAGTTTTTTGACTTCTTCATCTAAATCCCGATGTTCCACTTAACAATTGATTTCGAATACTGGAGATGAACGGATCTGACTTAGCCAATAATATATTAAATAGATGTTCATTTGTGGAATTTCGTGAAATTTTTCTAGAATTGTGCTCTCTATAAAATCTGTTATCCTTATTCCTTTTATTCCTGAGCTTCCTCTGATGAATCACCAACTGATATTTAATGACATATTCTCCATGATAGTGATTTTGTGAACTGTAGCAGACGTATTTTTCCATTAGTAATTGGTTGTATATATTTTTGCAGTTTCCTTAGCGAAATCTCCGAATTTTCTAGAGTCAATTTCTTCATTGCACGCATCTGAAAATGAGGTTAAAATCAACACCTATTGTTTCACCTATTGTTTCTGCATCTGAAAATAATCTTCTTGCGGTATTGCCATGACCCTTGTTTTGGCTGATATATAATCAACCCAATTTTGCGATATTCATATTGAATAAGTTTCCTTTTTGAACTTCTTAACTCATTTTTGGTTTCGTTGTTTCTTATTGATCCTGAAGATTCGAAATCCAAATCATAATTGATTTTTAGTATGTGTTAGTATGATTTTGTCGGGACTTGTTTTAATTGGCTTGATGTTGCATGGCATATGATGCAGCTGGATGAAGCCTTCGTGTTAGTCAAAGCCTGGCCTACTTTTCCATCTATCATTGTTAGCACTAATTGGTAGCTAACTTCAATTTGCTGCGCATCTAAATCTAATTATAATGGCTGTAGTGTTGCAATTTGGGCCTTGATATCACTAACTTCTTTATTAATGGCATCATGTTTCTTTTTTGAATTCAAATTTGATAGGCCTGCAGTATTTCGTAGAAGATGGTGTCGCATTTTTTCAAATACCCTTTGTTTGCGTTCTACTTGTCGAAGGCTCTGAATCTTCCAAAATCTCTTTTAATCGCAATGGTACAAATGATACCATGAACATATCTGAGTCCAACATATTTTCACATACTACTTGCTTGTATTGTTTTTGTTCGGAAGAACCATCACATACCCATTTACAAAAAATAATAAACTTTGTGTTTCCTTATTTCTTTAACTCATTTCCTTTTATTGATTGTAGCAAGCGTTCTCTGTGTGATCAAGTAGAGATTGTAGTTGTACCTCTGCCGAAATTGGTGTGATTGTAATAGTGTACTTTAATGGCAAACAGTCCATTTTCGCCGCTGTTATGTAATGATATGCTGGATAGAGATTTTAGCCTTTTTCAATCGCACGCAATCTGAGCTGAATATATTGCTGTTTTGTTAATTTCAAATCCAGAAATAATGCTAATGCCTCCCCATTTGTGAATTGTTTCGCATCGCTGGGAGTTGGTATACTTTTAAGAATCCGTTTTGTTCTCAATGAACTAGCTTCAACAACTTTTTCAATGATATCCCCTTTTGTCAATTGTTTCTGTGATCGTTATTGATGTAGGAAAGTATCTTGAATATTTTCATATCCGATTTATTCATTGCTATCCTTAAGCATCCGCCTCTTACATCTTTCGCTACAGTTGTCCAGCGATTTTTGTGTTATCCCACGAGTGTTTTGATTTGTAGTTTCTGAAGCGATCTGGACAGAAAGTTCGTTCTCTAACCAGTTTTTAATTAAGTCGTCACAATGGACCATATTGGTCTCTGGGTGAAGGTGTGAAGTTTGCTTCACACCAGCCTTTCTAACCTAACCTAACCTAACCAGTTTGCAAAGCTCTTAAAAAATCTATCTTTGCTGTAATCAACTTTCCTGTATCGCTGTTTTAAATTTTTGATGAAAACAGATAATATATTTTCTAAGTCCAACTGTATTTCGCTACTAAAGAAATCTTCCTCGTTTTTGTTTCTAAAATACTCTCCGACCAATTCTTTATAGCTGAAGCTCTCCATGTTTTTATGAAAAACGTTGTTATTGCTCAGATATATTATATCCACTAAGTTTGCATCCGAATGTCACTTTCTTTTAAACCTTTTCATACTTTTTTTCATGCCAAAGGATTAAAAAACTTAAAATCCTTATATTTATATGCTATAAAATACCTGACACAAATTTAACAACGCATTGCATAGTTATAGGGTCATAGAATATTATTAGAGTCATAAAAACAGATAAAAAACAGACCAAAAAAATTTAAAAATCCCTTCTAAGGTGGGATTAACAATTTACCTGCTTAGCGTTAATGCGTGTTTAAGCTCTTTATTCTACTATAAAATACGCTAGTGTAACGGATAAGGATGAATCAGGGCAGCTATACGTTTTTCTGATTGTGTAACATTAATAAAAGTTTTTATATGTACTACCTGTATTTTGTTCGATCACGATCAATATTCCCTATATCATAAATTTTTCTTGAAGGCAATGGCACATGATTTATGTGACTTCTGCATACATTTTTGCGGAATAAAAATAAATTTCAAACAAAAAAAAAATTTTTTTTTGGAGTAATTTCATTTAAATTAAAAAAGTGTTAAACAGACGGGTACAAGAGTATAAACAGGGTTAAAGAAAACACTTTCACCTTTCCCTCAGTGGTTTTACCTTCTTAATCCCTTTTGATCCGCAAAAGTTCTATTCTACTAAATTTGAAATTTGACAAAAATATAGTAGTTTAGAAAATAGGTCTTAACATCTCAAATATAAATAACACAATAACAAGATAAGATAAAATAACAAGACTACCAACCAAGCAAAAAAGCTAGCAGGTCATAATCGATGATAGTTTTTGAGCAATGATAATTTCTTTCGGCTCAAATATAAAAAAATCACTTTTTTCTGAATTAAAAAAAAAAGTTGTGTTTAACAACATGGCACTACCACAATTACCAATATTTTGACCTAATTTTTTGGCTACCTTAGTTTTAATATGTTTACTATTAAATAAAACTAAAATTTTGGAAATCGGTGACAAACAAACATTGGACTTTTGGCCAATGAAATAAAATTTTCAGCCACTGTGCGCCGCAGTGAATATTCAGTAGAGTCTTGTTATTTTTGTCAGTCGTATCCGCGTATTATGAAGGTTAAGTATAATAAGCGAGAAGGTATAAGCTACTTTAGTTCCAAGTCTATGAAGCATGCAGTATTACGTTCAGCAATAAATCCCAACTCACCGTCTGAAGAACTTCAACAAGCTCAATCAAATACCACTTGTTCCATGATCTAAGATACTTCTCCCTCCCCTGCACATTAAATTGGGTTTGATACGTAATTTTGTTCGGGCACTTGATAGTTATGGTGCAGCAATGGAATATTTGAAAACAGTTAAGGTATTCACGTCAATTTTTTTTACCCTTGCAACTGTGCAAATAGCATAGTTGCACTTATTTGACGTGAGCAACCCATTTTGTTTATTTGGCGCCAAAGTCAAACAATTTATGTAAACAACGTGCTTGATTGTTAAAAGTTTTTAAAGATGCCGAAACAAAGTGTAAAAACTTCGCTGATTAGTTCTGTAATTAATTTTAGTTTGTTAGAAATTGAAACCATTTATGAAGAAAGTGGTATGTTTAAATATAAATAAAAATTCTTTAAAAAATAATTAGTATTGTGGTTATTTTATTGAACTGTTAATAATTTTTTAATCCAAATTTAGATATTTTTAATTAGGCTTAAGTTCATTGAATTTAATTTTCATTAAATTATTTTTATGAAGACAGGAATTTTACAACATGAAATTAATTAAAATTTTTTTATTGATAATTTTTCATTCTTGACTGCGCTGAGATTTAAACCCAGGCGTTCACGGACAGGTTGCCCAGACTAGTTTCGATTGTAACCACACAATCTCGTCGGTGGGGTTTGCCGTTTTACTCACTCGGCTATTTTGGCCGGGCGACGTCAATAGTCAAACATCAATCCTTAAACCAAATGGTAATTCACTTTGGTAGATCGAAATTTGCTTTTTGAATGAATGATTATCTATTTTAATTGATTTACATGTTCTTCCTAACTTCTGTTTTTTCGTACTTTTTGTCAAGAATTCTTCTTGAAGTCCAAAGTACATTTTTTTATTTTTGATGTTTTTGTCTTTCTTTTTTCTTGTTGACCTTTTTCAGCACAACTTGAAGGACAAATGTAAACATAGCTCGTGCCTTAGCTGTTAACAATAATTAGTATTGTGGTTATTTTATTGAACTGTTAATGGTTTTTTAATCCAAATTTAGATATTTTTAATTAGGCTTAAGTTCATTGAATATAATTTTCATTAAATTATTTTTATGAAGACAGGAATTTTACAACATGAAATTAATTAAAATTTTTTTTTTATTGATAATTTTTAATTCTTGACTGCGCTGAGATTTGAACCCAGGCGTTCACGGCCAGGTTGCCCAGACTAGTTTCGATTGTAACCACACAATCTCGTCGGTGGGGTTTGCCGTTTTACTCACTCGGCTATTGAGGCCAGGCGACGTCAATAGTCAAACATCAATCCTTAAACCAAATGGTATTTCACTTTGGTAGATCGAAATTTGCTTTTTGAATGAATGATTATCTATATTAATTGATTTACATGTTCTTCCTAACTTCTGTTTTTTCGTACTTTTTGTCGAGAATTCTTCTTGAAGTCCAAATTACATTTTTTTATTTTTGATGTTTTTGTCTTTCTTTTTTCTTGTTGACCTTTTTCAGCACAACTTGAAGGACAAATGTAAACATAGCTCGTGCCTTAGCTGTTAACAATAATTAGTATTGTGGTTATTTTATTGAACTGTTAATGGTTTTTAATCCAAATTAAGATATTTTTAATTAGGCTTAAGTTCATTGAATTTAATTTTCATTAAATTATTTTTATGAAGACAGGAATTTTACAACATGAAATTAATTAAATTTTTTTTTTATTGATAATTTTTCATTCTTGACTGCGCTGAGATTTGAACCCAGGCGTTCACGGACAGGTTGCCCAGACTAGTTTCGATTGTAACCACACAATCTCGTCGGTGGGGTTTGCCGTTTTACTCACTCGGCTATTGAGGCCGGGCGACGTCAATAGTCAAACATCAATCCTTAAACCAAATGGTATTTCACTTTGGGAGATCGAAATTTGCTTTTTGAATGAATGATTATCTATATTAATTGATTTACATGTTCTTCCTAACTTCTGTTTTTTCGTACTTTTTGTCAAGAATTCTTCTTGAAGTCCAAAGTACATTTTTTTATTTTTGATGTTTTTGTCTTTCTTTTTTCTTGTTGACCTTTTTCAGCACAACTTGAAGGACAAATGTAAACATAGCTCGTGCCTTAGCTGTTAACAATAATTAGTATTGTGGTTATTTTATTGAACTGTTAATGTCCATCCGTCAGATGCCAAATCCACAATTTTGAGTACATACATTATATTTTCAAGACACCAGTCTAATCAGCAGGCACCGAAAACCATTTGGTGACCATTATATTTTCAAGACACCAGTCTAATCAGCAGGCACCGAAAACCATTTGGTAACTGTTCAAACCTTCACAAAGAATTTCTTTCACATGTGCGTAAATATGTTTCTACAAATCTACAAACATACTTACGTACATGCGCCTGCACGAAATTATGTGAACAACCTTAAATTGTCAGTCTCATGTTTTTGTAATGTTTTAATTTTTATTTAACTTGAATTTCTTTCACACGTTTGTAAGTACGTTTGTACCAATCTACAAACTTACTTACGTACATGTGCCTGCCCGAAATTATGTGAAATTAATAGTCTCATATTTCTCTTTTATTTTTGTTGCAAAGTTTTAATTTTAATTTAACTCGTGTAAAACAGCCTTGAACTTCTTATTGAATTGCAATTTTACTGTATTTTTACTTTTTACCAAGTTTGAGGAACTCCAATTTCATTTAATTATTTTTATTTAATAACCTTGAACTACTGTTGGAGTTTATTTTATTTTACTTTGTTTTTGCCTCGTCGGCGGTTTCACATTTTTCTGGAATTTCTTTAATTTGCAATTTTATAAGTTTGTTGTTATTTGGAGTTAGTAATTAATTAGTATATAAGAATCAATTTTATTTTAATAAAATCAGAAATAATAAATCAATTTGATAAGTTGTTTCTCTGTTCTAACTCCGCTGTAACCAAGTTTCAAGTGCTTGCGTTACTTTTTAGAATTGTCTTGGTGACACTGCCTAGACAATATTCTTAACGTTACTTGGTTCATAGCCTTGTAAACAAATAAATTCAAAGGTTAAACAAATCAGTTTAACCCAATTCATTTATTGAATTAAACATTGGTGACCCCGACGTGATCCCTTTGAAATTTAAGATTCCCCCCACCAGTGGTAAGGGTCCTGAAAGTCAATAGGATACAACACGTGCTCCTGCTAAGGAACCAATCCACAGGACATCTCAGCATAAGTGCTCCTGTCAAGGATACTAATCCACAGGACATCTCATCCTACGTGCTCCTGTCAAGGATACCAATCCATAGGACATCTCAGCATACGTGCTCCTGTCAAGGATACTAATCCGCAGGACATCTCAATAAGACGTGCTCCTGTCAAGAATACAAATCCGCAGGACATCTCAAGAAGACGTGCTCCTGTCAAGGATACCAATCCGCAGGACTTCTCTACAATACGTGCTCCTGCTAAGGAAACAATCCACAGGACATATCCAATCTTCAGCTGCTTTCACTAAAAACAAATTCCTGAAAGGGCGCAGTTATCACGGGTAATCAGCATAATGGCTACAGGCGAGATCACCCCAATAGAACAGCTAACAACTTCCCAGCGATCAACAAGAGAGCTAATAGAATCCATTATTCGGAATTTTAAAAAGGATTCAGCGTCCAGAAAGACATTCCACTATTTTGAAGAAAGGATTAAAAGGCTAGACGCTGCTTGGGCCGAATTCGAGCTCACTGATAACAAAATACGATGTCTGGAGAAGCCCCAGTTAGACCATAAGTATTTTACCGAAAACTACTACCAAAAAATTGAGGAACGCGTCATCAAATACAGGGAATTATTTGAATTAGCCATGGATGCAACATTGAGAACGCCAGCACTGGATCCCTTTCATCAAAACACCAATAAAGAGCCCACAGTTCCTACAAAAACACCTGTTACTCTCACTTCAACAAATTCTACAATGAGAAGACAAAATGTCATGATGACGTCCCTCAAACGGCTACTCACCACGGACCCCACAGCAACCAACATGAAGCTAAAAGAAAAATTGTGGAACGAAATCCAGGAACTACAGTTTTTAATTTGGGAATCCAGCACTGATCCACTGAAGGAAGGATATGACATAAATTCCTATGAAGATCTGGAGAAAATGGTTATTGAAAATTTCAAGCTATCTTCACGCTTTCCAGAGCAAGGTGTGGAACCTATGCAACACAACGTTTTGCCGATGCCAAAAGTCACAATCCCAAAATTCAATGGGGATTATTTAAAATGGAGGGCCTTTTACGACTTGTTTACACAACTAGTAGACAACCAACATATTCCTGCGGCACAAAAGATGTGGTACCTGAAATCAAACTTGGGGGGCGAAGCTGAAAGGTTAATAAGCCATCTTTCAGCTACTGCCGAAAACTACAGAACTGCCTGGAATCTATTGCAAGACCGATACAATAATCAACGGGTTCTTGTAACCACGCTAATTCAACAGATTTTAGATCAACCGAATGCTGGCCCGGCAGCTGCTGCTATCAAGACTTTGCATGATACGACACAAGAATGTCTACATGCACTTAACAATATCGGAATTAACACTGCCTCTTGGGACAGTTCATTGATATTGATGACTGGCCACTACCGAAGAACCTTATGTTAGCAGATCCTGCCTTTAACCGATCCAGCAAAATCGATCTATTACTAGGCGCAGAGCATTATCACCAGTTACTTGCTATTGGACAAATAAAGTTGTCTGAAAAGCTTCCAATCTTACAAAACACGGTCCTCGGTTGGATTGTAGCAGGAAGAGTACATGCAGAACATCCAGCTAATGCTACATGCGGAATATTAACATCAAATGAAGATCTTGAAGCATCCATCGCTCGACTCTGGGAACTAGAGAATATTAAAACAACAGAAAAACCTCTATCAATATTGGAAAGATTATGCGAAGAACACTTTGCAGAAAACACAACAAAAAATAATCAAAATCAGTTCGTAGTAAGAATACCATTTTGCAAAAATCCTAATGCTCTAGGCGAGTCTCACGGTATTGCGCTTAATCGATTTCTCGCTCTTGAACGCCGGCTACAAAAAAATCCTGAATTAAAGGCCAAATACACCGAATTCATGAACGAATACGAATCAATGGGACACATGACAAAATGGGAGCCAACATCCACAGCCTTCCCAACCTATTACATCCCACATCATTGCGTATTGAGGCCCGAAAGTTCAACCACTAAGCTCAGGGTGGTATTTGACGCCTCGGCTAAAACCTCTTCAGGATACTCTTTAAACGACCTAATGTACACAGGGCCAACGTTACAAAGTGAGTTACTGTCTACTTTACTAAGATTCCGAATGCCGAGATTTGTTTTTACCACTGACATTGAAAAAATGTACAGACAGATCTTAATGGCCCCCGCTGATCGCCAGTACCAACTAATAATGTGGAGAAAGAACACCTCGGACCCTATCACATATTACAAACTCAACACAGTGACATATGGCACAAGAGCCGCTCCATATTTGGCAACCAAATGCCTTCAGCAAATAGCAAAAGAAAATGCTCTCAGATCCCCTCTTGCTTCCAAGTTTCTCCAAGAGAATTTTTACGTAGATGATGGCCTGGGTGGTGCTGATAGCTTAACAACCGCACTACATATACAAGAACAGCTCGTGCAAATTCTAAAGGAACGTGGATTCACATTACGTAAATGGTGCGCCAATCACCCAAAATTGCTCCACAATGTACCACAAGGAGATGTGGAGGTCAATCTTGACTTCGAGAGTACCAAGATTGACTCGATAACCACGTTAGGGATGATTTGGCTACCAAAAGATGATAAGTTAGGAATAAAGGTAAACATTGAAAACATCAGAAGAATTACCAAGCGCACCGTCACATCGGATCTTGCAAAAATCTTCGACCCTTTAGGCCTCCTATCGCCTATAGCCGTTACCGCCAAGATATTCATCCAAGAATTGTGGAAACTAAAACTCGACTTCCTGAACACATGCAATCAACATTTAACGCAAACGCTGACAAATGCCTATGCGAACTCTCACTTCTCAACTACAACATGCAAAGAGGTTGTAACATTGTACCTGTGGCTGAAAACACGTCACTTACACAGTTGGAATATAGCAATCAATGGCTATACACAATGCAGCAGCCTTCCCGAATAAGCGCCGTATGTGGGCAAGAAAAATCTCAGCTAACCTTAAAGGGATCTGGTGTCCTAAAAATATCACCAGATTGCACACTCAAGTTCAACTCAATCATCATCAAAGGTCATCAAACTGTCTCCACAGCTCTTCAGACATCCTACACTGTAATGAGCAATAACACTGACATCATCTACTAGATGAGGTACAATTCGAAAGGATCCATACCAAAGCCTATGCTGACCAAATTAAAAACATATCCGAAATACAAAGCAAATTACATCAAATGGTATCTGCCGAGCTTCCATCAAAAATCAAAAAACATACAATATCACCACGGGACTATTGCCTATGTCGCCCTAGTTATCGCAATTATAATCAGCATGAAGATTGCCTGGAAAAAGGCACATTGTAAAGGAATTAAACCAGCTCAACAACCCCCAAGTCCAGCAGTACGCCAACATATTCCAACTCAAGAATTTGAAGTATCAATAACTTAAGCTTATAATTCTAATAAAAACAATGTAAGGTTATCGAATTTGCAATTTGTTGATCAGTGCTCAACGGCGGGGTGTATGTTCAAACCTTCACAAAGAATTTCTTTCACATGTGCGTAAATATGTTTCTACAAATCTACAAACATACTTACGTACATGCGCCTGCACGAAATTATGTGAACAACCTTAAATTGTCAGTCTCATGTTTTTGTAATGTTTTAATTTTTATTTAACTTGAATTTCTTTCACACGTTTGTAAGTACGTTTGTACCAATCTACAAACTTACTTACGTACATGTGCCTGCCCGAAATTATGTGAAATTAATAGTCTCATATTTCTCTTTTATTTTTGTTGCAAAGTTTTAATTTTAATTTAACTCGTGTAAAACAGCCTTGAACTTCTTATTGAATTGCAATTTTACTGTATTTTTACTTTTTACCAAGTTTGAGGAACTCCAATTTCATTTAATTATTTTTATTTAATAACCTTGAACTACTGTTGGAGTTTATTTTATTTTACTTTGTTTTTGCCTCGTCGGCGGTTTCACATTTTTCTGGAATTTCTTTAATTTGCAATTTTATAAGTTTGTTGTTATTTGTAGTTAGTAATTAATTAGTATATAAGAATCAATTTTATTTTAATAAAATCAGAAATAATAAATCAATTTGATAAGTTGTTTCTCTGTTCTAACTCCGCTGTAACCAAGTTTCAAGTGCTTGCGTTACTTTTTAGAATTGTCTTGGTGACACTGCCTAGACAATATTCTTAACGTTACTTGGTTCATAGCCTTGTAAACAAATAAATTCAAAGGTTAAACAAATCAGTTTAACCCAATTCATTTATTGAATTAAACAGTAACCATTATATTTTCAAGACACCAGTCTTATCAGCAGGCACCGAAAACCATTTGGTGACCATTATATTTTCAAGACGCCAGTCTAATCAGCAGGCACCGCAAACCATTTGGTGACCATCATATTTTCAAGACATCAGCCTAATCAGCAAGCACAACATTCTTCAGTAATACTAAACATTTGATAACATCATGG
Source organism: Pollenia amentaria (assembly GCA_943735925.1). Classification (NCBI taxonomy): domain Eukaryota; kingdom Metazoa; phylum Arthropoda; class Insecta; order Diptera; family Polleniidae; genus Pollenia; species Pollenia amentaria. The sequence continues at coordinate 122,213,127 of OX031006.1, read as the reverse complement.
CAAGCATCCAGGACTTAATATCACATCAGGAGGTGAGGGCCAATAATATTGAAAAGGTCATTTCAACTATTAAAAAGGCCCCACTTGAGAGAAGAACTGAAGAGTTTTACAAGATCAAGTGGGATGAACTGGTGAAGTTATGGCAAGGCTTTGAAAAGGTAGAGAACACAATCCGAAGGGATCCAACTCTAAGTGAAGAAGATCCATACATAGTCAGAAACTTCTATCAGATCGTCGGAGAAATGTACAATGTGGCAATAGAAAGCGTTGAAGATCAAATCGACAAGCTAAAAAGAAGCCACCTCCAGCCATAAAGGAAAGGACAACTTTACCTATCCAGCACGTCAGTGAAGATAAATCGACAAAGGGACTAGCAAGAAGAGTAATAGCACGCATGACAGCACTTTCTCGCCTGCTGCAGGGTTTATCATCACTGGAAGAAGATCGTCCACATCAATTTTACAAAATTAAATCAGACACAATAAGAAGTCTATGGACTCAAATTCAGGAGCTATACGATGAGATATGGCAAAAGACAGAAGACCCATCAAGGTTGGGTCTAGAGCAAAGCAAATTCGATAATTTAGAAGACTTGGTACAACACTGCTTCATACAACTAACAGTATTAGCAGAAAAGCAGCACAAAGTTGTAACCGGCACACCTTTGAATGGAAGTAGCTTAGCAATCAGCAGTTCGTTGTGCCATTGCCAAAGGTCACGATACCTCACTTTAATGGAGATTACGCAAATTGGCGCCAGTTTTATGAACTTTTCATCGAGATGGTGGATAAACAACCCCTTCCTAACGTGCAAAAAATGTGGTACTTAAAAAACACTCTGTCTGGAGAAGCAGGAAAGCTCATAAGCCACTTAGCATTATCTGAAGAAAACTACAAAACGGCATGGATGCTATTGCAAGAGCGTTATAATAATAAACGTGTTCTAGTGGCTACATTAGTAGAAAAGATCCTTAGTCAACCAAAAGGTGCAAGTTCTACGTATTCAATTAAAACTCTGCATGATACAACAAAAGAATGTTTGTTGGCATTGAACAACTTAGATATCGACACGTCTGCTTGGGATGCCATTATCGTACAACTAATGGTGAAGAAACTTGATTACAACCTCTACGTTCGTTTTATACAGTCGTTAGCCAAGCCAAAAGAAGTGCCGACTGTTAAGGAATTTCTCTTATTTCTAGAGATGCAATTCGAAGCCATGGAGTCAATTGCGCAAAAAGAAAGATCGAATAGTCATCAAAAACCGAACAGAGCTGTTCCGTCAGTAACATCAATGCAGAACGACAACTGTAAACTCTGCAACAACGGCAGGCACCTTATCTGTCAATGTAAGCGTTTCTTGGCAATGGCAGAATCGGAAAGATTGAAGTGGATACAACAACAAAAATGGTGCGTGAATTGTTTTAAGACTGATCACATGGCCAAGGCTTGTACTAATGGTTGCTGCAAGAAATGTAACAATAAACACAACACGTTGCTACACTCACCCAAGGACAAATGGGTACACGAAGAACCACAACCTCATCTGATCAATTTGAAACTGCAAGGCCCACCACACAGGCTCCAGTTAACGCAGTTGCAGTCTCCTCAGCTTCAGTAAATTCATCAACAAAAGACCATAACTACGTCATATTAGCCACAGCAAAGGTCATTCTCAAAGCAGCAAACGGAATGTCAAAGGAGTTCAGAGCTATGCTAGATTCAGGATTACAAGTCAATATTGTAACTGAACGGCTCATCAGGAAATTATCACTAGCAAAAACAGAATCTTCTTTGTGCATCGACGGAGTCGGAACGATTCAAAGGAAGGCATCACATCGTGCAACTATGGAAATGATGTCCATAAATAGTGACTTTTCGACAACATTGGAAGCCTTCGTCCTGCCAACTATTATTCCTGCTCAACCAAGTAGTACCATCGACATTGCTGCCTGGAAAATTGGAACAATCAAGCTAGGTGACAATAATCCAGTACTTCAAAATACCTCGCTCGGCTGGATTGTAGGCGGTTCAATCAAACACACCAAGGTTCTTCCGTCCGAACCCTTGACATGTGCTATTTTTGATAGTGAATCGTCCTTAGAGCAAGCAATGGATAAGCTATGGAAGCTTGATGACATTGAGTTAAGCGAAAAAATTTTATCTCCAGCAGAAAAACTCAGTGAAGAACATTTCAAGTTACATGTGCAAAACAATGTAAACGGACGTTTTGTAGTGAGCCTTCCATTCAGGGAAAACCCAGTTGCACTAGGCAAGTCGTACCAGATGGCTTACAACAGATTCATCAGTCTAGAGCAACGGCTGCAGACAAAATGAAGACATTAGAGTTCAATATGTTCAATTCATGAAGGAGTATGAACAGTTAGGCCATATGGAAAAGGTACAGATTGATACTATACCAAACCCAAAATATTTCATCCCACATCATTGTGTGCTAAAACCCGACAGCACTACAACAAAACTCAGAGTGGTCTTCGATGCATCTGCAAAGACTTCGACAGGACTTTCACTCAATGACATTATGTATGCCGGGCCTACAGTCCAAAGTGAGCTCTTCTCCATTTTACTTCGCTTCCGAATGCCAAAATTCGTTTTTACAGCTGACATTGAAAAAATGTACAGGCAGATATCAATCAATCCAGACAATTATCAATACCAATTGATTATTTGGAGAGAAATTCCATCATCATCAATTAGCTATTACAGGCTCAATACCGTGACATATGGAACACGGGCAGCTCCATACTTAGCCACAAAATGTCTGCAACGAATTGCAGAAGAAAATGCAGATCGCTATCCACTTGGGGCACGAATGCTGAAAGAAAACTTCTATGTGGACGATGGTCTGGGTGGCTTAGATAGTCTGCAGGTAACTCTGGAAACACAAAAGGAACTAATAACAATTCTGGACAAGCACGGTTTCAGACTAAGGAAATGGTGTTCCAACAGTCCGAAGTTATTAAAAGATATACCACATGATGACCAAATCCTAAATTTGGATCTCAGTGACAACACTAACAAACCAATCAAAACACTGGGATTACATTGGGTACCTCAGACTGATCAGTTCTGCATCAAGGTAAACCTTACTGAATATCCAACAGTTTCAAAACGTACAGTAACTTCAGAACTGGCAAAACTATTTGACCCTCTTGGTCTCCTAGCACCTGTCATTGTCCAGGCAAAGATTTTCATCCAGCAATTGTGGCAGCACACCTTAGACTGGGATGAACCATTGTCTCAGGATTTCCGCAAAGTATGGAACGACTTCCGCGATGACTTGAAGACATTAGAAAATTTAAAAATAAAAAGGCATATATTCTTTGATGAAGTTCCTGTCACAACGCAGCTTCATGTATTCGCAGACGCCTCTGAAAGGGCGTTCGGTGCAGCGGCCTACATTCGTGCAACTCTAAAGGATGGAAGAGTGTCTGTCCGCCTGTTATGTGCAAAATCACGAGTGGCCCCACTAAAACAACAAACACTACCTATGTTAGAGTTATGTGCTGCAGTTGTCGCAGCACAGCTCGCCCATAAGGTCAATGCTGAGTGCAACCGTAAAAATCACCAGACATTCCTATGGACTGATTCCGAGATTGTCCTATCTTGGATTAACTCACAGTCATCGTCATATAAACATTTGTCGCAAACAGAGTATCCACAATACAGTCTCTGACACTAGCAGGACAGTAGCGTCATGTAAAATCAGAAGATAACCCCGCTGACGTCTTATCTCGCGGACTTCAACCATCCAAGCTACCTACAAATGGATTATGGTTCCATGGGCCAATGTTTCTTCATGGAAACGAGTCGTTATGGCCATCAAGTTTCGCACCTCAACTACTTAAGGCAGACAACCCTGAACTAAAAAAGGTTGTTATGGCTACAACGATAACACAGAACTACGATCTGATATACACAATTAACCATAAAAACTCGTTTGGAACATTGCAAAGAATTATGGCATACGTTATACGATTCACAAGGAACTCGAGAATAACTGCTCGAGACAGACCAACACATATCTCACTTACCCCAAAGGAGCTAGACGATTCTCTGCATCTCATTGTGCGTGCAATTAAATTTTTGGATTTTGCAGAAGAAATAAGGCAACTACAAAGGAATCAGACAATTGACAAAAAAAAGCCCACTTAATAGCCTCTCACCAATTTTGGATAAGGAAGGTGTTATTCGAGTAGGAGGACGACTAAAATATTGCATCCTATGATCTTACCATATAACGATTCCTTGGCAAATCTATTGTTTATCATGATACATCAAAACAATAAACACTGCGACCCACAAGCTCTTCTAACCATAGTGCGACAACGGTTTTGGCCAATAAAAGGGAAAATCGCCGCTCGTTCAAAAATGTGTCAGATGCACTCGAGCGCGACCACAACTGCTTCAACAAATCATGGGCAACTTACCACAACCAAGAGTAGTGCCTGCTCGACCATTTATCAACTCCGGTGTGGACTATTGTGGTTCATTTTGGATACACTACAAGATTAGGGGCAAAAATCCAACCAAGGCTTACATAGCCGTATTTTGCTGTTTTGCTACCAAGGCAGTTCATCTAGAATTGGTGTCTGATTTGTCAACAGAGACATTCATTGGGGCTCTGAAACGCTTTATAGCTCGTCGTGGCCACTGCCAAAATATCTTCTGTGACAACGCGACAAATTTCGTCGGTGCCAAAAACCTGCTTGAACTTTCTGAAAGCATACACTCAAAAAAGGCGCAGGAAGCCATCATTACTGCTTCAAGCGCTAAAGGTATACATTTTAGTTTCATCCCACCAAGAGCGCCCCACTTCGGCGGTTTATGGGAAGCAGCTGTAAAATCAGCAAAACATCTACTGGTACGTAGCGTGTCAACCGAATCACTGACATACGAAGAGTTGGAAACAACAATCATAGAAATTGAAGCTATATTAAACTCACGTCCGTTAACTCCGCTCTCAAACGACCCAGCCTGTCTAGAAGCGCTGACTTCTGGCCATTTTCTCATCGGTGAAGCTCTTACCTCACAAGTAGATAGCAGAGCAGCAAATCTTAAGGTCTCGGGCGTGTCGCATTGGAAACTTGTCTCTCAAATAAAACAACAGTTTTGGAAAAGATTGTAACGCAGTTTACTTTCCCAGCTGAGGTATGACTCAGTCTGTCCAGGGTCAGTTCGAAGGTCTGCTTCCTTTGAAATGAAACACGTGATGTTTTCGTGTATGATTATATAAAAATATGAACAAAGCTTTATTTACGAAACCTTAATCTACGTAAAATACTTAAATCTACGACAGCTTTCTGATGATGCGGCGCAGCTGCAGACGGGAACGAGGGCGGAGACGGGTAGACTGGTGTGGTGCGGATTCTGTTGCGGCGTAAGGATCGGGCGGTTGCAGGAGTCGGGCGGCGACGATCAGGTGGTTGGCCTGGGAAAGAGAGTAACGTACTATCTTGGTTTAAAAAAAGGCGAAGGCAACTAGCTACGGTTATTAATGCAGACACCAGCGCAATTCGGGAGGCGAAGGCCGTCGGCAACTAGCTACGGTTATAAATGCAGGCACCAGCGCAATTCGCGAGGCGAAGGCAGTCGGCAGCTAAAAACGATTATAAATAATGCTGACACCAGCGCAATTCGGAGGGCGAAGGCTGTCGGCAACTAGCTAAGGTTATTAAATAATGTTGACACCAGCGCAATTCGGGAGGCGAAGGCAGTCGGTACTAACTACGATAATAAATACAGGTATTAATACTGCTAGCTACTAAGAGTTAACACTGTGGTTAGAATCAGTTTCTACTCTGTTTGTTCTGAACAAACTTTGACTACTTATTTAAAAATAAAATAAACTCAATGATAATTATTAGGTATTAGTAAGAAATAAGAAAACAGTAGGGGTATTCATAGTATCTGGTCACATATTAAGGGTCTTCACAGTGTTAGGTTATAATGACTTAACATTACTTGGTAGGGAATTTGTAACGTCACGTTACAGCCCCCCCTACTTTAAATAATAAAAAAAAAAAAAATAAAAAAACAGATATAGTGCACTAGGCGAGTTTCGACCGGAGGTCTGCACTACCCGAAGGTAACATTTACCAGAGTGGGATGCTCTGGCTCGGCCCTTAGTGCGTGGCGTAGCCACAATTAAATCACAATTCAAAAATACAGAAAATAAGATGCAAAGAATTCAAAAAAAAAAAAAAAAAAAAAAAAATAAAACATTCAAAACTACATAACCAACTTGGGGTAACTAAAAAAAAATCCATGGCAAAAAAAAATTAATGCTAAGGTGATGTCTGAGGTCCGTCACTTGGAAAGGGTGATCAGCTTCTCCTTACCCTGGCACCGAAGGAGCGCTTTTCCTCCTATGATCCGGACTTCTACTTTCGGCCTTCCTGCGGGAAATACTACCCAACGTCGTGCTCTGCGCCGAGGGTTGCGGGTCACGGTGATACCCCTAAAGGGGTCGTCAGTGTCCTATAGTCCTCCGAGATCTTCGGGGGTGAGGTTGAGGACGTCGTTTGCGAGATCCTCCTCGGCCGGAGATGGCTTGTTTCCGAGGGTAGGATTGATGGTTACCGGGGGGTTTGTGGTTTTTTCCCCTGTTCACCCGCCTGGTTACGGGATAATGGAGCCAGCGGGGGTGGTCCGGTCTGGGTGAAATGTAGGGGTTGGGTAACTCGACGATCCCACAATTTCTTGGCCAGGTTATTTACTTGTGGATCCCTGGACTGGGCTATTGGACAACTCTCTACTGTCTGTATCCGGGGCCGTGCCTCGAACGGGGGTAACGAGGGAGGGACGTGGCGAGGCATGGTAGTGCGGCGTAAATAGTCGCTTATTTTGCCTGGGGCCAGAGGTCTGGTTGGCTTCCGCTCCATCGTGATACTGAATGAGGATGTGAGCTCGCTCCGCCTTTTATACTTTTATGTGGTCGAACTACCTATTACGAATATTTTCACTCTGATGTTTATGTCGACTATTTATTTATCTGAGGTGGAACGTGGCGAAGTCGACAGCGCGGTTTCCCTGGCGGCCGGGGTACTTGGTACGAGTTATGGTTTTGTTATAGTGTTGGAGTCTTCTCTCCTGTGGTAGGTTTTGAGGTCCTGGACGTGCACTTGATGAATTTTCCCCGAACCGGTTCGAACCGTATAAATGGTGGGTGATATGACCCCCGTGACTTCGTGCGGTCCCGAGTACTTGGGAGCGAGTTTCGCTGCAAAGTGATTTACCCCTGAGGACAGTTGATGCTCTCTCTTGAGCACCTGGTCGCCAACCTTTGACCACCAGGCTCGTCTTCGGAGGTTATAGTAACCTCGTTGTTTTTCGGAGGCCCGAGTCATAGCCTTAACGACTTCTCGCCATTCGGGTGGTCCGGGTATCTTGCCAGACTCTTCGCTTGGCGTTTCGCCCTGAGCGAAGATCTGGTTCGGGGGTCGGAGGTTATGCCCGAACAGTATTTCTGCCGGACTGGCGGTCGTACTTTCGTGAACTGCGGAGTTTAGAGCAAAAGCGATCTCGGCTACGGACTTGTCCCAGTGGCGGTGGTTTCCCTCGGTGTTTTCTGCGATCAGTGTCTTGACGACACGGTTTGCCCTTTCGGTGGGGTTTTCCTGTGGGGTGTAGGGCGCGGTTAAACGGTTCTGAATTCCGCATTCGCGTAGGAACGTTTCCACTGCTCTGCTGATGAATTGTGGCCCGTTATCCGAGAAGAGGGCGGTGGGGCAGCCGAACCGGTAAATAATGCGTTCTCTTAGGCCCTAAATGACCGCGGCCGCAGTGGCAGTGCGTAAGGGAATCAATTCTACCCACTTGCTGAATTTGTCAACGAACACCAACAGGAAACTGTGCCCTGAGGAGGACCGGGGTAGTGGGCCGATGAAATCAGCGCAGACGATCTCCCAGGGCTGGTTAACGGGGGTGGTGTGCATGAGGCCGTCCTTACGCCTTTGTTCCACCTTGAAGCGACTGCAGGCGGTGCAGGACCGTACATACCGTCGTATATCCCGTGCCATGCCCGGCCAATAGTAGTTCTCGGGTGACGTCGGTATGCGGCACGCATAGCTTCCACTCAGGTAGGTTTGATATTGTGGATTTCTTTGCGATATGGCGGAACAACCTGCCCTCGATAAGCTGGTAGTCGGGTAGTTTCGTGGCGCTGTTCTGTAATTTGTGTATGACCTTGGTGTAGCAGGATGCTATCCCCAGTATGCGCCGTAAGTCACGAATGGTTTTGGGTGCCTCTAGCTTCTGGATTGCCGCGATCTTATCGGGGTCGGTGTGTATTCCCTTCGTGCAAACGACATGCCCCAGGTATTTCAATCTTGTTCGGACAAATTCGCATTTGTCGAAGTTTACCTGCAGGTTCGCGGCCAGCAGTCGGCTGAAGACTAATTTTAGCATCTCCAAGTGTTCCTCAAACGTTCGGCCCAACACGATGATATCGTCTAAATACACGAAAGCCTTTGGGTGAAGCTCGGGTCCAATGATATGATCCAAAATTCGCTGAAATGTTGCCGGAGCGGAATGCAACCCGAAAGGCATTACCTTCCACTGGAAGAGACCGCGGCCTGGTACGGTGAAGGCGGTATACTGGCGGGAGCTCTCGGCGACTGGTATTTGCCAGTATCCATTTTTCAGGTCGATGGAGATAAATGCTGCTTCCTTCAATTGGTCCAGGATGGCGTTGATCTGTGGTAAGGGGTAAGCGTCAGGTTCGGCGGCAGCGTTGATTTGACGGAAATCGATGCACATTCGCCAAGTGCCTTGCTTCTTACGCACCAAAACAACGGGTGAGCTGTAGGGGCTGTGCGATGGTTCTATTCGGTCGGCTGCCAGCAATTCGTCTACCTCGCTGTTTATGACCTTCTGCATAGCCGGGTTGCGAGGGTAATACCGTTGTTTAATCGGCCGGTCGTGCTTCATATGAATGACGTGTTCCCCCATGGTGCATGGTCCGCTGATGGTTTCGAATGCAGTCTTGGCCGTGGCTAGAAACGCGTGTAACCCTGAGATCTGCTCAGGCGGTAATTCATCGTGAGTGACGATCATGTGTAGCGCATGCAACCGAGGTTCTCCCGATGGCCGGGCAGCCTGTAGTTCGACTCCGTCGATCAGAAGTCGGGTCTGCCGGCGCCGCAGGAAGTCCATGCCCAAGATGATCGGTTCAGCTAAGTTGTCAAGGGCGGATGCCAGCAGACGTGTAGTACCGCCGCTAGTTTCTACCACCAGTGGATACACGTTGAGGCTGGCTCTGCACGATCCGTCGGCCAACTGGATGCTGCGCTGGTGATCGCGGGGTCGGATGTTGGCGGCTCCGAGCAGTTGGCGTACCCTACCTGCGATGTATGTTAGCGTCGAGCCCGTGTCAACTAGGGCTCGTATAGTGGTGCCGCAAATGGTGACAGTCAGGTAATATCGCCCGTCGGCGGATGGTTCGCTGCGGCAGGCGTAGTCTCGCGTCAGAGTGCCCTCCTGGCCGCACCAGGAGCAGAACCGGAAGCCATTCCTCCTTACATGACCTGGCTGTTTGCAGCGCCAACAATGGGTGCTGCGGTGGTTTGTTGCGGCGTCGACGTAGTGAGTTGGTTGAGGTCTCCCCTGCCTGGATTCTTCTTTTCTGAGCAGCTCGTACTCGTCGGTCAGCTCCATCAGCTCATCTAGTGAGCGAAAGTCAGTGCGGCGGACGTATAGTTTATACTCACAGCGCAAACCGTCATAGATGCGATCCGTGTGGTCGAGTTTTCGTGGCTCGGAATGCTGTCGAATGAGGGCTTGAAGGCCAATGATGTAATCTTTTGCTCTCTCTCGGCCACCCTGCTTACGGTGGTAGATGGTTTCCTCCAGGTGAGCTAGGTGTCGTCTCGGCAGAAAGAATCGTATGGCCTCTTCCTTGAAGCTGTCCCAGCTGCTGATGTGTTCCCGCTTGACCCGATACCACTGTAAGGCTCTATTCTTCAGGATCTCTAGTAGAGAGAATAGCAAACGACTTCGATCGAAGCCGTAGCATTCTGCTAGCTCTTCCAGCCGTTCGATAAACTCCATCAGATTCTCGCCCCTGTTGTATGTGAGGTCCCAACGCCGAATGGTAGCCATGACTTCCGAATCGCTCGGAGCGTTCGGCGGAGACGTCCGATGCTCGGTACGAGGTACTTCAATACTGACCGAGCCGAGTTACGGCCTTCTCTCTTCTTTTAGGACTTCCTCCTCGCAACAGGTTCTCTGATGAGGCTCGTTGCCGTTTCAGGCTTATCAGCTCGCTCAGTTTTCGACGCAGCTGGTCGACGGTAGCGCCCTCGGCAATGGGAATGCCATGTTGACGGCAAACCTCCATCAGTTTGTTCTTCCGAAGCAGACAGATCCATCCGACAGAGTCCGTTCGTAGATTGGTTGGCATAGGTGTGGTTTCGTTGCTTTGTTGTTGGCCCGATCCAGTTCCGTTGGTGGTTTGGTGCGATGATTTACCACAGGTTGCGGTTTTGGAATCGGGTCCCTGCTCGGGCGCCATTGTAACGCAGTTTACTTTCCCAGCTGAGGTATGACTCAGTCTGTCCAGGGTCAGTTCGAAGGTCTGCTTCCTTTGAAATGAAACACGTGATGTTTTCGAGTATGATTATATAAAAATATGAACAAAGCTTTATTTACGAAACCTTAATCTACGTAAAATACTTAAATCTACGACAGCTTTCTGATGATGCGGCGCAGCTGCAGACGGGAACGAGGGCGGAGACGGGTAGACTGGTGTGGTGCGGATTCTGTTGCGGCGTAAGGATCGGGCGGTTGCAGGAGTCGGGCGGCGACGATCAGGTGGTTGGCCTGGGAAAGAGAGTAACGTACTATCTTGGTTTAAAAAAAGGCGAAGGCAACTAGCTACGGTTATTAACGCAGACACCAGCGCAATTCGGGAGGCGAAGGCAGTCGGCAGCTAACTACGATGATAAATAATGCTGACACCAGCGCAATTCTGAAGGCGAAGGCTGTCGGCAACTAGCTACGGTTATAAATGCAGGCACCAGCGCAATTCGGGAGGCGAAGGCAGTCGGCAGCTAAAAACGATTATAAATAATGCTGACACCAGCGCAATTCGGAAGGCGAAGGCTGTCGGCAACGAGCTACGGTTATAGATAATGCTGACACCAGCGCAATTCGGGAGGCGAAGGCAGTCGGCAACTAGCTACGGTTATAAATGCAGACACCAGCGCAATTCAGGAGGCGAAGGCAGTCGGCAGCTAAAAACGATTATAAATAATGCTGACACCAGCGCAATTCGGAGGGCGAAGGCTGTCGGCAACTAGCTAAGGTTATTAAATAATGTTGACATCAGCGCAATACGGGAGGCGAAGGCAGTCGGTACTAACTACGATAATAAATACAGGTATTAATACTGCTAGCTACTAAGAGTAAACACTGTGGTTAGTATCAGTTTCTACTCTGTTTGTTCTGAACAAACTTTGACTACTTATTTAAAAATAAAATAAACTCAATGAGAATTATTAGGTATTAGTAAGAAATAAGTAAACAGTAGGGGTATTCATAGTATTGTAATGTTTTCCCTTGTCTGGTTTATTTAGCTATGTCCAATAGAAAGAACTTCTTACTTCTGTTTCCAGTTTTAGATTAATTTTTATTTTTCAATTTCATTTCTTATATCTAAAATGTTACAACTTACAAAGATTGAGTGGCTTCTCAATCCACTCAATAATTTACAACTTATTCTACTTATACAAATCTATAATTACTACTTACTTATCTACGTCACATTTTTCCTCATGCAGTCTTGTGCAGTATGTGAAAGGAGGGGCTTAATTATTTGCATGCTCCTTACTCATTGTAATGCAAAACAGTTGACCCACTTATTAGTCAACCGCTTTGTTTGTTTTGAAATTCATTACGTTAGCAAAAATGCAAAGGCAATGACTCCAAATCAAACTTCGATTATTATCGGATCACTTACACAAGAATGCATGCATGGGTGGTCACTACTAGAGGTTTTGGTGTGCCAATTCTTGTGTACGCTACACCCTCACCCTTTAGAAAAATTTATGGAATTTTTGTTTATACAAAAATTGCAGAAAATTTTTTTTTAAATGTGACAAAAATTTTTTTTTTGTTTACTTAATTTAAAGAAATTTTTCATTTTTACATTTTGTTTCTTTATTTGTATGTATGTATATTTATTTGTTCAATGTGACAATTTTTGTTTATTTAATTTAAAGTTCTTTGCACTAAATAATGATTTGCTTATTGTAACTTAATATTCTTAATAAACATTGTTTTTATTTTTCATTGTTTTACATTTTTAGCAAAGAGTGTTAATTTTGAAACTTGAGTAAAAAAATTTTTTTTTTTTTTATACATGTACATATGTAGGTTAACTGTTGTCTTAGGTCAGTCATTAATAATTTGACGTTTCTTTAGCTTTTGTATATCTTTAGTAGATTCTTGTGAAAAACTTTGTCTTTATTGTTTATATTAACAGTTATGTTTAAGTCATCTATGTTAACTATTCTATATGGTCCTTTATATGGATTTTCATTTTTCTTTCTATTTTCTACTTTTATTAATACTAAATCTCCTAAGTTTAATTTTATTCTGTTTATTTTATTGTATGATTCTAATTGTCTCTTTCTTTTTATCTTATCTATCATAATCCTAGCATTTTCTAAAGAATATTTTAATCTACTTTTTAATTCATTGGCGTAATTTTCAAAGTCGTAAACCTTTGGATGATTCATGACTTCATCCCCAGGTAAACTTGGTAACTTCCCGAAAATTAGCTCGAAAGGTGAATATTCAGTGTCGACGTGAGGAGTCGTATTATATGCGAATGTGTAATAAGGTATCCATTGTTCCCAATTATCATTCTCTACAAAGGATAGAAAATATTCGTTTAGTACCCTGTGATTCCTTTCTACAGTTCCTAAAGTCTCATGATGGTATGGAGTCGAAAATTTTTGCTCTATTCTCAATAGTTCGCATATGTTTTTCATTAATTCATTTGTGAATTCTGTCCCCCTGTCTGATTTGAGTACACTAAAAATTCCATATTTGAGTATTACATTTTCTACCAATGCTTTTGCTATTGACTTCGCCTCTTTTGTCTCCATTGGACAAGCAATCAGGTATTTTGTCAATTCGCATTGTATTGTAAGTATGTACCTATAGTTATTTGTTGGACGTAGTGGACCAACTGTATCAATTACTATAGTGTTAAAACTATTTGTTGGTGTGTCCGTTATTTTAAGCGGTTCTTTAGTGTGTCTAATTTGTTTGTTTTTTTGACAAAGATCGCATTTAGATACATAGTCTTTTACGCTTTTATTCATACCTTTCCAAATGTATTTTTGTTTCAATTTCAACAGAGTCTTTCTTACTCCGAAATGACCTCCTTGGGGTGTGTCATGATATAATTTTATTAGGTCTAGCTTTCTATTCTCTTCTAGAATATTCTGAGGTTTTTTATATAATAGTATTACTATGTCATCTTTATTTTTTTTACAATACTTATTGTATTTGGCCTTAAAATCTTCCGCGGGAATTATACTAAATATTGCATCATTTTTTTCGATTGCAAATTTCCTATTTTTCATGTTTCTTACTTTCTTTAAATATGATGATAGTTTCTCCATAAGAGTACCTAAATACAATGGATTATCGCTACGTCTAACACGTGTTTTATTATTTTCTATATCACACTCTACTGTGTGTTCATTAATATTGTTTATTGGCCTATTTTCTAATATAAATTTCAATTTATTTGCGCGCTTAATATCATTGATGGAAATGCAGTCCCACATATAGAGTTGATCAGACTCGTTGTGAGATCCGCTTATGATATTATTATTTTCTGATGACTTTTTGCTCATACCTCTTGTTACTACTAGTGTTTTCTTTATCCTCTCATCATTCTCTGATGGTATCATGTCTTTCAATATGTCAGAATTAATTTCTATTCTTGACAGTGCATCTGCATTTGTGTTCTTTGCCCCCTTTTTGTATATTATGTCGAAGTCATATTCTGAAAGCTCTAATCTAATTCTTGTTAATTTTGAACTAGGATTTTTGTGTGAGAATAGTGATACCAATGGTCTATGGTCGGTGACAACTGTAAATCTTCTTCCAAACAGATATGGTCTGAAAAATTGTATTCCCCAATAAATGCCTAGTAATTCTTTTTCAATCACGGGTTTATTTTTCTCATGTTTATTGAGGGATCTGCTTGCATAGGATATTGGTAGATCTTCACCTATTGGACCTTGAGATAAAACTGCACCTAGAGCGAAATCCGATGCATCAGTGGTCAGGACGAATGTTTCGTCAAAATTTGGATATTGTAGAATCGGTGGACTGATTAGTTTGTTTTTTAGAGTTTCAAATGCTATTTGGCATTCTTGAGACCATTCAAATTTTGTGCCCTTCTTCAATAATTTGTTTAAACAAGTAGCACAATCTGCGAAATTTTTGATAAATCTTCTATAGTAGTTGCAAAATGCTACGAATCTTCTTACGTCGTCTGCACTACTCGGAATTGGGTATTTTGAAATTGCTTCATACTTGCTCGGGTCTGGTTTGATACCATTTGATGTTATCAAATGCCCCAAATATACTACTTCTGGTTTAAGAAAACAACACTTGCTTGCATTCAGTTTCAGGTTATATTTAGATAATCTGTCGAAAACATTAATCAAGTTGTCGTTGTGAAGTTGTAAGCTACATCCAAAAACAATTATGTCATCAACATATAAAAATGCTTCAGACTCTAATCCGGACAATGCTATTGTTAGCATTCTTTGAAAACTATTTGAAGATATTTTCAATCCAAAAGGTAAACTGGTATACTGGTAATGACCATTTGGAGTTGAAAAAGCGGTATACGGTCTTGAATCCCGATCAAGTTCGATTTGATGGAATGAACTTGTCATGTCCAAAGTGGAGAAATATTTGGCTCTACCCAGTTTATCTAACACAATCATCTAGTCGTGTTAAGGGAAATTTGTCATTTACTATCTTGTCATTCAGTTTCCTGAAATCCACAACTAACCTCCATTTCTTCAGATCGTCTTGTCCTTTTTTTGGAACTAACAAAAGTGGAGCGTTGTATGGGCTTATAGAGGGTTCTATGATTTTTTGTTTTAATAGCCCTTTGACTTGATTATTTATCTCCTCTGTATGCGTTTGTGGTAAACGATAGTTTTTTATGTAAACTGGATTTGAGTCATTTAAATGGATAGTTTGGTTGTAAAAATTATTTGTTGTTAAATTTTCACTATCTAAATGGAATACTGACTGATATCTCTTAAGAATTTTTAACAAACTTTCTTTTGCTACGTTATCTGGGTTGTCTATATTGAGTTCTTTTAAGATTCGATTGAATCGTTCCTCATCACATTTAATCCTACTTTCACTAGTTCTGTATATCTTATAATCCTCTAATGGAGTGGTTTCTATCTTCAAATTATGTATTATTGCTGGGTTATTTGAAACATTTAGTATTTTTATATGTTTGTTTCCATTTTTTTGGAATTATGGCGTTTGCCAGGAATACACCTTCTATTATTTCTCTATTGCATATTACTGCATCTTCTTTAATGTCTACATCAAATGGTATTATAATCTCACTTCTTGGTGGAATTTTCACAAATTTTACACCAAATCTGTTGTCATATATCGGCAATTTAAAAATTTCTTCTCCTACGTTGACAGTAAGTATAAATGTCTCATAGTCTATGTTGCAATTGTATTTTAGTAAAAAATCACGTCCGATTATGCCGTCAGTGCCAATGGGAAAATCTTCTCTAATCATATGTATTCTATGTTTAAATATTGTTTCATCAATTTTTATAGATAATTCTGTGGAACCTAACGATTTTATTTCTTCTCTAGTGATTCCTGTTAAACAGCAATAGTCATCTGGATCTTCATCGTGCTCTGGTAACACATCTTCTTTGCAGAGAGATACGTCTGCACCCGTATCTATCAGAAATGTTAAAACACGATGTGTGTTCAACACATTTAGTTTAATATAGTTCTTGAGATCAGATGAAATGCTAAATATTTGGTTAGAATTTATTCGCTCTGATCCGAAGATACCTGGTGGTATGCTACCTCCGGATTTGTCCCGTTTCCCTGTTCCTGTACACAAAATGCATTTCGTCCTCTATTATTATTACGATGGTTATTACTGTTGCGATATGTGTTGTTATTATTATTGCTTCTATTGTTGTCTCTGTTAATGTCTCTGTTGTTGTTATTATGTCCGCGGTTACTATTGTTCCTCATATAGTTACCTCTATCACTGTTATTTATCCCGTTACGATTTGTTCTATTATTGTAATTGTTTCTCTCCTGACTGTTATTGTTAAATCTATTGTTGTTATTATTAGGATATCTGTTTCCATTGTTACTTCTATTGAAATTGTTATAATTGTTGTTTCTGTTGTGTGAATAATTAGTATTGGTATTATTCCTATTATTATAGAAATTCCTAACTTTGTTTCTCGGTTGACTAGTTTGAAACATTATTTGATTTTGCCTAATGTCGGCAGAGACTTCTGTTGCTATTTCTATAGCTTCATTGAGTTTCTTTACTCTGCTTGCTTCTAAAGTTCTTACAATCTCTCTACTACTGAGCCCGTTTTTAAAAGAATTAAATGCGATTGTAGCGTTTGTCTCACAAATTACACTTCTGTTTTCTTCCCCTAAGGTACTAATTTGTATCTCATTTAACTCCATCGTGAGTTGTTCTATTCTATCAGCAAATTTCTGTATTGATTCAGTTTGTGTAATTCTCGTTAGTTCATTTAGAATTACATTGGGTGATTTCTTTGGTTTATAAATCTCTTTTAATGTTGCGATTAAAGTGTCTATACAAGTTGGAACTCTTGTTTGCCTTAATCTGTTCTGCACTTTGAGTGTTAACTTTGTTTTGTATACAAAGTTGAAAAATGAAACTCTTTTGTTTGTTGGGAACGTATCCCTGAGAATCTCTAAATTCGCTAAAAATGGATTTAATTCTGTCTTTGTTCCTTCAAAGGTCGCTATTAATTTCGAGATTGATGCCAATTCGGCAGCATTAAGGTTTTCCTCCGTCATATTGATGGGATTTCTAACTATTGTCCCTAATGTCTGTGTATTACTGCCTTGTGCAAGTTTATCTTCGTGTAATTTGAGGGTTTCCAATGCTTCCTCTTTAGTTTGTCTAAACTTTGCAGTCTGTCGCTGTAATTCTTCTCGAGATAATTTAGTGTCTGCCAACAATTTTATAAAATACTCTTCTAGTTTTTCTAGTTCCTTCTTCTTTGATCCTATTGTATCTAATGTATAGCCCTTGCTTAGAGACTTCTTGGCGTTGGATATAAAACTGTTTAATTTTTCATATATGCTGTCCATTTAGCATTTTCATATAAATCCTGTAACGTTGGTTTGCCCTGTAGACCTATAAACCTTTAATCTATTCTCTCTTCTTATGTCAGATTACTGTCTTCTAAAAAAATTTACAACTGTTAAGTACTCCTTCTCATAATTATATTATGTAATAATTTTGAATTGTTTCATGTTTATTTATATATTTTTATTCTTAAACATTATCTATAGCAACATTATTGTTGTTGTTATACTTATGTTTCATTACATATTTTTTAAAATATTTGTTTATCTTATAGGCTATGAGTAGTATTACTGATATTATAATAATGATTTTTATGTTATCTGGAATAACGACCATCGAATTATTGGCGTTTCCATTCATAACAATGTTTTCTTGTATATCTACCTTACTCTGAGGATTACCCATTTTATTACCCCAAATTGGACCTACCATTTAGAATTAACAATTTTCTCTTTTTTTTTTTTTTTTTTATAGTTTCAAATCTTTGGTTTCTTGTTTTGTATAAATTTTTACAAAGTTTTCTTTTATACTATATAATGTTTTATTTTATACTATACTTCTTATTATCTGACGTCTTATCTGTTTCTCTACGTATTTTTTTAAGTATTTTACTATGATTACTATTGTTGCTGCTATGCAAATCAAAATGACTACTTCCACGCTCACGCTTATGGCATTTGGAACATTAGCCGTTACAGTTGTAGTTTCAGTTATTTTTGTTGGGGTGACGCCCATTTCTTTTTTCCTTTTTATAAGTTTTTATCCCAAGTTTTGTGTCTAGAATTTTTTCTTCAATTTTTGCCCTTATTTCTGGGTTGGTTGTTGTACTTAACTCGCACTTCAAAACATTAAGTGTTTGCTTCATCCGGCTTAACCAATCACCTCGATTTTTTTTTTTTATTTTTGGGATTTTTATGACTGGAATAAATGGCTCTTGTGTAACCAATTTTGCTTTTATTTTTATTGGTCTAGGACCAATATTAAGAATCTCCGGTTTTCTAGGCTTTTCTGTACTTTCTTGATTTTCTTTTAACAACTTCTGCCAGCGTTCTTCGGCAGCTCTCAGTTCTTTCAATATTTCTTCTAATGGTTGTTCCGCAGACATTTAAGCTCTCACGTATCAAGCCTTCACTTTGAAAAAAAAAACGTAAGCAACAATAGCATCACATAATTAATTGTTAAATATTTCCACGCAGAAACAGATAATGTCTGATGTATTCTTTTTTTTTTTCTACTTAAAAAAATAACTGCTGTGTATATTTGTTCTTTTGTTTTAGTCTTGGTTTAAAATTGAAAAAGTATTTATTGATTTATAAAAAAAAATTTTTTTTTTTTTTTTTTTTGATATGCTAGACATGCTTTAAAGCACTTTCTGCACTTTCAAAAAAAAACAAAATTCTGTTTTTCATTTGCCAGACATGCCCATGCACTTTCTGGTCAAATAACACAATATTATTTTTAGTTTGTATTTTATATACAATATTACTTTTACACACAATATTATTTTTAGTTTGTATTTTATATATTTTTTTTTTTTTTAACTTCCTTCTCAGCAATTAACTTCCTTCTTGGCAAATACTTCCTTCAGGATCGAAACTGGCAGGATCGCCATGTAATGTTTTCCCTTGTCTGGTTTATTTAGCTATGTCCAATAGAAAGAACTTCTTACTTCTGTTTCCAGTTTTAGATTAATTTTTATTTTTCAAATTCATTTCTTATATCTAAAATTTTACAACTTACAAAGATTGAGTGGCTTCTCAATCCACTCAATAATTTACAACTTATTCTACTTATACAAATCTATAATTACTACTTACTTATCTACGTCACATTTTTCCTCATGCAGTCTTGTGCAGTATGTGAAAGGAGGGGCTTAATTATTTGCATGCTCCTTACTCATTGTAATGCAAAACAGTTGACCCACTTATTAGTCAACCGCTTTGTTTGTTTTGAAATTCATTACGTTAGCAAAAATGCAAAGGCAATGACTCCAAATCAAACTTCGATTATTATCGGATCACTTACACAAGAATGCATGCATGGGTGGTCACTACTAGAGGTTTTGGTGTGCCAATTCTTGTGTACACTACAGTATCTGGTCACATATTTAGGGTCTTCACAGTGTTAGGTTATAATGACTTAACATTACTTGGTAGGGAATTTGTAACGTCACGTTACAAGATGGTCAACAGAATATCTGAGCGAGCTTCAACATCGCTATAAATGGAAATGCAAGTTCAGAAATTTTAAAAAAGGAGACATGGTGATTATTAAAGAAGACAACACTCCTATCATGAAATGGCCGTTAGGACGAGTAGTAAACACATACCCTCTGGTTGTATATTACGATCTATCAACATATTGGACTGATACAGCTATGTTAGCAAACGGCACTCTCCAGTTAGAACAGCTTTGTAAACGAATAGAACCAAATTTGTTATGTCTCAATACGATAAAACACCTCCAACACATGGAAACTGATTTAAATTGAGACAATAGGTTACTCTAAAAGTCGAGACAAAAAAGAGGTGCCATTGACTTTGTCGGAAACATCGCGCACTCATTATTTGGTATACTAGATTCCGAATACGCTGAAAAAATGTCGTCAACAATCACAAACCTGCAGGAAGACGATACATTTATGTTAAAGCTACTGAAGGATCAAACGTCGGTCATTAACTCAACCATGAACATTGTAAAAGAGGAACTGACAACTGCCAAATACAACTTTGATAGTCTCCATGCTCAAATTAACAAGATAAGCAAAACTAAAGAAACGATAAACGATGAGTTATATAAGATTAAAAGAGTCCAATTTTTTAACTCAGGAATTATGCAACTTTCACTCATTGCCAACCAGTTACACAAAATGCAAACATATATCTTAGATGCTCTGACAGACCCATCACGGGAGAATACATCCATTGTTGTTAACTCCAACCCAGTTAGAGGCTGAAGTAAGGCAAATAAAAACACATATGCCTCAAGGTTTAGAATTGCCTGTACCCGAAGATGATTTGTTAGATCTGTATAAATTAATGACGATAAGAGGAGGTATCACTCAGGAACATGTTGTGTTTAGCATAACCCTGCCACTAATAGACCACAAAAAATTTGAACTGTACAAATTAATACCCATCCCGAACGTGTTAAACGAGTCAATGATAGTTGTCGAAACATGCAGTTCCATGCTAGCAATAAACACTATTCACGAACGTTACTTTCCTGTATCACATGATCAACTTAAAACTTGCGATGACCTCAGCCAGGACATGTTTATATGCCACAACATACAACTGCAACACAGCTTTGGATCTGAAAATGTATACAGCGGTGCGGATGAGAAAGTACGTACGGCTTACGTACGCGTTGCCTCGGGGGTTATAACACGAACTATTGTTAAGTTTTGCTCCATTTGGATGGGGAAAATGCAAGTTAAATAGGCGCTTAAGTACACACTGTCTCATTAACAAAACAAAACTTAATATCACCTACATTAGTCATTATCTTCCCCATATAACTTTGGCATTTATACGTATTACTCGATTTATATTCATACACACTAACCTTCAACCCCTTTAATTAACCTCTAAATCCCCAGCTTTAATTAACAAATAACCCTTTAGCACTTCCCATAAACTTTTTATATAGTCTTACTAATTAAAGTGCGTATCTCTGTTGTAATTTTCGCCCTCTTTTAGTCACAGGTCAAACCGCAGATTAACATCCACTAAGGTACCTCGCCCAAGCCGCAGCCCGAGTAGGGGCCGTTGTCAGCAGAAACGGCACCTAGAAGTTATGTACTGTGTCCTCTGCCGGGGGTACCACGGCTTAAGGTTCTGCCGGAGGTTTAAGCGGATGACAGTGGAGAGGAGGCGTGAGGTAGTGAGTAACCTAGGCTACTGCTTCAACTGTCTCGCAAGGAGCCATTCGCAAAACTATTGCACCTCGCTGGAAGTGTACAGACAATGCGACCAGCTTCACCACACCCTTTTGCATCTGCCGTCTTGCCGGGAGAGAGGGGAAATGTTAACGGTTGCCGTAGTCAATACCAGAACCCATCGGCGCCAGCAAGACCAACGCCGGCAACAGAGGCAACCACGTCGCCAGCAGCGGCAAGAAAGGTCAACAGGCGGCAACGCTAGGCCTAGAAACAAGCGGCAGGGTGATTCTTGAGGCAATAAAATCACTAGCCCAGGTTCTATGCGTGGACGAGCAGACCTCGCATATGTTCTAATTCAAGGTCGCACCATGGACACATAATTTATTTGCAAATTTTTGTATAATTTTATATTTGTATTAATTAATGAATTATGAATTGATAAACTTGTTGAATCGAATAATATCTAAATTATAAAGAAATAATTGAATTTAAATTTCTTGCAGTGTACTTAAGTACTCGTTAAAGTTAAGCTGTCAAACTTATCCAACCTTCGGCGTGGATAATAAAGCGAGGTTGCATAAGTTTAGCAGCAAGATCGCTTTTTTTAATTATTTTCCGTACTTGATGGTGAGCAGTTGAATCGCTCTTCAATTATGTATATGTATATGTATATGTATATGTATATGTATATGTATATGTATATGTATATGTATATGTATATGTATATGTATATGTATATGTATATGTATATGTATATGTATATGTATATGTATATGTATATGTATATGTATATGTATATGTATATGTATATGTATATGTATATGTATATGTATATGTATATGTATATGTATATGTATATGTATATGTATATGTATATGTATATGTATATGTATATGTATATGTATATGTATATGTATATGTATATGTATATGTATATGTATATGTATATGTATATGTATATGTATATGTATATGTATATGTATATGTATATGTATATGTATATGTATATGTATATGTATATGTATATGTATATGTATATGTATATGTATATGTATATGTATATGTATATGTATATGTATATGTATATGTATATGTATATGTATATGTATATGTATATGTATATGTATATGTATATGTATATGTATATGTATATGTATATGTATATGTATATGTATATGTATATGTATATGTATATGTATATGTATATGTATATGTATATGTATATGTATATGTATATGTATATGTATATGTATATGTATATGTATATGTATATGTATATGTATATGTATATGTATATGTATATGTATATGTATATGTATATGTATATGTATATGTATATGTATATGTATATGTATATGTATATGTATATGTATATGTATATGTATATGTATATGTATATGTATATGTATATGTATATGTATATGTATATGTATATGTATATGTATATGTATATGTATATGTATATGTATATGTATATGTATATGTATATGTATATGTATATGTATATGTATATGTATATGTATATGTATATGTATATGTATATGTATATGTATATGTATATGTATATGTATATGTATATGTATATGTATATGTATATGTATATGTATATGTATATGTATATGTATATGTATATGTATATGTATATGTATATGTATATGTATATGTATATGTATATGTATATGTATATGTATATGTATATGTATATGTATATGTATATGTATATGTATATGTATATGTATATGTATATGTATATGTATATGTATATGTATATGTATATGTATATGTATATGTATATGTATATGTATATGTATATGTATATGTATATGTATATGTATATGTATATGTATATGTATATGTATATGTATATGTATATGTATATGTATATGTATATGTATATGTATATGTATATGTATATGTATATGTATATGTATATGTATATGTATATGTATATGTATATGTATATGTATATGTATATGTATATGTATATGTATATGTATATGTATATGTATATGTATATGTATATGTATATGTATATGTATATGTATATGTATATGTATATGTATATGTATATGTATATGTATATGTATATGTATATGTATATGTATATGTATATGTATATGTATATGTATATGTATATGTATATGTATATGTATATGTATATGTATATGTATATGTATATGTATATGTATATGTATATGTATATGTATATGTATATGTATATGTATATGTATATGTATATGTATATGTATATGTATATGTATATGTATATGTATATGTATATGTATATGTATATGTATATGTATATGTATATGTATATGTATATGTATATGTATATGTATATGTATATGTATATGTATATGTATATGTATATGTATATGTATATGTATATGTATATGTATATGTATATGTATATGTATATGTATATGTATATGTATATGTATATGTATATGTATATGTATATGTATATGTATATGTATATGTATATGTAGATGTATATGTATATGTATATGTATATGTATATGTATATGTATATGTAGATGTATATGTATATGTATATGTATATGTATATGTATATGTATATGTATATGTATATGTATATGTATATGTATATGTATATGTATATGTATATGTATATGTATATGTATATGTATATGTATATGTATATGTATATGTATATGTATATGTATATGTATATGTATATGTATATGTATATGTATATGTATATGTATATGTATATGTATATGTATATGTATATGTATATGTATATGTATATGTATATGTATATGTATATGTATATGTATATGTATATGTATATGTATATGTATATGTATATGTATATGTATATGTATATGTATATGTATATGTATATTTATATGTATATGTATATGTATATGTATATGTATATGTATATGTATATGTATATGTATATGTATATGTATATGTATATTGTAGTGTATGAGGGGTGGCAGGATCGCCATGTAGGGTTTTGTGTTGTAGTGTGAGCGCGTTTTTCTAATGTGCTTTGGTCCCTATAGCCCTTATTTTGTTTAAATAGCTGTTAGGGTACCAGCTGATTTGTAAGGCGTTCAAAGGAACTGCCGAATTTGGATGAGTCTTTAAATTAAAACCAGGCAAGTTATTGCCGAATTAAGTTATTAATTTTAAGTCTAATTTATTTTCAATTTACTGGTGCTTATATACTATACATGAGATTTTAACTTAACCGTTCTAACTTAGTTTAATTATTTACATCTTTATGTTTGTCTTTGTCAGTCATATGGAGATATCAATAGATTGTATCAATAACAAGCCCTCATGACCAGTCTCGCCAATCGGAATGTTGGACGTTGGAATGCACTCAATTTACACTCAATTTTAATGTCATTCACTTACATTCCGATTGTCGTCATTTGTTTATACCGTTATTTGATATTTAAAATACCCTACTCTATATAAGTTGGTAAGTGTTGGTTTTAGAGTAGTTTAAGGGTATGCGGTGGCGACTTATGAGGTACACTACAATATGTATATGTATATGTATATGTATATGTATATGTATATCGTTGGTCTCAAGTAGAAAGGCCCTAACTCAAATAATTGTAACTGTATAGGAGAAGGTAAAAACATAACAGAAACTGTATGTATCATAATGTAAACTTGCTCATACAACTGCTTGTAAAGCCGTTATTCTTTACAACAATGTAATGAATATTGTGACGAGGTGTATTTGTGTAAAATTTATTGGAATAACTGGAAAACTCACTTTCGTAAAAAATGCGAGTTAGGGCCTTTCTACTTGAGACCATCGATATGTATATGTATATGTATATGTATATGTATATGTATATGTATATGTATATGTATATGTATATGTATATGTATATGTATATGTATATGTATATGTATATGTATATGTATATGTATATGTATATGTATATGTATATGTATATGTATATGTATATGTATATGTATATGTATATGTATATGTATATGTATATGTATATGTATATGTATATGTATATGTATATGTATATGTATATGTATATGTATATGTATATGTATATGTATATGTATATGTATATGTATATGTATATGTATATGTATATGTATATGTATATGTATATATGTATATGTATGTGTATATGTATGTGTATGTGTATGTATATGTATATGTATGTGTATATCAGGGATGTCAGCGTTATAACACTTGTATTTTTTTACTTGTTATTTTTTTTTTGTTTTTTACTTGTTCTATTGTTCACTTTAATTTTGAGCGTCCAAATTCGGTTGTTAAATATTATTAACAAATTTATGTTAAAAAAAAGAATCGTATGCGGAGCTTAAAAAACACGTCTGTTGACAACGAGCACGATCGAACCAGAATTTAATTAAAAAAAGAAAATTATACTAGGCAATTGTCAAAGCGAGCAAAAAGATGAGAGTTGGCTAACTTTTTGCTTCGATCCGCTTTGAAAGTACTTTATGTGACATGTTTCGTATAAGTATGTATATTTTATTTTAGATGCCATAGCGAATCGGTAAAGCAACGCGAAGCAAAAAATTTATCTGACATGGCCTCTAGGGCGTGTGTGAAACGGTAGCAAAGTACTCACTAAAGTAAAATTTTGACACTGTTGAGGTGAATAACATTTCACTAGCCCAAGGCGAATTCAACTACAGGTGGTGTCGAAATCTAAATTTTGAGTTGAAGTCGCCGCCGGTTCGAAAGGCATATATACACTCATTTTTTTAGTTAAACTTTTCTTGTTAGCCGTGTTGCATATTAATATTAGCTATTATAAGATCAAAATTATTTACATATTTAATTTTTTTATTAATAACGTGTATGTTATTATAATTTGTGCATGCTGACATCAGTGTCTAATAAAAGTAAAATACTTTTTTTATATATTTAAAATTTCGTGTTAGACTACAGAACTCTAAATTCATGTGCATTACAAGCATGTTTTTATATTGCCAAGTCACAATCTTATGTAAGTGAAATTGGAAGAGACCAACCACAATAGCATGGAAATATATTCCATTGAGAGGTAATCGAAATAAAGAAATGGGAAAATAATGTGTGTTAGATCATTAATCCCATAATCAGCTTATTATGATTTGGGTTACCTAAAACGCGCAATTCGCAAAGTCATAAAAAATCGCAGAAAAACGTAGAAAAAATGCAAACAATTTGAAAAAGACAATTGTGCAACCTCCAAAAATTCCTCAAAATTCTTTCACAAATGTAACTTACTAGCAAACCATATTAAAAGTAAGCGCGAATTCTGAAAATTGGTTTATATATTATGGAGTAGCTCATATATAAAATTTCCGGACGGAAAAATTGCCCGCATGATTTCCAAAATTTTTTGTAAGTACAATCTGTTGACACGTCCTATTAAAATGAAAAAAATCGGTTCACAAATTTCGGAGTTATGCGGTAACAAACATTAAGAAAAGCAACACACAACCGAGCTGAATCCTCCTCCTTTTTTGAATTCGGGTTAAAATATATTTATATTAATAACAAATGCATATATTAAAAACAGGAATGTCAGCGTCATACACAATTGTGTAAGCAAAACTCACATGTACGCCTACGCTCTTTTATTTTGCGAGCGTAAAATATAATTGCTTACTGCAAAACACTCTCATTCAGCGGGAAATATCGCACGATCGCACGGCCTGTTTTGAGGCCTCTAAACAGAAATAATATATTTATTATTTATCTTTGTTTCTGTTTTGTTTTATTTCTGTTTTTAACATTGTACAATGATTTTAAAAATACAAATTGCTTGTGGTTTTTGTATGAGGTGTAGTGTACTTGTTGTAGTATCAAGAATAACTGTGATGAATTCGCCTTGATGTTGTGTTTATTGAGCTTCTGTAAACTTCAAATTTGAATTTTATTAATTAGTCTTGTAGACAGCGATAACGAGCATACAAGCGGATGAGTGTATTAAAAATTTAATCATCCAGATAGGGAAAATATTATTGAGTTCTGGAAAAATTTAGACGGGGCACTATATCCTGTATTAAAAAAAAATTCCTTCAAATGTTTGTCGCTTTTTTTCCTCAATATATCTTTGCGAACAAATATTTTCCGATTTGAAATACATTTGCTCAAAATAACGCAATAAATTAACGTCCGCAAACCTAAAAAATGTTTTGTTGTTTCAAAACTCCAATATAAATTTAGAAGATATTATTGGTAAATAAAAGTATATTTTTATAGGCTAGTAAAATCTTCTCTTTTTATAATGGTGGTTAATAATAATAGAATATTTTTAAACTTAATGGGGTTATTATTTGCATTAGTATGTGCAAATGAATTTTCATTGTTGGCATTCGCAAAGATATGTTGAGCACCAGATTAAAATTTTTGGAAAGAATTGTATAAGGTTCTAAAAAGACTTCCAACATTGTCAAATGCTCAATTTTTCCAAAAAATAAGCAAAGTTTCTGCGAAATGCAGGTTCCAAATTAAATTTATTTAAATAATAACTGATTGTGTCTGTCCATAACTCAACATTTTTCGAATACAATTATTATTATTAATTGCTCTAAAGTCTTAATAGCAAAATATGTATGTTAATTATGCCTCGTAATAGACCCCGCAACCGCAGATTCCTCCCGCTGGTAATGTAAGAGACAAGAGTATTCGCACCAACACAATCATAATTGACACCACTGGTGTATATGTATGTGTATATGTATATGTATATGTATATGTAGATGTATATGTATATGTATATGTATATGTATATGTATATGTATATGTATATGTATATGTATATGTATATGTATATGTATATGTATATGTATATGTATATGTATATGTATATGTATATGTATATGTATATGTATATGTATATGTATATGTATATGTATATGTATATGTATATGTATATGTATATGTATATGTATATGTATATGTATATGTATATGTATATGTATATGTATATGTATATGTATATGTATATGTATATGTATATGTATATGTATATGTATATGTATATGTATATGTATATGTATATGTATATGTATATGTATATGTATATGTATATGTATATGTATATGTATATGTATATGTATATGTATATGTATATGTATATGTATATGTATATGTATATGTATATGTATATGTATATGTATATGTATATGTATATGTATATGTATATGTATATGTATATGTATATGTATATGTATATGTATATGTATATGTATATGTATATGTATATGTATATGTATATGTATATGTATATGTATATGTATATGTATATGTATATGTATATGTATATGTATAT
Source organism: Pollenia amentaria (assembly GCA_943735925.1). NCBI lineage: Eukaryota > Metazoa > Arthropoda > Insecta > Diptera > Polleniidae > Pollenia > Pollenia amentaria. Next base: position 122,184,522 of record OX031006.1, on the reverse strand, counting down.
GTATATGTATATGTATATGTATATGTATATGTATATGTATATGTATATGTATATGTATATGTATATGTATATGTATATGTATATGTATATGTATATGTATATGTATATGTATATGTATATGTATATGTATATGTATATGTATATGTATATGTATATGTATATGTATATGTATATGTATATGTATATGTATATGTATATGTATATGTATATGTATATGTATATGTATATGTATATGTATATGTATATGTATATGTATATGTATATGTATATGTATATGTATATGTATATGTATATGTATATGTATATGTATATGTATATGTATATGTATATGTATATGTATATGTATATGTATATGTATATGTATATGTATATGTATATGTATATGTATATGTATATGTATATGTATATGTATATGTATATGTATATGTATATGTATATGTATATGTATATGTATATGTATATGTATATGTATATGTATATGTATATGTATATGTATATGTATATGTATATGTATATGTATATGTATATGTATATGTATATGTATATGTATATGTATATGTATATGTATATGTATATGTATATGTATATGTATATGTATATGTATATGTATATGTATATGTATATGTATATGTATATGTATATGTATATGTATATGTATATGTATATGTATATGTATATGTATATGTATATGTCGTTACCTTAATATAAAAAGGCCCCAACTCATTATTTTTGGAAATCCGTTTTTTTGTTGATTATTGTAGAATGGTTGCTAATACACATTCTATTAAAATTTCAAGCAAATTAGATTAAAAATAAAGAAGTTATAAGCAGAATACAAAAAGTCCTAACTCATACACACAATTTTTCTAAAGAAAAAAAGGCCTAACTCATACACACAATTTTTCGAAAGAAATACATATTATGTATTTCAATCTGAATTCCTCGTTTAATTTTAATAAAGATGTTTTTTGACAATGGTTGTGTAGCTATATTATTTCAGCTTTTATTAAGTTTTTTCCTTCTCCTGTAAAAAGTGTTTTTGATGAGTTGGGGCCTTTTTATATTAAGGTAACGATGTATATGTATATGTATTTGTATATGTATATGTATGTGTATATGTATGTGTATATGTATATGTATATGTATGTGTATATGTATATCGTTGGTCTCAAATAATTGTAAGTGTATAGTAGAAGGTAAAAACATAATATAAACTGTATGTATCATAATGTAAACTTGCTCATACAACTGCTTGCAAAGCCGTTATTCTTTACAATATTGCAATGAATTTTTGTGACGAGGTGTATTTGTGTAAAATTTATTGGAATCAATGGAAAACCCAAAAATGCGAGTTAGGGCCTTTCTACTTGAGACCATCGATATGTATATGTATGTACGGATCAGATTTTTTAGCTTGGGGACCCAAAATTCAATTATAATTAAACGGAGCATTAACGACTGACCGCCGTGTACAGAGCACTTGTGCACATGATCAACAAACAAACTAATAAAACGCGCAGAATAGGGTAACATTTTAAGAAATCGTTCGTCATGCGTCAAACCTTGTGATCTAGCCAGTCGGCCATTTAATCTGACAAAGCCACTTGAGTCAATAAACGGGTTTAAAGTGAGCAGGCTGCTATTTGAAGATTAGAAAGCTGACTATACTCCGTTATAAAATTCTGTTGACATATACGAATCAAGCGATTTCGAGTGAATTTCACTTCAGACTGGGTTAAAGTCAAGGTATCGTACGGGCATTTTCGGGTTCTCAAATACTGTAAACACCTGAACCAATACGAAATAATTAGCATTGCACGGGGTAAATCAGAAAATCGCTCTAATATGTCATAGGGGCGTTTGAGCTGAACAGAAAATGATTGAACTTCAAGGTGTGGGTGGTCGAAAGGGGGATAACGCGGCCAGCATTCACGACCAATGTTCATTACCAACTTTATTTACAATCAACGCTACTCTGTTTTTAACAAAGGTTGGCCAATGGCACAGGGGTTTTCTAAGCCAGGATAAAACAATGGTAGAATCAGTCCACAGATAAACCTTCCTCCTGTCTAGATTTAACTAATGATTCTACCAGTTTTGCCATCAAAGCCGTTCCACAAAGTTCTAATCGGGGTAATGTTTCAGTCTTCACGGGAGCTACCTTTGATTTTGACGCGAGTAAATGCGTCGTGATCACCATCGATGACCTATTTCGAATGTTCAGAGCAGTGCCGTATGCCTTTTCAGAGGCATCGCAAAACGCATGAAGTTCAATTTCATTTTCGGGGAGAAAATCAACACATATATGTATATGTATATGTATATGTATATGTATATGTATATGTATATGTATATGTATATGTATATGTATATGTATATGTATATGTATATGTATATGTATATGTATATGTATATGTATATGTATATGTATATGTATATGTATATGTATATGTATATGTATATGTATATGTATATGTATATGTATATGTATATGTATATGTATATGTATATGTATATGTATATGTATATGTATATGTATATGTATATGTATATGTATATGTATATGTATATGTATATGTATATGTATATGTATATGTATATGTATATGTATATGTATATGTATATGTATATGTATATGTATATGTATATGTATATGTATATGTATATGTATATGTATATGTATATGTATATGTATATGTATATGTATATGTATATGTATATGTATATGTATATGTATATGTATATGTATATGTATATGTATATGTATATGTATATGTATATGTATATGTATATGTATATGTATATGTATATGTATATGTATATGTATATGTATATGTATATGTATATGTATATGTATATGTATATGTATATGTATATGTATATGTATATGTATATGTATATGTATATGTATATGTATATGTATATGTATATGTATATGTATATGTATATGTATATGTATATGTATATGTATATGTATATGTATATGTATATGTATATGTATATGTATATGTATATGTATATGTATATGTATATGTATATGTATATGTATATGTATATGTATATGTATATGTATATGTATATGTATATGTATATGTATATGTATATGTATATGTATATGTATATGTATATGTATATGTATATGTATATGTATATGTATATGTATATGTATATGTATATGTATATGTATATGTATATGTATATGTATATGTATATGTATATGTATATGTATATGTATATGTATATGTATATGTATATGTATATGTATATGTATATGTATATGTATATGTATATGTATATGTATATGTATATGTATATGTATATGTATATGTATATGTATATGTATATGTATATGTATATGTATATGTATATGTATATGTATATGTATATGTATATGTATATGTATATGTATATGTATATGTATATGTATATGTATATGTATATGTATATGTATATGTATATGTATATGTATATGTATATGTATATGTATATGTATATGTATATGTATATGTATATGTATATGTATATGTATATGTATATGTATATGTATATGTATATGTATATGTATATGTATATGTATATGTATATGTATATGTATATGTATATGTATATGTATATGTATATGTATATGTATATGTATATGTATATGTATATGTATATGTATATGTATATGTATATGTATATGTATATGTATATGTATATGTATATGTATATGTATATGTATATGTATATGTATATGTATATGTATATGTATATGTATATGTATATGTATATGTATATGTATATGTATATGTATATGTATATGTATATGTATATGTATATGTATATGTATATGTATATGTATATGTATATGTATATGTATATGTATATGTATATGTATATGTATATGTATATGTATATGTATATGTATATGTATATGTATATGTATATGTATATGTATATGTATATGTATATGTATATGTATATGTATATGTATATGTATATGTATATGTATATGTATATGTATATGTATATGTATATGTATATGTATATGTATATGTATATGTATATGTATATGTATATGTATATGTATATGTATATGTATATGTATATGTATATGTATATGTATATGTATATGTATATGTATATGTATATGTATATGTATATGTATATGTATATGTATATGTATATGTATATGTATATGTATATGTATATGTATATGTATATGTATATGTATATGTATATGTATATGTATATGTATATGTATATGTATATGTATATGTATATGTATATGTATATGTATATGTATATGTATATGTATATGTATATGTATATGTATATGTATATGTATATGTATATGTATATGTATATGTATATGTATATGTATATGTATATGTATATGTATATGTATATGTATATGTATATGTATATGTATATGTATATGTATATGTATATGTATATGTATATGTATATGTATATGTATATGTATATGTATATGTATATGTATATGTATATGTATATGTATATGTATATGTATATGTATATGTATATGTATATGTATATGTATATGTATATGTATATGTATATGTATATGTATATGTATATGTATATGTATATGTATATGTATATGTATATGTATATGTATATGTATATGTATATGTATATGTATATGTATATGTATATGTATATGTATATGTATATGTATATGTATATGTATATGTATATGTATATGTATATGTATATGTATATGTATATGTATATGTATATGTATATGTATATGTATATGTATATGTATATGTATATGTATATGTATATGTATATGTATATGTATATGTATATGTATATGTATATGTATATGTATATGTATATGTATATGTATATGTATATGTATATGTATATGTATATGTATATGTATATGTATATGTATATGTATATGTATATGTATATGTATATGTATATGTATATGTATATGTATATGTATATGTATATGTATATGTATATGTATATGTATATGTATATGTATATGTATATGTATATGTATATGTATATGTATATGTATATGTATATGTATATGTATATGTATATGTATATGTATATGTATATGTATATGTATATGTATATGTATATGTATATGTATATGTATATGTATATGTATATGTATATGTATATGTATATGTATATGTATATGTATATGTATATGTATATGTATATGTATATGTATATGTATATGTATATGTATATGTATATGTATATGTATATGTATATGTATATGTATATGTATATGTATATGTATATGTATATGTATATGTATATGTATATGTATATGTATATGTATATGTATATGTATATGTATATGTATATGTATATGTATATGTATATGTATATGTATATGTATATGTATATGTATATGTATATGTATATGTATATGTATATGTATATGTATATGTATATGTATATGTATATGTATATGTATATGTATATGTATATGTATATGTATATGTATATGTATATGTATATGTATATGTATATGTATATGTATATGTATATGTATATGTATATGTATATGTATATGTATATGTATATGTATATGTATATGTATATGTATATGTATATGTATATGTATATGTATATGTATATGTATATGTATATGTATATGTATATGTATATGTATATGTATATGTATATGTATATGTATATGTATATGTATATGTATATGTATATGTATATGTATATGTATATGTATATGTATATGTATATGTATATGTATATGTATATGTATATGTATATGTATATGTATATGTATATGTATATGTATATGTATATGTATATGTATATGTATATGTATATGTATATGTATATGTATATGTATATGTATATGTATATGTATATGTATATGTATATGTATATGTATATGTATATGTATATGTATATGTATATGTATATGTATATGTATATGTATATGTATATGTATATGTATATGTATATGTATATGTATATGTATATGTATATGTATATGTATATGTATATGTATATGTATATGTATATGTATATGTATATGTATATGTATATGTATATGTATATGTATATGTATATGTATATGTATATGTATATGTATATGTATATGTATATGTATATGTATATGTATATGTATATGTATATGTATATGTATATGTATATGTATATGTATATGTATATGTATATGTATATGTATATGTATATGTATATGTATATGTATATGTATATGTATATGTATATGTATATGTATATGTATATGTATATGTATATGTATATGTATATGTATATGTATATGTATATGTATATGTATATGTATATGTATATGTATATGTATATGTATATGTATATGTATATGTATATGTATATGTATATGTATATGTATATGTATATGTATATGTATATGTATATGTATATGTATATGTATATGTATATGTATATGTATATGTATATGTATATGTATATGTATATGTATATGTATATGTATATGTATATGTATATGTATATGTATATGTATATGTATATGTATATGTATATGTATATGTATATGTATATGTATATGTATATGTATATGTATATGTATATGTATATGTATATGTATATGTATATGTATATGTATATGTATATGTATATGTATATGTATATGTATATGTATATGTATATGTATATGTATATGTATATGTATATGTATATGTATATGTATATGTATATGTATATGTATATGTATATGTATATGTATATGTATATGTATATGTATATGTATATGTATATGTATATGTATATGTATATGTATATGTATATGTATATGTATATGTATATGTATATGTATATGTATATGTATATGTATATGTATATGTATATGTATATGTATATGTATATGTATATGTATATGTATATGTATATGTATATGTATATGTATATGTATATGTATATGTATATGTATATGTATATGTATATGTATATGTATATGTATATGTATATGTATATGTATATGTATATGTACTATGTATATGTATATGTATATGTATATGTATATGTATATGTATATGTATATGTATATGTATATGTATATGTATATGTATATGTATATGTATATGTATATGTATATGTATATGTATATGTATATGTATATGTATATGTATATGTATATGTATATGTATATGTATATGTATATGTATATGTATATGTATATGTATATGTATATGTATATGTATATGTATATGTATATGTATATGTATATGTATATGTATATGTATATGTATATGTATATGTATATGTATATGTATATGTATATGTATATGTATATGTATATGTATATGTATATGTATATGTATATGTATATGTATATGTATATGTATATGTATATGTATATGTATATGTATATGTATATGTATATGTATATGTATATGTATATGTATATGTATATGTATATGTATATGTATATGTATATGTATATGTATATGTATATGTATATGTATATGTATATGTATATGTATATGTATATGTATATGTATATGTATATGTATATGTATATGTATATGTATATGTATATGTATATGTATATGTATATGTATATGTATATGTATATGTATATGTATATGTATATGTATATGTATATGTATATGTATATGTATATGTATATGTATATGTATATGTATATGTATATGTATATGTATATGTATATGTATATGTATATGTATATGTATATGTATATGTATATGTATATGTATATGTATATGTATATGTATA